>JAPNXP010000016.1:0-1497500 GCA_028753945.1 Hexactinellida sp. DTS-2022 | reverse complement strand
CAAAATGTCGATTTTGTAACATCAACATACAAACTTATGTGTGATTTGTAAATAGTTGATTTTATAAAATCTACATTTTAATTAGTTGATTTTATAAAGTCGACATATTTCATTCGAGGATTTTGCAAAATCACCCTGCAATATTTTTTCATTCTAGTAAAAAATTCATTGGTAAAAAAATAATCTTAATACAAGTCGGGAAATATACTTGAATGAAGCGAATTCTGAACAAAATGCAATAAAACTAAGGCCTATCCGAGTAATATAGCCAAAGTCGAACACTTGTTTTAGTTCCGTTGATTCATGTTGATTTTGTAAAATTGACATGCTGATTTTGTAAAATCAATATTTGACAAAATCGACATAACATATATATATACACAGCTATAATTTAAAGTCCCTTTATCGAAGGTCTTTCGGGATCTGATATAACTTCAAATTATGACTCTTGTCTACACAGAACCCGGTGCTTTTCCCTGACACACTTTTGGCCGAATACACCATGAAAGAAGCACAACTTGAAACACTATTCACGTACTACAGAGTATACGCTAGTGTTTGCAATCCCGGGGCATATTTTCCAATCCCGGGATTCGGGATTGACCCGATACTCAATCCCGGGATTAAACATTTCACGTTAAATAGTATGGAAAAGCTAGTATAAATGAAATCAACTTTTAAGGAACAAAACTTAATAGATCTAAATGTTATTTTAATGCTGTAAAAGTGTAAATAATGAAAGAGAATGATAAGTTTAAGTATTATTTATTGAAGATTGATTATATCGTATGAAGCAAAGGTTGTCAAGCGTAGCATCACTAAGTCTAGTCCTGAATCTAATTAGGAAATCAAAGGATTCGCATTAACAACAACAAATTGATCAGGATTCCTAGCAGTTTATTGAATCCCGGGATTCAATCCCGGGAGAAAATGAATTGGGATGCCGGGATCCCGGGATTGCAAAGCCTAGTATACGCACACCCTTGTAGTAAGTAGCATGTTATTTACTGTGCTCAAGTTATATATATATATACAGTCGAAACTGGGTTTTTTTGCCCCCCTAAATGCATGGAAAAAGAGGCAAAAAAAACCGATACGCAAAAAACCCCGTATTTAACAATATAAAGTTCTATGAGGTTATGAAGAAACAAGGAGAAGCCAAGAGGCAAAATAACCCGATAAGGCAAAAAAACCCGTGGCAAAAAACCCCGATTTCGACTGTATATATATATACAGGTAAACCTCCCAAAGCGGCACCTCCGAGTAGCGGCAACCTCCGAGAAGCGGCACAGAATCATTCTCCCGATGGGTGCCGCTTTGGGAGTTTTACCTTACGAGCAACCTCCCAAAGCGGCAACCTCCGAGAAGCGGCACAAAATCATTCTCCCGATGGGTGCCGCTTTGGGAGGTTTACCTGTATATATGTTATGGGCAATATGCGAAAATGGGCATTTTGCATAATGCCCAGGCAATATGCAAAATGCTGGTTTTTGTAGCAATTTGCATATTGCCTGGGCATTATGCATAATGCTGGTTTTTGTAGCAATTAGCATAATGCCATGATTCCAACCAGGCAATTTGCATAATGTCCAGCAATATGCAAATCATGTCCAGTAATTTGCATAATGTTCAGTAATATGCATAATGTCCAGCAATTTGCATAAAGTCCAGACAATTTGCAAAATGTCCAGCAATATGCAAAGTAACTTTCACATAGTGATACATTTTTTGAGAATTGTTTAATGTCGTTTGTTCGAACTTAATTGAAAACAATTAAACGTCTACCAAGGGGGGACCGCCGCAGTGTTCGAAAAAAACCGCCCTTTTCTGCCTTTTTCTATTGTCTGGCATATGCATGAATTATGTATATATATTTTGGTGACAGTTCGGATACTATTTTACTGTCTACAGTAAATAAATGCTTGTTCCACAATTTAACATCTTTCACACAGTTAGATTACTTTTAAATGATTGATTTTATATCGAAAAAATCCTACATACCACACTTAACAGCGTTCACCTAGCACCTTTGGTACTACGTATTAGTAAACACATCATATACGTATATCAGTGTGATCAGTGGTTAATCCACTAACCTTAGTTTAACATTAGGGACCCAATCTCAAAAGTAATAAATTTAACAATCGGTGCAATAAAAGTGTAGAATCTCTTTAGAAAATCTGTCTCTTGCATATAGAAGCTAACCATAAATGGGCATGCATTGTTGCCATATATGGTCATAAGTGGTTTTTTCCAAATTTACTGCCCTTTTCCGGGGTGGAAAAAACCGGTTTTTCCCGGTTTTTTCCGGGGTGGTCTTTTCTGGCAAACACTGGGGGACCCATCTGAAATTGTTGTATTTTACTATCCGGCTAAATTGAATTTATATTAATAATACAGAATGTAACAAGTATGAATTGCATGTTGCCAATTTGATGTGACAGTATTATGCAAATTGTCTGGACATTATGCATATTGCTGGACATCATGCAAATTGTCTGGTTGATATGATGGCATTATGCAAATTGCTGGACATTATGCAAATTGTCTGGTTGGTAGGATGGCATTATGCAAATTGCTGGACATTATGCAAATTGTCTGGTTGGTATGATGGCATTATGCAAATTGATACAAAAATCAGCATTTTGCATATTGCCTGGGCATTATGCAAAATGCCCAATTTCGCATATTGCCCATAACATATATATTGAGGTAATTCGATGAGTCCCGCGTTGTGAAGTCCAATTGAGAATCTTCTAGGCAAAGGCAGAATATGGCTATGCTGCTAGCTGCGGGATTTAACACTTAATACATATCAATAATACGTTCCAACGTAAGAAGAGACGCCCATTTATTTAGTCCACGCAAGTGACGTCACAACGGAGTCAGAATATCAGACTATTTGCAAAATTGATTTTTTATATTGTTGCAATTCCGGAGATGCCTCAATCAATCAATCAATCAATCAATCAATAGGTCCAAATCCTCTTACTGATCACTAGCACTTGTTACTACCAAAGACCGTTATGGATCAGTGATTCTAACAGGAGTATCACAATTTTCACACTAATACTCACTATTTGATAAGTGGGTATCGGACATTTCGTCGCCTGGACACATCGTTGCTTGGACATTTCGTCGCCGGACATTTATGTCTTCAGACTTTTTCGTAGGATATTTAATCCATTGAGAGTAAGCCCATTTGTTCATTTGGTTTTAAATTAATAGATCACATCGACCTAAAGCCAAATTAATTCAAATTTGAAGAACTGTAACAAGAATGCACTAGATAGTAAACTTCTCTGATGTATATTGGCTTCCTATAATAAGATTATCAATGGAATTACGTATTTAATTTCTAACCTAGGATTTCTACTTGAAAAGAATTATAGTTAAGTAATCTAGGATTTTGATTCTGCCTGACGATGAGATTTATTATGCTAATTATTGCTATCAATTAAATTAAATAATTCACTAACCTAGCTCCTGGAAAATGAATTGTTTATGGTAAGATGTATAAATGTTTTATGTTTATTACTATTATATCAAATATTTTGCAACCCTGAATTTACCTCTGCATAATAATGGTTTAAATCCAGAGTTGGTAAATTACTTTTCAATACAATTTACTGAAATATATTAATTGCGTATAATTTATCTAATTTTTACCAACCACAGGTTTCAATTTATTTGAGCTAACAAGCTAACGTTTAATATAGCTGAATGAGCTACCCTTAAGAATTATTGAGCTATTAATTAACTAATAATTAATAACTAATGAGCAATGAGAATAACTTACATAACATAATTTCCCAAACAAATTACAGTAACTAATCACAACCCAAAAATGAATTTTAGGCACGGGTTATTAAGTCATAGTGTCTAATTTACTAGCCACAGGTGAACTCATCATTAATATTGCTTTTGGGGAGGAAAGGCCGCGAAGCGGCCGTTAATTGTATCGCGTAGTGCCTAACACGAACAAATAAAAGTCGCGAAGCGAATTTTGTGAAAGAGTGATCCGTCGCGAAGCGAACGAGACCGAAGGGCTCGTATATATAAAAATTATCCCTTTGGAAATGAGAAAGCATTGAATTATTTACTGTACAGGGATTCCCTGTACGCTTGAATAATATATAAACCAAGTTGTGCCTTTATGTGGTCAATGCAGAATGCATGGAAGAATATACTATCATCACTGTAGACATTTAGGCAATAATATTTGAATCACAATTAGGAAATTAAAAATCCCTGACGCCTGTACAGAACAGACAAAATGGTTAAAATCCCTGAACGGTTGGCAGGTATGCCATTGTATAATAATACTACAATTAATTAAATAGAAGCTAGCTCGAATACATAAGTTAAATCATTATAATTATCGCAAGTTGAAACAATAGAATCAGATTTAACAGATTACTGAAACTGAAGTGTGAGTAAACAAAGAAATTTCAACCCCCATTAGTGGCATGAATAAACCTATTATTAAATTTTTATTTTCCCATCAGACGCAAAATTTTATGGTGAATCCAATGATTTAAAAAAATTGGTGGTTTAGTATAACATTTTTGAGTTATTGACGAGACAAATTTTGAAAGGTGTTAGAAATGTGTCCAAAATTCGTTAGTGAAAAATCGTAACCCCAGGTGCAAATTAGACGGTTACTCTTCACCTACATGCCAAGTTCAGCCCATCAACTATAAAGCTCTGGCCAGGGCACCGTCTACGGAGAAAAATATAAAATGAAGGCAGTGAGATTGGAACTCGGCCACTATACTAGTATAGTATACTCTGTACAGTATATAATCTCATCATTAAACAGAATCTAAATCCTAGATGAATAAATTAGTTAATTTCACTGATAGTATAAATTATGGGTTAGAAATCACCAAAATCCATTGATATTATCATTATTACGAAGCTAAGATAGTTTTAAAAAACAGTGTGTCAGAGAATTTAGCTATTGTATTGCATTCTAGACTCTAGTTAACCAAATAAATCAGATCACCCAGATAGTGTTGAAAATATGAGGGCACATCAACTTCTGCTAAGTAGGTGTTTAAGAACTGATAATTTCCCCCTGCCCTACCTAATACACGACACGATTGTATACTCAGGGACGTCGCAAGGATTTTTTATCTAGGGGGGGGAATATTCTATTGTTGTTAGATCTAACAGTTGACGTTATCAAAAACTAGGCGATTAAGATGAACCTTTCAGTTTAATGTTTTCAGTAGCCTACAAAAATCGAATACATTAACAATAATTTAACAATCCCAGCAAATACTATAGAAAAATTACTAGCTATAATGACAGGTAAAGTCGAGTGATTCTAATGATTCTCCAAACAATAGCAAACTAATTATTCATGTTGTATAGTTCTAGCTACATTGGGTGTTGACAGACACCTCTTCTTTCAAGACTCCACCTTCTCATTGCAAGATTAGGATTCCACTCTATATTGTATTCTATAATGTATGATACGGTATCACTCTCATGTACACTATTAACTAAAAATCCTGGCGAGAACCCTGCAAATAATACCAAAAAAATGCCTACACCTTCAAAATGTAGCAGTTTGTTTGTGTAAATTAACACACCGTATTCAAGCGCACAGAGATTCCCTCTACTGTCAATATAATTCAATATTTCCTCCGTTCCTAAGTGATTATTTTGATTTATGTCAAACTTAATAAGAATAAATAACATAATCGTATATCTTGACAAACATAATACAATGCTTTGATAAGTTTAATTCGTTTCAGTATAAGTGTAGATTTACTTTTTAGACGAGCGAGCGTAGCGAGAGAGAAAAATATTTGGGGTGTCCAGGGATCTTGGCCAATGTACAGGGGAAAATTGGATCCTCATACATGGATATGACTCAAATGGATTGAAAAGTATATATGCAATGGTATAGAGAAGTATATTCTGTGAGTATATTATATTATTAAGAAATTACTTATATAGAGCTCAGCTCTAGTAGAGTTCAGTTTTTCAGTATGTGAATTCAGGCACTGAGAAAGGTCAGTTTTTCCCAAGGTTTGAAATTGACCTTTAGAAAGTAAGCCTGGGCTTTTAGTATGGGAAAAAATCTGAGCTCTACAAACCTCAAACATTCTCTATTATTAAATACTTGTGTTTGCTTGTTTGTCCGCATTGTATTAAAGTGATGGAGGAATATAAAGCGCATTTATATTTGAGATAGAGACTAATCCAAATTTTATATTAGGTAAACAAGTGTGCTGAACACGAATTTCGCATTCACAAATTTATAATATGAATATTTATTGTAGTTGTTTAGAGAATTATGCAAACATTCTATCAGAATTCAAAATGAACCTTCCAAATGTAAGATAAGGTAAACAAGTATGCTTTCTACGAATTCAATTTTTTCAAATTTTTAATTTAAATGTGTAAATCTATATTATTAAATCTCGATTGTTGTGTGTTTGTTTGTTTGTTTGTTTGTTTGTCCGGATTGTATTAAAGTGATGGGGGAATAGAAACCGCAATTAATATTGGGATATAAACTAACTGTCAAATGTTATAATTGGTAAACAAATGTTATAGAGGTAAACAAGTTTGCTGATTTCGAATTTCGCATTTATAAATTTTTCATATTAATATTTGTTGTTGTTGTTTACACAAATAGGTAAACAAATTAATTAAAATTCAAAATCAACCTAGAAGTTAGCTTCCAACGGGTATTATAGGTAAACAAGTATGCCGAACACGAATTTCGCGTTTATAAATTTCTCATATTATTATTTGTTGTTGTTGTTTACACAAAATAGGTAAACAAATTAATGAAATTCAAAATCAACCTAGAAGTTAGCTTCCAACGGGTATTATTGGTAAACAATTATGCTGAAAACGAATTTCGCGTTTATAAATTTCTCATATTAATATTTGTTGTTGTTGTTTACACAAAATAGGTAAACAAATTAATGAAATTCAAAATCAACCTAGAAGTTAGCTTCCAACGGGTATTATTGGTAAACAAGTATGCCGAACACGAATTTCGCGATTATAAATTTCTCATATTAATATTTGTTGTTGTTGTTTACACAAAATAGGTAAACAAATTAATGAAATTCAAAATCAACCTAGAAGTTAGCTTCCAACGGGTATTATTGGTAAACAATTATGCCGAACACGAATTTCGCGATTATAAATTTCTCATATTAATATTTGTTGTTGTTGTTTACACAAAATAGGTAAACAAATTAATGAAATTCAAAATCAACCTAGAAGTTAGCTTCCAACGGGTATTATTGGTAAACAAGTATGCCGAACACGAATTTCGCGATTATAAATTTCTCATATTAATATTTGTTGTTGTTGTTTACACAAAATAGGTAAACAAATTAATGAAATTCAAAATCAACCTAGAAGTTAGCTTCCAACGGGTATTATTGGTAAACAATTATGCTGAACACGAATTTCGCGTTTATAAATTTCTCATATTAATATTTGTTGTTGTTGTTTACACAAAATAGGTAAACAAATTAATTATAATTCAAAATCAACCTAGAAGTTAGCTTCCAACGGGTATTATAGGTAAACAAGTATGCCGAACACGAATTTCGCGATTATAAATTTCTCATATTAATATTTGTTGTTGTTGTTTACACAAAATAGGTAAACAAATTAATTAAAATTCAAAATCAACCTAGAAGTTAACTTTCAATAGGTATTATAAGTAAACAAGTGTGCTGAACACGAATTTCGCATTTATAAAATTCTAATATGAGTATTTGTTGTTGTTGTTGTTTACACAAATAGGTAAACAAATTAATGAAAATTAGATAGCTATCTACCATTTCCATGGTAGAAAATGTGAGGAGTAAGGCCGCTTAGCGGCCGTTAACTTGAGGTGCGTAGCACCGATCTGTCGCAAAGCGACCGAGACCGAAGGGCTCGTTATATTTAAAAGTTGATGTTTTTCCGTCCAGAAGCGACCGTGGCCGAATATCTCGTTCTCGTAAATATAAGTGAGCCTTAATTAAATATATTGTCTATTACTGCAAAAAGATCAAAATTAAAGTTTTATACCTATTAGGCACTGTACGTATAGATAGATACCTTAAATTAAATTACAGTTAGAATAAAATTCCTATAAAATGAATTAATCTGATTTGACAATAAAAATTATTTACAATATAATTTAATGCTTCATTGATATTCTCTAAATATGGTAAATAATTTAGGAAATTTTCATTCCTACTCAGCTATTATTATATGCTACATTGGTGCATACTCTGTGATATTTATAATCGGTTATCCATCTCCAACACAGAAACAATTATTGCAAGAGAATATCCTACACTATTATACAATCCCGATATTTGCTAGCATAATTAATGTTACAAAAATACTTGGCTTGATTATATTTCCTTGCCTAGCGCAATCTAACATCAACACAAATTTATTTGCGGTAACTAACTGTGTTATCGGAGCCGTTGGATGGATGTTAGTAATCCTTGCTACTTCACCTTATATTCTTATTTTGGGAGTTGGAATAGTGGGACTCTACAGTGGAGTGGCTACTGTATTCTTGAATACTTATGTTTCAGAGATTTGTCTTGAGCAACAACGTCGAGTATGCAGTGGAGGTTTAGGTTTCAGTAATAAAGTGGGTGTATTCTTTGCATATTTACTTGGAATTTGGCTCTCATTCAGATGGCTAGCAACCGTTGGACTGAGCCTTGTTACTGTATTTGCTTGTTTACTGCTAATTTTGCCTCATTCACCAGTGTGGTTCATTCGCCAAGGATTCCATTCTAAAGCATTGGAAACTCTACTGTATCTCCACGGGAATGAGTTTGATGCTGAAAGAGAAATTAAAAACATTAAAAATACAAATAATGGCACTACGTTAGGTTGGAGAGCTAGCTTAATTGCTTTCAAGAATCTCAAGGTATTGAAACCCATCTTATTAGTGTCGTCTTTGGCTATATTCAAGGAGCTTGGAGGTCATGCAGCTATGGTATCATTCTCTTCTCGTATTCTGGAGAGCCAGCAGGGAATAGATTCTAGAGTTGCAGCTATTTTTTATCCGTTATTCTTAATCTTTGGAGGATTATTATCATTCAGTATTTTGAACTATTGCAAATTGAAATATTTACTGATTGTTGCTTCATCTATTCAAGCGTTTTCACATTTCTCAATGGCAATGTATTATTTTGTCTCTGAACGCTATTTGCACTGCGATAGCCAATCTTCTAAGGTATGTCATCAAATCAGTTTCTGGCCAGTGTGTAGTATTGCTGTCTATGCATTTGCATTCTCATTGGGATTCGGTATGGTTCTGTTTTCTCTGATGGGAATTCTGTATACCTCTCATCGAGAAATTTCCATTACTATTACAGAAGTTATAACAAATCTAACAAGTTATTTCATTATTTATGCATTTTACTTCCTATTAGATGTTATAGGGGGTTTTTGGACATTTTTTCTCTTGGCAACAGTACATGTTATTTCTGTGGTGTTTATCTCTATATTCTTACATATATAATGCTTAACCTTGCTATCATGTATTATGTTAATATAATATGACATTATATGTAATTAATATTAGTTCTGAACTTCTGACAATATATTGATCGAATAGTAGATATTTGCACCAATTATTTTGATTCAAACTTATAAGTTTGTTCCGGTGTAGTATCCCAGAATGTACCCCCATTAGTATACGTTTATCCGGATATAATCTGGACTGGGGCGTAGCTAGGGGGGGGGATATTTATATAATATGACTAGAATAATTTAAGATAATAATTATCATTGATAATTATATTCAACAATAGGAAACCGAACATTTATTATTCATCAATAAGCCACAAGCTCAAACCATAACTGTTTCAAATAGATTGCTCCGATTCATACATCAAATAGTATAGTATGCGAATTTGTGTATCCAATATAATAATTATGATTACAATATTATTTCCAACATGAGAACAGTATTTATATATTCTCTAAATTTTATATACTAGAATATTTTACAAAGCAATTAGTACAATAGAACATTTTTTTGAATTTTTACCCAAAAATAATATAATGAGAATAATAATAGGCAGAAGCTGAGCGGTGCAGCCTACAGAAAACAAAGAGAAGTCAAGAGCGCAATGCGGAGACAATTCTACTCAATTCTGCAGAAAATCCAGGTGCAATCCCAAGGGAGAAATCAGAACTTAAGCAAAGATTGGTTTTACCGCAAGCTGGAAAATGGGGATAAAGTACTCAGATTCATACTTGCCAACCGTCCCGCTTTTTGTACCCTGTATTTCATTTTTGTGACAATAACAATAAAATATAAAGATCTGAGCATTGCTTCTTCCAATTAGGTAATAAATCTGTAGAATTGACTAGCATCCCGTTTTTTTAGCGGGACGTCCCGTTTTATTGACGGGACGTCTCGTTTTATGCAATTGGAGCAAGGTTCCTTCCGTTGAGATAATCAAATTATTACAATTACTAGAACATCCGTACACGCAGGGGCGTCAGGTTCCGGGGGGGCGGGGGGGCTCTCCCCCCGGGTTTTGAAATGAGCTAAAAATCCGGGGGCCGCCCCCCCAGTTTCTTTTCAAAGATTATGCTCACTTTAAAGGTATTTTGATCCTAGTTTACTCTTTGTGCTGTGAATAATTATGCAGTGCGTGATTGCAATACTAGATACTACCGGTTATTTATAATTTATTTATGAATTTGAAATGTATACGTGTAATATAAGACAACTAATATTATCATAAACAAATTAATGTCATTACTTATTTTAAGAATTCCTCAAGCAATCTTCACTTAGCACAAATCGATTCATCCTGACCTCACTCCTATTAATCCATTCGTCAGTGATTTTGCCAATATCCAATTGTTCCAATATTCACGTTTGCTGTGGGAATTGAATTTCCGTTCCCATTCCCATCAATTCCCATAGGAATTGTGGGAATTCCCATAATGAATCCAATAGGAGAGTATAATATATACATAACAGCGAATTTATTTACTAAAGCAGATTCGTATCAATAGTCAAACCTATATTCATTAAGGATGACCTAATGAAACCATATTCGAATATCCTATGGGGATCCCCACACGGGAAAATTTGATTGCCATTCCCATCCCATTCCCATGGGTATGGGGATCCCCATGGGAATTCCCATACCCACGGCAACCCTGCCAATATTTCATTATGTACATTGCATAATGCGCATGAGAGAGGGTAAAATTCATTTAGGCCTTCAGCGGACTGAGAATCTGGATCGAAGTCAGGACAAGTGGGCGATGTTTGTGCTGGGAATTTTTTTTAAATAGCGGCTGGGAAATCTTAGGATTTTTAGCGGGACGCTCAGAATAAGACATTTATTATTTTCAAGAATTATTAGAGTCAGAACAAGAATTCACTGTACAACAAATTTTTTGTTTTAGAAAAATACGTTGTATCAATTAAGCGTTTTATAGCAACATTGTTATGCTAATCACAGATCTGATGGCCCTTTTGTTCCATCACATCACATTTTTTTGAAAATTAACATTACAAATTCCTGAAATATTCAAAAATATGGACATAAACACTAATTTCTTTTTGCAATCATCAAGGAATAACTTCGAATAATGGAAGGAATCTGCAGAATTCGTACAATCACGTGTAGACATTCAATAAAATCTCAAAAAAATTAACAGAAAGCAAAAATATACTAATCTCATACTTGCCAACTGTCGCGCGCTTTTTGGCAGTGAGGTCTAATACTAATATGCTATGTCCCGTTAAATATCCAAATATCCCGCTAAATACAACTTCCCGTCCCGCTTTTCCCGTAGCTCAGCTTGGCATGTATGTAATCTATGATTTTCTCTAACGATGTTGCTTAGTGAATTACATTAGGCGAATGTTAGTTGTACTTTTTCGTCTTCGTAACAACCCAATAATTCCATTGCAATATCCTAGTAATTAAACCAGGCAAATAATAATGTCGTTAATATAAGCTAATTCCATAACAACATCCCTGTAACCAAGTCTAGTAACTATACCCCCATTTAATTAGGAGCATGAGCCCAGTACTTTTCAACACCTCAAATATGCATATTACTTACTAGAAAGATTTTTTTGTTATAATCAAGTATTAATATATGAACGTATAAATTTACCGTAAACAAATCAAATACCTACTTTTTCGCATTTGGTAATTTTAGATCGACTTACATTTCTCAATTTCGGGCAAAATGTCGATTTTTTTAAATAATTAAGAAAATTCGAATATTTTTTCTTCTGAAAAATGTAATGTGATAAGCCCAAACTGACTTCGGATATGTGATCAGTATATCAAACTTACCATAAAATACATTGTCGCTATCTCGTATTTTTTGTGTGTTGTACAGTGGAATTAGCAAATTATTACTGTGCCGACTATACTATAGTATAGTGGCCCAGTTCTAATCTTACTGCCTTGGTTATTATTACTGTGCCGACTATACTATAGTATAGTGGCCCAGTTCTAATCTTACTGCCTTGGTTATTATTATTATTACTGTGCCGACTATACTATAGTATAGTGGCCCAGTATTGGTCTTAGTGCTTTGGTTATTATTACTGTGCCGACTATACTATAGTATAGTGGCCCAGTATTGGTCTTAGTGCTTTGGTTATTACTGTGCCGACTATACTATAGTATAGTGGCCCAGTATTGGTCTTAGTGCTTTGGTTATTATTGGTCCGTAGATCGTCCACTGAACAGAGTTTAATTAACTAAGAACCCAAAATTTCAGGACAGGTGTCTCATGGGTTACAGATGTGCACCTGGGGTCACGATTTTTTACTACATTTTTTTGGACACATTTTTGCACCTGTTTAATATTAGAAAAAGAACAATAAATAGTGCACAAATATTTAATTTATATGCATTCGATAGAGAATTAAATTCTACACCTTTTCACAGTGCACGAATTTTTAAATTGAGTTTCGTTTGTGCCACAATTGAGTTGCAAGTTTCCTTTGTATACTAACACTTCAGTTCAATTGAAGTGTTAAATCGAATTCTATTGTTTCAACTTGTGATAATTACATTGATTCAACTTGTGAGATCGAGTAGGCTTCTATTTTCTAATTGAAAACTAAGATTTTACATTCCATAACAACAACAGATTATGTGATTATATTTATTTCTGCTCAGAATATTCTTGAACAATGGATACATGAGATATTTAATTCTAATTAATTCGCTCTGTGTTTAACTTAGAGAAACGGTTCCAATTAGATTATTAGGGTATCGAGTGCGCTGAATTCAAATATGATAGTGAAATTAAATTTAAATTAATTATTATAGCAAATAATTGAATATAATTTATTTTGATGTAAATAATATTGGTGTTAAATTATCTTAGATTAATTAAATATTTATACTAATTATCTAAATTTCATTAATCTCAGAAATGATACAAGATAGAAACAAACTTTAAATTTATCAATTGGTCCTTATGGCACGTACCACCTAGACAAGTGGATCTTGACACCTTGAGGTGATGATGACATCGTCAAAAAAATGTATTTTTACAATTTTGTGAATTATATTATTAAAATGGGTTAGTTGGAGTTGGGTGATGACCCAACACTCACATAAAAAATGCTGATTCATCACTTATTATATTCTACTGAAACTTGAATATCTTTGAAACGAAGTGAGCAAAATGGAAACTTCCACCACTCTAAGGGTCGTAGCCTTCTGAAACACCTTTCTGAAATAATTTAACACCTTTATAGTGATGATGACTTGGTGAAAAAAAAATCCAAAATTGCAGCCTGTGCCGACAGCATGTTCCATTGGAGGCACTATCAATAGACCACCACCAAAATATAGTGCCACCAAATGAACATGCGTCGGCACAGGCTGCAATTTTGGATTTTTATTATCCTTCCGTATCCACTCCACAGAACAGAGTTATATTTACTAAGAACTGAAATTTTCAGGATAAGTGTCTCATGGGTTACAGATGTGTACCTGGGGTCACGATTTTTTATCACATTTTTTTGGACACATTTTTGCACCTGTTTAATATTGAAACAGGAACAATAAATAGTACCCGAAAATTAAATTTATATGCATTCGATAGAGAATTAAATTCTACACCTTTTCATAGTGCACGAATTTTCAAATTGTACTTAGTTTGTGCCACAATTGAGTTGCAAGTTTCCTTTGTTTACTAACACTTCAGTACAATTGAAAGTGTTAAATCTAATTCTATTGTTTCAACTCGTTATTATCATATTGATTCAACTTGTGAGATCGAGTAGGCTTCTATTTTCCAATTTAAAACTAAGATTCTACATTCCATAACAACGACAGATTATGTGATTATATTTCCTTCTGCAAGAATACTCTTACACTGTTAATATACTGACGTAATTAATAATAATTAATTAAGTCAGTATATGACTTATATAGATGCTCCCAATTTGTTTATTAGGGGTTATCGAGTGTGTGGAATTGAAATTTGATAGCCAAATTAATTAATTAATTATTTATGACAAAATAATTAAACTTAATAATTGTAAGTTGACATTGAAATTGGTGTTAAATTATAAATAATATTAATAATTATTTATACTAATTAATTAAATATCATAAATCTCAGAAATCAAATAAGGTAGAAACAAACTTCCAATTTATCAATTGATCCTTATGCCACGTAACACCTCTACAAATGGGTCTTGACACCTTGAGGTGATGATGACATCGTCAAAAAAATGTGTTTTTACAATTTTGTTAATTCGATATTTAAAATGGGTTAGTTGATGTTGGGTGATGACCCAACACTCACATAAAAAATGCTGAGTCATCAGCTATTGTATTCTACTCAAACTTGAATATCTCTAAAATGAAGCGAGCTAAATGGAAACTTCCACCACTCTAAGGGTCGATGCCTTCTGAAATACCTTTTTGAAATAATTTAACACCTTCATAGTGATGATGACATGGCGAAAAAAAAATCCAAATTTGCAGCCTGTGCCGACAGCATGTTCCTTTGGAGGCACTATCAATAAACCACCACCAAAATATAGTGCCACCAAAGGAACATGCGTCGGCACAGGCTGCAATTTTGGATTTTATTATTATTATTATCCTTCCGTATCCTCTCCACAGAACAGAGTTTAATTAACTAAGAACTGAAATTTTCAGGACAAGTGTCTCATGGGTTACAGATGTGCACCTGGGGTCACGATTTTTTATTACATTTTTTTGGACACATTTTTGCACCTGTTTAATATTGAAACAGGAACAATAAATAGTACCCGAAAATTAAATTTATATGCATTCGATAGAGAATATAATTCTACACCTTTTCACAGTGCACGAATTTTCAAATTGTACTTAGTTTGTGCCACAATTGAGTTGCAAGTTTCCTTTGTTTACTAACACTTCAGTTCAATTGAAAGTGTTAAATCTAATTCTATTGTTTCAACTCGTTATTATTATATTGATTCAACTTGTGAGATCGAGTAGGCTTCTATTTTCCAATTGAAAACTAAGATTCTACATTCCATAACAACGACAGATTATGTGATTATATTTCCTTCTGGAAGAATACTCTTACACTGTTAATATACTGACGTAATTAATAATAATTAATTAAGTCAGTATATGACTTATATAGATGCTCCCAATTTGTTTATTAGGGGTTATCGAGTGTGCGGAATTGAAATTTGATAGCCAAATTAATTAATTAATTATTTATGACAAAATAATTAAACTTAATAAATATAAGTTGACATTGAAATTGGTGTTAAATTATAAATATTATTAATAATTATTTATACTAATTAATTAAATATCATAAATCTCAGAGATCATAGAAGATAGAAACAAACTTTCAAATTATCAATTGGTCCTTATGGCACGTGCCACCTATACAAGTGGGTCTTGACACCTTGAGGTGATGATGACATCGTTAAAAAAATGTGTTTTTACACTTTTGTTAATTCGATATTAAAAATGGGTTAGTTCATGTTGGGTGATGACCCAACACTCACATAAAAAATGCTGAGTCATCAGTTGTTATATTCTACTCAAACTTGAATATCGCTAAAAGGAAGTGAACTAAAACGAAACTTCCACCACTCTAAGGGTCGATGCCTTCTGTAACACCTTTTTGAAATGATTTAACACCTTTATAGTGATGATGACTTGGCGAAAAAAAAATCCAAAATTGCATCCTGTGCCGACAGCATGTTCCATTGGAGGCACTATCAATAAACCACCAACAAAATATAGTGCCACCCAAGGAACATGCGTCGGCACAGGATGCAATTTTGGATTTTTTTATTATTGGTCCGTAGATCCTCCACAGAACAGAGTTTTAGTAACTAAGAACTGAAATTTTCAGGATATGTGTCTCATGAGTTACAGATGTGCACCTGGGGTCACGATTTTTATTACATTTTTTTGGACACATTTTTGCACCTGTTTAATATTGGAAAAATAACATTAAATAGTGCGAGAATATTTAATTTATATGCATTCGATAGAGAATTAAATTCTACACCTTTTCACAGTGCACGAATTTTCAAATTGCGCTTCGTTTGTGCCACAATTGAGTTGCAAAATCCCTTTGTTTACTAACACTTCAGTTCAATTGAAGTGTTAAATCTAATTCTATTGTTTCAACTCGTTATTATTATATTGATTCAACTTGTGAGATCGAGTAGGCTTCTATTTTCTAATAGAAAACTAAGATTCTACATTCCATAACAACGACAGATTATTTGATTATATTTATTTCTGCTTAGAATATTCTTGCACAATGGATACATAACATATTTAATTCTAATTAATTCGCTCTGTGTTTAACGTATTGAGACGGTTCCAAAAAGATTATTGGCGTTATCGAGTGCGCTGAATTCATATATGATAATTAAATTTAATTTAAATTAATAATTATTGCAAATAATTGAACTTCATTTATTTTGATGTACCTACTATTGGTGTTAAATTATTAATAGATTAATTAAATATTTATACTAATTATCTAAATTTCATTAATCTCAGAAATGATATAAGATAGAAACAAACTTTAAATTTATCAATTGGTCCTTATGGCACGTACCACCTATACAAGTGGGTCTTGACACCTTGAGGTGATTATGACATCGTCAAAAAAATGTATTTTTACAATTTTGTGAATTAAATAATTCGCATGGGTTGGTTGGAGTTGGGTAAACACCCAATACGCACATAAAAAATGCTGGGTCATCACAGATTATATTCTACTGAAACTTGAATATCTCTCAAATGAAGTGAGCTAAATGGAAACTTCCACCACTCTAAGGGTCGTTGCCTACTGAAACACCTTTCTGAAATAATTTAACACCTTCATAGTGATGATGACTAGGCGAAAAAAAATCCAAAATTGCAGCTTGTGCCGACAGCATGTTCCTTTGGAGGCACTATCAATAAACCACCACCAAAATATAGTGCCACCAAAGGAACATGCGTCGGCACAGGCTGCAATTTTGGATTTTTTATTGGTCCGTAGATCCTCCACAGAACAGAGTTTTAGTAACTAATAACTGAAATTTTCAGGTTATGTGTCTCATGAGTTACAGATGTGCACCTGGGGTTACAATTTTTTATTACATTTTTTTGGACACATTTTTGCACCTGTTTAATATTAGAAAAAGAACAATAAATAGTGCGCGAATATTCTATTTATATGCATTCGATAGAGAATTAAATTCTACACCTTTTCACAGTGCACGAATTTTCAAATTGTACTTAGTTTGTGCCACAATTGAGTTGCAAGTTTCCTTTGTTTACTAACACTTCAGTTCAATTGAAAGTGTTAAATCTAATTCTATTGTTTCAACTCGTTATTATTATATTGATTCAACTTGTGAGATCGAGTAGGCTTCTATTTTCCAATTGAAAACTAAGATTCTACATTCCATAACAACGACAGATTATGTGATTATATTTCCTTCTGCAAGAATACTCTTGCACTGTTAATATACTGACGTAATTAATAATAATTAATTAAGTCAGTATATGACTTATATAGATGCTCCCAATTTGTTTATTAGGGGTTATCGAGTGTGTGGAATTGAAATTTGATAGCCAAATTAATTAATTAATTATTTATGACAAAATAATTAAACTTAATAATTGTAAGTTGACATTGAAATTGGTGTTAAATTATAAATAATATTAATTATTATTTATACTAATTAATTAAATATCAGAAATCTCAGAAATCAAATAAGGTAGAAACAAACTTCCAATGTATCAATTGATCCTTGTGCCACGTAACACCTCTACAAATGGGTCTTGACACCTTGAGGTGATGATGACATCGTCAAAAAAATGTGTTTTTACAATTTTGTTAATTCGATATTTAAAATAGGTTAGTTGATGTTGGGTGATGACCCAACACTCACATAAAAAATGCTGAGTCATCAGCTATTATATTCTACTCAAACTTGAATATCTCTAAAATTAAGTGAACTAAATGGAAACTTCCACCACTCTAAGGGTCGATGCCTTCTGTAACACCCTTTTGAAATAATTTAACACCTTCATAGTGATGATGACATGGCGAAAAAAAAATCCAAAATTGCAGCTGTGCCGACAGCATGTTCCATTGGAGGCACTATCAATAAACCACCACCAAAATATAGTGCCACCAAAGGAACATGCGTCGGCACAGCTGCAATTTTGGATTTTTATTATTATTATTATTGGTCCGTATTGTCTCCACAGAACAGAGTTGTAATTACTAAGAACTGAAATTTTCAGGACAGGTGTCTCATGGGTTACATATGTGCACCTGGGGTCACGATTTTTTATTACATTTTTTTGGACACATTTTTGCACCTGTTTAATATTGAAACAGGAACAATAAATAGTACCCGAATATTCAAATTATATGCATTCGATAGAGAATTAAATTCTACACCTTTTCACAGTGCACGAATTTTCAAATTGTACTTCGTTTGTGCCACAATTGAGTTGCAAGTTTCCTTTGTTTACTAACACTTCAGTACAATTGAAAGTGTTAAATCTAATTCTATTGTTTCAACTCGTTATTATTATATTGATTCAACTTGTGAGATCGAGTAGGCTTCTATTTTCCAATTGAAAACTAAGATTCTACATTCCATAACAACGACAGATTATGTGATTATATTTCCTTCTGCAAGAATACTCTTACTCTGTTAATATACTGACGTAATTAATAATCATTAATTAAGTCAGTATATGACTTATATAGATGCTCCCAATTTGTTTATTAGGGGTTATCGAGTGTGTGGAATTGAAATTTGATAGCCAAATTAATTAATTAATTATTTATGACAAAATAATTAAACTTAATAATTGTAAGTTGACATTGAAATTGGTGTTAAATAATAAATAATATTAATTATTATTTATACTAATTAATTAAATATCCTAAATCTCAGAAATCAAATAAGATAGAAACAAACTTCCAATTTATCAATTGATCCTCATGCCACGTAACACCTATAAAAGTGGGTCTTGACACCTTGAGGTGATGATGACATCGTAAAAAAAATGTGTTTTCACAATTTTGTGAATTATATAATTCAAATGGGTCGGTTCGTTTTGGGTGATGACCCAGAGCTCACATAAATAATGCTGAGTCATCAGCTATTATATTCTACTGAAACTTGAATATCTTTGAAATGAAGTGAGCATAAACGAAATTTACAACTCACTAAGGGTCGTTGCCTACAGAAACACCTTTTTGAAATAATTTAACACCTTCATAGTGATGATGACATGGCGGAAAAAAAATCCAAAATTGCAGCTGTGCCGACAGCATGTTCCATTGGAGGCACTATCAATAAGCCACCACCAAAATATAGTGCCACCAAAGGAACATGCGTCGGCACAGCTGCAATTTTGGATTTTTTTAGATCTATAATTTATTGAATTTCTAGAATCTTGACTTTGTATTTATGGTTGGAAACATATTCAGTGTATATTATTAGCACTATAGACCCTTTAATTGTTCAATTAAGAAATAACATGAAATTATGGATTCTATATAAGATCAATTACGAAATGCAGACATGGAAGGAATCAAAATATAATTGATATTACTATTCATTTCAATTTGTGTATTTGACATATTGAATGAACTAGTACAACGGTCCCCCCAGATTTTTTGGTCAACCTGACGCCCCTGCGTACACGTACATCTAATAGCTATTCATCTAAAAGCCAATACTTCACTTATTTATGTACTAATGTTCTTTGTCCCGCCAAACTTCCTTAGTCCCGCCAAAATTCATTCCTCCGTCCAACCAAAGACTTGGTATAGGTTGGAAAGTATGCAGATCATGGATGTTGTATTCCAAAATTAATGGATGTCTCCACTGTTTCTGTTATAGATTTTTTTCTGGAACTGTTATGAGATGAGGCCACGACTTGTATGGAGACTAATCGTCCATAGGCCCCCAACTCATAGGGATGTTATGTGTGTGGTTTCGTCCCATCTCAGGGACTCATCAGGAGGGTAACCTTCGACCACCTTACGCTCACCGCCTCCGGACCCTACGTCCATGAGCAGTGCAAGCGTAGCGCGCACCATAACATTTAGCTCACTAACGGTTAGCCGATCTTGCTAACCGTCACATCCTCTCACCAGTCTATTTGTACTTCCCTAGAGCTCTACGTTACCTCTAGAGTACTTCCGAATAGGTGTGTACCCACACGTCCGAGAACGACTGGGGTCGCGCCGTCGCGGCACACACAGCTAGAGCTCTACGCCAGGGTTGGGTTCAATTATAATTTTCAATTACAATTACAATTACAATTACGCTATCCTTAGAATTTCAACTACAATTACAATTATAAGGATTTGTGTTTTCCAATTATTATTACAATTATAATTGAACCCAATCCTATGAGTCTGTAGATGGCATCATGGCTGAGTACTGAATGCTCAATATTACGTATATACCTCATGATTACAAAGAGAAGCTATTTATTCATGTTAAATTAACCCATTATTAGAAGTCTAGCAAAAATGTCAAGCTAAGCCATACTGCTGTCTAATAATTTATATTAATAAATAAGTTATCACTAGAAAACGTGTAATCGACAATTTTTCGCTCTGCTTTTAAGAACAAATTATTACAATCAAAATTTCCAAAATGGATTGGTGCTTTATAATTACAGTTACAATTACAATTACAATTATAGGGATTTGTGTATTTCAATTACAATTACAATTATAGTGATTTGTGTATTTCAATTACAATTACAATTACAATTATAGGGATTTGTGTTTTTCAATTACAATTACAATTACAATTACAATTACAATTACAATTATAATTGAACCCAACCCTGCTCTACGCTACCTCTAACTACTGATGAGTCCCTGAGATGGGACGAAACCACACACAAACATCCCTATGAGTTGGGGCCTATGGAGTATGGACGATTAGTCTCCATACATTGCATACAAGTCGTAGCCTCATCTCATAACAGAACTCGATTATTGAACCAAACACAAAGTGATTTTGTAATTAATTAAAGTGTTTAAAACCTGTGGAAACTTAATCCTAAAGTCGTGGAGCATGAAAGAAGCAGCGAGCACCAATTAGCTTTTGACAAGTGGAAAGAAATAGCAATGCATTTAGACAAGGACCAAACTTTGGATAGGATCTACAGAAGGAAATAGGGGGCTGAAAAAAAGAAATGGATCAATGTTCTACATCGCATCGTCGATGTTATCAGTAGCGTAACTAGAGGCAGTGCTGCCAACCTAAAATATCCCAAAAGTGGGACCTGTGGTGGGATTTTCATCAGAAATCGGGAGGTTGATACTCTAAAAGCGGGAGGTCAGTATTTTAGTTAAATTAGCAAGAATCTATATTATTAAATCTCGATTGTTGTTTGTTTGTCCGGATTGTATTAAAGCATGGGTTTTCAACCTGGGGGGCGCGACCCCCAAGGGGGTCGCGAAGGCTTTATAGGGGGATCGCGTAAAGTTCCGGAAAATTTATATAAAATCGTTGAAATCTACCGAGATATAAGTCAAAACTTATTTAAATTATCTACATTGAAATGCTTTAATGTGTGAACATTGTGCATGTACTTAAACATGCAGTGCTGCATGTGAAATGTACATGCAATATTTACGCAATGAGCTTTCTGGGATTCGCGATTATTTTTAATTATATAGCCTTGTAATTATTTCATAATTGTCAGAATTTGCTTGAAACTTTGAGGTGCATCGATTTGATTAAACAATAGGAATACTTATTACACATTAATAAAAACTTGCACATTAACATTGTGGGGTCGCGAGCATTTCCACATCTGTAAAAGGGGTCGCATGGTACAAAAGGTTGAAAACCCCTGTATTAAAGTGATGGGGGAATAAAAACCGCATTTATATATGAGATAGAAACTAACTTCCAAATGTTATGATAGGTAAACAAGTATGCTGAACACGAATTTCGCGTTTTTAAATTTCTCATATTAGTATTTGTTGTTGTTGTTGTTTACACAAATAGGTAAACAAATAAATGAAAATTTAAAATAAACCTAGAAGTTAGCTTTCAACGGATATTATAGGTAAACAAGTATGCTGATCACGAATTTCGCGTTTAAATTTTCTAATATGAATATTTGTTGTTGTTGACACAAATAGGTAAACAAATTAATGAAAATCAAAATCATAACGTCCCTTTCTACCATTTCCATGGTAGAAAATGTGAGGAGTAAGGCCGCACAGCGGCCGTTAACTTCAGGTGCGTAGCACCGATCTGTTGCAAAGCGACCGAGACCGAAGGGCTCGTACCTGAATAAAAGGCATTATAAAACATTTCTCTACCTATCAATTAGTTTCTACCCTCTCATATTGATATATAAGGTAGCAGTGAGCATTTTATTATTATTATAAAATATATAAATAAATAAAAATTTCCTAAACGATGTGTTATAAAAATTTCCTAAATGATGTGTCAGAATGGAAAATTGGAAATACAAGATAATATACAGAATTATGGTATTTAAAAAGAGACAAATGTTTCTGGGGTTAGAGTAAATTAATTAAGTGAAGACTTCTAAAATATATTGCTTGTAATTATAAAATTCAGATTCTATATTTACATATACAATCATCCAAAAAGCGGGAGGTTTGATAGGGGAGGCGGGAGAGCGGGAGGAAACATCAAAAAGCGGGAGGGTTGGCAGCACTGCTAGAGGGTTCTCCAAAAATTGAACTATGATGGATTGCCAATTGAAGATTGACGTGGGGAATGGTATGACAATGCGGCAACTATGCCTGAATACACAGAGGTGTACAACAACAAATTCGAAATGTGAACCCAAAAGCTGAGTTTGTAGCATGTGCCAATCATACTTTCAATCTAGCTGGTGTTTTCATGCAGCAGGAGTTTCTGTGAGCTCGACCACTTTCATTGGGACAGTTGAAAGAGTTTACTCATTATTTTCTTAATTACTCATCGATGGGGCATAATGAATGCGCACATGCCGAAAGTACTAAACGAATTGTTCAAGCTCGTTGGAGTGCCAGGAATGACGCAGTACAAGTGCATTATTCCCATTTCGATAATGTGATTGATGCTTTAGAACAACTGACAGGAATGGAAGAGAATTCTCATACTAGGGGAGAAGCGAGCATAGTCATTGCAAGCATAACCACATTTCCATTTTTATGCTATCTTGGAATATGGGGAAAGATTATTCCTGAACTGGATGATGTTGAGATGCATCTTCAGAAAAAGGGACTTGGTTTAGATCAAACAGTTGTTAAGATTCATTCACAAGCTCGAATAGTTAACGATGCCATGTTTTACGCGACTACCAAGTGTGAAGAAATCGATATATCCATAACACGGCGAATTAGGAAGAGAAAAAGAATATACGGTGAGCAGCTGATGATGAAGGATATACTTTACAGGAAGAGCTCCGAAAGGATATGCTGCAAGTTGTTGACCGGTTGTCTGAGGAAATAAAGCGGCGCTTTGAACAGATGCACATCATCAATCGTAGATTTTGTTTCACACCAGGGACGTCGCCACGGGGGGGCAGGGGGCAAAGACACCCTGGTAAAATCCTCGCCCCGGGTCTGGTAAACATTTTGTATCTATGTATTCCTCTGATCCATTCCTGTACGAGGCTCCAATTTTCCCCTGTACATTGGTCAAGATCCTGGACACCAGGGCCGGATTACGACTGTGCGGGGCCCTAGACCATACATTTTTTGGGGGCCCCCTAAGACTAAATACATATTAATGAAAATAAATTTATTATGTATTATTTTCATAGATACATGAATCATTACATATCCATAAAATCAACTTTTGTCAAGCTTTTATTCTTGCTAAGTCATCAATGATATCCAAGCGATGACTGCATGTCTAACTAGTTAAACTTATATTATGTACTATACATAATACGTTTCCACTTCGAGACATAAATATCAAACATGCAGATCACATTAATAATATAATTCACGAAATGTCAACCCAGTCAAAGTTTCTAAACGAAAAATATCATTTAATAATTTAGATGTCAATCTAACTTCTATACAAGGTAATATTTTGTCTAGAAATAGGTTCTCAACATTAGTAGTCCAACAGTGTAGAACTTCAAAGAACACAACATATATTTTAAAAGGTATAATACTTATTACAAATAAGTGCTCATTGAAAAGATCCAAATTTGCAGCCTGTGCCGACGCATGTTCCTTTTGTGGCACTATATTTTGTTGGTGGTTTATTGATAGTGCCTCCAAAGGAACATGCTGTCGGCACAGGCTGCAATTTTGGATTTTTTTTGCCATGTCATGAACGCGTCAAGGTGTTTAGTTAGGCTCATCTAACAAGTTGTTACAGGACAAAGGAAGGATTGATAAATTTGAAGTTTGTTTCTATCTTAAACCATCTTGAGTATATTGCCTTTCATTAATTATGTAAAGATAACTAATAATATTAATAGTTAACTATTTTAGCAATGTTATCCACGGTGTGTTGAGTTGAGTCAACAAATTCCTCATGTTATTTATTATAATTCAATCCATTGTATAACATTTTGAAAGGTGTTAAAAATGTGTCCAAAATGTGTTAATCAAAAATCGTAACGGTCCATTCGCACCTACATGCCAAGTTTCAGTTCATCATCTATAAAGCTCTGGCCAGGGCACCGTCTACGGAGAAAAAAATATAAATATAAGTAATAAAGGCAGTGATTTCAATACTGGGCCACTATACTATAGTATAGTCGGTACAGTAAAAATAAAGGCAATCATTTCAATACTGGGCCACTATAGTATAGTATAGTCGGCACAGTAAAATAAAGGCAGTGATTTCAAACTGGGCCACTATACTATAGTATAGTCAGCACAGTAAAAACGTATTTAAACAACTTAGCGGGAGTGAACTATGAATAAATAAAGGTTGTATGAGGTACAATCATATCAATGTTATAAAAACATATATTGAAATTGGTTGCCTTCTAAATAGTCGAAATTTGCATGCATCAATATCAATTTATAAATTAAAATGAGTACCACTATATCCGATAATAACGGACCCAATATAAATATTAGCATCCTTGCTAGACACGATGAGTCCATCTGCCCAATACATGAAGCCTCATTTTTAATAATTTTTCTAAAAATTCACCTATACGCCCGGAGCCGCTACAAGCGCGGGGCCCTAGGCCATGGCCTACTTGGCCTATGCGGTAATCCGGCCCTGCTGGACACCCAAATATTTTTCTCGCTCGCTCCGCTCGCTAGTCTAAGATGTAAATCTACACTTATACTGAAACGAATTACACTGACCAAATCTTTGTATTATGTTTGTCAAGATATACCTCACATGCGACATGCGATCATGTTATTTAGTATTATTCAGTTTGACATAAATCAAAATGATACTTAGGAACGCAGAAAATTTGAATTATATACTGAGAATCCCTGTACGCTTGAATAGGGTGTTAACAGGGACGTTGCCGGGATTTTTCACCTAGGGGGGGCACAGAAATTGCCAGGGGGGGGAAACATTATATTGGTGTTAAATCTAGCAGTTGACGTTACCAAAAACTATGCGATAAAGATGAAGCTTTCTAGTTTAATGTCCTGCAAAGTATGAAAATGTTTTGGTTAGTGTAATTCGTTTCAATACAAGTGTAGATTTACATTTTAGACGAGCGAGCGAAGCGAGCGAGAAAAGATTTGAGGTGTCTAGGAATCTTGACCAATGTACAGGGGAAATTAGAGCCTCGTACAGGTATATGACTCAAATGGATTGGAAAATGTGAACTTATTAAATTGAATTCAATAGCATCAATGAATCAGAGAATTAAATAGTTCAATATATTTTACCAGGGGGGGCATTGCCCCGGGGCGAGGATTTCTACCAGGGGGGGCATTGCCCCCCTATGCCCCCCCCCCGTGGCGACGTCCCTGGGTATTAATATATACAAAAACATTTCTACATTTTAGGGGTTTAGGCATTTTAGGTATTATTCGACAGACAATCAATAATTTTTCCAAACAAGTAATTCATATACAAATTTATTACATCCTTGTACCTCTGGACAGAAAAACCAAAATACGTGTAGTTGAAATCCCTGATGGTTGACAGGAATGGTCTGATAGTAATCTAGTTGCGTATTATAGGATATTCCTAATTATTTTGGCAATTTTGGTACTAACATATAATCAACTGTTTTACAACCAATACAACTTTTACTTTAGACATGTTACCTGTCGTGCACTCTTTGCTATCGTTACTAATATCGTTATGATAGAGTTCAAGTCGGCCGGCCGTACTCACTCGCTTAACTAGACCATTGGCGATAGAGATTTCAAATTTGGACAGAAGATACAGAATTTCCTGAAGATATGCACCTAGAAGCCCGATTTTAAATTTCGTCTTTGTTCGTCAGTTATATCGAATTTGTGTTCTGGCCCAGTGACTCTTTAAGGTGATGATAACATCGTCAAAAAATGTGCTTTTCCAATTTTGTGAATTATATATTTCGAATGGGTTGGTTGCTGTTGGGTGTTGGGTGATCACCCAACTCGCACATAAAAAATGCTGACTCATCACTTATTATATTCTACTGAAACTTGAATATCTCTGAAATGAAGCGAGCTAAAACGAAACTTCCAACTCACTAAGTGTTGTTACCTTCCGAAATACCTTTCTGAAATGGTTTAACTCCTTAATAGTGATGATGACATGGAGAAAAAATTGTAAATTGCCTCTGTGCAGACAGCATTTTCCTTTGGAGGCACTATCAATTAATCAGCCAGTAGCCAACAAAAGATAGTGGCTCCATAGGAACATGCTATCGGCACAGCTGCAATTTGGATGTTTTTATAACTAACCAAGGAAGTCATTTCAATACTGGCCCACTATATTTACCAGTCGTCCGGATATAATTTATTATTATCTTATAACATAATCGTACAGATATTAACTATAAATTTCGGTAAAGTACTCCTAATGTATCAATTTTAAATTAGTCTTGTATTTAGGGCAGTGTTCCTCAACCTTTTTGAATCTCGAGGCCAATTTTATATAGCCTACAGTTGTGCCCGGCCACAATACAAATTGGCAAAAATTCCCTTAGTGTTTCAGAAGTTTTGGTGGTTTATATTGTAGTACACGTATATACTAAACGAGCCGTTCGGTCTAGGTCCCTTTGCTGCGGATCGGTGCTACGCATCTCAAGTAAAAGGCCGCTATGCGGCCTTACTTTTCACCCTTTCTACCATTCCATAATTTTGAGGTATTTACCAATAATTATAATATTCGTTGAAAGCTAACTTATAGGTTGATTTTGAATTTTCATTAATTTGTTTACCTATTTGTGTAAACAACAACACCAAATATTCACATTTTAAAGTAAAATGCGAAATTCATGTTAAGCATACTCGTTTACTCGTTTAAAGCTACATTCTACGTTGATTTTGAATTTTTATTATTTTGTTTACCTATTTATGTAAACAACAACTATAAACATTAATATTAGAAATTTGTAAATGGGAAATTCGAAATCAGCATACTTGATTACCTATAATAACATTTGGAAGTTAGTTCTATCTCATACAGTCAACTCCGCTTAATAGAGCCTGCGGTTTCTATTCCCCATCACTTAAATAGATCTGGATAAACACACTTAAACAAACAAAAAAACAATCGAGATTTAATAATACGAGCCCTTCGGTCTCGGTCGCTTCGCGACGGATCACTCTCTCACAAAAGTCGCTTTGCGACTTTTGTTTGTTCGTATTAGGCACTACGCGATACAATTAACGGCAGGTTCGCGGGCTTTCCCTCCCCAAAAGGAATCACATTAATAATGAGCTTTAATAGCTCAATAAATTTCAGTTGCACGATAAGAAAGCTCGAATCAAAATAATACTAAAAGAAAAACAGGCAATAGAATAGACTAATGATTGATTGGTTAAATGAATTTATTTTCAATCAATCAAATTGGAGCCTCAGAAAATATTTATATTATGCACAATCTATTTATACGAATTGATGAAATCTGCTAATCCATACTAACAAACCCTCGAATTTAATTGGCTAACATATTTTGTCACCTTCAAATGTAAATATTTCTTTTCAAAAACCAATAGATCGTTGTCGCAGTACCAAATTACCCCTGTATACAAATTTTCAGCTTTCTGGGACTCGTAGTCTTTCCAATCAATTCTGGACAAACACACAAACACACAAACACACAAACACACAAACACACAAACACACAAACACACAAACACACAAACACACAAACACACAAACACACAAACACACAAACAAACAACAATTCCTCTTTTTATATACGAGCCCTTCGGTCTCGGTCGCTTCGCGACGGGTTACTCTCTCACAAAAGTCGCTTCGCGAATTTTGCTCGTTCGTGTTAGGCACTACGCAATACAATTAACGGCCGCTTCGCGGCCTTTCCCTCTCCAAAAGCAATCACATTAATAATGAGTTTGAAAAGCTCAATAAATTTCAGTTACACGATAAGAAAGCTCGAATCAAAATAATACTAAAGAAAAACTGGCAATAGAATAGACAAATGATTGATTGGTTAAATTAATTTATTTTCAATCAATCAAATTGGAGCCTCAGAAAATATTTCTATTATGCACAATCTATTTATACTAATTGATGAAATCTGCTAATCCATACTAACAAACCCTCGAATTTAATTGGCTAACAAATTTTGACACCTTCAAATGTGAATATTTCTCTTCAAAAACCAATAGATCGTTGTCGCAGTACAAAATTACCCCTGTATACAAATTTTCAGCTTTCTGGGACTCGTAGTCTTTCCAATTAATTCTGGACAAACACACAAACAAACACACAAACAAACAACAATTCCTCTTTTTATATATAGATAGATAGATATTATTTCTCTACCTACAATAAATATTATTGAATTGTTTATGCGACCAAAAATTGGGTCGGCCTGTGCAACCAGAAGCACACTCCCATCCCGTCTGTAAGGGTTTTTTAATATATAGATTAATATATACTACGTAGATAATTAAACGTTGTAAAAGTATAACAAAGATTAAGTCATTAATACCTTAGTGTGCAGACATCACAGAAAGGTAAGAAGTTACTAAGAACTATTTCAGCCCCATATAAGGCTGAAATATATTTAGTGTGGAGTAATATTACCTTACAATTAATTGGTTTCAATGAATAATTTGTGATGTCCAAATATATACCTTTGATAGGGCAACGTATATTTATATATCCAACTTTTGTTTTAATAGTCTAGGAGATCATTGTTAAATTAACAAAATTAATATCTACTCTATCTATTTTGTTATGTAGTCAGTTAGAATATGAAATTCTGCACTAGGATATAGGTTATATGAACACACTGTTCTCTCTAATAGTCCACCAGTGGGCAATTGGCCCAAAGTGGACTATTGGAGAATATGGACTTTTACAGATATATAAATAGTTGATTTGGACAAGTAAATAAGTGGACTATTAGAGAGAACAGACTGTAATTATATTATATTATTTTTGTTTTACTTAAAAACTAATCTCAAACGAAGGAGTCAAAGACACAACTGAGTTGGAATAGCTACTGACAAAACTATTTAAATACTCTTAGTTAACACAGCAAGTGAGTTATAAAATCTTATTAGACTCTTTCTTTATTTATCCTGAGAGTTTGTCCTGGCTATGCTCGAGCACGTGACCCTCACTTTTATTTAAGCATTTTTTATATATTTTAGTCCGGTTCTATTTAAATCTCAGTTTATACTAGTTTCAGTAAAGAAAATCTAAGTGAGACATGAGAAGTGGCATCATGTCTTCACATAAATCAAATTAAGACACAATAATTGAATTGGTACGGCAACCCTGATATTAACTGCACATTTATCCTCCACTTGATTGTGTCTGCATTAAATTTCCTGTTGTTCAATACTTTTGGCTGGTTAGTGTACTGAGTTTAATACAGTACACCCTCGCTAATCCGAACAGGAGATACAAAAATGTATTTCTAATAAAAGTGGGAAAGAATCGTGAATATAGGTATATTGCAATCGAAGTATAAAAAATAAGTACCAGGCAAGTAATTTAACACTTGATGTTTAGTGCGGATTAAAAAGGTTTATTTTAAGTACGAGCCTATATTTCGTTAGCTTCGCTAATTTATTAATTATAATCTATACTTTAAACTTAGTTAAATATTTAATTTACCAAATATAGTAATATTAGTAAGCTGCTCGACGCGCTACTTGCAGCACTCACTTCTATTAAATGCCAAATACTTCTATAAAACATATTTGTAAGTAGCAAGTACAATTATTAAGGGTTCCAACCATTATGTATTTAGTGTTGAGTTGAGCGAATACGATATTAACATAAATCGTATTCGTGTTCGTGTTTGTGTAAAATAATTAATAGGGAGAGTTTTCATATTATTGTCACAAAGTGAAGAACCCCTTATAAATTTAGTGTAAATTTATTTTATGATCTTTTACAGTTATACAAAACTTCTTAAACGTACAGTAGTCCTTATATAATTTATTTCGATTATAAGAACATTATATGCACTTCCCGACGATGTTCTTATAACCGGCATACACTGTATTCAAGGTGCAAAACTAAGCTCAAACTTAGTCTAAATTTAGTTCGAACTTAGTTTTTGCTCCGTTTTGAGATAAAACTTAGTTCTCCCGCTTACTTGGATGCTGGTCCGTAGCCAGGGGGGCTGGGGCGCGCTGAACCCCTCTGGATAATTTTCTGCCCACTGAGAAATCTTACTGTTTTAATACACCGTTAAATATACCTAGCGATTCATAATATGTTATGAGACACAGCTCTCTGCAATTCTCATATCCCCACCCACTAACATATCCATGGATATTGTGGGTATCCATTTTCAAAGTTGAACTTTGAAAATAGTTAAAACAGTGCGTTAGACCAAGTTCACTAGTCAAGGCTCAGAAAAAGATGCTCTTGATACCAATATTGACGGACTTTGAGTAAATGCTGGTTATGTACGTATATACAGTGCATACAGTACTGTTGTTCTGTATACATTGTCTATACATAAACCACTCAAACCAGTATTTACTAGATTCAATAGATAAATAAGTAATACATTTTATAACCAAAATCTCTGGATAGTTCGTAGATATTAGGTTTTAGAAATACCCATGGATACCCGTGGATGTCCATAGATATACACAAAAAAATAGCCTAGATATGAATATCGATGCGACTTTTGATCTCTACGGCAAACTTGCGAGATTCGAAAGGCTTCAATTTGTTTATACGGTTTATTGAATTTAAAAATTATGGGCACATCTGTTTTAAATTAATACTTATAGTCGATCATGGATTAGCATAGCTATTCCAAATAGGACAGTTATTTACTACTACATGGATATAAATGTAGATATACCCCTACAGGGGGCTGACTGAATAGTGACTGACTAGATTCCACTAGGTTCTAGTGGAACCTAGTGGAATCTAGGGTGACTGAACAGTGGAATCTAGTGGAATTACTAAATTTTAGTGGATTTGACTGAACGGTGGAATCGAGTGGATTTTCTAAAAACCGACTGAACAGTGGAATCGAGTGGAATCTTTGACTGAATAGTGGAATCGAGTGGAATTTGATTAAATTGTTAAACACTACGTATTAGTATATGCTATAAGGAAGCTACGTGTGTAATGTATCATATTACTTTAATTTTCGCCCATGTAAAATTGTTTGCAACGATTGAACTAGTGTTGTGCATGAAGTGGCACAAGTCACCCTAGATTCCACTAGATTCCACTATGTTCCACTGGATTCCACTATTCAGTCAGCCCCCACCTACAGTGTTATACTCTCTTTTGTTTACAGGTATAACTAAAGCTAACACAACAGATATAATAAATTCTTTCAATTATGGCATTCAATTCAGCTGTTAAATGGTTATTTATCATTATTTTATTATCAACTCTTTCTACATTGATTCTAATTGGAGTGCTAAATAGGCGACAAAAGCAATATTGCCACACAGAATACCTTCCTCGAGCTGAAGAGACAAAGATAAGTTCCTGGTTACACTATGGAGAGCACTGGAATGGAGAGATACTCATTCATACCAATTCGACTAAGAATGAGATTGTATTCACAGATGAATATCAAATTAGAATGATTTCAAAGGGTTTACACCCACTCTGCATTAAACACGAACGTTTTTACAAACGTATCGAAAGGATGGAAAAATACTGCAGTGCATTCCCATCCGATTATCAAGGCATTTATGACTTTATAAATGGGGAAAACGCGGTAATGTTCAATGACGAGGTTAAATTACTTCAATGTACAGTCCCCAAAGTAAGCTCGAGTACCTGGGTGACCATGTTTGTTTATTTGTTAGATTTTAATATGTCGGATTCTAAAAATTCACCCAATGACATCTTCTCTTTTTTAAGTGATGATTCTAAACGGGACAAGCTCTCTCTTATGTTTAGCAGCACAGATAAAAGACTAGTTGCAAAGCGATTCCAGACATACACAAAGTTTCTAATAGCTAGAAACCCATTCAACAGATTACTATCCGCTTACACAAGCAAATTTCATTCAAATAACCTTCCTTATGAAAATAAACATGGACCTAGAATTATTATAGCCAACTATCTATCGAATCTAACAAAGAAATTAATTGAAACAGTTTCAAATAAACTGAGTAGAGGAGAAACCAATGTAGGATTGGAGGCGAGTGTAATCCAGCAGATAAAGCGGTTAGGTGTAGGAGGGGGGAACTACAACATAACATTTGGCGAATTTTTGAATTACATAATTAAAGTTGTTGCAGAATCCGGGAGAGGGTCACTGGACTACCATTGGGCCCCTATCACTCTCATTTGTAAGCCCTGCACTGTCAGATATGATATAATAGCCAAGTTTGAGACTATTTATGAAGACTCACAAGAAATACTAGAGTACGTGCAAACAAACGTTACCAATAATAAAGTTCAATTCCCGAAAAGAGATAATTTCGCCACAAAGGATCACTGCAATGAAGCTTTTTTGAACATTCCAAGAGATGTGAGGAACAAGTTATATGAAATCTATAAAAAAGATTTCATTCTTTTCGACTACAAGTACAATGGAGAAAATCCCAACAATGAATTCTGCTAAAACATACAAAAATTTGTTTTGTTTTCATAACATGATGTCACTATCTCTTTTATTATAAAAATATTCGAGTTGTTAAAACTTTTATCCCACTTTGATCTTAGTTTATGACCGATATATTTATTTTATAAGGACATTTATATTTCCTTTTGCAATTAATATAGTGTCGGTTCTCTCTAATAGTCTACTTCTCTAATTTTCCACCTGAATTTGGTTGTACAATAATATCCAAAATAATCAAGTTATACTCGTTTCCTAACACATTTATAGATGTAATAATCCACTTTCTAAATGTATTATTCTCTACTAGTCCACTTATGTAATTGGTTACGTTTGTTATCGTGTTTCTGTTGTTTTATATATTGTATTTGCGAGATTATTTCAATAGTATCGATATTATTTAGGCTAACGTCCACATGGGGCATGGGGGTGTCATCAGTCATGGGTACCCTCTAACTACAGTTGGACTGGTAGAAAGACGATATATCCGTATTACCAATGCCAGTTCGCAGAGCATTCAGAGGCGGCCCCAGGGGGGGGGGGGGTGGGGGTCCAGACCCCCCCTTTTTTCTGGACTAATGAAATTATGCCAGTCAGAAATGCCTCTTCAGAAATTATTTCTGGAGTTTTGCAAAATTAGACCCCCCTTTTATCAAATCCTGCCACCGCCCCTGGCAATATTAATAAAAAAGGAGCGCGCTCCAATTTTTAGGAGCGCACTCCTTTTTCGAATATCATAATCCAATACAAAATTACCATTAAAAAAATTATAATAGAGTAATCACGAAACATCGATAGATTGGATAATTACAGCAGGCAGAAGGAAATTGAAAATGTAATTCAGTAAATCTAAATTATAGTGAAATAATAGAAAACATATATATATATTTTTTGAAAGTGTCCCTTTATCTCGAGATATAGGGACATTTTTTTAAAGTTTGCTTTTTTTTTTCAACACAATTTAGGTTAAAAAAAGCTCGATTCCCTATAAGGAAATTCTCCATAAAAGTGTGTTTTTATGGAGTATCTTTCATGAATATGTCCCTAGATCTGTAGATCTTGGGACATTATTTACATATACATATACGTATATATATATATATATATATATATATATAGTTATAATACACTTTTCAGCTCTATCATTGCTAATTATTCGAATAAAGATCAATTCTCCATTTTGAAAATTAGAAACTGGCCTCTTTGTTTTATGGCCTTCTCGGCGACATATATAGCCGTATATTTAGTAGGCCATGTGCACCTCTATATACGATTACTCAATCTCGTTTTCGTTCGTCAGTTAAATCGAAATTTGTGTTCTGGTCCAGTGACTCTTTAATAATTCGAATTATCAATTGAAAATATAGAGGTTGTATTCTCCCAAGGATGTTCTTTCTATTTATTAATTATAATGAATAGGTCGCTAACCAACTATAGGTTTTATTAACGATTATTTACATAAATCAGCCATCTTATCCATATTGTAATTACGCTATAGTATAGTATACTGAATAATATAGACATATTACATATAGGGCTTACAATCCTGGGATCCCGATGCATTTACCTCCGGGATTTGTTTTGAATCCCGGGATCCCGAACTTATATAATTTAATTGTTTTCTGTTATAAGTCTAATCAACTTGACTTCAGTACTATGAAACCATTCTCATTCTTATTAATGTTGTTTTACCACCTTCTACCACAAAAGGATGTACTTTATATTTCCATTTGAAGCAAACCAATTCGTTTTCACCACCTGTTACTGTGATTCAATTCTTTAAGAATTATTAGCTGGGGTTACAGAGACGAATAGGTTTATATAGAAATTATAGTTTATATATAAATAGTAATAACTCCATATATGACGTAACTAAACTCTATTTGCGATTCCTTGTATTTCTCTTCATTATATGGCTGAAAAGGTTCAATTTAAAGATTTCGTTGGAGCCCAGATTTGGCAACATTACAGAAAGTCTCTATGCGGAAAATTGACAGAATGCAAAATATATAAGAGTATATTAAGTGTGAAGGTGGGTCAACAAAAGGTTTACATGTGCATCTAAAATCAGTACATCACATTGAACTATTAAAACGTAAGAATGTTGCAACTATCGAAGCTGTTACTGAAACAAAAGCTGCAAAAGTTTCCAAAATTGATCATTTTATCCAAAATAATACACTCCCTGCTGTACTTGCAAGAATGACTGCATGTGACGGGCTTTCATTTAGTATATTCATAACTTCACAGGATCTACGAAAATCTAATATGGCTCTTGGCCACACCCTACCAATCTGGAATTAGAGATCAGTAATCAAATATGGCTCACATGTAATTGAAAAGATTAAGCGTGATTTAGTCCTCAAAAAGGCAAAAGGTGAGAAGTTCAGCCTTACTTTAGACGAATGGACATCCCTGCGGAATAAAAGATACTTAAATATCAACATCCATGAAATTGGATATTTTTGGAAGCTTGGGCTAGTTAGGATACATGGAATTTTTTCAGCAGAAATATGTTGTGATACTATTTGGAAAAAACTTGATGAATTTGGAATTTGTTTTAAAACTGATGTCGTTGCTATTACTACAGATGGATGCTCGATGATGAAAAAACTTGGGCGTTTAGTGCCATCACTTCAACAATTATGCTACGCCCACGGGCTTCAGCTTGTAATACAAGACCTATTTTATAAGAAACAATCCAGTAGCTTGCAAGAAATTTTTGTTTATTCAAGTGAATATGAAGAAAATCAAGTTTCTGATGAAGAGGATACAGATGGTTAACTGTAATAGGTGCTGGTGGTATAGACAGGAAAATCCCATACAGTTAAGTATTGATATTAATGGACTAGTGAACAAAGTCCGTAAAGTGGTGAAAATCTTCAAACGTTCTCCTTTAAAAACGAAATATTGCAAATTTATGTACAAGAGATACATCCAAACGCATGCAGGTCAAAACGGCCACAAACCAAAATGGCCACAACCAAAACGGCCACAACCATAACGGCCACAAACCAAAACGGCCACAAACCAAAACGGCCACACACCGAAACGGCCACAAACCAAAACAATTTAATTGTAACAATAGAGAGGTTATTAAGTGACACCATGAATTGTAGGTCTTTTATAATTTGTACAAAGTGATTTATCACAACATTTATACTTTTGTAAGTATTTAATCAAGAAAATAATCAAATTATACACTAAATGGAGCAGTGGTTGATCCGTGTCTGGAATGTGGCCAAACGGTAAGGCCAAGGCAGGAAGCGATTCAATGTGAAAATTGTTCATTCTGGCAGCATCGCACATGTAAAACTGGCATCTCACGTCACTGTTATCGGAGAGCGGTAAGAGGAGAAGAAGAAATAGTGTGGAAATGCGCATCTTGTTTAGAAAGGATGAACCTTGAACTGCATTCTGAAGATTTGCCACTTTTGGAAAGTACAATAGTATCACCACTTTCTATTCAAGAAAACAGTTGTGCCCTATCATATGAGCAAATCAATTCGCCCGTTGATTTTCCAACCCCATCCATTGCGCATTTGCCAAATCAATTCACTCAAGATCTAACTAATGATCTGATCTTCGATGATTCAGACGAAATCGATATCCCTAATATTTCGACCGAAAATACAAACTTATTTCCAGATTTTATTATTCCAGATGCTTTACAAGAATCCTCACTTGACGGATCTATTTTAGAATCTGGTAACACCCAAACTGATGACATTCCGTGTTATTACAAACTCCTCACAGAAGGGAAAAGATCTGTTGATAGAGAAGGTTGGGTATTCCTACATAATAAAAATTCGAAGGAACATGGTAAACTATTGGCGTTGTAGCGTACGTAATAAGTCTTTGATTTGTCCAGCAACGATTATTCAACGCGGTAATTTGTTTACTCGTGGGATCAATGCCCACAACCATTTAGCAAATCCAGAAGTAAACTTTAAGCCAGAGCTAAAGGTATTCGTAATAAATAGAGCCAAACGTGAAATATTTGTTCCTGCTGCTGAGATAGTCGAAAATGCACTCATACCTTATACAAATAATTTACAACCAGGGCTTCCAAGTCTAACTAATCTAGCACGAGCTGCAAACCGCGCCAGACAGACTATTCGACCTCAAGATCCTGTTGATTTAGACTTCGAAGTAAATATGGACTATATTCCTGGAAAATTTTTACGTGGAGACATCAAGGTTGATGAACGAAGACATCTCATATTTGCTACAGACCAAATGCTAAATATTTTATGCAGGGCTAAAAAGTGGTATTTGGACGGGACATTTAAAATCGTTAAGGAACCATTTACCCAACTATTTTCTATTCATGCTTTCGTGAAATCTGAAAGCTCAATTAAGCAGCTACCATTAGTGTTTGTTCTAATGTCGGGAAAACGCAAAAGGGATTACAGAAAAGTATTAACTAAGGTATTAGAATCTCTTCCCGGTGCACCAGCTGTTAGAAGTGCAGTGATGGATTTTGAATTGGCTTTATGGAAAGCTTTTCCAAAAGTATACCCAGGAGTGGTACTTCAAGGTTGTTCCTTCCATTGGACACAGGCAGTATGGAGAAAGATTCAAATCTTGGGTTTGCAGTCACAATACATGAATAACAATTCAACCCATGACTTTTGTCGAAGATTAATGGCTCTACCATTTCTTCCATGCGAGCACATAGAACCTGCCTTCAGAAATCTAGAAGAGCGCGCCAGTAGTGATATTGAACATCAACTGACAACTTATATAGATAGTACATGGATCGCTGGACAGTGGCAACCGAAAGATTGGTGTGTATTCAATCAAACTGTACGTACCAATAACGACGTCGAAGGATGGCATTTAAGAATTAATAGTAGAGCTCGAAGAGGTCAATTACAGTTTTATGTTCTGATAGAGCTTTTATATAAAGAGTCTCAAATAATCACACTACAACTACATCTAGTTTCTCAAAATAAATTGAAAAGATATCAAAGGTTAACTTACAGGAAAATGCAGGCTGCAATATTCACTCTATGGGAAAATATTCTCAAGGGACAGTATCAGCTAGTCAAATGTTACGCGCTTGCTCTAGGCTTAATGGACCTCAATTATAACAAATCATACTTTAGGTCATTTTATTTATCTATCTAAAATATTTATATTCACTATCAATATTTAAAGTCTCATTTTGTTATTTCCTTATTAATAATAATTACATTTTCTTACATTGTTTGTTTCACTGTGCCGACTATACTTTAGTATAATGGCACAGTAATGAAATTACTAGTTATTAATAGGTATTGAGACTGTGGCCGTTTTGGTTTGTGGCCGTTTTGGTTGTGGCCGTTTTGGTTGTGGCCGTTTTAGTTTGTGGCCGTTTTGACTAGAAATCATCCAAACGGCTTGAATCTCATTCTCGATTGTAAACGCGTTGGAGCTCACTTCTAAGCATGCTTGAGAGGATCGTTAAAATAAATAAACATGTCCAAAAGGCACAACTTGACCTTGATGTAGGGATTAACATAAATGATGACGAGTTTTCACACATTTCAAATATTGTCAAAGCATTGGACCCAATAAAACTAGCAGTAAATCCTTATGTAGAAGGGATGCGAATTTTATTACTGCTGAAACTACTATCAAATTTCTATTAGAGAAAATAAAAAATTATTCTCCTTCAGTTTACAAGACTAAAATTATTGAAGCGATTGAAGAACGGATTATTCAGCAACGTTATGCTGATGCTTCAATCATAATCGCATATTTACACAACCCTACAGCAAAACTAGAAAAGAAGGAGTGGTTCACAAATTTTGTTATGATTTATTATCAAGAATGAGTGAAAATGCAGATGTTGAAGAAGATATCAACAATATTACATGTAGTTCAAGTTCAGAAATCATATCTGAAATTCCTGGCAAAGACACTCTACCCGTCAGGGGGGGGGGGGGGTCAATCTGTTATGAATAATTCAATTATATTCAATGTTATTACTCTTCAAGTTTATTGCTGATATCAATTACAATAAAGAATTCTAGTATATATGAATAATTAATTTATGTTCAATAGCTATTACTATACAAATCAATTTCTGATATCATAGTTACAATAAAGTATTCTATTTATATGAATAATTCAATTTGATTCAATAGCTGCTACTATATAAATCAATTTTTAATACATAGTTGTTTTAAATACTATTGTGAATACTCGAGTCAATATATTTTATGGAGTTTAAAATGTGAAAATCATAGGTACTTAGTGAGGCCCAAACTCTAGCGATCTAAGAATTACAAGGCCGAAATATTACCCATAACATGGGGCTGGATTTAAATGTTTCTTTCTATAGGGTTCCATTCCGTATTCTAAGTATTGTAGAACCTGGTAAATACTTACACCAAGGACTAATAGTCTAAATGTGTACTCATCGAAATTATTCCTAATCGATGTTATTTGTATTGAAATAGTTACATATTACTCGGAAATTCTAGTATGAGGACTAGGTGCTATGCTGACCCCATCGGATCCCTAAGGAATATTATGTGAGTGCGTTCGTCCCATTGCAGGGTCTCATCGGGAGGGTAATTACCCCTCGACCACCATGTGTACTACCGGGCTGTGCCTCTCCGAGGTCCCGTACTGACCATGTGTTACCAGCCGTACTACCAGGCTTGAAGCCTCCGATCATGTCAGGAGTGCCTCGTACTTCTTATAACATCATTAATGAGATTTTACAGGATGTCATTAATTGCTTAATTTTCTGATTCTCAATTTCTTACCACCACACTATTTCACAACGCAGCTTGAAATTATACGTATATTTACTTAGAGCTTTAGTCGATCACCAAAAATCACGATCCAGATCTTTCTTTAAAAAGAACGCCGATCTCGATCCTTAATATCGAAAGAATCTCTGATCCAATCTAGATGTTTTTGGGGCTCTTTTACATGCAAGTTATTAATACGTGTAATAGAATTCAATAATACGATAAATTTATATTATAGCTAAGAAATAGTCCGAGTCATACTGTACAAGTATTTTAATTCGCATTCTGAAAAATCTACAGATTCGTTTAGTATTGAAAAGGAATATATTGTATATTAAATATGAAGTAAACTAGCATTGAGAACATAATGAGGCTTAATAATTTTAAGCAGTCCCGTAGCAGGGGGGCTAGGGGGCTAAGCCCCCCCCCCCTTGATAATTCTTAATGTTACATTAATTAAACTCCGTTGAAAATGCCTAGGTTTTAATGATTTATGAGATTCAGTCCCCCCCTCCATTCTCTTAGCCCCACCCACTATCACTTTCTGGCTACAGGCATGATTTGAAGTGGTGTGAAAGGATCGCAAATATTAGATCACATTTTTACTAAAAACGACTGCGATCGTACATTCGATATCTTGTAGAAATAAGATCATCGTCCCACTCCGATCGTCAAAAAAGGATAGCTATCATGATCTGGCAATCTAAATCGTCATAACTTATAACACTATATTTATTTCAGTTCAGAAGGTATAATTATAAGTAATTTACTAACCCTGTATTTAGGTTCTGCAAACATAAATGGTTCAAAGTTTAACTCGTCATTAAACCATTAAACAATGTACGTACTAGGTAAAGTCTAAAAACTAGATTGTTAAAAATGTATGTATTCTTTAATTAATAGATTAATTAATTATCTTCAGTTAAGTGGAGTCAACTAAGATATACAATTCTTTCTATTTTCTAATAGAATGTCTCGTAAACAGATCAAATATATACTAGTATTGGCAATCATTTGTACGGTCATTGCCGTTAACTTCAATGTTTTCCCGGAGTACCTTAATGATAATCATTTCGCTCACGTTGAACAATGTGAAATTCCATGTGAGTATTTTGAAAAGCATGAAAATCCAGATGCAGAACTGTATATCGCTATGCATGATGGTAATGTCCTATCAGCTGTGGACAGGAATTCCAAAGTACCAATACGTATCTTAGGTTCGAACGAACCTCAGCATTATTATCACTTATTGAAACTGGAATATCTCCAGCAACATTTTCAGGGCTCATCTCTGTTGAACAGAAGGTCAACCATCCCTTGGGTGTTGATGAGAGATATGGACAAAATGGTGGAAGTGAATATTTCAAAAGATGCACAACCAAAATCAACTTTCGTGGCTCGTAATTGCAATCCAATGAATAATAGGAATGATTATGTAAAAGCAATTGATTCTAAAATCGGTGTGGTGGCTCTTGGCAGTTGTCTGAATAATGCAGAATGGCCAGATTGTAATGGAAGACTCTGCTCTAAAGTGGAAGCTATACGACCGTACAAAATCCATCTCGCGTTTGAGAATGGAGATTCTCCTGGATTTGTAACAGACAAAATATACCATGCATTCGAGGCTGGAGTATTACCAGTGTGGATGGGAACGCGTGACGTAGCAGAAACTGTTCCAAAAGGCTCTTATATTGATGTGGCTGAATTCAAAACTCCAGACGATGTGGCTAGTTATCTACAGCTAGTACTGGAGAATGAAACTCTGTACAACAGCTACTTTGAATGGAAGAATAAGCCATTAGACCCAGAATACGTTAGAAACAATAAGGTACTATGGAGTGAATCTGTATTCTGTCACATGTGCTATTATGTGGATACACTGCAGAGAGGATTGGAATGGGATCATACGAAACAGAGAGCTAAGTCTCTTGGTGCTAATGATAACACATCAGAAACAGAAACCGACAATTATCTTACTATGGGAGTAAATGGAATGAGTCATGATTACTTTAAATTTCCCCTACCTAGTTATTCATATTCAAGATTTTTGTCTGTTCTAACCTTTGTCTTAATTACTGCTTTGTTGTTTACTATCATCTGTCGCAGGAAATTTCGTGTTAAAACCCTTGTAACTAGAGTTTTCACATAATAGACGGCATTTATGTTGTATATATTGCTTTTTTCTGAACTTTAGAGTAAACTGTTTATGTTGTTAATTATTACTTTGTGTTGATTCAGTTAATTATGTATTATTATTATGCATCAAGTCCAGCCTAAGGGTAAATAATAAATATGTTTGTACCTTAAAATTTCATAGGCGTAGGCTCCGGTAGGGCTGGTAGGGACATGGCCCTACCAATAATAGTCTTTTCTCCATAGAAGCTAATTAGCACAAATATGCCAAAATGGTCCTACTAATCCTAACATCCAGCCTATAAGGGCCCTAACAATCTCCAAAACGAGTCTACGCCCCTACCTTTATCAATGTAATATTATCTTGCCAACACAATTCAATTATTTTGGCAACTAAATAAATAATTCAACTATTCTGGTATCTCATCACATATTTTGGCAAATATACAGAAATATACCTTAAAATTAATTTATCCTGGCAAATGAAATCAATTATTTGCTAAATCAGAAGTTATATCAATTATTTCGGCAATGAATGCATCTATAACAGAGTAGAACTAACGATGTAACTAATTAATGGACATACCTAATTTCCGGAACGGAACGGTACCATTCCGGAAAATCAAAGTACTTAAATTACGGAACGGTACCATTCCGGGAAATTTAAGTACCTAAATTACGGAACGGGATAGACCCCCAAGGTATTGGTTATTATAGACTTTTAACACCATTTGATCTTACATTCTGATATACTATTTTGTATTAAATGTGCTAAATCATCAAGATAAACTGAAACAAACCGGTGTAAGGGCGTTTAGGGACACAGGGGCCGAAATAGCTAACCTATTGTGTTATTGTGGGGCCCTAATCGCTAGCGATTTAGGAACCCCGAGTTTTGCATAGATTGAGTATATTGTTATAAGTCTAATCAATCTTTAGTTGATCTATCCCAGCTCATGTACCTAAATTAACATTTAAATACCGGAACCCTAACTATAAATAAATTACAGGAGCTGTATTAGTTGGACTTTCAATTTGGTAATGAACTCAGGTTTCATCAGTATGTAATGTGTACGTGCGTGAGAACATTTGGTGACGGAGTGCTCTACACCATCTTGTCTACAGTCTACACGTCCGACACGTGTCACTTATACATACTTAGTCTTTAGGGACTTACATACGTTTTTATTAATGATAACCCTGCCGCCCCCGCACCGCAAAATATTCAGATCCTTTGTCCCGCATGAACCCGCGGGTTGTGGGTTGCGGGTTGCTGGTCCCGCATTTATTTATTCATTAATAATTATATAAATCCCGCAGAGAGGGTCCGACCGGACCATTTTTGGCGACCAAAACTAGTCCGACCGGACCATTTATGGCCGGCCAAAATTGGTCCCGGACCACTTTTGACTGCCAAAAATGGCCCGGGACCAATTTTGGCTGGCCATAAATGGTCCGGTCGGACTAGTTTTGGTCGCCAAAATTGGTCCCCATTGACCAAAGGTGGTCCCCGCCGGACCAGTTTTGGCAGCCATTCCAAGACAATAATCATAGAGCTTTTTATCATTCATCAACACAAGAATACTAGTTAGGGATTTACCTCAAATTATAGGTCAACCTTGAAAAAAATTGTTACCAAACAATTTCTACACTAGAGTCTTCTTCTGGACCCAAATAAACATAGAAAAAAAGTTGCAAGCCCAAACCCGTGAGGAAAATTTTTTACACGGGTTGCAGTTTCTGATTTTCCATAGTAAATCGCCGACATTTCTGGAGCTAACTTTCTCAAATCAGCTCCAATCAAAAATTCCATTATCAAATTGTGTTCCCACATAATCAAGTGACCCCTCATTCGACTCCATTCAGCTACCTGAGTAAAATTATACACATACCAACACTCTAAAACGTGATTTTACAAAATTATTCGAGATTTTCGTAAATCTCGAATATTTTTTTACACATTCCTAAGATATTCCAGCGTTGCTATGGAAAAATTCTTCCAAATATGGACATGTGATATATCAAATTGCTGGAAATTTAACGCAGAGTACCAATGTGGTGATAATAAGTTGATTGGAGCTGATTTGAGAAAGTTAGCTCCAGAAATGTCGGCGATTTACTATGGAAAATCAGAAACTGCAACCCGTGTAAAAAATTTTCCTTACAAAGTTGATTCTTCACACCGTAACTCCATATATCACAATTACAAAACCAATTCTTTTCACTATTATTCATGCCTTCATACTTATAAGGGACTCCTTTTTCCCCTGAACCATAGTAGACAATTTTAAAAAGATACATTTTCAATTTAATAATTGATTGTCATATACAATTTCGCACTAGTGGGAGGTCTGTTAATGACTGTTATAGCAACTTTAGTGCGATCTAACAATGCGATCTAACAAAAAGTTTACGCCAGACCTATTTTAGCAAGCTAGGACCATTTATGGCAGGCCAAAATTGGTCCGACCGGACCAGTTTTGGCCCGGACCAATTTTTTCGTGACAGGACCCTATACTATAACGTTTTTTACTAGAAGCACACTAAAAATGCAAAATAATCATGAATTATTGTCTTAGTTTCAATATCTGACTACAAATTTTCTGGTAAGCATGAAATTGCCTAACTATTGACGTGATATTATTACACTAGGATATGTATTCAATAAATAAAGTATGATCTTGCTTGAACTACTGTGGTTACTTTGTGAGAGGGCCTCATATATTTTCAGTCAGGTATAGGAATTTAATGTTACGTAATATGGAACTATACTCAATCACTCGAGCGAATATTATTAGAAATCAATTTTGACGGTGGATTTGTAAGCAGTATGAGCAGGGTTGCCACCTCTGGAAACCAAAAAGCGGGAGGTTTTTGCCATTTTGGCGGGAGTTTTACCAAAAAATCGGGAGGTCGAAAATGAAAAAGCGGGAGACTCAAAATATATGCTATTTCTTTGAATCTATCATAAATAGATTATTAGTATAATTTTTTTCCATCCAATTGAAGTTTGTAGTGTAGAATTCCATTTCTGGATTGAAAGTAAAGCAAAACATACCCAGCCTAATTCCACCCCTGCCCCGGGGCTGCCAGATTGTGGGGCGCTTTGTATGTACCATTAATTATTTATATTGATAATTATATAATATTAATTAAATTAGGCATCATCGATTAATTTTTTGTGTTCCTTAGACAATTTACTCTCGCAAACAGGGCATACACTATACTAATGATTAAAAGATGAAATCTAATTTGAAAATTGAAATTATACCATATTTAATTAAATCAAACATTGGGTGCGGCCTGTACAATCATATGAAGCACTCTCCCATCCCGTCTGTGAGGTTTTTTGCAATAACTTTCAAAATTACAACAAAAAGGGTAAATAAGATAAACCGGGTAAACAGGTAAAGTCTGGTTCCTGGAATAATGAAAATAGCATTTTTATATAGTACTAGCCGGGTACCCGCACTTCGCCGCGGTATTCAAATTCACGGGATTCAATTGTTGTTTTCTTTCATACACAATTGACCCATTGAATTATAGACCAATAAAACTCGAGTCAGAATAATGTGAAAACTCTGCAATCTGATAGGTCAAGGTCGGTACCCTCGCAAAGTGTGAAAAATACGCATGTGGTAAATTGCAAATTATGCATTCTATTGACTTTAAAATATCATATTTGGATTCCTCATACACTAAAACCTAGATTGCACATTTGAAATGTTTTTCTAGCAGCACTGTAAACTTTTGATAATTCCCATTGAAATGTACGGGAAGGTGCCAAAAAATCACTTATTTTGAGTTAACTTCGCGAGGAATGTAAATATCTCTTAAAAACTCCTTATTCAGGGTGGTGGTAACTCCTAGATGGCATACAAAATTTGGTTCAGATCTGTTGTGAACTCTCGGAGGAGATGTGAGGACAGACATACACACACACAAACCTACTACTTTATATATATATATAGATATATGTACAGTGGAACCTCTGTAGTACAACGGACAAACACCATGGAATGGGTTGTATCTACTATGTATGTAATATATAAGCAACTCGGCAAAACGGACATCTCAGAATTCCGAAAAAGTGACACTGACCTGGTCCCAAATGGTGTGTCTTAATTTAAAATTACCTCCAAAGAACCGAGAACCGAAACTAGTCTACACCCAATAAATTATTTTAGAAATTCACTAATTTTAGCATGATGATATATAGTCATGGGCGCGAAACTCTCCAACGCTAGGGGGGGTGTGACGTAATATTCAAATCTATAAGTTCAAAAAACTACACCTATGGGGAATAGAATCAATGTTGGACGGGTTTAATTTTATAGATATATACATCATCCACTGATATTTATACAAACTCACTATGGAAGCATTATTTTCCATTTTTCTTCCCTGACTGCTCCTCGGCCAGGGGGGATGACACCCTCCCTGACCCCCCCCCCCCTTTCGGGGCCTATGTATATAGTTATGCAACAACAATACATATGTACTTACTAATTAGGTTAGTATGCTTGCAAGCATTTCATCCAAGCATGCTTGGATGAATGTTGATAATGATACTTGTCAGATTCCCAGACATTATTCAACCTTAATTATTACATTTAAAGCTATACGACGTATACGTATTCAGAATGATGTACATATATTGGGTAATAATTTCTAGTATTATTAGTATTTATTAAATGAACAACCTCTGAGAAAGCGGACATCTCTCTACAACGGCCAAGTCCTGTTCCCAATGTGTCTGTTATTCAGAGGTACACAGTACCAAATACAGTTGACTCCACTTAATAGGGTCAGTTTTGTTCCACGGTAGTTTGACCCAATTAAGCAGAGAAACCTAATAACCGAAAATATATTGAGTCAAACTGTAATTCCGTCCTATAATTGCTGTGAAATTTTGACCTCATTAAGCAGAGAAATCTATTAACCGGTGGCTCTATTAAGCGGATTTGCACAGTTGTTTCCATCTTTTGACTGAAAAAATAATAAAATTCAAGGTTGCAACCGAATACTGATATATTTGGTTGAACCGAATATTATTCGCGAATAGTTGATATTCGGTTGCCAACCTGATATCATTATTCGCTATTCGGTTGCCCGACCGAATATCATTATTCGGTATTCGGTCTCCCGAGCGAATATGATCAGTATTCATATTAGTTTTTCCATCCGAATATTATAATTACGTGTATTCGTATTCGTTCTACCAACGTATATCATCAGTATTCGTATTTGGTTGACGTAGTCACGTAACCAAATATTATCATTATCAGTATTCGGTTGAAGCAACCGAATATCAGTATCAGTATTCGGTAGGGCAACTATTCATGAATACTGATATTCGGTTCGAGCGGTTTCAACCTTGCTGACAATGCAATTTCGTATCATCAGCAAATGTGACAGAAACGTAATTTGAAGGGGAGCTAGGAGTGATATTGGAGTGTGTTGGCAAATCAAATGTATATACGTATTAGAAAGAGTAAGTAAGGGACTTAAGACGGATTGGTTAGAAAAAACCGGTTTCAACTGTGGTTAAATTCTGAAAGACTTCATGAATTAACTGGATGGCAGGGAATTACATTACAGTCGAAACTGGGTTTTTTTGCCCCCCTAAATGCATGGAAAGAGGCAAAAAAACCCGATACGTAAAAAACCCCGAAATTAACAATATACAGTTCTATGAGGTTATGAAGAAACAAGGAGAAGCAAGGAGGCAAAATAACCCGATAAGGCAAAAAAAACCGATTTCGACCGTACTAACAATCTATATGTAGGATTAGGTGTCACAATAAATTTCTTAGTTTCACTATCTATTTTTTCAAATTTGTAATACGCGTCTTATACAACTTAGCTTTCAGAAACACATTATTGTCATGAATCCCCTAACGAATGTGCGTAATATCAAACGTCTGAGTGAGATAGAGCTAACGCGAATCGGCAAGAAAGGTTCTTGGCACGACGACTACAGAGACAGCGCTTACGTCTATATAGGCGGTCTGAGCTACGAGCTAACGGAGGGGGACCTGCTATCTGTGTTCTCGCAGTACGGCGAGATTGTGAGTATAAATCTAGTCAAGGATAATAAAACTGGAAAACCTAAGGGCTACTGCTTCCTGTGCTACGAGGACCAGCGTAGCACAATCCTAGCGGTGGACAATCTGAATGGCATAAAACTGTCGAGTAGGGTGATACGAGTGGATCACGTGAAGGATTACAAACAGTCAAAGGACAGCAAAGGGATTGAAATAGGCGAGATAGACTGCGCGCCTAGAACGCCACAGTCGGACGGGAGTCCCGGCCCTGGGAGCTGCTACGACTCAGACGAGTGGATAGCGGCTCCCAGGGGAAAGAAGGCAAAGGCTATAGAATCACAAAAACACAAACGTAAACATAAACACAAGAAGCGTGAAGATAAAGAAAAACAGTCTTCTAAATAGTTTTTGATCTGTTAATTCAATTTAATATACAATAATTTAATAATGATTAAACAGAAATTGTGATCTCCAATTATCGTCTAATGAGTTGAGTTATTGGTGTATTTAATTAAATATTAACTTATTAGGCCGAATTCTATTCAGCGTCTTCTTTGCTAAGAGAATATTGTTTATTGATTGGACCTGTGCGTTTTTCCGAGTTTGATTTGACGAATGACGATAATAGTTTACAAGATAATATTACTAAACAATAATTTATTTATCTCTCTAGCAAGAGTATATTTAATCCGAGTCACTAACGAGTCTGAATATTGTAACTTTCTTCTCTAGACTGAAAATAACTAAATTATACCGATAATAAATTAATATGGTTAATTTTAGAGATAAACCGGATCCTAGATCTGGATTTTTATACATATATTCTTTTAACTTGATCCTATTTATCAGATGAAATAAATTATACCAATGACCCGTGAAAGTTCTTATTCATTTTTAATAAGCAGCACCTAATAAAATCTTAATTCGAAAATTACACAACGAAATAATAAATATTTTTTGAATGATTTTTGGACTGAACTCGAGAATAAAACTTGGACGATGTGCCATACCTGTCACATATGGCGCACCTTTATAATGGTTATAGTATAGAGGTAAGTAAACCGTCATACAACAGAACTATGTATAAGATTAGAAGCGTTAGCCTTAGCAAGAGTTTACAAATAGAGTTATATTTTAATAATATCCCTAAATATCCTGCATATCTCATCAATATAATCACTGAACAAGTCTATACGTAATGTAACGTCCTGCCGTTTCACTGGGTCGGATAATCTTGACAACTTCTCCCCTCTTCAGGCCCAGGTACCTCGCCACGGGATCCGTGTGCTGGATGCGCGGGAGCTGCGTCTCCTTCAGCTTGTACCTAATCAGCAGCTCCCGCTTCTCCTCTGCAGACATCACGTGGTGCTTAGGCACCAGCTCGTGCTCAGTTATGTTTATCATTAGCTCAGCCTCCATGAACTCCTCCATGGTGAAAGAGGCAGACCGCATACTCACCATGGCCTGTCTGGCCGTGGGGGTCACTCCCTGCTGTACGACAATGATCGATCTGTGTACATTCTCGGCCTGCATTTTGTTGAAGTACCGCTTCACAGTGGCTAGATTTACTTTCTCTTCGTCCGGGAAGAATACGAACATTTGGTTGGTCACTTCTTTCCCGTGGGAGACTATAAGATTTAACTCTGAACGAGAGTTGAGTCCTGCTGATGAGTGGTGAGAGAATTGCTGTTTGAACTCATCGAATGTTTGGTCTAGCTCCTCCAGGGTTACCACGTACCCTCGGTCTCTGCACAGGTGCATTATAGTCTTACGAATTCGCCAGTAGCGATAGTACTCCATCTCATCCTCCATGGGGCTAAGCTGATATAGAGCTGGTAACTGAATTTGATTTGGATAAACCGTGTAATAGTAAGTATTAATATTATATAATTATCAATATAAATAGTTAATGGTGCATATAAAGCGCCACACAATCTGGCAGCCCGGGGCAGGGGTGGAGCTAGGCTCGGTGTGTTTGCTTTACTTTCAATCCAGAAATGGAATTCTACACGGAAAAATTTTATACATACAAATAATGCAACTCAACTCAGCCCCGAGGCAATCAATCTATCTATAATATTCAAAACACAATTAATCTTTATGGTATATGTATATATTTGTTTGCATGTACAGTATCAGAATTGAATAAGGGTACCCGGTTGAAGGAAGTGCCCGGATCGGGGATCTCGGAGGTTTGAGTGTACATTCAAATTATGTAGGCCGTTTCACACCTATATTTGGATAATACATTATAACTATACTTAGGCTATATCCGGTCAGTGTGGTTCTTATTGAGCCATATACGTATTAATATTTCTCTAGTAACGATGTTCTTATAATTGGTAGCCATTGTAGTAGTGTTACTTATAAAGAAATTCTTGCAGCTAACTTATAGAAAATACGAATACAAGTTTACAATATACATTAGAATGTCTACCTATTTATAAGAGTGATCTTAAAATCCTTATGGCAGATATGTATTACAGTAGATGTCGGATATAAGCACACCGGTTATAAGAACATATCGAATATAAGAACACTATGTTGGAAAACGGTTGCCATGAACCCTGTATAATTTATGTTTGTTATAAGAACATGCCGGTTAGAAGCAGGGTTGGGTTCAATTATAATTGTAATTAATTCAATTACAATTAATTACGTTTGTTAAAAATTGTAATTGTAATTGTAATTGAAAAACACAAATCCCTATAATTGTAATTGTAATTGTAATTGAAATACACAATTCCTATAATTGTAATTGTAATTGTAATTATAAAGCACTAATCCATTTTGGAAATTTTGATTGTAATAATTTGTTCTTAAAAAGCAGACCGAAAAATTGTCGATTACACGTTTTCTAGTGATAACTTATTTATTAATATAAATTATTAGACAGCAGTATGGCTTGGCTTGACATTTTTGCTACACTTCTAATAGGGGGTTGATTTTACATGAATAAATGGCTTGTCTTTGTAATCATGAGGGTTAATTAATACGTAAATATTGAGCATTCAGTACTCAGCCATCTACCTACTCATAGGATTGGGTTCAATTATAACTGTAATTAATTTACTTTTTTGACATAAGTGATAAGTGATAATTGTAATTGTAATTGTAATTGAAAAACACAAATAAGTATAATTGTAATTGTAATTGTAATTGGAAAAACACAAATCCTTATAATTGTAATTGTAATTGTAGTTGAAATTCTAAGGATAGCGTAATTGTAATTGTAATTGAAGATTATAATTGAACCCAACCCTGGTTTAGAAGCACATTAAGTGCAGTTCCCGACGATGTGCTTATAACCGGAATCCACTGTATTAATTATATGGATTCAAATTGATTCGTTTAATTTTTGTATTATTTTCCTTATTCGTATACTATTCAAGAAAATTTACGTACATCTCAAAAGTATGGAAAGATTCGATTGACAAAAGGCTGATCTTTTAAAGTACAGTAGATTTTAAAATAGCATTCATCTTGTAGTTATTTTATAATTATTCCAATATTTTGATTTCGGTATTTGGGAATTTGCACAACAAATATTTATTTCATACCCTCAAAGGTTCTGTCCAACCTCAACTACTTATGTATAGTTATTGTCATACACCAAGAACAGACTCAAACTGGAAAATATAAAATAAAACATAAAACCCTTTATTAAGAAATACCATCAAGATTATCACATTTAAATTATACATAATGGTTGTCTGTATTTAATACATTCCTTATATAATTAACACTAGGAATTAAAGGTTTTAATTATATTTTTTAATACGTAAATAAAGTATAGAGGACATTCACAATTAACAATGCTATACTTTTTATATAAAATGCTTGATTTTTTTTTCAAACAAATGTATCATTCATACTGTTATAGGTCGTTGAGTTTCTGCTTCAATGTCCCTGTTAGAGCTCTGTTTCCCTATGGAGATTAGTCTCTCCAGCTCCTCTGTGTGTTTCCTCGAGTCCCTCTTGAGGTCGGCCATTACTCTGTTCTCCTGCGGGACGAGGCACCACAGCACACAGCAGGTTATGTTGCCCAGCAGCAGCAGCGCGAGTATGGCGCATATTAGGTTAGCTAGCTGCTCGGGGGAGAATATAGGCTGGGGCAGGGCAGAGGCTGTACTGTTGGGAGTTAGTGTGCTCGTGTTCATTATTTACATCTAAATTGTATTAACTGAACCAGCTCTTAGATGTACAAATACCTCATGAGATTAAAGTCTAACTTACTTAGATAATAAGTCTAGTTAGTGCTATTGCTGACGAGAAAAATACTTTTACTTATAAATATAATTCATTAAAACCGAACACAGCGGAAAAACTCCATCGCGATTCGCGATGCATGTTTTTGAGTAAGATTCTCGCTTGTTAAATAGAAATCCAATCAATAGTACATTAGTTGTAAGACAGGTTTCCTAGAAGAGTAGCTGTGGTGATTATTTTTCGAGGCATTTTGTGGGTCCGCCGACCGTGCATAAACAATAGTTATAGAATTTTAATAATTATGTACTAGTTATCTAAGGGGAACAATTCGGTTAAGTAATGGATTGGGTTCTCCACTTAATTATAAAAGCCTTTCTGAAACTTATTCGTTCCGACAATTAAACATTCTAATAAGTCACATCGAATGTCAAACCTATGAGTATGGAAAAATAAAGCTGGATCTGAATAGAGTATAAATAATGGCTGTATCAGATAAAATATCATGAAATATTGTGGATAATTTCAAGCTATATGTGAACACAGAATCTATAAAATCTCTATATAAATATACACTGCACTGAAATCCCTAACAAGTATATTCAGAAAGCGCAATTGTCTCTCTCCATAGGAGAAGCAGCATAGAGAATCCAGTCTCTATTCGCGTTCCTAGTATATTTAAAGCTGACACGCTCCGGCCTAAAGTGCCTGGTCTCAATGCACAGCCCAGTCACGCGGTCCACTCCGAAGCACTTGTATGACGCAAGCACGTCGATGGAAGCCGCGGGCACACAGTCAAACGCGACCTCAGTGGACTCGCCATCACACTGGGCGGGATAGGGTATATGTAAACCGCCGCTACTCCATTGCAACCAAGCTCTGCGGAATTCTTTCATGCTAATAAACAAGTCATACAGCAGCTGAGTGTCCCTGCCTATTTCCGGGAGAGTTTCGAGTGGGATGTTCCTTACGTTATGCCACAGCCTCCCACCCGTCTGTTGGTTTGTGATTAGATCAGTCGCGCTGTGTCTGACGCTAACTATACGTCTGCACTCCTTCTCGGGCTCCAACAGCTGGTACGAATGTATGAGATAAATAACAGCTACGACCAGGCCTAACAGAAATAATATACATAGTCTGGTTTTAGATAGGAATCTTCTGACACACCTAGTCACCATTAAATGTTTGAATCCGGGGAGGCTGTTTAAGAATCTCATTTGCACTGTACAATGTTACTAGTGACGATATTATTATAAGTGAATAGAGTTGACACTTGCGAAAATGAATTAATAAAAGGTTTTCTTAATTGTGCAATTGGTATCAAAGGATACAACGGTTTCATACTGTTTGTAGTTACTTATTGCAGTTAATTGTTCCCAATCTAACCCAATTCGACAATCGAAGAGAACATGGATTGGATAGATAGTATTCTGGTACATAACTTCATTTTCAATGATACAGTAAAGTGGTTTGACGTGTTCAATCAGTTAAAATACGTAGTTATTGCAGCCCAATGTTTTAAAATTCAAATAATCAGAAAGAGATTGATTAATTCGTTGCTAATTATAATTTCACAAACGACCAAAATTAAATACGTATTCATATCAGCTGATATCAATCAGCATTAGACCGTACAAGCACAATATTCGTTTCTATATTAACATCCATGGTTATGCACTATACTATTAGAATGAGAGGTAACAAACGGAGTGTAGAGTATAATGTATATGGAAAGTGACTTAAACAATTGGATTAGCAATATAAGCAATAATTTATAATCGCGATAAGTGAGTGAGTTCTTAGTATACTTGCACTGAGAAAGTTTGACTCATAGAGAGTCCACAGACACGTCCTGGGCGCTGCTCTGTGTAATGAATGCCTTCGAGGAATGCTCAGAGTCCGTTAGCGTATCCGAACAGAGCTCCTCCGAGCTTAGCGTCTTCTCGATCTTCTTAAGCTTATCTCCCTGCATGCGGGTCTGCCTCTTGGAGAACACTCTCTTGCCGTTCATCTGTGCGAACAACATCCTCAGCACCTGCTCGCGCTGCTCCCAGCTGAGCTCGCTCACGTCTGCGGCCTCTCTCTGTCCCGCGGCTGTCCAAGAGCTGCTGCTGCTCGCGGCTATCGGCGGGAACCTGTCGGCTGCCGCGCGGCGCGACCGCTCGCCCCCCGCCTGTCTGCGGACGAAGGAGAGCGCGTCCAGGAAGAACGTCTCTATGTCGGATCTCTGCTCTAGCACGTGTCTCGCGGCCTGCTTAACCTGACTGAGCTCCTTGCTCTTCAGTCTGAGACTCCGCTCCAGCAGCTCCAGCTGCAGACAGTCTCCCTTCCGGGTCTCCTCGCGGCCCCGCAGCGCCAGACGCGTCTGCTCCTCCCGCGCGCGCTCGCTGCTGCCCAGCTGCTGCGCCAGGGAGCTCAGCTTGCTCTCGCGCTCCGCCGCCTGCTGCCGCTGCTGCTCCGACACCCGCGCGTTCTCCTTCAGTCGGGCCTACACCGATAACATAGCTGCTAAGCAGTGTAGTATTATTAGCTATTCTCTACAGATACATTGTGTTGTAGCCATATGCCTACCTGGTCCAGGTCCCTGTCCACGCGCAGCTTGGCGGTCTCCTCTCCCAGACTCCTCTCCTTCTTCTTCAGCCGCTCTCCCTCCTGCACGTGCAGACTCAGGGCCTCGCTCAGCCGGACATTTTCCTTGAATATGGACACGGTGGTCTTGTCCAGATTGAGCTTAGCCTCCTCGTGCGCTCGCTCCGCCAGCTCGGACATCTTGCGCGTGGTCTCCTGGTGCATCCTCAGTTTCTCCTCGAAGCACTTCTGCTCGGTTCTGCGCATGGACTCCCTGCAGACCGTCTCCAGCTGCTGCTGCGCGCCCCGGCTGCTCTCCAGCGCCTCCTGCATCTGGCCGCGCATCCGCCGGAACTCCTTTACCCCTCTCAGCTCTGTCTGCATGTCTCCGACCTCCCGCTCCCGAGCGGAGATAGCCTCGTTCAGCAGGAGGATGTTGTCTCTGTGCTGCGACAAGAGATCTTCCTTCTCGCGACGCAAATCTCGCTTCACGCGTTTCTGCTCCTCCTGCAGGTCGCTTACCTACCGTGCGATAAACTGAATACTAATGCGGGTACAGTGAACTCTCGTCATAACGAGGTGCTTGGGACCTGTAAATTCCTTCGTTATAAGCGGACAATAAATAAGCATTTAGTGCTCTGGGGGAAATCTCTATTTCGTTATTATAAGCGGGTATTTCGTTATAGTATCTGACTTCGTTATAACGGGAGTTCGCTGTATTATAATGTATAGAGAGGTGTTAAACCGAAATACAGCCAAACTTCCCTATAGTGAACACACCTCGATTGAGTAACAAAAGGATTATAAACATTATAATATGAACCTCTGATTAATAAATAGAAATAGAGAATGCTTATATAGAGCTGAGGTCTAGTAGAGTTCAGATTTTTTCCCATACTAAAAGCCCAGGCTTACTTTCTAAAGGTCAATTTCAAACCTTGGGGAAAATTGCCTTTTCTCAGTGCCTGAATACACATACTGAAAAACTGAACTCTACTAGAGCTGAGCTCTATATAAGTAATTTCACAGAAATAATGGTCACTCTAGAGAGGCTTGAATGTAATAATTACATTCAATGAACGCAAAGTATAAAAGAATGACTAGGCACATTAATAACTGACCATATCATCCTTCTGAGCAGCCTCCCTCTTCAGGAAGGCGATGACCTCAATGGTGTCGCGCTCCGTCCCGCGCATGGCCTGGTGCAGAGACTCGTTCTCCCGCAGCAGCTTGTGCGCGTGCTCGCGGTACTCCTGTCGGGACAGCTCCACGGCCGTCACTCGGTGCTCCCATATCTTGCACTGGGAGACTGCCTCCTTGTACACCTGCTCCTTGTCGACCTTCTCCCCGACCTTCTTTCCCTTCTTGCCCACTTTCTTGCCTTTTGCTTTGCCGCCCTTCTTCAGCTTCTTGCCCACTTTCTTCTTCGGCATTGTGACAAGCTAATATCAATGCCCAGTAGGTATAAGGTATCATTTTAGCCAGTTAGTCACTCACTCGATCGTATCAATTATTTACAAGGTGGTCGTTCCTGTTTTCACATTTTGATTAGGACTTGCTACCTCGAGTAAACATTGGATTTATATGTGGTTAGGAGAAGGAAAATTATTAATTAATTAATGCTGTATTGTATCATAAGAAACGAATACAACAGAACTAGGTTATTAACACTTCCAGTTTTAATAACTCAAAGACTTACTTGGCTATCTAAAATAAATTACAGAACTTCGCTATAAGATGAGCTGACTGTAGTTGTACAACTGTGCTATTAGTGTGAGCGAGAAATCAATTCTCACTCTACAATAAATAATTAAACAGAACTGTCAGCAAATAATTGGTTGTAGTCTTGTAGATTAGTGTATTGTATACAAAAGCAGCACTAAGCTCATTTGCTTGTGCTCTTCACAGAGAATATCCCAGCCACGCCCTTCTTATCCTGAATCTCTCCCTCGCTTCGCCGAATCTTCCTCACGCGATAGACCCCGCCCTCGCTGCGCTGCTGCATCTCGCAGAGGTCAATCTTGTACGCGAATCCGAACAGAGACAGAGTCAGCTGTTCCTCCCCCGCCTGGTAGGCGCCTTCCAGCCGGGACCCAGTCGCGCTGTCGTACTCCCACCAACCTCTGTACCCTACGGACATGCTAGTTATATAGTACTGTATCCTACAGACATGCTAGTTATATACTGTATCCTACAGACATGCTAGTTATATAGTACTGTACCCTACGGACATGCTAGTTATATAGTACTGTATCCTACGGACATGCTAGTTATATAGTACTGTACCCTACGGACATGCTAGTTATATAGTACTGTATCCTACGGACATGCTAGTTATATAGTACTGTATCCTACGGACATGCTAGTTATATAGTACTGTATCCTACGGACATGCTAGTTATATAGTACTGTACCCTACGGACATGCTAGTTATACACTACTGTACCCTACAGACATGCTAGTTATATAGTACTGTATCCTACGGACATGCTAGTTATATAGTACTGTATCCTACGGACATGCTAGTTATATAGTACTGTATCCTACGGACATGCTAGTTATATAGTACTGTACCCTACGGACATGCTAGTTATATACTGTACCCTACAGACATGCTAGTTATATAGTACTGTACCCTACGGACATGCTAGTTATATAGTACTGTACCCTACAGACATGCTAGTTATATAGTACTGTATCCTACGGACATGCTAGTTATATAGTACTGTACCCTACGGACATGCTAGTTATATAGTACTGTACCCTACAGACATGCTAGTTATATAGTACTGTACCCTACGGACATGCTAGTTATATAGTACTGTACCCTACAGACATGCTAGTTATATAATATACTGTACCCTACAGACATGCTAGTTATATACTGTACCCTACAGACATGCTAGTTATATACTGTACCCTACAGACATGCTAGTTATATACTGTACCCTACAGACATGCTAGTTATATACTGTACCCTACAGACATGCTAGTTATATAGTACTGTATCCTACGGACATGCTAGTTATATAGTACTGTACCCTACGGACATGCTAGTTATATAGTACTGTATCCTACGGACATGCTAGTTATATAGTACTGTACCCTACGGACATGCTAGTTATATAGTACTGTACCCTACGGACATGCTAGTTATATAGTACTGTATCCTACGGACATGCTAGTTATATACTGTACCCTACAGACATGTTAGTGACATACTGTACCCTACAGACATGCTAGTTATATACTGTACCCTACAGACATGCTATTACATACTGTACCCTACAGACATGCTAGTTATATACTGTACCCTACGGACATGCTAGTTATATACTGTACCCTACAGACATGAGTAGTTACCCCCAGCATAACGGCAACCCCGATGTTCCGGACAATATTTAAAATGCGAGCTAAACGTATTTTTGGGGTTCCACATTTACTGCCACTTTATTTTCAAATAACAAGTCGCATTTTTAATGAAATCTTTGCTAATAAGCAAATACTATTGCTATTAGAATTAGACGAACCACTAAACTATATGCGATCTCCAGTGTATGCTCTTAATAAATTATATCCAGCAATATTATATGCTGTAGGGGCGCAGAGGGCGGCACTATTTGGCAAACCCTCTGCGCCACGAACCCAATAGGGTGTACGAGATAAAATGGTACTGTACGTATATACATAAATGAAACAAGCTGAGTACGCACCTTCATAATACCAATGCACTTCGCTGGTACCTTTGGGTTCTTGCTTGACTTTAAGAGGGGTGAGCAGCTGTTCCTCGCTGACTCCCTTATAAGCCAAGTCCCCGGCTATGTCTGCTCTGCACACGGGGCAGCTGGGAGCCCGGAGACAGACCCCCTTGATGCAGAGGAAGCAGAACACGTGTCCGCAGGCCTCCAGACCGACAGGGTAGGTGGGCGGCAGCATGCAGACTGGACACTCTTCTGAGGCGGCAGCAGAGGGGACCAGCTCTAGCTTTTCTAAGCGAGAACCCAACTTCCGCACCGACTCTTCATCGCCCATTGCTAGCTCTTATCTATAACTAGGTAGTATAAACAGATTCCTTATTTAATTAAGGCTCAACTCGTGATTGAAAAAAATATTTCCAATCCTATCCATAGTTATATCAGTGTAAGCCTTCTTATACTGATAACAATACACCATCAAAAATACACAAATACACCATCAAAACCTATAACTATTGATCTGCTGTACACAGCAGATCAATAGTTTTCACGACTTAGACTGATTCTCAGTACTGAATTCCTCAACATTGGTATGATTGGTGATAATATAATTACTCTATCCAATGATTTGAAGAAAATAATTTATAATTGATCAAAAAAATACGCAAAAAGTGAAAATTTGAAACTTTATGGCCTATAATCTAATTCGAGGGTACGTTTTCTTGTCAATATTTTTTCTCAGACACCGGGGTGCTAGAATCAATAAGCACGTCTCAAAATGCTCGCAATACCCGACTTCCTATCCGTCAATAATACATTTCGTGACCCTAACACGCACCCTTTTCAAAATGATCCGTATATGGGCATGTAATGTGCCCATTTTTGACGACACAGCAAATTTCTTCTTTCCTAAAGTAGAAACTTTAGAGCTTAGCTCTAACCTTCTATTCACATCTATAACCCATTACAAATTGATTGGAAGTACAAATGAGACTATTTTCCAAATGGTTACTAGACTATAAATTCACATGCCCATATATGGAGGTATCATTTCAGTGATCTGACCATAATCCTTGAAATTAAATTATAAGCTAGAGCTTAGATCTAACTTCCTAGTAACATCAATAATCCATTTCAAGTTAGAAGGTATAGTTATCGATTACTACTTCGTATATTGAAACGTTTGGGGATCCCATTAGGTCGGTTTCACAATATTATGTAAATGCCGGGGGAGGGGTGCTACTACTAAGAATCCTGAGGAAGATTAGAAAGATAGCGATCTGATTTTTTTTTACCACTTCATATACCCCAAACCAAAAAGCCTGGACCTTCGCGATTAGCCAAATACATCAAATTACAATTAATAATAGCCAAACAATTCGTAAATGATATTAAATATTTAAAAAACCTGACTCAAGTCGCACACCTCAATATTTCGGGGTCATCGAAGTCGAAAATAAAAATCCAAAATTGCAGCCTGTGCCGACGCATGTTCCTTTGGTGGCACTATATCTTGGTGGTGGTTTATTGATAGTGCCTCCAAAGGAACATGCTGTCGGCACAGCTGCAATTTTGGATTTTTTTCGCCATGTCATCATCACTATGAAGGTGTTAAATTATTTCAAAAAGGTGTTACAGAAGGCGTCGACCCTTAGAGTGGTGGAAGTTTGCATTTAGTTCACTTCATTTTAGAGATATTCAAGTTTGAGTAGAATATAATAGCCGATGACTCAGCATTTTTTATGTGAGTGTTGGGCCATCACCCAACATCAACTAACCCATTTTAAATATCGAATTAACACCAATTTAATGTCAACTTATATTTATTAAGTTTAATTATTTTGTCATAAATAATAAATTAATTAATTTGGCTATCAAATTTCAATTCCGCACACTCGATAACCCCTAATAAACAAATTGGAAGCATCTACGGGAGCATCCTCCTTTCAGTTAAACCTTGATCGAAAGGTATGTGCAATCCCGTGGATACCCTACCGAGACCCCGAGTAAACCAAAATAGTGATTCCAATTTCCAACCTTCCTTTCCCGTCTAAAATTCCTATTTTATTTATTTACCCCCGGCCCTAAATCACTAGCGTTTCAGGCCCGCTTAGTCCGAAATCGCTAAATGTAGGGATCAATCCAGTGATATGGACTAGACCTCTGCGCGGGGCGGGTTAATAAAATCGGGTTGCGGGTCAAAGGATCTGAATATTTTGTGGAGCTGCACCCGCATACGACCCGCGCAGAGACCCCTTAAAATTATTATATTATTATTGGAGCAAGTGGCTGGCTAGACACCCCACCACCCCCCTGGACAGCGCCTGCCAGGAAACAAAAAGAGCTACATTTAAATTGCTCAAAAGTGCAAAACTAATTATTATTGGTCACTCTACCTATCAGGATGTGACAGGCTCACATTGTTTATAATACGAATCATAGCATGCTACATAGCACTTGTCCCTCCATGAGGCTGAATGGCACCACTGCAGATGCACCTCGTAGCTTAGAGGATTTAATGAAAAAATGCATTCTCCTGAAACCAAAGCTAGACTCACGCTACTTCCTTGAATTAGGAGATAATCCATTCCATAAACTATACCGTGGCACTAACCAGGACATCATCCTAACCAAGTATGCACACCAGCCCACCTCACTGAGCTCTCTCCGCCAGCCTGCCCCCTCAACACAAGCTGGGTTCTCGTCTCTAATGTTCCTGCAGGATAGCTTTGAGGAGTGGGGTGGAATTGAAACAGGGACACAAATAGAGAATCCTCTCCCATCAATGGGACCTCCTTCCAAGGATACACCTATTTTAACAGGTATTTGTTAGAAATTTATCTAATTTAACCGGAATTTCCTATTAACCGTGTTCGTACTAACGAGGTTCTACTGTATTGATACTCGAAGAACTAATGACCCACCATGTGCTATAACCCTAGACTAGAGGCACATGAATTAGTCTATGAAACTAACAAATAATATAATCAATCGTTCTACAGGTAATACCGTTTATACAGTGCAACATGTGAGATAGGATTTTTTGTTTTGAGTTGGAGTTCATTTACAATATGGTTGAAAGTGGTGAAATTTCTTAATTAAATCGACTGAATAGTGGAAACTTAGTGGGAAATGGTGGAAATCGACTGAAGGGCGGAAAATCTTGGAAAGCAATAGAATGATGGACCAACATTCCATGGAAAATTGTCCTAGCTCCAGAAATTTTTCTCCCACATGGGACCAATATTCCATGAATTTTGGTCCGGGACTAATTTCCCCCGAAAAAATTGCTCCCCCGGACCAACATTCCATGGAATTTTGTTCCCGGATCAATTTTTCGGGGCCCAATTATTCATAAAATGTTTGGTCACAATATGGCGAAATCGGCTAGGCTACTATTCTAGTAAATACGGTAACTAAATAAAGTACACCCTCGCTAATCCCAACAGGAAATGCCAAAAAATTTTCTAAAAATAGTGGGAGAAAATCGTAAATATTGGTATATTGCAATGGAAGTATAAAAAATAAGTCTCAGGCAAGTATTTTAAGGAATACACTAGATATTTAGTGCGGATTAATAAGGTATGTACAAATTTGGGTTCGGAATATCGAGATTCACATTTATAGATGATGCTCATAGAAATGCATTACTTCACTAGATTCCGATCGAATTCACTAATCGGAACAACTGTGTTCGGAATAGCGAGGGTGTATTGTAAACATATACCTCAGAGCAGACATGGGGTCAAATAAAAATACATATGTATTTGACCCCATGTCTGCCTCAGAGGGACCAATTTTCCACAGAAGGACCAAAATTTTCGTGACAGAACCATCTATATAATTATTTATATTTATATTTATGAGAGTTACACCCTATAATGAATCACTTCTAACTTAGCAGACTTATATTCTGTGCGATAACCGCCTATCTTTTTAAATACTACTCAGGTGAAAAGTGTACATATGTAGTATGTACCAGTACCAATTTTCATTATATTCTGTCTACGGGTAGCTGGATTTTGTCCTACAAAACTCTCGGAATTTGTCCTACTCCTACATAGCAAATTTTGGAATCTGTCCTACAAATTTCCGAAGGTTGGATTTGTCCTACTACTATTGTTGGAATTTGTCCTAATACTATCAATGATCATTTGGGAAACTAATAAATCCGTCAATTTTCAATAACAAATAACAAATAGTTGAGATTAATTAAAGCAAATAACAAATAGTTGACACTAATAAATCAAATAACAAAATAAATAGACAAATAACCATTAGTGGAGAATAATTAGAGTACATAACTAATAGTAGAGAATAATAATTATAATCATTGTAACTGAGACTTATTGAAAAATCTGGACGATCCCATTTATTGGATTCCGACAAATTGGACAATTTGCGCCCATTTCCGCTAACTGATTAGCGCAGGTTTTGCAAAACCCACCATGCACATAGGCATCATGCAAGAGTGCAAAATTTGACTCCCTTGGCATCAAGCATACATGGCACTGAACAGGTGAGGATATATATTCGTCAACTTCATTTTCAGTAGTTATTTCCGATTCTTTAAATGAAGTATATGGATTTAAATGTTCACGGCCTATTGTTAATGAAATCTCATTGAGGTATTCAATTGCGCTATAGCATCCATTCAGGTATTTTTCTTTACACTCGTTTCGTTTTTCTATCTTGGCCTTTGTACAAGAATTAGCACCTCTAGTTGTTTCCTTGTTTTGAAGCAATCGTTGTAATTCAATGTCATTATCTGCGATGATATTGTCCAGACAGGCCATAAATTTCCATATATTTGGATGTGGAGTTTTTATATAGGACTTTAGCGACTTGTGATATGATTCGACACCATTGTTGGTTGCATTTTCGTAATAGAAAACAGAGGTTAATATTTCCTGTGATCCATGCCCTGTTCAAGTACATTCGAAATTTTGTAATCAGTTCCTTTGTTGAGTCATCTATTTGAAATATCGGTTGGTTCAACGAGATATACACTTCATGTATTTCTTCTTCAGGAAGTAAGGGAAGAGCCATCAGCTTGCGGATCCATTGTCGAAATACTTTATTGGTTTTGTATAATTTATATAAGCCAATTTTCTTAATATTATCGAAAAGTGCCTTGGTGAAGTGGAACCAGCACCCTATAAGTGTAACATAAGGAAAATTCCTTGCCTTGAAGCGATTTCAAAATCGCCCATTGCATAAACTGGCTTAAAATCGACGATCAACTCCCAAAGAGCTAATAATGTAGCATTGTATAGCGTTTCCGATTTATTTGTCATTAGCACATACACAGCAGGGATGGCATGGTGGTTGATGTAAATAAAAATAGTAAAAAGCTGATAGAACAATCTAGGAACTACGTTAAAGGTGGCATCAAATTGGATATCTTGTGAACCATTTAGCATATTCAACATATAGCTGGAACCAAATAGAATTGCTACCTGATCTGTAAGTATAACTGTCTTTAGATGAATATTGGAATACTTGGATTTGCGAAGATATTCATCAAATTCAAAGACATTCGAAGGTAGTTTCGGTTGTGAAATTCTTCTTCTCTTGTACATACTGCTCTCCAATTTTTTGAATGTTACAAAGGATGCTCCTTGAGATTCTCTACATGTTTCGTTAAACACTTCTCGAAGGTTAGAAGATGCTATTTCTGCTTTCCGCTTTATTTGATTACTTAGGATTATTTCCTCATTGTTATTTGCCTCAGCTTCATGGTTGTGCTCACATTAAATTTCCAATAAATTTGTAAATTTATTAATTTTACCTGTGCATTTGCAAGAGTAAGTTCTAAATAGGGCACATTTTATAAAGATAGAACAATCACTTTCTCGAAATTTTACATATCGAAAACCATTGCAACAGTAATTCGTTGAGTTCAATTTCTTTCCTTCGATTGTAGTATACTACATTGATGAAAATGATATAGGTTGATTAAGGCAGTTATGTTGAAAAAGTTTTAGTAATCATTTCAATAACTAGACGTGGTATTTATACGGTTAATCTTTAGGTTGAACGATTACGGTTTACAGTTGAACACTTACAAGGTTCAGATTTATTATGAAATTTCACTTGGATTTTGATAGGATTCGTAATTAATAGTAAATTAGTTAATTTGTAGGACAAATTCCAAAAAATGGAGTAGGACAAATTCCAGTCTTAGTTAATTTGTAGGACAAATTCCAAAATAGGAGTAGGACAAATTCCAACATTTGAAATAGGACAAATTCCGGATATTTCGTAGGACAAATTCAGCTTTCCCCTGTCTACTAGACTTTGCAAATCTATGTATGAAGCCTAATAAAAGTTTGTGATATTCAAAAACAACAATGTTCATACCGACACCTTTTATGTATTACTTTCCACATTCGTCGATTTCCACCATTTTCCACCATTCAGTCATTTCAACGAAAATTCAGAAATTCAGCATTTATTCAGACCCATTAAACGTATATAAATCACACACCAACCGCGATGCGGTTGGTGTGTGGTTGTGTTCTTCCGCGAAGCGACTTAGCAAGCGAAGCGCGGTAGTATTTTAAATTGTTATGAAATTCAACTACTATGTGTCGATAATTCGAAACCACTACTTTACATTCATTAAATATTTATATAAATCTACATTATGCGAACATCAAATCATGGAATTTTTAATTTTTTTTTTTGAAGTGATAACTTATTAGTTAGTTAACTAATTAATTGATTAAATACAACTTTAGTTTTTTACAATTCTTAATCATGGGCCTGAGTATGGATCATATCTTATCCGTGAATTTTTTTTGGCACTTTCTGATAATTATTCTTGGTGTTCTAGGTGTCTAATATTTAATATTACTGTTAAGCTATAGAGTCCCAGTCTCTACGAAATGACAACATAAACTTATTACTGCTGATAAGCTCTGACAGCGAACATTCAGACGGAGACACGGAAGTAGGCTTACCCTTCACGGAGAGACAGGAGAGTCCACATCTGACACAGGAGTGTGAGGATGGAGTGAAGGAGAGTTTGACTCAAGCTTTCATTGGCAACGAGTCATTCTCTAGTATTGAGAAGACACCGCCTTTGCTTATTAGAACAGGTATAGTCATATGCGTAATCAGAGTAGTTTTTGAGCTCGCCCAAACGTGTCTGAATTACCCAATTTGTATTATGTCTATATGGGTAACGTATCTCTCGATTTTCTTGTGTCTAGAGAGGTTTTCTTTCAAATAAAAGTCGCACGCACCTGGATAAAACCCTGCGGGTAATTTACATCTTTGTATACAGTCAGTGGATATCCACTGTATTTGTTAATGAAAAATTAGCTATAACATTTTGAATTAGATTTATTTTATAGTTTAATCATAATTAAAGGTAAAATATAGTGTGATAAATAAGATACGTAATGATGTTACCACAAGTTTATATATAATTTAACGCAGGGAACTGCACCCTTTTGAGCCTGCGGGCCAGATTGAGTCATTTACCGCATTACTCGGGCCAAGCGACTTACCACCCTTTTGTCTTACTCGTAATTTATCCATTGTAGAATTTAGAATAGGTATTGGCTGTTACCACACTGAAATTTATAAATAAAATTTCAATTGCATAACCGAATCGCCGTCGTGACTCGTGATGAGGATGTTTATAGAGAGAACCTCTGGCCCGATAATTCGCCTCGCGGGCCGAGGGTTGCGATTGTAAGTTGTAACAATCAATAGGATTATTTTCTACATATAAAGGAACCTGTCTATAACAGGTACTCAAGCGATTGATCAAAATTTCAGTTTATACAAGTAGTGGTTCGTGATGCGATGATTTAATATAGTAACAGTTTATGAATGTTTTGAATGGAGTAAGATTACGAATATCCTTACTTAATAGCGATTATGACTGAATACAAATTACAAGGAACTAGATCATATTTCGGACTATGTGCTTTAAGATACTGGCCGTTTAAGGGCCAGAAGCATCAAGGGACCAAAAAGGGTGGCCGCTTTTGAATTATACACAGGTTCAATATAATGGGGAATCGGAGGAGACTGTTTTTGGTGTCTGTTAAGAAATTTTGACTCAAATCAAATGGAAAGTATGAACATTTATAAATTAGATTGTCTGATTTTCGTGAAGGTGTGAAAATATGAAAAAACCCTAGGACCAAAATCGAGACTACACAAATTATAAATATACACGTAGTATTATTATAAATAAATATTACTTTTGAAGTTTTGATAAATATAGTTTGCGTATAATTTATTATATAGGAGCCCATCGGTCTCGGTCGCTTTGCGACAGTCGGTGCTACGCACCTCAAGTTAACGTCCGCTATCCGGCCTTACCTTTTAGAACATTTTGAACTTAGTCTCTATCTCAATTATAAATGGGGTTTCTATTCCGCCCATCACTTTAATACAATCCGGACAAACAAACAAACAAACAACTATTGCGCTTCTAATAATATAGATATACAGGTAAACCTCCCAAAGCGGCACCCATCTGGAGAATGATTTTGTGCCGCTACTCGGAGGTGCCGCTTTGGGAGGTTGCTCGTAAGGTAAAACTCCCAAAGCGGCACCCATCGGGAGAATGATTTTGTGCCGCTTCTCGGAGGTTGCCGCTTTGGGAGGTTGCTCGTAAGGTAAAACTCCCAAAGCGGCACCCATCTGGAGAATGATTTTGTGCCGCTTCTCGGAGGTTGCCGCTACTCGGAGGTGCCGCTTTGGGAGGTTTACCTGTATTCCTGTTTTGGTGTCGTTTGGACTTGTGGTTACCCCAGGACACCATTCTTCCAATATCTTATTATTACTCTTGTATCACAGATGAACAGAATCTCAGTACAAACAAATTGACGGAAAACCAACAAACTCAAGACTCAGACAGTTTCTTCAATAGCCGGGGCACAATACTATTTCAATACACGCAACAGATGCAAATGCAGTCTCAATCAAAATCATCTCCTATTATAATACAAGATGAGACCCCATTAGTTTCTATGGGCCCATCTAACAGTCTACACTCTAGTGTTATAATAGGTAGATTGTATTTGTAATGTTAAATTAAGAAGCTGGTAAATTCGTATATTATATGAATCAGTGGCATACCCAGCGGGTAAGGAGCCATAGCCCCTCCCCAGTTATGTTTTCAAGTGTGCATGCCGTAGAAATAAGATAACATTAATTTTCACAAATATTTATTTTTGAACCTTAAATAACTTTCTGGGTATACTTTTGACATGAATATTTATTGTATTGTTGACTAAATTAATTATTACTTTGTCAACATGATTCATTTCCTCGCTACTTTATGATTTTCGTTTAATTTGAATAAACTATATGTTCTTAATTTAAAAATCCCCTAGCATTTGTAAAATCCCAGTTTGTATATATAATAAGCAGGCTAGCTGTATTTGTAATATTAATATTGTGTGTATGTCTGTTTAGAGTCTCCAAACACTGACACAGACGAGAGCCCCGAGTACGACTATTCCAGCGATGAGTCAGATAGCCCTACACTATCTTCACAGCGTTCAGTATGCTATACTATAGTACAGTCAACTTCCGTTATAAGCGGAGTTGTTAAAAGCGAGTTCGATCTTAAAAGAGTTCATACCAAAGCTGATTTCGTTATAACCGGAGTTCGTTATAAGCAGAATTCGTTTTAACCGGATTAAAATCAATAGTTTATATTCTATATGAGAAATACATTATTCCTTATATCCATTTCGTGGTAAACGAAGTTTTGATCATGTAATGAGATAGAAGGATTTCCGGACCATTGAACGACTTCGTTATAAGCAGGTACTTCGTTATATCCGACTTGGTTATAACTTATAACGGGAATTTACTGTAGTATTCATTTCATTGTGACTATAACATGTAACGCAGATACATTTATATATAATTTTATCGACTCTCTGCGTCTAGGCTGGCAGCAACCTGATCACTGGAGAGACTGCAACAGACCTACACACAGAGCACACTGCAATTAGTATTGGAAATCGGACTTGTCCTAACTTTAAATCTAAGCGGATTAAATTAATTAAAACATCACCAGAAGAAAAAGGGATACTAACACATATAAAACAACAACAACAACAACAAAATACTCACAAATTAATAACTGATGTATTCAAGAAACCAAAGCCAGTACAATCCAAACCATGGACAGTCCAAGAAGAACAATTGCTCGTTATCGGAGTAAGCAACTATGGGTCAAGGTGGAAGAAAATACACACGAATTATAACTTCTCTTATTCTCGAACTCCGGCTGCACTCTGCAATAAATATCATATCCTCAAGATTAATGGAGAATATTCTAGATATTTACGCGAATTTCGCAAGAATGCTGGATACAAGTCTCATGAACAATCAGAACCGGAAGAATATAATTCTGATAAGGTATACACCAATTTATTCCTATAACCAGAAATGGCCTGCAAAGTTTATTTTATCTAAATTAGTTAAACCCTCAGTCCCCTCCAAGATACATCAAAACTCTTTATTTAATATTTGAAACCTGTTCCAGCTCTCCACAATTTCTCACATCTTCTACATTGTTTCTACATATTATCCGATAACTAAATCTGTTTAAATTAACATTATAAACAAACGAGCGCTTATTTGAAACTTGGACCAGGGCACAGGTGTGGACGTTTTAGGAATTCTAGTATTTACTAGTTGGGAGAAGTATATTAGGAAGCTTGAATTTGGTTTGAAACTTGTTTTTGGTGAACTCGTCCTCGAAATTTAGGTGCGATAGAAGATAGGAATTACTTATATATCGACCAATATATAATTTTCAGGCAATGACAAGATAATTTTCTTAGCATCATAATTTCCTTTGCGAAGCAAGGTTTTTGTATTGAAATGTGTTGATCGATATTTGAGTCAGGCTCAGGGTTGTTTGATTTATATCAATGATTTTATTAATAAAAATCATGATTTAAATATAAAATCCGATTTTTTTAATTTAAATCGGATTTATTTATTTAATCGGATTTATTATTTTAATCAAATTTTTTATGTCTTGTTTTTTTGCGAAAAGAATAAATTACTTTGATAAAGATTCATTATCAATGTAATTAATTATTAGCCAAATAATATACGCCAGTGTAATATATATTGCAAAAAAATAACAATTAAAATCAAATAATCTGATTTTTGATTTTTTTTTAATCATGATTTTTATCAACCCTGGAGTCAGCCCTTTAAGATAATACTATTCCTAATTACTTAATTTCTGTTCCTTTAATTATTATCAAGTTCTGTTAGCAACATGTTTGTGACTTACTATTGCCTACCCGAGTTTATTACAGTTTGTTTAATTCCAGGTACCTATTGATGAAACACGTTCAGCTATTCCTCGTGAAACAACTACAAACTCCGAGTACGACTACTCCAGCATTGAGTCAGATGGCGCTACACTATCTTCACAGCATTCAGTATGCTATACTATAATACAGTCAACTTCCGTTATAAGCGGGTTCGATCTTAAAAGAGTTCATACCAAAGCTGATTTTGTTGTAACCTAAGTTCATTATAAGCAGAATTCGTTATAACCGGAGTTCGTAATAACGATTAGAATCAATAGCTTATAGTCTATATGGGAAATAAATGATTGCTTATATCCATTTCGTGGTAAACGAAGTTTTGATCATGTAATAAAAGGATTTCCGGACCATTGAACGATTCGTTATAAGCAGGTACTTCGTTATATCCGACTTGGTTATTACGGGAGTTGACTGTAGTATACATTTCAGTGTGACTATAACATGTAACGCAGATACATTTATATATCATTTCATCGACTCTCTGCGTCTAGGCTGGCAGCAACCTGATCACTGGAGAGACTGCAACAGACCTACACACAGAGCACACTGCAATTAGTATTGGAAATCGGACTTGTCCTAACTTTAAACCTAAGCGGATTAAATTAATTAAAACATCACCAGAAGAAAAAGGAATACTAACACATATAAAACAACAACAACGAAATACTCAGAAACTAATAACCGATGTATTTAAGAAACCCAAGCCATGCATACCATGGACAGTCCAAGAAGACCAATTGCTCGTTATCGGAGTAAGCAAGTATGGGACACGTTGGAATAAAATACACACAAATTCTAACTTCCTTTTTTCTCGAACTCCGACTGCACTCCGCGATAAATATCTTATCCTCAAGAAAAATGGAGAATATTCTAAATATTTACGCGAATTTCGCAAGAATACTGGATACAAGTCTCATGAACAATCAGAACCGGAAGAATATAATTCTGATAAGGTATACACCAATTTATTCCTACAACCAGAAATGGCCTGCAATGTTTATTTTATCTAAATTAGTTAAACCCTCAGTCCCCTCCAAGATACATCAAAACTATTTATTTAATATTTGAAATCTGTTCCAGCTCTCCACAATTTCTCACATCTTCTACATTGTTTCTACATATTACCCGATGACTAAATCTGTTTAAATTAACATTATAAACAAACGAGCGCTTATTTGAAACTTGGACCAGGGCACAGGTGTGGACGTTTTAGGAATTCTAGTATTTACTAGTTGGGAGAAGTATATTAGGAAGCTTGAATTTGGTTTGAAACTTGTTTTTGGTGAACTCGTCCTCGAAATTTAGGTGCGATAGAAGATAGGAATTACTTATATATCGACCAATATATAATTTTCAGGCAATGACAAGATAATTTTCTTAGCATCATAATTTCCTTTGCGAAGCAAGGTTTTGTATTGAAAATGTGTTGATCGATATTTGAGTCAGGCTCAGTCAGCCCTTTAAGATATTACTAATCCTAATTACTTAATTTCTGTTCCTTTAATTATTAGCAAGTTCTGTTAGCAACATGTTTGTGACTTACTATTGTCTACTCGAGTTTATTAACAGTTTGTTTAATTCCAGGTACCTATTGATGAAACACGTTCAGCTATTCCTCGTGAAACAACTACAAACAGTAACGAAATTAATGCTACATCAGATAGGTTGACTAATCCCGCCAATTCGGAAGAAAGCGTACTCCGCAACAAATCTATATTACATTCTACGCCCGAGCATAAATACAGAGACAGGCCTAGGAATTTCTGGACTAGGAATGAGATTAACAATCTCATGAGAGGTCGTGAGCGGTTTGGGAACGATTGGGATGCTATTTTGAAGAATTACTCTTTTAATCCAACTAGACATGCCCAGTCACTGAGTAAAAAGTACCATAGAATCTTAAAGAGGTCAGGAGATAGTTTTTACAATGATATACAAGACCCATACTTCCTTCCATCTAAATGACTACTATTGGTTTGGTTTGATTCGTAATTACACTGTGATCATTTGATTAGAATACCATAAATGTATATTGTCTAGGTACACCCACTGAGGCTAGGGAATGTCTTCCTACAGTTACCACTTACCAGATGTATTGTTTAGAGACTCCCTATAAGCGATATTATACAAATGAATTTGAAAATAACTGTTTTCTTAGGGGAACACTTAATGAATTTTCAACATTCGAATTTGAGAAATTTGAAATAGCCATTAATTTACTCTATAACTATCTAGTAAATATCCATAATATTAGAAGTTGCGAATTCATATATCCTACACGGGTAACTTAACTTAGCACTTTGTCTGAAAAAATACGGACGCTGATGTATTATCTGTTTCCTTAACAGAATTTTATCTTGATTCAGGATTTGCACTAAAACATTAATTTCCAATGGAGGCTTTTCTATAATTTGTATTAAACCGTTATTGATTATATGGCTTATGTTAACTGACCATTAAAATTGGATTTGAATTAATAGCTACCCATAAATTTAATTTCTTTCTGTTGAAGCTTGTAAAGTATTTATTTTTTACACAAATATCTAGTAAACCTACTATAAGAGTATTTAATTAATAAGTACAACTCCCTATTATGAATTAATATAATGTTCTTCTGATATAATTAATCTGACGTATTTGCCATCTTATAATTACGTCTATAATGTTATACTATATAAAAATACTACGTATATATATAATTAGATTTTAGAATAATATGGCTACTGTAAATAGACACGATGCCGCGAAATATCAAATTTGCAGATGGTGTTGTGTAAAGATAGGTAAAGGAAGAGTTGCAACACTCACTGGACAAACTAGGGACCACTACATCAAGCACTTTGAACCTATAAATGATTCGGATAATTGTCGCCCTTTGGTTGTTTGTGTGACGTGCAAATTATATTTGGGAAAAGCTTCGAGAGGTAGCCCACCAAAGAAGATTCCATCAAGATTCCCGTGGCCAACTTTGCCTACCACGAGATTTAACAGTTGTAGCTTTTTGAAAACTGGTAGTAATGGTGCAAAGATGTGCGCTATGTGTACAGCAGAGTGGACCATGGGTCGATGGGTCATGGGTCATGGGTCAGATGGGTCACCTAAATCGATGGGTCAGATGGGTCATGGGTCACGGCTCCGTGACCCATGACCCATGACCCATGTGGAATTTCAATGTAATCTTCAGTTAAAATACGTTTCACTCATCATCATCAATATTATTATAACATTGATGTGCATTGAAATACTAAACGTATTCGACATTGCAACAAGTAGGTTTGTTGAGGTAATTTAAACGGTTATTCTGTTATTCTGTTAATGTTACACTATAGTATTTAGATATTTAAAATTGTGTGATGGGTCAATGGGTCACTCGATGGGTCATGGGTCAATGGGTCAATGGGTCATGGGTCAGAAATGGGATGGGTCAGATGGGTCATGGGTCACCAATGTTGACCCATGGTCCACTCTGGTGTACAGAAGCTACACGTTTTGGTTCAAAGAAAAAAGCACCGAAAATAATTCGTCATAATAATCCCGGACGGCCTAGGATATCTAATTCCTCTACTCTTTTAAACTAGTCCTAAATAAAGCTATTATTTACCAATGATTAATCAAATCACAGAATTAAAAAATATTTATATTTGTATGGGTCATATATTGGTATATAGGCATAATGTATACAGTAGATACCGGTTATAAGAACATACCGGATATAAGAACACTATATTGGAAACGGTTTCCATATACCCTGTATAATTTATGCCGTTTATGAGAACACTATATGCTGTTCCCGACGTGTTCTTATATCCGGTATGTATAACAATATGAATAGATAATATTGTTGAGTTCACGAATTTGTTGACTAAATGTTTGCCATATAATTACAATACATGAGCTCACAAACTGTGTAGTAGAGATTCTTTGCGTAGTGAGGACTGTATTGATTACATTTGTATTGTCTTTCCCAAACATTTTTAAATCTGGAATGAGAACTCTCAAACGCCTGTTCTGAACATGCACCAAGCCCCGCTCCTTGAGGCAGAAACTGTTCAATAAATGTTTTGACATGACGACAAAGACAATGTACTTTCACAGTGCAACTTAGTCCAGTTGATTTGTAGGCTTCTTCAAAAAACATTATAGCTTGAGAATAATTACCACTGACCTCGGTTCCAAAACAAACTTGTACAACATCCTTGAAACGTTTTAGAGCGATCACACAAGAATTGTTTGGATTCATTCCCAACTTTGGAATATTTTTTAGGAGTCTGCTCATGGCATTACCCTCAAAGGCATTTCCATGGTAATCACTTGACACAATTCCATACTTTTTCAATTGCTCATTATGTTGATTATGCTCATCTTCAGACATTGTAGCTAAGATGTTGTCATACAGTTTCTGCCCAATACCTAGGAGAAGGTGAAGTTCGGGAATATTCCATATTTCCATGTTATCAGCAAGCCATTTATCTACAACTGGTATATTTTCAACACCATCGCAGTCTTTAGAATGTTTCTTCCTGTTTCCCTTAAACTTAAGCTGGAGCTTATTCCACATCTCCATGTGATGGGCGCTATTTCTTATCGTATTGGCAGGGTTATTTTCAATGAAATTATCATTTACATTCCAATTGCACCAAATACAGGGGAAACGTCCGAGCATCACTCCGCATGCAAACGATGCCGCCTTGAGATCAACGCTCAGTGAAATAATATATTCAGATAATAAAATTTTAATTTGTTCATGGTCAAAAATTACCTGGAAGTTATGATAAGATTCCTGCGCCTGAGCAACCCAAAGATAGTAAACTTTATTTACGGAGTTTAACAGTCGCTCAGATATAAGGAGTTTTAAAAACCCTCTCCCAAAATCCAATCCTAATTTGAAATGGAGTAGAGAAACATTAATATTTCCATGGGGATTATAAATCCGTTCTAGCAATGTTCTGACATCAGTACAGCGAACAGTCCAAATAAAAATCAGTTTCTCTTCGTGTTTCTTTCCAATATCGAGTTCCAACTGAATATATTCCATACAGTCCTCTAGTAAAGCATCACGCTCAGTGTAATAACGTGATGTAGTTGGACATTTAATCCCAGTTGTACGAATTATTTGAGTGACTTGCTTAAGCATGTTGTTAGTCATTCCAGAACCAGCTCGTTTTAATCTTGCTATGTGGGTCATATTGAGTTCATTTGTTTTACCCAGGGAATTTCGCGATTTACCAAGAAATTTGGTAGAGGAAGCTGTAATTTGTAGTGGATGGCCACCTTTATGACGCGAAAGAGTAGTAGTAAAATGGGTGGACTTCTCAAAGCTTAATTTCCGGGAAATATCGTCTGCTATAAATCGGTTTACACAATTCCTATACTGTAATAACAAACGAACATTTGAAATAAGGGAGATATCATTACAGATGTGTTGGAGTCCTCGAGAAATGGTTGCGGCACATTTGTTACATCTAAGAATGGGCCTTTTAGGTGATTTCTCCAGAGGCCGTCCGGGATTAGTATGACGAATTATTTTCGGTGCTTTTTTCTTTGAACCAAAACGTGTAGCTTCTGTACACATAGCGCACATCTTTGCACCATTACTACCAGTTTTCAAAAAGCTACAACTGTTAAATCTCGTGGTAGGCAAAGTTGGCCACGGGAATCTTGATGGAATCTTCTTTGGTGGGCTACCTCTCGAAGCTTTTCCCAAATATAATTTGCACGTCACACAAACAACCAAAGGGCGACAATTATCCGAATCATTTATAGGTTCAAAGTGCTTGATGTAGTGGTCCCTAGTTTGTCCAGTGAGTGTTGCAACTCTTCCTTTACCTATCTTTACACAACACCATCTGCAAATTTGATATTTCGCGGCATCGTGTCTATTTACAGTAGCCATATTATTCTAAAATCTAATTATATATATACGTAGTATTTTTATATAGTATAACATTATAGACGTAATTATAAGATGGCAAATACGTCAGATTAATTATATCAGAAGAACATTATATTAATTCATAATAGGGAGTTGTACTTATTAATTAAATACTCTTATAGTAGGTTTACTAGATATTTGTGTAAAAAATAAATACTTTACAAGCTTCAACAGAAAGAAATTAAATTTATGGGTAGCTATTAATTCAAATCCAATTTTAATGGTCAGTTAACATAAGCCATATAATCAATAACGGTTTAATACAAATTATAGAAAAGCCTCCATTGGAAATTAATGTTTTAGTGCAAATCCTGAATCAAGATAAAATTCTGTTAAGGAAACAGATAATACATCAGCGTCCGTATTTTTTCAGACAAAGTGCTAAGTTAAGTTACCCGTGGCCTAGGTTATAGCTAATTCAAATTTCTATACTATACTGATCCATACTAGCCAATTATCGACGATTTACTATCTAGAATTAAAATTTCGAATAGTAACCTCAATTATGAATTGTTCCTTACTCTATTTAGCGACGTCTGGCCATGTACGAATTTTTATTTTGGACTTAAAATTTTATATATTTTATTTTTAGAAATTTATTTATAAAATATACATTTTTTTGATACAAAATATATATATTCGTGAACTACGAAATAAAAGGACATGCCTCTGAATTAAATAATTGAACCATAGATATGTTAGAAGTGCATTGGTTATAGCTAACAAATTGTAATCTAATTTATATACTTTGATATTTTTATCATAAAATTCGTCATGGTTTTATAATAATTTTTTGGCGACAATAATAAGCAACCATTTTTTTAGAAATTGTTTGTTTACAACTATATTTAGTTATTTTTTAACATTAATTTCCATAATTATGTTTCTCATCGCTTCTTGATACGAAATAACTTATTTTCTCTGACTCAACTACTTTTGTCTATATTACAGGATGATTGGTTTATTTTAGCAACTCCTATTCCTCTGCTCATTCAACAATAATTATTAATTAATTGGTTGTTGTCTTGTTTCCTAGCTTATTTAGCCAGTCTTGGTATTTTGATGCCTAACCAGTGCTTCGCACCTGGATGTCGTGGTAATTACCGTGGTGAGCCATACACACCAGTTTTTAAACTTCCAACTGACCCACCAGAACTACGTCATCAATGGCTAAGAGCACTTCATCGAGTGGACATTGAAAATCTAAAACATGTATATGTTTGCCAACTTCACTTTCACCCCGAGGACATTGTCACTATAGACAAAATTTTGCAAGCTGACGGAAGTGTCACCGAAAAGTTGCGTGAAAGGCCAAAACTTCGTCTAAATGCAGTTCCTTCTCTCTTACTCTCCCTACATATCTTTCGACAGCGTCTCTGGACAGACCCACTCGGCTTACACGAGACTCAAAAGAAGGACAACAATTTGCACAAGCTCTCCAACTAAGCCTTGAGCAACAAAAACGGGAGGAGTTAAGGTTTAGAGTCGACGATTTCCAAGACCTAATTTCGAAGATATCATCGCTTAATTTACCTGATAATTGGATGGTTTGGCATTCTGAGCTCGATATTATTCACATCTATCAGCCTGAACTATCAGGTCTGGCTTTGAAGGTAAAATATTCTTTGACATTGTCACAATAAGTAATAACCTAAGTGTCTTGGCATTTCGTGATAATATTGCTGTTCCTCTTGCACTCAACTTCTTATCAGATACCCGACAAGTAGAAACTTTTTTGAACGAAATTACAGAAGTACGTACACCAGACACCATATCTACTAACCTGAACTCATCTGAATATCACATTAAGCAAGCTTCAAATCAAATTACTCTATCTATTAGTGCATTATACACGCAATTTCCAGACTTAATTAATGACGATGATCTCGAAAATTCTCATCATTTATCTCAACTTCAATTTATTGAATGCCAATTAAATAATTTTCTTGTACATAAGAAGAGGAAGAGATATAATGTATTACCCAAGTTATGGCATTAAAAGCTCATCTCATATCTCCAGCGAGCTACAGATATTTACAATCACTAGATGTATATCATTACCGTATCCAAGAACCCTACAAAAACTCTATTCAAACTTTGGTTTAGAAAGCGATTTTCTAGCATTTCTTAAGCAAGCGACTTCAGACTTTAGTAATAGAGACCGCAATGTAATTTTACAAATGGACGAGATACATGTCAAGTCCACCGTTGCTTATAAGGGAGGAAGAATACTCGGATATTCTATGTTACCAAATGAACCAATTAAAACTGTTTTCGCTATAATGGTATCAAGCTTGTCCAGAAAGTGGTCGCAAATTGTCCGCCTAATTCCATGTTCTTCTAACTCTGCTGACGAGATATTTGCAGTTGTCAAATCTGTTATTTGTGATGTAGAATGTTGTGGTCTGACAGTACAAGTCATCTGCACTGACAACTATCCACTTAACGTTAATTTTTTCAAATTATTTTCGGCAGATAACAAGACTTTATCTCCTACCGTGATTCACCCCAAATGATCCAGAAAGAAAACTCTTTTTAATCTTCGACTTCGTGCACATAATTAAATCAATTAGAAACAATTGGCTCAATTTAAAAGATTACGAGCGTGCGTTTGCCTACCCAAATTCGTTAATTTTTCCTAACTTTGACGACACACACAAAGTAAATATTGCTCAATTCCAAGATGTTCGATTACTTTACAAAAATGAGCAAACTTCGGTCCTCAAACAGGCACATCGTTTAACAGCAAAGGCCTGTTGGCCCACTATTTTAGAAAGACAAAATGTCAACCTGGCTTTGAAAATATTTGATACATCAACACTTACAGCTCTATCAATTTACAACTCTAAGCGAACAGACTTTGAATCCCGCAAGACATGCGAATTTCTAGACATTATTATAAAAGTATGGAAGATATTCAATATAAATACTACACATAAACACATACGACTTAATGATGAGCTTTCAAGACCTCTTCACAATAATGATGAACGTTTAAATTTCCTCAGGCTCATAATCAACTGGCTTGCACGTTGGAGATCTCGTGAGGGTAAATATGGAAAATTAAGTCCTCAGACATTTACTAGCTTTTTCCATTCATGTCTAGCGCTGATCGAAATCGTAAATCATCTCACTCATAACTGTGGTTTTGATTATGTACTCACATCACGATTACAGAATGACCCGATTGAACATCACTTTGGATTGTACCATATGATGTCAGGTGCACAATATCATATCACTTTTACTCAAATACTTGAAAGCGAACGGCGTATTAAACTATCAAGCATACTGAAGAGTTTCTCAAAAAAAACGAATCGGATTACGTGAATCTAAAAGGTATAATCGAATCCTTTTCCTTCCACTTGATGAACCATCAGATTCATTAAATTTAGACACATATCTCCTAGCAATGGAATCTTTTCCGACCCTTACACTGGAAACTTCACTTCTTCAATCAATCGCCTTTGTAGGAGGTCATGCAGTCCATACGTATTTCAAACAATCTAGTAAGTGCAAAGCTTGTTTGTCCTTGCTGACACAGGATAAAGAGCTAGAAATTGTGGATGAAAAGGATACTCACAAATTCATTCAGCTTATCGATCGAGGTGCACTCAAATGGCCATCACATATTGTGATAGATGCTATTATTATTGTTTTGAAAATCTATATATCAATAGAAGGTGATTCTAACTTAATGCAGCAGTTTTTGGCATGACCTTCAAGAATGATATTAATACAACTCGCTATTACATACATAGAGGATACACAATGTGTCAGCTGGAGAAATACGTGCGGATCCTGTAATCAACAAGGATGGACTATACTCCGTAAAATCACATCAGTTGCAGCAAACTGTATTCTAGCCAATAAAGTCAGGAATGTTAACTCAATACTCAGAGAACTTGCAAATTCAAACAATGAAAATCGCAAAATTAAAAAATTCAAGTACTCATAACTATTCAAGTACTATATAGGTTGTGAGCAAGCTTAATGGATAGCATATTTGCCGTAGAAATATGAATTTTAACTTGTAAATTGCATGCATTTGTGTTTTGATGAGTATTATTCATTAATAAATGAACTCATAAATCATGAAAAAACATTTCTTGGACAGTTACTATAAAACTTATACTCGAACAGCATTAATTGACATAAATGAATGAACGCTATTTGGCACTTCTAACATATCCATGGTCCATTTATTTAATTCAAAGGCATGTCCTTTTATTTCGTAGTTCACGATATATTTTATAAATAAATTTCTAAAAATAAAATTTTAAGTCCAAAATAAAAATTCGTACATGGCCAGACGTCGCTAAATAGAGTAAGGAACAATTCATAATTGAGGTTACTATTCGAAATTTTAATTCTAGATAGTAAATCGTCGATAATTGGCTAGTATGGATCACTATAGTATAGAAATTTGAATTAGCTATAACCTAGGATATATGAATTCGCAACTTCTAATATTATGGATATTTACTAGATAGTTATAGAGTAAATTAATGGCTATTTCAAATTTCTCAAATTCGAATGTTGAAAATTCACTAAGTGTTCCCCTTCTTAATACGGTTCTTGTAATATGAGTGTGAAGTTGGCAGCGAAATTGGACAAAAAAATCGAGCACACTTTCACACGCCATAATTCTGTGTCCAGAGCAAATAGAGAAGTGTCATTTGGAATATAACAATACCAGCCTAGGAGGTTTCTGTCATTCTAACAACATTGCAGTCGAATGGCTATTACCCACTCCCACACCCAAAGAATTGCATAACTATAGTTTTCCAACACAAAAAGTCATGTCTAATAATACAGGTATTCAAGATTACTGGATATAAAATTGCCGTATAAGTGATAGCTTATTTCAAACCGATTTCTAAACTTTACTGTCTATATAAAAGTGAAAAGTATCTTATTGAATTGGATCAAATTCTTCTATGTAACTATCATTCATCACATTCTCTACTGTGTTGACTTTTGTCACTGGTTGAAAATGACTGAAATATAAACGCAAATACAACCTTCTCTCAGTTAAATCCTGTACATTTTGTTTGTCATTGTACCCATAGCCTGAAAATTTGTTCCAGCAACGATTTACATCTTTGAATACGAAAATATCCGTTATAAGGAGTTGAGCTGCTAAAAACAATTCTAAGTCAGTCCCCCACGATCCTACTCGACCCATCAAACTTACAATTATAAATTCTTCTATTGTATTACAATGTTTCTCAGGAAGTAAATCGTATTTTGCTGTGCAATAGTTCGTACATTCTTATTTTTCATATTGGTAAGTGACCCATGCATGGGTTCAATTCCGATTTAATTCCCTGAATTCCCAATCTTAATGGGATTCCCAGTCGCAGTCTTTCAATTTCGGGAATTCAGTACTTAAGTCCCATTCCCATTCCCTAGGATAGGACTTAATTCCCAGTCGCAGTCTTTCAATTTCGGGAATTCAGGACTTAAGTCCCATTCCCATTCCTTAGTATAGGACTTAATACCCAGTCACAGTCAAATTTCAAAATTAAATCAAATATAACTATGGGTAATCAATAATTCAGTACTTAAGTCCAATTCCCTGAATGGGATTTGGCTCTCGTCGTAGTCCTTTAATTCCGGAAATTCAGGAATTAGTATATCGATTCAATTCAAATCTATTCAATGAATACTTATCAAATTTAACTATGGGTACTCAATAATTCAGGACTTAAGTCCCATTCCCATTCTCATTCCCTAGGATAGGACTTAAAGCTCATCAGATATAATTATCGATGCAAGGCTCAAGAATTTGGAAGAAAAGTTTGAGAAAGTATTAGATACGTTAGGAAGTACAGTATGATGAATCATAAATGGTAATTAGCCAAATAAGTAACAGTTCTCGAAATTCAAATTTCAGATGTTTTAAATGCAATAAAATCGGTCATATTGCTAGGGAATGCCGAAGTTCGAGAATATTCTGTTTTAAATGCAACTAGCGCGCTTCGCTTGCTAGGTCGCTTCGCGGCAGAACACCACACACCAACCGCTTCGCGATTGGTGTGTGGTTTATATACTTCTAAGTTCTAACATTGATTATAAAGCATAAATAGGCCTAAATAGTCAATTTTAACAATGTGAAAATTTAGTGATTACGTCATCATGCGATAATGAGTAAGCATATTGGCAATCTGGTGTGACCAACGTGTCCGCATCATTAATGTACATGTTCTATTAAATTTTAAGATTTTTATCTCTTAAAGGGCGGGAATTATGTGCGATTAAGTGAATTTTCAGGGTTCTCGAAATGTGACAATGACGTCATAACTTGTCGAGGTGAGAAATTTTGAGTGGAAACCTCAACTTGTTGGCGGGTGCCAAAAGTTACCCCTATATGCCAAAAATCACATTTGGAAACCGTCCACTTCAATCAACTCATAACATATACACACACCCACTCAGGCTTGTGTTTTAATAGTATAGATAAAATCGCTCATATTGCTAGGGAATGCCGAAGTTCGAGAATATTCTGTTTTAACTGCCAGGAGCAAAGTCACATCAAAAGAAATTGCCCTTTAAAGTAATATATTATAAAAAGATATGGATATGTAGGCATCACAAAATTTTAATAATTTCAAGATGGCAGCCAAAAATTGTCGGAAAGTGTCGGACAAAAGCCCGCTATCGCGATTACTTTGTTAAATGACCTCGTAGAGTGTTTATATACGCATAGTTATAACTTCTCAAATGACTGTGCGATGAAGAAAGATGGGTCATTCGATAGGGTAGAAACAATATTTGAGAATGGGTGTGTCACATTCCAGCGTTGTCAAGGAATGTCCTCCCTCCAAAACATGGTCATGTGACCCCTATAATGACTGGAAATCTTATGCTGATTACGAATATCAGCATTAAACATTGATTGAACTTCAATTGACAGAGTTAATTTGCTTTTGTATACATATATGTACTATGTACTACAGTATAACTCGGTTAGTACGTACTTCGGCTTAGTAGGTACTAATTTTTTTAACCATTTAGTAAATTTATATTTATCTCAATATAATGTAAAGTCAGTTAGTACTGTATAAATCAAATAATCACTTTTCTTGTCTTCTATTTCGGCTATTTTGCAATAGTCTATTTGCACTTTCATGGTAACAAATTGGTATCAACCGGTGTTATTCGAATTGAAGATTCTTTGAAGCGTCCAAAAATTGTGTTCATAGTAACCGGAAATTCGAATTATCCGTGTTCGTACTAATGAGGTTATATTGTATATTTAAATTTTTGAATTTAATTAGGATTTATTTAGTTTAAGCGTTCAAAAATGTTTTAGGCGAGAACTTTCAGGGGCTAAGGATTTTAAGAAACTATTGATGAATCTATATTATTAAAACTCGACTGTTGTTTGTTTGTGTGGGTGTGACCACTGTGTGTGTTTGTTTGTCCAATTTGCATTAAAGTGATGGGGGAATAGAAACTGCATTTATATACGAGATAGAAACTAACTTCCAAATGTTATAATAGGTAAACAAGTACGTATGCTGATTTCAAATTTCGCATTTTTTTATTTTAATTAAATATGTATGAATATTATTGTTGTTGTTTACAAAAAAGGTAACAAATTAATGAAAATTCAAAATCACCCTATAAACCTAATAACATAAATTGCGCAGTCTAGCTAAGCTTAAATATATAATTTACATTTCTCACTCCACCCTATTTTATTGACCATGTTTGGGAGAGAGGACATTCCTTGACAACGCTGGAATGTAACACATTCCATTCTCAAATATTGTTTCTACCCTTTCGAATGACCCCTCTTTCTTCATCGCACAGTCATTTGAGAAGTTATAACTATGCGCATATAAACACTCTACGAGGTCATTTAACAAAGTAATCGCGATAGCGGGCTTTTGTCCGACACTTTCCGACAATTTTTGGCCGCCAACTTGAAAATATTAAAATTTCGTGATGCCTCCATATCCATATCTTTCGATAATTTATTTATCTATGCCTGTGCCAATTTCACGCTTGTATCAAAAAATGAACAATTTTATTGCTATTTTTTTTATCTTATTCTGAAGTGTGAGGAAATAGAGGAAATTGGCACCCCAATTATGGCATAAACCTAGGATACATTGAACATTTGTGATTTGCCAAAAGGTGTAGAATTTAATTATCTATCCAAATATGTAAATTTTATCAATGCTCACTATTAATTATTTTATGTGATGAGCCATAATTAGTTTAAATATGTTTTAAAATTATTTGATCAAAAATCGTAACCCCAAGTGCAAATTAGACGGACACTGCACCTACATTCCAAGTTTCAGCCTTCAATGTATAGAGGTGTGGCCAGGCAATCGTCTACGGAGAAAAAAAATCAAAAATTGCAGCTGTTCCGACGCATTTCCCTTTGTAGTCTTTTGGTGGCTACTGGCTGGTTAATGCCTCCAAAGGAAAATGCTGTCAGGACTTGCAATTTTGGATTTTTTCCCCTTGTCATATTCACTATGAAGGTATTAAACCATTTCAGAAAGGTGATTCGGTAGGGAACGACACTTTGTGAGTTGGAAGTTTCGTTTTAGCTCACTTCATTTCAAAGATATTCAAGTTTCAGTAGAATATAATAGGTGATGACTCAGCATTTTTTATGTGAGTGTTGGGTATTCACCCAACACCAACCAACCCTTTCAGAGTATACCTTATTATAGGAAATTTACGCGCCATGAAATTAACGCGAATTTCTCCAAATCACTTTAATTTCCTTCTCGATAATTTCATGGAGCGTTAATTTCCATGACCTTAATTTCCTGCTACATATTTAGCAAAATTATACAATGGATGGACAAACTTCCGAGCTACATATTTTCAGATGTGCAACTAGGTTGAAAGGATATACCATGTCTATCAAGTAGACTGGAAGCCTATTTTGGCACAATAAATAGTATTTAATCAGGAGATTAATAATCCTGAATTTTTTCTAAAATTATTCGCGTTAATTTCATGTATTTGAAAATGCTCAGCTCCAATTCTCGTTAATTTCATGGCGCGTTAATTTCCTATAATAAGGTATATGTCAAAACACATTTTTTTACTATGTCATCGTTACTTCAATGTGTCAAGACCCATTTAAAGTGGTGTTACGTGGCATAAGGATCAATTGGAAGTTTGTTTTTATCTTGTATCATCTCTGAGATTAATGTTATTTAGCAAATTAGTTTAAATGATTTTTATAAGTATTAATAATTTAACACCAAATTCAACGTCATCTTAAGTTTATTAAGATTAATTATTTGTCATAAATAGTAGATAAAATTAACTTGGCTACCATATTTAAATTTCGCACACTCGACAACCCCTAATAAACAAAATAGAAGCATCTATATCTATATTATTAAATCTCGATTGTTGTTTGTTTGTGTGTTTGTTTGTCCGGATTGTATTAGAGTGATGGGGGAATATAACCGCATTTATAATTGAGATAAAAACTAACTTCCAATGTTATAATAGGTAAAGAAATGTAATAATAGGTAAACAAGTATGCTGAACACGAATTTCGCATTTACAAATTTGTAATATTAATATTTGTTGTTGTTGTTGTTGTTGACACAAATAAGTAAACAAATTAATGAAAATTCAAAATCAACCTAGAAGTTTGCTTTCAACAGGTATTATAGGTAAACAAGTATGCTGAACACGAATTTCGCGCTTATAAATTTATAATATGAATATTTGTTGTTGTTGTTGTTGACACAAATAAGTAAACAAATTAATGAAAATCCAAAATCGACCTAGATGTTAGCTTTCAACGGGTATTATAGGTAAACAAGTATGGTGAACACGAATTTCGCGTTAAAAGATTTCTAATATTAATATTTGTTGTTGTTGTTTACACAGAATAGGTAAACAAATTAATTAAAATTCAAAATCGACCTAGATGTTAGCTTTCAACGGGTATTATATGTATATAACTATGACAAATATTACTAACTATGTAATCAATTGTTTAGTGAGGAGTAAGGCCGCGTAGCGGCCGTTAACTTGAGGTGCGTAGCACCGATCTGTCGCAAAGCGACCGAGACCGAAGGGCTCGTAAGTAAAATAAAGACTGAATTAATAAAACCCCTCACAGACGGGATGGGAGTGTGCTTCTTCTGGTTGCACAGGCCGCACCCAATGTATAATTTAACGGAATTTCAATATTTAAATCAGGGTATTATACAGGTCTAGAATTGAACACTCCTAACTGTCCTAAGGTCACTATAGTATGAATTTTGTACGCCTAAAAGGTTAGTTTTGTATTACTCTATGGGGACTTTCGGCAGTTTTCGCGCTCCTAAACGAAAACTCTTCCCAATTTAGACGCCTCTAGGCGTATGGCGCGCTCCTGGATAAACCCCTGATTTAAATACATTTCATGATTTTCATCTTAGTTTAATATAGTTAAACAATTAATGTTTGAATTGTGAAGATTACAAATCTTTTATTAATAATGTAGGATTAACTTTTACAAATATAAATAGGAATAAGTGAAGAATTTACTTTACTATTTTGAATAATAGAATTGAAATCATCATCATAAACTTGTAAAATGTTCCAAGTGTTTTCTTTGCACTTGTATGAAACATATACTCAATTACATCAAATAACAGTCATTATCTAGTAGTATAGTATTATGTAATTGTTCTATAATAATAGAGTTATTACAATATGCAGAAGATGGCTGATTACGTAACACCCGACGCCCGTTAATAAAACGGAGAATTGATTAGCGACCTATTCATTTTAATTGATATATGGAAAGAACATCCTGAGAATTCACGCTTCGAGGTGATCATCTCCAGGAAATTATCTATCCCCTGTCTAAATTTCAAATATCTATCCCCAATGGTTTAGTCAGACCATCGCGTACGGCAGGGTTGCCAACCTCTGAAAACCAAAAAGCGGGAGATTTTGCCAATTTTGGCGGGAGTTTACCAAAAATCGGGAGGTCGAAGATGAAAAAACGGGAGAAAAGCGGGAGACTCAAAATATATGCCATTTCTTTGAATCAATCATGAATAGAACGATACAAAATGATTATTTTTTATGTCTGGATATCTAGTATTAGGAAACGCTTATTTTTACGAAACAGGTCTATCTATCAAATTTATTCCCGAGTATCTCATATTCACCCAATGTATGCAATAATACAACAAAAATGAAATAGCTAGATTAATGAATTATAATTTTTTACAAATATTATGTTTTTTTTCAGATATACGTAGATGTAGCAGCAGTTAAATATCTTCGAAAGTTCTCGTAATTTATGAACATTTTTATTGAGATTTCAAGGAATTTCTTGACGATTAGGCCATCAGATTTGTAAATTGTGTTGTAAACTTAATCCACACTTGGTTGCATAGATCGACATATAAACTAAACGAGAAAAAAATTCAGCATCGGATCTAGTATAACAAATTTCTGGAGGGTAGCGCAAGGCCATCCGGGATATTTTTAAGAATTTCTTCCAAATTCGAATTAAAACATTATAGTACAGTGTACTAAGTATTCGCTAAATAATCTTAACTACTTACAAGTACGTATACATGAGTAGAACAAAACTTGGTACTCGTATCTTGATTAATTTTAGCAAAAAAATCCAGTTATTTACTTATATATCATAAAATAATAATATAGAAACAATTTCCCAAAAAGCGGGAGTTTGAAAAGTTTGGCGGGAGGGCGGGAGGATGGGAGAAAAAAAGGCAAAAAATCGGGAGGGTTGGCAACCCTGCGTACGGCCGGCCGGCCGAAACTCTATCGAACGATTTCAATACTGTGCACTTATAGTATAAAACTATAGTACTATAACGTTTCTACTAGAAGAAGCACACTAAAATAATAAAGGCAGTCATTTCAACACTGGGCCACTATACTAAAGTATAGTCGGCACAGTAAAAATCCAAAAATTGCAGCCTGTGCCGAAGAATTTCCCTTTGGACGCACTACATTTGGTTGTTTGGGTAACTAGTAGTGCCTCCAGGGAAAATGCTTTTTTTGGCCATTTCATCATCACTATGAAGGTGTTGAATCATTTCAGAAGGGTGTTTCTGAAGGCAACGACTCTTAGAGTGATGGATTTTTCCTTAAAGCTCACTTCATTTTAGAGATATCCACGTTTCTGTAGAATATAATATGTGTTGAGTCAGCATTTTTTATGTGCGTGTTGGGTGTTCACCCAATACCAACCAACCCATTCGAAATATCTAATTCACAAAATTGTAAAAACACATTTTATTGACGATGTCATCATCACCTCAAGGTGTTACGTGACATAGGGATCAATTGATAAATTTTAAATTAGTTACTATCTAGTATCATCTCTGAGATTTATGATATTTGCGTTAACTAATTAGTATAAATAATAATTATTTAATATTATTAATAATTTAACGCTTTCAATTGGACTGAAGTGTCAGTGAACAAAGGAAACTTGCAACTCAATTGTGGCACAAACTAAGCCCAATTTGGAAATTCGTGCACTGTGAAAGGTGTAGAATTAAATTATCTATCGAATGCATATAAATTGAATATTCACGCACCATTTATTGTTCCTTTTCTAACATTAAACAGGTGTAAAAACGTGTCCAAATAAATGTAATCAAAAATCGTGACCCCAGGTGCACATCTGTAACCCATGAAACACCAGTGATGTTTTGGGCGGGTGCTCGGGGGGGGCGCCCCCACTTATTTCGCTAGGGGGGGCGCTTATATCCCAGGGGGGGCGCTCCTTCCTATCAGTTATCAATAGAATGTAGCATCAAGTAAAAAAATTGTAGCCATTTTAACTTACCCTCATTTAGGCCACTGATTGTTGGAATCTTGTTTCAGTCCACCGCCCGCGTCAGATTTCACTCCCGCACGAATATTGTCATTATTATAATTATTTCAAATATTACACCTACATTTCAAGTAAGGACACTGTTCGTTGCCAATTTTATTGTAGGACACACTCTAAAATAGCCATAATTAGCTAGTAACAATATCAGAACCTATAACAAGCATTATTACCCGACGATTGCATATTTTATCGATAAGCACTCACAAATTAGAATATTTGCTCAGATAGTTACTAATATACGGCTAAATATGTCACCGAGAAGGCCATGAAACGAGAAGTCCAGTTTCTAATTTTAATTATAAGCTAAACAATGCCTGCTATTGTTTTAATTTGCATTGTTACATGTATATGGGGTAATCAACCATCGCGAGTCCAATGGAATCACTTTTGAGAATCTGAGATTTGTGGTTAAGCTGTTTAGGCGCTATTTAATGATGACACCACCATGGGCGTAGGGAGGGGGGTCAGGGGGGGGCAGTTGCCCCCCCCCTAGCTCAGCCATTTTCACTCCCAGACCCCCTTTAAGTCGCACGCTACGCTCGCTGGTTGTACATTTGCCCCCCCCCTAGATTTTGGCCTGGCTACGCCCTTGGACACCACAAATATACAAAATATACAATTCGAGGCTAAAGAACTACGAGAAAATGAAGATAATTTGCTAATACACTTAGTATACATTTTCAAAATATAGAATGAGAATGAATATAAACCAGCAATTATATACGGTTTATGGACGATACTACTTGTTTTTAGCATGTGGTTGCTTTATAATTTTAAAAAATTTAGATTTTCGCCATTTTGTGATTTAGTAGCCTTTGGGGTATGGGGTATGAAATCTATCCCTATTTAGTATTCCTGTTATAAAATTATTAGAAAGTAGCAAGAAAATAAAATTTATGACATTTAAAATTTTTAAATTTACTATATTGTTACCGTCACCATGAAATGGCGCCTAAACAGCTTAACCACAAATCTCAGATTCTCAAAAGTGGTTCCATTGGACTCGCGATGGTTGATCACCCCATATACAATGCAAATAATAACAATAGGAGGCATAGTTTAGCTTATAATTAAAATTAGAAACTGGCCTTCTCGGTGACATATTTAGCCGTATATTAAGTAGGCCATGACGTATTATAGAATTATTCAACTTAGAGATGGGACATACGTCTATTTGTTTATATACGAAGAAAATTAGATATTAGAACAAAGTTGCATAAGAAATTTGAAATGTTGCATACTAATTTGTTTTTGCGATATTTCATGCAAATTGTCGAGTGTTCGATATTAATGCAAAATTATTGCACCTTGTATATTCCAATGTTGCATCGTGTTACTATATGATGGGATTATGTATATGGTACGTATGTCGATTTTGTCAAATGTTGATTTTACAAAATCAACATGAATCAACATTATCTGCCAAGGTGTGGAAGGGTAAAAGCCATGCTTAACTGGGTAAGCATGTAGCACATAACAAGATAAAAGAACCAGGCTGTAAACAAAGTGTGTGTCTTGTATGGTTATTTGAAACGCGGGGGCCATTTTAAGTAGGGCTGAAACGAATATACCGAATATTCGAATATTCGTTCGAAATGATTGAACGAATATTCGTTCGTTTGCAAACGAATATTCGTTACGAAACGAATATTCGTTTGGACGAATATTAGATTGAAACGGATATTCGTTGACTAATTTTGGACAACAACAAGACTTTTGTATAGCTTAGAGATATCGTAAATATAAATTCCCACTTAAACTAGCTGATTATTAGCTAACTTGTGTATAATACACTTTGTAACTATTATTATACCATTGTAACATTATCAAAAACCTATTTTCCAATGTATTTTGTCTCTAGAAATTGATTTAATGCTTAGTCATCCAAACGAACGAATATTCGAATATTCGTTCGTTTAGAAAAAGGTTCGTTCGTTACATTTCGAATATTCGTTTCAGCCCTAATTTTAAGTGTGTGTTTACAAAATCAACGAATAAAATATGTTGATTTTATAAAATCAACATATTTTATTAGATAATTTTGTAAAATCGAAATTATGAAATGTTGATTTTACAAAATCAACATTTCAGATTGTCGATTTACAAAATCAACTAATAAAATATGTTGATTTTATAAAATCGACATTCTGAAATTCGACATATTCTATTCGTTGATTTTGTAAAATCGACTTTTCGGAATGTCGATTTTACAAAATCAACTATTTTACAAATTAGAAGTTAAGTTTGTATGTTGATTTTACAAAATCGACATTTTGGATGTTGATTTTGAAAAATCACCATTTGACAAATCGACATATCATATACATAGATTACACCAGACGCCCACATTATTGTAGGCAGGGAGTATAATCTGTCCTAGCCTAGAGTCCTAGACTATACCCGGGACCAAAATTCCATGGAATTTTGGTCCACCGGACCAATTTTCCAGTGACAGGACCATAGAGCTTGTTTATAATAAAAAGTTTTTCATATTAATAAGCAGACGAAAATAGTTCACAATAAGCATACTGACTGTATATTGTTGTTGTTGTTGTTGTTATTAACAAATAGGTAAACAAATTAATGAAAATTCGAACTAAACTTTAATAAGTAAATACAACTGAACTGTTGAAATTGAATTGTGGCAAATAGGATATTAATTATACTCTTAGTTACCAATTGAAAGTAAAGTGAAAGTGAAATTTAATTTAATTTCAATTGAAAGTGAAAGTGAAAGTGGGTTTATGATATATCTATTATAAAATGTTTTTTTGTTGTCAAAGTTGAAATACGAATAAAACAGATATTTTAATTAATAAATCGGATAGCGGGTGAGTGATCCGAAAATCGATCAACTTAACAAAACTATATTTCCACTTCTGTGTGTAGGAGATGAGTGGGGTGTTTGAACACCCTAATCCCCACCCCCACCTAGATACGCCACTCATGCCCACTATCTCGAACGGCACTGCACTGGCAGGAGCTACGGGCTGGAGTCAGGAATGCGGCAGTACGCATTGTGGTCGAGGGTTACCCTCCTGATGAGTCCCTGCAATGGGACGAAACCACTCACATAACATCCCTATGGGTTGAGGTCTGGTGGCCTAGTCGTCATACTAGTCCGTGGCCTCAACTCATAAGCCTCAACTCATCATTTAGTTGGAACAAAATTACTGACTCTGAGTCTAATACAGTAATACCTAAAATGTCTACACACTCAAAATGTAGCATTTCGTTTTGTGCAAATTAACAGTTCCTAATCAATCAAGTAATTAATTTGATTGATGTCGATCTGATTAATTATAATTAAATAGTATACCTTGTACTTTCAGTATATCTTGCACTTTAAGTGTACACGGATTCCCTCGACGCTAGACGAGCAAGCGCAGCGAGCGAGAAAACAATTTTGGGGGTGTCCAGGGATTTTTATCATTGTACAGGGAAATTGGAGCCCCTTATAGGGATATATATATATGACTCAAATAGGTTGACAGGTAATAGAAATAGTATACTGATATAAACGGTGGCGTAGCCAGGATTTTTGTCAGGGGAGCAAAGCTTGCTAAAGAAGGTTAAATGTGCAGACATAAACTACACTCCCCGGAAAAAAGTATTTGAACAATAAGAATTCTAAATTTCTAATGCAGACACAATAATCTTATTAACGGGTCTTTAGACCACTCTTAAATGACAATATCTTGCAATAGTTATAAATTTAAAAACATTTGCGATTTTAGGCCATTTTCTGTCAATATCCATGAAATGGAATAAGTGTCCCTGCCATATACCATTTGTGGCACAAGTGGCACAAATGGAATTGTGGCTGTATCTCAAGAGAAAATAATCGTATTGGTTAAAAACTGTGCATCTAGACTAAGTCGGTCACGTTGTATTCAAATCCGAAATCAGAATTTGTAATTGCCTCATAATTATCGGAAACTAAATATTTAATTAGCTCATTATATAGTATACCTGTATGTTAATGAGTTTCTCACCTCCATAAAAATTCAAATTGAAAATATGCTATTTTATTTTACTTAACATATCGTTTTACATAAATAGCCATGTAGAAGCATCTACAAACGTTATTATGCTGCTAGGAACCTTGACTCTTCGTATAAAATTATTGTTGTTCAAACATATTTGGCCGGGCTAAAATAGGAACAACCATATAATTTAAAGTTCACGAATAGACTGAATAAACTCAATTCAATTCATCTCAAATTGACGCAAGTTGAGTCGTTCACATTCAACTCCACAAAAAGTTAGTTTAGTTTTGTTGGTCGTTAAAAAGTACGGCAAGCATGCATGAGTTCACGATGCACGAGGGATTTTCAGAATAAGCACTTTTGGAGAGTTTAATTTTAATGGATCATTATTTATAATGATCGTTCTTCAGTTCAGTACGTTCAGTTCAGTTAAATTCAGTTCAGTTCAGATCAGATCAATTCGTTCAGTTCACATTAATGAATATTCTATTTCATATTACTGTACAATGGAATTTTTAGCTCTCTGAAAGTGGGAGGCAATCCTAAATGTTGGGGGTATACATTATTGTTTGCCAAAAGCTGATCTAATTGCTTTCATAACTTTTGAACTATAGTTTGTAATAGCGGTCATGGCAAATTAACAGGTCCCATTTTGAATGAAATATAACTTGCTATTTAGATAGAGGAACATAATTAACATTAATTAAATCCTTTCTTTTTGAGAGAAAGCAATTTGCTAATGAACATTGACTTAAACACATAACCTAGAAAGGGGAGGAATTTATATATAATTTATTAAAGCAATGATTCAGCTTCTTCATAGATTATTTTGTTATACCATGTAATCTAAATAATACAACGAGCGACCGTTGCGAGCGATCGAAATTTTTGGCGTTACTGACCTATAACATTATTTAATTACATATTAAATATTGTCCACATTGCTTTACATGCAAGAAAATTTCTCCAAAGCCTGACAAAATTGTTTCAACTCCGGACACCGGACAAATGGCTCTAAACCCGGATGTCTGGCAACCCTACTAATGGCTACTATAGTTTTATAATATAAAATGCACAGTTTTAAAATCCGCCCGGCCGTATAGTGAAGCCTGACTAGGCCATTGAGATTTCAAATTTGAACAGGAGATATAAAATTTTCTCTACGCACTTCGAGGCCTGATTTCTCAATTTCGTCTTTATTCCTCATTTATATCGAAATTTGTATACTTGTCCAGTGACACTATTATAATTCGAAACACAAATTGAAAATTTCTAGATTTAATTTTCTTAAGGATTGTAACCAATTTCCAGAATAGATTTCGATATACCAATAGATTAAGGGATTAACTTTTGCAAATATACTATTCACGATAACGATAAGCAATGAATGGATAATAGATCATAAAAACATAGACTTCACTACTTGTCTACACTTACATAATTATATCTATAATTCAAGCGACTTATTCTTTTTAATTGATAAATATAAAGAACATCCTTAAATTCATAAAGTGATAATAAACACAGTCTAATATTTAAAATGTAACGTTATAAGATAGACATGGATATTAGAAGCAATGTATTAAGCAGTGCATGGTTTTACTCCATTCAACCAAGAATAGTGAATGTATTTTAAATGTGTAAGATCTCCATAATGTATCAACCAGTCAGAAGGTTTACAGTATTTTGGGTCTGGTCTTATTCTTTTATCAATCAGATAATCCAGCTTAAGTGCAGCCAACCAGGTACCTAATGAGGTATCTTCATTACTATAAAGCATTAGTCTATCTGAATTTAGTGTTATGTATCGAACAATGTCTTGAGTGAGTATGTAACCAGCACCTGCAGGGTAATTTAAATAGACACTGCAAAGAAACCATGACAACTCAGCCCATTTCCCGCGAGAGAGTACTTCAGTATTTATGTTGAATATTCCCAGCACTAATTTATTGGTCGGTAGATTCTCTTTGGTTAACACTTCATACAGGTTGTCAATAATAACAATACAATCATCATCTGTTTTAAGATAATAGACTGAAACTATGTGTTTACCAGCCCATGTGATAGCTTTTAACACTTTTCTGGACAATTTTTTATAATCTTCTTCCACATCATCTAATACAATAACATCTTCAAATTTCCCTTTCTCCTCTAGAATAGTTGACATAACTGAGTCCGATACGCCTACACTCCCAATTACAAATGAATATCTAATCGAACTGTAATTCCTTACTGTGTATCCCCAAGTATTCCTGATACCATCCCGCTGTTGCACATTCGCAGGAGCACTAACTATAAGAATGTACAACAGGTATGGACCTTCCTTAGATACTGAATTTGTAATCAAGTGATCTGTACTAAGAAAATTTACATTCTTGACCTTGGCATTACAGTGTTTATTTATCCTGCTCCATGATCTAAATGATATATAGCCATATTCAACAGTAAATAGAAAGATTATAATATAAATATACTTTATTTTAAAATAAATCATTTAATTAACTTGGATTATATACTAAGAAATTTTTAGATTTATTTATACACTTCTAATTAGATAAGATATTTGAAAATTCCTATGTTTTTCAAGAATAATTGGAAGCTTAATAAGACATAATTGAAACCCTGAGTTATCTGTTCTACAACTTTTGTATTTTTATGGTTTGCAAAAAGCTTTATAAGTTTAACGATACGAGCCCTTCGGTGTCGGTCGCTTCGCGACCTTTGTTCCTTCGTGTTTGACACAACGCGACACAATTAAATGCCGCTTTGTGGCCTTTCCCTCAAAAATCCGCTAATAATAAATAAGTTAAACCTGTGGCTTAGAAATTGCACACTACTACTTAATTCATTTCAGTATTTTATTATTTGGAAGCCAAGCTATGCCAATTAATTAAATGGTATGATAACTAATTAATGATATTTACTAATTAGCCCTGGCTATATCTTCTGCATCTTCCTCTTACAGTCTTCATTAAATCATTTACACGTATTAACAGAAACTAACTCCTGTGTAATACATTACTGAACTCATTCATAGAATTATAGGAAGAATGAATAAACAATGCATCAGAGAAGTAAACTACTTCTAAATTATAATGCATTCTTGTTGACCAAATTAATCAGACCACATAGTGTTGAAAACAATTGGACACATTTTATCTAATAACTTCCGTTAAGTAAAACCAATAGCTCTTGTTGCTATGCCAAACTACATTTATATGCAAAATTTCAGCTCTCTAGGCCAGTGGTTCCCAACCTTTTTTTAGTAAATCGCCCGATTTACAATTTAGTAGTCTGCCAATAATTGGATCTTACAGTTAATGAGATGGCTGTGCTTGATGTCAAGTAGACAACTTTTCTACCTCAGGCTAGAGTTTTGTTAAGGCTAAGCGTAGATCACCACCAGCAGTGATGTTAAGTTTGTTCCTTTTATTTGTCAGTAGGCTGTTGACCTTACTGAATCCCATTTCCCAGGTAGTTGGAATGGTAAATTAAAACATCTGGATGAGAAATCTTAATATTATATCAGACTATTACATTTGGTAATTTAAAAAAGTAAAAAGTAACTAAAGAAGTAAAAAGTTAAAAAAGTAACTAATATTATTATTCTCAAACTTTCCACAAAATACGATTTTAATGGATCAGGTTTAAGTTGTCTATGTGTATCAATAGTTAAATCTAGTTGTTGGAACATCTTAGATTGTGAAAACAATTGTACATTTTTTAATTACTGCAACAAGTGGCGTAGCTAGAGATAAAATTAAACAATATTTATACGTGTTTTAAAATTAACAATAACATTCAGGAATTTTATATTTTTGCAAACTCAACTAGTTGCTCTATACTTTCCAAATATTTTGGGAGGTGTGAAATTTTATAATTTATTTCTTACTAAGCTATATGGTGCCATATAAGTTAAGTTCTTGCATTTCTAAATATATCTTGATTTTTGGAAATTAATTGAATTTGAATAATCAAAGACTCTAAACTTAAACAAATCAATAATTCGTATCTATAATCAAGAATTTTGAGGTATATAGTATATACAGACTGAGATAGATTAGAAATTACACAAGTTCAATAGTGCTTGTAATTGTAAAATAACAAAAAACACGTCCAAAATTAAGGGAAAAGTACAATTAAGGAACTATAAAATTAGTTTAATCTTATAAACAGACTTCTTTCTACCCAATTATCCCCATAGAGATAATATTACCTCCATTGTTACAACCTTTTCAAATTTGGGTGCAGAACATCAAAGTGGAGATAGGGTTTCCTATTCAGGGTATGTTTAGCAAAACTCGATTCCGTTATTGATGCTGAGGAATACTATAACTCTAGCTCAGTTACTTATTCGAAAAAGTAGGAAGTGAATGATACCAAGCTGAAGTAGAGCATTAGATTTAATATAGTCTATCCGAATACCATATTCTAACACTCATTATTTCGCCATAAATATAGGGGATTGCGATAATGAAGCGTAGACTGAGTGTTGAGGTTAATAGAATAGCACATATGGATACTACTGAGTCTGGAGAGCTCATTTTCAGCCCCTTCCTATTGAGAGTCACCCTAATCTTACACAGACAAAGACACGGAAGAAAAGTATTGATCGGGATTATTATGTGATAATAGGAACCAGAAATGACAAATATGAATATATTTCTTTGTTCGAAAGCAGGAATATCAACAATAATTTTTAATCTCTCTATTATGCGATTTTAAAATTGATTAATTAACTACAAAGTCATGCAGCCCAAGAATACCCAACAAATGAGAATCGAATACTTGCATAACTTCCTAGCAGAGTGTTTAAAAGCTGATAGTGACTATGTAAATTGTATTTAGAACACAAGTTAATGTATTACTTATGGATAGAGAGAGGAGTAAATTTGACCGCAGGAAATGAAGAAGGAATGCTGCAACCTGCAGCTCATAATCAGGGAATATTCTACCCAAATTGGACTTACAAATGAATAGCAACTCACTTCAGGCAAAAGACTTAACACTCTAAATAATAAATAATTAGCTAGTAGCCTAGTACACAAGCAGAAATATGAAAAGCTATATTTTATGTTTACCTAAAAATGACATATTTAATCGCGAATATACATTAAATCTAACAATGACGTTTTCAAATAATGAGGTAACGACAATGGGATGCAGCCCTCAGAGAGATTTCGTGTGGAGTCAACATGATCACCTCTAATTAACGGGAAACCTGAATTTGTGCTAACAAACTACTATTCATTGGATTTTGTCCTAAACTTCAGGATTGGGATTCCAATATCAAAAGTTAGGACAAAATCCGATATAGAAAGTTAGGACATATTCAAAATTATACTGGTAGGACAAATTCCAAAATTACAATTGTAAGTTAGGACAAATTACAATCCTGAATTTTAGGACAAATCCAACAATTTTAGGACAAATTCCTGCTACCCTAATTAACTAACCGAAGCAAGGTTCAAGATTGTATAACAAATTCCAATAGCGCCATAGTATATGTAAGCCATTTAAGGGTTTTCAAATACAGGCAAACTTATTCAGGGCCAGAGCCCAGAAGATAATAAATCACAAACACCTCAACGCGAAACTACATTTTGTATCTGCACAACCCAACAAATTCTCAATACTAAGAAATAACATTTAATTTAATGAGAGACCAATGACGATAATAACTGAGAATCAGATGAGGAGCAATAGCAATGATGGCAAATAAGCCAAACATTGGAATACCTCTCCATTTTCTAGGAGTTAAATATACTAAAATATAATGCAAACCCCTGTATTAATTAACAAGTCCTAAATCCAATAAAATTCCAACTTCAGAATAATATTTTCAGCATTGAAGTCTACAAAAGCGATGATTATAATAAAATTGTAGTAAATAATTGGCACAAATTTACCACAATCATTGATAAATCCTCTCAGGAATTTATTAGTCTCTCTATATGCTATACTCAAAAGTAGCTAATGTTAGCAATTTGATTAAAACAACTGTTTTATAATTATCATTTGCCCTAACATTCATTATTTTCGAAAATTTGCTCTTTCGCTAGTTTATTATTGAAACTATATTCGCATTCTCTCACCTGAAATGATTGGCGTCATTGATAGAATAACGTAATCAGTTCAATAGGCATTCTTCAGTTTATTTATTGATACAGTTTACTCACCTACTACATGGGTGGTCACTAAAATCAATAAACTATATTATATTATCTCAGATTATACAATTATATCTGTGTTTGAGTTTTGCTTCTTTATTCTTTATTTGGTTTTATTTCTATGGTTCATCAAAGAAGATGAGAGTTTGTTTGATTCATTTATTGATAACATTTGTTCTAATTCAACGAGTATTTTCTCAAGACAATATACCTCCTATATTCTCTTCTCCTCAATATGTATTTTCAGTATCTGAAGCTTCTATTGTTAGCACCCCGCTCACTGCAACGAGTCCAGCAAATGGGGTGAGTGTATATAAGTTACTTTGCGTTTGTCACCGAGTGTTGTCTGAGTGCATTTCAACAAATATCTTGGAATATGAATCGATCGACACATTCATAGATTTACTAAACATATTGTTGATAGATCAATGTACAAGTGCAGCAGCCCGTTTCTCGTTTTTCTCGCTTGGACTATAGTATATACCCCTCCATTGCTTTACTAGCTATATTACAATTCCATATTCGTTTGAGAGAAGTTCTCGTCGTAGTATATTATTTCGGGGAATTCGTTACTATGGTAATAGTAATGACAATATACTAGTTTACTAGACCATTCAGGATATTATACAGCCATTTATAAATACGCTCCTAATCCTGGTGTGATCCAATTTTCATACGCCTAAATCACAAATTAATGTTACGGTATAGGAGAGGATATAAATTTTCTCTCTCCTAAATTCAAATTTTCCAAAAATCATGCTCCAAAAGGAGCGTCTCGCGCTCCTGGATAATTCCATGTAACCATATTTGTAGCATCTCCAGTATACATTTATCTGAACCCTTACAAGGGCGGCACATCCGACGTGGCAGGTACGGCATCGCCTTCCACTTTTAATTGATCTATTACAGGCGCTGATTCATTGGGGGGGTGACCATCCCCTTTAGCTCTCAATTAATAATATCCGAGTAAAGAAAAATTGAAGAAAAATGAAATAAATAATATTTTTCTCAATGGACCCCACTGGGGGCCCGCTGTAAACCCCCCAGACCCTCAGACCCCCAGCTGATTGATTACCACCCCTTCCACAAACCCTGGATCAGCGCCTATTATCAGGGGACCTTATCGTATAAATTTTTAAAGGTTAATGATATAGACGAGCTCGGGAATTGTTACCAACCATTTTGACAACCCCTACTCCTTATGTATTATTGAGACTCTATTGTAGACGCTGTTCCACTTTATAGATCGTAAAATCTTCCACTTACCACTTCATATGTTGCTTCTGCTTTCTCAGTGCTTATAGGATAACTTATGACTTATTCAATAGACTTCTTTATTTCTGTCCAAGTAATTTATTGTTTTTATACACGATTTTATACATCTAAATTAGATTTATTGTAACTTAGTACGTACAGTAGTATACTATTTATGTTACAGAAATTTTTTCTAAAATTAGCTATTGAATGATACATTTGAGTTCATATGGTTGCTAATAGCCGAACTAAGTGCCAGAGGAATTTAATACTAATATCTCAATTGTTTTCTTGGGAGATAAGAGCTACTATATTCTAAAAACTATTATTTATACGAACCCTACTCTGAGTATTTTAGTAACGACTTAAATGTTACCTCGGATTTGTTGCTGCTATTATAATTCAATTTAGTGATAATTCGACGAATTAACACTGTAAATGCAAACATGTTATGGTTAGTTCTAGTAGTAAATTACTGATTTTAAGAATAAAATATTATATTTTTATAACAAATATAAAGAATGTTATTATAACCAGTGCTTCCAATCATAATTTTATATGATCACAAGATTTCCCTCCAATAAATCTAAGATCTTGGGGAAAAGCGTGTTGGTTATAACGGCTATCCGATATCAGAAAATTATAAAGGCTATCCGCTATAAGAACATAGTATATTATTTAAGGCTGGAACGAATATACCGAATATTCGAATATTCGAATATTCGTTCGAAATGAATGAACGAATATTAGATTGAAACATATATATACGTTGACTATTTTTGGACAACAACACGACTTTTGTTTAGATTGGGAGAGATCGTAAATTTAATTCCTACCTAAACTACAGTGGTGTTCGCCTAATAGCAAGTCGCATTTTGCACGAAATTTCCTTGCTAATAGGCGAACTTGCTATTAGAGGAACAAATTTAACATTAAATGCTCGCTTGGGGACAAAAAGTAACTTGCTAATAGAGAATATTGCTATTAGAGCAATTGCTATTAGGCGAACACTACTGTAGTTGACTAATAACTAACTCTGTGGCGGATTCTGGGGGGGGAGGCACAGGGGGCACGTGCCCCCCCTTGAGAAAATTGCCAATAAAATAGGTACAAAATAAGGTATGCAACCAACAAATATTAGAGTACACTACTCTACCGAGTTTATGAACACCGAATTAACGAATTATTATATAATCAGTATTGATTTAACTAACTTTATGAGTAGTGGAACAGTATTCCAGGCAGCATCCAAGAAGGCTACAATTTAGTCTTTCATATAAATAATGATAATTAAAAAAGCTTGTCTAAATTTGTTATTTGAGTGTGTCTAATCTAAACAATTTCCGGAGGATAACACCAGATCCCCCCTTAGTGTCGCACGCTCCTGAAATTAATAATAACATTTTTGTAGTATTTGTTACTAGTTATCATTATTATTATTATTGTTATTATGTAAACGAATGTCAAATATATGTTTTTGATTAACCGTCCTTTACATCGTAAATCATTCAAAATTCGATCAATAATGCAAACTGTATTATCCTAGAAAATATTTTCAATTTAAATCAATATTAATTAATTAATTAATTAATATTCTGATTGTCCTTATTATTACGTCCTATAGATAATTTATTTGTTTATTATTTTATCTGTAGATAATCGCAACAGATGCTGAATCGGATCCTATTACATTTAGGAAACGTCTTTTCACAGATGCTCCTCAGATCTCAATAGACTCCTTGACTGGGGTTTTAACGGTAGCTAGTTTATTGGACAGAGAAACAATTGCCACTTACACATTCGATGTAGTTGCTGATGACGGGCAGAGGAATGGTCAATTCTTACCAACGGTTACAGTGCAAATAATTGTCTTGGACGTGAACGATAATGCACCAGTGTTTATAAACACTCTGACCTCCTATTCTATTGAGGAGGGTGTCACCAATGATCATCAGGTGAGATTATATTTGTCCCATTTATCATTATGAATTGCAATATCAAGAAGTATAGTACTAAACTGGTTATACATTTATGCACATCAACCTTCAAATTATATACACTCTTAACTATTTAACATTCATAGATATAGAGTATGCTACCTACAAGTTACATGTAATTTCCATTACCAGAAATTCCCTAAATGCGAATAAATATAGATATTAATATCCATTTATCCGTATTTCAAACATAGACCTACCTTTGCGATACTGTATTTATTTAATTATTAAATTGTTTGCTTTATTGTGTTTATTAAGTTATTCCTCTAATTTTGTAGGTTAATCCTTCTGGCCAGCCGATAAAAGTAACAGATGCTGATATCGGAAATAATCAGCCTTCCACCTTTAGTATTGTATCTGGATCTGATGGACGTTTCACCATTGATCCTGATGGTAACATAAGAACTGACTTGGACGATTCTGTAGCTGTGAATCGAGTATTTGACTATGAAACTAAGCCTTCTTATGCACTCACTATACGCGCTACCAACATAATTAATGGACCCAGTGGCCCTGTTTTTTCTGAGGTATGTGAATATCGCTTAATTTATCTCTCTATAAAGTAAGTACTGAGCCAAATAGCAAGATTCCATATCTCTACCAAATTTATATTATAATAGCTAATTATTAAATGAAATGCCTGAATTTCTAACTTTGGTTGCCGTTAGTTAATCAGCCTTGGCAATTCATTGGTTTGCCATCCGGGTTACCTGTTGACATTATCAAATACGTATATTAGGGAATGTGAAAAAGTAATATTATAATAGCTAATTATTAAATTAAATGCCTGAATTTCTAACATTGGTTGTCATTTGTTAATCAGCCTTGACAATTCATTGGTTTGCCATCCGGGTTACCTGTTGACACTATCAAATACGTATATTAGGGAATGTGAATAAGTAATATTATTATAAAAATTATTAAATAAAATTATTACACTAATTAGCTTCGAATTTCTATGAATTTATAATGTCATTCAGTTTTAGCTATTCATCAAGTCATTAAGGGATGATTTACTGGTCCACATAAAATACAATGAAATAACAAATTATTAACAATACAAATTAGAGACGGCCAATTGCCAAACTTGGCTTAGACTTTAATTTTCAGATCTATAATTAGTTAATTTTGGAGTTTAATTTATCTATTGGTCTACTCTAGGAAAACATAAGAGTTTTGATCATCGACATTAATGATGAAGATCCGATATTTGTTACAGGTTCCACAGATCAGACAATTTCCATACCCGAATCTACCACTGGTGCTATATTTACAGTCGAAGCTGAGGACACGGACCACCCGTTGATAGCTACCACATTCACATATTCTATTATATTTGGAAATGATCAAATCGGCGGAATTGACAGCTTTGCTATTAACCCTACCACTGGTAAGTACTGAGTACAGTTGTATCAGGGTTTTTCACCATTCTTTTGAGGAAAATTTTGTCAGAAAACACGATAGTAAGAATAAACCGATGCATATGTAGCGTAATTATCGCCCTATTTAGAACTTAGTGCACGAAAAATTAGTTAAACAAAAAGTAAGAAAAAATTAGTGTTGACTATATATTTAGTATATAAATTTCTAATCATATACTACATACATAGCTTAATTTAAAATATGACCAATTTTTCGCGAGCGCGGCTAGATTTAGATTGAGCTTTTGAGTTAACTAACATACACAACACCTAAATTACTAATTTTGTATTAAGTCTATGGGTATCTTAGAAAATTTACTTTCAAATTGTGCGTCTCCAGCGCGTCGCACAGGCCTGAATTATACATTAATTGTGAAATGTTTTAATGGTTTGAAGCGAAAACTGAGACACATTATTAAAGTTAAGTGCTGAAAACTACAGTAGAATTCGGTTATAACGTACCCTCTTGACAAAGGAAAATTAGTATGTACTAACCCGGTACGTTATAACCGAGTTCTACTGTATATACAAATGCATACTTAACATACTTGACATACTTAACTATTACATCTAAAATACCGCTGTTCCAACTGCATTTTCCTTTGGCTGTCTGCGCAGATATATTTTCAGATATTAAGCTGGCTTTATGTCTCGGTTGCTACGCTATTTTAGATTTAAAATTTTTTAAACAACGACAACAATACATATTCATATTAGCAATTTATATATGCCAAATTCGAAATCAGCATTACCTATTATATCTTTGCAAGCTAGCCCCAGTATAACTTTTGACTTTTATTAATTTACTTTTATTTGAATAATTATAATTAATATTCAAATTATAATTTTAAAATGCCAAAATTGTGTTCAGCATATTTGTTTAATACAATCCAGACAAACAAACAAACAAACTAAAATATAGATTTGGCTATAATATTTGCTTTTAATATACTCGACAGGTTATTCCTTATAAACTAAATTAACTGTAATTATATACAGTACGTTTATTGATTTATTTGAGAAATTTTAAGTAATTTAATTTTTGTCATATACGTATGTATATAATCTTTGTATGCCATTTTGAGTAGCTATTAGTATTGGTAACTCTCGCTAATTCGAACCTTAATCACGCACTAGAAATAAGAAAGCTAATGTAAGTACATGTTATGGCACGTTTCAAATGTGATATTTGGTCGACCAGTTATTACAATTTGCGAGAGTTTGGATTAACGAGGTTCTTATTAGCAACGATGACTGTTTACGTATACCTATATATTTTGTTGAATATTAATTATTGTTCTTAGTCGTATTTAATAAATCTCAACAAAATTATAAAATGATAAACTCATTGATATCTATTAGATAAAAGCTGGTTTAATTCTTTTGACAGATAATTTGTACAACATTTTTGAGCTATGACACGAACAATTTTTCAAAAGTTGTTGAAATCTCTCCATCTGCTCTTGATATATATCGTGACCCCAGATGTATATCTGTAATTCATGAGAAAACTCTTCTAAACTTCAACTCTTAGTCTATCAAACTCTGGCCTGTATTACAGGACAAGCTCAAAAACTAAATAACTAAGGCTGGTCCACTACATAGTGTCGGCCCTGTAAATACATTAAATGTAGTGATATAACAGAGTTAAATACTCAGTTATTTCTTGGTTCTTGAACTTCTTTAAGCTTGTATAATTCATTCCAATATTATTGTGAATTTTTATAGTAACACTATTGATTGGGTATTTACTAGAATAGTAGCTCCTACTCGAATGTTCGCCTACCCCAAATAATAATCCCTAAGGGAAATTATAATTAACTATCGCCTAGTAAATGCTAAATACGTATACCTACAATAACTAGGAAAATCCGGGAATTAATTGTCATAGAATTATCACCACATAATCACTAGAGGGGAGTTGGTAATAGATTAATGATATTTAAAGTGTTTCCTCAAATAGCAAATAGATGCTCAACTAAAATAATAGCCCCTCTACGGGCGGCTAAATTAATAATCGTCTACTCCTAAAATCGCCTGGGCTACTATTCGAGTAAATATTGTATGTCGTAATTTCTATCAATCAAGAACAATTAATATTAACAATAAATTAGTATAACATTTCCTGAATCCAATACTGTTATCCAGTTAGATAATTAATCGAATACTGAGTAACACTGGTATTTAAATTCAGCTGTTTTCCTGAGAAAAAATTCTTAATGTGACATACAACCTGAAATTTATTTTATTTAGAAATGCCACTTTTCCACAAAAAAGGCAAATCTATATTATTAAATCTCGACCCGTTGTAAAGCGACCGAGACCGAATTATCAAATATATTGACATTATGTGTTTGATTTTAAGTATCTGTTGACTGATCATTAGTAGTTTGCTTTTATTTCATTTTTGTAATTGAGGTGGTACTATTAGTTTTGACCAGTGTATTATACAACCATTTGTTCATACACCTGATATGGAGTGGAATCCAAATTTTCGCGCTCCTAAATTCAAATTTTCTATAAATCATGCTCCAAAAGGAGCGTCTCCCGCTCCTTGATAATTCCTTGGTTCTGACCTATTAACGTTGCTCGTCAACACATTTGATCAATCATAGTACAAGCCCTTTGCTTTGATCTCAGTCGCTTCACGACGCATTCTCTCTCAGAAATTCTGCTTTGTGGACTTTGTTTGTTCGTGTTAGACACTACGTACGCATTAAGTAATTTACTATCCGAGGATTTAGTTTTGCATACGGTAATCAATTATTCAATTCGCCTCCTTACTCTAGTCATTAATCCATTATTATGCAGAATCTAATCCTGGGGTTTTTAGCAAATTGCTCAATAACATTGATAGTAATAATAGATAAGTAGTGCTTGACAATAAATCACAAATAGAAGTAAACTGGTTGAAGGACAAATTGGATTAAGCTAAGTATGCAATTTCGGAAATCATAAATTTTGTGCGGTGAGAGCAGTAGGAGGTTATTTTTTTGTTAATAGCTGGCACAGATTAAAAGTGAAAATTATACAAAATTGAGAAGATGCAATATTGTATTATTTATAATGTGATACATTTCGTGTCCACCGAATCAAATTATAAGAGCTGAATCCCAATTATTTCATACGTGACGTCTTAAACCCATTAATCGTTATGCATGCGTCTCGTTTTATTTTGTCTCGTCATCCAAAATTGTGTTCGAATGGATAAAAACCGAAATAGTTATTCCCAATTACGTATTTGCTTTTCTTAAGTTATAATCCCATTATTTCGTTTAAAAAACCAATAGATCGTTGTCAGCTCGTAAAATTGCCCTGCATGCAAATTTCAGATTTCTAGAGCATATGGTCTTTCCTATTAATTGTGGACAAACAAACAAACAAACAAACAAACAAACAAATTATTAATTTATTATTATTTCAAGGCGTGATATCAGTAGCAGTTGCGGAGTTAGACCACGAGATACTCACGGAATATACGTTGATAATACAAGCAGAGGAAGACCAAACTCCAAAAGCCATAATAATTACTCCGTTAACAATCACTATAACAGATGTAAATGAATCCCCTCCTGTTTTCTCTCAGACTTCGTACACTGAAAACATCTCTGAGCATTCTAAGATCGGTAGAGCTGTTCTTTTAGTTCAAGCTACGGACACAGATGCTGTGAGTGTGTGCTGACACATTTATTTAATATCAATAATAACATTTATTAATGTATTTCATTTTCTGCAACGAATCACGTCACTAATAATTAGATTAAAAAATACAACTCACGTAATATTTATTTAAATGCATTTTCAGTCCATTGAGTAAATTTCCAAGTTTATATTTACCTTAATCCACCATACACAATGCAACTGTTGCACGCAACAAAGTTGCATGCAACAACGTAACATACGCGGTGCAACAATGTCGCATGCAACATTTATTTTAGTGCAACATTGTTGCATGGGAATTACTTTATTTACACATGGTAAAAATATTATTTTAAATCAGTACTATACGTATAATCCCAATGGATTTGTTATTTTCCAATTCAATATTGTGGATAAAACACACGTTGTCGTTTCCGCATTCCAAATTATAATACTTCGCCGGAGGAAATTGCATTTGATCCGTCAACGCAAATTGAGAATCTCATAGGTTATGGATTGGATCTAAATTGAGAGACACAATGTGCATTTCATCTATTGATGAAAGAAATTTCTTCAGTTGACACGTCCAGTTATAGAAATTTCGTAAGGATGGGTCGTCTGTCCAGTGATAATTATATAAGGTATAGCCATTTTGGTATTCTTAGTTAGAACTGGATATTTATATATACGTACATCCAAACCTCCCTTATTCCGGTGGCTAGTTACAATGGCTAGTATATGTGCAATCCCAAAGTGTCTAATCCATATTTTCTAGATTCTTTAAAAAATACAAAAACGGTCATTAACGGGTCGTGGATATTTATTGATGTGTAGTATTTCTAGGAAAATAATATGCAGCAAATACGATCAGTGTTTTTTAAAACGTGCACATTTCTGATCGCACATTGGTGGCTTGATCAGAGTTGGAATCGGGTTCGGGTTTCTCGGGTCGGGTCGGGTTCGGGTCGGGTTCGGGTCGGGTTCGGGTTAAGATTTGGATTTAGAATCGGGTTCGGGTCGGGTTCGGGTTCGAAGTTGATCAGTTAATATCTACACTTATATACACTTCGGGTTCGGGTCGGGTTCGGGTTAAGATTCGGATTTAGAATCGGGTTCGGGTCGGGTTCGGGTTGAAGCTCGTCGGGTTCGGGTCGGGTCGGGTTCTGAAAAGTGGACCCGATTCCAACTCTGGGCTTGATTAAGGGTACTGAGAAAGTAAGCAGTAAATTAAATAGCTACACTTGTAGAAAGTCATGAACATGTGAATTCTTAAATTGTTTTGAGAAGGTGAAATAATATATGCAAACGAAAATAATCTTAAAAACATGTACTGAATTTCCATATTTTCGTGCAACAATTTGCAAGAAAATTGAACATGTCCAATTTCCATGCAATATGTTGCATGCAACAAAGTTGCACGCAACATTTCAACATACACGATGCAACTTTGTTGCATGCAACAATTGCATACAACTTTGTTGCATCGTGTATGGTGGGCATTAGATCCTATTATCAGTAATATTCTTATATGAAGGTTAATAGATCAATTTTTTTTTAAATGTTGGATTCGGTTAATGGTTTACCAGTGTCGAGAATCAAATCATAACGAGCCTCAGATTGGTATGAGCTGAGGAACTGAAACTTGTATTCACTAACCGGAATTAAATCTCTATGTTCTTTCAGCCGATATTCTAATTGAATTGGAATTATTTTACTCAGGCAGAGATTTTATATCCGATAAATGCCATAAAAATGCATTAAACTACAGTATATAATTTTAACAAATTATTGTCATTATAATTGTTTTTCTCAAATGATCAAATCAATACTCAGTCATTTGATATAAGCTAGTAGAACAATCTGATTTGTATTGATGTTTTCCACTTAACTTACCCATTAATTATATTCTATTACTCCTAGACTCACTTTATACTCTATTCATTGGATGGGACCACTGACTCTTCCTACTTCGATGTGGATGTTAACACAGGCCTTGTCTTTGTCCGTCGTGAGTTCGACAGGGAGACGCAGGCTATCTTCCAATTTGAAGCAGAAGCCGCCGATGGCTTGCTTACTGCTACTGCCCAGATTGTTGTTAACATCAATGACGTCAATGACAACTCACCAACTTTCACAGTTCTGAGACAATCCTTAGATTTAGATGAACAGTCCTCTCTCGGAGCAGTGTATGATATTCCTGCAATGAATCCAGTTACTGATATAGACGAAGGTGTTAACCAGCAGGTAATTATAAATATTAATGTTAGTACATATAGTGACACGTATGCTAGAAATACTCTTGTTGAAAAAGTAACAATTAATATTGTGAGTGAGACTCGCATTTTATTCACTAAAATTCAACTCAATGTCTTTGTTCAACAACATAAATCTCTCCATTTTCAATTTTTGTGACTGAGAAAATTAAAGGTATATTATTCGTGGTATTTTTCCTTATGATCTATGACATACGTACTTAATTGTGACAGGTTTAATTTAACTAGTCGTTATTTAGAAGCATTGTTGTTCTGTAATTAGCATAAATGGTGTATAATGGTGTAATTGGACAATTTATAAATAGTTGGTATTATTAATTTACATTTCGCTCATGTTCTTACATTAATGATTCAAATTATTTACACAAGAATACTCGTCTTAACCTTCCTGAATACGTTATCCCGAGATGTTTATTTAGGTGAAGTACACCATCCAGAACCCAGACCCTAAATTCACATTAGATCCAGACACTGGAGTGTTGTCACTAACAGCTGTGTTAGATTTCAATACTCAGACTGTTCACAAACTAACTATTGTCGCCACAGACCAAGCTCTAATCGTATTCGAGAGACGAACTGGTTCATTTGTCCTTACTGTTAATGTGAATGATGTGAATGGAAACGATCCTGTTTTAGCTGCGATCGGTGCACAGACGGTGGAAGAGGGTCTTCCTATAGGCAGTATTGTATTCACTGTATCTGCTACAGACTTAGATCAGGGACTGACTCTGCCACTCAGTCTATCTATTACGGTAATTTTATTTAGTGTAATAGATTAATAGATTTGATATTATTTTTTCTTTTATTATTAGCAAACTGTTACTAGATAGAATATCATATCCGTTAATCAACTCTAATATGCGACTCCACGAGTATTTCTTGATTATTCCAATGTGTCCACTAATTAACTAAAATTAGGGCATTAGACGATCCTTAAAAAAGGGATCGCTATCCCGAGGTGGCTGAAATTATATTCTAAATCCAGATCCAGATCCAGGTACTACTGACAGTTTATTGTAAGCTTCTTCCTATATTTTGGGTCAAAAAGGATTGTCTTAGTCACGAATAAATGTCGAAAATACTATATCATTGTAATTTACAGATATAATTCTTTGTCTATTATTATGGATTTTATTATTAAGAAAAGCGATTGGGATCGTTTGCTCAAGAAATTTCATCACGATCTTAGTTTATACAAGGGTCTACGAAATCCGGATCGTACGAACAAGGATCAAAAGACCCTAATGTCCTAAATTCCTAATGGTAGTATATTATGTTTTTCAAAGCTGGGCACTAAACCCTTAATCCATTAATTAACCGTTAATTTAAGAAGTTAAATTTTTAATTACAGATTTAACTTTTAAGTTAATTTTAAACATCATTAACGGATTAACGTTTAACGGAGTTAACTTTTTGATTAACTGTGCCACCTTTGATATTTATATATCTCACTCAGGAAGGAGCGGGAGTCCCATTCAGCATCACTACCACTGGTTCCCCCACACCCACCTCTGTATTCGCACAAGTATCTACTACGAGTGTTCTTGATTTCGAATCAACCGGTAGTACTCCGTTCAATTTAACAATCGTAGTCTCTGATGGCAACTTAACGGATACCGAGATTGTCGCTGTTACAGTTCTCGATGTTAATGACAATTCCCCTGTATTTTCTCAACCAGGCGGGTACACATTCACGAATAACGAGAATGAGATGGGGACAGTTGTTGGTATGTATATTCATAAAAATATATATACTATTACGAAGTTTATAGAGATATACCTATTCATTTGGTTCTCTTAAGGTACTGCTGATGCTACAGACCCGGACTCTGTTGACGGACCCGTTGTGTACTCTAAAAGCGGAGACAATGAAGACAATTTCGTGGTTGATGCCACTAGTGGGGCAATCACAATTTCCACTTCCAAGACATTAGATGCAGACCTAATAGCGGTTTATAGATTCGCTGTTATTGCCTCTGATCAAGGGACTCCTCCGCTCAGTACATTGGCTACGGTAGCTGTTAACGCGAATGACCTGAATGACCTACCGCCCGAATTTGTTATCGATAATGTTGAATTATCAATTGACGAGAATACGGTTTATTTTAATATATTCACTTTTACAGCTACAGACGCTGATAGAACTAGTCCTAATAATCAATTCAAGTTTTTTATCACTGGATCAACCCCTGTTCTCACTGATATAAGCGAGTTTTTCGTAATTGGAGAAGACACTGGTGTTCTAGCTACAAGTGAGTTTAATTTAATTGCTATTCACATATAACCAGATACTTCATATAGCCTCCCTCAGGGGTTAACCTTCCCATGAAATCGTTTATAGAGAAATAGACCCCCTGTGATTACTCCCTGATCGCACCTTATTAGGGATACTGCTACATATTTATTATTCCCTGCTTATAACACATTCACACTACGCACAACGAATATAGTGGCTCTCGTACTCGTACTTCAAAAATCTGCCCCACCATAATGATTGTCTAGCCAGTAGCTATGCCCCTAACTTTCAATATCAATTTTTGTGTTTACTGGCAGTGTTTTTTTAAAGCAAATTAGAGGCCCAAAATGGGCTTCTAATTTTTCTCAATGGGCCTCTAATTTTTAACGTGCTAAGTACTCAATATCATGAAATGTAGAGTGAGGGCCTCTAATTGTTGGTAGGGCCCTCTGAGCAAATCCTTAAAAAAACGAGGGCTGAAACGAATATTCGAAATGTAACGAACGAACCTTTTTCTAAACGAACGAATATTCGAATATTCGTTCGTTTGGATGACTAAGCATTAAATCAATTTCTAGAGACAAAATAATTGGAAAATAGGTTTTAAATAATGTTAGAATGGTATAATAATAGTTACAAAGTGTATTATACACAAGTAACGGCGGGCGGACAAGTTAACTAATAATCAGCTAGTTTAAGTGGGAATTTATAGTACGATATCTCTAAGCTATACAAAAGTCTTGTTGTTGTCCAAAATTAGTTAACGAATATCCGTTTCAATCTAATATTCGTCCAAACGAATATTCGTTTCGTAACGAATATTCGTTTGCAAACGAACGAATATTCGTTCAATCATTTCGAACGAATATTCGAATATTCGGTATATTCGTTTCAGCCCTAAAAAAAACCACTGATTACTGGGCATTATCAACCCTTTTTACAAGTGATTTATTTACTGAATTATATTAGTTGTTTAGTATATTGATATCCCAACTATTTCATATCACTGAGTATTAAGGTATAATGTTAATATTCGACAGACCTGACATTAGATTGACAAGTAGTATATAATTTCCCACCAATATCCTTCATTGAAAGTACATAAATAATTACACCTAATATCATTTAATTCAAGATATAAGTCAAAAGGACCTAACCCACTATTACATCATCTAAGTTAATAAACCATATAATAAAAGTAGCATCTATGTATCTATTTATCCAAAATTAATTATTATGAATAAATAATGTGCTCCTTATCTTTTAATGAGTGAATCAGCAAAATCAAAAAAACTACATTTTGAGCCCTTTCTTTCATGAAGTTTAATTACCTTGAATTTATTATAAATGTTATCCGTATACGGAAAACGGATAAAAACGGCCGTACCATTGAAAATGTCAATATTGCAATCGCACAAATACAACTCAGGGTTTCATTTAGACATTGACGCATGGGATGGCAAAATTATGGTTTTCAGGAAGAAGAGATGGCGAGAATGTGACCGCGCGCGGAAGCACGCTTTACTGTAGGGGGTGCAAGGGATAGCGAGTTAGAACCACCCCTAAATGAAGCCCTGCAACTATATAATGTAAATCACACCATGTAATCAAGTAAAGTTAAAGTGACGAATATTAGTCCCAGATAATTGAGTATTTTACTTTGTTGTCAGATTTTGCAATCTCACATAGACAATTAACTGTATTAACTACAAGTATCAAAATAGTGAGATTTAAAAAAATGTACAAATCGTTTTTAACATAAAGTGTATACCTGTGACTTTATTTTTCATTCCAACTTAAAGATCTTAGAATAGATGTCTTTATCATCAATTTATAACATCCTTATCTCTAGAATCGAACGAATTTATAGACGCTCTTTACTCTCGTTATAAATACAGAAATGATTGAGATTACGATAAAATATCATATACCTTATTGCTTCGAATAAGCGCACCGGCGCTTATTGTTTTCGTGGGCATAATTATCCTGATTTTTTTTCAAAAATCTAGAAAATTATATTTAGGTCGGTTCTAATGGTTCTTACCGACAGTATACATACCGAAGTTGCGAAAATCAACGAAATTACACTCCAGTGATCAACTAATGTTTTTACATTTTATCATAAGAAATTTTATTACCAATGTCATTTTTATTGACCCGGCAGGTATTCGGGGAAATATGGCATTAAATTCAAAAGAAATATCAAAAATGCAATGGCTCAGTACTTATGTTTATTGCAGGAAATTAGCAGCAAATTTCAACATAGAATACTATGTATCTTATACGAGCTCTTTGGTCTCCGTCGCTTCGCGGTTTACCAAAGTGGTATCGCTTATTCAATCATAGGGCCTAGACTGTGTTAATCTAGTTTGTTATTATGCTTTACCCTATTTGTAGATAATACTGCTAATCGTGAAGAATTCACTGTGATAACACTAAACATTGAAGTTAGCGACTCACTGAATACTAATGCAGCCACCATTAAGATTACAATTAATGACCAGAACGATAATGGACCTAAATTCACTTCTCCAAGTTATACAGAAACTGTTTTTGAAAGCATACCAACAGGTTAGTAGCTATGCTTATGTAAAACTTAATTCGAATTATTCAAAATCCTTTTATGTTCTTCCAAGTGCAAATATGCAATACCACAGCTTTGTCGCAGACATCACGTGGTCTCTATATTATCCAACCTATATCGTTCATTTTGTATCATAAGACTGAGTGCCGTATCTACCCGCTATGATTATTGTACCGCTATAACACAAGTTGGTGTGTACAAATAATGATTTCAGCATCCCATCAACGCCGTATACGGTACGTATGTTCCTCTCACCTTAACGTGGCTACCTTAGTTTGTATCAAAGTTAATAGCTATTGGATGAACATCGAATATTTTGGTTTCATTTATTCGGTATTCCTATAATCGGTTTCTTAACACATTGAAATCTATTTAATGCGACTAGCCCCTATCCTTAAGTTATTAACATAAGAACATCGAGCAAATGATATACCACACAATTTTCTTATTAGCGATTGGCATATTTCAAATATTTTCAGTAGTATTTAATTAACATATCATACTACCTTATCCTATTACTTTTAATTAAAGTTTCGAATTTGTACAGGAGATGTCATACTGCAGGTAACAGCTGCTGAACTAATTCCGGACGAGAACACCCAGATAACCTACTCTCTCGATAATGCCCCTTCAGCTTCTGGTAACCCGAAACAATTTGTTACCATAGACTCTACCACTGGGATGATCAGTCCGTCCCGGAGCTTGGATTATGAGACTTTGAATACACTTGTTCTTACGCTAACCGCTTCTGATGGGACTTTCTCTGATACCGCCACCCTCACTATCACTATCAATAACGTGAATGATAATACACCAACTCTATCTAGTAAGTTTCTATATTTAATTAATATATAATTATATAATTAATATTTAATATACTACTACATAGTATATACCATGAATTGGTAATTATTGCCTGGGATTTATTTGTGATATTATAATTTATTTATTTGGAAACATATTTTAATGTTTTATTTTTCCAAATCATTTATTTCAGTGGATTTTCTAAGAACAATTTGTGATTTTATTATTTATATTTCCACGATTTATTTTACTTTAATCAATTTGCATCTAATTATTATATTTAATGTTTGCCTTTTCAAAGCTTCGAACTGTTCTACAACGCTCTCAGAAGACACCGCACTTGGAGTATTTTGTAGCTTGTCAGTATCAGATGCTGATCAAGACGGAACACCAGCGTTCGTTTTGGAAGCTTCTGGATTTTCAATCTCTCCCTCATTTTCTGAGTTTGGCATTCTCTACGCTACTAACGGAGATACAACGGTTTCGTTGGTGCTAGCGAATGCTCTTGATTTTGAGGTTACCAAGACTTACTCATTTACCATAGCCGTGAGTTTTTCACTTATTCTTATATTATCGCATATATTATAATTGGAACATGGATTATGAATTTGTTTAGAGGTAATAATTAATATAAACACATAATATAAGACTACTTAGTAATATAATTAACTAATAAATAAATAAATAAATATATATATATATATTTACGCTGTCCCGACAGTTTTGTATTAACACTAGTACTATTTGTTGTGCGGGGGACATAATAGTGCCTCCATTATTACGAAATTAAAATTGTGTGTTAAAAAGCATAAAGATATAATATTAAGGTTTCTTATCCATTCTTCTAATGAAATTGATTGACAAACTGGTTGACTATACATCAACAAATACTAACAAAATAGAAAAGTACAATTGATGGCACAGATGTCAATCATAAACTAAGCCCAAATGTAATTTGTCAAATACTATCAGATGAAAGTTAAATTTTATTTCTAATGCATATAATATTTGGCCACTATTCGTATTTTTTTAATACAAATTTTCAACATGTGTGAAATCCAGGTGCGCATCTATAATTATCCCTTGAGACACATATCCTGAAAATTTCGGATCTTAATCAATGAAGCTATGAACATGGGATACGGAAAACAAACACAATCCAAAGTAGTCACTTCAATAGTCGTGATCTACATTTTGTATATATGTTATGTCGATTTTTACAAAATCAACATGAATCAAAACGGAACTAAAACAAGTGTTCTACTTTGGCTATATTACTCGAATAATCTTAGGTTTTATTGCATTTTGTTCAGAATTCGCATGATCCAAGTATATACAAACTTGTATGAAGAAACTTTTTAATATAAATGAATTTTTTTACTAGAATGACAAAAAATATTCCAGGTTGATTTTGCAAAATCAACGAATAAAATATGTCGATTTTATAAAACCACATAACATATATTCGCCAATTCGTATAAATCTATATATTAAAACTCAATTGTTGTGTGTTTCTGTGTTTGTTTGTCCGGATTGTATTAAAGTGATGGGGTAATAATAGAAACCGCATTTATAATTGAGATTTAACTACCTTATTATAGGAAATTAACGCGCCATGTAATTAACGCGAAGGAAATTAACGCTCCATGAAATTAACGCGAATTGGAGCTAAACATTTTCAAATACATGAAATTAACGCGAATAATTTTATAAAAAAATTTCAGGATTATTAATCTCCTGATTGAATACTATTATTGTGCCCAAATAGGCTTCCAATCTACTTGATAGACATGGTATAGCCTTTCAAACTACTTGCACATTTGAAAATATGTAGCTCGGAAGTTTGTCATCCATTATACGTTTGCTAAATACGTAGCAGGAAAATAAGGTCATGGAAATTAACGCTCCATGAAATTAACGCGAAGGAGATTAACGCGATTTGGAGAAATTCGCGTTAATTTCATGGCGCGTTAATTTCCTATAATAAGATAAGTTCCAAATGTTATAATAGGTAAACAAATGTTATAAGGGGTAAACAAATGTTATAATAGGTAACAAATATTCTGATTTCGAATTTCGCATTTACAAATTTCTAATATTAATATTTTATTGTTGTTTATACAAATAGGTAAACAAATTAATGAAAATTCAAAATCAACCTAGAAGTTTACTTTAAACGGATATTATAGGTAAACAAGTATGCTGAACACGGATTTCGCATTTATAAATTTATAATCTGAAAAACAAGTTAAAACTATGGAAATCTTATAAAGGGATGTATATAACGTCCCTTTTTACCATTTTCCCACACAGAAATGGTCAGGAGAAGGCCGCACAGCGGCCGTTAACTTGAGATGCATAGCACCGATCCGTCGCAAAGCGACCGAGACCGAAGGCCTCGTTTTGATGTAATTGGAAATGTTACATTTACAATGATTTTCTCCTCTCTTATGACATACACTTTAAACACGCTTACCTTTGTATTGAACTAATTAAGCTATTTTTTTCATAGATTGTAGACAAGGGATCTCCTACAAAAACAGCTGATGTAGCATTAACCATTACCGTTACTGGAGTCAATGAATTTGAGCCATCTTTCGCAACTTCAAGTTACAACTTCGATATGGATGAGAGTGAAGAAATAGATTATCTGGTTGGACTGGTTACTGCTACAGATCAGGATGATGTTTCTACGCCTGATGGAGTGTTCACGTACTCTATTCCTAGCCAGCCTGCAGGATTTCCCTTTAAAATTGAAACATCGACAGGTAATTGCTAATTACGTATATCGGGATTAAATTATCTTCAGTGAAGTATGAAGTTTATTATAAACTTATTATCAAGGTTGTTAACGAACATAGTTCAATATTCTGTTTCACCAAATAGTATTTGCCAAATAGTTGATATTCGGTTGGTTACTGAAAATCAGTTTCAGTATCTGCTTGCGAATCAAATTATTCTGTAACCAAATATTTGATATGTATTACGTATATATATTTTACAGGGTTGTTAAAAATCATGAGTTTTTAAAGTCAAAAAATCGGATTTTTTTATTTAAATATGTTTTTTTATTATAATCATTTTTCTAAATCAAATCACAGTTATATTTAAATATTAGGAAATAATACTATAGTTCTTTAATCTCTGTGTGCTAATCTAAAATTAGTTAATTAATTCATATTTGGTCACTATTCGGTTGGAAGTGATTTAATACTGAATCCTGATCACTTGAAGACTGGACTGTTTTAGTTTTGAAACACTATGCTGAATTCTATCATTCATTTTCTTACTACCAAACTTGTAATTTACTGATTTCTTCTAGGTGCCATCAGCCTAAAATCTAGAGTAAACCATGAGCAAAATTCTCTATTCCAGTTTCAAGTAATAGCAACTGATTCATCCGTTCCTAATCCTAAAACTGGTACGACAACTGTCTCTATAGTGGTGGCTAATACGAATGAGAATCCGCCAGTGTTTCCTTCAACTTTCTCTACAAGCATCAGTGAAGATACTGCGAGTGCTACCTCAGTATTGAGTGTGAGTTTTAGTCCTATTTTTATATTCAATTCCTAAAGCACATCACGTACGTGCGTATAGCCAAAATTTATTATGGTAGGTGCAGATGTGTTGATACATATTTTGTGGTGATACCTTCGAAATCCACAGGAATTTTACTTAGAAGTTATTATTTAAACTGCCCCTGATTTCTCTTAACTAAGTTCATCCATAACACATAGGTATGTATATCCAGTCTTTATCCCAGTTCAAATACAGATTTAATAGAATTGGTATTTTTATTTATTTAAACAGAATACAGTATACTCTCTTTAATACGAACACTATTTGAGTCCACCTCAAAGCATTTTGAATACAAATGACATCGGTTAACACGAATTCCGGATAAGGCGAACTAATTTTGACTGTCCCTTGGTGTTCATACTTCATACTAACGAGGGTTTACTGTAATAGAATTCGAGAAGATAAATAGAATTTAAGGGTCAAATTTACATTCATAACAAATAGAGAATGGTTCTCCGGCCTAATTCTTCGCCCTACTTCAGGAGGTCAGCATGATCCCGAAATGCATCAGTTAATTCATTGAAATTTAATAATCACTAAGCATAACTTATCAATTTACTTACATATTATTTTATTCCTCAGATTGTCGCTACAGATGCTGATAGAAATGATGTTATTTCGTATTCCATTGTATCCGGCAATAGCGATGCTGCATTTGTGATAAATGCTACATCAGGCGAAATATCAACTACAACGTTTAATTTAGATTTTGAGACAACACCTGCTTATTATCTGCTTGTACAAGCTTCAGACAATGGAGTTAACGCCAGGGAGGCTAACACTCTGGCAACAATTACCCTGATAGATGTTAACGACAATACACCTATATTTGGTCGGTTTATACTATATGTATTTATACGTATAGTATAAGTTATAAGTTATCTGTATATTAAAACGCAATTGTTGTGTGTTTGTGTGTTTGTGTGTTTGTTTGTCCAGAATTAATAGGAAAGACTACGAGTCCTAGAAAGCTGAAAATTGGCATGCAGGGGTAACTTTGTACTGCGACAACGATCTATTGGTTTTCTAAACAAAATAACGGGATTATGACGTCATAAACGCACATATTTGGGAATAACTCTTTCAGTTCTTATCCGATTCGGCCACAATTTTAGATGGCAAGACAACATGAAATGAGACACATGTATACCGATTTATGGGATTGTGATTCACGTACGAACTAATTTGGATTCAGCTCTTACATTTTTGATTCAATCGTCAAACAATTTTGTCACGTTATAAAACAGAATGTGTTGCATGTCTCTAGAAATTTTTATAATTTTCGCATTTAATCTGAGCCAGGCAATAACAAAAATGTAACCTACAATTGCTGCGTCATTGCACATATTGAGGTTTGATGATTTAATCTCGCCTACATTATTTCCGAAATTGCATACTTGATTAATCCAGTTTGGCTTCCATCAGTTTATTTCTATTCGTGATGTATTTAGCTTACGTCAATTACATAAGCATAATATTACTATCAAAGTAATTCAACTATTTACAAACAATTTACTACTATGCTGTTAAAATCCTGGGTTAGTAAATAACATGAATGAATGAATTAATTACTTGACATACTGGGGTCCCAAATAGCAGCATACTGAATTGAGTACGTGTAATTTACCAGTCACAGGCTTAACTTATTAATATGAGTTATATTTGAGGAGAGTAAGTCCGCGAAGCGGCCGTTAATTCTTTTGCGTAGTGTCCAATACGAACGAACAAAGGTCGCGAAGCGACCTTTGTGAGAGAGTGATCCGTCGCGAAGCGACCGAGACCGAAGGGCTCGTATATTTAAAGTAGTAAATAATTTTATCCAAAATTAACAGAAATTTGCTCTGCTATAGAAATTCCTTACCATTTATATGATTTAGCAAATCTGTTATTATATAATTATTATAGTTTACGATATACACAAATTGAGAAAATCAGCATTTTATATTTCTTTCTTTATAGACCGGAATCCTGTTAACTCAGAAATATTAGAAGAAGCTATCAATGTGTTTGTAATGCTTGTATCTGCAACAGACCTAGACTCTACCTCAAATGGCGCTATTTCTTATTCTGTGAATTCTGTTGACTTTAACATGGACAGCACTACTGGTAGACTAACTACAAAAGTTGCACTTAACAGAGAGATAACTCCCAGTTTTGCTATAATGATTTGTGCTTCTGATCAAGGGTCGACTGTCCTCTCAGTTTGTGAACCCGTAAGTCTACTATTTCTACGGTTTAATTAAATTTTTATCTTAAATATGTGTAAATTTGATCCTTATATACATTGAGAGGACAAATAGATTCATCTGTAGATCTCTAATTGCGTATCAATCAATTTAGAACGAAATTAGTTAAATCTACTCACAGTTATTATGATAAACCATATTAGAAATAATGTATGTCCTCAACTTGCAAATCAGTTAATTTTGGTAAAACTCATTTTTTATTGATTTTATATATCCAATAACTAATGAGCGCGCATTATATTCTAATTATCAATTAAACATGAAATTTTAGGAAATTTGGAAATGCTGAAGAATTATTTCAGGTTCTGAACCAATCCCCTTTAATTATTATACTCGAATGCTACCATATTCCTTTCGAATTTATTTAAAATGACGTTCATTATTACTCAATTACGTATTCCAATTTACTATAACCAAATATACTTTGTTAGTTTCTAACTTGTATAATACGCGTATCACGTATTATCTCCTTAGTTACAAAAGATATATAAAATCTATCTAGTTTCAAAATAGTATGCAACAATCTTTTTTGTGACAAAGCATACTTTCATTTAAATAATATTTTCCCCGTCATGTTTCAAAACCTTTCACCTTCTAAATACAGGTAAGCCGCTTAATCGGCGATTCGCTAGTAGTCATTCTTCCGGTTTATGCGGTTTTCCCGATTAACCGCTGTTAACTATACTTATAGACACAAATTCATTTCTAAACTTCGTCCCGATTAAGCGGCTTACAATGTACCTTATTTTTTCCAATTGTCCTATTATATGTTAACGCGAGGGATAAGTCGTAGTATTATACAACTTTATTTATTACAAATTACATCTCCAGGTTACAGTTACCCTATTAGATATCAATGATAATAGTCCTGTTTTTGACAATTCAAGCACAACTTCAGTTTCACTCTTTGAAAGTGCTGCCGGCGCTCAGGTTGTTGCTACATTTACTGTTTCAGATTTGGATTTGAATCCAACGTTTTTCTTCACTCTTGCTGATGACGGCGGACCTTTTACTATCTCCAGTTCTGCGGATACAGGTTAGTACTTCAGTGATAAATACAAGACTCTCTATACCTCTAATTAATCTATGCACTTACACCCAATTTTAATATTTTACGTAATTCATTAAGTTTTTTAGAGCTTACGTATTAGTTGTAGTATAATCATTGGAATTGGAATGATATACAATTGTGTTTATTTAAATGCATTAGGATTTATAACAGGTGTTATGCTTGATATTGTGTCTCGAATTAAATTAACTGTAGCGTTAATTTCCCAAATATTACGGGGCATGCCATGGAGCACCATATTTTATGAGAGCTTTCCGACTCATCTATCCTATCTTTGATATTTCTGCATGGAAATATGCTTAGTTAGCAAATTTGGTTCCAAATATATTTGCTGATTAAATCCCGGGCCCTTAATACGTGGTGTTGTCACAGGATTTATCTCTACTTTATTTATTTGTTAAATTTGTATAATAAATTAATAATTTTAATGCAAGTACGTACGTAGTAGTTTTTGGTAATTGCGAGACTGTTTTGTACGTGTGGGAAGCATATCATTAATATACATTTTTGAGAAAGTAAATTTAAGTGTGACATGATTGTACTAATTACAGTAGTGTTCCTTCATTATTTTTACCATTGTTGCATATGTTTATTTATCCGCAACTTGTGTTGCGTAAAATGGTGTTATTTTGTGTACTATCACTAATTATATAATTATTTAATGTAGCTACGGTGATAATCTCCGGTGTCTCCACCGCCACCCCATTGAACAGGGAAGTACGTGCCTCATATAGCCTGACCGTTACTGTGAATGACCAATTAAGATCTGTTATTCATTCATTTACCGTTCAAGTAACAGATATTAATGACGAAACACCGACGTTTGAAATGGATACTTATATTCTTACAAGTGATGTTTTAGAAGATTCTGCTGACGGTAAGCTTGATTTGATCTGATTTATTCTAATGAATACTACTTCAAATAGTTAACGCCTCAAATTATTGAACAATACAATTGACTCCGCTTAATTGAGACATCTTCGGGACCTAACAATTTGCCCAATTAAACGGAGTTCCCAATTACACTAAAATTATGTTTTATATACATTACATGCGTTATTTGGTTTTTATTTTAACATTTTAATCGAAAATACTCTTCCACATACTATCATTCACCATTTACGCACTGAAAACTAGATTAAAAGCGGTGGTACAATTGATTTGGGATAGGTATACGTATTTACTGAAATCTTTGTTTAATTTTCAAAGTGGTTAGCAGTAGTTATTATACAATTCTCCAAATTTAGTTTATATGTATTTGACTTAATCATCCGAATTGACCCGATTGACCGAAATTTGTACCAATTAATCGGAATTTCTCCCGATTAACCGAATAATATTAACATTTGCTTTATTGAAAAGATTAGGTTATTGAGGAGTTGTCCCAATTAACTGGTGTCCCAATTAAGCGGAGTCGACTATATTTCAACAGTAACTCTTTGGTAATAGTAATGATTTTTATCTACAATATCATCTCTCTTCTGTCTATCCTTGTGTCCTGAAATTTTTTCCTTAATTAAGGGTTCTTATAGCAGGTTTTATAGTCTAATATTATATTAAATTAAACCTATGGTTATTGATGTACAAAAACTCTTGTCTTTTCTAACAACTATGCTGTACGTACCTTTAATTATATCATAATTTTTTCTAGGAGAAGTTGTATTCACAGTGCTTGCAATCGATAATGATGATTCACCATTTAACGTTGTAACATATTCTCTTCTCAACTCAGCAAGCGATCGTTTCTCAATCAATTCTAACACTGGAGCAATATCTGTTGACAAGACTACAGGAAGTTCGATAGATTTCGAAATTGAATCCAGTCACATTATTACAGTCCAAGCTTCCGATGGTACTTTGATGAGTACAGCCGATGTTTTTATTCCTATTGCAGATATTAACGATAACTTTCCGATTTTCATTGAATCTTCGTATACAATTCAGGTGTCAGAAATCACTGCAATTGGTACTACTATATTGGCTGTTCAGGTTAGTAATCTATATTTATTTATTATTTACATTTTTTGTATTTCTTGTAACACTTTTATTTATAATGTGTAGGAATTGAAATTACATGTCTGATTTAATTATCAATACTTTAATTATTTTGAACTAGTAGACGTTATGTAATATAATACACAAATTATAATTATATTTGGGACAAGCAATTAGTATAAAGCAGATTTATTAAGCTCCTAACTTTAATACTTATTCCACTTCGGTATAGAGTGACTGTCTTCCATACAGACAGGTAAAAGTAATCTTGAAAGGAGATCTTTCCTTCAGGCAGTTCCCATGGACATTCTTGTTGACCTGATTGAAATCAGATTGTAATTGGATGGAATCGGAATTATAACTCTGTTAATGTGGTTACCCTGGTTAAAGACATTCGATTAAGCGCGAAACAGAGTTGAATTTAATAATACTTATTCGCTCCTTACCAGCGCCAGCATTTGCTAACCATTGACGAACTCATTTATCTTACTAATACTAATGTTCCTAATTAATAATTCGTTTAATTAAAGCACCGAATGTGCATTATACATATGTTAGGAAACTAAGATTCCTATTTATGATAATCACACATGCTAGTATATGTTATTAGCTCCTTATTTATATGGGGTCTAGTCTCTTAATGTTTTCCATTTAATTGTAACTATTTTAGGCCAATGATGCTGACAGCGGATCTAATGCTCAATTAAGTTATGAGATCGACTCTACTAACCAATCAGTTTTGACTACATTTGAGTTGTCTAGAGTTACAGGCATACTTAAGACTATCGGTACGCTTGATGCCGATTCGCCTCCTACTCAGTATGTGTTTAATATTAGTGCTTTCGATTCGACAGCAGCGCCCCTAACTAGTCTCGTGCTAGTAACGATTACCATCTTGGCAGAAAATGAAGATACCCCGGTAAGTCTTAATTATACTTCATGTAACGCTCTACAAATTAATTATAAATAATTATAAAACTAATTGCGTTGCCCCTTTCTAATCCGAACAGCGGTGTTCTGATTCAATATTTTGTGTTCCGATTAGTGAATTCGTTCAGATTAGTGAAGTAATATTTCTATTACTTTTATTTGAAACATATTTTAGGATTTCCCGTTCGGATAAGCGAGGGTGTACTGTGTCTCTAAATTTTATAACTCAGCTTGTAATTCTTTAATAATTTTATTCACATTATACGACATTAACACTATAACTGAATCATTGAACTTGAAAATTATTTCCAACATAATAGTTGTAATAAATATTATTTCTTTTTATTTTTTCTGAGTTTGGTTGTATCTAGAATGGTTGGTGTGCATTTATGTCCCTACTTTAACAGACTAATTATTAGGTGTTTTCATCACCACTCTACACAGCAAATATTAATGAAGAAGTGGCTTCAATTCCTGCTATTCTAACTGTTCTAGCTACGGAACTAGACGCCAGCACTACTATCGAATATTCTATTGTTGATGCCAGTGTGCTAACCTATTTTAGCTTAAACCCTAACACTGGTCAATTATCCCTAATTTCCGCTTTTGACAGAGAGGAGTTTGAAGCATATACCTTTACTATTGTAGCCAGCGATGGCGAGACTCCTCCTAGACAGGGCTATTCTTCTGTTCAGATTACAATATCCGATACTAATGACAACTCTCCTATGTTCCTACTGAACGAGTACTCTGTTTCTATATCTGAGAGTACGGCAATTAATACTGTGATCGTTACTGTTGAGGCTTCCGATGCCGATGCTACTCCTGCTTTTAACACGATCCAGTATATCCTCGTTACAACTACTACGTTATTTAGTGTTGATTCAACAACTGGAGAAGTCAATGTAGTGGGTTAGTAATTATATTTCACATGTTACACTTTTTCTTAAATATACGTACTTGATAATTTGGCATACTAAAATATCTTTCTATTGAATCAGTTTTTAATCTTTATAAGAATATCCTATTCCAGTATCTGGTTGGGAAATATAGTACCTGTATATTGGAATTATTTAACATATTTGACTGTATAGCAGAAAGTCCTTTTGTTCATTTGTGCCGTTTTTTTTTTAAATTATATTAGGAATTGTATTGTTCGCGTATTTACGATATTTATTACAGTTTATATTTATTGTCCTTATGCCTATTGCCTATGAGTATCTCGTACACAAGTTCCATTTACTAATATATACGGTGGTGTCCCCCCATTAGCAATTTATCTAATATTGCTATGTTAACAAGTTGCTTCCAGTCCAGGCAACATTTAATATTAATTCCTAAGTTGTATAATACGTGACGTATAACGTATAATTCGTATTAACACATTATATAGATATTATACATAGATAACTGAAAAATTAGGCTATTTAGAATATGAGTTGTACATTATTTTCTCCATAAATATATCTCAATTCTAAAATTTCTTCTGAAATTCAGCACATATGTATTTTGTAATACGTGGAGCAACTTTACTTATTAGGTATTACCATATAATACGTGAGACGCGTATTATACAACTTTTATTAATTCGGTAATTTCGGTTCCTCTGATAGCGAATTCGCCTATTAAAGGTGATTTTTTCGAATATTTTTTATTTATTTGTAATCTTGGTATATTTTCGACTATATTTAACAATAATAAAATATTTCATGTCCAAACTTTTTCAACGATGACCTATACCGATGCCCCTTAACAATCAGTTGACAATTTATCCTAATCCTAGTGAACTTTTTCATATTAATTTTTAGTGTGCTTCTTCATCGTAAAAACGTTAAATAGAGTCCTACTATAGTAGTGCACACTGTTGAATTCGTTCTGATGGAATCCCGGCCGGCCGTACGCGATGGCTTGACTAGACCATTGGTGGTAGATATTTCAAATTTAGACAGGGGATAGAGAATTTCCTTTCACCTCGAAGCCTTAATTCACAATTTTGTCTTTGTTCGTCAGTTAAATCGAAATTTGTGTTCTGGTCTAGTGACTCTTTGATAATTGAATTAGCAATTGAAAGTATAGAGGTTGTATTCTCCTAAGGATGTTATAACGTGTATGCTGATTACGAATTTCGCATTTATAAATTTCCAATTGTGATAATTTTTTGTTGTTGTTTACAAAAATAGGGAACAAATAATTCAAAATCAACCCAGAAGCCAGCTTCCAACAGGCATTATAGGAAACAAATTAAAAGTATGGAAAATTGTGGAAAGGGATCAATGACAAATTTTTATTAACTATATAATCAATGCTTTTATGAGGAGTAATGCCGCATAGCACCGATCCGTCGCAAAGCGACCGAGACCGAAGGGCTCGCATCAATTAATTACTCATTTTAAAAAAATGAATAGGTCGCTATCCAATTCTACGTTTTATTAACGTTTTACATTCTTCTCCATATTGTAATTACTCCATACAAAATTAAAACATTTGGAACATTTTATAGTTGATGTCAATTCTATTATTCAAAATAGTAAAGTAAATACTTCACTTATTCCTATTTCTATTTGTAAATAGTTAATATTACTTTATTAATTAATGATTTGAAATCTTTACAATTTAAACATTAATTAAATTATATTAAACTAAGATGAAATGTAATTTGAATATTGAAATTATATTTAAATCAAACATTGGGTGCGGCCTGTGTAATCAGAAGAAGCACACTCCCATCCCGTCTGTGAGGGTTTTTAATAGTTTAAATTCTTCAATAATATTATAATTTTGTAGGTATCCTCGATTATGATGGAAGTGAGAAGTCTTTCAGTCTTGTTATAAATGCCACAGACACCGCTAATATAGATACCGTGATTTTCCGTATACAGCTGACAGATGAGAATGATATTGCTCCTCAGATTAATAATACTATTCTTGTCTTTTCATTTCCTGAAGCTACTGCGCCAGGTACGCACTTATCATATAGATTTACTATTTATATAAGTAATATGTCTTAATTTTTTGTATTTTCCAGGAACTGAGATAATTGACATCGTTGTGTTAGATGCAGACACGGTTGGCACTCTTACCTTTGAAATTGTTTCTGGAAACTCTCATAATGTGTTTAATATTGATTCTTCTGGGAGGGTAACTTTAGCTGCTGGCGGGTTTGACTTCGAGACTACCATGAGCTATTCTTTGGTCATTCGAGTCTCTGATGGAATAGCATTTGTTAGTTCTTATAATTATTACTATTCATTTTCATTAAGTTAAATTCATTTAATTTTGGAAATTTACTTGAATTTATCTTGTTAACTTGATATACTTTATCTTTTTAACGTTAATATTTAGAATTGGCCTGCCCAAATGCAAAGATGCAATTCCAGTTATTTTACATGTACCATTGATTGGAATTTTATGAAAAACCTGGTCCGCTGAAACATATCAGAGGGGAAATATTGTCTGCGAGTAAAGTTAGTTGGGCAGGCTTGATTTAGTCTGGGCGGACGCTTGTGAACACGACACCTGTGAATTTATTTATTTTTGCCATAGAAAAGGCCCGAAATGGAGTAATGGCTCTTAAATCCTTTAAATTTATTTAATGGAAAGACCTAGTAATTCAAATCATTAATTAATATTTATTATTTCTGGTCTTATTTTCGAAATTTCTTAGAAAAGATGAATTCAATTTCTTAATTGTTTGGAATCGTATTAATATAGTTTGAATTAACTCTGATTTCATTAATTTAATCGAGCATGAAGTTATTATATTAAGGAATAGGCCATCTCCAGGATGTTGTATGCAAGTCAATGTAATTCTTATTTACTTGAATTACAGTAAACTCTCGATTATACGAACACCAGGGGACCTTCGAAAATTTTCGTATTATCCCGAAATTCGCATTAACCGAAGTCATTTTCATGCATTTGAGGTGACTAAATTAAACCGTGTACTCCTATACCAATATTTGCCTTATCCGTGTTCGTAGTAAAGAGAGTCTACTGTAGTACTTCTCCTTTAGTTTAGTATTTATCCGAAAATTTCTTAATCTTACAGGATACTGCAACAGTTTCTGTGTCAGTAACAGATAGCAATGATCACACTCCTACTTTTGATTTCCCTAGTTACTCGGTTAGTCTCGTGGAGAATGATATGGTGGGTTTCCCACTGTTAAGTTTTGTTGTAACCGATCTGGACACTGGCGATGACGGAGCTATTTCTCTGTCACTTGATTCCACTTCTAATACTGCTAACATGTTCAAGATAACTCCTTCCACTGGGACCAGTGCCGGATCGGTTACTGGTCAGTTGTTATCGAATATATCATTGGATAGAGAAACAAATGGTTTAATTATTGATTCTACTACTGGCGCGGCATTGTGGATCCTCAAGGTTATTGCTTCAGATAATAATGCTGTGGTATGTTGAGTTTGTAAATGTTATTTGATTTGAAACTCTAGGAAATTATTATACAACCGTGGTTCTCAATCTGGTGTCCGCGATCCAAACGGGGTCAAGATAATTTTTAATATTACCAGAGGTCTTAATATGGAAAAGTTTGAGAACCACTGTTATACAGCACATAGTGCACAATTAAATATTCAAGGGTTATGCTCATTTCGAAAAATGCTGATTTTGTTTGTTTTTAGCAATTTAGCCGTAACCTTCGTTATTTATCCATTCGGAGTTCCCTTTTATAGGACAGTGTACCATTCCGAAAGATGTGTTACTTATAGTAGTTGATAAATTGGTACTTTATCTTCACCTTTAACTAGTAATGATAGACCGATAAACGTATTATAACTTCGTATACAATTATTTAAGATCTTTAACCAAATTTATACGAAAAATCATTTTTGGATCTCCTGTTCGGATTATCGAGGTTCGGGTTTGCGAGGATGTACTGTGTAAGAAAATTGTATCAAGTATACATAACACCCTCAAATTGTTATATTCGATTACTTAATCATTATTTTTTGCGCGAATTATCTTGTTTTATCTTGTTTGTCAAACCTTTATACACCAAACGGCCAAAAGTATTTTAAGTTTAACAGCGATAATTTGTATACTAGCAGACCAAAAAGTATTTGAACAATACAAATTTTATGCAGAATCACAATATTCTTCTTTGTTGCGTTTAACGGCTTTTTAACTACTCAGAAATGACTTCAAATATTTTGTTATACATGGTTATAAACTTCATAATATTGTGATTTTAAGTAATTTTTATCCAACATCCATGAAGTGGCACAAGTACACGTGCAACGTGCCACTTGTGGCACAAGTGGTACAAATGGGAATGTGCTGTATCTCAGTGGGAAATAATCGTAATCATTAGAAATTATGCACCTAGAGTAAGTAATTCGACCGTGTGCTATTCAAATACGAAATCATAATTAATATATTCTAATTGCCTGATAATGATCCTAAATTAGATATTCCATTATCTTTAGTCACCTTCAAATCCTTTTCAATACAATTGACACCGATTAAGACGAATTCCGGATAAGGCGAACACATTTTGGTGTGTATCTCAATTTTAATGCAATTATAATATTTGAATTAAATTTAAGAGATGGTAGAAATGCTGTTAACAGCTACCCTTTATTCCCAATGTATTCAGTTTACATGCTTCCAATTCTCATTTTTATCGTGTTGTTACAAGCAATTATTAACTTTGTTCTTAAGTCACAAGCCGTTGACTGCTCTAATTGCCGTTAATTGCACAGCATTTTTGACACCTCGCTGCTGTTTATTAATGTATATAATGAATCCTTTATAAGTTTGGAAAAACATTTAAGAAATTTATACATCAAATAATTTAGATTTCCTCACGACTCAGTTCTACTGCAGAGATTACAGTCTCTATTACTGATGCTAATGACAACTTTCCGCAGTTTTCAGCTGGCTCACTTTCAGCTCAGGTTTCTGAATCTTCTAATATAGGAACTCTAGTGCTGACACTCACTGCAACTGATGCTGACTTCGGAACCAACGCAGACATTAGCTTCCAATTTGGCTCCACTAGCCAAAACACTGGTAAGAGTTTATATACGTATACTTGTACTTATTTATCCACTAGTAAATAAGTAAGTAAATTTTTTAATCCTTTTAGACAAATTTAGCTTGAATGCAGACAGTGGCGAATTAAGAACAACTGTAGTTCTCTCCCGCGAGGACAGCCCGTCTCTTGAAGTCCTAGTCGAAGTTACAGACGGAACAAACACGGTTCCTGTATGTTGACTGTCTTATCTTACGAAGCTAAGAATAATTACTTGTTTATAGTTCGTTCAACCATTCTATCTATTGTTAGGCAACACTAACTATTGAAGTTACAGATATCAACGATCACAATCCTGAATTTGCAGCTACGAGTATATCTGCTTCTATTCTAGAGAATTCCGCTGTGGGGACCTCAGTTACGTCCGTGACAACCAGTGATCTTGACGATGGGGAGAATGGAAGGGTCACTTTAAGTATCATCGGAGGCGATCCTGATGATCATTTCAGGATTGTTAATGTGAGCTTATGTATATTACATGTGTTTGTAAAATGGCAGAACTAACTAAGATTGAATCCGAGGTTAAGTTCTTGAGTTTGTATATTGCATTCAGCTGCCATATTACTATAATTGAAATAAACGTTGTATATAATAGATACGAACCCCTGGTCTCACTTCGCGACGAATCATTTACTGTTCGCGGTCTCGTTTTTCTCAGTTAATTCAATCTACAGTACATAATGAATATAGTGTTAATGGTGGGGACATGGGATTTTTGGCCAAATTATCACTATATCCACTGTATTACTGCATCTAATATGTATACATTGTCAATAATTATATTCTCATAAGTATGATCAAATTCCTTATCGAATTCAACTGGTAACGATATTTATACTGTAAAATATGAAATTATGTGAGACAAGGAAGGTCAAAATCCAATATTCTTGTATAATCTGTGCACAAATTATCACTATATCCATAATGATATCATCATAACCAATAAAATTTGTTGTGTGTATGGGATTTGCTCGGGGGGACACCTAAAGCGGCAAAATTATCACTATATCCAATATATCCAATATATCCAATATATCCAATATCACTATATCCATTATGTACTGTAATTACAAACATATTCTTCTTTGCAAATCGGCAATAATACCATAGTGAATTTCCCTATTATAACCTTCGAAAGTTAGCCTCTAGGTTTATTCGAATTTCCATTAATCGGTTTCCTATTTCTTGTATACAACAACAATAAACAATCATATTATAAATATAAAATTTATTATTCGATATCTGCATACTTGTTTACCAATTATTCAGGTTAAAAGTTAACGTCTAGGTTCGTCCCGAAATTTCATTAATAAGTCAATTATTTTTGTAAACAACAACAATAGATATTTAGAGTAGAAATTTGTAGATGTGAAATTCGTTTTCAACATACTAGTTGTTTACCTATTAAAACAATGTGTCTCTATCTCAACTGTAATTACGTTTTATATCCCCCTATCACTTAATAGAATCCGAACAAACAAATAACCTTAGGTTGAAACCTTGATATGTGGCTGACCAATTAGTAGATAAGAGATTAGCACACACAGGGATTAGAATTTTCTCAACAACTAGAGATAGTTTTTGTAATATATTTGTTAATAATACTTAGAACAATCTATATCCCGCAATATGAAGAACTAAATATATTTGGTCAACCGAATAACATTTTTATGATTGATCAATATATCATATTCGTATCCCAACCAAATACCAAATACCAAATACTGATATTCGGTAACCAACCGAATATCAACACTATTTGGCAAACAGTATTTGGCTAACCGCTGAACTACAGCTGAACCTCGTTAGTACGAACACGGTTAATACGAAATTCCAATTAACACGAAGACTATTTCAGTCCCCTTCTAAGCCTTTTCAATACAAAGTTGTTGGTTAATACGAATTCCGGATAAGGCAAACGGATTTTGACGTTCCCTGGGTGTTCGTCTAACGAGGTTCTACTGTATTTGGTTTCAATCTTGGAACAAACACACAAACACACACACACACAACAATCGAGTTTTGATAATATAGATGTGCAAACTGCCGAGAAATATTCTGACTACAAAGGTTCATAATATTTAGAATTTAGTTACCCTATATTGACCAATAATCTCTGGGCTGCTAATCTTGTTTTGAGAGTGTTGGCATCAGTATTAATTTTCCCGTCTGTAAATTACAGTTTATAACCTTAAAACATGATAAATAAAAATAGTTTTTAAAAGCTTTGACGTGTTGCAATGCTGAGTTGTTTAACGACTGGTTGCTATTGCCCACACGCAGTGAAGCATGTCAAATTGCTGTTAATCTAGACTTGCATCTCACATGCTTATTCCACACAGGTTACTCTAACCCAAAGCGATATAGAAGTAGCTCTAGATCTCATAGACAGAGAGACGCAAGCCAGCTATGAACTGATCATACTCGCGCAGGATAATGGGACTCCAGTTCGACAGGGAACATCCACCGTTACAATAACTGTATTGGATGCAAATGATAATGCTCCTTCATTCTCTCCTACTGTATTCACCGCATCCATTTCTGAGAGTGCACTAACTGCAAGCACTGTTACTCTGGTGAATATTATATATAGTATATATATATATACGTAGTATACAGGTAAACCTCCCAAAGCTGCACCTCCGAGTAGCGGCACAAAATCATTCTCCCGATGGGTGCCGCTTTGGGAGGTTTACCTATATATATACTGTTATGCGAAACTATCAAATGTGTAATAAATTGTTATTACAAAATTGTTAACTTAGTATAAATCCTTTGGGAAATGATCCTTTCTTTTCTAGAATACTCCTATTACAGTGACTGATGATGATCAAGGGTTTAATTCAATATTCTCTCTGAGCCTGGACGATAACTCTGTCTTTGATATAACCAGTACACGGAACATATTCCTGCAAGTAGCTCTTGATCGCGAATCTGTAGCGAGCTACAACTTAGTTATTTTCGCTATTGACACTGGTTCTCCACCCCAGACCTCCAATGTTACTCTTGTCATTACTGTTGAAGATGAGAATGACAATTCTCCGATCTTCAGCCCTCTTTCCTATTCTGCCACTGTATTTGAAAACTTAACTATGTTCACTTTAATTACTACTGTATCTGCTACTGACTTGGACGCTGGGCCAAACATGGAGATCTCATATTCTCTGTTCGCTGGCTCAGAAGGCAAGTTCGAAGTTGATCGCAAGACTGGAGTGGTTACACTAATTAGAACTCTCGACAGGGAAGTCACTGATAGCTATCAGGTGATAATAGCTGCATTTGATAGTGGTTCGCCATTTAGGAGTGGAACAGCTACTGTGACCATAACAGTGCTAGATTCTAACGACAACGAACCTATTTTTTCACAATCTCTCTATAACAGTGATGTTGATGAAAATAGTGTTTCTGTTTTAGTCGTGGATCTAGATGCTTCCGACTTGGATATTAATCAGAATTCACTGTTGTTCTTTGCTTACCAAGACCCTATTGCTGGTGGTTCGTTGCCGTTTACAATCGATAGTACTTCTGGCGATATCACTGTGAGTGGAGCACTTGATCGCGAAACTACAGACAGATACACCTTTGAGGTAGTAGTTCGCGATAATGCCATATTTGAACCAAATCGATTGACATCTACAGCTAACGTTGTAATCACAATTAATGACTTGAATGATGTGGCCCCGTCTTTTCCTGGCATCACCTCTTTTAGAACCAACATTCAGGAGACAACACGTATAACGACCATTATTCTGTCTCCAGTGGCTACAGACCCTGACCTAGGGCTAGGGGGAGAGGTTGTCTATTCTCTCTCTCCTGTTTCTACAATATTCTCTATCGATTCGAATACAGGTGAAATACGACTGATCGAGTCTCTAGATGTAGACTCCACTGGTCTCAATGGTGAGAGTGAGTACACATTCGATCTTATTGTCACTGATCTGGGCACTCCTCCTCTAAGTAGTTCAATTGGTCTTAATATATCAGTGTTAGATGAAAATGATAATGTTCCTATATTCGATTCGCCCTTTTTTACCGTTGGAATTCTTGAGAACGCAACTATTGGCACAACCTTAATTCGACTAACTGCTACAGACAATGATACTAACGGCGTAATTAATTATGAAATTGTAGGCGGGAATCTCTATGGACTGTTTTCCATCAATGAAACAACTGGTGATGTATTTACTATTAAATCTCTTCTCAGTTTGAATATCACTATTTTCGAATTAACTATTAGCGCATTTGAAACAGGCGATCTAACTAAGTCCAGCATAACCTCGCTTCACATTGAGATATCAGACACCAACGATAACCCGCCAGCTTTCTGTCAAACACTTGATTATAAGTTTTCTATAGCGGAGCATTCCCCTGTCGCCACAACGATAGGACAGATTTGTGGAACAGACAAAGACTCTGGAATAAACGGAGATTTCTTTTTCAGTATTTTGAGTGGAAATGATGATAACGCCTTTGGTATAGTATCAGCAAGTGCTTCAACTGCCTTTATTGTTGTTTTAAATGATGTGTTGAACAGAGAGAGTGATGATATGTACACGCTTGTTTTGATTATTACAGACAGAGGAATTCCCGCTCTTCTGAGTAACACGCTTATTGCTGATATAGAAATTTTAGATATAAATGACCGTATTCCATATTTTATAAACCTCCCTTTCTCGATACTAGTAAATGAGACTGAATTCGGTGGTTTTGAAGTGTTCAAGGTGCTGGCTAATGATTTAGATATAGATAGTAACGCAGCGATATCTTTTGAAATCTCCAGTGGTAACATTGATACCGTGTTCAGCATTGAATCTATTACTGGACAAATCACTACAGTCAAACCTCTTGATTTCAATACTGTCCCATTTTATTCACTAGTGATTAGAGCGACAGATATGGGAGCGTCTCCACTCTCTAATACCTCTACGCTATCAATCACTTTAATCGATGCGAATAACCACGCTCCTGTGTTTATGCCGCCTTATGAAGTGTCAATTCAAGAGAGTACTCCTGATGGTAATTTTGTTATATTAGTTGATGCGACGGATGATGATTCTACAACCAATGCCGAGTTAGTCTATTCTATTAGTTCTGGTATAAATGCGAGCCATTTTGCGATAGATAATACTACAGGCAGTATCAGTGTAAACACTGCCAATTTGGATAGAGAAACCCAATCGTTATACAACCTTGTAGTCACAGCTTGTGATATGGGAAATATATCTATGTGCACAGATGTAGGAGTGACTATTACAATTACTGATGCGAATGATCATGCTCCAGTATTTAGCCAGTCTGTTTATAGTTTTACCATATTAGAGGATAGAAATGTGTTATTCATTGTTGGAAAGGTTATTGCGACCGATCAAGATGAGGGACAGAATGGAGTTATTGAATTTTTTGAGATCGTTGATGAGCCTAAGTTCTCTGTCTCTTTGACCACTGGAGACATCATCCTACAGGAACAGCTTGATAGAGAAACCGTTAGTTTCTATCAGATACAAATTCTGGGACGTGACAATGGTGCTCCAGTTTTGTCATCAAATGCTACTGTTAATATTACAGTCATCGATGTCAATGACAACCCACCTATTATAGATACCACTATATTCACTATCCAGATTAGTGAGAACACTACTATGGGTACTGTTGTGTTTGATGTTGACGCAACTGACATAGATGAAGGCGATAATTCTAAACTTACATATTCTATTCTTGGAGGACATTTTGGAGACTTTTCCATTGACCCAAATTCTGGCGCTTTATCTGTTAATGATAACTTGGATGCAGAAGAGATCATTCGTTATGACATATTAATTCAAGCCTCTGACAGTGCGTTTCCACCTCTTACCGATACTGACACATTAGTCGTTACTATTATAGATATTAACGAGCATCCACCAGTCTTCGCACAGACCAGCTACCTCGTAGATCTACCTGAGAACTCTCCACCTGGCACATTCCTACTGAACGTTACTGCATCAGATGCAGATATTCCTAATTCTAAAAATTCAGAGATATCATTCTTCTTTACTTCAGTCACAGACTTCTCTGTCGATTCCGTGACAGGTACAATCCTAGCCCTTTCTGCTTTCGATCGCGAGATATCTAATACGATAACACTCACCGTCCGAGCTGTTAATCCTAACTCTTCCCCTGTCTTAGAGGGCAGTGCTCAAATTCAAATAACAATCACTGATGTTAATGACCAAACTCCTTACTTTACCAATGCAGATTTAACAGTGCAAATATCTGAATTATCGCAAGTTGGCTTTCAAGTCCTTATTCTGACTGCTGACGATGATGACGATCCTAACTTAGGAAATGGCCGTGTCTCATTCTCGAGCGCCTCCGCAAACTCTGCTGAGTTTGATCGTTCATTTCGCATTAATTTGGATGGAAAACTGGAGGTTAATGGACCTCTGGACAGAGAGTCACAGGACACTTATTCAGCTGAAGCAGTGGTTACTGATGATGGAGTTCCTGCTCTTTTTACCACAACAAATCTAACTATCACTTTAAGCGACGAGAATGATATTCCTCCTATGTTTTCTAGCGAATTATACTTAATTTCTTTTCCCGAAGACATTGATCCGCTAGCTCAGAACGGAGTGTCTAGACTCTTAACCACATTATCTTACTCTGATGGAGACTCGACTTCTGAGTATAAAGTTTCTATAATAGGACTGGGCGCGAATTCTCCTTTTTCCTATCCAGACTTCAATGTTACGTCAGGAGGTGATTGCTTTCTCAATATTGGATTGGATCGCGAGACTAGGGATAACTATACACTATACGTGGAAGTGATTAATACAGTGAGTTTAGGTTTTAACATTTTGATTACATTTGTAATTTCTAAGTTATTTATATATTCCAATTTCGAAATCAGGATTTGGAGTCAATTTTGAATTTTATTCATTTGTTTTCCTGTCACGAAATATTCGGTAAACAAAACAGTAATTATTCATACTAGAAATTTAGGAATGCGAAATTTCAAAATTGGTGTTCAGCATACCTGTTTACCTATTATAACATTTGGACGTTTGTTTAATCTCAAATATAAATACGGTTTCTAAATACACGTACTATTTTCCTATTTCTTTAATACAATCCTGTCAAATCAACATACAGTCCAGTTTTAATAAAATAGATTATGTGGGATTGTACGGAAAATTATGGGAATGGAAATAGTACTTCCCACGACAACCCTGAAATTTATAGAGTAATAAAATGCTATTTGTTGTTAAGTGCATAGGCGTAAATCCCGTGGGCCCGTTCCCTTTATCACAATCCACAACTCTAGGACACTCTAAAATTGTTGTACATGGTAATCAGTATGGTAATCAGTAACCAACCACCCAACCAACAAACAGACAAACAAACAACAACAAAAAATGTGGCATTACTTATATACATTACTATTGTCCTACAATTCAACATTCGCAAACCGGGGCAGTCCTTCACAGCTGGGAATAATATGAATCACCGAAGTATCCCGTGTTGCGAGAATCTATTGAATTTACAACGTTTATATTTTGGTGATACGTATACAGTCGACTCCGCTTAATAGAGTCACCTCGGGACCAGGTGCTTTGACCCAATTAAGCGGAGGAATCTATTAACCGAAAATAAATTACGACTTATAAATCCTGTGAAATTTTAACCCCATTAAGCGGATAAACCAATTAACCGGTGGCTCTATTAAGCGGAGTCGACTGTATTATATTTTTATTTTAATACATTTGTGAACAATGAGTATTAAGTCGTGTAACAATGTGAGGATATTTTAACATTCTTATCAATTTTATTAGGAATCTGGAGATCCTCGCGGTTCTTTCTGCAATCCTCTAAATACCAATCAGGCTCGATTGGTGGGAACTGAATGCAAGTTGTTTGGCTCATCTATCATTCAACTAACTGTAACTGATATTAACGACAACAATCCTGTTTTCGTAAATACTCAACTCAATTTAGCAGTTTCATCTTCAGCTTCTTTCGGTTCCGATGTTGTTACTATTCAGGCTACTGATGCTGATCTCAGTGATGCAGGAGAAGTGCAGTAAGTCTTATGAATTATTATGTTTGCACAGTATAAGTTGCAAGTTTTTGGGTTTACAATACAATTCAATATATTTTCAAAATAATTGGCATCCACAACCACAATTATCTACCCGATCAATGGATACTACCACTTATTTGAAAATAAATGATTATTTCATATCTGTACAAATTTCCACGAATTTGTTAAACTATAACCCGACGAAATACAACTTTTGTGCATGTATTTACAAGTATTGTATTTTATCGGTTATTTCCCTTAGATATTCTCTAGCTAGTGAAGATAACTTCAAAATAGATAGCACTACTGGAGTATTGATTACAAATGCTGTATTTACTGTGAGAGCTGGCGAGGTCACAAGCTTTGAAGTCACTGCTTCAGATCAAGATACTGTAACTAGTAGGAGCACTGTGGAATCCTTTGTAATTAGTATTGTGGATAACGACTATTTGTTGCTCATTGTTGTTGATGATAATGTTGCGAAGACTCTTCTTTGTTTGGATGCGCTTGTTGCTAAACTTGTTGAAATCACCTCTTTCCAGGTAAGATTATTCTGAATCTTTCTTTCCGAATTTTGAATATTCGTCATATTATTAAACATTTCACGATAGTCTGCACCTTCTTAACTTGGGAAGTTACTTTGGAAACAATTAGTACACATTACACAGTTAAATATATGACTCTAGAGTCTAGACGTATTTTAGGTGGGGTCTACTTGTGTTTAACTCTTAAATGTAGTATTTTTTATTACGTAGTTGACAATCAAATGATAGCAGTACATATGGAAAATCGCTTTTTAAATTCTTAAATTTTTTCAACGAATTAACTTCTCCTAATTATTGTAAATATTTATTTTGTATTAATAAATATTTTATTTAAATAGATATTAATTTACGAAGTGAAAGAACATGTTGTTGGCACCACAGTATTCTCAGATCTTACTGGTGTATTCTTTTACGCTATTCAAACAATTGGTGGAGTCCCATCTCTTGTACAGCAAACAGACTTACTTAGAAAGGTTAGATATTTACACTCTAATTTCACAAATCTTTATTTTTAGTCATTACTATTTATAATAGAACCTCGTTAGTACGAACACGGTTATTACGAACGGTTATTTCTCGACTCCGCTTAATAGAGCCACCGGTTAATATATTTCTCCGCTTAATCAGGTCAAAATTCACAGGATTTATAGGACGGTATGACCGTTTGGCTTAAAATATATTCTGTAAATGGATTCTCCGCTTAATCGGGTCAAAGTAGCCTGGTCCCGAGGTGACTCTATTAAGCTGAGTCGACTGTATATAGTATACTATTAAGTACTAACAAGTCTAAAATTTTCTCACCGATATCATATCTAATACTTTTGGTGGCTTAGTTTATTTCTACTATGCTTTATGTATCAGTTATTAGCAAAATTCGTATTAATAATCGTTATACCTAAGTAGTTTGTTTGTGTCAGTTATACTACCTTTGGTAATTACTAATATTATGAAATAGATCGATGATAGTTTTAGCGATCTCTCTAATATTTGCGAGGGCAAGATCCTTTCAGTCTCTCCACTTGCAGAAACTGTAAATCCTGTCTTACAACCTCCATCTAACAATATACAGATGTATCTTATTATAATTTTTTGTGCTGTTATCATCCTTTGTGGTTGTCTTGCGAACGTACTCGCTCTATACCAAAGGTTTGTTAAATTTTTGTTATAACAATTGGTAAATTTATTTATACTATGCTTGTACTTTTATATACGAGTCATGACCCGGTTATTATTTATTATTATTTATTTTTAGATAAATAATTTATTGTATTGTATTGATGAGTGAAAGTTAATTACCTTTCACAATATTGATAATCGGATTAGTTCTGAATTGGGTCAAGCCGTATTATTTTTTGGTTCTTCCGATAATTGAGTGAATATAGTAACCCGTTTGACCCAATGGTCCAGTCTATGCCTGATCACGAGTTATACATTTCATATTTTAAAAATAGAATTACTGATTTATTTTATAATCTATAAGAATTAGATTGATCACCTTTCAATGAAAAGAGTACACTTCCTTCCTTCCTTGAACTTTTATTAACCAAATGCTTTTATTTTTGATTGTTTTTCTGAGTATATTGTTTTCTTTATTCAAGGCCTATGCCATTTTGCGAAATTTAAACCGATTACAGTACACTACAATAATACTCCCCAAACTGTTAATTTGTACCGCATTAATATAACTGTATACCAATTCATTGGTTTTAAAGCTCTGACCTCAAAATCGATGAGTTACTCTTATTCTAACAGCGATAAATGGTGACAATACTACGTAAAAGGATATAAAACTATTAACCACTTTAAATTTATTAACAATATTATATCAGAATAACGTTAAAGAGTTGATTCTTCGTTTAACCAAATAAAATCAAGGTTATTATCATACACACTATAATACAGTATAGTAGAGTATGGAGACTAAATGACAGTATAATTGAAGGGCACTAACTTGTGAGTATAATATAAGTATGGCTTTCGGAAAAAGTTCTCATCCCCAATGTTTTCATAATCACATGAAGTGTATCGTTAATAGCTAAGAACAACTGGTTTGATAAACAAAACAATTTTTTTAGTTCCTCTGAGGATTCGAGATTGCGGATGTCCAATGTATTCTGACCATAAATGTTCTTGCTAGTTAATTACATATATATTTTATGCTAAGTATGACGACTTGTTCTTTTAACTGATTCACTGTGTTACGTTGTTGTGTTGCAGTAATATAAAGAGCCTCTACTATCTCAAAGACTCCTTGTACAATTTACACTCTAAAATCTAGCCCGGAACTAAATTGTTAAATGACCAATTTATGACAAAATGGTTCCAACTGGAATCATTTTGCACTTCGGAACAAGTCTGTCAAACAGTTCCGATACATATTCCAGTAGTACACGTATATAAAAATAGATATCATTATTGGATTTGCGTTTAATTGGGGCCTAAAGTGACCTGATAAACGGAGTTGACTGTAGTTAATACTTAGCACTTGATATAAATATACTGTTAATCGGGCACTTCGCCTACGGACATTTCGTCTACGACATTTTGTCTCTCATCAATTTCATATAACGGACTTTTATTCTGATGAAATTTCGTATAGTTGATATTTCGTATTATGGATAATTGGTCTGTCACGAAATATTCGGTCCGTGTTGTTTTTGGTTCGGCCGTACCAAATTTTAACCCGGACTAAATATTTCATACGTTTTTGGTCCGAGTGTATATTTTTGTGTTCAATAGGTAATAGATTCTAATTTCTATTTGATGAGAACAATATTGCTAATAATTATGCATTTTCTTAAACAGATAAATATAGAGTTACTTTAACTACAACATTGATTTTAGCCATTAGTGTACTTCTCTTGTTGGTCCCTTTGGGGAACACGCATTGCAACTATTTTTAAAAATGTGGTTTCACTCAATCTTCTTCCCTCGAGACTAATTGGTATACTATTGGCACGACGGACGTCGACGGTCATGCGGTCACTACCAATAAGCTAAATCTTGACATTACGAATACACATTCTAGATTACTCTAAATGAAATATTGCTCTCATCGTTTATAATATATTACCCTATTGAACAAATTCAACAAAATAATAACGTAGTATACCCGGACTGAAATATTTAGTCCGGCCGGACCAAAAACAACACGGACCAGAAACGTCTGGAATATTTAGTCCGGCCGGACCAAAACAACACGGACCGAATGTTTCGTGACTGGTCTAAACAACTCAATATAATCATTAAATGAATAATTAAGGTTAATATTTATGATGTAACAATTAATATTTAAGAATTATTTAAATTTGTATTAGTTTAGAAATTTAAATTATATGCGATCCCTTAAATAGATCCTTGCTTCTCTAATTCCAGAACCGCAAACGATAGTCATTTAACGCTTGCTCCAGCCAATGCTTTCCTTATAATGCATAATTGCTTCCCCAGATTCCCACTTTATAAATATCGCTTCTTGTATTGATTGTTCCAGCTGTTAATATCAAATAAATTATCTGAAACTGTGATTTGTACAAGTTCAACTGATACCCGATTGGAATCCATTATACACTGAGTAATTTGCAGGGTTGTTTGATTTAAATACAAAAAAATCAGATTTTTTAAATTAAAAAAACAACGAAAATCATGATTTTTTATCAAACTTGGTTGGGAGCAGGCCTTCATCTGGGTGCGCGGCGCGCACCCAGGGTTGCGTGATTTTAAGGAAAATGCTGGAAGGGTGCGTGAAATTGAAATTAATTGGGTGCGCACCCAGAGTATTTTTAATACTAAATTTGGTCTTTTTTTTGGTAAATATGCTATTTTTGGTTTATTTGGGTGCGCGATTGTAAAATAAACATTGCCTAGGGTGCGCGGATCTCTTAGGTCTAGATGAAGGCCTGGCTGGGAGGTAAAATTCTCTTACTAATATATTATTAATTATTACTTATTAGCGTATATAGCATACTAGGGTAGATAGGAAACAAGTAATTAAATACAACTGTGATTAACGATTGAGAGTCTATTTTGAGACTATTAAAACGTTAGAGGCATCAAGTATTAGCACACCTTGACATTCATCTTCGTTAAAGATTTCTCTCATTGCATGGCATGCTGCCTACAAACCACCCTCTTTCCCTGCACTAAGCTGAGGGTACCGACAGATTGTATTATTTATAGTCTTACTAACATTATAATAGATTTCCCGATTATCCTCCTAATAATCCTATACCAATAGGGCAAACCCCTGGATTTTTATCAAAGGTATTAGGCGGCAGTTTAGAAATGGAGCTAAACTCAGAGGATCTATAAACTCCAAACATAACCTACGGGTCAGCCCAACTAAATAATCACATACATTTGAAGAAGCTTGAAGAAGCACTACCATTTAGCGTATATCACAGGCTGAACTTTTTATTTCCTTCCCAAAAGGTGACAAAACGGTACAATTTCACTATCTTACCTCACCTAGATATTTTCGTGTTTTGTTAGAGGTTATTTTTTTATTGGATAGAGCTTTGAAAATAATGAGTGTTTGTCGAAACAGGGAGAAATCGGATAAAAATTGACTTAGTTAGGCCAAATTTTGTGTTATAAGCCAAAATCTACGGGAAACTTAAAATATAGCAAGATTGTTTGGAATATCGAATTTTGTGGTTGAACGCTTTCTTTTAATGAATGCCTATCGTTTTATTTTTATTTTTTTATTTTATAGAATGCCTAACAGAGGCTGTAATTTATTGGTCGAGAGTATATTCATGCATCCAATCTTTTATTTGTATACCATCAGTTTTTTCAATCAGTTATTTTACAGCATTTTCTTTGGAGGCACTATTAATCAACCAACGACCAAAGTATAGTGCCTCCAAAAGACATGCTGCCGGCAAAGGTGTAATTTTAGATTTTAGAAGTAAACTCAAAAGTTTAAGTGAGAGCAAAACTGATATCTTCAATATATTGATTGATAAAATCAATGATTGGATTTCCCGAGTATGCTTTGAGCTAAATTAAACACTTCCAGATACGTTGCCCAGAAATGTAGATTTAATGCACTTATAAACTATCTCAAAATTAACCATGATTTACTAAAGGGTTAGCTTACTTTTGTTCGTCAACAATGCATAGACACATGAACTTATCATAATATACTATCCGCACAACAACTCTTGAGATTCTCCAAGTAAGATAACATTTAGGGAGCACAAAATATTAGAAGACGATTTGAATCTCCTCTTCCTGAGTAATAAATTAGAAAATATTCTTCTTTCAAGGTGAACCTGTTTCTCCCCAGGAACTGATGCACGCTATTTTATCAATTGATAATCCTGCAACTTATCTAAGTGAGCTGGGTGAGGTCAGATGGTTTCAAAATTTCGCCTTCTTGGTTTCACATATTCAATATTGATTACCCGTTCACTACTCTATTGAGAGCATACTAAAATGGGCTTTATTCTTCGCTTAGGCTTAAAACATGATTAAATACAATATTAGTGGAGTATCCATTTCAAAATGAATGAACCAAATATTAACCAAATAAATTGGGACTTGAATAACATGAAAATAAAAGTATATTTGTCTTCTATTGGCATGATTCTGTTCGTGAAAATTGACCCCATTACCCAGTGACCCCATTGTATATTGAATATTTATTCAATCTTTTTGATGTGAAGTATATTAAATATTAAATAGTACATTTGCCAGGGTTTACATTTCCGGAACATTTGTTCTCCGGATAGCACAGAGACAGTAGGTGTGGTTATGATCACATCTTGTCACACCATGAATACTCATCTGGTCTTTCCAGAAATATCATTTTATTACTCAACACTAGGTATATTGGTAAGCGTAGCATCAAACGTTCAGACGATTTTGTGTACGGAGGGATGGAAGGGCTTGATGTACTAACAGGCCCACAACGGGGCATGGTACTTAATCAAGCCGAGATTGTACCTGAACCTCTACCCATCACAGAAGAGCTAGCATATGAATCTCAGGAACTTAAGATGGATCTATTTGTAGATGAGATACCAGAAGACGAGTTCATAAGTGGTGAGTTTGTACTTGATTCTCATGTCAATAACCACTCTTATTTATATTTATTTCGCGCTTAGTATTTAGGTCTATATTATCCTGTCACCAACAGTTTTTGTAATTTATTGATAACATGAACCCACTTGCTGCACGACCATGTAAACAGAATGATGCGTCCCTCTTGTATTTAACAACTCTGTATATCCAATAGAAAATATTTAATCTTTTTGTAGACGAGCCATTTTATCTGAACTCCTTTTTACCATCCCTGTATACCATAATATTTAATACGTGGTAAACACTATGTTAGGGCAAAATTGATATCCACTGCTAATTATAATCACAATTATACTATTCTGACAAAATAAATTTGACCCAAACACGATTCATTTTTATATTATAAAGCCTTTAACTTTTATAATTAGAGACTAGTATTGGCTAAAGGTAGGTATTTGTTTTAGTATCTTTTTACATTAGCTTTTATTTATTTTCATTATTAGGCTCAGAGAGGACGAGCAGTGCCGGTGGTGGTTCTCTGCTGGCTGAGATTCTTGATGTGTCTATGGACGACGATAATTACTTTGATGATAGTTCTATATCTGCAATCTAGGGCACTGTTAAAACTACTTAATCTAATCCCCATTTATACTCTACTTCTATATTCTTGTGATTCTTAGTTTAAACTACTGCTATAGCTAATTTTTATATTATTATTTAGTGTTTTTATCGATTTTCGAGGCTTTCTTGATTCGGTTCTATTTTTTTAATTATTTGAGTATCCTTTTATCTCTGAATTTTACACTACACACACCTACCGATAAATGGGAACTTAACTTCGAATAATACCAAGTAAATAGGGGATTGTAACAAATTTATTTTTTCCATATTAGCCACCAAAACCTTATTGTTTGGACTAACTTTGCTACTGTTTCAGCAAACTCAGTCTGATATCACTTGTCACTGTTGTATCTTTACAAGCTCTATTAGAACAAAATTCTTTTTGATTGCGCGCAAAGTATTCAATTATTTGTATTAACACAGGTCTGCTTACTGTAAACAATTTTCCCTGCTAATATTAGGTTTTTTTATTATGAATAAGCCCTATGGTCCCAATTTGACAAATTACTTAGGGTTTGTATTAAGTTTAGTTCCCTTAATGTAATTATGAAGTATCTCTATTGTGAACACAATTTTTGGTCCCTTGAATGTTCATAATAACAAAACCTGGTTACATTAGGCATTTATTGGAAAATATAATTATTTCAGAACAAATTAAGCATTTCTCCTAGAGTTAAGTATTATCATTCCAGATGAGGGTTGGGTGTACAAGAACGTCCTTCCTATCCTTTTGTAACATTCTCGTGCTCAGTGTTCTATTACGGGCAGTCTCTTCTCAAGATAACAGACCTCCCATTTTCACTGCGACTCAGTATATTTTTTCAGTGTCAGAAGATGCTCTTATAGGAATTGAACTAACTGCTTCAAGTCCTTTGAGTGGAGTAAGTTTTGTTAATTTTAGTTTATAATGAGGTACTTAATTCATTATAAGTATAAGCACCTCCTCGCCTTGGAGTTAGCGGCCCTTACTTATTTCATCTTCTATTACAGATAGATGCTACTGATTTTGAAGGTGACCCGATATTGTTTCAAAAGGTTGATATTAGTGATACACTTGAAATTTCACTTAATCAAACTACTGGCTCTCTCACAGTTGCATCACTATTGGACAGAGAAACAGTTGGTTCTTACTCATTTGATATCTTAGCCAACGATAACCAGAGAAGTGGCCTGTTCTTGCCAAGTGTTACAGTACAGATTGTAGTCCTGGATGTTAATGATAATGCTCCTTTTTTTGTAAACAGTCCATACTCTTTTACCATCGAGGAAGGAGTGAGCAATGGCTATCAGGTTGGTTTGTTTAAGAACGAAAATGTTATACTTTATTATAACTTGTAGTAGTATAGATTATTAATTTATTATAACTTGTGGTATATATGTTATGTCGATTTTACAAAATCAACATGAATCAACGGAACTAAAACAAGTGTTCGACTTTGGCTATATAACTCGGATAAGCCAAGGTTTTATTGCATTTTGTTCAGAATTCGCTTCATCCAAGTATATACCGACTTGTATGAATAATTTTTTTACCAAAATGAAATTTTTTTACTAGGATGAAAAAATATTCCAGGGTGATTTTACAAAATCAACGAATAAAATATGTCGATTTTATAAAATCAACATTTTTAATTAGTTGATTTTGTAAAATCGACATTCTGAAATCTCGCTTTTACAAAATCAACATTTCAGAATATCGATTTTACAAAATCAACTAATTTAATATGTTGATTTTATAAAATCAACTTTCTGTAATGTCGATTTTACAAATTCAATTAATTAAAAATATCTATTTTATAAAATCAACTATTTTACAAATTAAAACTTAAGTTTGTATGTTGATTTTACAAAATCTACATTTTGCATGTTGATTTTGTAAAATCGACTATTTGACAAAATCGACATAACATATATATTTTTAATTATTATAGCTTGTAGTATACATAACATTACTCAATTGTTTGTTATTTTGACCATATTAGATAAGTTACGTACAGTATACTCAGGGCAGGATTTACCCTTGAGTGGCCTGAAGTGGCCCGAACATGATCGACATTGGTCGGGACTCGGTAGTGGTCCTGTAGTGGGCCGAAGGCTATAGCCTACTTAGCCTAATGGTAAATCCGGCCCTGAGTATACTATATACAGTCGCGGACTTGGGACCCTCGGGACCAGGTTGTTTTGACCCGATTAACCGGTGGCTCTATTAAGCGAAGTTGACTGTATGTCATTCAGGGGGGGGGGGGGTCAATCTTAAGAATACTAACCCATAGGTGACTTCATGCAAAAATATATTTTTAGGGCATACCCACCCACCCCCCCCCCCTCACGAAGTACCAAGTACTTAACGAATTTATTGCTTTTGGACCCCTACACCCATTCAGTATTTGCCACAAGTGACACTCTGAAGTTGTCACCTGTGTCAGATTAGCATAAATTGTAACGAAGTTAATTACATCTGGTCCCTGAAGTCCTCCTATGAGCATTTTTACCCAAAACACAATTTTTTACAATTTTAATTAGTCAGCATAAAGGTGTGATAAGATTTATAAAAATTACCCTTAGTGTAAATTCTTGATAATTTGCTGCAAAATTTCGCAATAATATTGATTCGTACCCTCCATGAAGTACCAGGTACTTCATGAAATTTTTTTTAAAATGGGACCCACCACCTGGCTATGGGTCAAGTATCTGTCGATTGACCCCCCCCTGTGTCATTGTCACTTTATGAAATTTGGATTGGCTGTCTACAATTTCTATGATAATTGATAATTGATGATTGACACATTTAAGAGAAAAATTCCTTTGGATATTTATGGTTATACGTATACAATAGATTCAGTTTAATGGGGTAAATTTAGATTAGTATACTATCTCAAAATATTAATTTATCTAGAGGCGATAGGGAAAAGCTCATATTTATAGTTACGTACTAGTAGAATAGATTGAGTTATACCAAAAATATGTTAGGTTAAGAATTGTAGAATACTTGCCAACCAACCTCTAATTGTAATCTATTTGTACACTGAGCGAGAGAGCAGAATTTCTTAGACATTCGAGGGGAACTCCGACAATTCGTTACACGGCTAATCGTTACAGATAATTCGTTACAGACAATTCGCTACTGATCTGATTTGTTAATTTAATTAGTAATTATAATTCATTATTATCATTAATAAGTACTTAGTGTATAATTATTTAAGTATATAATAAAATCCCAATTAACAGTTTAACTGTTATCTTGTTAATTATACAATTTTGGTGTACTCACCTCATTTTCCAGTCCAAATCAAGCAAGTAATGTAAATATGATTGTAGTGCACTAGAAATATAACTCAGATTCTCAACAACAGCCTTAATTAATTACATGGCAATTAGCAATTACGTAGTTATTTGATCTATCAGATAAATGTTTTATATTAATTAAGTAAATTACTTCAAGTAAATCCCTGGGACTACCAGAGTGTTTGTTAACTAAGCAGTAATCCCTATTAATATTCTTTATTGCTATTACAGTAAACTTTGGTTAATCTTAACACCATGATAGTAACATTGTATTTCAGTATTTGGTATCGGAGAAATGTCAACTATTTCGAAAATAGAGTTTGGACTGTAGTATGAGATTAGATAACTTTTAAAAATACACGCTCAATTCTGAAACAGTCGAACCTTTCCTAACGGGCCAACTCTATACGTATAGGACAACTATACGTAGCTATACGTACTTATACAGTGCCGTCTTATTCACATAAATTGTGTATTGAGATCACCTGCTCAACGCGGCTAACACGCACCATTTTTTGTTCCCTTGAAAGCCAAATAATTCTGAACGATGATTAAGTTTATAGAAATTTTAATTTTGTTATAGTAGTTGTATCCTTGTATCCTTATTAGCTAAGGATATCAGAAGCCGCTTAATAGGTACGCCTTGGGACCAGGCCTGTAGCGAGAAACTGATAGCGGGTGAGGCTATGAGATTTGAGAGGGGGTTTGTTTAATAATCTATAATATAAAACCCTAAGTAAATTCAATTGAGTTTATAAGTTAAGAAAATCCCTAGCCACCCAGGCTACGAGGATTTTTTTGTAACGTAATCCGATTCTCCCAATTAGCCGATGTAATTATACTATTTGATATAACTTGCTTAAAAAATAACAGAAATTGACGATTATTTGTCTCCCGATTAAGCGACTTCCACTGTACTAGGTATTATGTGGTTTATCCAATACTTTTATAGACTAGAGACACGATCCGTCTATAACGGCCACCAATGCATAACGGCTATTTAGCTGTTCCTTAGGTAGCAGTTATAGACAGGTTGCACTGTAAAGTTTGTATTTATGGAAGAAAGAAATATTAATCTAGATCTAACTATTATTATCACAGATAAATTAAATTAGAACGAATAAAACTGGATATAATATCTACTATATTATTAATACTCGATTGTTGAGGGTTTTGTCCTAATTTATTGAACGATTATGGAAGTTTTTCCGAAGTTGGGAAATTTAAACTCAAAATTTCCGGAATTTTCTTGGAAATTTCGTGTTCGTATATCACTATATTAATAAATATACCTTCAAAATTGTAATTTTCGGTTAATTGGGTCAGACTTCCCTCGGATCAAAGTGATCCGATTAGTTGAGTTGACTGTACATACTATATAGGTATACTATATTTTCATATTTTTTATTTGACAGTTTTAATGAGATCTCAAAAAATATAGCATCATTTTCACAATTTTTTTACTGAATGTATTACGTCATGGTAGAAATAATTATTGCTGATAAGTTAACTTCAAAGTTTCCATACTATTCCCTATAGGTCAATCCATCTAGTGGAAGGATAATTGTCACAGACGCTGATATAGGAAACAATCAACCATCAGTATTTTCAATTATTTCCGGATCTGATGACAGATTCACCCTAGATCCCAATGGCAATCTCATCGCTACATTAGATGATAGTGTGGGAGTGAGGAGGATTATTGATTTTGAAACTACACAATCATACAATATACTTATAAGAGCTACCAACACTGAACCTGGCCCTTCGGGCCCAGTATATTCTGAGGTACGAGAATACTGTTATTTGTTAATTTAGTTATTACCCAGCTGTAGTGATTACTAATTGGTAAATAGAGGACCTTACTGTATTTTATTTATACGAATGCTTCGGTATCAGTCGCTTTGCGACAGATCACTCAAGCGCTATTCGGTCTCGATTATTCAATTAAGTACAGTAGAAGTAGACCATGTTAATGCGTTTACTTATTTTTAAGCAACAACAATAAATATTCGTATTATCCGTTGGTAAATGCAAAATTCGGATTCAACATACCGTACTTGTTTACCAATAATGCCCGTTGAAAGCCTCTAGGTTAATTTTGAATTTTAAATCAGTTGTTTGCCTATTTTTGAAAACAGCAACAATGTAGTTTATAGTATTTAAACTCAAAATGTATATATACGCCCCTCAACTCATACTTCAAAATGTATTTAGATTCTCCAAATACAAATACTTTTGTATTTGACCCCATCACTGACTAGCTTTTGATTGCTCTCCGACAATATATAATACTATATATATAGAGTAGTGTGCCAAGTTAACATTTATGAACTTATTCGATTTGCTTCGAAAGCAGGGGTGGATCTAGGGGGGGTCTGCCCCCCCAAAAAAAATTTATACTATTAGAAAATTTCATTCTATTTTGAATTGTAGTCCTATTTTGTTGAACACTTGGCCGATAATATTTAAAATTTGCACACCCCCCCCCCCCCCCCAAATTTTAGTGGCTAGATCCACCCCTGTTTCGTATGTAACTGAATCCCTTTGTTTACATTTCCTTATTATAGGTTAATGTTACTATTGCTGTTGTGAATATTAATGATGAAGATCCTATTTTCTCATTGGGATTCGAGGACCAAAATGTATCTATACCTGAAACATTTGTTGGAACCATTTTTACTATTCAAGCTGAAGATACCGATGCTGTTCTTTCTATTTTGACTACATTCTCTTATTCTATTATTTTTGGCAATGATCCAATTGGTGGAATAGATAGCTTTGCTATTGCATCTACAGGTAGGGATGTAATATGTAGTTTTGTTTTAGAGGGAAACCTTCAATAGAAATTATAGGATGCGAGCTCTTGTTCTCGGTTCCTTCGCAACGGTTGACTCGACAACCACACATACGCTCCACTAATTATAATTCATGTCTAATAAATTATTATTACAGTAACCCTCGCAAATCCGAACAGGAGTGTTTTATTCAAATTTCTGTCCCAATTAGTGAATTCGTTCGGATTAGTGAAGTATTACACTTTCTATAGGCATCTATAAAATGAGGATCCTCCATAATCTGAGTTCATTTACATATTCAAGTTATAGTGCAGCATCGTAACAATAAATTTTTTCATTTTTTGATAAAAGCACCAAAATTTGTACCCATGTACATTGATGTAGTGCGAACATTTATGGATATTGAGGAAATTGAAAGAGAGGCTCTGTCAGCCATGATAGTGGTACCAAAATTCCCACGTCCGCTAGTGTTTCCGATAATCACACATAACCAAATTTGGAGAATTCTTACTTCAAGAATGTTAATAGTATATTCCTATCAACATATACAGTACTCCAATTTTGTCCTTACTTTATCGAGTCATCCCAGGATCGACTCCACTAAAGTTCCTGAAATTAGCAGAGTTGGTAGGTTTTGGCCAAGTGGTTAAAACCAGGTTTAAACCGACCTGTCCAAATCTAAAAATTGGACAAAACCTTAAATATTTAAAATATATGCATTTACTTGTATAGAAAATGTCGCTACCAAGTATAATATAGTCTAATCTATCATCAAATACATGCATATAGCAACATTATATGCATTATTCTAACATGGTATATAATATTACACCGGTTTTGTCCACTGTCTGTCTAAAACTGGTTTGGACTGGACAAAATCCAACCCTGGAATTAGTTATACACATGCTGACCCTCTGGACGGTAAATTAATGCAATTGTGCAAGATATCATATACCCAGGTTTTATCTGTTTTTATTTGTCGATCCTAAATAGAATGACCATATATGTATATATACGAACCCTTCGGTCTTGGTCAATTAAAATGTTTAGCACAAATTATCTCTTTATAGGTGCGGTTTCAGTTGCAGTTACCAAACTCGATCATGAGACTCATAGTGAATATACTCTAGTCATACAGGCAGAAGAAGATCAGTCTCCGAAAGCTTCTGTTCTCACGACTTTGACTCTCATTATAGAAGATAGTAATGAATTTCTTCCTGTGTTCATTCAATCTACTTTTGATGCTGATCTTTCAGAAGCTTCTGATATCAATTCTGCTGCCTTGTTAGTAACTGCGGTAGACTTGGATCCGGTAAGTTAGTTTAAGGCATCTTCATATTCGGCAGTATTTGATAGAAAAACTACGTTATCTTTGTACTATACTAAATAAGATATTATAATCCATTACTTAGAACGTGTCATTATATGTTATTTTCTTGTTTTCTTAATTTTGAGAACTGGCTAATTGTTTACCTCTCCACTCTTTACATGGGTAACATGAACATTATCTTATTCTAATTACACAGCGCATTTGAATACTTATTGAATTTTCGCTTTCTAAATGTAGTACATATACTAATTATCTATAGCAGTTTTATAATAATTTATAACTAGTATTTCTGTAGAATATATGATGTGTATTTCTTTAGTCACATACAGTAACATACAGTCTAGATGGAAGTACTGACTCATCGAAATTCTTTATTGACAGTTCTACTGGACTTATTTCATTGATTAGTTCACTAGATCGTGAAACACAAGCTACTTACACGTTCGAAGTAATTGCAACAGACGATGCCAGCAGTCCTAGTTCTGATACTGCTACTGTGAATATACAAGTTACTGATGAGAACGACAACTCTCCTACTTTCGCAGTTTCCGAACAAACTATTGATTCTAATGAATTGATTACTGTTATACCGTTTGTTCTCTACAACATCATAAATGCGAATCCAGTTACTGACATTGATGATGGAGTCAATGAGCAGGTATTTAATTAAATATACACTCCCTGCCAAAAAGTATTTGAACACCTATTTTCTCATTGATCTCTCCGCGTTAATTCTATTATACTTTGTTGCGAATTTGTTAAGGATAACTAAAACTCATCCCTGATTTGATTAATACTAACGAATAACATGTTTATGCAAGACTTACAAGTTACAATGTAAATAACTTAATCCACAAACATACAACAATATTGTGAATGTTTAGGAAGATTTATTGTGATACGTTTTCTATATCATAATTTGTATTTGTATTTAGACTTATAGTACACCATAGTGTGAAATACATCTGAAAAACTTAGCTTATAAAAGTAAACACAATATTTTTTCAGATTATTGCTAGTTATAAGGTATATTATTAAAATCAAAGATTGTGTTTTACGACTTAATAGTATTTAATATCAATATAGTACTTTTTCTTCGAATAATTTCACGAGTATAGTATGCTTTTTCTAATCCCGATTAAAAAAGTCAATCCCGAAATCCAGGGATTGCAAAATATGTCTGGGTTTGTCAGCCCTAAATATGACTACGTGTATTGTCAGTCCAGACTCATTATTGATTGAATATTTTATAGTTAAACTGGATTTAATCTGGTTTCACACATTCATACAATTAATTCAAATTTTATTAGGTCGAGTTTTAAATGTACCAATAAGATCCTCAAAATAGTAGAATTAACTCAATATTCCTTTATAATTAATTTAACTTCAGCTATATTTGTAAACAATGTTTATCTATTGATTTCCTTGGTTTCTTATTTGTATCTAATTTATTAAATTTAATTATAGGTGAAGTATAGCCTCCAAACAGGAGATAGTGCTTTCTCTTTAGACCCAGACACTGGGTTGCTATCAGTTGTAGCTGTGTTGGATTTCAGTATTCAATCTGTATATAAGCTTACGGTTATTGCAACAGATCAAGCTGTACTAGCTACTGAGAGACGTACTGGTTCATTTGTGCTTACTATTAACGTTAACGATGTAAACGATAATTCTCCTGTGCTAGCACCAATTGGGCCACACTCTGTCAAAGAAGGTTTGCCATCTGGCACTATAGTTTTTACTGTATCTGCGACTGACACGGATGGTGGATTGAGTATACCACTTTCTTTTACTATAATGGTAACTTTATTAGAGGCATTTTATATACTCTGGTCTTATTGTATATAATATGTTCGTTCGTTAAAATGGATACACCTTATAAGACTAATGTCCGGACTGATAAATCTTATTTACCGTATTTATTGACTAGTTTCAAAATTAATAATCACTTATTAATGCTAAATATATACACATACCTAGGTGAATAGGATATCCCGAAGAAATGATGATAGATTTAATCTCCTCTAAACAAACTAATTAATCTTCATGACACTCAAATTAAAAATGAATTGTAAATCAGATTGTCAGCCATTATATTTTTCCATGCTATTGAATGTGTTTCTTGTCTTCTCTGTAAATATCTTATTTCGAAACGACATTAAAATTAGTAAATATTCTTGTCACTCACCTGTCATTATGAAATGAGATTTTGCTAAATATTCTGTCATATTCCTCCTTTTTAACATTTGGTCAGTTTAATTAAATTTAAACTCAAAAACTCAAAAGCTATTGGATTCGTTCTACGTGAATCGAATCGATTGTCTTATGGATAGCTATATCGTTTGAAGGGGCTTGGACACAAAAGCACTTGCACTACTTTCCACAATCACTGGTTAACTTTATAATTAACTTTACAGTATTTCCAAACACAATTTTGCCACAATTTTAAATCCAATTACAAAATTGTTTCCTTGAACTTCTTTTCTAAAATTTTTTTATTCGAATAATAAAGCTAGAATTACAATTTCGCTTTATTCTGCAATTTGAATTACTTTTAAGCTATCTGTTTATATCAGGTATTGGACTTTTGGATCGATTATATTAATCATTATATAATTATGTATTTAGGAAGCTGGTACTGTACCATTTTCGATTGTTGACATCGGAATTCCTACGAATACTTTTGCTTCTGCTCATATTTCAACAACACGCGCTCTGGACTTTGAGGCAACTGTTGACAAGTTGTATGCACTTACTATAATTGTATTTGATGGAAACTTTGTAGATTCAGTAGTCGTTACCGTAACTACTGAAGATATCAATGATAATTTTCCAATTTTTTCAATACCATCTGGTTATTCGTTTACTGCAGACGAGAGTGAAACTGGGACTATTATTGGTGAGTTAGTCGCTTGAATGAGTTTGATATTTTTAACAAACAGGGATCAGCTTTATACAAACGGCAATTATCCACTTATTCACGCCTGCTATTGGTTAAGATTTGTTGAACACTACACCAATTGTAATGGCATGACGATAAATTTAATAAAAGATATATACACTTAGCAGATTAACATTATAGTACGTATATCTACGTATTATTGAAATACTGATTTTTCCCTTGATAGCTGCTAAACATATTTGTATTTGTGTTTACCTTTGTTTACATATAGTTTGAATATAGGAACTGTATTGGCTACTGATGACGATACAAGTATATTTGGACCTGTTATTTACGTGAAGACAGGAGATAGTGAGGACTATTTCCAAGTTGATTCTAGCTCTGGCGAAGTTTCTATCAAGATTCAATTGGATGCAGAAATATTTTCTATTTATCGATTTTCTGTCGTAGCTTTTGATAGTGGAGTCCCTCCTCTAAGTAAGATCGTAACAATCACTGTGACTATTAATGACGTAAATGACAATTCCCCATCATTCTTAATATCTAGTGTTGAGGTATCTATTGATGAAAACACAGTTGTAGCTAGTATCTTCACTTTTATTGCAAAAGACAATGATCGAGATTCTCCTAATAACGTTGTGAAGTATTTTATTACTACATCGTTTCCAGTAGTTCCTTCTATTTCTTCATTATTTACTATTGGAGAGGATACCGGCACGATCGAAAGTGAGTTTAATATTGCTATCACATCAAAATTCATCATGGTATAACTTAAATTTCCTAGATAATATTAGAATCATTTTAACTAGAAAATATCATAATTAATTAATTAGGCGGATCAAAGTTGTTCGCTTTACTATAATATAGTATATTTGGCTCCTTAATGTATTTTAAATTGTAATCTATTTCCAAAATATTTATAAGCAGTAAACCCTAATACATTCCCCTTAAAAATGACTTCAATTAGGTACTTCTGCACCCAATCGTGAAGATTTCAGTGAAATCACACTCACTATTGAAGCTCGGGACCAAGGAAGTCCTTCACTTTCAGATTCTGCCATAATAAAAATATCATTAAATGACTTAAATGATAATAGTCCTACATTCGAATTTCCCAGCTATTCTCTTGACGTTGACGAGGATACATTGACAAGTAAGTGGAATGTCTGATTAACCATCAATACGTGAGTATAGGATTATAGTATACTACTACTATACTACTGTCACTAGTATGGTAATGTTGCTACAATCAAATCCTACTTATCCAATGTGAGTACAATACACCCCCCAAATTAGGACTAGCCACTTAGGAAGAATTCTGGCTGATAAGCATCGCGGCGCCAGGTTTTTCGAAATGGGGGGGGGGGAGCTACGATGAACTTGTCATACTTACAAACTATCCAAGGATATAGGGTTTTCATCGAATATCCAGAGATTTTTTAGAAATTATTTTTGCTTATATTTCCGTAATAGATAAGCATTGTATGTACAAATAATATTATTCTTGGGGAAAATAATTACCACAAATAGTTCAAGAGAACTATAGAATGTCCATTTCTAGGTATTTAGCAATGAAAATCCAGGGAATCCCCATTATCCTTTGGAAAAATAACTTGTAATTATTTAGGAGCTGAAAAAACTGGTTAGATACGTTCATACAAACGGTAAAATATCTGAAAGTTTGCATGTAATCGGTAAATTGTGTAAGAGAATGCTTATACACGTATAGAGCTGAGCTCTAGTAGAGTTCAGATTTTTTCCCATACTAAAACCCCAGGCTTACTTTCTAAAAGTCAATTTCAAACCCTGGGAAAACTGACCTTTCTCAGTGCCTGAATACACATACTGAAAAACTGAACTCTACTAGAGCTGAGCTCTATATATGTTATTTGATTGTGTAAATAGTAATAATACGCGTATACAAAGCCATACCCAATTTTAGACCTGCCAACGCCACGGGATTTACCCATGGCCCACCCGTTTAGATACGTATTTACTCACTGGACTCCTCAAACTCAGTATATCACTTCTGACAGTAACTAAGATCTGTATTCGGTATTGGGTAATATATAATATTTAAATTACCGTATTTATAAGCGTTTATTGTTGTTTTCGCCATTTGGACCAAAAATTGAGTGAGTTTTCCAGAATATCACATGTTGTCACAATTTATTTATTAAAATCGGTTGATAATCGTGCTAGGGCTTATATTCGAAAAAGATGTTTACTCTGGCCCCTGGGCAGTGGTAATAATTATTTATTTGCTACTTGGGGGGGGGCGATTATTCGAGGGGGGGGATACTATTCCAGATATACGGTACAATATATATGTTCTCGATGAAAATCGAGCGAGCGAGCTAAAATTTTTAGACATTCGAGCCTCTAGAAATGTGTCCAGGGGAATGAGTCAATTTCCAGGGAATTCTTGGCTAGAGAAAGAGGATTAGCCTGCACTAGGTTATCAGTTAGGATTTTAACTTGATTGAGAATACCCTAAAATCCTGACCACCCTGCCCCCCCTCTGGCGTCGCGCCTGTTGATAAGTCTGAAAGCCAATATTAACACATACGTGATACGTGTCACATTTCATATATGATATCTGCCGACCTGCTGTTCTTATAAACGCATATGCGTATTTACAAGGTTCTGATTAGCGAGGGTGGTGTTCTTGCTTTTTAAATGAATTTTCCTTCCATTCCTCGAAAAGTTTTGTCTTTCAGAAGTGTGATTCTTGTCATTTTTAAAGAATCTCAACTCTGAAGATCCTCTTTATAAATTGTCTCATTACATGTTGATGTTTATACACGTTGTGTCCTATATACTAATTAATAATTACTATTCAAAAACAATATTTTGTATTTTCTTGTTAAATTAGTTATATACCTATTATTATTCTCTAGGCGAAACTTTAGTTCAAGTACGGGCCTTTGAAAATCCTCCGGATGCCAACACTCAGATTACTTACTCTTTAGCAAATGCTGCCGGTGGTATGGCCGATAACCATTTGCAGTATGTTTCTATTGATTCAGGGACAGGTGTTATCACTGCAGCAAAAAGTTTAGATTTCGAGCACCTTTCGACTTTACTTTTGAATATCATTGCTACAGATGGTACTTTCCCTGATACTGCGACTCTCACAATTACAGTCAATAACATTAATGATAACGATCCAATTCTGACTAGTACGTTTAATTTAATTATTATGTATAACTGTTTAACCTCAATCAATTTTATAACCGGTTGAGTGTTGTCCAGCATGAATATGTTTCACCTTCGTCATTTTTACTGTGCCGACTATACTATAGTATAGTGGCCCAGTATTAGAATCACTGCCTTTATTATTATTATTACTGTGCCGACTATACTATAGTATAGTGGCCCAGTATTGGAATCACTGCCTTTATTATTTTTACTGTGCCGACTATACTATAGTATAGTGGCCCAGTATTAGAATCACTGCCTTTATTATTTTTATTATTATTACTGTGCCGACTATACTATAGTATAGTGGCCCAGTATTAGAATCACTGCCTTTATTATTATTACTGTGCCGACTATACTATAGTATAGTGGCCCAGTATTAGAATCACTGCCTTTATTATTATTTTTATTATTATTATTATTTCTCCGTAGCAGGTGCCCTGGCCACACCTGTATACATAGAGGGCTGAAACTTGGCATGTAGATTCGGAGTCGACGTCTAATTTGCACCTGGGGTTACGATTTTGTATTAACAAATTCTTGACACATCTTTAACACCTTTCAAAATTTGTCTGGTCCATAACTCAAAAAATGTTTTACTAAACCCGAAAATTTTATTTCACATTTGGATTCGCCATAAAATTCTGCGTCTGATGGGAGAAGAAATTTTTCAATAAAGGGGTCAATTTCTGCCATAAATGGGGGTTGAAATTTCTTTGTTTACTGACACTTCAATTTCAGTAAAGTGTTAAATCTAATTCTATTGTTTCAACTTGTAATAATTATATTGATTTAACTTGTTAAATCCTACTCTAGTGATTCAACTTGCGATAATTATATTGATTTAACTTATAAATTCCAGCTGGCTTCTATTTAATTTTAGTATTACTATACAATTGATTAAATTAAATAATATAATATAAGGAATTTGTTGACTCAACTCAACCAACCATGGATAACATTGCTAAAATAAATAACTAATAATATAATTTATTATCAATACATAATGAATGAATGGCATTAAACTCAAGATGGTTTATGATAGAAACAAACTTCAAATTTATCTCCCGTCCTTGTGGCTCGGATCAATTAACAAATGGATCATGACACCTTGAGGCGTTGATGACTTGGCGAAAAAAAATCCAAAATTGCAGATGTGCTGACAGCATGTTCTTTTGGAGGCACTATCAATGACCCACCAACAAAATATAGTGCCACCAAAGGAACATGCGTCGGCACAGCTGCAATTTTGGATTTTTTTTTATTATTATTATTTTTATTATTATTATTATTTCTCCGTAGCAGGTGCCCTGGCCACACCTGTATACATAGAGGGCTGAAACTTGGCATGTAGATTCGGAGTCGACGTCTAATTTGCACCTGGGGTTACGATTTTGTATTAACAAATTCTTAACACATCTTTAACACCTTTCAAAATTTGTCTGGTCCATAACTCAAAAAATGTTTACTAAACCCCAAAATTTTATTTCACATTTGGATTCGCCATAAAATTCTGCGTCTGATGGGAGAAGAAATTTTTCAATAAAGGGGTCAATTTCTGCCATAAATTGGGGTTGAAATTTCTTTGTTTACTGACACTTCAATTTCAGTAAAGTGTTAAATCTAATTCTATTGTTTCAACTTGTAATAATTATATTGATTTAACTTGTTAAATCCTACGCTAGTGATTCAACTTGCGATAATTATATTGATTTAACTTATAAATTCCAGCTGGCTTCTATTTAATTTTAGTATTACTATACAATTGATTAAATAAAATAATATAATATAAGGAATTTGTTGACTCAACTCAACCAACCATGGATAACATTGCTAAAATAAATAACTAATAATATAATTTATTATCAATACATAATGAATGAATGGCATTAAACTCAAGATGGTTTATGATAGAAACAAACTTCAAATTTATCTCCCGTCCTTGTGGCTCGGATCAATTAACAAATGGATCATGACACCTTGAGGCGTTGATGACTTGGCGGAAAAAAATCCAAAATTGCAGATGTGCTGACAGCATGTTCTTTTGGAGGCACTATCAATGACCCACCAACAAAATATAGTGCCACCAAAGGAACATGCGTCGGCACAGCTGCAATTTTGGATTTTTTTTTTTTTCTCCGTAGACGGTGCCCTGGCCACAGCTTTATAGTTGATGGGCTTAAACTTTGCATGTAGGTGCGATGGGACCGTCTAATTTGCACCTGGGGTAACGATTTCTGATTAAGAAATTTTTGACACATCTTTAACACCTTTCAAATTTTGTCTGGTCCATAACTCAAAAATTGTTTTACTAAACCCCCAAGTTTTATTTCATATTTGGATTCACCATAAAATTCTGCGTCTGATGGGTGAAGAAAATTTTCAATAAATGGTTTAATTTCTGCCATAAATGGGGGTTGAAATTTCTTTGTTTACTCACACTTCAATTTCAGTAAAAGTGTTAAATCTAATTCCATTGTTTCAACTTGTAATAATTATATTGATTTAACTTGTTAAATCCTACTCTAGTGATTCAACTTGCGATAATTATATTGATTCAACTTATAAATTCCAGCTGGCTTCTATTTAATTGTAGCATTACTATACAATGGATTAAATTAAATTAATTTATATAAGGAATTTGTTGACTTTACTCAACTCACCGTGGATAACATTGCTAAAATAAATAACTAATAAATTAATTTATTATCAATAAGTAATGAATGAATGGCATTAAACTAAAGATGGTTTATGATAGAACCGTTAAGATTTTACATTCCACAACAACGACAGATTAAGTGATTATATTTATTTCGGCGAGAATATTCTTTTTGCACAATTAATGTACTGACGTAATTTATTATAATTAATTCCTTTTGTATTTAACTTATAGAATTTTCCAATTGGATTATTGGGGTTATCGAGTGCGCTGAATTCATATATGATAGTGAAATTCGATTTAAATTAATAATAAGTGCAAATAATTGAACTTTATTTATTTTGCTGTACATAATAATGGTGTTAAATTATTAATTTATTAATTAAATATTTATACTAATTAGGTAAATTTCATTAATCTCAGAGATGATACAAGATAGAAACAAACTTTCAATTTATCAATTGGTCCTTATGCCAAGTACCACCTATACAAGTGGGTCTTGACACCTTGAGGTGATGATGACATCGTCAAAAAAATGTATTTTCACAATTTTGTGAATTAAATAATTCGCATGGGTTGGTTGGAGTTGGGTGAATACCCAACACGCACTTTAAAAATGCTGAGTCATCACAGATTATATTCTACTGAAACTTGAATATCTCTCAAATGAAGTGAGCTAAATGGAAACTTCCACCACTCTAAGGGTCGTTGCATACTGAAACACCTTTCTGAAATATTTTAACACCTTCATAGTGATGATGACTAGGCGAAAAAAAAAAATCCAAAATTGCAGCTGTGCCGACAGCATGTTCCTTTGGAGGCACTATCAATAAACAACCACCAAAATATAGTGCCACCAAAGGAACATGCGTCGGCACAGCTGCAATTTTGGATTTTTTTTTTTCTCCGTAGACGGTGCCCTGGCCAGAGCTTTATAGTTGATGGGCTTAAACTTTGCATGTAGGTGCGATGGGACCGTCTAATTTGCACCTGGGGTTACGATTTTTGATTAACAAATTTTGGACACATCTTTAACACCTTTCAAAATTTGTCTGGTCCATAACTCAAAATATGTTTTACTAAACCCCCAAATTTTATTTCACATTTGGATTCACCATAAAATTCTGCGTCTGATGGGAGAGGAATATTTTCAAAAATATGTTTAATTTCTGCCATAAATGGGGTTTGAAATTTCTTTGTTTACTCACACTTCAATTTCAGTAAAAGTGTTAAATCTAATTCTATTGTTTCAACTTGTAATAATTATATTGATTTAACTTGTTAAATCTTACTCTATTGTTTCAACTTGAGATAAATATATTGATTCAACTTATAAATTTCCTGCTGGCTTCTATTTAATTGTAGTATTACTATACAATGGATTAAATAAAATATAATGATATAAGGAATTTGTTGACTAAACTCAAATCACCGTGGATAACATTGCTAAAATAAATAGCTAATAATTTAATTTATTATCAATAAGTAATGAATGAATTTCATTAAACTAAAGATGGTTTATGATAGAACCGTTAAGATTTTACATTCCACAACAACGACAGATTAAGTGATTATATTTATTTCGGCGAGAATATTCTTGCACAATTAATGTACTGACGTAATTAATTATAATTAATTCCTTTTGTATTTAACTTATATACGCTTCCAATTGGATTATTGGGGTTTTCGAGTGCGCTGAATTCAAATATGATAGTGAAATTCGATTTAAATTACAAATAAGTGCAAATAATTGAACTTTATTTATTTTGCTGTACATAATAATGGTGTTAAATTATTAATGTATTAATTAAATATTTGTACTAATTATCTAAATTTCATTAATCTCAGAGATGATACAAGATAGAAACAAACTTTAAATTTATCAATTGGTCCTTATGCCACGCACCACCTATACAAGAGGGTCTTGATACCTTGAGGTGATGATGACATCGTCAAAAAAATGTATTTTTACAATTTTGTGAATTAAATATTTCGCATGGGTTGGTTGGAGTTGGGTGAATACCCAACACGCACTATAAAAATGCTGAGTCATCACAGATTATATTCTACTGAAACTTGAATATCTCTCAAATGAAGTGAGCTAAATGGAAACTTCTACCACTCTAAGGGTTGTTGCCTACTGAAACACTTTTCTGTAATAATTTAACACCTTCATAGTGATGATGACTAGGCGAAAAAAAATCCAAAATTGCAGCCTGTGCAGACAGCATGTTCCTTTGGAGGCACTATCAATAAACCACCACCAAAATATAGTGCCACCTAAGGAACATGCGTCGGCACAGGCTGCAATTTTGGATTTTTACTGTGCCGACTATACTATAGTATAGTGGCCCAGTATTAGAATCACTGCCTTTATTATTATTACTGTGCCGACTATACTATAGTATAGTGGCCCAGTATTGGAATCACTGCCTTTATTATTATTTTTATTATTTCTCCGTAGCAGGTGCCCTGGCCACACCTGTATACATTGAGTTCTGAAACTTGGCATGCAGGTGCGGAGTGACCGTCTAATTTGCACCTGGGGTTACGATTTTTGATCAAATAATTTTAACACCTATTTAAACTAATTATGGCTCATAACATGAAATAATTAATATTGAGCTTGATAAAATTTACATATACGGATATAGAATTAATTTCTACACCTTTTGGCAATTCACGAATGTTCAATTTAGCATAGCTTTGTGCCATAATTGGGGTGCCAATCTCCTGTGTTTCCTCACACTTGAGATTCAGTAAAACTGTTAAATCTAATTCTATTGTTTCAACTTGTAATAATTATATTGAATCTAATTCTATTGTTTCAACTTGTAATAATTATATTGATTTAACTTGTTAAATCTTACTCTATTGATTCAACTTGCGATAATTATATTGATTTAGCTTATAAATTCCAGCTGGCTTCTATTTAATTCTAGTATTACTATACAATGGATTAAATTAAATAATATAATACAAGGAATTTGTTGACTCAACTCAACCAACCATGGATAACATTGCTAAAATAATTAACAAATAATATAACTTATTATCACTACATAATGAATGAATGGCATTAAACTCAAGATGGTTTATGATAGAACAGTTAAGATTTAACATTCCACAACAACGACAGATTAAGTGATTATATATATTTTCAGCGAGAATATTCTTGCACAATTAATGTACTGACGTAATTAATTATAATTGATTCCTTTTGTATTTAACTTATAGACGGTTCCAATTGGATTATTGGGGTTATCGAGTACGTGGAATTCAAATATTATAGTGAAATTCAATTTAAATTAATAATAATTGCAAATAATTGAACTTAATTTATTTTGCTGTATATAATAATGGTGTTAAATAATTATAAATTAATTAATTATTTATACTAATTAGCTAAATTTCATTAATTTCAGAGATGATTCAAGATAGAAACAAACTTTCAATTTATCAATTGGTCCTTATGCCAGGTACCACCTATACAAGTGGGTCTTGACACCTTGAGGTGATTATGACATCGTCAAAAAAATTTATTTTTACAATTTTGTGAATTAAATAATTCGCATGGGTTGGTAGGAGTTGGGTGAATACCCAAACGGCACCTAAAAAATGCTGAGTCATCAGCTATTATATTCTACTGAAACTTGAATATCTTTGAAATGAAGTGATCAAAAACGAAACTTACAACTCAATAAGGGTCGTTGCCTTCTGTAACACCTTTTTGAAATAATTTAACACCTTCATAGTGATGATGACATGGCGAAAAAAAATCCAAAATTGCAGCTTGTGCCGACAGCATGTTCCTTTGGAGGCACTATCAATAAACCACAACCAAAATATAGTGCCCCCAAGGAGCATGCGTCGGCACAGGCTGCAATTTTGGATTTTTTTTTATTATTATTATTATTTCTCCGTAGCAGGTGCCCTGGCCACACCTGTATACATAGAGGGCTGAAACTTGGCATGTAGATTCGGAGTCGACGTCTAATTTGCACCTGGGGTTACGATTTTGTATTAACAAATTCTTGACACATCTTTAACACCTTTCAAAATTTGTCTGGTCCATAACTCAAAAAATGTTTTACTAAACCCCAAAATTTTATTTCACATTTGGATTCGCCATAAAATTCTGCGTCTGATGGGAGAAGAAATTTTTCAATAAAGGGGTCAATTTCTGCCATAAATGGGGGTTGAAATTTCTTTGTTTACTGACACTTCAATTTCAGTAAAGTGTTAAATCTAATTCTATTGTTTCAACTTGTAATAATTATATTGATTTAACTTGTTAAATCCTACTCTAGTGATTCAACTTGCGATAATTATATTGATTTAACTTATAAATTCCAGCTGGCTTCTATTTAATTTTAGTATTACTATACAATTGATTAAATTAAATAATATAATATAAGGAATTTGTTGACTCAACTCAACCAACCATGGATAACATTGCTAAAATAAATAACTAATAATATAATTTATTATCAATACATAATGAATGAATGGCATTAAACTCAAGATGGTTTATGATAGAACCGTTAATATTTTACATTCCACAACAACGACAGATTAAGTGATTATATTTATTTCGGCGAGAATATTCTTTTTGCACAATTAATGTACTGACGTAATTTATTATAATTAATTCCTTTTGTATTTAACTTATAGAATTTTCCAATTGGATTATTGGGGTTATCGAGTGCGCTGAATTCAAATATGATAGTGAAATTCGATTTAATTAATAATAAGTGCATATAATTGAACTTTATTTATTTTGCTGTACATAATAATGGTGTTAAATTATTAATGTACTATTAAGTAAATATGTATACTAATTATCTAAATTTCATTAATCTCAGAGATGATACAAGATAGAAACAAACTTTCAATTTATCAATTGGTCCTTATGCCAGGTACCACCTATACAAGTGGGTCTTGACACCTTGAGGTGATGATGACATCGTCAAAAAAATGTATTTTACAATTTTGTGAATTAAATAATTCGCAAGGGTTGGTTGGAGTTGGGTGAATACCCAACACGCACTTTAAAAATGCTGAGTCATCACAGATTATATTCTACTGAAACTTGAATATCTCTCAAATGAAGTGAGCTAAATGGAAACTTCCACAACTCTAAGGGTCGTTGCATACTGAAACACCTTTCTGAAATAATTTAACACATTCATAGTGATGATGACTAGGCGAAAAAAAATCCAAAATTGCAGCTAGTGCCGACAGCATGTTCCTTTGGAGGCACTATCAATAAACCACCACCAAAATATAGTGCCACCAAAGGAACATGCGTCGGCACAGGCTGCAATTTTGGATTTTTTTTTTTCTCCGTAGACGGTGCCCTGGCCAGAGCTTTATAGTTGATGGGCTTAAACTTTGCATGTAGGTGCGATGGGACCGTCTAATTTGCACCTGGGGTAACGATTTTTGATTAAGAAATTTTTGACACATCTTTAACACCTTTCAAAATTTGTCTGGTCCATAACACAAAATATGTTTTACTAAACCCCCAAATTTTATTTCACATTTGGATTCACCATAAAATTCCGCGTCTGATGGGAGAAGAAAACTTTCAATAAAGAGTTTTATTTCTGCCATAAATGGGGGTTGAAATTTCTTTGTTTACTCACACTTCAGTTTCAGTATAACTGTTAAATCTAATTCCATTGATTTAACTTGTTAAATCTTACTCTATTGATTCAACTTGCGATAATTAAATTGATTTAACTTATAAATTGCAGCTGGCTTCTATTTAATTTACCATACAATGGATTAAATAAAATAATATAATATAAGGAATTTGTTGACTTAATTCAACTCAACCGTGGATAACAATGCTAAGATAAATAACTAATAATATAATTTATTATCAATACATAATGAATGAATGGCATCAAACTCAAGATGGTTTAAGATAGAAACAAACTTCAAATTTATCTACCGTTCCTTGTGACTCGGACCAATTAACAAATGCTTCTTCACACCTTGGGCGTTGATGACTTGGCAAAAAAAATCCAAAATTGCAGCCTGCGCCGACAGCATGTTCCTTTGGAGGCACTATCAATAAACAACCAACAAAATATAGTGCCACCAAAGGATCTTGCGTCGGCACAGGCTGCAATTTTGGATTTTTTTAATTATTTTCTTGATTTATACGTACAAACAAGATGTAGTTTACTTTAGTACTATTTCTATAATTAAAGATACATTCTCAAGTAATTTATACATGATGGCTTTGCAAGTTTCCATTTTTCCATTCACAAAATTGGATTAAAGAAAATCTAATTAAATTAATAGCCATTTACTGGCTCTATGAAATTTTGACAACTATTTGGTAGAGAGTCTGCACTATAGTGTAATGCGGACAAAAAACTGGTACGGTTTGTCTCCAGCACCGGATTGTTATGGATTTTCATTATTTCTTGATTGCAAGTTCTCTAATGAAATTATTATGTTTCATCACGGTGGTAATTATATCTAGTTTAATTCAGAACACACTATCATGTAATTTGCAGGCTGCCTGAAGTTCACAAATGGTCAAATCTGTTCAATTAATATTATGTTGCATGCTAGCAAGTGAATTACAGAATTCGTGAATAGTGAGCTTATTAGCTGTTTTTCAGATTTTCTTCATTGATTAATGACAATAAAGGAATATTTAAGTACGATTACTTATACATAAAATTAATTGCCACGATATTTATAAGTTTCATTACATTCAAGAATTCCAGCTTCACAATTACTAAGTTCAGTAATTTCTATGATACAATGCCCCATAATCTGAATTGATTCGACCTGACCATCTGTATCCTCTACACAGCATAATATATTGATTATAGGGATACTGTAAATTATATTCAAGTGGAGAAAATAAATTGAATCCCCAAATCACTAAACTAAACTCTGTAATGTACCTACTTTGAGTGATTGTCACTGATTGATCTATACATATGTTGATATTTAAAATGTTCACATGTATTAAATGCTATTATTGAGATGTGTACCCTCGAACAGTGAGCATTTTATATGACATACATGTGGTCACTAAGGAGCGGCTCCAAGATCTAGCCAAGCAGGGTTTCATCCAGGCGTGCGGAAACTTGTCTAGGCGCGCAAAAATCGCGAGATGCTCCTATAGACGTAATACAAATTGAGTAATTTAGCGCGTGTGTGAGCGAGGCCAATTTTTGGCGCGCATAATAATTCGCCTGGATGAAAGCCCGTAGTCAAGTATAGCACTGGCTGCGCTCTCCAAGGCCTTGACTACACCCGGGTGTTACCAAGTAATTACTTTGAAAAGTATTATCTATAATTATTCTGTTATTGAATACGCAAAGGCACACCCAACAAAATACAAGTATTATCAAGCACCACTTGATGATGCACCTTGGAGTAGTAAATACTATTTCCAAACGTACAACATGAGGATCCCCTAGACAAATTTCTAGAATACTCTAAAATTTCGAATATAAATATTTCATGTGAAGTAATTCCTGTACTCATGAATAGTCGCATGCAATTTGCGCAATCCAAAATTTACAGCTGTGTGATTTTTATAAATGTCAAGAATTAGGTACTATCAAGTTGAAACACCATACGTAGGTTTGCTTCAACTAAAATCCCTGAACTGTTGGACAGTTTACAGTCTTGAGTTTTATTTAAGTAAATTAATTATTTGCACGATAGACCAAGGATTGTTCGGAAAATGCGCTTGGAAAGTCGGGAAATTGGAAACTCAACTATCATCTCACCATCATATAAGTGGATAAATATATACCTCTACATTCTCCCCTGAATTTACTCCCCTGAACCCCTTCAAGCCTAAGCTGGCTATGACACTATGATAGCTTCTCTAATTTGAAAATTAATATGATTTTTCGTTTTCTTGGTATCAGAGTTACTATTTTTATGAGTGAATTCCTGTATGGTGCGCTACACCCCTCCGATAATTGGTTGCATGTTGGTTACACAGATAAAATCCTGACACCGCCTCTGGCCACTACACCACTCTTGTGGTGGTTATTAATTAAACGAATATGTTAATTTGATTCATATTATAGGTATAATACATAATACATTGCTCTCCCTCATATAGTTCAAGCTTGTACTATGGCTCTTCCTGAGGATCTTGGACTTGGCCCTTTCTGCACCTTAGGAGTAATAGATGAAGACCAGGATGCTACCAATGACTTTACTTTGGTATCCAGTGGATTTTCAATATCACCTTCTCTCCCCGAATTTGTGGTTGTTTATTCAGATGGAGCTGCAACAGCTACTCTTGAGTTACAGTCTACACTCGATTTTGAGCAGACGAAATCATATCCCTTGATAATCACCGTAAGTTGTTAATTATTAAAATGACTAGTTGAATATGTCATTTTTGTCTTTGGAACATATCTTTCATCAATGAACTGATATGCAATTACGTATTTTACATTACTTTATTATACCGTATTTAACTATTCTTTCAAGCTTGCATGGTTTTGATAATTAGCTATAATGATACCTCCGTGTATTTGATCCGAAAAATGTTTAGAAATACATTCAGGACTACTTAAACTGTCAGTATATCCTAATTATAACCAATTCTATTTTACTGAAGTTACAATAATGTAATTAAATGTATTTCAGTTTAATTAATGAGTGTGTTCATATAAATGAGACATAAATATAGTGTATTCTTTAATTAGCCTTATAACAATAGATTCCTTTACTTTACTATACATTCGACGGGTTCTCTGTTAAATTTATAAACATTTTCCCTCGAATACTCGCCTCCTGGATTTTTGACTCTTATTCTAAAGTGGATATAACAGCATGGTAACAACTGGTGAGACAATTATGTGCATGATGTGTTTTTTTACAACATATTAGAGTTTAATTTACAACTCTAATTTTTTTGTGATTACACTAATTTTGGCAATAGTAGACTCGTTTGTTGGATGTTATTGGGAATTTACATTATAATTTTATAACATTACGCTATAATTGAGTCTTTAAAAATACTGATTACTAAATTTGTCCTATAAAAACTTTTGAATATCAATTACTTTGACAGGTCATAACAAACGCAATGATAACATGTAATTAGTTTAATACAAATCGAATAATTCATCCCGCTTACTATTTTGATTTAATAGTGGCCTAATAATATTTAAAGATATTTATCAATTACTAATGGGTCGTGCAATGACAGGTATCCGACCGAGAATATAAATCGAATATACTTGTAGATTGGGCTATTTCTTTAAAATTTGTAGGTCTGAACAATTCATAGCACCCATACTTTCAAAAGTCCATAAATCTGGTTAAAATAATTTACGAATTGATCATATTTATGTGGGAACCCAGATTTTCACTTCGCTTTTTGGAATTTACTATCGATTATTTGAATGAGTAGTATTCAATTTATCAGAAAACCTAAAATTTTTAATAATTCTTGAACTCAGGTTTCAATAATTGGAATATTTCAAAGCGTTACCAACTGCTTGTTAAGAGAGAATTCTTCAAAACCCAAATTGTACAATGTACATATATCAGTTTGCCTATTTGAAGAATATAAATGTTGCAGTTTAAACCCATGCCTGGTGTATAAACCTACGGCTACACCAGCGCCCACCAGGGTTGGGTTTTGACCAGTTCGTCCGACTAGTTTTGGACGGACAGTGGACAAAATTTCTATTAAAACCAGTTAAAGCGGTAAAATTGGACGTAGCCTCAATGAAACCTTGACGTAAGGAGGAAAATATATTTTGCTGTTGTATTGATCCTAATTCCATATATTAAAAGCACATTTGTTGTGTATGTGTTACTTCACATTATCTGTAGTATAGGAATACTACTATTTCTTACTAGAGAATATGAAGCTTATACTTTTTTGTGAGCTTCAACTTCAAGGTGCTCGTTCAATCATATAACAATTAAAATCCACTCCCTCGCTTATTCTCGCAATGTGACCCATTCTAGTAAAATTTCGTAATTATGCTTCTGAAAGTGAATTACTTGATGGTGACTAATATACGTATATGTATAGTATTAATGGAGGTAAATGTAGCAATTATGCAACTTTTGATAAGTTATCACATACACGTACCACTTAATATTGTTTAAGCTAATTTATTCATTGTCGATAACCCATACCCTAGTTATATTTTTATAGAGCTAGCAGCTATCTAAATAATTCCTTCCAGACTTAGACCATTTCGTGGCACTGGAGGAGGAAATGATCAAAGATATTTTTTTCAAATTGATAGATTATATTTGGCTAATTAATTAAGGGCTTATTAATAGCTTGATAGATGCTTTTGGATAAAATACCGGCTCCCAAAGGTTGATTTAAAAAATTATATTTGAAAAGGGGTTTCCCGGTATATAAGTAATTCCATTATATCAAAAGCAAATGACGTATTTAATTAATACATTCTAAATAACATTTATTATTTGCCATTGTTAAGAGCATTGGTTGATTATATTAAATCGCTTTTTCCGCTTTGTTTTTTCTCTAGATTGTTGACAGAGGACCCCCGAATACTCGTAGCACTATATTATCTGTACCACTCACAGTTACTGGAATCAATGAACATTCTCCTGTATTTTCATCTTTAACATACACATTTTTTATGGATGAGACAGAAGGAATTAACTCTGTAATCGGCAGTGTTACTGCTACAGATGCTGATGACTCTTCTACACCTGATGGGATATTTTTGTATTCTTTTGTTGGGAGCTCCCTTCCATTCAATTTAGATTCCTCCTCAGGTGAAAATAACCTCAATTTGTTATTTTTTATAAGAAGAGTGTTAATATGATTTATACAACTAAGTATTATATTTCCGAGTTTTTACATGTAGCCTAATTAACTTTACATATAAATATATTCTAATACTCAACTTAGAGATTATGCAATTATCGTATATTCCATTTTGCAGGTGCAATTAATTTGAAAGCTCAAGTCGATTATGAGCAATTTACTCAATTCGTTTTTGATGTTTTTGCAATTGATACTACATCAGGTAGCGAAAGAACTGGTACAACAGTTGTTACTGTCTTTGTTGTTGATAGCAATGAAAATCCTCCAATCTTCGATCCTTTTACAGTTACTCCTATTCCAGAAAATATTGCTGCAGATGTACTTGTTGTTCAGGTTTGATATTATTCCTGCTCCTAACGCTCAACATAGATAATTTATATAAACAAAATAAACTTTTGGCATTTAGGCAATTCTACAGATTATATTTTGATCTTGATTCAGGGATTAATTCATTTTATATGAAACTGTCCTTCCAATGATATTCTAAATGTATTTTTTGGTTTATACTTTTTTAGTTTTATTATCTTTAGTTACACAATTTCCCCAAGTTTACTATATTTTAATCTGATGGCCTAATTCGGTAAATCGATGTCTATCATCATATATTGAATTTTATTATCTATGGTACTATTAAGACACGAGGCTGGATGTCTATACATGTACTAACGCGCTACGCTTTCTAGTTTGCTAAACGATGTGTGGCATCCACAAAAGCACCGCTTTGCGGTTATTGTGCGTTGCACTCAGCACTTGGTGTCTCGCGAAGGAGAAAAGTGTAAATAATTTTGAGAATAAATGTTTACAATTTTGTATTATGATGACGTAATAATTTGACAATGACAATGAGTAAACATATCCGTGATTGTTGGTGGAGTATATGTTGGCACTATTAATATACATATTATATTTAATCTTCTCACTTCTAAAAGTGAGAAGATTAAATATAAATATAATATGTATAAAAAAAAGAGTACGAGTTATGATTAATTAGATTAATTAGGTTGATTTAAGCACTATCAAATATGTGACAATTACGTCATAACTCCATGGTAGGTGCGAATTCTCGCTCAATACTCGAACTTGTCAGAGCCAGAACTAAAATACTCATTTATGCCAAAATTCGGCCCTGTGGGTATTGTAGTTTCTTCAATCAATTCTGGACTTTCAAACAAATATACATATAAATATACAATCGACTCCGCGTAATAGAGCCACCGGTTAATAGATTTCACTGCTTAATCGGTCAAAATTTCGCAGCATTTATAGGACGGAATTATATTTTGGCTTAAAATATTTTCGGTTAATAGATTTCTCCGCTTAATCGGGTCAAACAACCTGGTTCCGTGGTGACTCTATTAAGCGTAGTTGACTGTATTACGAAATTATGAATGTAATGCTGACAGAGGGAAATTTTCAGGGCTTTTCATGAGTCACCGAGTCATGTGACTCGAGTCACCGAGTCATTTGCATTTGACTCGTGACAAAATTCAGTGACTCGAGTCACCGAGTCAATTGACTCGTGACAAATTTCGGTGACTCGAGTCACCGAGTTGACTCGATGACTCGCTTTGACTCGCGAGTCATCGAGTCAATCGAGTGACTCGTGAAAAGCCCTGGAAATTTTTGCTTCCTAAATGAGTCATAATTGTCATCTAGGCTATTACTGATCTGCCCTTAATAGGTAACTTACTATTCATTGATAATACAATTCTATGTATGTTTGTGCAAATTCAGAAAGTGAACAATCAATAATACCGTAGTAGTATATGACACACACACACACATTTACATACAATAGTAAAGTTTTTTCATAATATAGTATATATATTAATTTTTTCCAGGTATCTGCAACAGATGCTGACCGGAATGATATAATTTATTTCTCCATCGTAGATGGTAATAATGATGGTGTATTTCGTATTGATCCTACCACAGGAGAAATATTTACTACAGTCATTAGTCCTGATTTTGAAGTATATTCAAGTTATTTTTTGATTGTCCAAGCAACAGATAATGGAACTAATCCCAGAACAACTAGTACACCAGTCGAAGTTACTATTTTGGATGTGAACGATAATTCACCAGTTTTTGGTAGTTATTTGTGTCCTATTTTCCTCTTTAGAACACTATATACGACGACAGAGTACAACAGTTAGAACTTCCGTATTAGGGTGGCGCAAAAAAAAACATGTGTGTTCAGTTTGATCGGAATAAAATTGTTTATCTACTTAGATAGGGTTACATGTATAATTTCAGTCGTGTAAGATTATTTTGAGAGTCGCCCAACGTGATTCTGTATCTTCCATAAAATTACATTATAAAATCGTCATCTTAACTAAAGTAATCGAATTCTTGCTCTTAAAATATCCCAAATTATTAACAAAATGCAAGAAATGGATACTCCAAAGGTAGGTTAATATAAATATAAATACGTTTATTTAGTTGTAAAATAAAGGACTTTCGAGTGATTCCACATCAATATTAGGAAATAGTATGGGCTCTACTGTGCATAAATCTTGTATTATCTCGAAATCATTCGCTTTACAGCATACAAATAAATTTAATGTGAGATAAACATACTCGAAACCAATCATTTCTTGCATTTTCCAAGATTTTGAAATATTATTAATACAAAAATTGCATTATGATGAAAAAGGCTGATTTTTGAATCGAATTTATATGGAAAATCAATAGCCTTGGTGTGCAACCTCTCAAACTATTCTTAGAGGTTAAAATTTTGAAATGTTCTCCTAACTAAGCAAAGTAAACCATATTTCTACAGCTCACATGGAATGTGTTTTTTGCGCCACCCTATTCCATGGGCAATATTTAAGGCATAAGCAAGAATTGAATGAAACATTTTTTACGTATTGGGAATACATTATTATTTATCATGAAATTTTGTATATACTTGATATATTTGTGTTTACAATAGCTACTATACTAATTTTCTAACTTTTCTGAAAATCTGAGGTGGCGAGACATGCCCTTTCTCCTCCGGTAGCAAGTGGGAAGGAGAATTTATTTAATTTTTAATTGAATAAGAACAACTATTTAACTAAATATTAACTAACCAAGACAGTGATTTCAATACTGGCCCACTACATAGTAGTTTGCAGATTTTAAAAACAGTATTTTATTCCTTTTAAGACTATTAAGAGAGATATTATAAAGTAGCGTCATGTCATGTGGGAGGTAGATACAGGATAATTATTAACTAATTAATGTGCCGAGGAACGAGCTTATGGGGGCTCCGCAGGCCGTCATCTGGGTGCGTGATTTTAAGGAAAAATTCTGGAAAGGTGCGTGGATTTGGAATTAATTTGGGTGCGCAGTGCGCACCCAGAGTATTTCTAAAGCCCACCATACACGATGCAACAAAGTTACATGCAACTTTGTTGCATCGTGTATATTAAATTTTCCATGCAACTTTGTTGCATGCAACTTTGTTGCATACAACATTGTTGCATGCAACTTAGTTGCATCGTGTATGTTGAAATGTTGCGTGCAACTTTGTTGCATGCAACTTAGTTTCACCGTGTATGTTGATTGTTGCACGAAATATTGTTGCATGCAACAAGTTGCATGGAAATTGGACATGTTCAATTTTCTTGCAACATTGTTGCACGAAAATATGGAAATTCAATACATATTTTTCAGATTATTTTCGTTTGCATTCTTTCACCTACTCAAAACAATTGAAAAATTCACATGTTCTTTCTAGTGTACCGATTTAATTTACTACTTACTTTCTCAGTACCCTTAATTAAGCCACCTATGATGCGAACACTAATGTATATATTATAATTTTGAGCACGGTATTAAAAACACTGATCGTATTGCTACAAATTATTTTCCTAGAAATACTTCACATCTTAAATTATCCACGACCCGTTAACGACGTTTTTTGATTTTTGAATGAATCTAGAAAATATGGATTAGACACTTTGGGATTGCACATGTACTAACCATTGTATTTCTAAGATCCGGGTATATTCTAGTTATGGGCAGCCTCCGGACGACAGTGCCCGAATAAGGGAGGTTTGGATGTACGTATATATAAATATCCAGTTCTAACTAAGAATACCAAAATGGCTAGACCTTATTACTCGACAGACGATCCATCCTTACGAATTTCTATAACTGGATGTGTCAACTAAAAATTTATTTCATCAATAGATGAAATGCACTTTTCGGCGACATATGTATAGCCGTATATTAAGTAGGCCATGACGTATAGCACTGATTTAAAATAATATTTTTCCATGTGTAAATAGAGTAATTTCCATGCAACAATGTTGCACGAAAATAAATGTTGCATGCAACTTGTCGCACGAAAATTGTGTTGCATGCAACATTGTTGCACCGTGTATGTTACTTTGTTGCATCGTGTATGGTGGGCTTAATACTATTTTTGGTCTTTTTTGGTAAATGTACTATTTTGGGCAAATTTTGGTGCGCGATTGAAAAATCAACATCACCTAGGCTGCGCGGATCTCTTAGGCCTATATGAAGGTCTGGGGCTCCGTGAATTTAGGCTATGTTTATCTCGATTACCCGAACTTGTTGGGACCACTGGGACGAGTTAGGATAATCTGCAGTTCGGATAATTCATTACTGGACTACTTTATAGAACAACTTTGGGTGTTCGGCTAACCGAAGAGTTCGGGTGATCGAAGTTCAGATAATTGATGTTGAAATGTATTCAAATAAGTGACAGTTTATATGTACAACATAATGCTCTTCCATGCAAATACGATTGAATCAAAGTACAAATAGCATTCCACAAGTTTTTTGCATGTATGAAGGTTTGTAATTCTAGTTAATTTTCAAGACAAAAACCTTAGCTCGGGCATGAAATCTGGAGGTGGGGAAATACATAATCCGCCCCAAGCAACGACATCTATGAGAATACTCAATCAATTAATTATCTCAAGTTTGTATATTTTGATTTTTTGATAGCCGATTTGAATAGTAATAAAGAATAAATAACATGATATTTCCCTAAATGGTACATAGTACGTATAATTGTTTATTATTCTGTTTTGTTATGTTATAGTGATGTTTTGTTGATTATTTTTTGTTACTATTTATTTTGTAGACCGTCCTCCTGTCGATTCAACTGTGAATGAAGAATTAGTGAATGGGTTCATAATGCTTGTATCTGCTACAGATGCAGACTATACAACAAATGCATTTATAAGTTACAGCGTTGATCTTACTGATTTCACAATGGACCCTTCCACTGGTATACTAACAACAACAACACCTGCTCTTGATAGAGAAACTACTTCTAGCTATTTTATTACAATTTGCGCTAGTGATGGAGGCTCTACAATTCTGTCCGTTTGTCAATCTGTAAGCTATGATTTGTGTTTAAACTGGTTATAAATTCTATTTGAATTATTTAATTTTTCGTCCAACTTTTACTATTACTTTGTCGTAGCATTCATAAATAATTGCTAATATCAATTATGTTTAGTTATAGTTAATTGTTCTGCTTATGTAATGAGAGATTGTAAATACTCTATTATTTGAACTAATATCTCTTCTTAGGTCACGATTACCATCGCCGACGTAAATGATAATGCACCTACTTTTCTTGGTTCAAGTGTTACTAGTGTGAATATTCCTGAGAATACAAATGGAGGTCAACTTGTTGCTACCTTCACTGTCATGGACGTAGACGAGAATCCAACATTCTTTTTCACTCTAGTGGATGGTGGTGGACCATTTTCAATATCCAGCTCTGGGGATACAGGTTTCTTACTATTTATTTCAATGCCAAAGTCTGTTTAATCTATTCACTGGCATTAAACATTGTTCAAATTTGAATCGATACCCCAATCCCGACTAGCTGAATTTATAATCTACGATCTCGTTTCCGATTAGAGCGAGCATCGTCTTCAAATTTAAGATTAACACCCCATGAAGGACAGCAAGTATAACACTGTATTATTACTAGACACGGCATGAACAGGCTGTAACATATACAATATAACACAATAAATTAACTGGGATAGCTCAAGCTAGAAAAAATTTAAAAGGATATATTTTTAATACGAGTCGAAACGAATACGACGCGAATTTTATTTTAGGCACGAACACGATACGAAATATTTAATAAAATCACGAACACGAACACGAACACGAACTCGAACACAAATCTTCTAGCTCAACACGAACACGAACATAGTTCGTGTTCGCTCAGCTCTATTTCCGATCCTAGTTTCTAAAATATCTACAGTCCGATCACGAACCTTTTTAAGATCCTTTGATATATATGTTATATCGATTTTACAAAATCAACATCAAAAATGTCGATTTTGTAAAATCAACATACAAACTTGACTTTAATTTGTAAAATAGTTTATTTTGTAAAATCGACATGTTGATTTTATAAAATCAACATTTGACAAAATCGATTTTAGAAAACAAACTAATAAAATATGGAGAATCCTTATATAGAGCTGAGCTCTAGTAGAGTTCAGATTTTTTCCCATACTAAAAGCCCAGGCTTACTTTCTAAAGGTAAATTTCAAACTCTGGGAAATGTGACCTTTCTCAGTGCCTGAATACACATACTGAAAAAATGAACTCTATACAGGTAAACCTCCCAAAGCGGCACCCATCGGGAGAATGATTTTGTGCCGCTTCTCGGAGGTTAACGCTACTCGGAGGTTGCTCGTAAGGTAAACTTCCCAAAGCGGCACCCATCGGGAGAATGATTTTGTGCCGCTTCTCGGAGGTTGCCGCTACTCGGAGGTGCCGCTTTGGGAGGTTTACCTGTATAAGTTATTTGTAAAATATGTATGATTTTGTAAAATAAACTATTTTCAGAATTTAAATTTTGTAAAATCAACAATTTGATATGTTGATTTTATAAAATCGACATATTTTATTTGTTGAATTTGTAAACCCACACCTAAAATGGGCCGAGCGTTTCAAATAACCATACAAGACACTTTGTTTGAAGCCTGGTTCTTTTATATTGTTATGTGCTACATACTTACAGAGCCGTAGCAAGAAATTATAGCGCCCGGGACAAGTAACAAAAAATGCGCCCATAAGATATATTGGCTCTTTGGTGCACTGGAGTGAGATTGCAATATTTACATGCTATTTACAAACTCAAATCTATATACTCGTATGGTATGGATCGTATGTTATAATATTTCATTAAACATTTCTAAGTTGATAATATTTTGGATTGTACCAGTAAACTTTGGATTTAACGATATAGGCTTTAGCGAGAAATTGCTGATAATTACTTTTCTCTTTCCCAGAGGGAAAAGATAAAAATATGTTTATTTCTAATAAATATACTTAGTTCTATTGTAAAAGTTATTCAGTTCGGGAATGCGAGAAATATTGGATTTAGATGGCGTTTGTTGTTAGATCAGAAAATCTCTTCTTTACCTTAACCGTATCCACGGCATATCCCTCATCATACGGTCGAGTCGTAGCAGTCTCACTTGTGTTATCCGGTTTTTGCATCGTGTTTATTCCATTCCGTTATAGAAAGGTCAATCTTGGTGCTTGCATAATTGGGCACCCCATTGCCTGGACTTTCCTCACGTTTGCGCCCCACAGTAATTTACCGCCCGAGACATATGCCCCGCTTGCCCCCCCCCCCCCCCCCTAGTTACGGCACTGCATACTTACTCAGTTAAGCATGGCTTTGACCCTCATTCCACACCTTGAGAGAGAATGTTGATTAATGTCGATTTTGTAAAATCAACATTTGACAAATTCGACATTACATATATATAGCATACCGTAATCAATCAAAGCAGAGAATGACTGTATTTATTAAGTTTTTTCTTACATTTTGTGCCAAAAGAGCTCGTCCAATGCTCAATAGAAAGGGAAAATATAGGATAATACAGCTTTACAAAAATATCACTAGTGTATTTATAATAATAATTAATTAATTATAGTATCAATAATCTTATAATTTATGTGATGTAGTATCTTCCCTCAATCATTGTCGCGAGTGAATTACAATTAATACACCTTCCTTTATTAATTGTTCAGGTTATCGAAAATCCATTGATTTTCTATTTGTATCAGAAAAACGGATCGCGATTGATTCCTAGAATCAGATCCCGATCCCGATCCCGATCCCGAACCGGATATTATTATAATTGAAAGATCTTAATGTCTTGCTTGTATTTATGACTAACATTCATGATCCAATGGACAGGGCTTTGAATATATCATATCAGATATATATCTGATATGATATATGATATATATATCATATCGTCCAAATATACATATATGAGTGATATACACGTTTAGTAAAATTCAACAATGATATATATATATATCCATCCCCAGTCTCCTCGAAGAACTCTCGAAACCATTTTGGTCCACTCAACATACTTAGTAATACGCAGCTAAGTAGCTACGCATGAAAATGGTGGCAAATAACAAATTATAAAAATGTTTAAAAACTTTATACAGACAAAACTGAAAAGCATCAATGAACATTCAATGTGATATATATATATCATAAAATGATATCTATATCACTACAAGATATATGAGATAAATATCACCTCAATCCAAGTGATATGATACTGATTGATTATCTCGATTTTTAAAAAAAAGGATATCATATATCATGATATATTCAAAGCCCTGCCAATGGATCAGACTGGCCAAAACGTATTTCCCTCATGTCTCAATGCCCTTCTTTTTTTAAGTGTTAAACTTATCTAATTAATCATAATTCACTTTGAAATTACTGTTCAAAGATGTAACGCCATAATGGTATCGGTATTGGGTGAGGAATTGTAATAGCCACATACAAAATCTCTTAACTTTTTTATTTCTTAAGACTTAAGTTATAATTATTTATTGTTTATTTTTCTCTTACAATAGCTACTGTGGTGATCTCTGGTACTTCTGCATTTACTCCTTTGGATCGAGAATTAGTTGATCAATATGCTTTGATGGTGACTGTGAATGATGGCGGGTTTCCAGTATCTCACGGTTTCGTTGTCTTAATTCTTGATGTAAACGATGAAATTCCACAATTGGATAAAGATACATATATTGTTGCTTCAGAATTATCTGAAATTTCTGTTGACGGTTCGTTGTCCTATTTGTACTATTATAGTAAACCATTTTTTCCCTCAACCTAATTTTGTTGTCTATAGATTTTATTTAGCTAATCGAGGAAGAGTAATACCGCTGCTTTAAAATTACGGGTGACACCTTGTCACCTTTGAGGGTTTTAAGATTGCATGTACCATGTATGAACAATGAACGTTTATGATTAGGAGCCCTTCGGTTTCGGTCGCTTTGCGACGGTTCGGCGCTTCGCATCTCAATTGAAGACGCTGAGCCGCCTTACTACTTAAAACTAAGAATTTATAATTATACATTTTTGTGGTGTATTTAATATATTCCTCATAAAGTCCCCTTAATACGAATGTACACAATTAATTTGTTTGGGAAATTCAAATTCTCCAATTATTATCTCAATAAATTTCAGCTGCACCATAAGGATAGCTCGATTCCTAATCTATATATTTAAAGCACAATGTGTGTTTGTTTGTTTGTTTGTTTGTTTGTTTGTTTGTTTGTTTGTTTGTTTGTTTGTTTGTTTGTTTGTTTGTTTGTTTGTTTGTTTGTTTGTTTGTTTGTTTGTTTGTTTGTTTGTTTGTTTGTTTGTTTGTTTGTTTGTTTGTTTGTCCTGAATTAATTTGAAATACTACGAGTCCCAGAAAGCTGAAAATTTGTATACAGGGGTAATTTTGTAATGCGACAACGATCTATTGTTTTTTAAGAGAAATATTCGCATTTTCATCCTAAGGTGACAAAATATGTTGGCCAATTATTTCGAGGGTTTGTTAGTATTGACTAGCTAGACTTCATTCAATTAGTATAAATAGACTATGCCGTGACCTACGTTATAATAAGGCCTGTTCATTAGTGTTAAATTTCGGACCATGGATGTCGTTTAGTCCATTGATTCTTTTACAATAAATGTTATAGTTGAGAGATAATTAACCAAGTAGTAACCCAGGACGAAAAATATGAATACCTTGCTACCCTTGCAGTCGGTTCGTGTCGAAAATACTCGAAAAATAAAGAAAGTTAAACCCAATTACAGTAGTTGTTATTGTTCTTCAAATGTTTATTTGCTAAAAATTATATTCACTTTCATGTTTTCTTTAATATTTTGTATTATTGCATATACATTCACTTCAAATGTGCTTGGTATTAAACCTAATAATATTTTATTTCTTCTGGATTACTACTTGGTCAATTATCTTTAACTATAACACTTTTGTAAAAAGAATCAATGGCTTAACCGACATCCATGGTCCAAAATTCAACACTAATGAACGGGCCTTATTATAACTTAGGTCACGACTATGCATATTAGAAAGCGTTTCTGAGGCTGCAATCTGATGAGTGAAAATAAATTACTCTAACCAATTATTTGTCTATTCTAGTGTATGTTTTTCTTTTGGTATTATGTATTTAGATTCGAGCTATCCTTATCGTGCAACTGAAATTTATTGAGCTACTATTAATATGATAATTTGAAAACAAATGGTAAAATTCGACGAGCCCCGCGAAGCGGGGTGAAGTCGAATTGAGATTCTTCTTCAAATCGTAGCTAGGCAATGATAGAGTATGGTTATGCTGCAAGCTGACGCAATTTAACACTTTCCTTAAAAGTAGCGGTAACAATTATCGCTTTAGTTGTTAACGCTGCTGTAGGTCAAATAATATTGGTATATATACTCGGTAGTACTATAGTTCCCCAGCTACAGTGTGCAAATTGCAAACTCATGGGGTAGAGGTATTATTGGGTGGGTGATTTATCATTGCCTAGCTACGATTTGAAGAAGAATCTCAATTCGACTTCACCCCGCTTCGCGGGGCTCGTCGAATTTTACCATTCTTCTTCAAATCTACGCTAGGCAATGATAGAGTATGGTTATACTCGTTTAGCTATTAGTTGTGATATGTTCCAATATGAATATATATATATTGGAGCTTTCCATTACATAATATTACTGTAAGCTATGAGCTCAGTCTGGTACTAATCCAGTTCTGAGAATTATATTAACTTAGCACTGCGGTGGTAAAGGTCTTGGCATTAGCTATAGCCTTAGGCTGACCTTGTTGAGGTTGCTCCCTTAGGTAGAATTTACGGAATGTATTCGTACTTTTCCAATCTGCAACCTGTAGAATAGTGTCAATGGGAATTCCTGCCCTTGCGGCAGTGGATGTGCAAGCTGATCTTGTTGAGTGAGCTTTGAATTTATTGTTTATTCCGGCAATTTCTAAGGTTGATTTAATCCACCTGCTTATTGTAGAAGCGGTCACATGGTTATGAGGTTTTGTGATGCCGATGAACAACTTGCTTTCCTTAGGAGGCCTAAGAGGTTCTGTTTCCGCTAGGTAACTTTTTAGCGTTTCGATGGGACACAGGGCTGGATCCTCAGGAAATGAAGATAAAATGATTTCTTTCATTTCCTTCTTTCGCCAGGTTTTGGTGCCATCTATCTGACAAGTGGCAGTGTCATTTTGAAAAGAAATGAGGTTTACATTTAGTTTAGCTAGCTCGGAGCAACGAGAGGCCGTGGTTAAGGCAATCAGCGTTACAGTTTTCAGAGTTAGCGACTTTGTATTTAAGGGGAGAGATTTGAGCGCTTTGAGTAACGTAGCTACATCCCAGGTGTGGGAGTAACGTGGCAGTTTCGGTTGTATTGCCTCGATACCTTTGAGCAGTCGGGATACGAGTGGGTGGCTTCCTATTGATTTATCGGAGTGAGTTCCAATGATCGCAGATACTGCCGATCTGTGAGTGTTGACCCAGCTCGTTGATTTACCTTTTGAATGTATCTCGGAGAGGTATGTCACGAATTGCTCTATAGGTGGGTCCAGAGAATTGATACTCCGTTGGCTACCCAAGTTCTCCACTTGTTCCAGACAGAGGTGTATGATTTTTTAGTTGACTCTCTCCACGAAGAGAGTATCGGTTGGATAGCTGATTCTGAAAGGCCTCTGTTGGCGAGGATAGTCCTGATATGGCGTATGCCATCATTGTAAGTTGACCCGTGTGGACTTTCGGGTGCGATTTCCCCTTCGGGTTTGTTATTGTTATCGGGCCTAATGGTAGCTTTACCGGGACTCTGGTAAGCATTGTCATTAGTAAGGGCCACCATGGCCTGGTTTGCCAGAGAGGTGCAATTAGGATTGCTTCCCTCACTTGATCTGTCAATATCTTCGTTAGAGTCCTTCCCACCAATATCCATGGCGGGAAGAGGTAGAGGATCCCGAGGTTTCCCCATTCGAGAGTGAATGCATTTATCTTCCATGCATTCGGGTCTTTCTTCCAACTCACATAGATTGGTAGCTGAGTGTTGTTTCTGCTGGCAAACAGGTCTATTGCTGGTTGTATCGCAAAGCGATGGGTAATCTCCTGGAATAGACTCGGATCTAGTCTCCAATCGCTCCAGTCTACCTCCTCGTCCCGTGACAGCGCATCCGCAATTGTGTTCTCGCGGCCCGGGATATATTCTGCCTGAATACTCAGGTTTCTCTCCATCGCCCATGTCCACATGTTTATGGCTTCCCGGCACAGAAGTAGCGAGTGAGTCCCGCCTCTCTTGTTGATAAACCTTATGGCGGTGACGTTGTCGATGTGGATTAGGACTGATGCATTTGTTAGTTGGTGAGCGAATATCTTCAGGCTGAAGAACGCTGCTCGTAATTCGAGTAAGTTTATGTGGAGCTGAGTTTCTTGGAGAGTCCAAGTCCCATGTGCTCGGTCCTTGTCTGTGGCCGCGCCCCATCCGTGCAGGGACGCATCCGAGTCTATCTCCAGACTGATCCTCATGGGGAGGATCGGAGCAGAATTCCATGAGGGACTCTCCTTGACCCACCACTGGAGGTCTAGGTTGGTTTGCTCCTGTAGGATTACGTGTTGCTCGTAAGAGCCGTGTTTTATTACCTTTATGAGATCGTATTGGAGACTTCTGTAGTATATAGGAGCAGGCAGTATTGCTATTTTGGAATGTGTCATTAGTCCGATTAAATGGGCAACATTCCGAGCCGTATCCTTCTTCGTGACAAGTAGTTTCCGACAACTGGCTCGAATATTGTTCAAGGCCAGTGCGGGTAACTGTAAAGACATTTTCTCTGTGTTGATTAGAATACCCAGGAAGGTCATTTCTACTGCCGGGTTTAGCACGGACTTTTCCCAGTTTATTATGAAACCTAGAGCGATAAGCAGCGAGGTGGTCCATTGGATATGCAACCTGATTGTGTTGCAGTTGCTGGCTGCAATCAGTATATCGTCTAGATATATGATCGCGGACACCCCCTGAGATCTCAGCATCCTTAACGGGTGTTTCATTATCCGAGTAAAGACTGAAGGAGCAATATTCAGGCCGAATGGCATTGTTATGTACTGATACCGCTTCGCCCTCCATTTGAATTGGAGCAGGCGAGCCGACTGGGGTATCACTGGTACTGTCAAGTAAGCATCCTTGAGATCTATCTTTGCTAAGAGCGAGTTTGGTTGAACCGTATAGGGTAGACATTTCAAGCCCTCCATTTTGAAGTGTGGAGGTAAGAGATATTGATTTAATCCTTTTAGATTCAGGATGAGTCTCCAGCCTCCTGATGGTTTGGGCCGTACGAAAATCGGAGATGTTAACCCTTTGCTGGACGTTTCCTCGATAGCACCCTTCGTTAGAAGGCTTTGTATCTCCTGATCTATGATCGCACACAAGCTGATCGCCGTATTTTGCCGCACTAGTTGCTGTGATGGCAGTTGATTCAGACCCAGGTCCAGGCCCGTAATTATGTTTATTATATCCGTGGGCGCCTTTGTTAATCGCCAGTTGTTTGTAAAGAATATTAGGCGACCAGTCGGAGGGGCAGTTTTTGGTATAGGGTTCAGGGAGCTTAGAAGCTCCGAAAATTTGGGCTCTTTCGAGCATTTGGTTTCGAAAATTTGTTCTCCACAAATTTGGGACGGTACTGGTAACTGGCCCTGCTGGAGCCCGCTCCTCCTGCAGGGCCTCTTCGAAAAAACTGACCCCTTGGTCGAGGATTGGTAAAGGTACTGCTGTTAGTTCTTTGGTATTGGGTGCTATTGGTGCGAGGCTTTTGATTGGAAGCCTCTAGCTTCTTGTGAGTTTTCGATAATTCACAGAGCTTATTTAGTTGGGATTCCCCAAATAGTAATGGCGAGTCGAAATCTGGGGGAAAGCTCTTGAGGTCTAATTTCAGGCATTTATCAAAAGCCTGTATGCTCTGTCGTCTACGTTTCTCTGTGATGAATGCTGCTAGAGAGCCCAACAGAGTAAGCGCTGCTGAAATGTGAGCAGTCAACGTAGAGTCGTCGATGCTATCTCCTTTGGATAGCTTATTAGCTAATATTGAGAGCGGACCAACACTTTGTAATAAGTGACGTTGAATCTCAACTAATTCGTTGTCTTTCTTTAGAACAAAGGGAAATCTATCCGCCAGGAAAGGATCGAGCCGAGGCACTTTCATTAAGTTTATGTCTGGCCTCTTGAATTGTTTGGTAGCCTTTCGTTGTTCCTCGGAAGACAGCCTGTTTGAGAAACATTTAGTTATGTATTCCGCCACTTCTAGTGACGTATCCTCAAAGTACTCGTTCTCAATTAACGAGGCAGGATCAAAAGCGGAGCTCGTATCCCATGCGCCTGGTTGGGAACTGGCCATGTTAGGATCAGTTTCCAGCTCGGCTGGAAGCACTACGTCATCTGGCTGACTTTCATTGTCGTCGTGATCCTCAGGTAATAATCCTGATATTCTCATTTCCGGCTTGGCTAAAGCTTGGAGAATATTGGCATTGAACGTCTCCTGAAGGGGAGAGTGTGCCACTAGAGAACTCAATGGAGTCTCCTCGTCCTGACTAGAGGACGGAGTTAAGCGGGAGGATTTCTCCCTAACGGCCTTTGTAGGAACGATGTCCTTGGCCACTGCTGGGATTAGCCCAGTGCTCCGTTTGTTTGAAATTGGCTTCCGTGAGTAATGAACGGGTAATTGATCCGTTCTTATTTGCTTCGACTTAGACTGAGGTCCATCAGTCGAGCGTTTGGTAGCGCCACTGCTTTGAGGCATACTCACTGGTGGAGCCCAATTGACTGTTATAGAAGGAAGGTTAGGAACCTTCCTGGGAGCAGACATTTCTGGGATTGACTCGTCCGAGTCCGTATGATATGAGGATAAGGATGAAGATTCTGAGTGAAGCATTACGCGAGTTAGTAGGAAAGTAAAATTAGCACGCTTGTAGCTGGGGAACTATAGTACTACCGAGTATATATACCAATATTATTTGACCTACAGCAGCGTTAACAACTAAAGCGATAATTGTTACCGCTACTTTTAAGGAAAGTGTTAAATTGCGTCAGCTTGCAGCATAACCATACTCTATCATTGCCTAGCGTAGATTTGAAGAAGAATTACATTGTACGTATAACATTTTATTAAGGGGACTTTATGAGGAATATATTTAATACACCACAAAGATGTATAATTCTAAATGATTAGTTTCAAGGCGTTGTAAGGCCGCGCAGCGGTCGTCAATTGAGACACGAGCGCCGAACAGTCGCAAAGCGACCGAAACCGAAGGGCTCGTAATATTAAAAGAAAAACATTCAATAAAATATACAAATAATTGGTTGTTTTAATTTATTTTCACTCATCAGATTGCAGCCTCGGAAACGCTTTCTATTATGCATGGTCTATTTATTCTAATTGAATGAAGTCTATCTACCTAGTCAATACTAACAAACCCTCGAAATAATTGGCCAACATATTTTGCCACCTTTGGATGAAAATGCGAATATTTCTCTTAAAAAACAATAGATCGTTGTCGCAGTACAAAATTGCCCCTGTATACAAATTTCAGCTTTCTGGGACACGTAGTCTTAGGCAACACAATTCTGGACAAACAAACCCACAAACACACACACAAAGAACAATTGTGTTTTTAATATATAGATCAATCTTTACCCTAAAACAATATTAAAATTCAAAATTGCAGCTGTGCGGACGCATTTCCCTTTGGAGGCACTATCTTTTGGTGGCTACTGATTGGTAAATTGATAGTGCCTCCAAAGGAACATGCTGTCGGTACAGCTGCAATTTTGGATTTTTTTGCCATGTTACCATCACGTCAGGATGTTATGACACATTTGTCGAGTGGTCACGAGCTACAAGGAACGATTGGTAAATTGGAAGCTTGTTTCTATCTTAAACCATCTGGAGTTTAATGCCATTCATTAATTATGTAAGATAATATATCCTATAAATAGTTAATTATATTAGCAATGTTATCCACGGTGGTGAGTTGAATAGAATTCAACAAATTCCTTATTTAATTAATTTAATTTGCTTCAATCTATTGTATAGTACAGTATATGTCGGATATAAGCACACCGGTAATAAGAACACTATGTAGGAAAAGGGTTGCCATATACTCTATATAATTTATGTCGGTTATAAGAACATGCCGGTTATAAGCACATTAAGTGCAGTTCCCGACGATGTGCTTATAACCGGCAACCACTGTATTTCTGCGATTGAATATAACCCAGCTCGACTCACAAGTTAAATCAATAGAATTATATTTAACAGTTTTACTGAATTTGAAGTGTAAGGAAATACAGGAGATTGGCACGCCAATTATGGCACAAACCTAGGCCAAATTGAACATTTGTGATTTGCCAAAAGGTGTAGAATTTAATTCTCTATCCAAATATGTAATCTTATCAAGTTCACTATTAAATATTTCATTTTAAGAGCCATAATTACTTAAATAAGTGTTAAAATTATTTGATCAAAAATTGCCACCCCAGGTGCAAATTAAACGGTTACTCCGAACCTACATGCCAATTTTCAGCCCTCAATGTATCAAGGTGTGGTCAGGGCATCGTCTATGCAGAAAAAATATTATATAAAGGCAGTAAGATTAGAACTGGGCCACTATACTATAGTATAGTTGGCACAGTAAAAAGTGAGTGTGTTCTGTAATATAAGACCTAACTACTTACTTCTGGGTGATAAAACTTAATTTATACGTACCGTAGTTACTCGAATAGTGGCCTAGGCGATTATTATTTTTAGCCGCCCAGGTCCGCCCGCAGGGGTGCTATTATTTGAGTTGAACTACTTGGACTACTATTCTATTTGAGGAAATACTTTAAACACCGTTAATTATCCTGTTAAACAACTCCTCTCAAGTGCTTATGTGGTGTTTGTATGATAATGTATTCACGGATGCTCATTGTTAGCTACTTAGATGTCAGTATATTTAGCATTTATTCGCGATTATTTATTTTTACTCCCTAATGCGGGCTATTATTCGGGGTAGGCTATTTTTCGAGCTAATTTAGACCCCTTTTATACTATGAATATTGTGCATGTTAGTTACTCCTGGTAGTATATATTAACTGGGTGGTCCAAAGCAAGTATAGGTAGGCACTAGGCAGAGGAATTATTAATGAATAAAACGAGAGCTTGCCTGAAGTAGGGATGAATTATTTCAAGGCGAAAACGTGTACTAGCTAGAGCCAAGCTGTAGTAAGGTTCGTAAGAAGAGGGTAGCTCAAGGCATTTTCCAACGTGAGTTGTATGTCATTGGGGAAAAGCTGGGCCCTTTGTAGTGTGGTATACTATATGGAGCATATGTGACTACGAAACATTCCCTTGTAGCGAAGTGTCCATTCTCGTAGGAGTGGATCAAAGATTTATGTATAGTTATACGAGAGACGGTTTGTGACGAATATTATGTTGATAATCAATGTATTAATGCTATAAAGCTAGCATTTTGACATAAAAGATTATCAGATGAACAAATAAAAATATCATCGATTGGAAGAACACACTCTGTGTATCCTCTAACCCGATAACATCACTTTGAATAATCTCACAGATCTTAGACGCTTTTCTCTCTTTCATAATAATTTCCTTCAAGCTTCTCTTAACGGTGGGAAGATAAAATCGGTGCATCCTGCGAAAATTAAAAATCAGATCCATGCTGGCCGAATTTCTCTACAACAGTTATAAAGACCTCCGAACACACGACATTTCTAACCTTCACTCCCCGCCGACAGACTTCTCCCTCCCACAGACCATGGTTTCTCAGAGCCATATATATTTGACGGGCCGTTTTGCCGGGTATTAAAAATTAATATCAGTATGTATTCCATGTACAAATGCTGGGAAGTAATTATTTAACTTACTGTTATTTTTAATTATTGCGACATAGCGTTCATAACTTGTATGGCAGGTAGCAAACAACAAGATATGTACAAATATTTAAATATAACTGTGATTTAAATTAAAAATTTGATTTAAATAAAAAAATGATAATTTTAAAAAATATTATGATTTTTATCAACCCTGTGCAGAGGGTCCGGATGGTTTACAGATTTGACGTATTCCAAATCCATCAAATCCGTGATTCATGGATTTTGGAAAGGATTTGGAAAAATTCTTAAATCCATTCCAAATCCGTAAATTACAGATTGTTTAATAAATTTGGAAATTATTCTCAAATATATTCAAAATCCTTAATAGTAATATGGTAATATGGATTTTTGGATTGAAAATGTACATTGTACCCTAATATAGATACCATCAGGGAATGAAAGGTTCACGAACGGACAGAATTGATGCAATTCAGTTCATCTTAAATTTACGCACGTTCAGTTCGTTCAAGTTCACCTCCTAACTTCAGCTCCGCCAGCGTTCGTTCAATTCGTTCACGGGCTAACTCGCGTTCGTTCAATCCGTTCAATTAAGTTCGTTCAGTTCGTTCAATTCGTTCAGTGACAGTGAGTGGGTCGAACTATTCTGTTTATGAAAGACTGTTCGATCCTCCAGGCTGTTACTGAAGTTCAGGTTAAGAAGCTAGAATCTAAGCTAAGAGACATGAGTCCACTAGGGATGTCCAGAATTAGCACTTTTGCAGCCACCTATTATATTTAATGGATCTATATTTATAATTTATCTTCATTCAGTTTAGTTCTTTCAGTTCAGTTCGTTTAGTTCGTTCAATTGCCGTTCGGAAACCGTTGGCGTTCGTTCAGTTCGTTCACCGTGAATCCCTTAAATGCCCTGCGTTCAGTTCAAGTTCAATAAGTTCGTTCGTGAACCTTTCATACCCTGGATACCATATATATTATATACATATAATACTTACTAGAAAGACTTCTAAACATTGGATCTAGAAATATGTTTGTATATGCAAATCAAAATGAATTGGGAAGCACGTAGTATGGATTTAGGAAATCCGTAGGGGTTTGGAATTCCGTATGCAATTTATATGAATTTTGAAAATAAGCTATGGACGGATTTACGGATTCCAAATCCATAAAATCCGTAATTTACGGATTTTGGAACGGGTTTAGAATTTTAATTCTAGATGAGATGGATTATGGACTGGATATGGATTCCGATCCATTTGGACCCTCTGACCGTATCTGATATATCTATAAAACGATACTTCCTTCAATAATTTATTAATATGATATGACATTTAAGTTAATACTTTCATGCTATTTGATGACAGAGATTAATATGGGGCAGCGGAGTAAGATCAACGTTTAGGTAGGAATATTACCAACTAGCGTGATGCTAGGAATTAGACCAACGCATTTTTAAAGTTAAGAATTATACCTGTCTGACGGTTTACTTACCATGACAGTTTAATTACCTCTATTAATATAACCATATTTATCCATGGATATTTTCTATCCATGACGGTTTACTTACCGTATTTGCTATGGCTTCACACTTTATACTTCCTATTACGGAATACCGACATAACGTTACACGACAAAACGTTACACGACATAACGTTACAGACAGAATGTTACTTGGACAAAATGTTACATAGACAAAATGTTACACGACAGAATGGTACTTATTTGATTGGCTTTTATACTTCATATATGGACTCTGTTTACCAAAAACAAGGAATCTAAACGAACAACAATCTAGGTACTATGTAGAATGGTGTGGACGGTTTACACCTTAGGTGATTAATGCAATCTCATCTAGTACAATTTAGGTACTAGGATGGTATAGTGAGTTTACGCCTTTTGGTGATTTAGTACTGTAATAATAGGAAAACTTCATGTATAAATAGTACAACTTTCCAAAATCGGAAACTTTATTATTAAATACACACAACATGGCGACTGCTCCTCATCAGACATTTAGGGTGATCATATCTCAGAAAGGAGGACAGAAGATGATTGAAGGTGGATATATGTATGGTATGCAAAGGAGAGTAAATGATGTCACACATTGGCAATGTGAACAGAGGGGGGTTTGCAAGGCGAGAGTACATACTAAAGGGATGGATATAGTGAGACGCACTAACGAACATCTCCATGCATCAGACGAGGAGTCGGTGAGGTGCTACGAGACCAAGGTCGGAATGAAGAGGCAAGCACTACGATCCCAGGACAGCTCCCATCACATAGTTGGTGAGTGTCTCCTTACGGTATCAGAAGGCACCGCTGCTAAGCTGCCCAAGCTAGACAGCCTGAAGCGCACCATTCAGAGGCAACGCGTGCAGGCATTGGCAGCTCCTGCACAGCCTGCTACCTTGGAACAGCTCACACTCCCACCTAGTCTTTTCGTGCTCCTACCTAATAAAACAGAGGTAACCTACACAAGGATGTGGCAGCAAATCCAGCTCCTTTGTCCTGCTGCTCATCCCATCGAGATGATAATGGACTTTGAAAAAGCGTCACTCAACAGTTTTGCACACTTCTGGCCCGATACACTGCTAAAGTGTTGTTTCTTCCACCTAACGCAAAATGTATGGCGCAAGGTGCAGGCTGAGGGGATGCAAGCTGAGTACAATCTGCATGGAGATCTGGCTAGAAGCATCCGACTGCTACCAGCTCTTGCATTTGCTCCACCATCCCATGTACGACATCTCTTCAATGAGGTAGCTGGGCAGCTGCCGATGCCACAAGCAGCCGGTCTGCTGGCATACTTCGAGGACACCTACATCGGACGCCTGCTCCCGAGCGGAACTTACCAGGAGGCTCTATTTCCTATCGGCCTGTGGAATTATCACATTATGACACCATTCGGACTACCTCGAACCACTAATGCTGTCGAGGCATGGCATCGCTCCTTTAATTCAACCGTTGGATGTCATCATCCGAACATGTGGAAATTCATCACAGCCCTGAAGCGGGAGCAGGGACTAGTCGAAGGACGACATGCCAAGTTCGTCGCAGGAGCTCAGCCGTCCAAGAGGAGGAGGTGCCAAGCCAACGAACAAGCATTAAAAACGTTGATTATGAGCTATTATTTTCGTCCTGGATTGGAGTTCTTAAGCGGAGTAGCGCACCATTTTAGTTTAGGAACTGCTTAAGGAGTCAAGATGTGATATATAGTAAATCATCACTCAATTATTTATTTGTGTGTGTCCTTTGAAGTATTTATTATAATTAATGTTATACCGTTATATTAAAGTAACCATTTAATGATTATGAAGTCTAAAAAAATAGCCAATCAAATAATTACCATTCTGTCGTGTAACATTTTGTCTATGTAACATTTTGTCGTGTAACATTTTGTCCAAGTAACATTCTGTCTGTAACGTTATGTCGTGTAACGTTATGTCGTGTAACGTTTTGTCGTGTAACGTTATGTCGGTATTCTTCCTATTACACATCTACACTTATAAGGATTCACATCTCAAATTCTAATTGGAAAATGTCATATGGCCCAAAATATCTAAGCTAATATGGAAATTATTAAATGCTATGTTGATGCAATTGTCAAATTATGATAGTATATATAATTACAAAACTGGACTCTTGTTTTTTCTTTGATTCGGTAGGGGGGCGCAGCATTTGTTAGAATTTTGAAGCATGCATTTGTTAGAATTTTGAAGCATGCATTTGTTAGAATTTCAACTGATTGCATTTGTTAGAATCAGTTTTAAGACTAACTTGCATTTGTTAGAATTGTTTTATGGCTAACTTGCATTTGTTGGAATAGTTTTATGACTGACTTGCATTTGTTAGAATAGTTTTATGACTAACTTGCATTTGTTAGAATTGTTTTATGGTCGACTTGCATTTGTTAGAATAGTTTTATGACTAACTTGCATTTGTTAGAATAGTTTTATGGTTAACTTGCATTTGTTAGAATAGTTTTATGACTAACTTGCATTTGTTAGAATAGTTTTATGACTAACTTGCATTTGTTAGAATAGTTTTATGACTAACTTGCATTTGTTTGAATAGTTTTATGGCCAACTTGCATTTGTTAGAATAGTTTTATGACTAACTTGCATTTGTTAGAATTGTTTTTTTGATCGACTTGTATTTCCACTTGATTGGTATAATTAATTTATATTTTCTAAGTTTAATTTCTAGCTGTTTCTGAAAAATCTATGAAGATTGAAGTGTATATTTCACAATTTTAAACAAACTCTATCAACAAAGGTATTAGGGTGTCAACAAAAATATTATCATTTGTCACTAATTTCATGTTTTCCAGAAACCAAACATCAGTTTCATTTCTGAAAGGATTCCTCTCAGAATTATATATAACAACAACATTTGGCGTGGTTTACACCAGGGTTTTACACGCCTTAATTTTTTTACTCGCCATAAGCCTTGTTTTTTTTTTATTTTAAGAAAAAATAGTATGGCGAGTATGATAAATGAAAAAAGCGAAATATAAAAATTAAGGCGAGTAAAATTATTCATTGGGTGGCAGAAAAAAAATTAAGTCTAGTAAATAAATTTATTGGATTCGAAAAAATTAAGGCGTGTAAAACTTAAGGAAAGTAAATTAAGGCGTGTAAATATTTAGTGAACAATAGATATTCGAAACAAGTGCTTTTTTGAAGTCTTAATTAATTAACCTAATTAGTGGCAAAGGTGTAATATTTTATTAAAAATTTCTAATAAGGAAAAAGCTAATAATGGTGTTTTACATATAGTAAACAGTAATTGTGCAAAGTATAATTTGAAAAATTGTGGCTAATCAACATTTATTCATACTTAAATGGATTAAACGTTGTTATATGATGAGTAAAGCAATTGGGCTATGACTGAAAAAAAGTAAGGCGAGTAAACCAATTGCGGTATGACCGAAAAAAAACTAAGGCGAGTAAACCAATTGGGGTAGGATCGAAAAAAAACTAAGGCGAGTAAACCTAGAGGGGTAATTCTGAAAAAAAAATAAGGCTAGTAAATCAATTGGAGCTGGGACGGAAAAAAAATATGCCTAGTAGATATGAATGACCAAAATTAAGGCGCCTTGATTTTTACACTCATTTTTTAGAACCCTGGTTTACACGTACGATAACTTAAATGGAATATTCAATAGAAGAATACAGACGCACTTTTTGGGAAGGTTTTCACTACATCAGATGGAAATAAATACATCCAATCTAAATCGAAGGATAATTTTGTTTATCTAAGATGTGTATTGTTCAGTGATGGCTGCAAAGCAACGTGCAAACTTAATCGTGAAAGGGATTTAATTACGCCTCTAAAGCTCCATAACCACAACACCGAGGCCTACCGAAATGAATTATTTGCCCTTAAGAGGAAATGTAAAACGGTTGCAAAAAATTCGCAGACGAATTTAAGGAAGGTATTCGATGATGTTACAAGAGATAATCCAAGGGCATGTGAAATTTCCTTTTCAGAATGCGAATCTACGATGTTTCGAGCGAGAAAAACCTTAGAACCTAGGATCCCTCAAACAGCTTTAGAATTCAGTGAAATTATATCGACTACTACTTTCGGGAAGTTTTTTAAATTTAGCGTAACAGTGGGTAACGAAACTGGTGTGGTATTCTATTCAGATTCAATGAGTGAATTTCTTTTGAATGTTACTAACATACAATATAATATGATGGGACATTTTTTACGGTCCCCATGCAATTTTATCAGTGAGATAATTAACACTTAATTCATTATTAGGTAATGACTCACTATCTCAAAAATTATTGAAGTTAAGCATATAAAATGTATTATCGATGAATTGGAAGTTACCTATTCCGGACAGATCAGTACCAGCCTAGTTTACATAACATTCATAATTTTTGAGTTATGGCACATTTTAGGAAATATAGATTTTCCATGGCAATCGAGGAATGTGTCAACATTCCATTTATAATTTCGATATATTTTATTCTACTACTTCTGGGTATAACTATGTTCCAGTTTTGAACATTTATAATGCGTTTAACTATGTTAAAAGTATGCTAGAAAAACAAGATATTTCGCAACCAAAATAACCCTAACGTCATCAGATGATGATATATCACAATTCTGAAGGGTGCTATGTATACCTGGATACCATATTCCTATATAGTTATAATACACTTTTCAGCTCTGTCATTGCTAATTATTCGAATAAAGATCAATTCTCCATTTTGAAAATTAGAAACTGGCCTCTTTGTTTTATGGCCTTCTCGGCGACATATATAGCCGTATATTAAGTATGCCATGATGGCGATTATGATCCATGGCAGTTCCTGGAAGCTATTAGCCATACGATTGGAAATTCATATTCATTTAGCTCTCTGACTTCAAGCGATACAGAGTATTCGGACAACGAATCAGAAGAAAGTCCAGATGGAAACAAGTGTATTGTTTGTTTAGAGCCCCGAACAGACACCTGGATATTCATGCCTTGCAGGCATGCTGGTTGCTGTACTGTATGCAGCCAGAGGATACAAGACCTAAGCCAATCTTGTCCTATATGTCGCTCGAATATTCAGAACATGTTCCAAATATTAATTCATTAATATCCGGAGTAATTGTTGTGTTCTTAAGTATAATAAACCATTTCGTATACTGTTAGTAAATCAGGTTATTTTGTGCACCATGACTTAAGACATATGTATAAGAAACAATTCTAACAAATGCAAGTCGACCATAAAACAATTCTAACAAATGCAAGTCGACCATAAAACTATTCTAACAAATGCAAGCTAGTCATAAAACTATTCTAACAAATGCAAGTTGGCCATAAAACTATCTAACAAATGTAAGTTGGCCATAAAACAATTCTAACAAATGCAAGTTGGCCATAAAACAATTCTAACAAATGCAAGTCGACCATAAAAATATTCTAACAAATGCAAGTCGACCATAAAAATATTCTAACAAATGCAAGTCGACCATAAAACTATTCTAACAAATGCAAGTTAGTCATCAAACTATTCTAACAAATGCAAGTTAGTCATAAAACAATTCTAACAAATGCAAGTTAGTCATAATTCATAAAACAATTCTAACAAATGCAAGTTAGTCTTAAAACTGATTCTAACAAATGCAATCAGATGAAATTCTAACAAATGCATGCTTCAAAATTCTAACAAATGCATGCACCCCTTCGGTAGCATGTGTAGCCGTATATATAGAACCATGGACGGATTTACATTTTGGCTTAAAATATTTTCGGCTAATTGATTTCTCCGCTTAATCGGGTCAAAGCGACTTGGTCCCGAGGTGACTCTATTAAGGGGAGTTCACTGTATTTAATAATATCTAAGAACTTATTATGTTAGCAAATATAATGATAATTATGAAATGCGTATGTAGTTTAATTAATGAAATTAATATTTGAAGAGGTTGATTATTTAATGAGTAATCAATAAATTAGTTTAAGACTCATTGAAAGGCAAGTTCTCCTCAATAAAATGCCGGCCACACAGGGTCACAATCTTTTCATAGATTTGCGTGACCAAAAGGAATGAGAGCGTATGTTCCTTGTCTTGGTTGACAACAAAATATACAATATTGTGGACAGTATCATCACCATCATCACAGTTTGATTCATCTAAAATTTTTGTGTTAATATCTTCAAATTGTTCAAGAGCATGTCTACCACAGCCTCCAATTGTTGCTGAGACAGCATTGAGGTATTTCTGCGGGCAGCATTTTCCGATGTTTGTCACTTTTGTTTTCTTGAAGGCCTCAATGCCTTGGTATTCCAATTCAAAATCAAGTATGATCTTATTCAATCAGATAAATAAACGTCCATATATTTGGATGGTGAGCTGTGATGGCGGATTTCAAAGTTTTCTGAAAGGCCTCTGCAGTCTGCACCATTGTTTGTTGCATTCTCTGTAGAAAACACTGAAAGTACCTTTCGTCCTATGATCCATGTCTTTTTATATTATACTTCTATTTTTTATCAGCTAATCCTCAATTTCATTATGATAAAACATTTCTTGTTGTAAGTTTGGATTTTGAATTAATTAAATCAAAATCAGAAATTTTATAAGCCCTGCTGACAGAGGCGGCGCCAGGATTTCAGATAGGGGAGCTCTGGGGGGAGGCAGGGGATTTTCCAGGAGGGACCACACTGTAAAACAATGTTATTCTAGGGGGGGGCACCCCGGGCCAGCCTCCAAAGAGGCCCCCCCTGCCCCCCCTGTCTCCGCCACTGCCTGCTGATTCACAGGGAGAGCATGTCTGTCAACAGTTAGGAAGACTGTCCACAGTTGATAAAACTGAATGGGTACAGTATAAAATGTTCCATCAAACTGAATGGTGCTTGTTTGTGATAAGAAGTTAAGAACGTTCTAATATTATCTTGCGAATTTCGTGCAAGATCTCTACACTTTGATTTTAATTCAAAGACGCTATGGTTGTGGTTTGCACCAGGAATGATCAAATTTGTGAGTAAATTTAATTTTGCCGTCGCTTTACATCCGTTCCTGTAAAGAGCACATTTTAGATTTGCTTTTTAATCTCTAATTTTGGTCTTGATATATTTGTGACCATCTGGTGTAGTGAAAATGTTTCCATTCTGACGTCGATTAAGCCCACCATACACGATGCAACATTGTTGCATGCAACTGTTGCACGCAACAAGGTAACATACACGGTGCAACAATGTTGCAAACAATATGTTGCATGCAACACAATTTTCGTGCGACAAGTTGCATGCAACATTTATTTTCGTGCAACATTGTTGCATGGAAATTGCTCTATTACACATGGTAAAAATATTATTTTTAATCAGTACTATACGTATAATTTCAATGGATTTGTTATTTCCCAATTCATTATTGTGGATAAAACACACGTTGTCGTTTCCGCATTCCAAATTATTATACTCGCCGGAGGAAATTGCATTTGACCTGTCAACGCAAATTGAGATCTCATGGGTTAAAGATTGGATAAAAATCGAGAGACGCGAAGTGCATTTCATCTATTGATGAAATAAATCCTTTAGTTAACACATCCAGTTATAGAAATTTCGTAAGGATGGATCGTCTATCCAGTGATAATTAGCATAACTTATATGATTATCATAAGGTATAGCCATTTTTGGTATTCTTAGTTAGAACTGGATATTTATATACACATCCAAACCTCCTTTATTCGGTCACTGTCGTCCGGAGGCTGCCCATAACTAGAATTTACCCGGATCTTAGAGTTACAATGGCTAGTACATTTGCAATCCCAAAATGTTTAATTCTATTTTCTAGATTCATTCAAAAATAAAAAAACGTCATTAACTTGTGGATAATTTAAGTGTGTAGAATTTCTAGGAAAATAATATGCAGCAATGCGATCAGTGTTATTAAAACCGTGCTCAAAATTCTAATATATACATTTGTGTTCGCATCATAGGTGGCTTGATTAAGGGTACTGAGAAAATAAGTAGTAAATTAAATAGGTACACTAGAAAGAAGATGTGAATTTTTCAATTGTTTTGAGTAGGTGAAAATGCAAACGAAAATAATCTGAAAAATATGTGCTGAATTTCCATGTTTTCGTGCAACAATGTTGCAAGAATGTTGAACATGTCCAATTTTCATGCAACATGTTGCATGCAACAATATTGCGTGCAACAATCAACATACACGGTGCAACTTTGTTGCACGCACACACATTCCAGCATACACGATACAACTAAGTTGCATGCAACTTTGTTGCATCGTGTATGTTAAATTTTCTAGAGTCTAATTTGAATTCCATTGATTTTTGGCAAATACGATATCACTTGTCATGTTAATCACTACTTATAGTAATTGTGGACGCGTTGTTTGTTGGGTAACACTTTGGTTATTGTTACACCCTATACAAGGTAAGAATTTTAAAGAACATTATATTTAAAGGAATCTATGGAATACTGTCGAATTAGTGACAACTGTCCAAATGTCTTGTCGAACTAGTGACAACTGTCCAAAAGTATTGTCGAACTAGTGACAACTGTCCAAATGTCTTGTCGAACTAGTGACAACTGTCCAAATGTCTTGTCGAACTAGTGACAACTGTCCAAATGTCTTGTCGAACTAGTGACAACTGTCCAAATGTCTTGTCGAACTAGTGACAACTGTCCAAATGTCTTGTCGAACTAGTGACAACTGTCCAAATGTCTTGTCGAACTAGTGACAACTGTCCAAATGTCTTGTCGAACTAGTGACAACTTTCCAAATGTCTTGTCGAACTAGTGACAACTGTCCAAAAGCCTTGTCGAACTAGTGACAACTGTCCAAATTCGAACTAATGACAACTTCGGATGTCGAACTAATGCAGCGCCCGTGAACATAATACTATATGGATCTTTCTATATGGGTCCATGGCCTACTATATACACGGCTACACATGCTGCCGATTCATAAGAACAAATAAGAGTCCAGTTTTGTAATTTTATTATAGCCTAAACTATGCTTCCTATTGGCATAATTTGCATTTTATATGGGCTAATCAACCATTGCGAGTCCAATGGAACCACTTTTGAGAATCTGAGATTTGTGGTTAAGGTGTTTAGACGCCATTTAATGATGACACCACAAATATACTATATATACAATTCGAGTCCAAAATAACTACGAGAAAATGAAAATATTTTACAAATATACTTTGTATACATTTTTCGAATATATAATGAGAATGAATATAGATAAACCAGCAATTATATACGTTTTATAAACGAAAATAGTAAGTTGTAACTCGGCTACTACCTGTATTTTAGCATGTGGTTGGTTTACAAATTTTTAGAATTTTTAGAATGTCGCCATTTTGTGATTTAGTAGCCTTTGGGGTATGAAATAAATCCCTATTTTAGTATTCCTGTTATTTAATTATTAAAAAGTAGGAAGAAAATGAAATTTATGATATTTGAAATTTTTTGCATTTTAGCATAAATTGTTACCGTCACCATTAAATGGAGCCTAAACACCTTAACCACAAATCCAGATTCTCAAAAGTGATTCCATTGGACTCGCAATGGTTGATTACCCCATATACAATGCAAATTATGCCAATAGGAAGCATAGTTTAGCCTATAATAAAATTACAAAACTGGACTCTTATTTTTTCTTATGATTTGGCAGCATGAGTAACCGTATATATAGTAGGCCATGATGGGTCTTATATGCTAATTCCGAAACCCCTAAACTAGAAAGATACTACTTTAATATCTGAATTAAGTGGTTGTTTAAGGGTATTATTTTTGAAACTTTTTGGATTTAATTTGAATTTTCATTTAATTCATGATTTTATTAAGAAAATCATTGATTCGTTCAACAACCCTGATGCTCATAATCCAATTTTATGCTACGCACGATCCGTCATGACTATCATGCAACATTAGGGTCAATAATGAAGCAGAACCTACTAAAAATGTTGAGGTTGACAGTCTTGACACAATATTACCTGGTGTTTTGGAAAGGTCAAGCTTTCCAAATTAGCTAAATTTAAACTATAGAGGCATAATCAACGTCGTCAACATGTTCTGTCGGACTACAGTGCACAATTGATTTTCAAGAGGTCAAAATATAATTTAATAATCCCTACAGCTCTATTATTTAATAATCTATTATAAATAAAGTATTCTCAATGTAAATTTATCAATTTTTGCTGAATCCATTATTTTGATACAAGTTGCTAACTGAATTGGTAATGGTTTCATTATCTCTTAATATGTGATTTGCGGTTATACTATCAGAGATAGCAACAACAATATGACAAAACCAAATTGTATGTACTACTGAGATTGCATTCCTTTCGTACTTTAGTTTTCTAGGAAAGTTAACAAAATATAGGTAATTCGTTTAAAATTAGTATATTCAGTTAAAATGTAGATAAGTTTACTATTTTATCACATATTTTTTATGTTAACTGATTAATTCAACTTGTAACTAGTAAACCGAATGCAAATATCTGAGTTTCTGAACAACTTTCATTGACAATTTGACATTAATATCAGGGGTGACCAGTGGCGGTCCCAGGGGGGGGGGCATCCGGGGCAAATGCCCCGGGTCAAAATATTTTGCCCCGGATTCCAACCCAATTGGTAGTATAATTACATGGAGCATGCCCCGGATTTATATTAAAAGCTGCTCTTTTGCCCCGGGCTGGCCAGATCCTGCGACCGCCCCTGGGGGTGACTCCAGTAATTCTCCAATGCTGGGTATAAGTTCCCCGACTGTGTTTGGGCCTAAACTGGATTTTTCTTCACTTTGTTCCCCAACGAATTGTTGATTTCCCTCGAAGGGGTTAGGTTCGCCTATAGGGGGCTGTAGGCCTGTAACCATTCCCAGCCGCAACTCTTGGTTAAAACTTAAAACCAATTTATCTCGTCTTTTTATCTTTTAGGAACCCCAGTGCTAACTGTTGTTGCTGTTGATATTGATATTTCTCCAAATAACTTAATCAGTTATAGTCTAATAGATTCTTCTCAAAACCGATTTAGGATTGGTAGTACATCTGGGGTGATTGTTGTTAATATTCAATTAGGTGGGGGTACATTAGATTATGAAACTTCTACAAGTCATATTCTTATTGTGCAATCGTCTGACGGTACCTTAATTGATACTGCTACTATTTATATTCCCATTGGAGATGCTAACGACAATGACCCTATTTTTCTAGAAAGTTCTTATTCCATTCAAGTTTTAGAAACTGCAGCAATTGGAACAACTATTCTCGCCGTACAGGTTCGTATTCTTAATTTACTTAGTGATGTAAACTAAGTCAGTAGAACCTCGTTAATACTTACACAAATCGTGTCAAGAGCATCGAAATGTATTATCATTGAATAGGAAGTTGAGGACGGGCTATCAATTGGATCCATTGACTAAGCTGTAATTATATTTCTTCTCGAGATATGACCTCAAGCATTGAAATCACGTTTGCAAGGCAACAGAGGAATGTGGTAACATTCCATAATTTATTCTGAGATAATTTAAGTAAATGACTCCTATATGGGTTAGTCAAAGCAATTTGTTCGAAATTGAACATTTTACATGCGTTTAATACATGCGTTTAAAGTTTTGTCATATTTTGCCTATTAGAACAATACAGTGACGTCATTTCGACCAAGTGGTACCTCAAAAATATGCGTCTTGTACATGACTACCTTTATAGTCGATCTCATTTATATTGATAAAGCTTTGAAGGGTACTGGGTATGTATTAACCAGAATTTCGTATTAGCTGTGTTCATATTAATGACGTTCTACTGTAAGTAGGTCAATATTTAATTTCGCCAGTTTGAATATAAATATTTATTTATTTAATCCCAGAATTGGAACCGGTAAGCGTTTTCATCACCCGATCCGACCGAACTAATTTGAAATTCGACCCGATCCATTCTGCCAGTCGACCGATTAATATTAATTCGACCACAATAGCTATAAATTAATGGTTCAATAAATCTATAATGATACGTACAAAGTATTTATATTATATATTTCTCGACCCGCCTGAGAAGTCCACTAATGTAGCGGGATGTACTAGATTAATCAGTGTTTTTGCTCAAATGTAATTATATTCTTCTCAAACTAACCTTAGGGGTTGGTTACTTTTTTGTAGACTTGTTCATTGTAATCATACTATTTTGATTAACTTAATTCTGCATCTATTAATATATCCCACAATAAATTCAGAACGTTCTCCCTCTATCTTGTTTAAATACACAATTGAGTTATTTATTAGTACATTAGATGTCGGATATAAGCACACCGGTTATAAGAACATATCGGATATCAGCACACATGTTGGAAAACGGTTGCCATATACCCTATATATTTTATGTCGGTTAAAGAACATGCCGGTTATAAGCACATTGAGTGCAGTTTCCGACGATGTGCTTATAACCGGCATCCACTGTATTAGAAGTTTGATATTCATGACGTAGCAAAGGTAAAAAGATACCATTAGTGAACCATTAGTGAACCATTAGTGACCATTAGTGAAAATAGAGACATCAATCTTAATCGAGTGAAAAAGAGACCTCGATCTTAAAAAGCTCGGTAAGCACCTTTACTTTGTTAAATGAATAATTAAAAGTCCAATTTATTATTAAGTGCTTCATAGAAATCATAAGATTCAAACGTTTCCCTAAAACCAACTCCTTTATTGCTTTCTTTGTACACAATCCCAATAACAATTTACACAATAACAATTCGTATCATTGGCATCCCTGAGATTTATGACACAAAATATTTGCGATGAAGAGCCCACCCCGAGCACATTCAAACCAAACTGTCATTTGCGATTGAAAAATAGGATTGCTTGAACCAATATAAAAACTACCTTTTGTTCTATATATCAACTATATGGTATAACTAGCCTTCTTATAGCAGATTGTATATGCTAGAACACTAGTGTGGCCCAATTTGATTTACTATATACAGTCAACTCCCATTATAACAAAAGTCGGATATAATGAAATACTGGCTTATAACGAAATGAATGAATTATTATCCGCTTATAACGAGTATCCGGATATAACGAAGGAATTTACAGGTCCCAAGCACTTCGTTATAACGAGAGTTGACTGTAGTATTTATAATTTTATTTATCATACTGTTTCCGTGTAGGCTGTAGATGCTGATAGTGGTCTCAACGGAGAGGTAAAATATGACATTTCTACTACTGACACTGGTGTCACTAGTACTTTTCAAGTTGGAATTAGTTCTGGTATTATTACAACGACTGCCTTACTTGATGCTGATCTGGGTCCAACTGAATATTCGTTCAATATACGTGCTCAAGATTCTTCAGCATCAGCTCGCTTTACTCTCGTCCAAGTCACTATAAGTATTATTGGCCTAAATGAAGATATTCCCGTAATTTGACCTTTTACTTGTGTTTTTATAAATATAATATTAAAGGAGTGTCTCCCCGTCACGAGGCAACCCATTTTAATTGCTTAACTCCAATCAACTTTTAACCAAGGTCGTTTTCGTTTTCTTCTTATTTTAAGGAATCATGCACATGCTGAGCCTTTCCATTTTCATAATACAAAAACTATATATGCTGTTCAAGGTGGTTTCGATAAATTCTGAGATAGGAATGGTTTTAGCCATTAGTATTAGCAAAACCAACAACAATTATTTTTGGGTCTAATAGGTATCCTTATATAATATATATACAATAAGAACTTTATACAGGGCTCAAATTTATAATTACTTCTTAAAACTTTTATTTTGTTGGTTATAAATATTTTATTATCAGGCAGAAGATTATTTTTAAAATAAATTAAATAATTGATTTGGCGAACATATGCAATTTCAATGATCGCTATTATCTTTCTATTTGAATAGTTGAAATTTCGTGCATTTTCGAATATTAATAATCAACTTTATGTATTTACTTTTTCAGGTGTTTACTATGCCTCTTTATACTGAAAGTATTGACGAAGAAGTTAGTTCTATTCCCAGTATATTATCAATTACAGCAACTGAGTCAGATTCTAGTGCAATTATTGTATATGACATTGTTGACCCTGGAGCCAAATTTTTCTTTCAGATCGATGCCATGAGTGGACAGCTTTCCCTTATCCATTCACTTGATAGAGAGGAATTTGTTGAATTTACCTTCACTGTTATTGCCAGTGATAGCGAAAGTCCTCCAAGACAGGGCTTTTCTTCTGTTAAAATATCTATTAATGATCTAAATGATAATGCTCCTGTTTTCTTGCTGAGTCAGTATTCAGTTACGATTTCTGAAAGTACTCTCATGAGTGCAATAATTGTTACAATAAAAGCTACTGATGCAGATGCGACAGCCGCTAATAATCAAATAGGTTATAGTATCGCTACTAGTGGAGTACCGTTCTCAATCAATCCTAATAATGGAGAAGTTTCTGTTTCAGGTATTGCTGTTTCATCTAATTATTTCGTTTTGTATTATGTAGATATGCGTATAATGTAATATTAAACCTTGGAAATATAGTTGATTACCTTTTTGTTACTAATATAACGACAATATACCTTATTATAGGAAATTAACGCGCCAGGAAATTAACGCTCCATGAAATTCCCGCGAATTGGAGCTGAACATTTTCAAATATGTACATGAAATTAACGCGAATAAATTTTAGAAAAAATTTCAGGATTATTAATCTCCTGATTAAATACTATTTATTGTGCCCAAATAGGCTTCCAATCTACTTGATAGACATGGTATATCCTTTCAAACTAGTTGCACATCTGAAAATATGTAGCTCGGAAGTTTGTCCATCCAATGTATAATTTTGCTAAATAGCAGGAAATTAAGGTCATGGTAATTAACGCTCCATGAAATTATCGCGAAGGAAATTAACGAAATTTGGAGAAATTCGCGTTAATTTCCTATAATAAGGTATGCATATTGATAGTTTATTAATTAAAACGAAATGTTTTTCTATATACCGTTTTCTTCGAATATCCGCCCCGACGGTTATTGTTTTCATGGACCAATTTTATCAGCAATTTTTTTTTTAATCTAGAAAAATATTTTGTTTGGTTCTAATGGTTCTCAGCGACAGTATACTTACCGAAGCTGCCAAAATCAATTTAATTACACTCCAGTTAGCTACTGGTGTGTATTTATTTCATATTACAAATGCTATTTATTGCCCCGGCGCTTAATCGAAGCAATACAGTATTTTTAATTAACAAGCAGCTTTCCACGCTATATACGTCCTTACTCTCTTTTCTTCCCTGTTTTAAAATTATGTTTTCTAGGTTCTATTGACTTTGATCAAGGCCTAAAATCTTTCAGTATTAGTGTTACGGCTACTGATGGAACTTTGACTGCAACTTCCAATCTTTTTATTCAACTTACGGATGAAAATGATTCGCCACCTGTAATTACTAATTTAGACTTTTCTGTTTCTATACCCGAGTCATCTCCTGGAGGTTTGTTTACACGACGCTAATTAGATTTAGTCTTTATCACACAGCGACTAAGAGCCAGAAATATTCGAAATTCGAATATTATAATAATTTTTAGTTAAAAAAACTATTTGTTTTTATACTTTAAGACAACTTATAATTTCTCTCACAGGTTTACTTTTCTAATTTTACATAAAAGTTAATTCTTAGTTCTAGCATCTGTCTTAATGCCTCTTTCCCCCAATCGTTTGAGTTCATTTGATATCAATTGGACCGTAAAATATATTTGGTCTAATAGGCGAAAGTTCGAATTAGCGGATTTTGACTGTGTATACAAACACACCAAAATCGAGTTTTGACAATGTAGATATGCACCCTGCATCCGCCAGAATGATTACTGTAGTATTAAATTAAAATGAAGGGGCGACGTTGGCACGATTGCTATTTTGCGGTGGGAATACGTAAGGCCACGTATTTAGCTCTATTTTCTGAACTTTCCTTATCAATATTAATTTAATTATATATTCACATGCCAATGTAGGTACTGAGATTTTTGATGTCAATGTTGAAGACCTAGACACTGTAGGGACGATATCTTATGCCATTCTTACTGGTAATGTGGGCGACTCATTCTTAATCGATTCATCTGGAATAGTTACACTTGCAGCTAGTGGACTGGATTTTGAAACTTTATCTTCATATTCTTTGGGGATTCAAGTCTCCGATGGATCTAGTACCGTAAGTAATTTCAATATTTAATTCGTAGATTAGTATGTTAACAATTATATCCTCTTTTATTGTTAATGACTCCTGCATACAAGGCACGTAGCTACGGGGGGGCTAGGGGGGGCGACTGCCCCCCCAAGAGAAGTTTAGGAAGTGTTCGTATAGTAAATATACTAGAATTTACTTCAACTGCATGGTTAAAACTATGGAATTCGAAACTCCCGTTGCTATGTTCATACGGTTTTAAGCGGTCATTGTTAGGAAACTCATCGAATTTAATAGGCATTGAATTTCTGCTAAATCTTTCAATATAATCGCAGTCCGCTTAAATCATTGTTTCTTTCTGATTTTATGTTATTCAGTCAATTCAGTGATTCGTGCCCCCCTTGCCCCCCCGACATAAAACTTGCCCCCCTGAATTACATACTCTAGCTACGTGCCTGCTCCATACATTATGCTAAATTGCTAATTTTGTAATTGCGCAGTTTCTTTTCAAATCCATAGTTGTTAAGCATGTCAACAGCTTAGAGTCTTAGACTAATGGAGAAAGTCTAATCCACTAACTCCATACCTGTTAGTATACTAGATTTAAACTTCTTCCATATGGAGGATTTGATTTTTTATGCAAAGTAGCCCGTAATAGTTTTTATTGTTGTTATTAGAACGACAGTTCTAAGTAATTGCGCACTTAATCAGATTCTAACATTTCTTAGGTTACCGAAACTATCAATATAGAAGTCACTGATGTTAACGATAACTTTCCAATCTTTAACCAACCTCAATATACCGCATCACCAGTTGAGACTGATATGCTTGATACCACAATTTTGAGCTTCACTGTAAGTGACCTAGATCCAGGATTAAATGGTATGGTTTCAACTTTTATTGATCCTTCATCTAACACAGCTAATATGTTTAAGCTTAAGATTGTTTCTTCAAATTCATTTGAGATCGTTTCTGCATTACCACTTGATAGAGAAATGTCTGGACTAATTATAGAAAATTCTTTTGGTTCTGCCAAGTGGGTACTAAAGGTGATCGCTTATGACAATAGTCCTCTTGTAAGTTCTTATTTAGTTCTGTTTTTGTAATGTACTTTGATAGAATAGCCTACTTATATTGAGTTTGTATCCTTTTCTACTGACTTTCATCTTAGTGGTATTAATTAATGGTATCCATTTACGTCATAAGAAGTAAATTGTAATTAACTACCAGTTTACTAACGTAAAGGCTGCACTGCTGAAGTAATAGGATGCTGCCATAACCAATGCTCTACGCCAGGGCACATATTCTCATATATTTTTTCAATATTCAAATGAGTGTTATTATATATTTTGGGGACTGCTAGTATATTATAAGAATTTCGAAACTTTAATTCAAGAATCTGACACTCTTCGGATTCCCAGTATATAGATCAAAATTTACAATAGTAAATCCTATTGGTGTTTTATTTATGATACTCTTGGGAATAATAATAAAAAACTAAGAAACTCACTCCCAAAAATCAATAATATTGATAATTTAAGATTAATTACTTATTTATTATTAGATTGCAAATAGACTAACATCCACTGCAGAAGTATTGATTACAGTTCAGGATTTCAATGATAATGCACCTAAATTTTCTTCTAATTCTTATTCTACCCAAGTTTCTGAATCTTCTAATATTGGAACATTGGTTATTACACTCCTTGCTAGTGACATGGACTTTGGTACTAATGCTCTCATTACGTTTAGATTTGCTTCAACAAGCTTGAATACAGGTATTTATTAGTCAACAAGGTACTACGACTGTAGTTTATTCTCTGGTATCCAAACTTGAATACAATTTAATAATTTTTTTTAATCTTTTGACGTTAACACTTTTGAATATCATTCGCCTTTGACCGCGAAATGATTATATTTGTTTAATTTAACTCAGCAATTAGAATAGATTAGATACCATAATATAATATCAGAATCTGATCATTTAATTATGTTTACAATTTTAAGGCTTTTTTAATTAATAATGAAATTTTTGTATACTCGATATTGGATTATAATACGTCCCTATTATAACGTATTACGTTTGACACCATACAATGCTGTACCGTAACGTTATGTGAAAATTAAATGTTTATGCTAGTAGCAATATTTCGGGCCCCGATTAGAAATTTCGGACAAATTCGGGCCGTGAACGGCCTTCAGCTTTCGAAACTTTTTTCTAGGCTTGCTAGCTAAAGGGAATCTGTCCTGCTTGCGTGAAGAGTTTCAATCTTATTTTCCAGACCAGAGTGAATTGATTGTTTCATTAACTGGAAATCGGTTCATTTAGAAATTCCTTCATTACCCGGCGAGGTTCAAGAAGAATTCGTGGAATTTGTGAACGATTCAACAGCAAAAGATTCATTTGAAACTTATCACTAGTTGTCATAAGTGTTTTTAGGAGGGTGAGGCAGCGAAGTGGGTGTTTATTGGGTTGCGTAGTGTCAAACACAAATGAACAATAGTCTTGAAGCGAACTTGTGAGAGTGATCATTTGCGAAATGACCGAGACCTAAGGGATCGTTACTTTATATAGTTAATACTTAATATACTATATAATAGACGCTTAAAAATTGAATAATATTAATATTTAAGTTAATCAGGGTTAGCTTTAATATGAATGTTTAAGTTAATATAATAATCTACATCAGGGTTTTTTTAAGGCCGATCTTGGTGTAAATTTTGCACCAAGATTTTTGGGGAGTTACACCACGATTCGGGTCGGCCGCGGCCGCTGCAGTGTGGGAAAAAGTGATTTCGGGTTAATCCATACACCGCGGTTAAGCTGAGTTACACCAAGGTTTCAACCTTAAAATAAACCCTGATCTACATTATCGCGAATTCTTGAGGAAGGCGGATTTTATTGTTCGGCTTCAACCGCATCCCTATTCCAAATCCCCATTATATTGTGAGGCCTGATTTGAGAAGGCAATGGCTAGGGAATCCTTCATGATACTGGTAAATTAACTAACATATAAGGAAATTTTAAAGCTACCACTATTTTCCACTATTTTCAATTCCTTTAAATATTCATAGACCAAACAGGTACGTAGTTACATCAATTGTGCATATTATGTAGAATTTTCAAACTCATCTGAGACAAATTTCCTTGACCATGAACATTCTAGAATATGTATATTAATATAATTTGACTAGAGACAGTTTAGATGCATGTGTATAACTAGATTCATGAAGCAGATGGAGTCGAACAAGCGGTCACTCGATAGGGAAAGGACAAATTTGAGAATTGAATCTTGTTAAATTCCTATAAGTGCTTGAGCTCCAATTGTAATCGACTTTTTGTAGAATTACAGATTACTCTATTCAAATACAAATGATATCCGTTTTCTCGAGCCCTCATGGAAAATCACAATCTGTCCGATTGCCAATTGTTACAAATATCGGATGCCCCCATTTAATGTAACAAAATATTGGTTTAAACTCAGCAGTCTGCAGCCGAATAGTTCAGTATTTAATTAATTTGCCAAATAGTTGATATTCGATATTTGTTGACCAAATAGTGATTTTCGGGTGACCAAATATAATTAGTTCTTCATATTACGGGGTTCTTTGTATTCCCAAATATTACAAAACTATATCTAGAAAACTATGATTTCTGTGTATGCTAATCTAAAATTATTATTTATTTACTATTTGATCTGCTCATTATCACTATTTGGTTTTATTTTGTTTTCTCACACATTAAATTTAATAAAACTGTTTAATTTACTTATATTGTTCCAATTTGTAATAATTACATTGAATCAACTTGTAAAACATTATCAATTGTTTCAACATGCTATAATATTAAGAGAATACTTATCCACCGATCATCGGCGTTTGTATTAAAAACCTCGCTACTTTCTACCGATGATGTTTTTTATAAACATAAAAAAACAATCGGTAGAAAGTAGCGAGGTTTTTAATACAAACGCCGATGATCGGTGCTACCGATGATCGGTGGATAAGTATTCCCATTTATTAAATGGTTTATCTAGGTGCTCTTGAGTTCCATCCAGGCATCGGTTGAGGTGCCAAGGTACTTGCAGTGTGATTCGGATTAGGTGCCGGCGTGGAACTTTATTTGGTGCCGGATGTCTGACCAGATTTCTTAGCCCAGGAATTGCTGAATAAAACCCTGTTTGGGTTCCGTACAAATTTTACCTCCTTCAAATAATTCTGCATCAGTGAATTAGACCGATCATTTATCATGGCTAACACCTTTAGGGTGCCATAAAATTTTTACCTCCATAATTAAGTGCCAGCCAAGAATATCCTAGATAAACCCCTAATTCTATTGATTCTACATGTGAAATAGAGTAGGCTTTTATTCAGAGCGGCGCCAGGGGGGGTCGAGCCCCCCATCTTTTCGGGTGAGCCCCCCCTGGAGCTGCAATAGAATATCATCCTCATAAGGATGTTACATGTCACTAGGTTGTAATATAGAAATTACATAATGTTGTCCCTGTACCTTGAATTAGAATGGATATTTGAAAAATGAAAGCATATACATAGTAATTGGTTTTCATTTGTTTTCATTTCGTAATCACTAACTCACTATCTAAGTTATATAATTAATTAAAAAATGGCAAATAATTTTATTTATTCTAATTTATGAAATTTTCAAGTAGGTATTCCTAAATGCCTTCACCGCTGTACCAATCAACAATTCCCTCCTCTGCTGTAGCTCCTTTATTACTATAAATTTGATAGATTTCTTAAACTTTATACTATAGTATTGTAATGTAGCTTTAAAAAATATAAATTAATTGTGCCCCCCCCCCCCCCCCCTGATTAAAAATCCTGGCGCCGCCACTGCTTTTATTTAATTTTAGTATTCTATACAGTGGATTAAAACAGACTATAATTTGTAATAAACATTTAATTCTCACGACCCTTCGGACTCGGTCGTTTCGCGACGGATCACTCTCTTACAAAGGTCGCTTTGCTAACTTTGTTCGTTCGGTTATACACTACGCAACACAAATACAATTAACGGTCGCTTCGCGGCCTTACCCTCCTCTTATATCATTCATAACAAATAAATTTAACAAGAGACTTGTAAATTACAGTCTTCATTCAGTTCAGTATGTAGCTATTTGGGATCCAACGTTGGCAACTCATTATATATTGTTTAATTAATTCGCTGCGTTACACTCCTCAATATGTCATTTATTATGCAATGCATGAGATAATCCTGGTTAGTAAATTGCTTTTTAATAACATGTGTCTGCATACCTCAATTTAAAGGCCATTTCGCTGCGTATCTTTACTCAATTTACCATTCATTACCATTCATTCCGGATTGTGAATTTAACCTGATGCAAGGCTGGATTCGGTTAACCGGCTAACCGGTAAATCGTTGCTGACATCGGTTAACGGTTAGAGATTTTATTACCCAGTTAGCCGGTTTGTTGAATATCAGCAGAGTTATTGGGAAATTAATATATAAAGTATTAAAATTTTTTGAATTTTATCAGAATATGTTAGTCCTAAATCCATTTCTCATCACCACTTAATAAATTTTCTTAAACAACATTGATTTAAATTTACCTAAAGCACGAAATGTATCAGTTAATATACTTATGTGGCTAGATTTTACAGCTGAGTCTCAGGGTATTATACAGAGGGGGGGGCGCCCCGGGATTCCCCCCCCCCTAGCTTGAGTTTCCCCCCCCCTGGAAATATGCTGCTAAGTTCTTATTTTCAGTTAAAATTAGGTGTTTTTAGCCTTTTATAAAGAGACAAATCGACGTATTATTCTCTAGGCTAGAATATTTTATGTTAAAAGATCTGTATCTTCCCCACACATACCATTCAAACATTACTAGTGATAATCATTAATGAAATTGTGCCAGAAGCTATAATTATCTTCCATTAGTTACCACAGCTTCAAATAATATGTGATAATTTTTTAGCAATAGCTCTCCATTGTTAGCAATAATACTTTGCACTATAATTGTATCTGGCTTCCAGGGGCTTCGCCCCTGGACCCTACTGGGGAGCTAACAGCGCTCCCCAGACCCCCAGCTGGCGAAGAAATTATTTAGTGGACCATGGTACTAGCAGACTTTCCCCCCCCTGAAGAAAAATCCTGTATAAAAGATTTTTCTTCAGGGGTAAACTTTCCCCCCCCTGAAGAAAAATCCTGTATAAAACCCTGAGTCTTATTCTGTACAGTAGTATAATCAAATTTTATAAAGGATTTATTGTATTGAGTAGCGTAGGCGGTTAACCGGTTAAGCGTGGCGAGAAATCGAATTGTAACCGTAGCCTCCGATCGGTTAACCAACCCCACCCTTGCCTGATGTAATTTGTTTTGAGAATTATGCTTCCAAGTTATTCAAATTCACATTTCAATTTGTTATGGCTAACGCCTTAGCTCAAATAATGCTCATAATATATAATTCTACTTCATGGCTCGCCAGACAATGACATATATTTGGATAGTTTTCCTTGACCGCAAATTTTACTCTTTTTACTTTTAATCAGGATGTGTGTGTAACATCCACATCGATTGTAAACAACTGCCTATATATAGGCTTCACTAGTAGGTACTCCTGCTTCTAGCTCAAATTACTCTACTTACCTTATGGACCATTCTTACGATCCAGACTCACCAATACAATCACTCTCAGAAGATGATAGCCACGCGATTATCTCTGATGAGGACGAAATGTTCCTCCCATATCAGAAGCAAGTAGTTAGAAACCAGGCTGCCCGATCTGCCCCACAATGGTTTCCCCAGGGTAGATCAACTCCGGATGATCCTATAATACCCAATAAGGACTTGTCAATTCAAACTGCCCCTTCAAAGTCCCAGGTGCAACAAAACGCACCAGATACTGCTGGACCGACAACTCAAGGTCCGATAATACACAGGCTCCACCTTTGGAGCACCCAAGTGTTGCTACTGAGCAACAGACTGAGGCGCTCAATACCCTCAATACGCTCCTTCAGCAAACCTTATCCCAGCTGCAAGGGCACTTGCCAGCTCCTACACCTGCCAGCCAGGAACTCATAGCTGCAACCCAGGCTATGGCCATCCAGTCCCAACCGAGCACAATGGAGCTTGCTGAACCAACTTCCGCGTTGCCACCTAACTCAGACAAATCCTTGTTTTTTGACCCTTCTGGATTGGTCGAAACAAAATTTTTTGCAGGCCCCCCAAACAGTATATGCTCGTACCTAAACAAATACTTTGTGGACGGTCTTAACACAGAGCAAAAACTCAAGATGGCTAACTGCTATAAGAGACCTGATATCCCCTCCATGAGAGCACAAAATTTGGACACCCTTTTCGAAGGGACAAACTTTATAGCTTATTGAGGGTGAGAGACGACTATCTCAAAGACATTCAGAAATGCATGCTTTATGCAGTAGGACCTCTTACTGACTTACTCCGGAAACTCACATCTAATGAAGAGTTGCCAAAGGACAAACTAATTGAGCTCGTATCGGCCTCCCTTGTTCTAACTGGGGCTGCAGTTAATTTTACACACAATGGCACACACACAATGGCTCAGCATCTGGAAGTTGATTAAAGTTTAATTTTTGTTTTTAGTAACCAATTAATGAAGTAGAAAGCAGTATCCGATTACTATAAAAATATAAAAATAGTAGTAATTCCTCACTTCATGTAGATACAGTTGACATTGATCTGACCTTTTACGATTGTTTGATTAGAAAAAGTTCTTCAAAACCAAAATTGCACGTTGTATTGTTACTACGCTTAATTTTCTGAATATACACAGCTAGTGCATTCTTGATACTTCTTTTAAATGAATTTTACACTAATGTCTTGTTACAATAATTATTTATTCGTAATTCTAATAATAATAATAAAATCTAAAATTACAGCTGTGCAGAGTGACAGCATGTTCCTTTGAAGGTACTATAGTATCTATACGTATATTTTGGTGGTTGTTTTTGATTGATAGTGGCTCCAAATGTACATGGTGTCGGCACAGCTGTAATTTTAGATTTTTCATCACTCCAAAAGTGCTAAACCATTTAAGAAAGGTGTTTTGGGAGGTATCGACCCTAGTTGCGTTGGAAGTTTCCTTCTATCTTACTTCATTTCATAGTTATTTTTGGTTTGGGCTTTAATAACATAGCTGATGAGTCATCATTTTGTTGTGTGATCACTATACTCGATCCAATACTTTTGATATATCGATTTCACAAAATTGTATAAACACATTTTTTACCATTTCATCATCTCAAGGTGTTAAGACCCATTTGTAGAGGTATTACGTGGCATTAGGATCAATTGATCAATTTGAAGTTTGTTTATATCTTGTATTATCTCTGATATTAATGCTATTTAGCAAATTAGTATAAATATTTATTATAATTATTAATAATTTAACACCAATTTCAATGTCAATTTACATTTATTAAGTCTAATTATTTGTTATAAATAGTAATTTTAAATGAATTTGTCTACTCTCGAATTCAACACACTCGATAACCCCTATAAACAATTTGGAAGCGTCTCTCAAACTGAATTAATTTGAATTAACTACGTCAGTTTATGAATTATTACTTTCAATTGAACTGTTAGTAAACAAAGGAAATTACCAACTCAATTTGGCACAAACAAAACCCAATTTGAAAATTCGTGTACAGTGAAAAGGTGTATATTTAAATTCTGTATCGAACGCATCTAAATGCAATATTTGGGCATTATGTATTATTCATGTTGTGACATTAACAGGTGTAAAAATGTGTCCCAAAAAAATTATTCAACAATCGTGACCCCAGGTACACACCTGTGACCCATGAGACACCAATCCTGAGAATCTTACATCTAAGTTAATAAAACCATTTTCTGTGGTGAGGGTACGGATAAAAAAATGTAAATTACAGCTTTCCCGACAGCTTATTCATTTGGTGGCACTATATTTGTGGTTCAATGGCTAATAGTGCCTCCACAACAAAATGCTGTCTACACAACTGTAATTTTATATATTTTTGTCCCTTAAGGTGGAATGTAATATAAATGTAACGAGCCATTTGGTCTCGTCCGCTTTCCGATAGATCACTTAACCGCTACACATTTAGATTTATTCGCTAAAATATCTGTATTAGTTATTTTTCAACATCACCACAGACACCACTACACGCATTAATTATTAATCAAATCCCAGTTAACAGTCTTCCGTATATGTATTTATCTGTAATATCCTTTGCCCTCCATGTACATATAAATTTTCATCCATTTATATTACTTTTTTATGAACAACAACAACAATAGATATTTTTTATCAGCATCCTTGTTACCCATTATAACAATCGTATAGTGGGGCGGATTAGCTAAGATTTTCATAACAATTGTGCATTTAGTGATAAAAGCATCAAATTTGTTGTGCAACTAGAAAAATGTATATATAATGATTTAAGATCGGGAGGCACCTAGAATTCGACCTCTATGGTTCCAATTATGTCATTTTAATGCCCATATATGGTAAATTGGTAGTATGACATACTCGGCTACTTAACCTTATATTGCTTCCAAATGTATTATTTAGGTATAGGAAGTCGGCTATTCTGAACATTTACTGTTGGAAGCTAAACTCTATCTAGTACAGAAAATGTGTTAGCCAATTTGGTTCCAATTATGTCCATGTATGGTCATGTGACTAATAATTCGGCTATTTTACTAAATATCGTTTCCAAATGTATTATTTAGGTATAGGAAGTCGGCTATTCTGAACATTTTACTGTTAGAAGCTAAACTCTATCTAGTACAGAAAATGTGTTAGCCAATTTGGTTCCAAATATGTCCATATATGGTCATGTGACTAATAATTCGGCTATTTTACGAAATATCGTTTCCAAGTGGATTAGCTAGGTATTTGAAGCCCTTTATCCTACGTACTAAATATGACCAAAATATTTAAACTTGAGGATGCAACACAATCATCCACATCCTAATCTACTACATTTCAAACTAAGTGGAATCTTTGTATTATACGTATGTCAATATGACAAAAACGAACCATTTCAATAACTTTTGTTGGATATGGTAAGAAACTGCCTGGGCAGCATGGAAGGCTTTTCCACTTAGTTTGCTTAGTTTTAGCTGCTTAGTTTAGCTTGTGCTCCTAGCTATGTGTCATTTGAGTGCTTGAGCATCATATAAATATTTGTTATACTAATGTATGACCGCACAACCACATGTACTGACATAAATAAATCCAGAAGAAAGTTGTTCCCCAAGAAACGATCACCAGGAGCCATCCCACCACATATGCTGCACTTGAGCAACATATCAAGAGAGCAGCCACATATGGGGACAGACACAGAAATTAGCTCATGTACTTCCTTCACCCGAGAACTTTGGGTGGACTTGGGGTGGGCACTGTATGAGCCAAACTGGACTACTCTCCCCGAAGCAGCGAAAGCGTGTTGTGAACTAATCTGTTGTGGCTGCAAAAAAGATTGTCGTGGCCAATGCAAATGCAAACGAGCTAATCTGCAATGCATGCTATTTGTGCATGTGAAGCATGAAGGAGAGTGGGCACGAACTAGCTATATAGCCTATTGATTGATAAAATGATGATTATTTAGATTATTTTCCATTATATTTTGAACAACTTTGTGGTCTAATTTAGGATTTCTAATTTTTAATATAATATTTGACATTTAGTTAAGTTATTAGTGGAAAATGTTGTGATAAATATTAAATACACAAATAATGTTTATGGCCAGTAATGGCCTTTTGAATACAGATAAAATGTTCAGGTACCATTCTAAGTTTAAATGTCTATCAGAACATGTAATTTGATTGTGTCAAGTTTGAAACTTTTATCACAAAATATTTGTAGTGGTAAACAGATTTATATTATGAATCCAAATTGGCTAACAAATTTCTGTACTAGATAGAGTTTAGCTTCCAACAGTAAATGTTCAGAATAGCCGACTTCCTATACCTAAATAATACATTTGGAAGCAATATAAGGTTAAATAGCTGAGTATTAGTCATATTACCAATTTACCATATATGGGCATTAAAATGACTTAATTGGAACCATAGAGGTCGAATTCTAGGTGCCTCCCGATTTTAAATCATTATATATACATTTTTCTAGTTGCACAACAAATTTGATGCTTTTATATAATATATATATATGACGAGCCCTTCGGTCTCGGTCACTTTGCGACGGACCGGTGCTACGCACCTCAAGTTAACGGCCGCTGTGCGGCCTTACTCCTCACCCTTTCTATCATGGAAAATGGTAGAAAGGACGTTTTATACATCCCTTTATAAGATTTCCATAGTTTTAACTTGTTTTACATATTATAAATTTATGAGTGCAAATTCGTGTTTAGCATACTTGTTTACCTATATTACCCGTTGAAAGCTAACTTCTAGGGTGATTTTGAATTTTCATTAATTTGTTTACCTATTTTGTGTAAACAACAGCAACAAATATTAATGTTATAAATTTCTAAACGCGAAATTCGTGTTCAGCATACTTGTTAACCTAAAATCCCCGTTGAGAGCAATCTTCTAGGTTGATTTTGAATTTTCATTAATTTGTTTACTTATTTGTGTCAACAACAACAACAAATATTCATATTATAAATTTGTAAATGCGAAATTCGTGTTCAGCATACCGTATTTATTCGAATAGTAGCCTCTATTCGAATAATCGCCTACCTCCAATAATCGCCCCCCTAAAGTAGCAAATAAAAATTTATTACCTCTACCCGGAGTAAACATTTATATCTATATTATTAAATCTCGATTGTTGTTTGTTTGTTTGTGTGTGTGTGTGTGTGTGTGTTTGTCCGGATTGTATTAAAGTGATGGGGGAATAGAAACCGCATTAATATATGAGATATAAACTAACTGTCAAATGTTATAATTGGTAAACAAGTATGCTGAACACGAATTTCGCATTTACAAATTTATAATATGAATATTTGTTGTTGTTGTTTACACAAAATAGGTAAACAAATTAATGAAAATTCAAAATCAACCTAGAAGTTTGCTTCCAACGGGTATTATAGGTAAACAAGTATGCTGAACACGAATTTCGCATTTACAAATTTATAATATGAATATTTGTTGTTGTTGTTTACACAAAATAGGTAAACAAATTAATGAAATTCAAAATCAACCTAGAAGTTTGCTTCCAACGGGTATTATAGGTTAACAAGTATGCTGAACACGAATTTCGCATTTACAAATTTATAATATTAATATTTGTTGTTGTTGTTTACACAAAATAGGTAAACAAATTAATGAAATTCAAAATCAACCTAGAAGTTTGCTTCCAACGGGAATTATAGGTTAACAAGTATGCTGAACACGAATTTCGCATTTATAAATTTATAATATGAATATTTGTTGTTGTTGTTTACACAAAATAGGTAAACAAATTAATGAAATTCAAAATCAACCTAGAAGTTTGCTTCCAACGGGTATTATAGGTTAACAAGTATGCTGAACACGAATTTCGCATTTACAAATTTATAATATGAATATTTGTTGTTGTTGTTTACACAAAATAAGTAAACAAATTAATGAAATTCAAAATCAACCTAGAAGTTAGCTTTCAATGGTATTATAGGTAAACAAGTATGCTGAACACGAATTTCGCATTTACAAATTTATAATATTAATATTTGTTGTTGTTGTTTACACAAAATAGGTAAACAAATTAATGAAATTCAAAATCAACCTAGAAGTTAGCTTTCAACGGGTATTATAGGTAAACAAGTATGCTGAACACGATTTTCGCGTTTAAAAATTGAGAATATGAAAAACAAGTTAAAAAAAATGGAAATCTTATATAGGGATCTATATAACGTCCCTTTCTACCATTTTCCATAGCAGAAGGGTGAGGAGTAAGGCCACATAGCGGCCGTTAACTTGAGGTGCTTAGCACCGATCTGTCGCAAAGCGACCGAGACCGAAGGGCTCGTCTAATATAACTCACAATACGATTATCAACCGATTATCATAAATAAATTGTAATTAAATGTGATATTCTAGAAAATTTATCAAAATTATTTTTCCAAAAATGATGTAAAAAACAATAATCGCCTAGGCTACTATTCGAGTAAATACGGTACTTGTTTACTTATAATACCCGTTGACAGCAATCTTCTAGGTTGATTTTGAATTTTCATTAATTTGTTTACCTTTTTGTGTAAACAACAACAACAAATATTCATATTAGAAATTTATAAACGCGAAATTCGAAATCAGCATACTTGTTTACCTATTATAACATTTGTTACCAATTATAACACTTGACAGTTAGTTTATATCTCATATATTAATGCGGTTTCTATCCCCCCGTCACTTTAATACAATCCGGACAAACAAACACACACAAACAAACGGGGGACCTTCAATTGTCCGACTCTTTATGTTGTCATTTGTTAGAATTCCATATGTTGTCAATTGTCCGACTCTTATATAGCTATGTTGCCAATTGTCCGACTCTTATATAGCTGTGTTGTCAATTGTCCGACTCTTATATAGCTATGTTGTCAATTGTCCGACTCTTATTTAGCTATGTTGTCAATTGTCCGACTCTTATATAGCTATGTTGCCAATTGTCCGACTCTTATTTAGCTATGTTGCCAATTGTCCGACTCTTATTTAGCTATGTTGTCAATTATCCGACTCTTAACTATTTTCATCTGTGAATCCCTATAATATTGTTTCAACTTAACGCGAACTTTTGTTTACCCATGATGCAATGACAACTTGTGATATTTACCCTTGACACTTCAACCGCCAGTTTAAAGAATCCCGGTAATGTACATGTATGTAGTATTCATAAATAAGAAAATCATTACTAATCCTGTATTTAATACATTAACAAAACTTTCCTTCCAAACAACAATTATGAACTATACTTTGGATACATTCAAACGATTTCTAGTCAAAACGGCCACAAACTAAAACGGCCACAACCAAAACGGCCACAACCAAAACGGCCACAAACCAAAACGGCCACAAACCAAAACGGCCACAAACCAAAACGGCCACAGTCTCAATACCTATTAATAACTAGTAATTTCATTACTGTGCCATTATACTAAAGTATAGTCGGCACAGTGAAACAAACAATGTAAGAAAATGTAATTATTATTAATAAGGAAATAACAAAATGAGACTTTAAATATTGATAGTGAATATAAATATTTTAGATAGATAAATAAAATGACCTAAAGTATGATTTGTTATAATTGAGGTCCATTAAGCCTAGAGCAAGCGCGTAACATTTGACTAGCTGATACTGTCCCTTGAGAATATTTTTCCCATAGAGTGAATATTGCAGCCTGCATTTTCCTGTAAGTTAACCTTTGATATCTTTTCAATTTATTTTGAGAAACTAGATGTAGTTGTAGTGTGATTATTTGAGACTCTTTATATAAAAGCTCTATCAGAACATAAAACTGTAATTGACCTCTTCGAGCTCTACTATTAATTCTTAAATGCCATCCTTCGACGTCGTTATTGGTACGTACAGTTTGATTGAATACACACCAATCTTTCGGTTGCCACTGTCCAGCGATCCATGTACTATCTATATAAGTTGTCAGTTGATGTTCAATATCACTACTGGCGCGCTCTTCTAGATTTCTGAAGGCAGGTTCTATGTGCTCGCATGGAAGAAATGGTAGAGCCATTAATCTTCGACAAAAGTCATGGGTTGAATTGTTATTCATGTATTGTGACTGCAAACCCAAGATTTGAATCTTTCTCCATACTGCCTGTGTCCAATGGAAGGAACAACCTTGAAGTACCACTCCTGGGTATACTTTTGGAAAAGCTTTCCATAAAGCCAATTCAAAATCCATCACTGCACTTCTAACAGCTGGTGCACCGGGAAGAGATTCTAATACCTTAGTTAATACTTTTCTGTAATCCCTTTTGCGTTTTCCCGACATTAGAACAAACACTAATGGTAGCTGCTTAATTGAGCTTTCAGATTTCACGAAAGCATGAATAGAAAATAGTTGGGTAAATGGTTCCTTAACGATTTTAAATGTCCCGTCCAAATACCACTTTTTAGCCCTGCATAAAATATTTAGCATTTGGTCTGTAGCAAATATGAGATGTCTTCGTTCATCAACCTTGATGTCTCCACGTAAAAAGTTTCCAGGAATATAGTCCATATTTACTTCGAAGTCTAAATCAACAGGATCTTGAGGTCGAATAGTCTGTCTGGCGCGGTTTGCAGCTCGTGCTAGATTAGTTAGACTTGGAAGCCCTGGTTGTAAATTATTTGTATAAGGTATGAGTGCATTTTCGACTATCTCAGCAGCAGGAACAAATATTTCACGTTTGGCTCTATTTATTACGAATACCTTTAGCTCTGGCTTAAAGTTTACTTCTGGATTTGCTAAATGGTTGTGGGCATTGATCCCACGAGTAAACAAATTACCGCGTTGAATAATCGTTGCTGGACAAATCAAAGACTTATTACGTACGCTACAACGCCAATAGTTTACCATGTTCCTTCGAATTTTTATTATGTAGGAATACCCAACCTTCTCTATCAACAGATCTTTTTCCTTCTGTGTAATAACACGGAATGTCGGGATATCATCAGTTTGGGTGTTACCAGATTCTAAAATAGATCCGTCAAGTGAGGATTCTTGTAAAGCATCTGGAATAATAAAATCTGGAAATAAGTTTGTATTTTCGGTCGAAATATTAGGGATATCGATTTCGTCTGAATCATCGAAGATCAGATCATTAGTTAGATCTTGAGTGAATTGATTTGGCAAATGCGCAATGGATGGGGTTGGAAAATCAACGGGCGAATTGATTTGCTCATATGATAGGGCACAACTGTTTTCTTGAATAGAAAGTGGTGATACTATTGTACTTTCCAAAAGTGGCAAATCTTCAGAATGCAGTTCAAGGTTCATCCTTTCTAAACAAGATGCGCATTTCCACACTATTTCTTCTTCTCCTCTTACCGCTCTCCGATAACAGTGACGTGAGATGCCAGTTTTACATGTGCGATGCTGCCAGAATGAACAATTTTCACATTGAATCGCTTCCTGCCTTGGCCTTACCGTTTGGCCACATTCCAGACACGGATCAACCACTGCTCCATTTAGTGTATTATCTGACATTAGTTACGGTAATAATACATAATTTGATTATTTTCTTGATTAAATACTTACAAAAGTATAAATGTTGTGATAAATCACTTTGTACAAATTATAAAAGACCTACAATTCATGGTGTCACTTAATAACCTCTCTATTGTTACAATTAAATTGTTTTGGTTTGTGGCCGTTTCGGTGTGTGGCCTTTTTGGTTTGTGGCCGTTTTGGTTTGTGGCCGTTATGGTTGTGGCCGTTTTGGTTGTGGCCATTTTGGTTTGTGGCCGTTTTGACCTGCATGCATTCAAACATATTCGTGGGTTGATTTATACTACATCTGATAATCACAAATATCTTGTTTCAAAGAGAAAATCAGATATTACCATATATTTAAAATGTGTCCTCTTCCGTGAAGGATGTAAGGCTACAGCTAAACTCAATCAAAACTCACTCCTTATTGACCAACTCGCCTCCCATATCCACGAAATTGATTCTTATAATGCTGATATTTATTCGATTAAAGCAAATTGTAAAGAGGCTGCAAAGGTATCTAGAGCTAATTTAAGAGAGGTTTTCAACGATGTAACCAGAATAGCCCCGCAGGACGTAATATTTCCTTCACGAATTGCGAATCAACTATGTATCGCTTAAGAAGGGAACTTCAGCAAAGATTCCACAAACTCTACTCGAACTAGAGGAGGCATTGCCAGGAACTTATGGAATAAACTACAAGGGTACAATAATTGTTGGTAATGATCCCGCATTCATATTTTTTTCTGAAGAAATCATTGCTATATTGGCAGATATCTCAGAAAGCTGTTTCGATGGGACATTTTATACAGTGCCAATTCAGTTCTACCAGCTGTGGACAATATTTATTGTTGTGAATCATCACGTTTTTCCAGCAATACATTGTCTCTTAACTGGGAAATCTCAAGAATTGTATGAGTCTCTCCTGGTAAAAATTCAATCGCTCATCCCGCATTTTCATCCTGATGTTTCAATGTCAGATTGGGAAATGGCAGCAAGGAATGCTTTTAAAAGTACATTCCATGGTATACGAGTAAAAGGCTGCTGGTTCCATTACACACAGAGAATTTGGAAGCATGTTCAAAAAGCAAATCTGAAACACAGCTACAACAATATGTTGAAATCCAGAATTTCGTCCGATATATAATGGCCCTACCCTTTTTACCACCCGACACAATTTTACAAATCTTTAATCAGATAGACACACTTGATCTAAATCTGCAAGATGACGAATTAATGAATAAAGTTTAAAAAAAATTATATGTAAAAAGCCAATGGATTGACAGATTACCTCCTGAATAACTTTCCATATGGGATCAGGAAATGACAACAAATAATGGAGCCGAGAGTTATTACGGTAGGCTAAAGTCTTTAATTAAATGCAACAAACCTAGGATTTGGAATTTTCTAGCCATTTTAAATAATATCATTAGTGATACGGACAATGAAATAGCAAGACTTCAAAGAGGATTATCTATTACAAGGGGCCAAAATAAAAAGAGTATATTGAATCAGGAGCGTCGTCTTAAGTGCAAGGAAAAACTTGTCGAAGGACTGTATTCTCCCTTTCAATTTATCAAAGCGATTAGTTGTACTGTTGGTTCATTCTCTGATACATGGTTAGGAAATTATAGTTCTGATGAAGAAGACGAATCAACTAACACCACTGAGTTATCGGAGGTTATAAGTACAAATAATAAGTGTGTAGTTTGTCTAGGGTCACGACAAACTACATGGATATTCATGCCATGTAAGCATGCTACCTGTTGCGGTGATTGTTGGAAGACTATAGAAGAACTTGAACAGCCATGTCCCGTTTGTCGTGCTGTAATAGCATATGCATTTCAGATATTTACTTAATTTTATTATTTTATTTCGTATTTTCTCAATTTAATCATTTTCTTTTCTTAATTAATGATTTCCTTTTCTTTCATATTATACAATTTCTTCATTCACATTGATTTTATATTTGTATCGATACAATAAGTTCATTACATACCATATATCCATTAAAACTAACACAGTTAATTAAGAGTCGGACAATCGACAACATAGCTAAACACGAGTCGGAAAATCGACAACATAGCTAAATAAAAGTCGGACAATTGACAACATAGCTAAATAAGAGTCGGACAATTGACAACATAGCTATATAAGAGTCGGACAAGTGACAACATAGCTAAATAAGAGTCGGACAATTGACAACATATGAAATTCTAACAAATGACAACATAAAGAGTCGGACAATTGAGAGCGCTCCAAACAAACACACACACAACAATCGAGATTTAATAATATAGATATATCTATATTATTAAATCTCGATTGTTGTGTGTTTGTTTGTGTGTTCGTTTGTCCGGATTATATTAAAGTGATGGGGGAATAGAAACCGCTATTAATATTGGGATATAAACTAACTTTCAAATGTTATAATAGGTAAACAAATGTTATGATAGGTAAACAAGTATGCTGAACACGATTTTCGCGGTTATAATTTTCTAATATGAATATTTGTTGTTGTTGTTTACACAAAATAGGTAAACAAATTAATGAAAATTCTAAATTAACCTAGAAGTTAGCTTTCAACGGATATTGTAAGTAAACAAGTATGCTGAACACGAATTTCGCGTTTAAATTTTTTAATATGAATATTTGTTGTTGTTGTTGTTGTTGTTTACTCAAAATAGCTAAACAATTTAATGAAATTCAAAATCAACCTAGAAGTTAACTTTCAATAGGTATTATAAGTAAACAAGTGTGCTGAACACGAATTTCGCATTTATAAAATTCTAATATGAGTATTTGTTGTTGTTGTTGTTTACACAAATAGGTAAACAAATTAATGAAAATCAAAATCATAACGTCCCTATCTACCATTTCCATGGTAGAAAATGTGAGGAGTAAGGCCGCATAGCGGCCGTTAACTTGAGGTGCGTAGCACCGATCTCTCGTAAAGCGATCGAGACCGAAGGGCTCGTAATATATATATATATATTTATGATAAGTTATATAATATATATATATATATGATATCACTAAATGCACAATTGTTAAGCCAATCCACCCCACTAGTAGGATAGTATATGGGTTCATTCTCAATCAAACCAATTTGTTTACCTATTAGTAAACGTCAACAATAGTATGTAAACCAGGGTTTCATATATACCCCCCCCCTGAAATATTTATTTGAGAAAAAGTTAATTAACTATAGCGAAATGTAAATTATCCCCCCCCCCCTGACTTCAATTGGACTAATACATTTCGGCACCAAACAAATACACAGACGAATGTTCATATAATAGATATTCCATTTCATTAATCCATTGTTTGGATGTCAGAAATCGTTTTGAAAATTAATCACTAGAGTGAAATTGAATTTTCATATAGTAGAAAACCTCAATGCAACTAAGTATATTTATCAATCGATTTATACATGTATAGCAATAACTAGTGAATTTCATTGAATTATTCATATGCAGTCTAATTATTTACTGTAACTATGATATGAGCAATAACTTGAAGAGTAATAACATTGAATGAAATTGAATTATTAATATAGTAGATCCTCACCAAACCCCGAAATGAATACATAATTGTATATTAACGAATTTACGATTTCAGAATGTTAACGGTGAATTGTGGCCACTTTGATAGGAATATGAATGAGGTCGATTGTAAAATCGTGAAAAGCTATTAGCTCCAAAATAATTTCTGAATATAATGGTTTAAAAACGTCCTTGTTATTGCTTTTATTTTCCTATGGGACAAAAAAATGCTAATAGTCCCGTTAAAAATTTTCCCAAATTGAAATTCAAAAATCGTGACCCCAGGGCCCGTATTCACTGAGATTACTTAGTACTTAAGTACTAAGTATATACTTAAGTACTAAGTACGTACTTAGTTAAGTACATACTTAAGTCGTATTCACTAAGAAATATTGTTGTACTTAAGTACATACTTAACTAAGTACGTACTTAAGTACGAAATTGAATTATATTTCTTAAATTATATTTAATAGTGTAATGTAATCAAAGGAAATTGTATCACTCAACTATTCAATCTTAATTGAGATTGTCTAAGATAGATTAGAAGTAGAGCGGGATATTTTGGATGTATAAATAGCTTGCTAATTATGTATTTAGACTTGGTTATGTATTTCTAATTATTACACAATTTAACAAAGATAGTTATCTTACAATAGCATAGCATATTAGTGTATGGAATGCTATTGTAATAGCTTGCTGTATTCTTTTAACTTTAAAAAGAATATTCTCAATCAAGTTCCTGTGATTTGTGTGCTTGAGAAAAAACAGAAACTTTTAGAAAACAACAACCAACACTCCAATAGTAATAAATGTTGAAAATTGAATCATAAACTTCCCCTAAAGTAAAGCAAGTACTACTAGAAATCTATTACAATGTTCTAATTAAACTCCAACGTCTAAGGGTCAATAAAAGTAAATTCTTATAAGTTAACTTAACTTAGTAGGTTACTTAAGTTTTGTACTTAAGTATATACATAAGTACACACTTAAATCTTAGTGAATACCAATCTTATTGAATATGACTTAAGTACATATACTTAGTACTTAAGTACTAAGTACGTACTTAACTTCTTGGTGAATACGGGCCCAGCTGCAGGTGCACATCTGTAACCCATGAGACATATATCCTGAAAATTTGGTCTTTTTAAGTTAATTATAAGTTATGCTAAGTTATAAGTTATCTCTTGTGATAAGTTATGATAACTCTTAGTTGCCAATTGAAAGTGAAATTTAATTTAATTTCAATTGAAAGCGAAAATGAAAGTGTTTGTTTTTCTATTTATACCTTGGACCCCAGGGCATCTATGTCTTTTAATTGATAAAAGTCTTCTGTGGAGAGGATACGGTCATACGGACCATTCTAATAATAATAATAATAATAATAATAATAATATACCAAAGCAGTACATAATCTCGTGACTTTAATAGTTCTTGGGTCCGATCTGATTTGAAGACCAACTGGTGACCCTCCCAATCGGTCCGTTGAAGTTTAAAGGACGTGTCCTCTGAATGTGTCCAACTTTCCCGCAAAGGAAATAAAAATACTACTGTTCTGAGGAAAGAAATGACGCGACTTCCTGCAATTCCTTGCTATGTGACCAAAAGTTTGACAATTGAAACATCTCAGCCTGTCGCCTCTCACGCTCACTCCTCTGTTCTGTCTAAGGGCCATTACCGATGAACTTTGAACAGTCACCCAGCCAGAACACGATCTATTTTATTTACGAATTCATCTAGTTTAGTACTATGCATTACTTTGCAACCGATTCTTCAGGTTGGCAAAGTATTAAGAATTCTACTCTTTTCAATGCCTCGTTGGTATCTATTACCTCCGAAGGCGCGAATGTTTCTAGCATAATGTGGTTGTAGTCAACTGAGAAATTGAAGTAAGAGCAAATGTTCGCGTGCGTATATATCCATTTCCGGAATCGCTTTAGTCAGTAATTGTTTAAGCGAATGCAAAAACTCTTGCGGTGATTCATCTGGTAGAACCTTCCTCGACAGGACAGTTCGGCAATCTCACTGCTACCAATTGCAATGTATTTTATTAATAGTAAGTTTGATATAATTAAATCCTACAATCTCAAGTACTAAACTATCTACGTACATAAATCTCCAATTAATTAAAGACAACAGTTAAGTAAATACATGAATTTACTTTGGTTACATATGGTAAACTATTAAAACTAAATCGTTTCGAAATTTCGGGTTCGTGGAACTGGAATTATTATATAGAGAATGTAAATGTCATGTTATATAGCCCCACGAAATAACTCAATAGAATGCGACAGATAAAGTGTTGGGACTTTGAAGGTGAATAATAGCTTAAATATCTTACATCAAATTGAAGAAAATATTTTTACTGTGCCGACTATACTATAGTATATTGGCCCAGTATTGAAATGTGGTTTCAACCTCTTTACCATTCGATACAAAAAGTTTAAGTAATATGGAATTTCTAATTGGACAACACAAAGTGGAGGCAATTTTATTAGATTCCGGTTCATCAGTATCTTTGATTGTAGTTGATCTTGTGGGAAGAACTAGGACCGAGGTTGATAGATACTATTCTAAACGTTTGTTTTCCGCAACAGATAACGACCTATAAATAATTGGACGAGTTCTGCTTTCGTTAGAAATTGGTGCGAAGCGGACTAATCACGAGTTCACAGTGGTCAGTGAATTGATAACACCTGTCATGTTGGGCAGAGATTTTCTTTCTACTCATAATTTAACATTAGATTTCGAAAATGGTTGTGTTGAATCGCCAGTTTCTGAATTATTTCATTGCACAATGATACTAGATTGAAAGTTTCATCCAAAATTTGACTTCGCTTAATAACCATTCTAAGTCAAGAAGTAGTACGAGGAAAACAGTTAATATAATTGTCAACTGCACGAAAAGCAGACTAGTCTAGTCGAGTCGGTGGCGCCTATATCAACACGTAAAGAAGATAATGGTTGTGATGAATGCTGCATACCAAGCTTTACTGAGAATTCTAGATTGATATTTCTGGTAACTTAATCTTGGAATATAGATCGATTTCTACCACGCCAGGGCGAACCAAAATAACCTATCATGAGATCTGCACAGAAGATAGTTGACCTGTCCGTTTGCCGCCGAGAAGATTGTCTGTACATCTTAAATCAGAAGTGGATGCTCAAATCAGTGGCGCCGCTAGCGAGGTACGGTCAGGTACCACAAGTGGGGCACGCCCAAATTCAGGTGGGGCACAGGCCCCACCTGGCCCCACCCTCCCACTGCCCCTGGCTGAAATACAAAGGATGTTGGATCAAGGGATAATCAGAGAGAGCACTAGCCCTTGGGTTGCACCCGTATTCTATGTTATTAAACGCGATGGAGGTATACGAATTTATGTCGACTATAGGGAGTTGAACAAACGAACAGTCACGGATGCTTATCCTCTACCCTTAATAGATGATATTCAATCTTACCTATCTGGTGCCGTTGTGTTTCAACATTGGATCTCAATAGTGGTTTTTGGCAATTACCAATTGATTCCGATGATCGGTACTAGACCGCCTTCACACTGGGTCCTGGTATGGGATTATATGAATTTGTGTACATGCCATTTGGGTATGTAATGGACCTTCTTCTTTTCAGATGCTGATAGAGACTGTCTTGCGAGGTATGGACATAGCCAAAGTATTTATTTATGATATTTGGTTTTCTCGGCTGATATCGAATCTCGCGTGAATCACCTAAAAGAGGTGTTTCAGCGACTGCGCTAATCAAAATTGACCCTGCAAGGCAGCTAATGTTCTTTGGCTAAGTCTAGTGTTCGTTATCAAAGATATTTGTTTTCTCCTCAAGGAATGAATTCGACCGGCGCGACCCATCCAAAGTTGAGTCTGTTCAGGATTGGCCTACCCCAAAGGCAGGCTTGGGGCTGATTACGATTACAATCGTAATCGATTGTAATCGATTACAACTTTTCCTGTAATCGTAATCGTAATCATAATCAAGCTTTTTTTGAAGGATGTAATCGTAATCGTAATCGTAATCACCCACTAGTAATCAGCCCCAGGTATGGCACCAGACCCCCCAAATTTTCCACAATAACTTTAAATAAGGTTATAGTTTAAGGGTTCACTGATCTCATTGCACCCCGAAAGATATATCTGGTCCCTACAAATAATTCTTGGTGGCTACTCCCATGCACACGGGCCTTATTTTTCGTGCGCATGAAACTCCGGGGCTTAATCGGAACGATCGTATTGCATCGAAAGAAAATGAAATTGTAATCAATTGTAATTGATTGTAATCGATTACAACATTCCGTGTAATCGTAATCGTAATCATAATCAAGCTTTTTCTGAAGGATGTAATCGTAATCGTAATCGTAATCACTCACTAGTAATCAGCCCCAGGTCTGCCCAAAGGACGTTACCACTTACCATGTATGAAATTTTTTAGCTCTTGCTTCTTACTTAGAAAATTCATTACAGGTTTCTCTGAGACAGCATCACCTCTACACAGTTTGCTAGAAAAGGAATAATGACTGTCAAGACTCATTTGAGTTACTGAAAAGTGTGCTGTCCTATAGTCCAGTTTTTATTTATCCTTCTTTAGACAATAATTTTGTATTTTATACGGCTGCGAGTGGTGTTGGTGTGGGGCGATACTGGAACAGGATGGAAATGTTATTTGAGATGCTAGTAGGACATTGACAAAGCCCGAAAGGAATTATAGCGTAATTGAGATAGTGGCTGGCATTAGTGTTTGGTACGAAACTATTTCGACGCTATCTTCTGGGACGAAAGATTAGAATTATTACGGATCACTGACCATTATGTTGGCTTTCTGATCAGAAGATGGAAGGTAGGCTTTGCAGATTAGCTCTACAGGAATTTGATTTCGTCGTGGAGTATCGCAGTGGCTTAGAGAATGTAAATGCTAATGTTCTGTCGAGGATGGTTTTTGATTAAGTATCTTTAGTATGTGAATTTGGTCCTGGCATTATTAGGGATCGAATTAAGGTCTGTCAAAAGGGTGACCTATTATTAATAAGCACAATTATGAACCTTCTCTCGAAGAACTTATGTCCTCTAATGCAAATCGAAGTTTTCCTCAACGATATACAGTAGAAGCTCGCAAACCGGGGCACCTTGGCGTTTCTGAAATATGCCCCACTTTGGGAGAGTGCCCCGGTTTGCGAGCTTATCTACAAAGCTAAATATACAAATATGAAAACAAAGTAACAAATCAATGAAAAAGAGTGCCCCGGTTTGCGAGCTTTGCCCCGGTTCGAGAGCGGAATTTATATATGATAAAACCAAATTCGGAACTATCTGCCCCGGTTTGGGAGGTGCCCCGGTTTGCGAGTGCCCCGGTTTGCGAGCTTCTACTGTACTCAAATTTGGACAGAAATGAAAATAATTGATGGATTGTTGTGTCGAGAATATGACGTGGAAGGATTTAGTGTCACACCGAACGTCATACTCGGACCAAATAGATTGAAAAAAAACAACATTTTTATATCATCATCATGATCTACCTTGTGCGGGTCATCAAGGATGGAGAAAAACTTTGGACAAACTTAAAAGGGTAGTTTACTGGGTGGGAATGGCAACAGATATCCAATATTAATACAAGTCCTGCGACAATTGCATGAAAGCTAAGCAACCTGTGCCTTCCAAATTACCTATGGTCAGCACTCAGATTAGTCCAGCGGCATGGCATAGCCATAAAATTTCAACAGATTGTTCATTTTTTGATAAAAGCACCAAATTTGTACGAATATACTTTGATGTATTGCTAACATTTTTGGCTATTGAGGCAATTGAAAGAGTGTCTATATCGGCCATGACAGCTCTTCTAAGTTAACACGTCTGATAGTGTTCGCCGGACTTGTTTCCCATAAAAACTTGTTCAAATTAAGTTATATCGTCTTTTTATTGTTGAATTCGGTTTCCAAGTAAAATTTCCGATAATTTGATATATTTTTCCATAGCAACGCTGGAATGTACCAGGAATGTGTCAAAAATTCCATTCTCCAATTGTGTCCTTACCCAATCGAGTGACCCCTCTTTCGACTCCACTCAACTACCTGAGTATAATTATACACATACCGACCCTGTAAAACGTGATTTGATAAAATTATTCGATATTTATGGTAAATCACGGTGAATCTCGAATAATTTTACGAAACCGAATTCAACAATAAAAAGACGATATAACTTAATTTGAACAAGTTTTTATGGGAAACAAGTCCGGCGAACACTATCGGACGTGTTAACTTTTACGAGCTGTCATGGCCGATATAGACACTCTTTCAATTGCCTCAATATCCAAAAATGTTAGCACTACATCAAAGTATATGCGTACAAATTTTGGTGCTTAACCCTCGTCTGGCTAGGAATGTAAAATTGAAACTGAAAGTTAATTGAATTTCAATTGAAAGTGAAAGTGAAAGTGGGGTTTTTCTATTTATACCTTTTACCCCAAGCCAGCCGAGGGTTAATCAATAAAATGAATAATTGTATGGTTGTGCCGCTGCACTAGATTGAAATTCGTGTTATTGGATTGCAGTTGATGTTATAGAAGCGCCGATTAATTCAAAGGAAATAAATATATTCTGGTTGCAGGCTAGGAAAATTTATGATTTTTTTGATTTTTTTTGGAAACTAAAATCATTGATTTGAATGAACATAACTCAAATTATATAATAGGTATTCAATTGCGAATTTCGCAGCAAGTATACATTGTAATATTACGTCGAAATAACTACGATTGCAATAGGTATCACCATTTTCAAATAGTAAAAATCAACTTTAAATCAATTGATTTTGATTTTGATTTTATTTGAAAAAATCATTATTTTACCATTCCTGTCTGGTTGTACAAGATTATTTACCTGATCCAAAGGCAGAACGAGTGTAGAATTCCTCAGGTCCTTGTTTTACCGTGTTGGAATACCAAGAATGTTACAGTGACCATGGTCGAAATTTTTGAAAGCAGATTGATCCGAAAGGATTGGATCAATCTACTTTCAAAAATTCCGAAAGACCTGGACCGAAAGGATTGGATCAAGAGGTTGGCTATGATTCCTTGGGATACGCAAAACATTTAAAGGAGATACTCCAAAAATACAATATTTTTTCGTGATCATCTCAAAACAGCTGCAGAAAAACAGAGGAGATTCTATGATGCACATGCTTCGAGAACGATCAAGTTCAAGGTGAGTGGATGATATACGGCTAAGAATACGTATAGAGAGAAGTTAGACCCTCGTTGGGAAGGGAAATGGTCGGTTTTAGAAGTATACTAGGTTAAGTCAATCTAAAGGTGAAACATCAAGACCGACGAAGTGGGATAGCATATATCAATAGAGTTAGAGCTCGTTTTGTGCGGAAGGATGAGTTTGCCGCTAATCAAGACTTCCAGCTTCTTTCGGGATATTATAACTCGATCCAAGATAGTGAAACAATTCCCATTCATATCAAGAACCGGAAGGTGAAGACGTTCAACCTGAAATTCCAAGACATTCTCATCGTCTTAGAAGGTTACCTTCGAAATTTACAAGACTATGAGATATATTGAGTACTTTAGGGGAGAGATATGTAACGAAAGTAAATTAAGGTATTTAATTAAGAGTTGTGCTTTAATTAATTGGAGATTATGTATAGAGAGTTTAGTACTAGACTTTATAGGATTTATTTAAATCAAACTTACTGTTAATGCATTACACATGTTTAAGATTTAGGATCAATAAACATGGGCAGGGTTGGGGCCGATTACGATTAAAAATCGTAATCGATTGTAATCGATTACACATTTCGCTGTATTCATAATCGTATTAGTAATCAGATTATTCTATTAGAGTGTAGTCGTATCGTAATCGTAATCATGCTAATTTATTAGCGTATTTATCTTTGATGAAATTAAGGATATATTATCAATTCGTAGGATTGCACTGAGCTGCGATAGTGCTTTTATTCAATAACAGTCACATTAATTGGAATTCCATCATAATATATACAATAACAGTAGTTTTTTTGAAATTGACACTTTCCCTTATTGTTAGTACTTTTGATTCGAATTTATCAGACTTAGCCAGACCGCATTTAGTATACATTTTGGGTTGTTTTCATAATCGTAATCATTTACAAGTTTATAGTAATCGTAATCGTAATCGTAATCGTAATCGCTTAAAATTTTACATCGTATTCATCGTTTAAAAAATCCAAAATGCAGCTGTGCCGACGCATGTTCCTTTGGTGGCACTATATTTTGGTGGTGGTTTATTGATAGTGCCTCCTATGGAACATGCTGTCGGCACAGGCTGCAATTTTGGATTTTTTTTCGCCATGTCATCATCACTATGAAGGTGTTAAACTATTCAGAAAAGTGATTCAAAAGGCAACGACCCTTAGTGAGTTGGAAGTTTCGTTTTAGCTCACTTCATTTGAGAGATATTCAAGTTTCAGTAGAATATAATATGTGCTGAGTCAGCATTTTTTAGGTGCCGTTTGGGTATTCACCCAACTCCTACCAACCCATGCGAATTATTTAATTCACAAAATTGTAAAAATACATTTTTTTTACGATGTCATAATCACCTCAAGGTGTCAAGACCCACTTGTATAGGTGGTACCTGGCATAAGGACCAATTGATAAATTGAAAGTTTGTTTCTATCTTGTATCATCTCTGAGATTAATGAAATTTAGCTAATTAGTATAAATATTTAATTAATTTATTAATTATTTAACACCATTATTATATACAGCAAAATAAATTAAGTTCAATGATTTGCAATTATTATTAATTTAAATTGAATTTCACTATAATATTTGAATTCCACGCACTCGATAACCCCAATAATCTATCTGGAACCATCTCTATACGGTAAACACAGAGCGAATTAATTAGAATTAAATATGTCAGTACATTAATTGTGCAAGAATATTCTCGCCGAAATAAATATAATCACTTAATCTGTCGTTGTTGTGGTATCTAAAATCTTAACGGTTCTATCATAAACCATCTTTAGTTTAATGCCATTCATTCATTACTTATTGATAATAAATTAAATTATTAGTTATATATTTTAGCAATGTTATCCACGGTGATTTGAGTTTAGTCAACAAATTCCTTATATCATTATATTTTATTTAATCCATTGTATAGTAATACTACAATTAAATAGAAGCCAGCTGGAATTTATAAGTTGAATCAATATATTTATCTCAAGTTGAAACAATAGAGTAAGATTTAACAAGTTAAATCAATATAATTATTACAAGTTGAAACAATAGAATTAGATTTAACACTTTTACTGAAATTGAAGTGTGAGTAAACAAAGAAATTTCAAACCCCATTTATGGCAGAAATTAAACATATTTTTGAAAATATTCTTCTCCCATCAGACGCAGAATCTTATGGTGAATCCAAATGTGAAATAAAATTTGGGGGTTTAGTAAAACATATTTTGAGTTATGGACCAGACAAATTTTGAAAGGTGTTAAAGATGTGTCAAAAATTCGTTAATCAAAAATCGTAACCCCAGGTGCAAATTAGAAGGGCACTTCGCATCTACATGGCAAGTTTCAGCCCTCAATGTATAAAGGTGTGGCCAGGGTACCGTCTACGGAGAAAAAATAATAATATAAATAAAATCCAAAATTGCAGCCTGTGCCGACGCATGTTCATTTGGTGGCACTATATTTTGGTGGTGGTCTATTGATAGTGCCTCCAATGGAACATGCTGTCGGCACAGGCTGCAATTTTGGATTTTTTTTCCACCAAGTCATCATCACTATAAAGGTGTTAAATTATTTCAGAAAGGTGTTTCAGAAGGCTACCACCCTTTGAGTGGTGGAAGTTTCCATTTTGCTCACTTCGTTTCAAAGATATTCAAGTTTCAGTAGAATATAATAAGTGATGAATCAGCATTTTTTATGTGAGTGTTGGGTCATCACCCAACTCCAACTAACCCATTTTTATAATATAATTCACAAAATTGTAAAAATACATTTTTTTGACGATGTCATCATCACCTCAAGGTGTCAAGATCCACTTGTATAGGTGGTACGTGCCATAAGGACCAATTGATAAATTTAAAGTTTGTTTCTATCTTGTATCATTTCTGAGATTAATGAAATTTAGATAATTAGTATAAATATTTAATTAATCTAAGATAATTTAACACCAATATTATTTACATCAAAATAAATTAAGTTCAATTATTTGCTATAATAATTAATTTAAATTTAATTTCACTATCATATTTGAATTCAGCGCACTCGATACCCCAATAATCTAATTGGAACCGTTTCTCTAAGTTAAACACAGAGCGAATTAATTAGAATTAAATATCTCATGTATCCATTGTTCAAGAATATTCTGAGCAGAAATAAATATAATCACATAATCTGTTGTTGTTATGGAATGTAAAATCTTAGTTTTCAATTAGAAAATAGAAGCCTACTCGATCTCACAAGTTGAATCAATGTAATTATCACAAGTTGAAACAATAGAATTCGATTTAACACTTCAATTGAACTGAAGTGTTAGTAAACAAAGGAAACTTGCAACTCAATTGTGGCACAAACGAAACTCAATTTAAAAATTCGTGCACTGTGAAAAGGTGTAGAATTTAATTCTCTATCGAATGCATATAAATTAAATATTTGTGCACTATGTATTGTTCTTTTTCTAATATTAAACAGGTGCAAAAATGTGTCCAAAAAAATGTAGTAAAAAATCGTGACCCCAGGTGCACATCTGTAACCCATGAGACACCTGTCCTGAAATTTTGGGTTCTTAGTTAATTAAACTCTGTTCAGTGGACGATCTACGGACCAAAAATAAAATCCAAAATTGCAGACTGTGCCGACCATGTTCCTTTGGTGGCACTATATTTTGTTGTTTGTTTATTGATAGTGCCTCCAAAGGAACATGCTATCGGCACAGTCTGCAATTTTGGATTTTTTTTCGCCCAGTCATCAACGCCTCAAGGTGTCAAAAACCATTTGTTAATTGGTCCGAGTCACAAGGAATGGTAGATAAATTTGAAGTTTGTTTCTATCGTAAACCATCTATAGTTTACGGCCATTCATTCATTATAATATCGATAATAAATTATATTATTAGTTATTTATTTTAGCAATGTTATCCACGGTTAAGTTTAATTAAGTCAACAAATTCCTTATATTATAATATTTTATTTAATCCATTGTATAGTAATACTACAATTAAATAGAAGCCAGCTGGAATTTATAAGTTAAATCAATATAATTATCGCAAGTTGAATCACTAGAGTAGGATTTAACAAGTTAAATCAATATAATTATTACAAGTTGAAACAATGGAATTAGATTTCACAGTTTTACTGAAATTGAAGTGTGAGTAAACAAAGAAATTTCAACCCCCATTTATGGCAGAAATTGACCCCTTTATTGAAATATTTTTTTCCCATCAGACGCAGAATTTTATGGCGAATCCAAATGTGAAATAAAATTTGCGGGTTTAGTAAAACAATTTTTGAGTTATGGACCAGACAAAATTTGAAAGGTGTTAAAGATGTGTCAAAAATTTGTTAATAAAAAATCGTAACCCCAGGTGCAAATTAGACGGTCCTATCGCACCTACATGCCAAGTTTCAGCCCATCAACTATAAAGCTCAGGCCAGGGCACCGTCTACGGAGAAAAAAAAAATAAAAATAAAAATAAAGGCAGTGAGATTAGAACTGGGCCACTATACTATAGTATAGTCGGCACAGTAATAAAATCCAAAATTGCACCCTGTGCCGACGCATGTTCCTTTGGTGGCACTATATTTTATTGGTTGGTTATTGATAGTGCCTCCAAAGGAGCATGCTGTCAGCACAGGGTGCAATTTTGGATTTTTTTTCGCCCAGTCATCAACGCCCAAGGTGTGAAGAACCATTTGTTAATTGGTCGGAGTTACAAGGAACGGTAGATAAATTTGAAGTTAGTTTCTATCATAAACCATCAAGAGTTTAATGCCATTCATTCATTATGTATTGATAATAAAATATATTATCAGGAATTTATTTTAGCAATGTTATCCACGGTTGGTTGAGTTGAGTCAACAAATTCCTTATATTATTATAATTTATTTAATCCATTGTATAGTAATACTAGAATTAAATAGAAGCCAGCTGGAATTTATTAGTTGAATCAATTTAATTATCGCAAGTTGAAACAATAGTGAAAGATTTAACAAGTTAAATCAATATAATTATTACAAGTAGAAACAATGGAATTAGATTTCACAGTTTTACTGAAATTGAAGTGTGAGTAAACAAAGAAATTTCAAACCACATTTGTGGCAGAAATAAAAATCTTTATTAAAAGTTCTCTTCTCCCATCAGACGCAGAATTTTATGGTGAATCCAAATGTGAAATAAAATTTGGGGGTTTAGTAAAACATATTTTGAGTTATGGACCAGACAAATTTTGAAAGGTGTTAAAGATGTGTCAAAAATTTGTTAATCAAAAATCGTAACCCCAGGTGCAAATTAGACGGTCCCATCGCACCTACATGCCAAGTTTCAGCCCATCAACTATAAAGCTCAGGCCAGGGCACCGTCTACGGAGAAAAAAAAAAATCCAAAATTGCAGCTGTGCCGACGCATGTTCCTTTGGTGGCACTATATTTTGGTGGTGGTTTATTGATAGTGCCTCCAATGGAACATGCTGTCGGCACAGGCTGCAATTTTGGATTTTTTTTCGCCATGTCATCATCACTATGAAGGTGTTAAACTATTTCAGAAAAGTGATTCAAAAGGCAACGACCCTTAGTGAGTTGGAAGTATCGTTTTAGCTCACTTCATTTGAGAGATATTCAAGTTTCAGTAGAATATAATATGTGCTGAGTCAGCATTTTTAGGTGCCGTTTGGGTATTCACCCAACTCCTACCAACCCATGCGAATTATTTAATTCACAAAATTGTAAAAATACATTTTTTTGACGATGTCATAATCACCTCAAGGTGTCAAGACCCACTTGCATAGGTGGTACCTGGCATAAGGACCAATTGATAAATTGAAAGTTTGTTTCTATCTTGTATCATCTCTGAGATTAATGAAATTTAGCTAATTAGTATAAATATTTAATTAATTTATTAATTATTTTACTTCATTATTATATACAGCAAAATAAATTAAGTTCAATTATTTGCAATTATTATTAATTTAAATTGAATTTCACTATAATATTTGAATTCCACGCACTCGATAACCCCAATAATCTATTTGGAACCATCTCTATACGGTAAACACAGAGCGAATTAATTAGAATTAAATATGTCAGTACATTAATTGTGCAAGAATATTCTCGCCGAAATAAATATAATCACTTAATCTGTCGTTGTTGTGGTATGTAAAATCTTAACGGTTCTATCATAAACCATCAGTAGTTTAATGCCATTCATTCATTACTTATTGATAATAAATTAAATTATTAGTTATTTATTTTAGCAATGTTATCCACGGTGATTTGAGTTTAGTCAACAAATTCCTTATATCATTATATTTTATTTAATCCATTGTATAGTAATACTACAATTAAATAGAAGCCAGCTGGAATTTACAAGTTGAATCAATATATTTATCTCAAGTTGAAACAATAGAGTAAGATTTAACAAGTTAAATCAATATAATTATTACAAGTTGAAACAATAGAATTAGATTCAATTTAATTATTACAAGTTGAAACAATAGAATTATATTTAACAGTTTTATTGAATCTGAAGTGTGAGAAAATACAGGAGATTGGTACCCCAATTAAGGCACAAATCTAGGCCAAATTGAAATTTTTTGATTTGCTAAAAGGTGTAGAATTTAATTATCTATCCGTACATGTAAAATTTATCAAGCTCACTATTAATTATTTAATGTTATGAGCCATAATTAGTTTAAATAGGTGTTAAAATTATTTGATCAAAAATCGTAACCCCAGGTGCAAATTAGACGGTCACTCGGCAACTACATGCCAAGTTTCAGCCCTTAATGTATACTGGTGTGGCCAGGGCACCTGCTACGGAGAAATAATAAAAATAATAATAAAGGCAGTGATTCCAATACTGGGCCACTATACTATAGTATAGTCGGCACAGTAAAAAAATAATAATAATAAAGGCAGTGATTCCAATACTGGGCCACTATACTATAGTATAGTCGGCACAGTAATAATAACTAACCAAAGCACTAAGATTAGAACTGGGCCACTATACTATAGTATAGTCGGCACAGTAATAAAGGCAGTGATTCCAATACTGGGCCACTATACTATAGTATAGTCGGCACAGTAAAAATATAGATAATCGTTTAAAAAATATAGATCGTAATCGTAATGATCTGAAAGTAATCGGCCCCAACCCTGATCATGGGTGAATAATAAATTATTGTTAATTAACAAACCTAAGTTATACTTAATAATAAAATCACCATCGATCGTCCAGAACTTAATTTATGGGATAGATATATCATTTATTTTGTGATTCCAATCAATTTTGAGCTATCAATAACCTATAGGTCAATAATCCTATTCCACATACTTTCGTGCCACTGTATTGTGTAGTGAGATGTTTCTTTATTTCGACAAATTGTATACAGTAATTACTTTGAAAGAATATAGATCTATTATTTTTTGAAAAGGGCATTCGATAGCAAAAGTATTTCTATACAAATCCTGATAGTAAGACTTGGGATATTATATGTATTGTTGACAGCCAAACGTGAAATTGAATACCAAATATGCTTTCAATAAATTAATATACTGCAATACCCAAAAAGTATCTACAAAGTTTTTATGCTTAGGAGAATCAAATGTGTAAGATATTGATTCTCCCTCGCATACATTATACACGTAATATGTATTAAGCTATTAATGTATTATTCGTACGTATTAAATATAGGGCTACTAAATAATTCAGCTATATATTTAGAAAGTGAAAAATTATCAAATGAAAAGGTAAATATATTATTACTTTTTAACTGATAAAATATTATATGTTTTATATATTTATTGTATCATCACTAAAGTACCATGCTACATACTCCATTAAACATTCGAGATTAATTGTTATACCTTAGATAATTTCACACTGAACAGTAATACTGGAGATTTAAGGACTGATTCTGTTCTCTCTCGAGAAATTAGCTCAACATTGGTGCTTACTGTGGAGGTTACCGATGGCACTTTCGTCGATTCTGTGAGTTGCTATTATAATAACATGATTTTTAATTCATTATTTTGTTTCCCCTAATTTCCATCGATCTTCACATTCAACTTGTTGCTCTATTAGAATCGAAACGCTTTCCTCAAACATATTGAGTAAAATAGCCAATTGCAGTTATTTGACGAGTTTGACGAAATTTATCTGAAAATCTTCAACTTAAGCTATATCTCGAATAATTTCGTGAAATTACGTTTTAGAGGGTCGGTATGTTTATAATTCAAGGTTGAAACCGCTCGAACCGAATATCAGTATTCATGAATAGTTGCCCTACCGAATACGAATACTGATATTTGGTTGAGTAACCGAATACGAATACTGATAATATTCGGTTGCTTCAACCGAATACGAATACTGATGATATGGTTACGTCAACCGAATACGAATACTGATAATATTCGGTTACGTCAAACCGTGAACTACGTAATATAAGGACTGGAATCAACAATTTAAAAATGGACCATGGATGAAACAGAAGTGCATTGGATATTTTTGTATAATACATTCAGTTAGGAACTTTACAGGTGAAATATACTATATTTAGCTGAATTTAACTAAACGAGAAATATGCATCATGATCATATCATTGAGGTCCATTCATTGTAAATATAACGTATTAATACGTATGTGAGAAACCGTACAGAATGCAGAATATGTGAAAAACACAATACAGATTATGTGAAAACACAATTGCACAATACAGAATACTATGTGAAACACTACAGAAACATTAAGGTTTAAATTTCTTTATTTTCCGGATATCTTTCTTTGCAGATGTTATTTCAGAGTTTATATTGCGAACCTTATTGGCTAATATACAATTAGTGCATGTAGTTAGTATCTTCCTTATGATATTCCATCCAGAATTAGTACAACCATCACAGTTATTCCTCCAATGCTCGCTATACCCATCAACCAATACGTATTCAGCTAAATGAATTAACACTTTTCTTGAAGGTGAGGAGTAGAATTGTTTCTTCAAAGATTCGTTTTCATCAAGTTTGGTAAATATTTTCCACAATACAATAATTGACTCAATTACAATATCTGAAGGCCATTTCAGAGAACCACGATCGATATATCTTACAAGGTCATATTTTGTAGTTTCTGAAATTTCAATATCTTTGTTCTCAGTTAGTTTTTGAACACAATGATGGCAGTTTGTGGTTTTAAGGTAGGAATATACAGCGTAACCACCAATAAACACAATAGATTGAAGAATTTGAATGTCGAGGTTAATAGAGTCTAGATCATGAATAACATCAATATATTGATCATAGGATATGTGAATGGGTTCATCTGCTGTTGGGGAAAATGTGTTGATAAATTGCTTAAGGGTAAGTTCACTTTTGCATTGTTGTAATGAAAATAACTTAAGAATATTCGACAGGTTTAAGCGCCGTTGACTCTCTAAAATTTGAGAATATGTGATGTGATATTGAGCACCACTCATCATCCGATATAGTCCAAATTTATGCTCAATAGGATCATTCTGGAGTCTAGAGCTAAGAACATACTCAAATCCACAATTCTGAATGAGATGGGCAATGATTAATGGGAAAGTAATACAAGAATGGCGAAAACTAATGAAAGTTTGTGCACTAAGTTTCCCACCCTTCCCAATAGTAGAACTCCACCGCTTAAGCCAATTCGAAACTAAATCAAGAAAAACAAAACGCCAATCTTTGTCAGTAAGAGGTCTAGAATACTCGTCATTCAAGCGCACATGCTTAAAAGGTGTATTTATGTTGAAGATCTTCCAAATTTTACTTAATACATCAACAAAGTTTGAAGTGTCATTTATAGAATCCGGATGTAAATCATTTTGAATTTTAAGAGCTGCACAAGTTGACTCGTTGAATACACGAAGTGCTAAATTAACGTTCTGACGTTCTAAACTAGTGGGCCAACATACCTTAGAACTTAGCCGGTGAGCTTGCTTCATAGTAGAATGTTGTTCACTCTTGTACAATTTTCGTATATCATTAAACTTTGCCTCATTCAGTTTAGTAGTAGAATTAGTGATTGAAGGAAAGAGTTGCATATCTGGATATGAAAACGTAAGATCATAATCCTTCAAGTTTAACCAATTGTTTCTTATCGATTTGATAATGTGAACAAAATCAAACAAGATATAAAGCTTTCTCTCTGGACAAGTTGGATGTTGAACAGCAGGAAGTAATGTCTTTTGATCAGAAGAAAACAATTTAAATAAACGTACATTCAGGGGATAATTATCTGTAACGAGAACTTCAACAAATAAATCACACTTTTCTATATCGTTGATTACAGAACTGACCATTGGGTATAATTCCTCAGCAGTAGAAAAGTTTGATGGGAGCAACCGTACAACTTGTGACCATTTTTTGGATAGACTAGAAATCATTATGGCAAAAACTTTTTTAGTTGGAGAAGTTGGATCAGTATCACCAATAACCTTTCCACCTAAAAAATTAAATTTGCTTAAAAGTGCATAAGTATGTACTGCAAGTGAAAGTGAAACAACAGTATTTACCTTGATAAGAAATTGCTGGTGAAACGTGGATTTCGTCCATATTGAGAATAACATGTCGGTCCCTCTCACAAAAATCAGCAGTTAACTTTTTAAGCAGATGTAAATATTCGGTATCCAATCCTATACAGGAGGATAGAACTCGAATTGACTTTGTTGTTGGAAGGATAAGACAATCCAACGATTGAAAAAAACGATAGCAAGCGGGTGATATCAAATGTGCTTTTAAGGCAATGGCCTAGAAGGAAATAAGAGGTAAACAATAAAGCACTACATGAGGTTAGAAAATTATAATCTCACCTGGGTAACTACGTTATATCTCCGTCTTTTTTCTGAAACTAGCGAGTTTTCAAGTTGGCATATAACGAACTGGAGGAAGGGTAATAAAGGTGTCCTGTGTTGCAATTGCAGCTCACAGTGCTCAGTTAGTTCTGTATCTTCTAAAATTGATATAGAGGACTGTAATTTAATGGCTGCTTCTTTGATATTTACCAGAACAAGGCTTGAATCAAATATCTCAGGGTTTGGCTCGAAATTTGAAATATCATCAATTAGGGATTCGATCTGTCGTAGGTCTGATATTCGCTTAAGATGCAAGGGCACTTGGTGTTGGCAACTAACGGCTGAAACCATTAAATCTGAATTGATTGTTAACGTAGATTGGATGTTAACGGATTGGTCAAGGAGTTTCAGCTGTAAGATTTGCAAGGTGTTACTAGATGAGTACCACACTATCCAATCTGGGCTTAGACGTAAATCAGGCAACTTAGTTTTAAGTTCCTCAAAAGAATCCAGAGCGAATCGTAATTTATCTTGTTGGTCTTGAACAATGCTATCATGAAGACCTTGAGCAAAATATTCTTCTTCCTTAGATTCTCGACTAAAACGCTTTGATGTCTGAGCAGTTGAAGTAAAATGAGATGGAAAACCATGGAAAATAACTGGTACAGCATTAGGACTGTACGTTGGTCTAATGCGTGGTGTTTCAGTGTAGGTACCATCAGCTTGGAGAACCCTGTCAACTCTTATAATGTCTTCCTCTCTAAAGTGGTTTATACAAATAAATGTGTTGTTCTCTGATAGGTCACCAGCTATATCTCTATGGAGAGCTCGAATCCATTGATTCTTCAATTCAGGTGGGCCTTTCGGCAATCTGAAAACAGTAGCACTGGGGTGACCTCTGTAATTCGTCTTGCAGCCAAATACAGAACACATGTTAGGCATTACGTATAAGGTTTAGACTAACAAATATCAGTGAAAGATATAAAAAGTATTAAAAAGTCTAAACAAATTAAATAAGGACGAAGATTCGAGTAAGCTTGAACAACATATTAATCGGTAATGGCTATTAAATGATAATTGCTAAGAAAATCTCCCGAGAAATCTCAAATTCATACTGTATCGATAATTTGAAAATTAATAAAATATATAGTAAAATATAATTTTAAAGTTTATGGGTCATTAATAATATCTTACATTATTACATTTAAAATGCATTCCTAACCAATTTTAAAAGTTAAATTCAGCTAAATATAGTATATTTCACCTGTAAAGTTCCTAACTGAATGTATTATACAAAAATATCCAATGCACTTCTGTTTCATCCATGGTCCATTTTTAAATTGTTGATTCCAGTCCTTATATTACGTAGTTCACGGTCAAACCAATACGAATACTGATGATATTTGGTTACGTCAACCGAATACCTGGGAATTATCCGGGATTGCGAGACGCTTGATTTGGAGTATGATTTAAGGAAAAAATTATTAGGGGCGTGAAAAATTGGAATCTTTCCCCATACCGTAACATTAATTTGTGATTTAGGCGTATTTACAAATGGCTGTGAAATACACTGCCGAATACGAACACTGATAATACTCGATTACGTCAACCGAATACGAATACTGATAATGCTCGGTCGGGAGACCGAATACCGAATAGTGATATACGTATATCAGGTTGGGAACCGAATACCAAATACTGATATCAGGTTGGCAACCAAATATCAACTATTCGCAAATAATATTCGGTAGAACTAATTATATCAGTATTCGGTTTCAACCTTGTCTATAATTATACAAGTGGAGTTGAACGAGAGGTCACTCGATTGGATAGGCACACAATTTGAGAATGGAATGTTGGCACATTCCTAACACATTTCTGATGCATTCCAGCGTTACTAAGGAAATATTCATCCAAATATGCTCATGCTATATATCAAAATGCTGGAAATTTTACACTGAGTACAAATATGGTGATTATAAGTTGATTATATTTGATTTGAGAAAGTTAGTTACGTAAATGTCGGCGATTTGCTATGACTTCTTCATCAGTTTTCAGTAACTCAGTTTCTTATAAGGAGTTTCTCCAGAACTTTTTGCGTGTCGAATAATCTAGGTACGGGCCGCTTGCCGTGTTGCCTTAAAAATGCGGGCCGAGGTTTCAAATTTAGGCCCCCGACGCAGAAATCAGTTCAAAATGACCCCCCAACCTCCACATTTTTGAGGTGCATGCATTTGTCCGAATTTAGAAGTTGTCATTTGTCCGAATCTTATTTTGGAATATCCGGAATATAAAATAACAGAGTTTAATAAGTTACTATGTCGATATATCTAACTTCCCTCTGATTAAACGAGATTTTGACTACATATATTCAAAATAGAAATAATAGTATGTGTAATGCGTGAGTATGATATTGCATGAGTATGATTTTTCTTGTTGAATAGAGCTAGAGCGAAATAATAATAAGATTAAAGTTTATATTTCACAATTCAGCAGATGTACAGCTTAACAACATAATATAATACTAACCCAGTAGCGTAGCTAGGGTTTCGGGGTCCCGGTTCAAAAGTAGTGCCTGGGCCCCTGGCCCCATTGGAGTAGTATATTTTAAGGAGGTTCGCGGCATGCATCTGGGTAAATTTGGGTTCGGAAATGGCATTTCCCGCATTTTGACGAAGTAGATTGAAGTATATCTGCATATGGAGAATTTTGGAACATTTGCATACCTGCCAACAGCCAACCGTACAGGGATTTGAACCATTTTGGATGTTTTGTACAGGCGTACAGGGATTTTTAATTTACTAATTATGAGTAAAATAATGCTAAAAATGTCTACAGTGGTGATAGTATATTCTGCCATCATTCTGCATTGACCACACAAAGGCACAAGTTGGTTTATATATATATATATTTATTCAAGCGTACAGGGATTCCCTGTCAGTATATAATTCAATGTTTTTTCCTTTCCAAAGTGTGTATTTTTCTATGTAAGTGTATAGTAATCCCTGGACAAGCGAGCGAAGCGAGCGAGAAAAATCTTTGGGAGGTGTATAGGGATTTTGGCCAATGTACAGGGGAAAATTGGAGCCCTGTACAGGGATATGACACAAATAGGTTGGCAGGTATACCTTTGGGGGCCTCCGAGACATCGGGGGCCCTGGTTCAATGAACCGCCTGAACCGCCTATTGCTACGCTACTGTACTAACCAATAATGTTTCAATGACAACATCTTATAAAACCCTGTATTAGTTCTTATTTTAAGTTTGCCAGTAATCTCACAACAAATATTTAACTTCTTCTTAAGCTTGATCTTCTTATGAGTTTGTTGCTCTTTCTTGGTGTTATAACGAACAGTTATTCTATCGTAAGACCGCATGTTTTCAATCTGTTTGTCCATTCGTTTTCAAAGTCTGGTAGTTCGTAAGGATCAAATTGAATTTCCGTTTATTCTTCGATAGTCTTGAACGGACCTAATTTTGCACATATTATATTGGCAATATTTTTCAAGGTGGGACGTGCCCCCTGTGCTCCTAAATCCGCCACTGTTAAACTAGTATACGATTCCACTATCATATAATTAAACATAAATGTGTACCATTATTTCTTCATCAGATAAATAATCTTGTTATCTCTAGAATCCTCCTGCGCTGCACTTTTGAATTGGGTGTTGGTAGAAGATACAGCAGGTTGAAGCTTTCAGTTCGCTCATATCTCTTTCGTAATTACATTTGTTGATCTTGCTAATGGAATAAAATTCAAAATTTGAACTAACAACATTGTTTCTCGAGAGTATCACTTACGTTTTGATGATTTTGTTTTGAGCTTCAACTAGTCCATTGCTTTGGGGATGATAGGCGGTAGTCTTTGGGTTGCCAATGTTCAATTTCCAACTAGGTTCGGATTATCGAGAGTGACTGTAAAAGCTTATACAATCCCATCCAAGTGTGTTTGTAATGCATAGCCTACGTATATTGTTGTCTTCCAATATCGGAAATATAATGTTGGCACTGAATAATACCCAATACCTCAGGTTAAGTTGTTTGGAGGATTGGTTCTCTTCCGTTGGGATCTCGAATACTTTGAAGAATATGTAAATATGAACTGTCCTCCAGAGTCTAACAAATATTATTACATTGTTTCAAACACAACTTGTATTTTAACTATTCAGGGTTTTTTCTAGGGGGGGGGCAACTGTAAATTCATGAAAAATGATATATTTTAGTTTAGCCACTTCTATTCCTATATATAATTTGACATGCTATCTATCCAAATCCGAAAGAATAATTTGTTTCGGGCGTGTGTTACCTTTTTGACGTCACCAAAGGTCAAAATTACCGTTATTTGGTAAAAGAATTTTCGCGGCAATTTCCGGAAAGTGACCTTGTTGATGTATAGGTTATCTCAAAAAGTATAAGTCGGACAGATTGATAATTGATGATGATGATATATTAATCTTAGTGGGGTCAAAAATAAAGATTCCGTGACCAACCTCTGGCTAGTTAAGTTTTATGCCTGATTCTGATACTTTAGGATATATCTCGCGATTTAAGCTCCCATGCCGCTCTGGAAAGTTTGGGCAAACTTTTTTATAGCGACAAATTCAAAGGGCCTCCGGCAATCATTTTGAAAAATTAAGGTCCCTATCTGAACATTTCATAAATTGAGATTATAGTGTTTTTGAACAGTATACAATAAGTAGTAGCTGCAATGAAAATTTCAACTCAATCGGGACAATACTTTTAATGTAATAGCCTTTTGAAGATTCCTACGTCATTTGTCACCATGGGAGGTCCATTCTTTAACTTTTTTTTTTAAGGGATTTGAAGCATATCTTATCCTATATACATGCAATAACCTTTTAACTCGCTATGTAGTATGACTCCATGTAAATCTCGGTAATAGACCTTAATTTAGGACTTTGACTATACAAAAATTAAAAAATCCAGTCAATTGACGTCAAAATTGTGATAATTATATATATTAAGTGGCCGAATAAAACGATTATGGGTCATTTTCTTTTGCTTCGTCACCCCCATGTGAGATCCCCAGAAGAATCAAAGTGCTAAATTAAGGTCTATTACCGAGATTTACATGGAGTCATACTACATAGCGAGTTAAAAGGTTATTGCATGTATATAGGATAAGATATGCTTCAAATCCCTTAAAAAAAAAAGTTAAAGAATGGACCTCCCATGGTGACAAATGACGTAGGAATCTTCAAAAGGCTATTACATTAAAAGTATTGTCCCGATTGAGTTGAAATTTTCATTGCAGCTACTACTTATTGTATACTGTTCAAAAACACTATAATCTCAATTTATGAAATGTTCAGATAGGGACCTTAATTTTTCAAAATGATTGCCGGAGGCCCTTTGAATTTGTCGCTATAAAAAAGTTTGCCCAAACTTTCCAGAGCGGCATGGGAGCTTAAATCGCGAGATATATCCTAAAGTATCAGAATCAGGCATAAAACTTAACTAGCCAGAGGTTGGTCACGGAATCTTTATATTTGACCCCACTATCTATACTATTCCAACGCAGTATATATGTGTGTATATATTTGTTTGTATGTTCCGAGTTGATTGAAGAAACTAGACGTTTTCGAAAGGGTAACCTTTGACCCGACAACAAGTTGAGGTTTCTACTCAAAATCTCTCAATCCTGGGCAAGTTATGACGTTATTCTCACATTTTGAGAAGCGTGAAAATTCACTTATTCGCACATACATAATTCGTACCCTCTACGAGATAAATTTCTGAAAATTAAGATAATATGTACATTGATGATGCGGACATTTGGTCAAATTATATATATGCTTACTCATTATCGAATTATGACGTAATTAGTAAATTTTACAATGTTAAATTTGGCTATGTTATGCCTATATACGCTATAATATGCGTTAGAACTATTAATCCACAAAACTACCTCTGCTGTTGTTATGTGGTCGTGTTGTGCCTTGAAGCAACCAAGTAAGCGATGCGCTCTAGCAAGACATATAATTGGGATAATTATAGATATTATTAATCATTGGCTCCAATCTTTACCGGACTCAGGTTCTGTCTAACCCTCTACCCTCTGAAGGGGCTTTCACCTTATGGGTAGTGGGAGAGGGTGGGGGCAACTTCTAGGGGGGCCAACTTTTTCTTGCGCACAAAAAACTTATTCTCCGGATGCCGATAATTTTCTCTGGTCCCGAGGATATAAATAATGCAAATATCTCCAAACTCCAATACTTTTTGGTGGGTCTGAAAAGTAAAGTTTACCGTCACTCCTCGCCTCCAGTTGAGCTAAATAAGTTTTCCCTGCCAGTACCCTATTTCCAGGCCTCCCAGCCCTCCCCAGCCTTACGGAAAAACTACCAGACTTGTCAGATCATGTAAGCTCTGGCAGCATAATAACGCTTGTAGATGCTTCAACATGCCTATTTAAATAAAATATGAGTAGTTAAGTATTATAAGTGCATTAAAAATTTGTCTGCAAAAATTATTAATTTTAATTTTGTGGAGTTGTGGAATTTATTAACTATATTGACCAACTAATTATTTATTCTCAGATCATTATAAGGAAATTATATTACACAAATTCTGATTTCAAATATGAATATCACTTACCGAATTAGTATAGGTGCTTAATTTATACTCATTACGATTAGTGCAGGGACACTTATGCCACTTCGCGTACTTTCTAGAATATTGGCTGCAAATGACCTGAAATCACAATGTTTAAAATTTAGAACTATAGCAAGATAGTCATTTCAGAGTAGTTTGAACGGTCATTAATATGCTGCCAGAAGAATATAGTGTCAGCATTTATATTCTAGTTATTGAAATACTTTGGTTTGTTAGTGCAGTGTATATGAGCAAATGAGGTGAAACCATACGATATGTTTACAAAGTACCCCGCTATCCACCACACTTTAGAATATCCTTGCTCCACTAATACTAGCGAGTTTAACAAAGCTGGCTCGGAATGGGAAAACTGAAACTGAAATTTATTTGAATTTCAATTGAAATTGGAAGTGAAATTGTTTTTTTTAATTTACACGCAAGTTAAAATTACACGAAATCAGTATAGTACTATTAGTAATTTGCACAAATATAATATACCTACATATATGCAAATTTGTTGCATTTCTATTGTGGAGATTCGATTGGGTGAAATCACATATCCAGTCAAAACTTTGATTTCCAACATTAATTTTGTTTATTTTAGGCTATCATTACTATAACTATCACAGATATCAATGATCACAACCCCGTCTTCTCATTACCTTCTATTTCTGCGAGTATTGCTGAAAATTCTTTTGTTGGTACTTCTGTTGCTGATGTTTCAGCTACCGACGAGGATGATGGAGATAATGGTAGAATAACGATTCTTATTATTGGAGGAGATCCTAATTCGCAGTTCAAAATTAGCAGTGTAAGTTTCAGATTATGCTTATTTTAGCTATTCTAATACAAATTATATTCTACTTATATTTCAAAATTTAATCCAAATTAAATTTGGCCAAATTCACTGCAATTACACTTCAGTTATCTACCAATGGGTATTATTGTTATCTTACAAATATTCATGCAAATTCTGTAATTATACTTATTTCGCTCGAATCGTGCCATGAATCTATAATTAGGGATTTTGGCCGAATCCATTGAATCGTTGACGGCCTTGTAGTTGACGTCCGTTGCGGAGTTCAACATACAGTCGTGGTATTCTTACAAGTTACAGCTCCGCTGTTTTTGCTACATTCAACGATATCGCGATTATTCATCTTTTACAAAAATACGACGATGTGGAGCTACGACGTGTTGGCTTGCGGATGGTGGCCAGACACTCTTGGTACATTTCTCCGGAGTTGGCTTCGCTAGCGCTCTTCTCAAACAAAGTACCTGGCGAGGTTAAAGCTCAGCTTGTTGTAGGAATGCCTCAAATTAGAGGAAGTGATGTTTTAATTAAGCTACCGGAATCTCCTAACGAACTTCATGTCGCTGAACGTGAGATCCAACTCATTAAACAATTTACCAATACTCAAAAGACGAGGACCAGAAACAATGCCTACTACAAGTGGTAGAACAGCATCATAAAACTTTCGGCACTACTCCAAACTCTTCTGATTCAAATTAGTTTTTATCTTTATTGAATAAGCAGTCAATTAAAAATGTTATATAGGGGAGTCCACTGCCCCGTGTGAATCTGCTTAGCGCATATGGCCAGCATATTATACGTATTGACATTTAATTCAATAAATTGGGAAACATAATCCTTCCCGTATTTTTCTACTGTACCCTAACCTGGCAAAAGTATAAGAACAAACAATTTTGTAGACAATTAATTTGGCATATTTTTCTGAGTTTCCGTACCATTTCCATGGAGTAACTTATTGTAAATATCTCTATATATTTTGTTTTCCGTGTTCTGAACGTAATTTATAGTTGATTTAGTGATATCTCTCTTTTAGGATAATTTATCTCATTATCTCGATAATGAGTTCATCCCCAGCACCTCAATTATCAATGAAGTGTTACTGTCTCAGAGACACCAATTTTCTACACGAATTTTAATTCTATACATTAAATTTACTCTCGAACAAGATTTCAGATTGATCGTTCGATTCATGGGCGGCGCGGCCGCACCCCGCACGGGTGATTCACCCGCGGGCCCCTCAATCGATTACAAAGGGGGGCCCCTTGTTCAGGCCCCACGGGGCCCTGGACAAAGGGGACTAGTAGGTCGATCACCCGGGGGCCCCCAAAAGCCGCGCCGCCTCTGGTTCGATTGAAATGCACTTTCCGGTATCCGTAACATTTGTACCATCTGTATCATCAGATTGCATGGGGAGTCCGCCATTTCGTAATTGTACTATTATCGAAACCAGATTACATAGGTTTACTCCAGTAAATTACAACCAAACTCCCATGCTAGTGTAATTTGGGTTTATATATTTCAAATTAATGATAAAAAGTTACAGAAATAAAGAAAAAAGAGAGAAAGAAATGTTTAATTAGCCCGTAGGCTAAATGCACTTAGAAAATAAATCTCAAATTCTTAAAAATCTTTTTTACTAACCCCCCCCCCCCCCCCCTAATGTATATTGTCATCATCTGTTGGTGAATTTCCCTGGTTTTTATAATGCGTATCTGTTTTGTTATGATGCTATTGAATTATATACGCAAATGCACCCATCCAGTTACAGTTGTTATACATGTATCAATATTTAAAATCGTACGAAAGAAGCTGGGTCGTTTCAACTGGTTTCAACTACTGTTTCAATTCAATAAAGTATTTGATTTCTTTGTTCGAACAAGATCGGGCACGTGAAATAAACTTTTTTCTACCTTTAGTTTGGGGTAAAGGGACTTTGCATGTTTGTTTGAAGATATCACATTTTTAATTTGACAATTACAATCCAATTTGCTCTTGACATAATCAGAGCCGATAAAGCCCAAAAGCGATGGACTGCAAGAAGGTAGAGGAATGGGAATCTCGATGAAGCCTATTCTTAGCCGAAACCCTTCCGAATTAGGTGACACCTCGTGAACTTTATAAATGTTGTGGTGGCAGTACGATGGAGTGAGTCCCAGAACTTCCTGACATTAGTGCATTGATGGGAACAATTCGAATGCGCTTTCTAGTACCCATACTACTTGCACCATCTCTTAAATTTGCATTGGGAGCCTACCATTGTATATTTATGTACAGACAATTTTATATTACTGAGGTTTACTGTGAGTAAATTTTATTTGCAATTAGTTATTCTATGTGAAGACTCTAGAGTCTAGAGAGTGGTGACTAGCCTAATTTTAGCATACAAATTGCCTTTTCAAATATTTATGTATTTATGTTATTACAATTTACCCTTTTCTAACTTATTAGATCAACTCGGCCAGTGCCCAAGTACAAGTTGCTAAAGCTAATATTGATCGTGAATTGCAATCAAGTTATGAACTCATTTTGGCTGCGCAGGATCATGGTATTCCAACTCGACAGGGTACATCTGTAGTACTCGTTTCAATTCTTGATGTCAATGATAATGCTCCAAATTTCTCTCCAATTCAATATAGCGGTATTATTTCTGAAAATTCACCTGCAGGAGCAACTGTTACTTTGGTATGCACAAACTTATTAGATGTATAATTTTATTGTTTACTTTCTATTCACCGTTTATCAATATTAATAATAAATATTATATGCTGTTAACAGCACTATTAAAGCTAACTTTATTCCTATAATATCCAATTTGAATTTTTCCAAGTTCCTATTCTACCACACTAATTACTGCTTTTATTTGTTATTAGTTAGTTGCTGTTAACAACACTTATTAATATTAATATTGACTGATTACTGTTAAAACATTGACATTTTTAATTTATTTACTTGCTCAATCGGGAAGCTCTTAGCTTCCCCTAGTTTTTAATTATTTAAGTATTATATTATATATTACTTTACTAATACTGTCAACTTCCGTTATAACTAAGTCGGATATGACGAAGTACTTGCTTATAACGAAGTCATTCAATGGTCCGGAAATCCTTCTATCTTATTGCATTATTAAAACTTCGGTTACAACGAAATGGATATAACGAAATTCCGCTTATAACGAAGTAATTTAAATCCCATATAGCCTCTAAGCTATTGATTTTACTCCGGTTATAACGAACTCCGCTTACAACGAATTCTGCTTCTAACGAACTCCGGTTATAACGAAATCCGTTTATAATGGACTCAGGTTACAACGAAATTCAACTTGTAATGAAATAAACTACGGTCCCGAGCACTTCGTTTTAACGGGAGTTGACTGTAGAATTTTGTTTGTATATTCCGAGCTGAATGAAGAAAGTTGACAGTTTTTTGAGAACAGCCTTGATATTTATTAATCGCACATAATTTGCAACTGTATCTGTATGTAATAGATATTTATACTGTATGCTCCCTGGCCAAAAGTATTTGAACAATAGGCATTGGATTGCAGATACAATAAATCTTCTAACAGCGTATTAAATGCCATTTACTACCCTGAAATGACTTTAAATATATTGCTTTATTTATTAACTTTAAAACATTGTGATTTTAGGTAATTTTCAGCCAATGTCAATGAATTGGAATAGTTTCCCTACCACGTGCCACTTGTGGCACAAATGGGAATGTGCCTGTATCTCAGTAGAAAATAATCGTAGATTGTGATTAGAAATTTAGTACCTTGAGTAATTGGCCTTTACAAATCTGAAATCAGAATTTGTATATTCTAATTGCCTCATAATGATCCGAAATCAGGGAATTATACAGGACTCAAATTGAACGCTCCTAATTGCCCTAAGGTCACTAGAGTATGTATTTTGTACGCCTAAAAGGTTAGTTTTGTATTACTCTACGGGGAGTTTCGGCAGTTTTCGCGCTCCTAAACGCAAACATAGCCAAATTTATACGCCTCTAGGCGTATGGCGCGCTCCTGGATAAACCCCTGTCCACACCATATTATAATTATGCATACTCATTATCGAAATATGAAATAATAATGTAAATTTTATGATTACAGTCGACCCCACTTAATAGAGCCAGCGGTTAATTTATTTTGCCGCTAATCGGGTTAAAATTTCAAAGGATTTATAGGACGGAATGACAGTTTGGCCTAAAATATTCTCGGTTAATAGATTAGTCCGTTTAATCGGGTCAAAGTAACCTTGTCCCGAGATGACTCTATTAAGCGGAGTCGACTGTATTTAAATTTACTTTGAAATTTGCTAAATTTGACCTTTTAGTCCTATTTATAATGTTATTAGAAATATCAAATTAGGGGTAAATAGATATAAAATAATCCGACCTCAAGTGTAAGTAAATATATTGACTTACATGTGTAATTTGTCCCACTTTAATCCAATTTGAATGTTATTATTAGACGATGGAGTTCACAACCTAATAGTATCATCAACGTTTGAAGGATAAAGTCCTGAACGATATTTCCGTAAAATACGTAGATGCCTCAAAGCACGAAGTGCCGAGTGCATTACACACAACAACTGTTTAGCGTTGTTGTGTGGGTGCGTCCGTTGCGAGGCGAGCTAACATGCGAAGCGCGCTTGTTCATGTATTGTGTACAGTGGTGTTCGCCTAACAGCAATTTCCCTGAAAGCAATATTCCTCTATTAGCAAGTTATTTTTTATCCCAAGCGAACATATAATTTTTATTTATATTCCTTTAATAGCAAGTTCACTTATTAGCAAGCAAATTTCGTGCACAATATGACTTTTGCTTATTCAAAGGGATACTGTAATTCCTAAAAGATAGAATACAACTATCCTGAGAAAATTATTAACAAATTTAAAGAAAGAAATTTCATATTTAATAAATATTTAGTCAACGGGCTGTAATGTATACTAAAGTCCTTTTTTAATATTAATTTATTCTTTTTATAGAATACTCCTATTGCGATTTCTGATGTTGATCAAGGCGTTAATTCTGATATAACTCTCAGTTTGGATGATGTTACTACTTTTTCCATTTCTGCATCTAGGACAATAACCCTTAATCCATCAGCTTCTTTAGATCGTGAAACAATTTCATTTTATGAATTTCATATTGTTGCGACTGACATGGGTATTCCTAAGTTAACTTCAAGTGCTATTCTTTCGATTTCTGTAGAAGATATTAACGATAATCCTCCAATTTTTAGTCCAGATATGTACTCAACTTCATTAAATGAACTTGTTCAAAGTGGTACTTCGGTTACAACTGTATTTGCGGAAGATATTGACATTGGTGCTAACAAAGATATATCTTATTTTATTTTTTCTGGATCTGAAGGCAACTTTGAAATTGATCATGTGAGCGGTCTTATAAAAACAACAGGGTCACTTGACAGAGAAGTAACTGATGTTTATAATTTAATAATTGTTGCATATGATAGTGGTCCTCCGATAAATACCGGAACAGCTACCGTACGTGTAGATATTGACGATTTTAATGATAACAAGCCAGTTTTTACTCAATCTCTATATTCTGGCAATGTTGATGAAAATAGTATGGGTAATGTTGTTATAATCCTTGATGCAACCGACTCTGATTTGAATAAAAATGCTGAGTTGATATTTGGCTACCAAGATGCTATTGCTGGTAGTTCATTACCTTTTACTATTGATAGTAATTCTGGTGAAATATCAATAAGTGGACCACTTGATCGTGAAACTATTGATATTTACAATTTTGAGGTCATTGTTCGCGATAATGCTATTATAACACTCAATCAGTTAACAGCTACTGCCAACGTAATTATATATATAAATGATTTGAATGATGTTGCTCCATCCTTCCCCGGTGTTATTTCTTTCAGAACAAGTATTCAAGAAACTACACGTATAACAACCATTATCCTCTCTCCAGTTGCTATAGATCCTGATTTAGGTAATGGGGGGACAATTGAATATTCTTTTGATCCTGTTTCTGCTATCTTCTCTGTGGATAATACAACTGGTGAAATTCAACTTATTCAATCTCTTGACTTTGATTCGAGTGGACCTAACGGTTTTGATTTGTATCAACTTAACCTTGTGGCGACTGACAGAGGTTCTGTTCCATTAACAGGAAGTGTTGATGTTATTATTACTGTTTTGGACGAAAACGATAATGTACCTGTTTTTGATTCTTCTTTATATACCACTTCTGTTCCTGAGAATACAACTGTGGGCACTATTATTATTACTCTTATTGCTACGGACAGTGATACTAGTGGTACTATCAAATATGATATTGTCGGTGGTAATCTCGAGGCTTTATTTTCAATAGATGAAGATACGGGAATTGTTTCCAATGTGTTGCAACTTTTTAACCTCATTAACAAAATATTTGAGCTAACTGTTCGAGCTTATGAATCAGGCGACAACAGCAAATCGAGTTTAACATCTCTCCATATAGAGATTTCTGACACGAATGATAATCCCCCTTCTTTCTGTCAGACTGCTGATTATGAGTATTCTATATTAGAAAACTCCCCTGTTGGTTCAACAGTTGGACAGATATGTGGTTCAGATAAGGATACAGGAATTAATGGAGAATTTTCTTTTATTATAGATTCTGGGAATGATGAAAGTGCATTCGCAATCATGCAGAACACAGGGGCATCAACTGCATATATAGTAGTTTTTACTGCTGTACTCGACCGAGAAAAAGACGACAATTATATTCTCGTGTTATCAATTACCGACAAGGGCATTCCTCCGCTTCAAAGTTTGCCTATCATTGCTTCTATTACAATTACCGACGAAAATGACGGAATTCCTGATTTCATTAATTTGCCTGTTTCTATTGATCTGCTTGAAAGTACATTTGGTGGAACCAACGTATTCAGGGTTGTTGCCAATGATACCGATATTTCGCAAAATGCTGATATTAATTATGAAATAACTAATGGAAATAATGATAATGTGTTTCGGATTGAACCAGAAACTGGACAAATCACTACAATTGCTTCTTTAAACTTTAATAATCAAGCGTCATTTACCTTGGAAATTAAAGCCAGTGATGAAGGCTTATCTCCTAAATCTGTTCTTTCGAACATATTTATTTCCATAATTGATATTAATGATCATGCTCCACTTTTCATGCCACCTTATGAAATGTCTATTCCGGAAAATCTTCCAATGTCTTCTTTTGTAATAGATGTTTCTGCTACTGATGATGACGCTACAACCAATGCCGAACTAGTTTATAAGTTTATTTCGGGATTGAATGCATTCCACTTTGCTATTGATGCTAATACTGGCCATATTTTCGTAAATGTTACAAATTTGGATAGAGAAACACAGTCATCTTACAATCTTGTTGTAGAAGCATGTGATAAAGGAGAAACAATATTGTGCAGCAATGTAGGTGTAACAATAACCATAACAGATACTAACGATCATGCGCCAATCTTTAGTCAGTCGGTTTACATCTTCACTGTGTTAGAAGATAGAACTGCGAACTTTACTATTGGAAGAGTTATTGCTACAGACTTAGATTCAAGTACAAATGGTGACATTGTTTTTATGAAAATGTCTGGTAATATTATATTTAGCGTAGAACAAATTACTGGAGAAATTATTGTTAACGGAATACTTGATCGCGAAATCATAGATTTCTATCAGTTAGAGATCATTGCAAAAGATGCAGGTATACCGTCAATGTCGGCAAGTGCTACTGTTAATATTACAATATTAGATGTGAATGATAACTCTCCAATAATTGATATCACTCAGTTTACAACTCAAATAAAGGAGGATACGAACGTTGGTGTGATTGCATTTAATGTTGATGCTACTGATATAGATGAGGGAACAAATTCTAGAATAATTTTTTCTATTCTTGGAGGTCACTATGGTGATTTTCTCATCAATCCTGATACTGGAACCTTACATGTGAACAATTCCTTGAGCTCTGAGAGAATAATTCGTTACGAAATATTAATCCAAGCATCCGATAGCGCGATTCCTCCTCTCATGGGCATTGAAACTCTTGTTATTGGTATTATTGACGTAAATGAATTCGCTCCACTTTTTGGACACTCTACTTACTATGTAAATCTGCCTGAAAATTCACCTTCTGGAACATCTCTATTAACTGTAACTGCATCCGATGCTGACGTTCAAAATACTGTTAATTCAGTAATTTCTTTTAGCATTCCCACTTTATTTATGGATGATTTTTCTATTAATTCTGTCACTGGTGAAATTCTTACTATATCTAGTTTTGATCGTGAAGTTTCTAGTTTACAAACACTTGTTGTCAAAGCCATAAATCCCAATGCTAATATTTTGCTAGAGGGCAGCGCTGAAATACTAATTACTATCACCGATGTTAATGATGAAATTCCATATTTTACTCGTCCTCTTTATTCTATGAATATATCAGAATTATCACAATTAGGATTCCAAGTTCTTATCCTAGAAGCTAGCGATAACGATGACCCTAATTTAGGAAATGGGCGTATCTCATTTTCTAGTGCTTCAGAGAATTCTGCTGAATTTGATCGTTCTTTTCGTGTTAACTCGAATGGTATACTAGAGGTTAATGGAATCTTAGATAGAGAAACACAGGATAGGTATACTGCCAAGGCAGTAGTTAATGACGAGGGTAATCCTAGCCTGTCCAGTACATCTATGATATCTATTGTGTTGTTAGATGAAAATGATATTCCTCCTACCTTCAACAATTCTGTATATTATATATCATATCCAGAGGATTTGGATCCTTCTAGTCAAAATGGTTTTTCGAGACTCTTAGTTACATTATATTTTACTGACGGCGATTCAGATACTAATTTTCAGCGATCAACATTTAGATTGGCAACAGATTCACCTTATTCATTTCCTGAATTTAGTGTTACTGATAATGGTGAATTGTATGTTAACATTGGCCTCGACCGTGAAATCAGAGATAACTATACACTTAATGTTGAAGTCATAAATAATGTAAGTTATTTACATATTTATTGTACCTAATTATACATAGGCGGGATATTTATTTAGTTACCGTATTTACTCGAAGAGTACCACACACTGATATATAATTATAACTGTGTAAATCTTAATTTGTAAATCGACGTAATTCAGTAAAGATAATTATGACTAATAAGTTCTAAAGGGAATCTTTCTTCTAAATTTTGATTATAATCAATCAAAGCTTTGAATGAATATAATAATATATTTATCGATCAGTTTTACAACCCCCCACACTGTTTCCTGAAGTACAGGGTTTAATAATTAGTTTTTGTGGATTATATTCATTTTCTTTTTTCTTTTAGGCGATAGGTGTTGGTTCATTTTGTAATCCTCTTGACTTAACTAGAGCCAGATTTGAGTCTAATCAGTGCAGACTTTACCATAATGCCATTGTTTACATCACAGTACTTGATATTAATGACAACACTCCTATATTTTCCTCTTCAACGTTCAATTTTGCTATTTTGGAAAGTGTGCAATACAATTCAGAAGTAGGATTCATTGATGCAATAGATTATGATCTATCAACTTTTGGTAAAATCCTGTGAGTCTTAAAATCTAGATGCATTATTATTACTATTCCCTTAGTTTTTCAATATTTTTGTTGCAATATATGCTCCAAATTTTACTTTTCACTTTGATTTGATGATGATTTTGACCTTAATTTAGTACATAATAGTATACGTAGTCCTTTCTCTTTGGAACGTTTCATATCTCAAAAAGGACTACACACCCATTCCGCTCCTAAATTCCAATTTCAAAGGTGCGCGCTCCCGACCCCGCTTCATCAAAAAATAAATGAACGGACATTTCGTACATTTACACATTTACATAATGTAGGTTCAGGTCCGATATGGTTCTTTTTTGCAACCTAGAAATGAAATGGGTATTTGGACGAAGATTATTATTTTGTTGTCTAAAATACCTTGCTATGTACTAATAGTTTCATGTATAAGTATTTCCAACATTTTTTGGCTAAAAAATACGCAAAATATTTATTTTATCAATATTTATCAGAAATACCTATTAAGATAGGAGCGCCCTCCAGTCTGTACTCTCGGCCAAAAATGGGCTGTGCCACCTTCCGCTCACTAATTTTTGAGTGGAGCATTGAGCGTTTCCATGGGGCGTTTCCATGGTTCTTTGTACTCTTTTAACCTTCTGTCAAAATCACAACCTTTTCATCTTGGAAGTGGAGGTTTTTCGACAAATTAATTGGCCTTAATTTATGCTTATTTTTTAATAACGAGCTCAGTTAAATAATTCCCCTAGTTATAAACTATACCGTAGTGGTATGCTATTCGACCATCAAAAGGTATTACAACCGTTTGTGGCTGTCCTTCATCAGTATTTTAGTAATATACATATACACTTATATTAGTAGCTCTTCTGAACTATCTTAATCGCTTGAGAACAGTTCTCCCGCACTACTCTAGTTCCCAATAGTGTGACTGATCGCTTGCAAATATTCCCTTGGAGTATATGTCCATCTCTAAGTTTTCTTTGCAAATTCTTCTTTTTCATCGTTATTGATGTTTTTTATTTTTTCTCGGCCTACTAATATTTTTTCATTCGCGAACATGAACGGTACGTGCTCGATTCACACTCACTAAACGAAACATAGCAAGCAGAAGGATGATCTCGTGTTTTGTTAGAAAATATTTTTCTCAGGTTAAGTGATTAAGTTTCTCTCACGGTTAACTCTAATAGTTCCCTTATAACTGCTCATTAATAAACTACATTTAAGATAAATAATCTTCTCTGTAATGTTGGACGCTTCGTTGTCTTCGCAACGCTTCTTCTGTCTTCCCAACGCTTCTTCTGTATTCTTGGATAGTATACTTCATTTTTTATTTACCCAAACTAAAATTGACCGTATTTATCTATACTATTAAAACACAAACCTGTATATATTTGTTTGTATGTTACGAGTTGATTGAAGAAAGTGGACGGTTTCCAAATGTGATTTTTGACATATAGGGGTAACTTGAGGCACCCGCCAACAAGTTGAGGATACCACTCGAAATTTCTCACACCTCGCCAAGTTATGACGTCATTGTCACATTTCGAGAACCCTGAAAATTCACTTAATCGCCCATAATTCGCGCCCTCTAAGAGATAAAATCTGAAAATTTAATAGAACATGCACATTAATGATGCGGACACGTTGGTCACACCAGATTGCCAATATGCTTACTCAGTATCGCATGATGACTTAATCAGTAAAATTTCACATTGTTAAATTTGACTATTTAGGCCTATTTACGCTTTATAAATTTCAATGTTAGAAGTGTATAAACCACACACCAACCGCGAAGCGGTTGGTGTGTAGTTGTGTTCTGCCGCGAAGCGAGCGCGACCTAGCAAGCGAAGCGCGCTAGTACTATTGAATTCGAGCTGGCTTCTATTTAATTGTGTATTTCTATACGATGGATTAAGAGCAAATAAAATATAATGAAGGACATTGTTTGACTAAACTAAATTCACTGTGAATATTCATGATATATATGTTGCAGTGTATTAGAAACTTCTGTGTGTTCACGAACACACAATATTTACTGTGTGTTCACGAACACACAGTTTCAAACTTTGTGTGTTCGCGAATACACGATGTTATTGTGTGTGTATGAGTTTTTATTGATTATGGGCGCACAAATATATTTATTATGTAATTCAATGGTAATTTATACATACAAGCTGCTCGTCCGCGCTACGCGCGTTTTACTAATTGCACTCGGGACTGCGGCCCTCGCTTGTATTTAAAACACTTGCCTTTTCAAATAAAAGGCCGGTTGTATTTAATTACATACTCCAATAGACGTAATGCAAATTGAGTATTGTATGTGCATGATTGAGCTCAAGGTCTATTACCGAGATACACATGGAGACATAATACATAGCCAGTTAAAAGGTTATTGCTGTATATAGGATAAGATATGCTTCAAATCTCTTAAAAAAATAGTTAAAGAATGGACCTCCCATGGTGACAAATGACGTAGGAATCTTCAAAAGGCTATTGCATTAAAAGTATAGTCCCGATTGAGTTGAAATTTTCAGTGCAGCTAGTACTTATTGTATACTGTTCGAAAACACTAATCTCAATTTATGAAATGTTCAGAGAGGGTCTTAATTTTTCAAACTGATTGCCGGAGGCCCTTTGCATTTGTCGCTATAAAAAAGCAAACTACCAATTTATAAATCGTTCTTTGTGCCTCGTAACCACTTGACAAATAGGTATTAACTCCTTGAGGCGATGATAAATTGCGAAAAAATCCCAAATTACAGCTGTGCCAACAGCATTTTCCTTTGAGGCATTATCAATTATCCAAACACCAAATATAGTGCCTCCAGAGGAACATGCTGTCTGCACAGCTGCAATTTTGCATTTTTAGTATTTAAATCGCTGCCTTTTCTTTTACTGTGCCAACTATACTCTAGTATAGTTGCCCACTTCTAATCTTACTACAGTACACCCTCCCTAATCCGAACCTCGCTAGTCCGAACAAGAGTTCCAGAATTATTTTTCGTATAAATTTGGGAAAAAATCTTAAATATTTGAATATTACAATGTAATATAAAAAAATAAGTCTTAAAAGACAAGTATTTACTTAGTATCACTATATGTTTAATTTGGATTAAAAAGCTTTGGACAAGTTTGGTTCGGGCATGGCCTACTATATAATACGGCTAGATAAGTCAAGTATTTGCTCATTTCATTTCCAGGCCAGTGTTTACTTTCTAATTGCTCGTAAAATGAATTACCTATTGTCATGGAATAAACTAAACTTAGGTTTTCAAATACGCCAGAAACATCTAAAATACTTTTGAGAATGATTTCTCATCGGATCTTACTTTAAAACACCCCATCCTAACATATGGAAATTATGGGACTTTGAATAACGTTATACCGTGGAACCCCGCGGATCGGGGCACTTCCGTCCAAGCGGAAAGCGCCCCAATTCGAGGGAGTGCCCCGATATGCGGGATTCTAAGATAACTCCAATATGTTAGGTGAAGATAATTAAGTTAGCACCTACACAACAAAACATACACAAATAGTCAAAACCTAGAGTTAAGGTTGATATTTCAGCAGTATTACACATTACAATTTCACATTGAAATTACTTATATAGAGCTCAGCTCTAGTAGAGTTCAGTTTTTCATTATGTGTATTCAGGCACTGAGAAAGGTCAGTTTTTCCCAAGCTTTGAAATTGACCTTTAGAAAGTAAGCCTGGGCTTTTAGTATGGGAAAAAATCTGAACTCTACAAAGCTCAGCTCTGTATATGCATTCTCTTTCACATTATACTACTACTACCTACACTAGGAGTCACAACGTTCTGATAATTCACGGAATATTTTCAATTACAAATAATACTAAGCTGCTCGAACGTAAAAAGCAGTTACTAATAATAAAAAGTCCAATGTGGAGTGCCCCGATAAGTGAATGGCGCCCCGATACGCGGGGTTATTTTTAAATGGAAAAGAGCAAATCCCCAATCTACTGCCCCGATACGCGCCTGCCCCGTTATGCGGGGTTCTACTGTAACAGATTACGACATAGAACTACAACGATTGCTCGAAAATCACGAAACTACCAGAGGACCTAATTCCATTACTAAATACAAAACATCTCGAAGAAACGAATATAAAGAAAATATTTGAATAACTCCTTTAGTTCAATTGATTTCTTGAATCAATGGCACTAACAATTGGCCATGGGAACTTTTGCTCAGACATTACCACTGTACCAGCAAATAGTTTGGATATTTCTAATGACTTTTCAGACCTTTCAGCAGATGAAGAAGAAATCAATGGCGATCGATGTCATGTTTGTCTTTTTACCCAGAACTCAAAATTTTGCACTCTTGCATGACCAGTACGTTCACGGAGGATTTTGTGAATCATGTTCAATTCGTCTTTTAGAACTAAACGCAAATTGCCCAATTTGTGAAATCAAAATAAATTGTGTGTTAAAAATCTTTGAATGATTGATTAGTCAGTCGTTTTCTTATCATAAGTTCATAACAGATCCATTCTCACTATACTCTTCATTTATATTCATCCATTTTACTATAATACCAATTATACTTTAGTCATACATATATTCATTTTATTTTTAATTCCCATTGTACTATCAATTATATTTCAGTCTTATTCGTTTATTTTGCCAATTATATTTCAGTTTCAATAAATATACTAGCAATTCAATCAATCAGAAATTGAAATTGGTGTAGTACATAATCCTACATCAGAAATTATGTAGGACATATTCCGGAATTGGTGTAGGACAGGGGTTCCCAAACTGGGGTCCGCGAGGCACTTTTTGTAGGACCGCGAGATATAATTAAAACATTTTTTATAGTGAGATATTTTGCAAATTTTGTATTAATATTCATTTCTTGTTACCAAAATCTTTTAGTAATACAGGTTTAATATGTAGTATAACCATAGTTTCGCTTTTTCTGTCATAATTTAGTTGTTTTTTTTCCAAAGTATTTAAATTACAAGCTTAGCAATTTTTGTATATATTTTCATAGGGGACTGCAAGACGTTCCAAATTGAATATTGGGACCAAAATGCCATTCTTTTAAAAAGTTTGGGAACCACTGGTGTAGGACATATTCCTACATCAGAAAATATATAGGACATATTCCGAAATTGGTGTAGGACATATTCCTACATTGTTTGTAGGACATATTCCTACATTGTTTGTAGGACATTTCCCGATATTTTCGTCGGACATATTCCGCTTTCCCCTTCTATTTTCCAATTGAAAACTAAAATTATATATTCCATAACAACGACAGATTATGTGAGTATATTTCCTTCTGCAAGAAAACTCTTGCACTATGAATGAATATACTAACGTTTTAATTCAATTTAATTAAGTCTGTATTTAACATATAGAGACACCTCCAATTTGTTTATTGGGCCGGAGGGAGACACTTGTGTACAGAGACATTTGTGTACAAGACTAGTGCGACATTTGTGTACAGCTTAGTTCGACATTTGTGTACAACTTTGGTACGACATTTGTTTACAGATTGTATAGCTGTAAATGGGTCACATTAAGTGATGGATAATGACCCATTCTTTTTATTTTACGATATCAACTTTATTCGTATTATTTCAATTTAATTATCTGATCAAACATACAAATAAACGATAATCTATCTTTATTTAGGAATTATAATTTTAGATATAAGGCAATCGATTAATGAGTTGAGTTGAGTAGAAGACTGAATTTAAAAGAATCTAAATTAACTGTTAATAGGATGAAGGGTGAAAAAAAAGAAACTGATAGTCAGTATCAGGTCTACTTATTATGAACAGTTTTCGTCTGCTGATGAAATTATTACTGTGCCGACTATACTATAGTATAGTGGCCCAGTTCTAATCGTACTGCCTTGGTTTTTTTTAAATTAGTCCGTATCCGCTCTACAGGCCAGAGTTAGATTTCTCCGGAGCTCAAAATTTTTAGCATCGGTGTCCCATATGTTACAGATGTGCATCTCGAGCCAAATTTTTGAAAAACAATTTTTTTTACCCATAACTCAAAAAATGTCATACTAAACCTGCAATTTTTATTTCACCATTGGATTCACCATGAAATTCTGCTTCCGATGGGAGAAGACAACATTTATAATGGCTTTAATTCATGCCACTAGTGGGGGTTTTAATTTAATTGTTTACTCACACCAAGGCTGGATTCGGTTAACCGATTAACCGATTAACCGGTTAACCGTTGCTGACATTGGTTAACGGTTAGAGATTTTATTAACCAGTTAGCCGGTCTGTTGAATAACAGCAGAGTTATTGGGAAATTAATGTATAAACTATAAAGTATTAATGTTTTTTGAATTTTATCAGAATATGTAGTCCTAAATCCATTTCTCATCACCACTTAATAGATTTTATTGGACTACATTTGATTTAAATTTACCTAGAGCACGAAATGTATCAGTTAATATAATTATGCGGCTAGACTTTATACAGCTGAGTCTTATTCTGTAGTATAATCAAATTTTTATAAAGGATTTATTGTATTGAGTAGGATAGGCGGTTAACCGGTTAACCGTGGCGAGAAATCGAATTGTAACCGTTGCCTCAGTTCGGTTAGCCAACCCCACCCTTGCTCACACTTCAGTTTCAGTAAAACTGTTAAATCAAATTCCATTGTTTCAACTTGTAATAAATATATTGATTAAACTTGTGAAATCGAGTAGGCTTCTATTTCTAATTGAAAACTAAGATTTACATTCCATAACAACAACAGATTATGTGATTATATTTATTTCTGCTAGAATATTCTTGCACAATGGATACACTGACATATTTAATTCTGATTAATCGCTGTGTTTAACTTATAGAAACGGTTCCAATTAGATTATTGCGGTTATCGAGTGCACTGAATTCAAATATGATAGTGAAATTCAATTTAGATTCATAATTGTTGCAAATAATTGAACTTAATTTATTTTGCTGTACATAATAATGGTGTTAAATTATTTATTAATTCATTAAATATTTATACTAATTAGCTCTCAGAAATGATATACGATAGAAACAAACTTTCAATTGATCAATTGGTCCTTATGCCACATACCACCTATAGATACAAGTGGGTCTTAACACCTTGAGGTGATGATGACATCATCAAAAAAATGTGTTTTACAATTTCGTGAATTATATAATTCAAATGGGTTGGTTGGCGTTGGGTGATCACCCAACACGTAATAAAAAATGCTGACTCATCACCTATTATATTTTACTGAAACTTGAATATCTCTAAAATGAAGTGAGCTAAATGGAAACTTCCACCACTCTAAGGGTCGTTGCCTTCTGAAACACATTTCTGAAATAATTTAACACCTTCATAGTGATGATACATGGCGAAAATAATCCAGAATTTCAGCGTGCCTGCATTTTCCTTGGAGGCACTATCAATTACCCATCCAGTACCCAACAAAAGATAGTGTCACCAAAGGGAAATGCGTCGGCATAGCTGCAATTTTGGATTTTATAAATATAATGAACAACGGCTCCCAATTTAACAACTGAGGTTTGTTTGAGTTGAGTTTGCTTATTAGAAGCCTCTATATATCACGAACACAATTTTGGTTCATGAATGTTTAGAATAAAAGAATCTGACTGTTATCTTAAAAATTGTTTATTATTTATACTTAAATAAAACTTGTAAAATGTTTATTTTAGTAAAGTTAAACTTGCATACATTTTAATGAGACAATCTCTTAACCTTACCGGGTTGACTGCGACTGTCCTTATCACACACAAGTGTCCCATGCACAAAAATCTGTACACAAATGTCGCTGAACACTCCATACGGATAATTTGATCAAAATAGATGCTATTAAGGATTAATGTGACCCATTTACAGCTATACAATCTGTACACAAATATGGCTGTACACAAAGATCTCTGTACACAAATGTCGTACCAATGTTGTACACAAATGTTGCACTAAGCTGTACACAAGTGTCGCACTAGTCTTGTACACAAATGTCTCTGCACACAACTGTCGTATTTCCTATTGGGCTAGTCGAGTGTGCTGAATTTTAATATTGTAAGGGAATTCATTTTGATTTAATATTTATTCCAAATTATTAAACTTAATAATTTTAGTTGTAAATTGTAAGTCAAATTTATATTGGTGCATGACCTTCGATATATAAGGCCTGATCACTACTTTGAACCATGGATTACTTAAAGTGCATTGAAAAATGGAGAATTGTTCTTTATCCCAATAATTAGCAATGATAGAGCTGAAAAGTGTATTATAACTATATAGGAATATGGTATCCAGGTATGCATAGCACCATCCAGAATTGTGATATGTCATCATCTGATGACGTTATGGTAATTTTGGTTGCGAATTATCTTGTTTTTCAAGCAAACTTTTAACATAGTTAAACACGTTATAAATGTTCAAAATTGGAACATGGTTTTACCCATAACTAGTTGGAAAAAATATATCGAAATTATAAATGGAATGTTGACACATTCCTCGGTTGCCATGGAAAATGTATATTTCCTAAAATGTGCCATAACTCAAAAAACTATGAATGTTATGTAAACTAGGCTGGTACTGATCCCTCCGGAATAGGTAACTTCCTATTCATCGATAATACATTTTATATGCCTAACTTCAATCATCTTTGAGATAGTGAGTCATTACCTAATAATGAATTAAGTGTTAATTATCTCATTATCTCAAAAGTTATTGAAGTTAGGCATATAAAATGTATTATGGAAAGTATCGGACTAGACCTCTGCGTGGGGCGAATTAATAAATGCGGATTGCGGACCCGCATCTCGCGGATTCTTGCGGGTCAAATGAACTGAATATTTTGCGGGGCTGGGCGGCTGCGGGTGACGAATTTTTCTTGCTTGGCGAGTGTGGGTCATAGATTTTTCTTGCGGGTTGGCGCCAGTGTTCTCGCTAAGCCTCTTTTGGGGGCATAGTGCCCCCTATTGCCTAAACATACTTAATGATCAATATTATCTGAAGATGGCAGAAGGTTGCAATCGAAGGAATTGTATACTATAATTGGTCCCCATCAGGGTTGTAAATAAATCATTTTTTTTTCTCAAATCAAATCAAATCAAATCATTTGAGATTTCAAATCATTTCAAATCAAATCATTTCAAATCATTTGAGATTTCAAATCATTTCAAATCAAATCAAATCAAATATTTGAAATATTTGAAACTTTCAAATCATTTCTGAATCACTGTCAAAACGTATAGAAATTATGAAAATGATCTTATATATTTGAAATTTAATTGAAAATGACGTGAAATAATACTAAAGCGATTTGGAAACGATTTGAAAATGATTTACCGAATACTATTTGAAAATGATCTGAAAATGATTTGAAAAATGATTTGAAAAATGATTCGAAAATGATTTGAAAATGATTTGAAATAATTTCAAATCAAATCAAATCAAATCATTTGAGAATTCAAATATTTTCAAATCAAATCAAATCAAATCATTTGAGGATTCAAATAATTTCAAATCAAATCAAATCAAATCATTTGAGAATTCAAATTCTCTTAAATCAAATCAAATCAAATCAAATATTTGAAATATTTGATTTGATTTACAACACTGGTCCCCATCCCGTATAATAAACTCGGAATTCGCTGTTCAAATTTCCGCCCAAAAACGCACTACCGTCTTCATTTTTCCTTAAGGTTGTGATGTGAAAAAAATTGTGCCCGCACTGTGCGCCGAGTGTGTACCCCCTACTATTTTATAGTACTATATAACCCTGACGAGAATCCTGGTCATTTCGGGTTGGTGCGGGTTAGTTCGGGTTGGGATCGGGTTATTGTTAGTTCGTGCGCTTCATAGGTTATAGCACTGTCTTGCGGGTGGGTGGGTGGGTTAATCGCCAATAGATGCGGGGCTGATGCGGGAGAGTGAACACCCAACATGCACAGAAAAAAATGCTGAATCATTACCTATTATATTCTACTAAAACTTTGTTAATCTCTGAAATGAAGTAAGCTAAAAGGAAACTTCCTACACAATAAGGGTCGTTACCTTCCGAAACACCTTTCTGAAATGGTTCAAGACCTTTTAGTAATGATGACATGGCAAAAAATAAATTACAGCTTTGCAGACGGCATTTTCTTTGGAGGCACTTTCAATACACAAACCGCCCAAGTTTAGTGCCTCTAAAGGAACATGCTTTCGGAACAGCTGTTTTAATTTGTGAAAATCTAAAATCTAGACTCTATAAAGGAACGGCACATGAGACAGGGTTGCCCAAGGTCATCGATTCTTTGTACACATATATTGCAGCAGTTTGCATGCCGACATGACATAAATACCCATGTCTCAGTACGGGGTCTAAGTCAAACAACACATTGATTCCTAATGCATTATTTTCTTCAATCTCATCTTCGGAAATCGCTTGAAGAGGTGTTATCATACGCTATGTTACCGATTGAATTGCTTATTGATTTCAAAAATTGCCACGGATTGTAAAATCCATCTTGAAGTTTTTGTTTGCATGCCAACCTATAATCATCATTTTTAAGGTCTTTCTTCTTTCTAGGTCTGGATATTTCTCGCCCCTGGCTAAGCGTCCAATATCATTGTCCGTAACTGCAGTTACCTCATTTATATCGACATAAACGTCCAAATTTGTTGGTGGAAAGTTTTACAATAGAATTTGACTTCGAATGGTAGCTTTCGGCCGCGTTGTTGGTAAATGTACTTTGGCGTCATATTCTAACTAATTATTGATTCGGACATGTGACAGTCGAACAAATATTGATTCGGACCAGTGAAGGTCATGATAATTCTGACAAATGCCAACTCCAAAATTCAGACAAATGCATGTACTTCTAATATATACCTATTAAATTAATGTGAATTAACTCAGATATGGTTCATGATATAAACAAACTTACAATTTATCAATACATCCTTATGCCACGCAACTCCTCAACAATTGGGCCTTGATACTTTTGAGGTTATGATGACATCATCAAAAAATTGTGTTTACAATTTTGTGAATTCGATATTTCTAATGTGTTGGTTGGCGTTGGACGAACACCTAACATCCACATAAAATGCTGACTCATCCTTTATAATATTCTTACTGAAACTGGTATATTTCAGGAATGAAGTGGGCTAAAATGGAATTCCAACAAAGGCAGCTAGCTTCCGAAACACCTTTCTAGAGATAATGACACTCCGAAAAAAATCTAAAATTGCTGCTGTGTCGACAGTATTTTTTCACTTGCGCTAACTATGTTGTCATAACTTGTGAATTCGAAGTAGCTTCTATTTAATTGTAGTACATATATACAATGAATTAAAGCCAGGGTTGGTAGGTTTTTGCCTAGGTGATTTAAACCCGGTTTAATCCGGCCTGTCATAAGCCTAAAAATTAAACAAAACTGCTCAAAACCTTAAATATTTAAAATATGTGTCTTTACTTTTATAGGAAATTTCACTATAATATTGTATAATCTAATGATCAAATACATGTGTATAACAATATAATATGCATGATGCTAACATGGTTTATAATATTAGCATTTTTAGTATTAATTTAATTATTCCATAACTTATACGAAATGTTTAATATACGCAAACCAAATGTAATAAAGGAATTTATTTAGACTTCTTTAAATTCACTGTGGATATATTGCCAACGATATTTAATATATAATAACAAGGTCGAAACCGCTCGAACCAAATATCAGTATTCATGAATAGTTGCCCTACCGAATACGAATACTGATATTTGTTGAGTAACCGAATACGAATACTGATCATACTCGGTTGCGTCAACCGAATACTAATACTGATAATATTCGGTTACGTCAACCGAATACAAAAACTGATAATATTTGGTACGTCAACCGAATACTAGGGAATTATCCAGGTGCGCGAGACGCTCCTTTTGGAGTAAGATTTATGAAAAATATTAATTAGGAGCGCGAAAAATAGGAATCTTTTCCTATACCGTAACATTAATTTGTGCTTTAGGCGTATTTACAAATGTCTGTATAATACACTGCCGAATACGAACGCTGATAATACTACGTCAAACGAATACAAATACTGATAATATTCTGTTACGTCAACCGAATACGAATACTGCACTGATAATATTCGGTCAGGAGACCGAATACCGAACAGTGATATCAGGTTGGCAACCGAATACCAAATACTGATATCAGGTTGGCAACCAAATATCAACTATTCGGTAAATAATATTCGGTTCAACCAAATATATCAGTATTCGGTTTCAACCTTGTAATAATATATACATAATTGTTAATTTATACATATACTATAATTAATGTCATTAATCTCAATGTTGGTTTAAGATTGAAACAAACTTCAATTTATCAATCGTTCCTTGTGGCTTGTGACCACTTGATAAATGGGTCTTAAGTTAACAACTTGAGGCATTGATGCCACCGTTCACGAAGAACAAAAAACCCCAATTTGAAGCTGTGCCAACAGCATTTCCTTTCCTTTGGAGGCACTATCAATACCCAACCACTAAAATATTGTGGCTCCAAAGGAACATGCTGTCGGTACAGCTGCACTTTTCGTTTTTTTCATTTATAATAGAATACTTTATCGTGACTATGATATCAGGAATCGATTTGCAATATTTCAATAGTAGTAACATTGAATCTAATTAATTATTCATGTTGGTAGATTGTAACACGAAATGATTACATATATTTGAATATTTATGATTTTTCGATTTTATATAGTTAAGGGTGAATAGTGGCAACTTTGACCTTTATTATCAGGAAAATTAGGTCGAATTTAATAGATCGTGAAGAGCAATTAGCTCCATATACTTTTCTGCATGTAATGATTAAAACTAATATATTTTGTTGCTTTTATTTTCTAAGTTGTTCAATACGCGTATTATGAATTTGAAGAAATAAATAGTGTAAATATATAATTTGTGCTATTATTATACATAATAGGTATATTGTGACAGCTAACATATTTATTGCTAAAGTATTGTAATTCCCTTCATCCAATTTAATCTAAGAATATGACCATAGGCGCAAAGTACGGTGGTGCAGGTGGTGCAAGTGCACCACCGGCACTCAGCGATAGAAGTGCTGTTGGTGCAAGGTGGTGCTAGGTCCACCTGTACTTTGTATGGAGGTGCACCACTGGCACTTTTGGCTACAGGTCAAAAGTTTGCGCCTATGAATATGACAACCTTAGTTTTCTAGTTATACTATAATACTACGTATTTACGTATTATACGTATTATACGTAATATGTGGACTAAATTTTACCTATTAAACAATTTAATAATTATTTCATGTACGTATTCTAACGTCAAAACTCACTACCAAAACTATAAAATACAGATTTAATAATAAATTCTACCATTGAATGATGATAAAGCACCTCAATTTATCATATTAAGTAAACTTTTAGCTTTTTTTATTTCAGTATTCTCCACACGAGTTTGTGCACTTTCTTCAAATTCTTTATTTTATTTTACACAAGGCAATTCACTCCAGAGTGAGTTGTTTATTTAATACACCGCTTAATAGAGCCACATGTTAATTGGTTCTTGCTTAATTAGATCAACATTCCCTAACATACACGAACTGATTAAACGAAGTCAACTTATATCCCAAAATTTTTATTTACAGTGTAGTTTTATTAATTTTTATATCCTAGGTATTCAATATCAGATACTTCAGACTTTATTATTAATGAGATTTCAGGCATAATACAAACAAACGTAATATTTTCTGGAAGAGTTGGTGAGATTCTTACTTTTAGTGCTACCGCTTCAGATCAAGCAGTGGCAAATAAAAGAAGTTCTTCAGTAACTATTGTAATTAGTATTATTGACAATCAATATCTTATTCAAATAGTATTGGATCAAAGTGTGGAGAAGACACAACTATGTGCCAACTTACTCGTTTCCAAATTAGAGGAAATTACAGAATTTCAGGTAAATACTGAAGGTTGTACTATTCCCAAGCTTTTTTTCTATTGCTCATGTACTATTAAATATTAATACCACTATCAAACAATTTGACGAGTAAATTTCTATCATTAGGTATGGACTGTTAGAGAATATATTAGTAGATAATTTCAACTTACAATTGAAAAATGCACTGTAGGCAAGAAGAGAATTAAGAAGAAGATTCTACCATATTTCACAAAAGGAAACAAATTAAGTGGAAATTTTCGATTATTAAGTAGCCAAACAAATACAATAGCTTATATTACTTTGGTTTACTGAAAGTAAATACTATACATACCCAAACATTTAACTTAGTTCAATCTTACTAATGTATTATCATAACCTATTAGACTATAAGGCCTTTGGACCAGGTATGGAGAAAGTTGAGTTTCAAGTGTTTATTCTATTATTAGTAAAAAATACTCATTCACGACTATTTTTTTTGCATATATAAAACTCTATGTGATACGTTAACAAATAACCGTACTGAAATGTGATTGAAAATACAATATGTTTAAACAAGTTGATATGATATGAATAAATTTAGCGAGCATGCAAAATTTGGTCTATAATTTTATCACTTGGGTTTAAATCCTTCTTACGTATGGACTTTTCAAATGGTGCTTCTAAGTAATACTATTTCACCAGAAGTATCCAGTGTCAGGTTAAACCGTTCTAATATTTATTGTGGCGAAATTCTGTTTGTATATGTTTGATCATCAATCGTGTTTGCAATTTACACTTTATGAACAAAAAAGTTAAACTTGATATTTTGTGCTTATCTATATTATTAAATCTCGATTGTTGTGTGTTTGTTTGTGTGTGTGTGTGTGTGTGTTTGTCCGGATTGTATTAAGTGATGGGGGAATAGAAACCGCATTTATAATTTTGATAGAAACTAACTTCCAAATGTTATAATATGTAAACAAATGTTATAATAGGTAAACAAGTATGCTGAACACGAATTTCGCATTTATAAATTTATAATATGAATATTTGTTGTTGTTGTTCTTTACAAAAATAGTTAAACAAATTAATGAAAAAATTAAAATCAACCTAGAAGTTTGTTTTCAACGAGTATTATTGGTGAACAAATTGAAACTATGCAAAAATGTATAAAGGGATGTATATAATATCCTCCCTGGTGGAAAGGGTGAGGAGTAAGGCCGCATAGTGGCCGTTAACTTGAGGTGCGTAGCACCGATCCGTCGCAAAGCGACCGAGACCGAAGGGCTCGTAATTATTAATTTTGCCATGATGTATGAAATCTGAAATGATTAAATAAAACATAGAAATTTCTTTGAATGTCTCGGCCAAAGTCAAGTGTCTGGATCATTGGTTCAGGTCTTAAGGAAGTCAGTATCTGCCTTAATATCTAATTTAGAAAACATTAACTACATTTTATGAATTTGATAGTACGTATCATTTTTGTGCATAATTTATCCCCTTTCTCTTATTCCTGGTATATGTGTATTTTGATCATTGAAAAGGTGATAATTTTTGAGTTTAAAACGGTGAATATTATTGTTTAAATATTTTGCTACTAAATTGCCAGCTTGCTAACAGCCGATTTTAACGTGATACCTCTTATTTTTGAGCGTTCCTGTAGGGGGCTTGCGCCCCTCCTTGCGCCCCGTAGCGTCCCGTAGCGCCCCCTGCAAGTGTCTGCAGATTGTCAGCTATATATTGATTGTATATGTTGGTAATTTGCATACAGCATGTTGGTATTATGACAACATTACTACTTTGTAGATTGAAATTAACAATTTTTGTTCGATATTACTACATATTCTATTCTTTCATTTTATCAATTTTAGATACATATATTTGATATTCGAGAGCGCATGGTGGGACTGACTGTTTTTCCGCTTCAGACTGATCTTTTTATTTACGCATTTCAATCTTCTGGAGATACTTTAACTCTTGTTACTCAATCTGTTTTAATCCGAAAGGTAAATTATATTTTCTTATTCAAGTACGTATTAATTATTATTTAATATGTAAATATTTTAGATAACATGCTATATACCGTTCATAAGTGCAACTATATTTGTATGGTTTCTACTAGCAGTGGTGCCAGATGATGTACGCACAGTTCATGCCACACACCTTTAAAAGTTCATGCCATGTACATGCCGCAAAACTAAAAGTTTATTGCCAGTTCATACCAAACTGAATAGTCTAAAATCCAGAGACGGAACCAGTCGGGTCTGACCGGCACCGGTCGGGTCGGTTCGGGTCGGGTACCGGTCGGAACCTTGACCGACCGGTCGAACCCAGACCGGCCGGTCGAGATCTCTATATGATCTATTCGATATCATAATATCATAGTTTGTTTTCTATTATTAATAAATTATTGCTAGCTATGATTGACCGGTCGACCGGCCGGTCGGGTCGGGTAAAATTTCCAACTGCACCGGTCGGGTCGGGTCATGAAAATCCCGACCGGTTCCATCTCTGCTAGTAAAATCTATTTCCACTTTATCAAATTATCGGAAATTTTACTTCGAAACCGAATTCAACAATAAAAAAAAATCAAAAATTGCAGCCTGTGCCGACGCATGTTCCTTTGGTGGCACTATATTTTGTTGGTTGTTTATTGATAGTGCCTCCAAAGGAACATGCTGTCGGCGCAGGCTGCAATTTTTGATTTTTTTCGCTAAGTCATCAACGCCCAAGGTGTGAAGAACCATTTGTTAATTGGTCGGAGTCACAAGGAACGGTAGATAAATTTAAAGTTAGTTTCTATCATAAACCATCTTGAGTTTAATGCCATTCTTTCATTATGTATTGATAATAAGTTATATTATTAGTTATTTATTTTAGCAATATTATCCATGGTTGGTTGAGTTGAGTCAACAAATTCCTTATATTATATTATTTTATTTAATCAATTGTATAGTAATACTAGAATTAAATAGAAGCCAGCTGGAATTTATAAGTTAAATCAATATAATTATCGCAAGTTGAATCACTAGAGTAGGATTTAACAAGTTAAATCAATATAATTATTACAAGTTGAAACAATAGAATTAGATTTAACACTTTACTGAAATTGAAGTGTGAGTAAACAAAGAAATTTCAAGCCCCATTTATGGCAGAAATTGACCCCTTTATTGAAAGATTTCTTCTCCCATCAGACGCAGAATTTTATGGCGAATCCAAATGTGAAATAAAATTTGGGGGTTTAGTAAAACATTTTTTGAGTTATGGACCAGACAAATTTTTAAAGGTGTCAAAGATGTGTCAAAAATTTGTTAACGAAAAATCGTAACCCCAGGTGCAAATTAGACGGTCCCATCGCACCTACATGCCAAGTTTCAGCCCATCAACAATTAAGCTCTGGCCAGGGCACCGTCTACGGAGAAAAAAAAAATCCCAAATTGCAGCTGTGCCGACGCATGTTCCTTTGGTGACACTATATTTTGGTGGTGGTCTATTGATAGTGCCTCCATTGGAACATGCTGTCGACACAGGCTGCAATTTTGGATTTTTTTTCGCCAAGTCATCAACGCCCAAGGTGTGAAGAAGCATTTGTTAATTGGTCCGAGTCACAAGGAACGGTAGATAAATTTGAAGTTTGTTTCTATCTTAAACCATCTTGAGTTTAATGCCATTCATTCATTATGTATTGATAATAAATTATATTATTAGTTATTTATATTAGCATTGTTATCCACGGTTGAGTTGAATTAAGTCAACAAATTCCTTATATTATATTATTTTATTTAATCCATTGTATGGTAAATTAAATAGAAGCCAGCTGCAATTTATAAGTTAAATCAATTTAATTATCTCAAGTTGAATCAATAGTGAAAGATTTAACAAGTTTAATCAATATAATTATCGCAAGTTGAAACAATGGAATTAGATTTAACACTTTTACTGAAATTGAAGTGTGAGTAAACAAAGAAATTTCAACCCCCATTTATGGCAGAAATAAAACTCTTTGTTGAAAGTTTTCTTCTCCCATCAGACGCAGAATTTTATGGTGAATCCAAATGTGAAATAAAATTTGGGGGTTTAGTAAAACATATTTTGTGTTATGGACCAGACAAATTTTGAAAGGTGTTAAAGATGTGTCAAAGATTTGTTAATCAAAAATCGTAACCCCAGGTGCAAATTAGAAGGGCACTCCGCATCTACATGCCAAATTTAAGCCCTCAATGTATAAAGGTGTGGCAGGGGCACCGTCTACGGAGAAAAAATAAAAATAATAATAAAAAAAAATCCAAAATTGCACCCTGTGCCGACGCATGTTCCTTTGGTGGCACTATATTTTGTTGGTTGTTTATTGATAGTGCCTCCAAAGGAACATGCTGTCGGCGCAGGCTGCAATTTTGGATTTTTTTTCGCCAAGTCATCAACGCCCAAGGTGTGAAGAAGCATTTGTTAATTGGTCAGAGTCACAAGGAACGGTAGATAAATGTTAAGTTTGTTTCTATCTTGAACCATCTTGAGTTTAATGCCACTCATTCATTATGTATTGATAATAAATTATATTATTAGTTATTTATATTAGCATTGTTATCCATGGTTGAGTTGAATTAAGTCAACAAATTCCTTATATTATATTATTTAATTTAATCCATTGTATGGTAAATTAAATAGAAGCCAGCTGGAATTTATAAGTTGAATCAATATATTTATCTCAAGTTGAAACAATAGAGTAAGATTTAACAAGTTAAATCAATATAATTATTACAAGTTGAAACAATAGAATTAGATTTAACACTTTTACTGAAATTGAAGTGTGAGTAAACAAAGAAATTTCAAACCCCATTTATGGCAGAAATTAAACATATTTTTGTAAATATTCCTCTCCCATCAGACGCAGAATTTTATGGTGAATCCAAATGTGAAATAAAATTTGCGGGTTTAGTAAAACATATTTTGAGTTATGGACCAGACAAATTTTGAAAGGTGTTAAAGATGTGTCAAAAATTTGTTAATAAAAAATCGTAACCCCAGGTGCAAATTAGACGGTCCATACGCACCTACATGCCAAGTTTCAGCCCATCAACTATAAAGCTCAGGCCAGGGCACCGTCTACGGAGAAAAAAAAATAAAAATCCAAAATTGCAGCCTGTGCCGACACATGTTCCTTTGGTGGCACTACATTTTGTTGGTTGTTTATTTATAGTGCCTCCAAAAGAACATTCTGTCGGCGCAGGCTGCAATTTTGGATTTTTTTTCGCCATGTCATCATCACTATGAAGGTGTTAAATTATTTCAAAAAGGTGTTACAGAAGGCATCGACCCTTAGAGTGGTGGAAGTTTCCATTTAGTTCATATAATTTTAGAGATATTCAAGTTTGAGTAGAATATAATAGCTGATGACTCAGCATTTTTTATGTGTGTGTTGGGTCATCACCCAACATCAACTAACCCATTTTAAATATCGAATTAAAAAAATTGTAAAAGTACATTTTTTTGACGATGTCATAATCACCTCAAGGTGTCAAGACCCACTTGTATAGGTGGTACCTGGCATAAGGACCAATTGATAAATTGAAAGTTTGTTTCTATCTTGTATCATCTCTGAGATTAATGAAATTTAGCTAATTAGTATAAATATTTAATTAATTTATTAATTATTTAACACCATTATTATATACAGCAAAATAAATTAAGTTCAATTATTTGCAATTATTATTAATTTAAATTGAATTTCACTATAATATTTGAATTCCACGCACTCGATAACCCCAATAATCTATTTTGAACCATCTCTATACGGTAAACACAGAGCGAATTAATTAGAATTAAATATGTCAGTACATTAATTGTGCAAGAATATTCTCGCCGAAATAAATATAATCACTTAATCTGTCGTTGTTGTGGAATGTAAAATCTTAACGGTTCTATCATAAACCATCTTTAGTTTAATGCCATTCATTCATTATGTATTGATAATAAATTATATTATTAGTTATTTATTTTAGCAATGTTATCCATGGTTGGTTGAGTTGAGTCAACAAATTCCTTATATTATATTATTTAATTTAATCAATTGTATAGTAATACTAAAATTAAATAGAAGCCAGCTGGAATTTATAAGTTAAATCAATTTAATTATCGCAAGTTGAATCAATAGAGTAAGATTTAACAAGTTAAATCAATATAATTATTACAAGTTGAAACAATGGAATTTGATTTAACAGTTATACTGAAACTGAAGTGTGAGTAAACAAAGAAATTTCAACCCCCATTTATGGCAGAAATAGAACTCTTTATTGAAAGTTTTCTTCTCCCATCAGACGCAGAATTTTATGGCGAATCCAAATGTGAAATAAAATTTTGGGGTTTAGTAAAACATTTTTTGAGTTATGGACCAGACAAATTTTGAAAGGTGTTAAAGATGTGTCAAAAATTTGTTAATACAAAATCGTAACCCCAGGTGCAAATTAGACGTCGACTCCGAATCTACATGCCAAGTTTCAGCCCTCTATGTATACAGGTGTGGCCAGGGCACCTGCTACGGAGAAATAATAATAATATAAATAAAGGCAGTGATTCTAATACTGGGCCACTATACTATAGTATAGTCGGCACAGTAATAATAATAATAATAATATAAATAAAGGCAGTGATTCCAATACTGGGCCACTATACTATAGTATAGTCGGCACAGTAATAAAGGCAGTGATTCCAATACTGGGCCACTATACTATAGTATAGTCGGCACAGTAAAAATAAAATAATAAAAATAATAATAAAGGCAGTGATTCCAATACTGGGCCACTATACTATAGTATAGTCGGCACAGTAAAAACCCTCACAGACGGGATGGGAGTGTGCTCCTTCTGATTGCACTTCCCCAATGTTTAATTTAACTAGAATTTCAATATTCAAATTACATTTCATTTTAGTGTAATATAATTTAATTAATGTTTGAATTGTGAAGACTTCAAATGTTTAAATTAATTAAAGATTAATTATTACAAATAGAATTAGGAATACGTGTAGTAATTACGTTACTATTTGAATAATAGAATTCATTATTTGACATCATCAACAACTTGTAAATGTTCAACTTCCTAGTGTTTTCATTGCACTTGTATGAAACACATATTCACTCACAAACCAATTAATAACAGTCATTATCTAGCAGATAGTAGGCTTATGTAATACTATGTTCTATAGTATTCAGTATACTAGAGAGTAATTACAATATAGAGAAGATGGCTGATTTATGTAAATAATCGTTAATAAAACCTAGAGTTGGTTAGCGACCTATTCATTTTAATTGATAAATAGAAAGAACATCCTTAGGAGAATACAACCTCTATAATTTCAATTGATAATTCGAATTATTAAAGAGTCACTGGATCAGAATACAAATTTCGATATAACTGATGAACAAAAGCGAAATTGAGAATTCGGGCTTCGAGGTGATCATCTTCAGGAAATTCTATATCTACTGTCCAAATGTTAAATCTCTATCACCAATGGTCTAGTCAGGCCATCGCGTACGGCCGGCCGGCCGGAAGTCCGACAGAGGTAAATTCAATAGTGTGCACTTATAGTATATAACTATAGTAGGACCCTACATATAACGTTTTTTACTAGAAGAAGCACACTAAAAAGACGGAATAACTTAATTTGAACAATTTTTTAGTGGAGACAAGTCCGGCGAACACTATCGGGCGTGGTTACTTTGACGAGCTGTTATGGCCGATATAGACACTCTTCAATTGTCTCAATATCAAAAAATGTTCGCACTACATCAAAGTACATTTGTACAAATTTTGGTGTTTTATCAACAAAAATGAACAATCTGTTAAAATTTTATGGCTATGCCGCTGGACGACTATACTGATATATAGGTTAAAGATAGCTGCGAATTGAATAGCATCATCAAAAATGGTGTTTGCAGTCGCTTAGGTTTAGTCTGGATCAGGAGTTTTTCTAGGATTTTCGTGGCTGGCACTTTATTATGGAGGTATAAATTTTTCGGCACCATAAAGGTATTAGCCATAATAAATAATCAGTATAATTCAATGATGCGGCAATTTACCTCCTATTTTAAGGAGGTAAATTGCTACGGTGCACAAACAGTTGTTTATCCACGCATTTCTGGACCAGAAAATCTGGCCATACACCCGGCACCTAATTAAGTGCCAACCCGGCACCTAAATTGAATCGCAATTCACGCACCTTTTCAGCTCAACTGATGCCTGGCCGGCACCTAATGCGCCTGCCAGGCACCTAGATAAACCCCTGGGACTCTGGATGATTTGTTGTAATCAATGAAACACAAATATTACTACTTGGTTAATTATCTCTAACTATAGCATTTATTGTAAAAAGAATCAATGGACTTAACCGACATCCATGGTCCAAAATTTATCACTAATGAACAGGCCTTGTTATAACGTAGGTCACGCGTCATCATTAAATAGCGCATAAACAGCTTAACCACAATCTGAGATTCTCAAAAGTGGCTCCATTGGACTCGCAATGGTTGATTATCCCATATACAACCCAAATAATAACAATAGGAGGCATAGTTTATCCTAGAATGAAAATTAGAAACTGGCCTCTTTGTTTTATGGCCTTCTCGGCGACATATATAGCCGTATATTAAGTAGGCCATGACCTGATCCATTAGGAGTTTCCTGCTGCCCACTGTTAGGAGCATATCGTCCAGATTTATAATGATCTTGATCCCGTGGGATCTGAGCAAGGAGAGAGGTTTTTCAGCAAATTGGTCAACACGTACGGGGCTATTTACCCGATTGGCATTGCTTTGTATTGGTAAATCATACCCTTCCAGAGGAATTGGAGAAACCTCCGGGATTTCTATGGCACTCCTACTGTAAGATAGGCGTCCTTGAGATCTATCTTGGCCATCCAGTTCCCTTTCAGTCGCTTCTTGTATTTGCTTGTGTATTGGCCTTGTTTGGGATATTGAGCTGAGCGGTTAGGCTGGCTCGTCCCACTGGAGCCCGCTGCTCCAGTGGGATCTTTTCCGAAAAAACTGGCCTATGCTGCTTAGGATGCTTATCATAGCCCGAGCTTTGGCCCGTTTCTGGTTCGGTGACTTGGACAGCTTGTAATTTGGAGTTGCTCATTATTCACTTCTCTGAGTCTTTTGAGCGCGTTAGCCCCAAACAAGAAGGTGGGGTCTGGGTCGGTAACTACAGTGTCAACTCGCTTGCTAGAGAGTAATTTATGCTCCTGGCTCTTCTTTGAAGTTAAATCTTTATGATCTGAATAATAAATCACTTTTTGAATTGATTTGATTGAATTTGTGAATATTAAAATGATTGAGTTGATTGATCTGCTAGCAATTTGAAATAATCTGAAAATTAGTTTTTGATCTGAAATTGAGTTTTGAACTGAAAATGAGTTTTGATCTGAAATTGAGTTTTTGATCTGAAATTGAGTTTTGATCTGAAATTGAGTTTTTGATCTGAAATTGAGTTTTGATCTGAAAATGAGTTTAGTATAAATTGATTTGAGTTGATCGATTTGCAGAAGTCAAATGATTGATCTGATTGAGCGTCCCTTGCTATGTATGATTGATTTGAGATTATAATGAACTATATCAATTAAATGATCTTTGACCGTTCACTGCAGGCTGAGACCCTGTTTTCTGCGCGTGCGAACTGTGGATGCCACCACCGTTCCGATTAGGATAGGGGAGGTAGAGACGTGCTCTATGACTTGTGCCGGCTGGACCGACTCGCCAGTTGTAAGCTTCCCCAGTAGCTCAGATAGTGGGCCGACTTAGAACAATATAGCACGTTGTATGTCCTTTAGGTTTCGTCTCTCGCTTAGACCGCATTGAGGTCTGACGCTAGAAGAGATTGTCCAGCTTTTGTACCCTTATGGAAGGGATATCTGACGTTTGTATCGTTTGACCATTTCCAGCCTTTGTTCGGGCTCAAGGCCATTGATAAAGTAGTTTGCTCAGATAGGAGCATATTTCTTCAGAAGACCCGGTGAAGAACTTTCGTTCTACTAAGTTTGATGGGTCGAAGAGTTATGTTTGTCAGGATCGTGGGAGGTCTGGGGTGCCATAGACATCGCACCAATCTCCGCAGGGACTTCCTGGATAGCGCTCTGAGGGGTAGAGCAGGACCGTAGGTGATACAGGGTCTCGCTTAGTAGTGCTTGCAATGTGCTAAGCGCATTAGCTTGCTACCCTGGGGCAGACTTTATTCGTGGTAGGCACTGGGCCTGTCAATGATGTGCTCGGGGGCACTAATGCCCTTTGCTGGTCAGGCAAGTGTGCATCTGACGTTACAGAGGCGGGCTGACCCGCTACGTCAGTTCTGGGCATGAAGGAGTCAACCAGGGCTGACCTGTCCAATAGCCTGGCAGACCTAGGACTTGCTGCCGGGGTAGCAAGCGGGTGCGTATAAGGCTGTGACAACGAGATAAGGTCGTTGTAGGAGTCTCCATCTTTTGAATCTTCGCCCCGGAGTAGGAGGAAATTTGAGACCCGGGTTCGTAAGGTTCGCTCATGATGTTGTTATTGAAGAGTGTAGAATTGCGCTAGAAGCAGGGGCGTAGCTAGAGTTTTTGAACTGGGAGCGCACAACCGGCGCACAACATTAACTGATGGCGCATTTCTTATATTGTTTAATATATATTTTACATCCCGGGGCTCGTTCTTTTAGGCTCTGATGGATTTATCACTTCATATTATTTCACTGTGTAATAATGGTTATTCTTTGATTGCAAACATTGTTCCACATATCACAAAATTTATTAGAGCTTCACACCAATAGGCAATAGAGACAATAATTATGAAATTATATCACTTATATTTAATACCTTAAATGAAACTTGCAAAGTTTCCAATATATTTATGGTTACAAGTTCAAATTGTAAATGTGTCATACAGTCAACTCCTGTTATAATGAAGTGCTCGGGACCTTAGTTTCATTTCGTTATAAGCGGAGTTTGTTATAACCACAGTTCGGTACGGAGTTCGATCTATAAAGAGTTCATTATAAGTTTAATTTCGTTGTAACCGGAGTTTATTATAAACGGATTTCGTTATAACCGGAGTTCGTTATAAGCAGAATTCGTTATAACCGGAGTACGTTATAACCTGAGTAAATTCAAAAGCTTAGAGGCTATATGGGATTTAAATGACTTCGTTATATGCGGAATTTCGTTATATCCATTTCGTTGTAACAGAAGTTTTATTAATGTAATAAGATAAAAGGATTTCCGGACCATTGGATGACTTCGTTATATCCGACTTGGTTATAACGGGAGTTGACTGTATATATATATATACAAAGCATGTCCCTTTATCTCCAGATATAGGGACATATTTTAAAAGTTTGCTTTTTTTTCAACACAATTTAGGTAAAAAAAAGCTCGATTCCCTATAAGGAAATTCTCCATAAAAGTGTGTTTTTATGGAGTATTTTTCATAAATATGTCCCTAAATCTGGAGATATAGGGCCATGATTTATATATATATATATACCAGAAACATATATATTAAATCACGGACTACTATATTACCGGACGCGACAAAGCCAAACCACAGTCAAAAATGCATAGGCTGAACATTGTATGACTGAAAATATGGTCAATTCTGTATTTTTAGTCACTAAATTTGGTTTCCTACACAATCTTTGGGCGCTGAATCAAAAATGACAATTTAATGGTTCAAAAACTCCTCCCCGCCCTAATTTTGGCAAAAAGGCGTAGTCACACCCAAATATGGTCAATTCCATATTTTTATTCTATTACGTCATCCTTACACTAAATTCGCAATATCCTCTTAACTAGGAACGATATTGATGAACATATTATTAATAAATTGTTCAGCTAAATATACATTACTACGTGACCTTCGATTACAAGGCCGGAGTGCTAAGCGAAAATTTGTGTACCATGGATTACTTAAAGTGCATTCAAAAATGGAGAATTGATCTTTATTCCAATAATTAGCAATGATAGAGCTGAAAAGTGTATTATAACTATATAAGAATATGGTATCCAGGTATACATAGCACCCTCCAGAATTGCGATATGTCATCATCTGATGACGTTATGGTAATTTTGGTTTCGAATTATCTTGTTTTTCTAGCATACTTTTAACATAGTTAAACGCATTATAAATGTTCAAAACTGGAACATAGTTATACCCAGAAGTAGTAGAATAAAATATATCGAATTTGTAAATGGAATGTTGACACATTACTCGGTTGCCATGGAAAATGTATATTTCCTAAAATGTGTTTGAGATAGTGAGCCATTACCTAATAATGAATTAAGTGTTAATTATCTCACTATCTCAAATATTATTGAAGTTAGGCATAGAAAATGTATTATCGATGAATATTTTTTGAGATAGTGAGCCATTACCTAATAATTACCGGATGTTTACTGTATAGTAAACATCCGGTAACTCGAACCCTCAGGGGAATGAAAAATCCGTTCGAGATAGCGAATGTTCGAGTTAACGGGCATTCGAGTTACCGGATGTTGACTGTATATATATATATGTCGCAGGCGAAATTGAGTACCAGGCGAGATTGAGTCTCAATTTCGCCTGAAACTCAATTTCGCCTGCGAGGGTCAGGCGAGATTGAGTACCAGGCGAAATGGAGTCATATTACTTATAGAAAATTTTGAACTAAATATTATGGGTTGTTATAAATTGATTATATCCAGATCTAATCCCGCTATTTGTTCACTTCCAAATGTTAATACTAGGTAATCAAGTATGCTGAATACGAATTTGACACTCACAAATTTCTATTATGTCTATTTATTGTTGTTATTTACAATATAGGTAAAAAAATTAAGGAATATTCCAAATTAACATAGAGACTAGCGGTTATTTTAAGTAATTGCATAGTATACTAAATACGAATTTATGTCTAGAATTAACTACATATGTACTTGCAAATAAGTGCTGTTTGTTGTTAAAGAGACACTTAGTGACACTTGTATTTGAGATACATACTAATTTCTAAGCCACTTACTAAGTTACTAATAGGCGTCGTTACTCGCCCGGCTGCCCGGAAATGTCCGGGCGGCCCGGAAGGGTTGCCCTTATGCTACTAATACTATCCCCGGAGTTTCCCCGGAATTTCCTGGCTGCCCGAAGGATTGACCTTTGCATTTACGACGCCTATGCACTTACTGTATAGCGTCAGGAGGGAGGTGTCGACCCCACCCTCAAGTCAGGGGAGAGTATCTTGTTGTTCTCAATATTTTATTCAATGGTAAATTCTGGGGCTACGGTTACGATTCAATTTCTCGCCACGGTTAGCCAGTCAACCGCCCATGCTGATCACCACAGTAGAACATTATTTATACTACATAATTAGTAAGGTTCAGCTTTGTTTTTATTCCTTAGTATCCTTACTACTGCTACATTTCGTCCTTCAGAAAATATTAAATCAAGGCTGAATTCGGTTAACCGCCGCTAATACCGGTTAACTGTTACGGATTTTAGTGATCAGTTAACCGATATGTTAATATTACAATTTACAATTAGAAGTACAAATTATTGGATAACAGTGTGAATTTGCACGCATTTTGTTCAGAATATAATAATTGTTTATCTTATTTAGACTTATTACCCATAGTCACAGATATATTTTGGTGACAACACAGTGTAGAAGTAACCTGAAGTGATAAACTTGTACCGCAGTTAATTGTACTAATAGAGTACTTGGCTAAAAGAATGTGTTTTTCGTTACTACAATTTAGATATTTTCTGAGAAATGTCTATATATTTTGTTATAACTTTCAGTGCCGGTTAACCGTAGTGTGAAGATAATCGTAACCGTGGCCTCAAAATGGTTAACCAACCCCACCCTTGGTTTATAGGAATTTACTACATACATATGGAATTGCATATATTTAAGATTACCATATTCTAACAAAATTAATATAATTTAAATTAGTGTTTTATATACGCAATTACATTGATATTATTTAACTAGATTAACAGAGCGGTTAACTGCTCAATTAAATCTGTAACAGTTAACCAATATTAGCAGCTGTTAAGCGGTCACCCGGCTAACCGAATTTAGTCTAGACCTGTGAATTGAGTCTAGTCTGTAGGTATCGTTTCGTCCCTCATAATATTATTTGGGGTGGCCGTTAATAGACAGCCGGGACCCCGGATCAAAACCTCTTGAATAAGATAGGTTACGAGATAGCAAAACAATTATTGAACTACCAGAATTACAACTGGTGGATAACCTTATCCTTAAGAATGCACTATTGTTAGCCCGCCTATGGTCTCGCGGGCTACCAAATCCGGCAGTGCTTAAGCAGACCACAATAATCTATATATTAAAAGCGCTAAAGCACAATAGTTCTTTGTGAGTGTGTGTGTGTGTGAGTAGGTATGTGTTTGTCCGGATTACATTAAAGTAATTCGGAGATAAAAAACGCATCTCTATTTGAGATAAAAACTAACTAGAGGCCTGCATTTGTCCGGCTCCGTAAGTCGGCATTTGTCAAAAATTCCAAATATCAAATGTTTAGAATTTTCCGACTACTTTGTCTCTATGTTTATGCTGGCATTTCTCCGACTGTTTATTAAGTATCGCAATGTGAGTATTCAATAACAGTTGTAATTTATTTATGTTTTCACTCAGCACAATTTTTGTTGATATATGTACTTTTCAGATCTTGTGTTTTATTTAAAGATGATATATTGGCTAATAATAGAATACGTATAATAAATATATTAATGCTATTTAGTAATTGATATTTAAATTAACATGGATTTTACTTTGGCTCAATATAAATAAAATCGCTGTTCAAAATATAGAACATATGAAGGTCACAAGTTGTTTGTATCCAAAAGAAAGATAATCAATGTACTAGGCTAGTGCTCTTTTTAGCTAAGCTCAGTCAAGAATGTAATCATATTAGTTAGCTTTCACAGTCAATATGTGTTACTGTGCTATTTCTTTTTCAGTCGTTACATAGCACCTTTTTTATAGAAAGTGCTCCTGAATTAACATTTAACAAGGCCTCTTAGTGTGTAAGAGGTTTTCTGCTGAGCCCCCATTAGGGTCGCTGGCTATAACTTACTCCTACGCACTTGACACCCACTATAGTTAGGGCTGACTTCGCACCTGTCCAAAGATTATATTACTTAGTGAAAGTAAAATGTAATGAAGCTTCTAAATAATTTTTATTATCAATTATATAATTTATATTACATATAATTACAATACACATTTATTGTTTGTTTGAAGGTACGAGAAACGAAATGACTTTCAGACCCTGTAGACATGCAAATTTGTGTAGATTGCAGAATTAAATTAAATAACTTGGATTAACATTCGTATTTGTCATTCACCAATTCAGAGCAGTTTCGAAATAATATCATTTAGAAGTTCCTTAATTCCCACACACTGACCTTGAGTTTGAGATTTTCTGATTAATTCCCAATCCCATTCTGAATGGACTGGGATTAATCTTAAAATCTTTTAAACTATAATTTCCATAGGGATTTGGCCTCATCTCTGGTTGCATATTATAACAATTGTTATTTTTAGACTATTTTCCAATATTGAGAAAGTAGTCTGAAAAATGTCAACATCTTAGATTCGGAGAATTCCCACATACGGAGTTTGACGTAGTCTCAGAATGGGATTAGTAGGGCCCATAGGTTAGTCCATTACGGTGACATTGGGAGGCCATTGCACATTGGTGATTCAATTGGCAAACTTTTGTATGTCCATGGCCCTACCAACCATACCAGAGCCTACGCCTTTGTATTGTTAATTTATAGATGCACATTTAAACACATTTACTACATAACTAGAAGGTAATTACTCATTTACTCACTATACATTCTCAACTGAGTGATATTGATAAGCTGATTTAACAGCAAAACCAGCTATTAAACCAACTAACAACACAACCAGCTTATCAATAAACTCAACATTAATTTGAGAATGTGTCGCGATTAATTATGTTCTGTTTATGGTGAATGTATTGAAAATTATATGTATTGGAGATTAAACTGGTGGCTTGAGTTAAATGGTTTGAATTCGCGAGTAGATTAGGATAAATATTTATTAGGAGGCAATACGAGCCTACAGTATAATCTCGTTCGCTTTTGCTAGGGAATACTTAACTATTCCACTTAATTAATTATCATGTATAATTTACACTTTACAACGCAATATAATTAACTTACAAAAGGATTCGTATTCCTTTTGTCAAGTCTTCAATATTAATCTATATACGTAACTATATGATACTAGTTTGCTTACTTAGTTATATTTTAAAATCTCAATCTTATTCTTAGTCATTAATTCCCCAACTTTAACAACAAACAGCCCTTATTTGCAAGTAGTTAATTCTAAATTCGTATTTAGCATATGCAATTACTTAAAATAATCGTCTAATCTCTATGTAAATTCTAATATTTTACAAACTTGTTTACCTATATTGTCAATAACAACAATAAATATTTGTATTAGAAACTTGTGAGTGTCAAATTCGTATTCAGCATACTTTGTTTACCTAGTATGATAAGTGAACGAATAACTGGATTAGATCTGGGATATAATCAATTTTTAACAACCCATAATATTTAGTTATAAATTTTCTATAAGTATTATGACTCCATTTCGCCTGGTACTCAATCTCGCCTGACCCTCGCAGGCGAAATTGAGTTTCAGGCGAAATTGAGACTCAATCTCGCCTGGTACTCAATTTCGCCTACAACATATACACATTTACACACACCCACCCTTGTGTTTTTAATAGTATAGATTAAACCACTATACTAATTTGACCATGTAGTGTTAAATCTGAAATCAGAATTTGTATATTTTATTTGCTTCATAATGATCAGAAATTATATATTTAATTAGCTCATTATATAGTTAGAGTTTTACATATTCAAAATATTGCTATTTTATTATACATACTTTATATATCCTTTTATGTAAACAGCCATGTTGAAGCTTCTACTAATGGTATTATCCTGCTAGAAGCTTGAATGCATGAATACAAATTATTGTTGTTCAAATACTTTTGGCCTGTTAGTGTATATTCAGGGGTAGAATCAGCTCGGTGCTGTTAACAGCAAATATCAAATTTTGCTGTTACAGGATTTTTTGATCTTTCATATTCGTGCATAAATACGAATAATTTTTCCCTCACAAAACAAAACGGCTAAAATAAATATGTCTTGGATGTAAAAGAAGATGTGCGCGAGCGAGATCAAAAATGCCGTTAAGAGTTGCTAGCTTGCTGTTAACAACAAATTTGCATCGAATAGTTATCAGCTGTTCGCTAACTCTTGATAACAATCACGTGCTCTTACTAGCTAAAAACTGCTTGTACAACACGGTAAGATTTAAATGTGGAAGGATGTAAACTTAATGCTCTGAGGAGGAAAGGTTAGCTGTTAACAACGCTATTAACAGTAAATTAGATGCTGTTTACAATTATCAGCAAAATTGGCGGTTAACAGCATCTCTACCATCCTTGTACGATATATCACTATTTTTCGTCTTTTGTCTAAGGAATGTAATACTACCAAATACTTATCTCCTCGCTCTACTTTAGATTGACGACAACTTTGGTGATCTTGCTGACATATGTGATGGTAAAGTGGAAACAGTTTCATTGGTTAACCAAATTACTCAACCAATTATCGATAAACAATCTTCCAATATTCAGATTCTTCTCATTATCACAGTCTGTGTTGTTATTTTGTTTTGTGGATTATTAACTAACTTTCTTGCACTTTATCAGAGGTTTGTATTTTCATTGGGTTGTATTTGACATTGTTAACTGCATTATAATTATAATATATCAACTGATATTTGTAAATCTCTACTTATTTATGTTCTTAATTAATTAACTCCTAAGCTGGCTTGGGGTCTAAATTATGAATAGAAAAACCCCCAGTTTCAGTTTTCACATTCCGATCCACATTTGGGTTTTTATTATACGTATTTAAGATATTCACTGGATCAATATTTTGACAGACAACTAAATTCGAACAATATTGACAATTTAGTTGGATATGATTATAATTTTAACCGTTCTTATCAATGCTGAATTTTAGAGTGATTAATATTGTGAATCCTAAGTTGCATAATCATGAATCTCTTACACTATTACATAAAAACATCTCTTTTTTTTCATAAGATGTATCGAATAGATTTATATATCTCTTAAAAAATAATGGTAGTCGATTTATTGTAAAATTTCAACTCAATCGGGACTATTCTTTTAATGTAATAACATTTTGAACATTCCCACGTCATTTGTCACCATGGGAGGTTCCTTCTTTAACTATTTTTTTAAGGGATTTGAAGCATATCTTATCCTATATACATCCAATAACCTTTTAACTGGCTATGTAGTATGTCTCCATGTAAATCTCGGTAATAGACCTAATTTAGCACTTTGACTATACAAATTATTCAAAAATCCAGTCCATTGACGTCAAAATTGTGATAAAAGTGGGTGAAAAAAACGATTATGGGTCAATTTTTCTTGCTTCGTCATCCCCATGTGAGATCCCCAGAAGAGTCAAAGTGCTAAGTTTAAGTATAGTCCCGATTGAGTTGAAATTTTCAGTGCAGCTAGTACTTATTGTATACTGTCCAAGAACACTCTAATCTCAATTTATGAAATGTTCAGATAGGGGACTTAATTTTTCAAAATGATTGCCTTGAGACCCTTTGAATTTGTCGCTATAAAAAGTTGCCCAAATTTTCGAGCCAGCATGGGAGCTTAAATCGCGAGATATACGATAAAGTATCAGAATCAGGCATAAAACTTAACTTGCCAGAGGTTGGTCACGGAATCTTAGATTTTGACCATACTAAAACATATGTGTTAGTAAATAAAGGAAAATTATCAAATCATTAATCGCGCAAACTAAGCCCAATATGAAAATTTATGCACTCTGAAAAGGTGTAGAATTCAAATTCTTTATCGAATGCATATAAATTGAATATTCTGGGATTGCTTATTCTTCCTGTTTTGACTTTAAATATGTGTAGAAATGTGTCCAAAACAATAATCAAAATGTGTTACCCATGAGCAGTGGCGGCGCTACGTGGGGGCAAGGGGGGGCTCGAGCCCCCCCTCTGAGCCCCCCCCCGGAGCTGCAATGGAATATCATCCTCATAAGGATATTACAACCTCTGTACGAGGTTGTATTATATAAATTACATTTATATTGATCTTTACCTTTGAATTATAATGAATATTTGAAAAATGAAAGCATATACAAAGTAATTGGAATTGATTTGTTTTCATTTCGTAATCATTTAAAAAATGGCAAATAATTTGTATTTATTCTAACTATTAAATTTTCAAGTATTCCTAAATGCCTTCACCGCTGTACCAATTGACAATTCCCTTTTCTGCTATAGCTCATTTATTACTATAAATTTGATGGATTTCTTAAACTTTCTACTATAGTCTTGTAATGGAGCATTAAAAAATATTTATTTATTGTCCCCCTCCCCAGAGCCCCCCCCTGATTAAAAATCCTGGCGCCGCCACTGCCCATGAGACACCTATCCTAAATTTTGCGTTCTTAGCTTAGTAAATCAAACTATCTTGTGTGGATTGGATGATAACTAATAATAAACCATGGCATTAATTTTAGAAGTGACCCACTACATATTAATCGGCACAGTAAAAATAATTTAGAATTGGAGTTTTTAGATTGAGACAAATACATCTGTAACGGTCATACAAATCGGATGAATAACCGTTTGGTAAAAATGTAATTAATATTACAATCTTTGTTGTATACTTGTATATACATGTACATTGAACTTAATGTGTTGGTCTAATTTGTAATTATATGTTACATTATCCAGTTTTATTTTAACATTCTACTAGAATCCTTGGAAAAAGAAGTTTAAAACGAACAGAAGATTATATTTATGGTGGAATGGAAGGTTTGGACGTCCTTACAACAACACTCCAAGATGGGACAAATGTAACTATCCCTGGACCATTCCCTATAAGGGAGGAGTTTACATATGAATCCCAAGAATTGAAAATGGATTTGTTTCTCGAAGAAATTCCTGAAGAGGAATTTATTAGTGGTAAGTGCTCTTTTTCTAACAATTATTGGGATTAATGTTTGATTAAAAATAGTCACTCGATTGACATCGAAATCTCAGTGTTTAGTCTAATTAAAACACTGTCACATTTGCAATGTTATTCCATTGTTTATTGTTATTTTACGTAAAGTTTTAATTAAAAAAATTTACGAACTTCTATTTTTAACTCAATCCCAGGGTACCCCTGAGAATTGCTCATGGAACTGGGTTTAAGTTATTTCAACCGATTACTAACCATATATTTGTAATTACAGTACATAATCGTGTTTTGCTATGTTATTGAGATTATACACTACACTGCAGGCTTCTAGCAACAATGCAACATATTATAATATTGGCGGATACTTCAACATGGCTATTTACATAAAACAATAGCAAAATTTATGTATTTTGTATTTTATGGAGGTATTAATTAAAGACTATATTTCTGATCACTAAAAGGCAATTATATTATAAAAATTATGTTGCCGTATTCACTAAGAACTTAATTCGTATTCACTACGATTTAATTTCGTACTTAAGCAAGCTAGGGAGGTTGCTTAGGTATTCTTCAGGGAATGAAAGGTTCACGAACGAACTTATTGAACTTGAACTGAACGCAGGACTTTTATGGTATTTACGCTGAACGAACTGAACGAACTCCAACGGTTGCCTGAACGGCAGTTGAACGAACTGAACGAACTGAATGAACGAACGAATTGAACGAACGAACTGAAGGAACTAAACTAAATATCGATAAATTAGAAATACTGAATCATTAACCCAAACGTAGAATATTAATATATTTCTAGAAAAGTAAATATAAATAGATCACTACTCATACCTGCTTGTCATACCTAATAACCACCACCAACTCATCTTAACTGAACGAACGACGAATTGAACGAACTGAATGAACGCGGGTCAGCCCGTTGAACGAACGCTGGTGGTGTTGAAGTTAGGTGGTGAACGTGAACGAACTGAACGTGCGTTATTTTGAAATGAACTGAATTGAGTTTATTCAGTCCGTTAGTGAACCTTTCATTCCCTGGTATTCTTGTATATCGATTATTTGTGTACGCTAATGTTATAATTTGCTTGGTTTGGTTATGAATAGAAATGCACCGGATCCACTTTTTTGAGATACGGCCGGATCCGGATCCTGGATTTTCGAGGCCGGCCGAACAGAAATAATCGGATCCGGATCCGCTTTGAACAGGGGGGGGGGATCAATCGGCAGATACTTGACCCATAGCCAGGTGGTGAGTCCCATTTTGAAAAGTACACCCATGAAGTACCTGGTACTTCATGGAGGGTACGAATCAATATTATTGAGAAATTTTGCAACAAATTATCAAGAATTTAGACTAAGGGTAATTTTTAAAAACACCTAAAGGTGAGAATTGCTGAATAATTAAAATTGTAAAAAAATTAAAAAAGTGTGTTTTGGGTAAAATTGCTCATAGGAGGACTTCGGGGACCAGATGTAATTAACTTCGTCTCAATTTATGCTAATTTGACACAGGTGACAACTCCAGAGTGTCACTTGTGGCAAATACTGAATGGGTGTAGGGGTCCAAATTTACTCCAAAAGAAATAAATTCGTTAAGTACTTGGTACTTCGTGAGGGGGGGTCTATGGGCTATTAGTATTCTTAAGATTGACCCCCCCCCCCCCCCCCTGCTTTGAACTGATACCGAATATTATATAGTATAGTAAAATAACAAGAACGAAGTATTCAAGAGCAGAGTAATTGCTGAGCTAAGTGTCATCATAACAAGTCCATCTCTAAGTGTTGGTAGTTAAGTGAAAGAGTAGTGCATCAGGATGTTACTTGAACTGGATACCTAAAAGTTAAAGAGAAAGAGAAACTAGGAACTGAATTTCTTGAGCTTGGCATTATTGCGGTCAACAACCATATCATTAAAATTTCTCACTTTCTTTGATAAAATACAATTCGCCACAGTTGTAAATATCTTTTTTAGAATTTCCCATTTCAAATTCATACAAACACACCTCCCCCTCAAAATTTCACCTGATTCATTTCGACATCGAGTATGACTAACTGGACTAAATTTCGGCGACAGGAACCCTCATAAAATAATCTACTTAAACGTGAACTATTATCATTCTTAAGAAATATTTCATAAATAATTAAAACAGATTCAAAAACACTCTGATGGATATTTAAGGGAACCTCTGTCCGGCAAATCGATCAGTGAAAATCCAGTGTCGTTGTCAACTTCAATATCTTTGGGGGAAGTTAAAAAGTTCTGACAGTCTGCAATGTGCAGATAGTTTCAAATAAGAAAATACTGCATATCCAGCAACATAATTTAAGCAGTCTGTTTGTGAATTATCAAATATGGGGCTAAAAATATTGGATAATTCATTAGTAAAATATTCAAAATTATTTTCTAAATGCATTCTATCGACATTATCATCCTCTGTGAAAGTTTGTAAATATTCCTTAAGAGAAATGGTATCACTTTGTTGTTTAATATAAAAGAAAAAGAACTTAATAATATTTGATAACTGAAGGCGACGTTCACTCTCTAAAATTTGAGAGTAAGATATATTATAGTTGGAGCCAGACATTTGACGATATAGTCCAAAGTGGTGTTCTAATGGATCATTTCGTACCCGAGATGTCAACAAATATTCAAAACCACATTCTACGGTCAATCTACGAACTAAGAGTGGGAGAGCAATACAGGTGTGTCTAAAACTTGTAAATGTTTGCGGTGTAAGCTTCCCACTGGATGTAGGCATATCCCTCCAAAAATCTAGCCATTGTACAACATTATCCAAGAAAAACAATCTCTGGTCGTTAAGATGGAGCGGAGCTAGTAATGGGATTTATTGAAACGAATATCTTTTCCGACCCAGTTACATTAAAAATGTTCCAAATTCGATTTATCAGGTTTATGAATTCGACATTATGACAGTTTTCACCTGTTGTATTCTCATGATTGAAACCTGAGAGCCCCGCCAGGCCCCGCAGCTGTATATTCATGAAAAACCTTTAGAGCCAATTTTACATTTTGGCGTTCTAGGTGAGATGGCCAACATGCTTTAGATGTCAATTTTGGGGCTCTCTTAATTATGGAGAATTTGTCGGCTTTAAATGCTGCATAATTGATTGAAGGATAATTTGACTTCGTGAATTTGGCAGAATTCAGGAAATGTTAGCAATGGGTAAAGATATTTTTAACTGAGTGCAAGGTAGATTGACTGGATGAGACTGTTTAAAAGTGTAGTCCTCAAATTTGGGATACACAAAGGTTCCTCAAAATCTTTCAAATTTAACCAGTTATTACGGATTGACTTAATGATATGGACAATGTCAAAAAATAATATAAGATTTCGAGCTGGATTACATGGATGTACAACCTTAGGATGCAATACTTTTCCATCATCTGACAATAACTTATACAAGCTAACGTTCAAAGGATAATTATCGATACATATTGCTTCTACAAATAGACCACAGCTCTCGATATCAAATATAGTTTGTCTAACTATTGGGTGTAGGTCAGCAGCAGAAGAAGACCCCAGTGGTATTAAACGTACAATGGTGGAAAACTTTTCATTAAACTCGAAACCTCATTTAATATACAGTTATAGGGGGGTCATTTGGATTGTCAATTGAGTCCAGAATCTTACCTCCCTTATAGGATGCATCACTGCGGTTATGGACTTAGTCCATTTGAAGGATTACATGACGTTCTCGGGACTGAACTTAGATGTTATTTCCTTAAGTATTTGGAAATACTCGCCACCTATTTCTAACATGTTCTTTGTAGCAAGTAATTTTCGTTCGTGTTGTAAAACTCAGCAATAGATGAATGAATAAATCTGTAACAAGCCGGTGATATCCCATAAATTTTAAGTGAGAAAACCTGCGTTAAAATGTTATAACTTCTATTATTTTTCGAATTTGTCAAATTAGTAAGTTGTCCTATAAAAAGAGAAGTGATATTTTCAAAGATTCACTATTGGAATTTGAACTGTCACCAGTGTCTAAATCAAACGAATCACCTTCAATAAGTCCAATTGCGTTTTCTAGCTGACGGATGGCAATGTTGACAAGATAGTTAATTGAAAGTTCAAAAGAAGAGGAAACAGTTTCTAATATCGGCGAAAACTTGTCAACTTCATAGAGTAGACTCTCAATTTGGCGAGTATCATTAATTGATATTCTCGAAAGTGAAATTGAAAGGTTTTTTTTTCAGTACAAGAATTCCCTAAGACTACCTATTATATTCTTCAGTTTATAGTACTTAATTAATTCTGGAGACAAAATTCAAATTTGAAACAATGTTTGGCAAGAATGTATAACTATACTAGTTCGTCCATGGTCCAAGTCAATTCAACCGCGGCATTGCATTAGAGTTAGAATGCTATGACTATACTATCAATAAATTTAACCATATAAATATACTATCATTTGTACACTCTTCGATTTATCCTCTTAAGTAGCGGATCTAGAAGTGGGCAGACACCCACCCTAAGCCCTCTGTATGTCTTCTCACGAGAACTTGTAGATACTAGTAGGATGGTTTTTGTAAAGATAATGTGATGTGTACACAAACAGAATGATGATCGCAACTGGACATTCTAAGTTTATGCCAAGTATGAATCTCTAACTATAAATCTGTAAGAATGTGAATCACTAACTATCTCTAACTCGTTACACTGGGAAAAAATCACTTTGATCTCATCGGGAGGTGTAATATAAGTAAGGTAAACTATGATACTACGAGTTATTAAACTAATTACTGCAGTGCTCGACAAAATGTAATTTTGATGGTGACTAATTAAACCACCACCTCACTTTTTATGGTGGCTAAAGAATAAACAACGGCTGGTTTAATAAACTTCTAATGCCATAAAACAACACTAATACTAATAACAAAAACCACCTAATTTGTCGAGCACTGCTAATTAGTGATAGTCAATATGCAAATATCTTCCTTACATGTGACTTCCTATTCGACTATAATACATTTCTTATGTCTAACTCGAGAATTTGAGATTATTACCATATATGGAAAAGGTGTGAAACCCGCCAAATTCACATTCCACAAATATTTGAGATTAGGCAATGTGACCAATGGACTCCCAAAATATGACTTCCTATACGACAATAATACATTTCCTGTGTCTAGCATTAGCGGATTACGAGATATCAATAAGACACAATGGACTAAGTTCCAGGACCCGAGCTGGCAGCATACAGTCCTTTATTAAAGTAGTATATGGGCAGGGGTGGCGTCAGGTTTTCCCCGACGGGGGGGGCTAAGATCCCCGACGGGAGGGGGGCTATTGCCCCCCCCCCTGCCTCCCCCCTAGCGCCACCCCTGTCTATGGGTATACTTCATCTGTGTTGCCTAATTCCGCATTCATAATCCATTTTTTTAGGTTCGGATATCTCGAATAGTGATTTTATTCACGGAAGTTCTTTTCTTGAAGCAGTACTAGAAGATCCTATTCAAGATGATCAAAATGTTTCAATTTCCTCTATTTAATGACTAGTTCTTGCCGTTTCTTTTGACACTATTTAATTATTTTCAAATTTTTTCATTGCATTGAATTTATTATAATTTTATATCTATATTTTAATTTTATATATTTTTCAATTAAATTTTCATTTATTTTATGTGTTGACGGGGATCATTATTGAAATCACTGCTTGGTTGGTATTTTATAAGGTAAATTTCCTTTGTACTGTTGTATGACAGTTTTACTACCATGACAGACTTACTACCTCTATTACTAGTACCATGGATGTTCTCTATCCATGACAGAATTACTACCTTACATGACAGAATTACTACCCTTTGATCTTGACTTGACTATTACTATGCACTTTTAATGGTTTCTTTCTTTCTTTCTTCTACTTGACTAAATACAAACAGCATATATTCAATATAATATAGGAAATGGTAATTCATTTATATTATTTATTCTACTCATCAATTTAAGGAAGTACACAAATTATAGCCTTGATTCAAGAAATCACATACAATAATGAATAGATATCTCTGAATATTCAAAGCTTGTGAATTTTCTTTTCCATGTAATTTTGCCGAGCGATTTATTGAACTCAACAAAATTCGTGAGACGAAATTTTAAAATGCGTGCCTCAGGCTATCAACTTGGTGAAGTTATTGACATGATACATAGTCGTACTCAGGGGCGTCGGAAGCGTGAAATCGGGGAGGGGGCAATCAGAATTTAGGGGGGGCACAGACCAAAACTAATTCTTAGTAGTATAAAACCCACGTGATTTTATGTCTTTTTTGATAGTTTCACATCGAATAAGAGCAGTAGTATCATGACATTTGAACTCATGTATATCATTGGTGTTGTTATTTCATCTATTAGGACAGGGGAAGGGGGCACAGGCGAGGGGATGCACAGATGAGGGGTGCACCGTGGGGGGGGGGCACCGAGATTTTTGAGGGGGGCACGCGCCCCCCCCCCCCCCCCCTTCTGACGCCCCTGGTCGTACTACAACTTTTTTACACAGACAGCTTCAGTGATGCAATGATTATTGAGTAGAGCTAATATATTATCAGATTTCCCAATAGGTTATGTATCGTTAAATCCATTAAAAGGTCCTATCTCCAATGTTAGAATAATTGTCTATTTGCTATACCGTTCACAATGCTAAACATATTAATTAACCTAGTGAATAATGAATACGGGGAAGGCGGATTTGGAAATGTCAATTATATAAATAATTGAGCAAGTCAAATTCAATAAAAAATTTTAAAGATACAAGTTAATATTTGCTATATTGAATACATGCTGTTTGTACCGTATTTACTCGAATAGTAGCCTAGGCGATTATTGTTTTTACTCCATTTTTGGACCAACAATTTTGAGCAATTTTCTAGAATATCACATTTTATTACAATTTATTTATGATAATCGGTTGATAATCGTATTGTGAGTTATATTAGATATAAATGTTTACTCCGGGTAGCGTAATAAATTTTTATTTGCTACTTTAGGGGGTTTATTGGAGGTAGGCGATTATTCGAATAAATACGGTATTTAGTCAAGTAGAAGAAAGAAAGAAAGAAACCATTAAAAGTGCATAGTAATAGTCAAGTCAAGATCAAAGAGTAGTAATTCTGTCATGTAAGGTAGTAAATCTGTCATGGATAGAGAACATCCATGGTACTAGTAATAGAGGTAGTAAGTCTGCCATGGTAGTAAAACTGTCATACAACAGTACTTTGAATGCCTAAGAGCTGAAATTTCAGCATAAATGTTTTCTTGAGTTACATAGTATATGCACCTGGAGTTACGATCCTTCTTCGAAGTTCGAATATACGATAGGCAATTATATATTTTGGTTATGCTGCTAGTTGAAGTAATCTTAACACTCTTTGTTTACTGTTTGTTATCATGTAATGTTATCTCTGTGGTTGGTCTTGATGGAGGTACAGTGGCGGCGGAAGCTAATACAAACTAGGGAGGCTAACCTGTGTAACTAATAGCTATGTCCACCTTTAAATAGGAGAACGAAATATTTGGGCAACATACTATATACTCAGGGAATGAAAGGTTCACGAACGAACTTATTGAACTTGAACTGAACGAACTGAACGCAGGGCTTTTAAGGGATTCACGGTGAACGAACTGAACGAACGCCAACGGTTTCGGAACGGCAATTGAACGAACTGAACGACCTGAATTGAACGGATTGAACGAACTAAACTGAATAAAGATAAATTATAAATATAGATCCATTAGATATAATAGGTGACTGCAAAAGTGCTAATTCCGGACATCCCTAGTGGACTCATGTCTCTCAGCTTAGGTTCTAGCTTCTTAACCTGAACTTCAATAACAGTTTGGAGGACCGAACAGTCTATCATAAACGGAATACTTCGACCCACTCAGTGTACACTGAACGAACTGAACTAACCGAATTGAACGGATTGAACGAACGCGGGTTAGCCCGTGAACGAACTGAACGAACGCTGGTGGAGCTGAAGTTAGGAGGTGAACTTGAACGAACTGAACGTGCGTCAATTTAAGATGAACTGAATTGAGTCAATTCTGTCCGTTCGTGAACCTTTCATTCCCTGTATATACTCTATGACACTAGTTCTTAACCTGGGGGAAATTTCCCCCTGGGGGGATATTTCGGAAATATAAGGGGGAAATCAATTTAGACAAAATTAATACTAATAATACTTCCCAAATAAAATAATACCTCCTAAGATTGATCCACTGGTGGCCAAGAAGCAGTTATCGCCAGACAGCTAATAATTTGTAATTCAAGGCTACTTTTTTAATTATAAGGGGGAAATCGGGTAGAATGAACTGGCTAAAAGGGGAAATGACATAAAAAAAGGTTAAGAACCACTGCTCTATGAGTATTGTAAATCTTACGATTGGCCACGAAATCACAATTAGTATTCGAAATAAATATTTGCTACATTAAGTATATCTATGTATTTACCATTGTTTGAATAATAAATATTCCAAGATCATAGCGAGGACTGACATTTCTTTGTCATATTATAGTTTCATGGTGAATGAAGTGATATTACCAGTTGCCGTGGGAATGGGAAAGATTTTTTCCCTGTGGGGATCCCCATAGGAATCCCCATGGGATATTCGAATATGGTTTCATTAGGTCATCCTTAATTAATATAGGCTTTACCATAGCATTCTATACTCTAAGGCAATGCCGCGGTTGAATGGACTTGGACCATGGATGAACTAGTATAGTCAACTAAATATATGCAATGCAATTATTCTTCGAAATAAGTAATCCAGGGTGCTTCTACTTATGTAATTGTTTTATATAAAGGTAGTCATGTACAAGACGCATATTTTTGAGGTGCCACTTGTCGAAATGACGTCACCGTATTATCTAATAGGCAAAATATGCCAAAACTTTGAACGCATGTAAAATGTTCAATTTCGCTTTTTCAAACAAATTGGTGTGATTAACCCATCTAGGAGCTATTTTACATAAAATATTTCAGAATCAGTTAAGGAATGTTATCACATTCCTCTTGCCTTGGAAACGTGAATTCAATGATTGAGGTAATATCTCGAGTAGGAATATAGTCACAGCTTAGTCAATGGATCCAATCGATAGCCCGTCCTTAACTTCCTATTCAATGATAATACATTTCGATGCTCTATCTCCAACCAATTTTCTCAGATTTGTGATTATTGTAAAATACAATCAAATGATTATACACGTTTTACATAAAATTGGTTGGAGATAGAGCATCGAAATGTATTATCATTGAATAGGAAGTTAAGGACGGGCTATCGATTGGATCCATTGACTAAGCTGTGACTATATTCCTACTCGAGATATTACCTCAATCATTGAATTCACGTTTCCAAGGCAACAGAGGAATGTGATAACATTCCTTAACTGATTCTGAGATATTTTATGTAAAATAGCTCCTAGATGGGTTAATCACACCAATTTGTTTGAAAAAGCGAAATTGAACATTTTACATGCGTTCAAAGTTTTGGCATATTTTGCCTATTAGATAATACGGTGACGTCATTTCGACAAGTGGCACCTCAAAAATATGCGTCTTGTACATGACTACCTTTATATAAAACAATTACATAAGTAGAAGCACCCTGGATTACTTATTTCGAAGAATAATTGCATTGCATATATTTAGTTGACTATACTAGTTCATCCATGGTCCAAGTCCATTCAACCGCGGCATTGCCTTAGAGTATAGAATGCTATGGCTTTACCATTGATACTAATCGGCTTTGCTTTCCCATGGGGTCCCCACAGAATTCCTATGGGAATGGGAACGGAAATTCCATTCCCACGGCAACCCTGGATATTACAATATTTCAATATTCAATAAATTTCTCAGGCCCCGTATTCACTAAGATTACTTAGTACCAGTGAACGAACGGTCACAGATCATTTAATGAGTTTATTTAGTTCATTATATTTCAGATCAATCATAAATTGCAAGGGAAGTTCAATCAAATCAATTATTTAACTTTTGTAAATCGATCAACTCAAATAATATATAGTTAAAACCTCATTTTCAGATCAAAAATTAATTTATCTTTTCTTCAACTTAAATCCATATTAATTACAGTAAAAGTTATACTACTTGGAATCTTAGATTAAATAAAAGAAAATAATTGCATAATTTGCATTCAAATGTCATACGTGTAACATCAAATAAAGATAATATTCAGTTCCCAAGATCAAAATCTCATTTTCAGATCATTTCAAATTGTAGGCAGTTCAATGATTGCAGTTCAATCATTTCCTATTGAATAACTCCATCAAATCAGTTAAAAAATAGATTGATTTTCCGATTAAAATGATTTGATTTCACCCTGCTTGAAGTTAGTACTAAGTATATATGTTATCAGGGTTTCATCCAGGCGTATGAGACGCGCCTGCAGGCGCGTAATTTCAAAAGGAAACTTTTCTAGGCGCGCGAAAATTGAGAGATGCTCCCATAAACGTAATACAAATTGAGCATTTTAGGCGCGTGTGAGCGAGCTCTAACATAATCTAGGCGCGCGGGAAATTTTGCCTGGATGAAAGCCTGTATGTTATGTCGATTTTGTCAAATGTTGATCTTACAAAATCAACCTGAATCAACGGAACCAAAACAAGTGTTCGACTTTGGCTATATTACTCGGATATGCCTAGGTTTTATTGCATTTTGTTCAGAATTCGCTTTATCCAAGTACCGTATTTCCCCGAATAAGCGCCCCCGGCGCTTATTATTTTCGTGAGCCAAAATTTTGTGAAAAATCCAGAAAATAATATTTCAGTGCCGTAGCCACCAATTAAAAGTGGTCAGGTTAGACCGGGCTGGATACAGTACCAACAGGACCAAGGGTTCAGGTTAACCTGTCCAACCAACCAAAAGTGGTCAGGTTGAAACCTGACCAACCTGACCAGTGGCTACGGCCCTGTATTTAGGTGGGTTCTAATGGTTTCCACCAACAGTATACCTACTGAAGCTGCCAAAATCAATGGAATTACATTACAGTGATCTACTAATGTGTTTAAATTTTATCATACCAATGTCATTTTTATTGACCCGGCGCTTATTCGGGAAAATACGGTATATACCAACTTGTATGAAGAAATTCTTTACCAAAATGAAATTTTTACTAGAATGAAAATATTCCAGGATGATTTTGCAGAATCAACGAATAAAATATGTCGATTTTATAAAATCGACATTCTGAAATGTCGATTTTACAAAATCAACTAATTAAAAATATCGATTTTATAAAATCGATATTTTGGATGTTGATTTTGTAAATCGACATAACATATATGATATGTTACTTAAGTACTAAGTTCGTACTTATTTAAGTACATTTTTAAGTCGTATTCACGAAGAAATATTGGTGTACTTAAGTACATAGTAGACTAAGTACGTATTTAAGTACGAAATTGAATTATATTTATTAAATTATAATTAATAGCATAGCATATTATGGAATGCTATTGTAATAGCTTGCTGTATTCTTTTAACTTTAAAAAGAATATTCTCTGAAGTTCCTGCGATTTGCGTGCTTGAGAAAAAACAACAACCAATGGTAATAAATGTTGAAAATAGAATCATAAACTTCCCCTAAAGTAAAGGAAGTACTACTAGAAATATAATACATGTACAATGTTCTAATCAAACACCAACGTCTAAGGTCAATAAGAGTAAATTCTTATAAGTTAAGTTAACTTAGTAGGTTACTTAAGTTTTGTACATAAGTATGTACTTAAGGCTATAAGGGCACCATCCGAGATACAGCACAAAAATATTCTCCCGTTGATGCCTTATCTCGGAAGTTTAAATTACATAGATTCAAACTTGACAAGTAATTCAGTGTCACAAATTCCTTACATATCTTAATAAAGTTATGACGTAACTACGTTTTAAGACCGTGAAATTACATTACTTGAGTTGTAGATGAGCACAGTTACCACTCAATGCATTATATAATGTGGTAGCCACTAATTACTATATAAACTTTACAGTATTTAGAGATACAGTCAGGTTCTTGTTGAACATTCAAGGGACCAAACATTGTGTTCATAATAAGCGAACTCAACTTAATACAAACCCTACGTAAGTTGTTAAATTGGGTACACAATAAGCAGACCTGACTGTTAATAACACAAGAAACCCATGATGATTATATCAAACTGGAAAACGCATTTGGCCTGCAACATATACATAAGTTTGAAAATTTTGATTATCTTACATTGAAGAAAATGAATGGAGGCCACGGCATGGCCTACTATATTATACGACTTGATAAGTGTAGTATTTGACTATTCATTTCCAGGGCATTGTTTACTTTCTGTTTGCTTGTAATTATAATCACCTACTGTTATGGAATCAGACTTAGGTTTTCAAGTAGGCTGGAAACAACTAGAAGACTCTTGAGAATGATTTCTCACTGGATTTAACCGCTATGATGTGATCAAATACTTATATCCATATATAGTAATTATTACTTTAAACTATTTAATTAATTATAAAATGAGTACTTTTATTCTTTCCAGTATCCATCTGGCATGTTGTCAATTATCCATTGCAATTTGTGATAATATGTCCAAATATCCTGTATTATATTTAAGTTCTATATTATATATTGATTTTGATGTACCATAATAAATTCAATTTTGTAAGAATATAATTACACAAAAGTGAAAAACATATAATTTTGTTATTGTCTCTAATTGTTCTCCTTAGCCTTTCTTTTTACACTTCTGAGTGTTTCGATACCTGCAGCGACCGTATTCACTAAGAACTTAAATACTAAGATCAGTCTTAAGTCTTAAGACCGAACTTAGAGCTATTCACTAAGAATTAAGATCGAACTTAAAAATAACTTTAAGGTAAATATGATTAGAATAGAGCATTATCCTAATTAAATACAAAACTAATATATAATTTAGTTATGGCAAGTGTTTATTTATTATTGATCTAGTAAAATATATATTTCTTGATTTTTATTTTTGAGCAACAGTTGAGGCAATTAATGTGAAATTATTATGAACAAAGTAGAAATATTTAAAGTTTATTTGAAGTCTAATATCAATCAAGGTAGATTAAATGTTCGATAGAAGTAAGTTTGAACAAGGTTTATGAAGTAATTAGTGAAAATCGAATCAAATACAATACTTAAGACACCTCTAAGTTGCTTAAAGTTCGGTCTTAAGATCGAACTTCTGTTGTTGATTGTAATTCGGGTTATAAGAATGGACCGAATTATCTCCTCGTTTCAAGTTTCCACAGAAGCAAGACCTTGTTGATAAATGGTTGCTTTCTCAACAGACTAGAAGATTATGTCGTAACAAATAATTATTTCATCTATTCACAACACTTTGATCCAAGTTACTTGAAAGTTATTGATCAGAACGCATCTTCCAGCCAGACAAGATTTCTATTTTCAAGGATAATTAAGATTTAGGTAATTCCTAGAAATACTCAAACAAGCTCCACAATATGTCTATTTTAAACTACGTACACAATCAAAAAAGTTTTTTAACTGCTTACCATCTCGTTATCTGCTTTGGCGTGGCATCTGTAAAGGAATTATAACTATCTACAATTCTACATAGACTACCGTGAACAACTTAGTTATGAAGGATCGCCGATTCCTCTGCCAAGTTATATTCACGATTCTACTGATCACAAATTAACTAATCTTGATGCTCTCGAAATTTATCATATTATTGTCGGAATTTTAACTCAAAGTTGGGTGTAGATGTTGTCAAAGAACTACTTAAACTTTGTTATTTCAGCCCTTGCGGAAGACCAATTGCAATTGCTCATCCCAAGTTCTTAGGTTTTCTCTGGTATTGAGTTACACCTCTAATTCAGCATATAGTTCCTTAAAAATACATCCCTCTCCCAAGCAGCTCACTTCTGCGTAAACTTAAATCCCCCTCGATTGGCAACTGTCAAGCCTCTCAGGAAGTTGATCCCGTTTGTTATTTCATCCATACCTCTTGTTAAGAATTCAGGTGTTATAGTTACCAAAATATTGAAGTGTCTCTCACACAATCTCATTTCAGAACGAATGATATAACATCGAATACTACACTTATCAAGCCGTATTATATAGTAGGCCATGTGCCTCGTTAATTAATAATACAGATAAGCGCCTGGATTATAATTTTAATAAAGGCCATAAATTAATCGTGTATTATAAACACTATATACTCAAAAGGTAACAAAATCTAGAGAATAAGAGTAACAAAATATACAGAAAATACATTGTATTCACTGTGTAATAATAAGGAAACTAGTGTAATGTAGAACGTTTATACGTAGGTCTCTTCTGAAATTAATGCATTTTCTAGAGCAATTCTTTCCTCTACTAATTCCTCACTCCTTTCTTCAATAATTTTTATTAGATCATCCCTGCAATCTTCATATTTTTGAATAATAAATTCTAGTTCTTTCTTATAGAGTCGTCCTAACAGGGTTATCCAACAGATTAAATCATCAACTTTACAATCTTGCCAATAGAACTAAAAAATCAAGATTAAACATTTTGTGTAACGCCATTATTTTAAATTAAGAATCTCTTAAAAGTACTCAATCTTTTTATTTTAAAAGACATAATTTTGCTGTCTTTAGCAGAAAGTGTATCAATTTTGTATACAAAGTGGCCTATAAATAATATTTATATCATAAAGTTAATAGAACTAGCATTAATTGTTCTTGCACCATTTTTGCAAGTTCTTACGAGTTCTTAAGGCAAACAATTTTTCAAAAATGTTAATAAAAGCAGGGGGGGGTCAATCGGCAGATACTTGACCCATAGCCAGGTGGTGGGTCCCATTTAAAAAAATATTTCATGAAGTACCTGGTACTTCATGGAGGGTACGAATCAATATTATTTCGAAATTTTGCAGCAAATTACCAAGAATTTACACTAAGGGTAATTTTTTTTAATTTGATCACACCTAAAGGTGAGAATTGCTGACTAATTAAAATTGTAAAAAAATTAAAAAGTGTGTTTTGGGTAAAAATGCTCATAGGAGGACTTCAGGGACCAGATGTAATTAACTTCGTATCAATTTATGCTAACCTGACACAGGTGACAACTCCAGAGTGTCACTTGTGGCAAATACTGAATGGGTGTAGGGGTCCAAAAGCAATAAATTCGTTAAGTACTTTGTACTTCGTGAGGGGGGGTGGGTGGGTATGCCCTAAAAATATATTTTTCCATGAAGTCACCTATGGGTTAGTATTCTTAAGATTGACCCCCCCCCTTGCATAGCCAGGTGGTGGGTTCCATTTTGGAAAGCACACCCATGAAGTACCTGGTACTTCATGGAGGGTACGAATCAATATTATTGAGAACTTTTGTCGCAAATGAAAAAGAATTTATACCAAGGTCATTTTTTTTAATTCACCACGCTTAACGCTTAACATCGAAATTTGGCTGAATCGGGACAGGCTGGACAAAAGCACCAAATTTTTACACGTAAACCTTATGACCCCGGCATCAAAATTTTCAGCGGCCCAACGACGGACGGATATATTTTCGATGTCATTTTGGGGTTTTAAATTGCGGCTCTCTACTAATTCGCCGATATTACCCAAACGCGAACTTTTCAAAATCTATTCTGGTCAACTTTTAACGACCAGATTCGTTGTCCACATGAAATTCGACGTCGTTTAAAGGGTCACTTTCCCACAGTTTATCCATTGAAACGCAAGAATGTCTTAGGAATGTGATAACATTCCTTTCTCAAATTTTTATCTAAACCTATTGAGTGACCCCTTGTTCGACTTCATCAGCTATCTGAGTCTAGTTATAAACACAGTGACACTTTAAATCGTCATTTACGCTGTTTACGACAATTTCCTTAGAAATCAAGAAGTATATTGTCTCTAATAGTCCACCAGTAGGTAAAAGGACCCAGGTGGACTATTAGAGAACATGTTAAAGAATTTAGCCTTAAGTAACATCAAGTATACATAATATACTAACATACGGTATAGTTAAAGTATTTGTACTGTTGTATGAGATTCTTACTACCATGAGATTCTTACTACTTTGTATACAAGGACCATGGATGTTACATTGCTATGAGATTCTTACTACCATGAGATTTCTACTACCACTGTTATTCTTTCTCACCTGTTTTCTCAATATCTATTCTCAATATAATTAAGTGTTAACCACATGAAAACCAATTTATAATGGAATAACAAGAGTTTGATTGATATTGAGGTGGAATAAATTTCATTTGCTAATACAATTAGTATTATTTAGTTACGTACTAACTAAATTCTAAATTGAAAATACATACATTGCTAAAACTGTAATTCGTAAAATATGAAGGCTAACGACCTTTATGAGTTCAGCAACAGGCTGAAAATGGTGATCAAAATTTGCTAACAATATTGCTTGGCTGGTGTTTTCTCCACGTGTTCATTATATTTAAATGATAATTAGTACGAATCATCCACTAATTGTACATCGGTTGACAAATCTGACCAGAATTAATTTAAGAATTCTGAAGATATTCTGTTGGTGACTGGTGAGTGTCCACTAACTTGACTTCCAGGCAAATAAATCCAACTCCTTGTATTCCAATGAATCTGTAATTCTTTATATATATAGTAGATGCTGGATATAAGAACGCCGGTTATAAGAACATTAACCGTTCTTAGGCTGCGGTTGCGATTCGATTTATCGACATGGTTAACCGGTTAACCGCCCATGCTACTCAATACAACTAATCCTTTAGAAAATCCAGATTATACTACTGAATAAGACTCAGCTTTAAAAAGTATTACCCAAAAATACTACATTAATTGATACATTTAAAATAAAATAAACAATTAAAATATATTATGCGGTGATGCCGTGATGGGAAATGGATTTATGATATCATTTTCTAACACAATTAAGATAATTTTAATTATTTATTCAATAATTTCCAACTAATACTGCTGATTTTCAACAGAACGGAAACCTCGCTAACGAGATCTGTAACCGCTAACCGATATTAGCAACGGTTTACCGAATCCAGCCTTGATATGCAGTTCCCGACGATGTTCTTATAACCGGCATCTACTGTAGTGTATTTTTTCCGAATACAGCAGATATTGCTAGAAAAAACAGTTCTCTGGGCGAGTGGAATAAACATTGCCAATAATTGCTGGAATTAATAATCAAGTAGGTTGCATTTTGATATTTGTCACTAATGACTCACTATAGTTACTGGAAAGTTGGAATGGAAGTTAGAGAAAATAGTATACAGCAAGTATTTTCGTCATTTGCTACAGTGTTTTATTCCTATTTCGAATATAATTATCGAAGGGGCAAGAGAAAATAGAATTCACTTCCAATATCAGGTAGAACGAACTATAACCAGTGCCACGTTTTTATTTACTGTTTACTGATAATACATACTGGAGGTTGTAACATTTTATGTAACTCTATACCAGCCTCCGCTAGAATCTTTTTTCCTAGTACGTAGATAGATAGCGATATTAATTGTGTAAATTTCTAATTCTCGGAGAAATTGGACAATAATCAATTCTCAATTAATTAATAATTTTGTTGTGGTCATTCCCTTGAGGTCTATAAGCGGTAGTTGCACGATTGTCAACTTGAAGATCTTATGATAATCTTTTAATTCCGATAAAGTGAGTATATATGATTGCATTATGTCAAAGTATTGTGTCCTAGGCCATGTATATAATTGGTAAATTCATGTATATCTATTGAAAACAACTTTATACAAACATTTTTAACATTTTGACAATAGATAAACATTTTTTAAAAATTTTGGGAAAAATTTCCTAAAATATTTTGGTTTTTGGATATAAAATATTATTCTATTTTAAATTTTTTAAGTGTTCTCATTTCTTAGCCGATCTATGTACATAGTTGAAAATAAACAAACAGATACAAATGCACATAACGAACGATTTTAAAATATAAATTGATACTGTCAATAAGAACAAATATTGTAGTAATAATTATACGTATACAGTGGAAGCCGCTTAATCGGGAGACGGTTAATCGGGAAATTCGGTTATTCGGGACGAGGCTTTGGAAACCAATTCGTATCAAATAGTATAAAGTATATCGGTTAATCGGGAGAACCGGATAAACGGGACTAAATTCCTACTCCCGAGGCGTCCCGATTAAGCGGCTTCCACTGTATTAGCAAATTGAGATATTGAAATGGAATATATTCCACCTCAATATCACAATCAAACTCTTGTTATTCCATTATAAATTGGTTTTCATGTGGTTAACACTTAATTATATTGAGAATAGATATTGAGAAAACAGGTGAGAAAGAATAACAGTGGTAGTAGAAATCTCATGGTAGTAAGAATCTCATAGCAATGTAACATCCATGGTCCTTGTATACAAAGTAGTAAGAATCTCATGGTAGTAAGAATCTCATATACAGTACGTACAAACAAATATAATCGAGGATATATAGAGACTATTAGCTAAACGTATGTAATACGTTAGGAAATCTGGTCTTTTAAGAGTCCACCTGTAGTTAGGGGGTCACCATGTGGACGTTAGCTTAAATAATATCGATTTTATAGAAATACTCTCGCATATACTACAATGACTAAATTAATATCCACAGGATAAAAAAAGTAAACAATTATAGAAGTGGACCAGTAGAGAATTAGATTATGAAATTTAGATGAAAAAATAAGTACGTATAATGAGAGGTACCTGTAGCATGGATTCCTCTTTACTGTAATCTGCTAACCAATTTGGGATTTCTAAAGAGAGAAAATAAAGAATATATAAGCATGTTGCAAACACACAGATAATACTATTTACTGTGAAGACTACTACGTAATAAGATTATTGCTTGTATTTTTATTATTTTTATTAATTAATTAATTAATAATATATTAATATATATTATAATTATATAAATTATTACTCCGTAGACACGGTGCCCAGGCCACACCTTTATACAATAAGGGTTTAAAATTTGGATATAGATGCGTAGTTACTATTTAATTTGCACCTGGGATCACGATTTTTTTACAAGACGTTTTTAATACCTATACTAATTATGGCTCGTACATGAAATAATGAAGTGTGAAATAATATTTTACAAATTGGAAGTTCATTAATTTTCAATTTGACATAATTGGGGTCCAAATTTCTTTGTTTTCTTACACTTAAGATTCAGTAAACTGTTAAATTTAATTTAATTGTTCCATCTTTTAATAATTAGAATGATTCAACTAGTTAAATATTACTCTAATCTTTAACATGCGAAAAATGTTAATTCAACTTGTGAAATCGAGGAGGCTACTATTTAATTGCAGTATTTCTATTAGGGATGCGACCAAACCGCGGTCCAGACTTCAACCGGACCAGACCAACGGTTCCTGTCTTGTCCGTAATTACTGTTTGTCGGTCCAGATCGTGGCTCTATGGTCCAGACCAGTGGCGGCGCCAGGATTTTTAATCAGGGGGGCTCTGGGGGGCACAATTAATGAATATTTTCTAATGCTCCATTACAAGACTATAGTATAAAGTTTAAGAAACCATCAAATTTATAGTAATAAAGGAGCTACAACAGAAAGGGAATTGTCGATTGGTATAGCGGTGAAGGCATTTAGGAATACTTGAAAATTTCATAAAAGAAATAATAAAAATTGTTTGCCATTTTTTAATGAATTATATGACTTAAATAGTGAATCAGCGATTACGAAATGAAAACAAATGAATTCCAAATTCCAATTACTATTGTCATAGGCGTCGAACTTTTTAGATTTCGGGTTAAAGCTGACGGGGCCAGGCCCACTAGACTTCGGGGTTCATTACGTCGAAATTTAAATTTTGCCAACAAAAACTAAGCAAAAGCATAAACTACTAGAAGACACAACTATAAATCAACAAAACCTGACGGGGCCACGTGGCTTTGGCCCCGTCAGGTTCGACGCCTATGACTATTGTATATGCTTTAATTTTCAAATATTCATTCTAATTCAAAGGTACAGGGACAACATGAATGTAATATCCTTATGAGGATGATATTCTATTGCAGCTCGGAGGGGGGGGGGGGCTCAGAGGGGGGGCTCCCCCTTGCCTCCCCGTAGCGCCGCCACTGGTCCAGACCGTGATCGGTCCGAACCGTTGAGCGACTATGGCTAGCTAGAAATTTGAGAAAAATTAAGCCTTTCTTAAAACTTAAATCGATGTCATTCTAATTTTCTATGCCTAGTGATATACTATCACCTAAAATAGTCGAGTATCAACAGTTTATTACAATTACTTTAAACCAAGGTTGCTACGGAATAGTTAAATATTCTGTTTGCCCAAATACTATTTGCCAAATATTTGATATTCGGTTGCCTCGCGAATATCTGTAATGGTATTTAGTTGGAAAGGCATTTTGGAGCTCGGCGCTCCTAATAATAAAAAGGAGCGGCGCTGATGTTTTCGCTCCTCTGATAAAAAAAGAGGAGCTTTCGCTCACTTTGCGCTCCTTCATTTATGTGCACCAAATGTACTTAGTAACTAGATAAACAAAGATGTGTATCTAGTTAATTCTGATTTCGCGTTTAAAAACTGCGGAAACCTCATGGAAACTTAGTTAGGTTCATATTATTTAGATTTATATCTATAAATATTTACGTATCAAATTATACGTGCCCTAGTTTATATAATATAATTGTAAGTGCAAGGTAACGAAATAGTAAATTGATAGAAATGAATATACATATATATATGTATACATATATGTTATCTATTGAGTACATAATCAAATTCCTTCTGCCTATGTATGTAAGTATCCAATCAATCTATGTTTCGTGATTACTCTATTACGTATTTAGGTAATTTTGTATTGGATTTGTGATATTTGAAAAATGAGTGCGCTCCAGTATTCGCGCTCTTAGAAAATTTGAGCGCTCTCCAGCTTCCGCTCCTCTAATTAAAAAAGGCGCTCCACCTTGCGCTCTTTAAAAATGGAGCGCGCTACTTTAATGCTGTTGGTTTTTACGAATATATTTGGTCATTCGTTTGACCAAATTGTGATAAACGGTGACCTTATTCTCCTAAACGATAATAACAAATACAAAAAACGATATTTGGTCAAATGAACATCACTTTTCGGTTAACCAAATATATTCGGTTGTAACAAATTTTTCGGTTGAACAACTATTCGGTTTACCAAATACATTTGACTGAACAGCTAGTCGGTTAAATCAATATTTGTTGAAGCGGTTTTAACCTTGCTTTAAACCAAAGTATATTTTGTTATATTAGTTACACTATAACCAATAAAGAATGTATATTTATGGAAATTAATCTACAAAACATCCCGATGGAATGCTTTAAGTATACTCAGAATAAAGATCGGTTCGGACCAGTCCAAAATTTTAAGTGTGTGGTCTGGACCGTACAGAATATAGTGATTGTCAGGTCCGGTTCATGAAATTGCCGAACCGCTGCATTTCTGATTTCTAAACAATGGATTAAAGTAAACGAAATTAAATTAAGAGCATTCAATTCCAGTTCTATATATATATATATATAGAGTTTTTAAAAATCTGGGTCACATTCGTAAAGGCTTCTTCAGGAGTGACTGGGGGGAAGATCCCACTTTCATAACTTTTTAATCTCTTTTAATCTCCTTTGGATTAATGATGAGTTTTTCATAATGCTCAAATACAACAGGGGCAACAGATAACCCATACACACAAAACATTTGGAAACCGCCCGGGAATCCACATGCCCAAACTATAGCAAGGGATTTTGTGATAATTTTTAAGGGTTGCCTTTGAGTTTATTATTATACTGGTACGTACAAGTCCTCCATCCAAGAACAAAATATATGCCTCGTCAACCGTCATTCATAGGGGCGCATTAACGGGGGGCTATGGGTGCTGCAGCACCAGGGCCCAGAGCCTGGGGGGCCCGCATAGCGGGCCTCGAGACAGTTCTCCCCTGTAGATTCGCCAAGAGCAAAATAGAAAGGGCCCGGCACAACTCGCACAGTAAGATAAGGAAGTTGCACTATAGTATATACATACTTGATTATACTACATCAGGATTTCCGAGCCCGGGATAATTACCCCAAATGGGGTAATATGAGGATTTTCGAAGGGTAATGGGGGTGCTCATGGCGTCGTAAATGCATAGGTCAATCCTTCGGGCCGCCCGGAAATTCCGGGTATTGTCCGGATAAACTCCGGGTATAGTATTAGTAGCATAGGGGCAACCCTTCCGTGCCGCCCGGACATTTCCGGGAATTTCCGGGAACCCGGGCGGGTTAAGACGCCTATGGGGGTGCTTCATTAGATCAAAATTTGTTATCATTCGTTCGACAGTAATTTTGAACAGTTGTTATTCGTTTTGTAGGATTTATAATGCATTCTAATTGGCTTAAATCTGAATTATAGACTACTATTATCCAAAAGGAGTTCGAATGTACTCTTGGTTTATATTGGATGATATTTATATTATCTACTGGTGTGTTGTTCCAACTACAATGTTTCATCTATTACCAGAGTATGATTAATATTGAATATTCTTACAAACTCAACTTGCAATATAATTCGTGGTTTAGTCACAAAATGTCAACTCATGAGGGCAAATCTGGTTCTGCGAAGCGCAAAGTGGCTACTGCCAAAATAGTATCGCATGCTGCGATGCTCTCTAAGATGTCTTCGTTGGACACAATGTCGCACCTTCTCAGTCTAGTGCTCTAGGTGAATTTCAACTCAATCACTTCAAGCAACTGATCTTAGTGAGTTAATTAATGCATACAGATATGATAGAGGGACCTTTGCCTGAACATCCGGTGCTAGCGCTCCGGTCGAGGAGTCTGAATCTTGCACATAATTAATTAGTACCTCAGTGATATTGGTTTGTGGGAGAAGATATTGACAAAGGTTTAATTCAGAGTATGAATCTGAATGTGAATACTGGCCGCGCTCTGCTATCCCGTATTGTCAGTGTTCTTCGATTTTATAACAGAAGACGGCCTTGCACTTCGTGGATCGGACCAAAACATTTGTTCTCAGAACAATGGGAACTATTTTGGCTGTTTGAAATTGATAGCTGAATAGGATGCGTTTCTATCCAAGCATATTCGCCAACATGCTAACAAGGGTGGCGGCAAACGTCATACTGTCCTCTACTGTATGTGATGAGTTCGTCTCCGTAATGGGCTAACGCGTTTTGGACAAATTAATAGCGAAATCAACTGCGCTGGTCATTTTTCAGTATCGGTGGACTCGACGCCTGATGTCTCTGACGTCGATCAGCCGACGTATGTGATTCGTTATGTGTTGCACTCTTGCCCGGTCGAACGCTTTGTGTACTTTCTACTAATGATGCAAAACACTGGACTGGCGACGAGGATATTAACGTTTGTGGATCAACATGTAATTGACATTAAGAAATGTCATTGGCAGTCCTATGATCAAAACGAGCATGCGGCTTAGTGGTCCAGAATCTGTCGACCACTCGATGGTCAGCACGAGTCGACGCTGCAGTAGCTTCAGCCAAGGGTTATGACGCTAATTTGGCAGCGATCTGAGAAATTGCTAACTACGTGTATGTCAATCATACCGCTAATGCCCGTGTAGAGGCGCGAGGTATACGGGATCGTATGATTCGTATGGACCAGTTTGAAACGGCGATTTTAACCGAGGTATGGTTTGAATTCTGCTCAGTTCAACAAGCTCAGCATCACCATGCAGACGGTTTGCATAGCTTTGTACAAAGTTGTTGGTTTGTTGAATAGTTTGATCGACTTCGTACAGCAGAAGCGTGACAAGTTCGACTACTTTGAGTGTTATGGAGTAGAGCGAGTTGGACATGTAGAAATACTTCAGAAAATAACCGTGTGCACAAGCGGAATGTTCGATGGGACTTTGGAACTGGTGAGGAGGCAGTATGCAGCATCGGCTGAATGCTTACGAAGTTATCTGCGCCAACCAGGGGTTCATCCAGGCGTGCGCGACGCGCCTCCAGGCACGTAATTTTTAAAGAAAACTTGTCTAGAAGCGCGAAAATCGAGAAATCCTCCCATAGACGTAATACAAATTGTGATTTTAGGCGGCTTGTGAACGAGCTCAAATTTAATCTACGGGCGCAGAAAACTTTGCCTGGATGAAAGCCTGACGCCAACTTAAGCTTCCTCAGCTCAGCAACCTCCACACAACTTCAAGTAACGATATCACAGTTGCAGCTGAGCGGCTGGTTCGCGCATATCCAGAAGATTTAGAGGGAGATCTCTCTGTCGAGCTTATTCAATTCGTTAGTTTTGTGAAATCAGTGCAGGATCATTAGTCCTTAGCTTCTAAGAAACCAGATGTTAAAATTTTCAGCGAGTTACGTTTGTTCTTCTTTCTCATAGACCTCAGCTAGGATCAGACATTTCCGAACGTCTACATAATGATTCGGATCTACTTCTGCATGATGATTACAAACTAGGAAAGTGAACGCTCCTTTTTAGATCGGGCTCAATGAATAACCAATTGCGATCGTGAATGGGCCAAGATCGTCTGGGCATGTCACCCTTAGAAGCATAGAGCAAGAGATATTGCGCAAGCTTGATTTCAGTGATGTGATTGATGAATTCGCAAAGAAATAGTCTCGCAAGAAGCTTATCAAAGTAAAATTGTTTTGTTTCTGTCGTGTCCTTTAGTGTGCGATTTGTGGGGTAAGTATTGTAAGCTAATTTTATTCTGAATGGTGTGGGGTTGGTAGGATGTAAGACATATAGGGGTCCTGAAATTTTGGGCAGCACCAGGACCCAGACGACCCTCAATGCGGCCCTGGTCATCTAAGCTTTCTTTTTTGAGCCTTGCACACAACATGAAACCTGGATATGCCTGCAACCTTTAGCGCCCTTGCTTTCTCGCTATTCTATATCAGTAGTTTCTCCTTTTCACCAAGCATGGTTGTAACAGACCATGAGAGTGAGGCGAGACTTCGTACATGGGAACACTGCGTGCTTTCGTTTCCTAATGTTCTCATGGTTTTAAGTTGTAACCTCTACATGCAACTCGAGATGCAGCAGTCCGGAAAATTCATGGACGAACCGGACATATAAACATTTCAATTCTTAAATCTAGTAAATTTTAAAGTTGATTAGTGATTATCCCCCTGATTGTAGTTATACATCCTTTCAAGATGTACGTTAATTAATTAATTCTGAAAGAACAAGTTTAATCATGTCAGCTCCGTGTTTGACGTAGAAAGCATGTTTATCGTCTAGCAGCTTAAAAATTTGAGAATGATTTTAAAAGTACTAGTTATTAAAGTTAGAACACCATTAATGGAATACGTTTGAAGTGGACTTTTAATTATGAACGATTTTATTTGTGAAATTATGTATTTTTTGTTAGATGTTTGGCAAGTTTTACCATAAAAACCTGGGAAATTGAGTAAACAAAAATGCACTTGTTTTAGGATGCTTGGCTGCTTTACAACCATTTTGACTAGGCCTTGTGTCTTGTCCTATGTATTGTCCTCCTTTTGCAGAAGAATCCATGTGAACCATCTCGGGCTATATCGTATGATGTCGGGTTTCTTAATTATAATATCTCTTATCTCAAATTATTGAAAACCAGCGTCGACTCAAGCTTTCTAGTAATTTAAATATATTTGTGACCAGCAAAACTTTGTGAAGTACATAGTTATCTTCTCCCTATTCCACTAGTGATGTTGAATTCAATATGGAGCAATTTCTTGATGAAATTCTTGATCTATCAACACAGATCACAGTTGCTTCAATCAATAGCATTTACGTGGCTATTCTGCCCATCAATACTTAAGGATTTTATTGCTGAATAGTATCGAATTCTGAGTATAAACTCCTATAAACATCTCTACTTTTTGTGTAATTATTATCTACTACTTACGTTGTTTTATTATTTGTCTATTATCTAGTTATCCACTTTATGCCGTGAGTTATGAGGCGTGTGCGAATCAATGTGAGCAAGAATGAGCAACAGCAGAGCAGAGAGAATATTTGTGTTTATATTACTCATAATATCATTGGAAAATAATAGTAGATTTGTGTGTATTATCTATACTAATAAAACACAAACATTTACATACTATGTTACAGTTAAAACGTATATTCAGTTAGTATGTATAATACCTAAGATTTCCTCATAATATGTAGAATGCCTAATTGAATCAGTTATAAGAATATAAGATATAAGAACATAGTAGGGAACTGCATATAGTGTTCTTATAACCGGCATAAATAATAAACGGTATATGGAAAGCGTTTTCCAATATAAATGTTCTTATATCCGGTATGTTCGTATAACCGGTGTTCTTGTATCCGGTATCTACTGTACCTAAAATTCAGTTTTTATATACATAACAAGTCCTTCGATCTCGGTCGCTTCGCGACGGATCACTCTCACTAAGGTCGCTTTGCGACCTTAGTTCGTTCGTGATAGACACTAAAGCACAATTAACGGCCGCGTCGCAACCTTACCCTCCTCAAATATCACTCATAATAAATAAATTAAAACTGTTACTTTTAGAATAAACGCAATTAATTCAGTTCAGTATGTTTCTTTTTGTGAACCAAGGTATGTCAACTAATTAAATAATGAATACTACTACTAATTAGCCAAGGAATAGCTTCTGCTGTTCTGCATATAATTGATAACATTGTAGAAAAATTATCCAACTTATGTGATTGACAAAAGATAATAAAAAATCCAAAATTTCAGCTGTGGTGACACATCTTCCTTTGGAGGCACTATATTTTGGTGGTTGGTTAATTGATAGTGTCTCCAAAGGAAAATGCTGTCCGCACAGCTGCAATTTTGGTAATTTTTATCCATGTCATGAACGTCAAAAGGTGCTTAGACCCATTTATCAAGTTGTTACGGGAGAAGTGGAACGATTTATAAATTTGAAGTTTCTTTCTATCTTAAACCGTTTGGTCTCATTTAAACTATCTGAATGATGGCATTAAATCTAATTCCATTGTTTCAACTTGCAATAATTATATTGATTTAACTTGTGAATTCGAGCAGGCTTCTATGTAATTGTAGTATTACTACTGTAGATGTCGGATATAAGCACGCCGGGTATAAGAACACAATGTTGGAAAACGGTTGCCATATACTCTATATAATTTCTGTCGGTTATAAGAACATAGCGGTTATAAGCACATTAATTGCAGTTCCCGACGATTTGCTTATAACCGGTATCCACTGTATACAATGGATTAAAGCAAATAAAATAAAATAAGGAATTTGTTGACTTAACTCAACTCACCGTAGATAACATTGTTAAAATAAATAACTATTTATATAATTTATTAGGCCAGTGTTAATGACAATGTTGTTTCAGCTCCATACGAAGTCTATCTGAGGATGCGGGCGGGCGGGCGGCATCTCATTATCATTCTCATTATTTGATGACAACATAGTTAATAATTATATGAGGAAATATTCTAATTTGTGAGTGCTTATTGATAAATTAAGCAATCGTTGGGTAATAATGCTTGTCATAGTTTTGATTTTGTTAATAGCTAATTATAATTATGGCTATTTTAGAGTGTGGTAACAGTTAATCCTGATGTCACGGGCATCACTAGACCTTCAGTAGTAGTGTCCTTGGGAAAGGCACTTATTCAGGGTTTTTTTAATGCCGATCTTGGTTTAAATTTTGCACCAAGATTTTTTGGAGTTACACCACGATCGTGTCGGCCTGGGCCTCTGCAGTGTTGAGTTACACCACGATTATGGGTCGGCTTCGGCCGCTGCAGTGTTGTGTTACACCAAGGCCGCGTGAGTTATACAAGGTCTCAACCTTAAAAAAAAACCCTGTACTAGGTGGTAGTACGGGACACTACATGAGTTAGTCTGTGGATTAATCCGGCAGTACGAATGGTAAACTTGGAGTAGACTCTAGGGGCTTGAGGAGCGATAAGAAAGTGATGAGTCCCTGTAATCTGCAATGGGACGAAACCACTGACATAACATCCCTATGAGTTGGGGCCGACTAGGCGGCTAGTCTCCATACTAGGCCGTGGCCTCATCCCATAGCACTACCACAAAATTGGCAATGAACAGTGGCCTAACTTAGGCTTACCATGAAATGTAGGTGTAATAATGGAAATAATGACAATATTCGTGTGGGAGTGATGACTGACGCGGGCGGTGGAGCTGAAACAAGATTCTAACTAACAGTGGCCTTTCTATACATAATGAATGAATGCATTAATTCAAGATGGTTTAAGATATAAACAAATTTCAAATTTATCAATCGTTCCGTTGTCCGGTAACACCTTGATAAATGGGTCTAACGAAGCACTTTGAGGCGTTCATTTAATGGCGAAAAAATCCAAAATTGCAGCTGAGCGACAACATGTTCCTTTGGTGGCACTATCAATAAACCAACCTTCAAAAAATAGTGCCACCAAAGGAACATGTGTCTACACAGCTGCAATTTGGGGATTTATTTTCTCCGTAGACGGTGCCCTGGCAACACCTTCATATATTTAGGGCTGAAACTTTGCATGCAGGTGCGGAGTGACCGTATAATTTGCACCTGGGGTTACGAATTTTGATTAACAAAATTTGGACACAGTTTTAACACCTTTCAAAGTTTTTCTAATCCATAACTCAAAAATCCAAAATTGAAGTTGTGCCGACGCATTTCCCTTTGTAGGCACTATATTTTGGTGGCTACTGGCTGATTAATGGATAGTGCCTCCAAAGGAAAAAGCTGTCGCCACAGCTGTAATTTTGGATATTTTTTCGCCATGTCATCATCACTATCAAGGTGTTAAATTATTTCAGAAAGGTGTTTAAAAAGCCAACGACCCTTAGTGAGTTGGAAGTTTAGTTTTAGCTCACTTCATTTAAAAGATATTCAAGTTTTGCAGAATATAATAAGTGATGAGTCAGCATTTTTTATGTGCGTATTGGGTGATCATCCAACACCAACCAACCCATTCGAAATATAGAAATTACAAAATTGTAAAACACACATTTTTTTGACGATGTCAATATCACGTCAAGAGTCAAGAGTCAAGACCCATTTGTAAAGGTGTTAAGTGGCAGAAAGATCAATTGATAATTGGAAGTTTGTTTCTATCTTGTATCATCTCTGAGATTAATGTTATCTACCAAATTAGTTTAAATAATTATTAAAATGATTAATAATTAACACCTATTTCAATGTCAACTTAAATTTATTAAGCTTAATTATTTGTCATAAATAGTGAATATAATTAATTTGGCTACCATATTTCAATTTCGTACACTCGATAATTATCCCTAATAAACAAATTGGAAGAATATATATAAGTCAAAATACGGACTGAATTAATTATATAATTATTGGTAAAATTCGACGAGCCCAGCGAAGCAGGGAGAAGTCGAATTAAGATTCTTCTTCAAATCGTAGCTAGGAAATGATCGAGTATGGTTATGCTGCAAGCTGACGCAATTTAACACTTCCCTTAAAAGTAGCGGTAACAATTATCGCTTTAGTTGTTAACGCTGCTGAGGTCAAATAATATGACTAGTTGGTATATATACTCGGTAGTACTATAGTTCCCCAGCTACAGTGTGCAATTGCAAACTCATGGGGTAGAGGTATTATTGGGTGGGTGATTTATCATTGCCTAGCTACGATTGGAAGAAGAATCTTAATTTTACTTCACCCCGCTTTGCGGGGCTTGTCGAATTTTACCAATCTTCTTCAAATCTACGCTAGGCAATGATAGAGTATGGTTATACTCGTTTAGCTTTATTAGTTGTGATATGTTCCAATATGAATATATATATTGGAGCTTTCCATTACATTAGGAGTATATTACTGTAAGCTATGAGCTCAGTCTGTTATTAAATCAGTTCCGAGAATTACACTAACTTAGCACTGCGGTGGTAAAGATCTTGGCATGAGCTATCCTTAGGCTGACCTTGTTGAAGTTGCTCCCTTAGGTAGAATTTACGGAATGTATTCGTACTTTTCAATCTGCAACCTGTAGAATAGTGTCAATGGGAATTCCTGCCCTTGCGGCAGTGGATGTGAAGCTGATCTTGTTGAGTGAGCTTTGAATTGATTGGTGTTTATACCGGCAATTTCTAAGGTAGATTTAATCCACCTACTTATTGTAGAAGCGGTCACATGGTTATGAGGTTTTGTGATGCCGATAAACAACTTACTTTCCTTAGGAGGCCTAAGAGGTTCTGTTTCCGCTAGGTATGTTTTTAGCGTTCCGATGGGACACAGGGCTGGGTCCTCAGGAAATGAAGATAAAATGATTTGTTTCATTTCCTTCTTTCGCCAGGTTTTGGTGCCATCAATCTGTCAAGTAGCAGTATCATTTTGAAATGAAATGTGGTTACATTTAGTTTAGCAAGTTCGGAGCAACGAGAGGCCGTGGTATAGGCTATCAGCGTTCAGTTTTCAGAGTTAGCGACTTTGTATTTAGAGGGAGAGATTTGAGCGCTTTGAGTAATATAGTTACATCCCAGGTGTGGGAGTAACGTGGCAGTTTCAGTTGTATTGCCTCAATACCTTTGAGCAGTCGGGATACGAGTGGGTGGCTTCCTATTGATTTATCGGAGTGAGTTCCTATGATTGCAGATACTGCAGATCTGTGAGTGTTGACCCAGCTCGTTGATTTACCTTTTGAATGTATCTCGGAGAGGAATGTCACGAATTGCTCTATAGGTGGGTCCAGAGAATTGATACTCCGTTGGCTACACCAAGTTCTCTACTTGTTCCAGACAGAGGTGTATGATTTTTTATTTGACTCTCTCCATGAAGAGAGTATCGGTTGGATAGCTGATTCTGAAAGGCCTCTGTTGGCGAGGATAGTCCTGATATGGCGTATGCCATCATAGTAAGTTGACCTGTGTGGATTTTCGGGTGCGATTTCCCCTTCGGGTTTGTTATTGTTTCCGGGCCTAATGGTAGCCTTACCGGGATTCTGGTAAGCATTGTCATTAGTAAGGGCCACCATGGCCTGGTTTGCCAGAGAGGTGCAATTAGAATTGCTTCCCTCAATTGATCTGTCAATATCTTCGTCAGGGTCCTTCCCACCAATATCCATGGCGGGAAGGGGTAGAGGATCCCGAGGTTTCCCCATTCGAGAGTGAATGAATTTATCTTCCATGCATTCGGGTCTTTCTTCCAGCTCACATAGATTGGTAGCTGAGTGTTGGTTCTGCTGGCAAACAGGTCTATTGCTGGTTGTATCGCAAAGCGATGGGTAATTTCCTGGAATAGACCCGGATCTAGTCTCCAATCGCTCAAGTCTAACTCCTGGTCCCGTGACAGCGCATCCGCAATCGTGTTCTCGCGGCCCGGGATATATTCTGCCTGAATACACCGGTTTCTCTCCATCGCCCATGTCCACATGTTTATGGCTTCCCGGCAGAGAAGTAGCGAGTGAGTCCCGCCCCTATTGTTGATAAACCTTATGGCGGTGACGTTGTCGATGTGGATTAGGACTGATGCATTTGTTAGTTGGTGAGCGAATATTTTCAGGCTGAAGAACGCAGCTCGTAATTCGAGTAAGTTTATATGGAGCTGAGTTTCCTGGGGAGTCCAAGTCCCATGTGCTCGGTCCTAGTCTGTGGCCGCGCCCCATCCGTGCAGGGACGCATCCGAGTCTATCTCCAGACTGATCCTCATGGGGAGGATGGGAGCAGAATTCCATGAGGGATTCTCCTTGACCCACCACTGGAGGTCTAGGTTGGTTTGTTCCTGTAGGATTACGTGTTGTTCGTAAGAGCCGTGTCTGATTACCTTTATGAGATCGCATTGGAGACTTCTGTAGTATATAAGAGCAGGCAGTATTGCTATTTTGGAATGTATCATTAGTCCGATTAAATGGGCAACATTCCGAGCCGTATCCTTCTTTGTGACAAGTAGTTTCCGGCAACTGGCTCGAATATTGTTCAAGGCCAGTGCGGGTAACTGTAAAGACATTTTCTCTGTGTTGATTAGAATACACAGGAAGGTCATTTCTACTGCCGCGATAAGCACGGATTTTTCCCAGTTTATTATGAAACCTAGAGCGATAAGCAGCGAGGTGGTCCATTGAATATGCAACCTGACTGTGTTGCAGTCGCTGGCTGCAATCAGTATATCGTCTAGATATATGATCGCGGACACCCCCTGAGCTCTCAGCATCCTTAACGGGTGTTTCATTATCCGAGTAAAAACTGAAGGAGAAATATTCAGGCCGAATGGCATTGTTATGTACTGATACCGCTTCGCACTCCATTTGAATTGGAGCAGGCGAGCCGACTGGGGTATCACTGGTACTGTCAAGAAAGCATCCTTGAGGTCTATCTTTGCTAAGAGCGAATTTGGTTGAACCGTATAGGGTAGACATTTCAAGCCCTCAATTTTGAAGTGTGGAGGCAAGAGATATTGATTTAATCCTTTTAGATTCAGGATGAGTCTCCAGCCTCCTGATGGTTTGGGCCGTCCGAAAATCGGAGATGTTAACCCTTTGCTGGATGTTTCCTCGATAGCACCCTTCGTTAGAAGGCTTTGTATCTCCTGATCTATGATCGCACACAAGCTGATCGCCGTATTTTTCCGCACTAGTTGCTGTGATGGCAGTTGATTCAGACCCAGGTCCAGGCCCGAAATTATGCTTATTATATCCGTGGGCGCCTTTGTTAATCGCCAGTTGTTTGTAAAGAATATCAGGCGACAAGTCGGAGGGGCAGTTTTTGGTATGGGGTTCAGGGAGCTTAGAAGCTCCGAAAATTTGGGCTCTTTCGAGCATTTGGTTTCGAGAATTTGTTCTCCACAAATTTGGGACGGTACTGGTAACTGGCCCTGCTGGAGCCCGCTCCTCCTGCAGGGCCTCTTGGAAAAAACTGACCCCTTGGTCGAGGATTGGTAAAGGTACTGCTGTTAGTTTTTTGGTATTGGGTGCTATTGGTGCGAGGCTTTTGATTGGAAGCCTCTAGCCTCTTGTGAGTTTTCGATAATTCACAGAGCTTATTTAGTTGGGATTCCCCAAATAATAATGGCGAGTCGAAATCTGGGGGAAAGCTCTTGAGGTCTAATTTCAGGCATTTATCAAAAACCTGTATACTCTGTCGTCTTCGTTTCTCTGTGATGAATGCTGCTAGAGAGCCCAACAGAGTAAGCGCTGCTGAAATGTGAGTAGTCAACGTAGAGTCGTCGGTGCTATCTCCTTTGGATAGCTTATTAGCTAATATTGAGAGCGGACCAACACTTTGTAATAAGTGACGTTGAATCTCAACTAATTCGTTGTCATTCTTTAGAACAAAGGGGAATCTATCCGCCAGGAAAGGATCGAGCCGAGGCACTTTCATTAAGTTTATGTCTGGCCTCTTGAATTGTTTGGTAGCCTTTCGTTGTTCCTCGGAAGACAGCCTGTTTGAGAAACATTTAGTTATGTAATCCGCCACTTCTAGTGATTTATCCTCAAAGTACTCGTTCTCAATTAACGAGTCAGGATCAAAAGCGGAGCTCGTATCCCATGCACCTGGTTGGGAACTGGGCATGTTTAATATCAGTTTCCAGCTCGGCTGGAAGCAATACGTAATCTGGCTGACTTTTATTGTCGTCGTGATCCTCAGGTAATAATCCTGATATTCTCATTTCCGGCTTGGCTAGAGTTTGGAGAATATTGCCATTGAACGTCTCCTGTAGGGGAGAGTGTGCCACTAGAGAACTCAATGGAGTCTCCTCGTCCTGATTAGAGGACGGAGTTAAGCGGGAGAATTTCTCCCTAACGGCCTTTCTAGGAACAATGTCCTTGGCCACTGCTGGGATCAGCCCAGTGCTCCGTTTGTTTGAAATTGGCTTCCGTGAGTAATGAACGGGTAATTGATCCGTTCTTATTTGCTTCGACTTAGACTGAGGTCCATCAGTCGAGCGTTTGGTAGCGCCACTGCTTTGAGGCATACTCACTGGTGGAGCCAAATTGACTGTTATAGAAGGAAGGTTGGGAACCTGCTGGGAGCAGACATTTCTGGGGTCGATTCGTCCGAGTCCGTGTGATATGAGGATAAGGATGAAGATTCTGAGTGAAGCATTACGCGAGTTAGTAGGAAAGTGAAATTAGCACGCTTGTAGCTGGGGAACTATAGTACTACCGAGTATATATACCAACTAGTAATATTATTTGACCTACATCAGCGTTAACAACTAAAGCGATAATTGTTACCGCTACTTTTAAGGGAAGTGTTAAATTGCGTCAGCTTGCAGCATAACCATACTCTATCATTGCCTAGCGTAGATTTGAAGAAGAATTACGTCAGTATATTAATAGTGCAAGAGTATTCTTGCAGATGGAAATATAATCACATAATCTGTCGTTGGTATGGAATGTAAAATCTCGGTTTTCAATTGGAAAATAGAAGCCTACTCGATTTCATAAGTTGAATCAATATAATTATCACAAGTAGAAACAATAGGATTAGATTTAACACTTTCAATTGAACTGAAGCGTTAGTAAACAAAGGAAATTTGCAACTCAATAGTGGCACAAACGAAGTGCAATTTGAAAATTCGTGACTGTGAAAAGGTGTAGAATATAATTCTCTATCGAATGCATATAAATTGAATATTCGGGTACTATTTATTGTTCTTGTTTCAATATTAAACAGGTGCAAAAATGTGTCCAAATCAATGTAATAAAAAATCGTGACACCAGGTATACATCTGTAACCCATGAGACACATATCCTGAAAATTTGAGCTCTTAGTTAATAAAACTCTGTTCTGTGGAGAGGATACGGAAGGCAAATAATAATATACCAAAGCACTAAGACCAATACTGGGCCACTATACTATAGTATAGTCGGCACAGTAATAATGTTATACTAAACCCGCCATTTGTATTTCACAATTGGATTCACCATAAAATACTGCGGATGATGGGAGATAAAAATCAAATGCTCTGACTATATGTTGCATATTTTAATATACTGTATAATAAAAAATAATACTATATTCAAAAAGTAACATTATGCTAAATTCATTTGATACTTCCAGTAAGTTATGGCCTATGTGTATAACAAGTATAACCAAAATGAAGTATGAATTTATCGATCAGGTTGGAAGTTGGAACGTGTTTTACAAACAATGATCCATCTAATCTAAAATAACAAATGTCTCATGGATAAGCTTTTAGGAAATAAGCATTAAAATTGTTATAATTTTTAAGGAATAGTACAGTGAATAACCCCAATATAACAGATGTCTAAGATGGAATAAGTAACCAACCTTTAGCGTGATTAGGATCTGGTGCAATGTAAGTGTAGAATGATATCTCTCTCCCATGAGTTGGAGAATAATTTTGCAGATTGGAAATACATGGCAATTCATACTTATATGAAGGATTTTTTAATGATTTTGCTCTTCTTGGTTTATTATTCATTGAGCATTTCTGAGGATTCTTAGATACATTTTCCAGGAGTGGAGTATAATGATGGTTACTAAACAAAATAAAATAAATTAAGATGAAGGCAAGATCATGTCTATAGTTATAAACTGAGATTCAATGGTTATTGTATGTTCAAATAATACAAGAATACCAATAGATGGAAAGGATCCGAACAAAAATACTATCGTTTAAGAAAAAGCAAGAATGAAAGAATATCGGAAAAGGGTCTGATCAAATTTTAGAGATTTCTTGGTTCTATTTAGGATAATCAAATAATCCTCACTCTAATCATTTCCAGCAATTTAATATATCAAATTGCTGGAAATTTAACGCAGAGTACCAATATGGTGATAATAAGTTGATTGGAGCTGATTTGAGAAAGTTAGCTCCAGTAATGTGGGCGATTTACTATGGAAAATCAGAAACTGCAACCCGTGTAAAAAAATTTCCTCACGGGTTTGGGCTTGCAACTTTTATTCTATGTTTATTTGGGTCCAGAAGAAGACTCTAGTGTAGAAATTGTTTGGTAACAATTTTTTTCAAGGTTTTGAGTTAAAAATCCCTAACTATATCGTGCGAGGCTAGTCATGTTAAACTGATTCATTCACAGTTGTAGAGAAAGCATACATATTGAATGGAGTTGAATCATAGACTACTTTAATAAAGGACTGTAGGCTGCCAGCTCTGGACCTGGAACTTGGGTCCATTGTGTCTTATTGATATCTCGTAATCCGCTAATGCTAGACACAGGAAATGTATTATTGTTGTATAGGAAGTCATATTTTGGGAGTCCATCGGTTATATTGCCTAATCTCAAATATTTGTGGAATGTGAGTTTTGCGGTTTTCATAACTTTTCCAATATGTATGGTAATAATCTCAAATTCTCGACTTCAGTTAGAGTTAGACATAACATAAGAAATGTATTATTGTCGAATAGGAAGTCACATGCAGGGCTGGCGCCAGCACAGCTCCTTTGGGGGAGCGAACCAATTCACTGAAGCCTGGGGGGGCAAACCAAATAGTTGTAAACGTTCCAAAATTCACATTCAAACCAAATCGATATTTTTAATGACAAACTTAGTTAAATAATCTGTCCTATAATAGTATACGGTGAGGCATCTCAGCAAAACAGCTAATTATGGACTCCCTGTCCAGGGCGCATAGCATTACCGCAATAACATTAAGTACTCCTATATCAGAAAAGCGATTTCCCGCGCCCCCCCATAAGGGGGGCGTATCAAAAGCACAAGAGAAGTGGCTGCCCCCCCCCCCCCCCCCGCGCAGCCACTGGTCACATGTAAGGAAGATATTGGCATATTGACTATCACTATTAGCAGTGCTCGACAAATTAGGTGCTTTGTTGCCGTTAGCCACCAAAAATCTTTCTTAAGCCACCAGATTTTTGCCTTTGGAGGCAACTAATCCACCATAATTGTGGATTATTTGACCTTGTGAAGATTATATATATTTTGCATTATTTGTTTTTAATATAAGTGTTGTTTTACGGCATCAGAAGTTTGTCAAGCCATCATTGGTTTGTTAAGCCATCATTGGTTTGTTAAACCAGCCATTGTTTATTATTTAGCCACCATAAAAAGTGAGGTGGTGCATGGCCTACTTAATATACGGCCGTGTATTGTATGTCACCGAGAAGTCAAAAAAATAGAAGGCCAGTTTCTAACTTTAATTCCAAGCTAAACTATGCTTCCTTTTGGTACAATTTGCATTGTGTACGGGGTAATCAACCATTACGAGTCCAATGCAATCACTTTTGAGAATCTCAGATTTGTGGTTAAGCTGTTTAGGCGGCAATTCATGGTGACGGTGACAATTTATGGTAAATGAATCTTTTTTCAAATATCCTAAATTTCATTTTATTCCCACTTTCTAATAATTTTAGAACAGGAATACTAAACGAGGTATTATTTCACCCTCAAAGGCTACTAAATCACAAAATGGAGACATTCTAAAATTATATGAGTCATTACCTAATAATGAACTAAGTGTTAATTATCTCATTATCTCAAAGATTATTGAAGTTAGGCATATAAAATGTATTATTGATGAATAGGAAGTTACCTATTCCGGACAGATCCTTACCAGCCTAATTTATACAACATTCATAGTTTTTGAGTTATGGCACATTTTAGGAAATATACATTTTCCATGGCAACCGAGGAATGTGTCAACATTCCATTTATAATTTCGATATATTTTATTCAACTACTTCTGGGTATTACCATGTTCCAATTTTGAACATTTATAACGCGTTAAACTATGTTAAAAGTATGTTAGAAAAACAAGATAATTCGCAACCAAAATTACCATAACGTCATCAGATGATGACATATCACAAATCTGGAGGGTGCTATGTATACCTGGATACCATATTCCTATATAGTTATAATACACTTTTCAGCTCTATCATTGCTAATTATTGGAATAAAGATCAATTTTCCATTTTTCAATGCACTTTAAGTAATTCATGGTACCAGGGTTTTATCCAGGAGCGCGCCATACGCCTAGAGGCGTATAAATTGGGATACGTTTGCGTTTAGGAGCTGGAAAACTGCCGAAAGTCCCCATAGAGTAATACATAACTAACCTTTTAGGCGTACAAATTTCATACTCTAGTGGCCTTAGGACAGTTAGGAGTGTTCGATTCTACTCCTGTATAATACCCTGCATGGTACACAAATCTTCGCTTAGCACTCAGGCCATTTATTTCGAAGGTCACGGTTGAACCAACTTTGATTATTAATAGTTCAGCTGTTTATAATAGTGTTTTGTTTATCAGTAGCATTCACGCAACTTGAAGCGTCTTAGAGACTGACATCAGGATGCGAATTATGCCAAAGCATTGTGCAGGGTATGATTGTATAGGTGGGCAATAGTGTATATTCCGTTTTCTTACTGATTAAAATGAAGGGAATAGGTGGATTGAGGCAATGCCAAATAATCCAGGGAGTCTCTCAAAGATCGAAGATAAATCTTTGTGCGTGAATCACATTTTGAATGTGTTTGAGCGACTGTGTAAAGGTGGAAAGCAGCCAGTTGGACCTCCTCCCAATTTAAATCGGTAAACAATGGCTGGTTTAAAAAACCAATGGTGGCCTAACAAACTTCTGATGCCATAAAACAACACTAATATGAATAATAAATAATGCAACAAAAATATAATCTACACAAAGATAAAAGAATCCACAATAATGATGGATTATTGGAGTATTTTAATTAATTACGTATATTTTATTTATTTATCCTTATTATCAAACTTGTATAAACATTTTTCACTACTAATGAAAATACACTTTTACCGAAATATTGGGGGTGCTCAAGCACTCCCACGCGCCCCCTAGTGTCCGCCACTGCTTTTGATCCGCCCCCCTTATGGGGGGCGGGAACTCGCTTGTCTGATACAGGAGTACTTTTGTTAATGCGGAATTGCTATACGCCCTGGACAGGGAATCCATAATTAGCTGTTTTGCTGAGATGCCTCACCGTATACTAATACAGGACAGAATATTTAACTAAGTTTGTCATTAAAAATATCGATTTTGGTATGGATGTGAATTTTGGAATGTTTACAACTATTTGGTTCGCCCCCCCAAGGGAGCTGTGCTGGCCCCGCCCCTGCATGTGACTTCCTATCCGACAATAATACATTTCTTATGTCTAACACTAACTGAAGTCGAGAATTTGAGATTACAGGTAAACCTCTCAAAGCGGCACCCATCGGGAGAATGATTTTGTGCCGCTTCTCGGAGGTTGCCGCTACTCGGAGGTTCCGCTTTGGGAGGTTTACATGTATTACCATACATATATGGAAAAGGTGTGAAAACCTAAAAACTAGGCAATATGACCAATGGACTCCCAAATATGACTTCCTATACAACAATAATACATTTCCTGTGTCTAGCATTAGCGGATTACGAGATATCAAGAATATACAGAAGTTAGAAGTGAATAGCAACAAGAGCATACAAGAAAATGACAAAATAAATATAAAAAGAGGTTCACGTTTAGTAAATGAAATCTAAGTATTAATTGGGTAGATATAACAAAAGAGGTGGTTATTATAAATATAAATATAGATTAAATTTTTGCGGTTTGGATGGTAAATATCACCATCTATTAGCTATTAGTGCATCAATAGTCCACAAATTAACAAAATACTTATATGGAGCTGAGTTACTGGTAACTGAAGTGGTTTTTATTTATGTCTAAATTTCATTTCTGAGGTTATGGTTCTTTTAGAATTCAAAAACTTCCTTATATAGCATTTTAGGTACCAGTACTGAGCTCCATATAAGTAATATGACAAATTAAAGGTCACCGTCAGGCCTGATATTGAGTAAGCTATGAATTAATAAATTTAACCAACAGAAGAAACCCATATTAAGAAAATTCCAAAAATTGCTATTCACCCAAAGGCGGCGCCAGGATTTTCAGGTAGGGGAGCTCTGGGGGGGCCAGGAGAGATTTCAGGGGGGGGGCACACTGTACAACATTGTTATTCTAGGGGGGCAGCCTCAAAATAGGGGGGGGGGCATGCCCCCCCCCTGGCGCCGTCACTGTACTCACCTGCAACCACTTTTCCCAATTTCAGATATCAGTTTAGGAACATTCTGTATATGTTCATGAGCAAAGTTTTCACAGGATAATTCATTCATAGAATTATAGTAAGACTCTTGTGATGTAAAAAAGGGTGCAATATCATCATATTTAGGTACGTATTGTTGAGAAATATTGTAGGGGAAAAAATAAACTTCTTGAAGATTTTTTTGTGAGAAAAAAGGATGCAAGTAGTTAGGTTGAGTAGGATGATAATGAGAAAGGGTAGTTGTACATAAAGAATGTCTTGCAGAAGGTTGGGTACTATGCATCAGGCTGTAAAATTCATTTGAATTATAATCTTTGCATGTAGACTTTATAGGTGATATACTATAAATAGAGAAGAAACACAAAAACCATTCCCAAATACACAAATATAATTTAACAATTAAAATGAAGGAAACATATAACGTAAGCCGATTTAAAATTGTACTGCGAAATTGTCCAAGATATTATGCAATATAGCACTTTTGTACACTAACCTACCAAAGGTATTTGAACAAAAGGAATTTTATTCCAGATAAAAAATTTGCTTCTTTCAGCGTCTTCACGGCTATTTAACTACTCTGAAATGAGTATAAATATCTTGCTATATAGTTCAAGATCGTATAATATTGTGATTTTAAGTCATTTTTAGCCATTATACTTGATGTGGCATGAGTGTCCGTTCCACTTTCCACTTGTGGCACAAATTGGAACTAGAATAGTGAATTCAGAATTTGTATATTATAATTGCCTCATAATGATCAGAACTTAGATAGATAATTAATTAGCTAAATATATAGTAAATGAGTTTAACACGCCAGGATGATATCATAGTTATTTTTTCCAGGAAAATATTTTGACAAAGTCAGGTATGCTGGAAATTAATAAATGGAATTATGACCATTTGAAAATAGTTGAACTTATTTAGCGCACTCATATGCATTTTCAAACTATGCTATATGATCCATTGGCTATAATTTAGAATTTGATACCTATTGGGAAGTGAGAGCTAAGTTATGGCATCTATGTTTCTATAGGTGAATTTTGTGCTGAGTAATTATTTTCAGCCACCTCCCACCACCATATATGGGCATTAATTATCTAGAATGACTTCTTGATATAACAGAGATAATAATTCTCATTTCAATGAATTTACTAGCTGTAATGATGTGTCTAGTCCAGGGCTCGGCAACCTTTTGAGCCTGCGGCCCAGATTGAGTCATTTACCGCATTAATCGGGCCAAACGATTTACCGTCCTTTGGTCTTACTAGTAATTTATCCAATGTAGAATTGTTAATCTTGACTACGTAATATGTATTGACTTATCTTTAATAAAGTTAGCATAATAATTCCTTTTAAATATTTGGATTTCAATTGAATGACCCAATCGGAGGTCACGATAAGCATGTTTATTGAGAGCCTCGCTCGGATAATTTCGCCTCGCGGACCAGATCTGGCCCGCGGGCCGGGGGTTGCCGACCCATGGTCTAGTCTTTTAGAGCTAAGCTCTAGAGTCATTGGGTCAGGAGATTTCCATTTTGCTTAATCATCAGAAGTTGGCAAATTGATATGCCCATATATGGTCAAAATCATTTGTTGACGAGATTTATCGATTTTATTTTCAGAATTTTATTAGAAGTAGCCTAAAAGAACACCTGTGAAGTTGCTAGAATATATTCCCTATATTCTTTGAGTTATCTCGACAATTAAGAATCCGTACCCTTAATATTGTTCGATTGCATATATCACGTGAATTTGATTATTTCAACTCATTCGTGTGGCGATCCACTCTATTCCATCCATGGATACTACTCACCAAGTGATTAGTAATGTCGAATGTAATACGATTTTTAAAGAGTTCGAAAGCAACGGTCCCCTTGAAATATACCATTTTCAGCAACATAATCGATGATAACTCGGAAAATTTAGGTTAAAAAGTTTCAAATCCAGGTAGGTTACATCATAGTATTGTATTCTTTATAAATATGCAAAAATCAATATTTACTGAAACAGACTTTTATCTATGTAAATTTCTTTTTTTGACGAGGGCCATAGCGTTAACATCTCAACCAAAAGATTTCATTAATTTTTGCAATTTTATTATTTTAAATCTTTTATGTAAACACCCATGTTCAAGCCTATACAAATGTTACTATGCTGCTAGAAGCTTGAATGTATGTACAAACGTTATACTTTTTCAAATACTTTTGGTAGGTTATTTAGTGTATGACAGTTCTACTACCATGACAGTATTACTGATTAAGAAGAATCATTTTAAAAAATTTCGCGGGAATGTTAAATAAAGTTCAGATTGCAATGAAATTGCATTTTAGGTCAATCTATAGTACATCAACTAACCTAATCACTTTCGCACAATAAAAAGCACAAAACTGGTAAAAATAAATATTGGATTTAAAATAGCCTAGGAACATCTAAAGAGAACCCATACATGATTAAATATCATAATACTAAAAAAAAAATACCATGAATTAGTAGTTGTTGGATTCTCCAATTCGTATGATGAACGTGAACAAGTTTCATCGATTTGGAGGGGTTCACAATCTAAAAGATTAATTAGAAATAATATAAAATTAAAATAATCAGTTTACTGTTTTCACGAACGGACATAATAAACCCAATTCAGTTCATTTCAAATTAACGCACGTTCAGTTAGTTCACTTTCACCTCCTAACTTCAACACCACCAGCGTTGTTCAGTTCGTTCAACGGGCAGACCTTCGTTCGTTCAGTTCGTTCAATTTGTTCGATCAGTTCGTTCAGTACAGCTGAGTTGGTGGTAGTTATTAGGTAAGAAAAAGCAGGTATAAGTAGTGATCTATTTATATTTTACTTTTATAGTGATATATTTATATTCTAAGTATGGATTAATGATTCAGTATTTCTAATTTATCGATATTCAGTTTAGTTCTTTCAGTTCGTTCATTCAGTTCGTTCAACTGCCGTTCAGGCAACCGTTGGCGTTCGTTCAGTTCGTTCAGCTTAAATGCCATAAAAGTTAAAGTTCAGTTCGTTCAGTTCAAGTTCAATAAGTTCGTTCGTGAACTTTTAATTCGCTAGTTCATATAATAACAATTGCGCTAATAGCAATATATATTGCTTTATTAGTATATTAGTAAGTTACTTATATCCCCAAGCCAACATTTTATGTGAATTATGTTTCTCAAATAGCAAGTTCGCCTATTAGCAAGCAAATATCTTGCAAATGTGACTTGATATTACGCGAACACCACTGTATAATGGTAAATGATAAATTAAATAATGTGCATAACATCATTAAAATATCATAATATAAATAAATAGGTAAAAGATGAATCTAAAAATCATAGGTGTAAAGTGGCTCTGGTGGATCTGGGAGGTTCGGACCATCCCAATTATGGGAACTGCGAGGACCCAGTGGTGTTACATGTCTAAAATAAGTGAATAAGATCAGATTTGTCAATGGTAGTTTGACCCATGGCCTACTATAATACGGCTATATATGCTGCCGAATCATAGTAGGAAATAAGAGTCCAGTTTTGTAATTTTATTCTAAGCTAAACTGTGCTTCCTATTGGCATAATTTGCATTGTATATGGGATAATCAACCATTGCGAGTCCAATGGAACCACTTTTGAGAATCTCAGATTTGTGGTTAAGTTGTTTAGGCGCCATTTAATGATGACACCACAAATATACAAAATATACAATTCGAGTCCAAAGAACTACGAGAAAATGAAGATAATTTACTAATATACTAGTATACATTTTCCGAACATAAAATGAGAATGAATATATATAAACCAGCAATTATATACGTTTTATGGACGAAAATAGTAAGTTGTAACTCGGATATTACTTGTATTTTAGTATGTGGTTGCTTTATAATTATATTAAAAATTTAGAATGTCGCCATTTTGTGATTTAGTAACCTTTGGGTATGAAATAAATTCCTATTCTAGTATTCCTGTTATAAAATTATAATAAAATAAGAAGAAAATGAAATTTATGATATTTGAAATTTTTTTCATTTGACCATAAATTGTTAACGTCATCGCTAAATGGCGCCTAAACAGCTTAACCACAAATCTCAGATTCTCAAAAGTGGTTCTATTGGACTCGCAATGGTTGATTATCACATATACAATGCAAATTATGCCAATAGGAAGCACAGTTTAGCTTAGAATAAAATTACCAAACTGGACTCTTATTTTCTACTTTGATTCGGCAGCATGTATAGCCGTATTATAGTAGGCCATGTTTGACCCAATTAAGCTGAGAAATCTATTAACTGAAAATATTTAGAGTCAAACTGGAATTCCGCCCTAAATATCCTGCGAAAATTTGACCCCACTTAGCGGATAAACCAATTAACAGTTGGATCCATAGGCGCCGATCTTTGTAGGAGTGAGGTATTTCCTGGGGGTGTGACAACTTTTGGGACCAATTTTTTCGACCTTGTCGCACAAGGTCGAAGGTTGATTAGAAAGGTCAATTCGTTCCAAGATCGAGCGACTTGAGCATTCGGAGGGCAATGATGATGCTACTAATGGTTTGAACAAATATAGTATATTAGATTTACAACCTTATGGCATGGGTAATCCTTCACTCAAAGAATGCTAGCACATCAACGACCTGGGGGATCCTGACTCCCCAGAGCCCACCATGATAGGTACATTTACGCGTATGGCAGTATATATAATCTTATACACAATCTTAGTTTTCAAATTAAAAATAGAAGCTATTCGATGTAACTTTGTGAGCTCGAGTAGCTTCTATTATAAATTCCATTACAATTACAGATAATGTTAATAAATTTTCTTTTGCACGAATATAATTGCACAATTTATATACCGCGCGTATTCAATTTTAATAAATTTAGTTTTTATTCCCCCAGTGGACCCCCCAGTGTAACCCCCAGACCCCCCAGCCTTCCGATCTGGGGGGTCCGGACCCCACCATAACCCCAACATCGGCGACTATGGTTGGCTCTACAGTACACCCTCGCTAATCCGAACTCGCTAATCCGAACAGGAGATACCAAAATATTTTCCTAATAAAAGTTGGGAAAAATCTAAATATAGGATTTTGCAATGGAAGTATAAAAAATAAGTCTCAGGCAAGTATTTCAAGGAGTACACTAGATCTTTAGTGCGGATTAACAAGGATTGTACAAGTTTGGTTCGGATTATCGAGATTCTCATTTATAGATGTCCATATAAAATGCATTACTTCACTAATCCGAACGAATTCACTAATCGGAACAGATTTTTTTGAATCGGAACACCTCTGTTCGGATTAGCGAGGGTGTACTGTATTAAGTTAAGTAGACTAATACTTGGTAAGTGGGTGCATCACTAAAGCTTGATTGTAAAGATTTAGTTATTTCTTTGGTTTTAGCCGATTAGCTGGTTAACCGAATCCAGCCCACTTAATTTTACAATACAAAACTGCCAACTTAGTCAAACAATCCCTGGATCATTGATAAAAATTCACCGGACATTGGCTCAAATTCCTGCAAATATTTCTAAAGGGCTCGAATGTCTAAAATATAACTCGCTCGCTAAGCTCGCTCGATGTTGATTAAAAACATATTAATTATGAAGATATTTATGTAGGCCATTCATCACTATACCGACTATACAATAGTATAGTGGCCCAGTTCTAACCTCACTGCCTTTACTTACTGTGCCGACTATATTATAGTATAGTGGCCCAGTTCTAATCTTACTGCCTTTTTTGTAATTTTTTATTATTATTATTTTTTCTCCGTAGACGGTGCCCTGGGCACACCTTTATACATTGAGGGCTGAAACTTGGCATGTAGATGCGGAGTGCCCTTCTGATTTGCACATGGGTACGATTTCTGATCAAATAATTTTAACACCTATTTAATCCAATTATGGCTTAGCCAATTAAATTCGAGGGTTGTCCCAGTATGGATTAGCAGCTAGCATCCAATTAGTATAAAAGGATTTTCTATCAATTGTTAGTGTGCATATAGAATGCCTAACCGAAGCTGTAATTTAATTGGTCGAGAGTAAGAAGTCTTTAATTCACTGCACATATTGAGGTTTAGTCATTACCTGCATGACTCCACCTGCATCATTTCAGTTTAGCTAATTCTATTGAAGTACAAATTAATTCTAGCGAAGTATAAATTAAAATATAAATTATATAATTGTTATCTTTTTCATTATTTCACTTTCTGAAATGGTTGAACACCTTCATAGTGATGATGGCATGGCGAAAACAAATCCAAAATTGCAGCTGTGCCGACAGTATTTTCCTTGGAGGCACTATCAATTACCCAACCGGTAGCCACCAATAGATAGTGCCACCAAAGGGAAATACGTCGGCACAGCTGCAATTTTTGATTTTTTTTTCTTCTCCGTAGATGGTGCCCTGGCCAGAGCTTTATTGTTTTTGGGCTGAAAGTTGGCATGTAGGAGCGAAGTGAGTCAAGTGACCGTATAATTTGCACCTGGGGTTGCGATCTTTGATCAGAGAATTTTAACACCTATTTAATCCCTTTATGCATCATAACATAAAATAATGAATAGTGAGATTGATCAAATTTACATGCCTGGAAAGAGAATTTAATTTTACACCTTTTGGCAGGATACGAATTTTGAGTTTGTCCTCAGTTTCTCCCAAAATTGGGGTGCCAATCTTCGGTATTTCCAAACACTTCAGATTCAATAGAACTGTTAATTCTATTTCATTTGATTCAACTTGTTATAATTATATTAACTCAACTTGTTAAATCTTATTCTATTGTTTCAACTTGCGATAAGTATATTGATTAAACTTGTGAATTCGAGCTGGTTTCTATTTAATTGGTGTATTACTATACAATGAATTAAAACAAATTAAATTAAACAAGGAATTTGTTGACTCAACTCAACTTACCGTGGATAACATTGTTCAAATAATTAACTATATACATAATTTATTATCTATACACAATTAATAAATGGCATTAAATTCATATGGTTTAAGATAGAAACAAACTTGAAAAATTTATCAATCGTTCCTTTGTCGCGTAAAACTTGATAAATGGGACTAAACACCTGGATGTGCTCATGACATGGCTAAAAAAATCCAAAATTGCAGCCTGTGCCGAAAGTATTTCCCTTTGGAGGCACTACTAATTACCCAACCACCAAATGTAGAGCCTACAAAGGGAAATGCGTCGGCACAGGCTGCAATTTTGGATTTTTATCCTTCCGTATCCTCTCCACAGAACAGAGTTACATTTACTAAGAACTGAAACAGGTGTCTCATGGGTTACAGATGTGCACCTGGGGTCACGATTCAGGATTTTTAAACCTGTTCAATGTTAGAAAAGGAACAATTAATGGTGCCCGAATATTTAATTTATTTGCATTCGATAGAGCAGTGGTTCTCAAACTTTTCACAGCACGTTCCACTTCATCAAATATTAGGGTCTTCGCGTACCACCATAATGATCGATATCTAAATACACCCCTGAAAACAACGTACAGCATATCGTACTAAAGTACTTTTCCATTGTATTTAATAACATTTCAATTATGATGTACTGTATTTTTAAAGTATAATGATCTACCCCCTCTCAAGGGCGTAGCTAGGAGAAAGTCTCTGCGCGGTCAAATGTACAAGCAGCGAGCGTACCGAGCAACCTAAGGGGGTTTGGGAGTATACCCCAGGATTTTTTTGCAGAGTTTATGTTAACTACTAATCTACCTGCAGGAAGCATAATTTGCTATCAAAAATAAAATACAATTGATTTAGAATGTGTACTCTAGCAGAGTACAATAAACTGCCAACAATTCAAATGGCCGAATTAGGGGAGGAGCAGTGCCCCCCCCTTCCACTGACTCCTCCTCCCTCCGCCTATAGCTCCGCGTACCACTAGAAGGAGCTCGCGTACCACAGTTTGAGAATCACTGCGATAGAGAATTAAATTCTACACCTTTTCACAGTGCACGAATTTTCAAATTGGGCTTCGTTTGTGCCACAATTGAGTTGCAAATTTCCTTTGTTTACTAACACTTCTGTTCAATTGAAAGTGTTACATCCAATTCTATTGTTTCGACTCGTGATTATTATATTGATTCAACTTGTGAGATCGAGTAGGCTTCTATTTTCTAATTGACAATCAAGATTTTACATTCCTTAACAACGACAGATTATGTGAGTATATTTCCTTCTGCAAGAATACTCTTGCACTGTTAATATACTGACGTAATTAATTATAATTAATTCAGTCTGTATTTGACTTATATAGAAGGTTCCAATTTGTTTATTAGAGGTCATCGAGTGTGCGGAATTGAAATTTGATAGCCAAATTAATTAATTAACTATTTATGACAAATAATTTAACTTAATAAATGTAAGTTGACACATGGACTACTTAATATACGGCTAAATATGTCACCGAGAAGGCCATGAAACGAGGAGGCCAGTTTCTAATTTTAATTCTAAGCTAAACTATGCCTCCAATTGTTACTATTTGCATTCGTATTTGGCATATGGGGTAATCAACCATCGCGAGTCTAAAGGAACCACTTTTGAGAATCTGGGATTTGGGGTTAAGGCGCCATTTCATGGTGACGTTAACAATTTATGGTAAATTTAAAAAATTTCAAATGTCAGAAATTTCATTTTCTTTCTACTTTATAATAATTTTATAACAGGAATACTAAATAGGGATATATTTCATACCCCAAAGGCTACTAAATCACAAAATGGCACAATCTAATTTTTTTTGAAAAATTATAAAGCAACCACATGCTAAAATACAATTATTATCCGAGTACAACTTATTATTTCCTCCATAAAACGTATATAATTGCTGGTTTATATATATTCATTCTCAGTCTATATTCTGAAAATGTATACTAAGTATATTAGCAAATTATCTTCATTTTTCGTAGTTCTTTAGACTCGAATTGTATATTTGTATATTTGTGGTGTAATCATTAAATGGCGCCTAAAAAGCTTAACCACAAATCTCAGACTCTAACAAGTACTTCCATTGGACTCGCGATGATTGATTACCCCATATAGTACAATGCAAATAATAACAATAGGAGGCATAGTTTAGCTTATAATTAAAATTATAAACTGGCCTTCTCGGTGACATACACGGCCGTATATTAAGTAGGCCATGGTTGACATTGAAATTGGTGTTAAATTATAAATAATATTAATAATTATTTATACTAATTAATTAAATATCATTAATCTCAGAGATTATAGAAGATAGAAACTAAATTTCAAATTTATCAATTGATCCATATGCCACGTAACACCTCTACAAATGGGTCTTGACACCTTGAGGTGATGATGACATCGTCAAAAAAATGTGTTTTTCACAATTTTGTGAATTCTATATTTCGAATGAGTTGGTTGGTGTCGGGTGATCACCCAACACGCACATAAAAAATGCTGACTCATCACTTACTATATTATACTGAAACTTGAATATCTTTGCAATGAAGTGAGCTAAAACGAAACTTCCAACTCACTAAGGGTCGTTGGCTTTTTAAACACCTTTCTGAAATAATTTAACACCTTGATAGTGATGCGACAGCATTTTCCTTTGGAGGCACTATCCATTAACCAGCCAGTAGCCACCAAAATATAGTGCCTACAAAGGGAAATGTGTCGGCACAGCTGCAATTTTGGATTTTTTTAGTTAAATAATATAACCATACATATCAAAGTAAAAATAAGGAGGATGTTCCAACTAAATCCCTCGGCAAACGTTTTGTGGTTGGTAATCCGGACAATTGTCGGAATGGTGTTACTGACGAATCCGGATATTTATTTAATGTACTGTATTTGCTCACTCTACAAGTAATTGACAAATTCTAATAAAAATATTCATTCAATTTCGACCACGAAACCCTACAAGCAAACAGAAAAGTTAAAAAATTCAAGGCTAAATAATGACATTTTCCCCGTCAATAGAAACACTATAGATTAGAGCAAATTAAATTTATGGGCCTTGGAGGCACAATATTCGACACCATATGTAAATGCAGTCAGCACAGCAGTAATTGTAGATTTTTCTCGATAGGAGGAATGAAATTTTTTATGTATTGATATTGTCCTGTATATCAATAATTAATATTCCCCTTTAATTAAATATAAACTAAACAACAGCGCCTTTAAATAAAATAAAGTATTTTACAGTAGATGCAGGAAATAAGAACACCGTATATAAGAACATGCCAGATATAAGAACATTCTGGTAGAAAACGGTTACCATATACACCTATAAATTTATGCCGATTATAAGAACATTATATACAGGTCTCGACAATGTTCGTATAACCGTCATGTAAAACGTGATTTGATAAAATTATTCGATATTTATGGTAAATCACGGTGAATCTCGAATAATTATATCAAATCACGCATTACAGAGTCGGTATGTGTACAATTATACTCAGGTAGTTGAGTGGAGCCGAAAGAGGGGGCACTCGATTGGGTAAGGACACAATTGGAGAATGGAATTTTTGACACATTCCTGATACATTCCAGCGTTACACAGTGGGAAAACAAGTGGAAATAGAGCATTTTTGTCACCCCAGATTGACTCGATATTATTGACATCGTTTTCAGCATACATAAAACCTAGAAATCCAATTTATTGTGCTGAGAAATATTCGAGATCAAGAGTTATGTGTAATGAGAATCTGAGATCATCATGTACAACAATTCTAAAAAAAGCAATTTTTGTGATTTAGAATTCCAGTATCAAAGTCGAACAAAATTCAACAAATTATATTATGTTGATGAAATATTAAAGTTAGCTTTATCACGAAGTTTACATTGTCATTGGCATGTATTGAAATCAATGTACATTAATGCATTTTAACTACATATATAATCTAAAATTATAATACATTCCGACCAGAATTTTATGATTCCGACGCATTTATTAATTTCCAATATTGTTCAAGAACTTTTGAGAGCCATCATGAGCCATTGGTTTTTACATTTAAAATGAAAGCTTATGATGATACCTTCAATTAACAAGTATTCTAGATGCGCGAAAGGGCGCGACTGGGGTCACCTAATTACTTTTAAACATAATATATTAGGATTTTAACGATTTTTGAAAAATTATATCAGGTTCAAAAATTATAATCAATAATCATGGTTGAACAATAAATTGTGCTAACAAACCTAAATATAATTTAGGACTGATTTATCATTAATCGTCTAGAACTGCGTTTAGGAGACTACATATATAATTTTTGATATTGCCATTCAGTTTGCAGCTACCGATAACCTATATGTCAATAATACTCCATTAGATTATATCTAGCATAGTTTTCCTATTTCTACTTACACCCCTAAAATGCCCACTGTGCGTTACTATGGAAAATTCTTCCAAATATGGTCATGTGATATATCAAATTATCGGAAATTTTACTTCTAAACCGAATTCAACAATAAAAATAAGATCTAACTTAATTTGAACAATTTTTATGGGAGACAAGTCCGGCGAACAGTATCGGACGTGGTTACTTTGGGGAGCTGTCATGGCCGATATAGGTAATTGAAAATAGCCTCAATGTCCTAAAATGTTCGCACTACATCAAAGTACATGTGTACAAATTTTTGTGCTTTTATCAAAAAGATGAACAATCTGTCTAAATTTTATGGCTATGCCGCTGGACTATATGGAATATCTAAATCGGTTAATCCCCAAGTTCAAGTTATACAGTTATTATGGATCTACAAACCAATTCATTTCCAGGATTTATAAAGTTTGTTTGTATGTTCCGAGTTAATTGGAGATACTAGAAGTTTTCGAAATTTGATATATGGCATACAGGTGTAACTTTTCGACAACAAGTTGAGGCCTCCACTCGAAATTTCTCACTCCTCATCAAGTTGACTTCATTATCACATATTGATTAACGTGAAAATTCTTTAAATCGAACATACTTCGCGCCCTCTACGAGAAAAAATCTGAAAATTAAATAGAACATGTACATTAATGATGCAGAATGTTGCTCACACCAGATTATAATTGCTTACTCAGAATCGAATTATTTCACATAGCTAAATAAGACTATTTTGCAATGATTTCGGTAGAAGGATTCAAACAAATAATCACGATTGTTGTCTGGTTGTGGTCTGCCGCGCGGAGGGACCTAACAAGCAGAGCGCGCTAGTGGGGAATATAACACACGGTATGCTTTTCCATATAAGTTCAATATATTTTAAGAAATTTGAAGACTAATGCGGGTGCATGCTAGTAGGTGAACGTGTCTTCGCGACAGGACGCATATTTTCATACTATTTAACTTCGTAGGAGTGCGAATTTTTAGAGTATAAGAGAATTTTGAAGCTTTTTAAGAGGTGAGAATGACCTCAGAACTTGGCGAGGGATGATAATTTAAAAAACTTAAACTTGTAGTGGTGCAAAAGGTTACCCATGTCAGGGCCGTTGTCATAGTGCCAGCGGTCCCCCCAAATATGTCCCCCCGGACCTATTGCACAAGGCCAGCTGTCCCCCTGGACATGTGGCCCTAGTGTCAGCTGTCCCCCTCAGGGTCAGATGTCTACCACTCGGACTAATACTAGGGACCTAGAACAATAAATTTACAATGCACATCACTATAGTTTCATATTCTACATTTAAAGAAGTACGATTGGGGACATCTAACCCTGAGGGGGGACTACTGACACTAGGGCCACAGGTCCGGGGGGACAGCTGACACTAGAGCCACAGGTCCGGGGGGACAGCTAGCCCTAGGGCCACTGGTCCGGGGGGACATCTGACCCTAGGGTGAGGAGTCCGAGGGGGGAACATCTGACCCTGAGGGGGGGACTACTGACACTAGGGCCACAGGTCCGGGGGGACAGCTGACACTAGGTTCACAGGTCCGGGGGGACAGCTGACACTAGGGCCACAAGTCCGGGGGGACATCTGACCCTAGGGTGAGGAGTCCGAGGGGGGGAACATCTGACCCTGAGGGGGGACTACTGACACTAGGGCCACAGCAGGGTTCTAAAAAATGAGTGTAAAAATTAAGGCGCCTTAATTTTGGTCATTCATATCTACTCGCCATATTTTTTTTCGTCCGAGCTCCAACTGATTTACTAGACTTATTTTTTTTCAGAATTACCCCTCTAGGTTTACTCGCCTTAGTTTCTTTTCGATCCTACCCCAATTGGTTTACTCGCCTTACTCTTTTTTCAGTCATAGCCCAATTGCTTTACTCATCATATAACAACCTTTAATCCATTTAAGTATGAATAAATGTTGATTAGCCACAATTTTTCAAATTATACTTTGCACAATTACTGTTTACTATATGTAAAACACCATTATTAGCTTTTTCCTTATATAAGATTTTTAATAAAATATTCACCTTTGCCACTAATTGGGTTAATTAATTAAACTTTCAAAAAGCACTTGTTTCGAATATCTATTGTTCACTAAATATTTACTTTCCTTAAGTTTTACACGCCTTAATTTTTATATTTCGCTTTTTTCATTTATGATACTCGCCATACTATTTTTTCTTAAAATTAAAAAAAAAAAAAAGCTTATGGCGAGTAAAAAAATTAAGGCGTGTAAAACCCTGGGCCACAGGTACGGGGGGACAGCTGACCCTAGTGTAATAGGTCCGGTGGGACAGCTAGCCGTAGGGCCACTGGCCCGGGGGGACATCTGACCCAAGGGTGAAGAGTCCGAGGGGGACATCTGACCCAAGGGTGAGGAGTCCGAGGGGGGACATCTGACCCTAAGGGGGACCACTGTCCCTAGGGCTACATGTCCGGGAGACATCTGACCCAAGGGCCACAAGTCCGGGGGGACATCTGACACGGGGGGACCGCTGGCACTCCGACATCGTGACTAAGGTACTCCGTTTCTAACCTATCTTTAACCCTGATGTCCGATGAGGCGCTCACTTACAATGCATTTTAAATTAAAAGAATGAGTTGAAACCATCATATATATTATTACTATAAATGCGCCCTTGTTAAAGGTGGTGCGCCAATGTTAACAAAATCCTGACCACACACTTGATCATGATGCCAAAATCAGGTCTGGAGAACTATTCATCACAACTAGAAACTGAGAGATTGAAACACACGGAAATACATTGACAACTCGCTTAACACCGCAGTTGAGGAATACAGGGGGGAAAATATTTTGGGAAATATAATAATAATAATCGAACAAAAAATTTATGAAAATAAAACATACATCATATATTGATAAATATTTGAATTCAGTGCACTTGTTAATCCCAATTAACAAAATAGAAACGTCTCTAAATGTTAAATACAAACTGAATTCATCAGAATTAAATACGTCAGTGTGTTAATTACGCGAGATAATTATCGCATAGGAAATATACTCACATGATCTGTCGTTGTTATGGAATATATAAAGTAATCTTAGTAATAATTAGAAAAATAAAACAATATAGTAATTAGATTTAACACTTTAAAATGAACAGAAGTGTTAGTAAACAACGGATATTATTAAAACTAAATAATGGCACAAGCTAAGATAAAATAAAAATTTCTGAACTGCCCAAAAGGTGTAGAATTGAATTCTCCCAAATTAGTGAAAATATATTTTGGGTCACTAATCACATTTTTAGTTATGTTCCGGACAAATTTCACCAGATGTTGATGATGCTATAAAATTATGTAATAAAAATCGTGACCTCAGGTGCACCAGAACTCGAAATGACACCTTCCCTGAAATTTCAGATGATTCTCTATAGAACTCTGGTAACGAACACACAAACAAACAAACTAACTAACCAAGGCAGTCATTTTAGAAATGGGCCACTATAGTATAGTCGGCGCAGTATAAATCGAAAATTCAATAAAACAAATAATTAATGCTAACAAATTTTCGATAGATGTCTAGAAATTACAAAACACACGTCAAACTGTTGTTGCATAGTTGAGTTGCATTGTGAAGCATCTAGCTGGAGAAGCTCGCAAGTATATAGCATATACAGTATAACATTGTTAATACGAACACCAAAGAAGGACTGTAAAAATTTGCTCGCCTTATCAGGAATTCGTATTTACCAATGTCAATGTATTGAAAATCCCTTTAAGCATCCATAAATGTGTTCGTACTAACCTAACCGGAAATTCGTATTAACCGTGTTGGTATTAACGAGGTTCGAATGTAGTAAATATATACAGCATTGTTTGAATATAATAAATTAAAAATAAAGATTACAAAATATATACCAGATGTTGTTGAAATAGAGAGATCTGGATTTGAAGGTTCAACCGATAATAAGCTATTATAACCACTAAATACCATACTTCTCTTATGGTGATCAAATGCAACTCCAGAATCTCCATCAGAAGGCAAACTTTTTCGTTTAAAGTCTTCGGAATAAAAGTAACGCGATTTCTCGCAAAATTGGGATCTATTAAGTTGGGACAAAGTAATAATATAAAATACAGAAAACTAAGTGGTAGATATAATGTTTCGATGTAGGTGAATTGGAATACAAAAAACTATGCAACATTTAGTTCATATTTTGGAAACTTAAGTTAAAAAAAACTCAGAAGAAAAGTGTGAAACAAAGTGGGCATTCACATAACATAACAAACTCAAAGTGTGATCAATTGTTGCAGCTGTCTGATTGTACAGGACACAGGTACGGTCTGGTGCTCAGTTTCTGAATAATAAGTTAATCTTGATTAATAATAAATGAACTTTTGATAATGTAATAGCGAGTTTGCATGCCCGGACGCTTCGCGCTTGGTTACAAAGATACTATAATCGCTTCGCGGTCGATGTGTAGTTACTCTCTGAACCTCGTAAATAAAAAATATTAAAATATTTTCAAGTTGTGATTTTTTAAAATTATGTCAATTAAATGTGAGCAGGGGGACTTTAGTATGAATAGAATCTCGATACGTAGATTTTTTACTCAAGTCCCCAGAAAAGAGAAAAACAAAATGGAAAGTCTTCTATATTCCCTAAGTATTTTAATGTTGTTGGCAGTTGTGATTGAATCTCAAAAGCTTGATTCAAAGTTTTCTCAATGCATAAACGATATATACGTACATGAACTTCAAACTGCATGGCTTTTCAATTGTGCTAACTAGTACAAGGTGGCATGCAAATAACTATGAGGTTTAGAATGAGAGGCGCATTTGAAATTTGAGCCTTTATCAGTAGTATACGGGCGTGTAAACAAGAGTTAGATGGAGTTCTGTGCAATATCATTATCACATTTAGAATATTGATGGAAGTATGATTTTCAGGATTATAAGAACATCGATAGGGTCCACGACCCATTATTCAGATAACCATGAAATCGAGATAAGAAGTAGGAACACTTAATTATTAAACGACACCATTTGGTTAAAAATGATTCCTGAATTAATTTCTATATTTCAACTCACATGACACTCAGTCTTCGTCTCGACTCTCGAATGTAAGCCTTTACCGTGCTCTACTAAAAAGAACGTGATCAACATTGAGATTTCAATATATCTCACCTAATTGTCAACAAATCTAAATGACTAGAACAACAATAAGGATTTCTGCTTCTTTATTTGCTTGTCTTTATCTGTTGTGAAGTGCTTAGAGGGGAGTTTTGAGAAAACATGATAACAAAAAATGAGTTTCCAATGGTAAATAATGTTTTTAGTCACGTTAATTTTCACAGAGCCACCAGCTTGTTTTGTGGCGAAATTAATACAAACAGATCAATTTTATAGGTTGGTCAACCGAATACTAATTCATTAGTTGATTAGAAAATTAGTATGAAGGTGAAAAGTGACCGTCTAATTTGCACTTGAGGTTATGATTTTTGATCAAACAATATTTACACTTATGGTTGATACCATAAAATATTTAATACAATTTTAACAATTATGGTTGAATATTGAATAGTGAAACTGATTACAATCTACATGTATGGATAAATAATTAATTTTTGACACTTAACTAATATTAAATATGGCCTTAGTTTGTGCAATATGGGGGCGCCAATTCCAAATATTTCCTCACATCAAATTCAGTAAATGGTAAAATCTAATTATATACTAGTTTCAACTTTTATTTAAAGTGCATTTTATATCTACAAGGGAGTTTTTAGTGGTTGCGGAAAGTGGGACATATTGGTGAATATTGTCAATACTTCAATAGTGCATATAGAATTGAACCAGATATATGCTGGGCCGAGAATTGTAAAAGTTAATGAAAACAGTATCAAAAATCACATTAAAACTAAAAATATACGTAATATAAATTATTTTGGAATACACTGCATTGTATCAAAAACGAGAAAAGTACATTTATCATAGATTTTGAGTTTTGATTACTACTTTCATGGGAAGGGACGCAAACACTTCAAAATATTATAAAGTAGGTCATGGTTCTGAGAAGATTGAAACCCCCTGCTTTAAAGTATAAGAATTTCATGAGAGTTTTCAGAAAAATTGTTGTTAATAGCAGCAGATCTTCTTTTTGATCTAGTTATTTTCCTATCATCTTGAATTCGATTAATCGTCACTATTAATTTATTTAGATGCCTAACACATGCTCAGCACCTGGTGGCCGGAGAAATTATTCTGGCTAGCCATATACACCAGTCTTCAAACTACTAACAAAGCTTCAACACAATAGGAAAAATGGCTACGTGTAAAAAAAATGGGCACATTTTTATGCCCATATATGGTCATTTTGAAAACGGCGGGTGTTAGGGTCACAAAATGTATTATGGACGGATAGGAAGTCGGATATTGCAAGCATTTTGCATACGTATATTTTGATTTAGGTGCTTGGGTGTCTGAGAAAAGAAAGAAATCGTACCCTCGAATGAGATGATAGGCCATAAAGTTTCAAATTTTCACTTTTGTAATATTATTTTTGTCAGAGAAACATGGAAATTGTTATGTTGACACCAATCTTTCCAATTTTGGGGAATACAGTAAAGAGAATCATTGGAAGTGGTGAATCCAAAGGTCCGCTCTACTAAAAAGCTCATATATCGGGAAAGAAAATTGGAAAAGTCGAATAATTTTTTTTTTTCGGGAAATGCCATCAGGAATACTGTTAAATGATCTTAATCCTTGAAATGATGTGAAAAAGACGTCAAACGAACTGAGACCTGAAATGACTGGAAAGAAACCTGAAAAGGACCAGAAAAGACTTTAAATGCACTAAAATTACCTGATAAGGCCCTGTAGAGGACCTGGTTGCAATATTTTTCCAAAGGACCAGGGGCCTTATTCACTAAACTACTTAAACTTAAGTATTGTTAAAACTAAGTAAAACTTAGTTTTTACTTAGTATTTATCTAAAACTAAGTCAAAACTAAGTTATAACTAAGTATTTGGGTAGCTTAGATAGCAAAAACTAAGTTCGTATTCACAAAGGAAAACTAAGTAAAAACTTAGTTTTTACTTAGTTTATATCGAAAAACTATGTAAATACTTAGTTATTACTTAGTTTTCCTTTCGAAACTAAGTATTTATTAAAGTCTAGTACGAAGGTGACTTAACTTATCAAATTTGCTTTTATTTGATGTTTTACCATCATAAACATTCCTATTTGAATTACAATTAATGAAGTATACAATGATGGTAACACCTTCACAAACATTTCCGAGATAGATGATTTTTCATGTACAATTATAGCAGTGTGGTAGTGATGGGAGCACTGTTCGATTAGCAGGGAAAATACATATAAATAAATCCACAAAATATAAGACGTAAAATCCTACCATTTATCACGACATAATGGATATCAGCAGCAAGACTCGATCAAAGAACTTTTCAATCCAGGAAAATAATACTCTCATAGATCTAATTTTGGAGAATAAGGCCAAATTATTTGGAGCATTAAGTTCGTCCTTAACCTTTGATGAAAAAAGCGCTATTTGGGAAAGTATTGCTACTACCATTTCTCGAGAACATGGAAACATCAGAAGCAAGGATGATGTGTTCAAAAAATGGAGCAACATTTTGGTGAAGAACAAGCCTATCATTAGCGACAAATTGGATTCTGCTAGGAAAACAGGTGGTGGACCAGCTGAAGCTGGACTTACAGAGTTTGAATTGAAAATTAAGGCTATCAAGGGGGTGGAAACATTTGAGGGAATCTCTTCAGGAATTGATCTTTCATTGGGAAGTAACTGTCCATCGAGTGATGTTGATTTAATGATTACAAGTCCTATTGCAGCTTCAATACCATCACAATCGGGTTCCGAGTATGGACTAGATGTGAACCCTCCCAGAAAAAGGAGATTTACTGAAGAATTAAACACTGATTCTGTTAAGGAAAGCATTCTGCAAAATGAGGTTGCTAAATTAGGCTTACTGAAGAGCATTAATTCGAAAATTGAAGATTTAGCTGAGAATATCGACAGTAAAATGGATAGAATTGCCGATAATTTGGAATTGATGGTTTCAAACCAGAACAAGCTAATTTGCCTAATGTCCAATATCTATTCTGCTGGAATGCAACATATTCCCCCACCTTTACAGCAGTCTAGTCATTTGCTACAGGGATGTCATCAGCAACCATATTTCCCTCCACTTCATCCATTTTACCCGCAACAGGATAAAGATTAAGCATCGTTGATTGGAGTAGTATAACTAAATTCCAAGAATTAGTATTTTAGTGATTAAAGAACCTTAACTGATAATTATAAATACATTATTAGTCTACAACTACTATATGTCTATGCTTTATGTATTCCATTCCACAAGTAGTATATTAATTAACTAAATTATTTAAAACTGATTGACGGACTGACTGTCCGCTTGTAGTAGGAACTACGTCTAAGGCCACTTCATGCTCTTCAGCTCCAACAGGCAATTCAATTTCCCATTGCAAGCCATGTTGAATGCATATATTATGTAAAACCATCGTTGCTACAACTAAGCGACAAACTCTTTCTGGACTGTAGCATAGTGATCCTCCAGTCTTGTCCATAGATCTCCATCGACTTTTCCAAAGGCCAAAAGCACATTCGATGGTTTTACGGGTCCTCAGGAATGAACGGTTATATCTCCTTTCGCTGGGGGTTTCAGGAGACAATATTGGAGTGAGTAGATTAGGACGTAATGGATACCCGCTATCTCCTAAAAACCATCCATTTACAATTGGGACATCACCGCTGGAAATTCTCTGATTGATTCCAGACATTCGCCATATAAATGCATCATGTGTGCTTCCAGGCCACTTTGCTACCACATCAATGAATTTTAATTCGCTATCACATATAGCTTGTATGTTAATCGAATGTGTATTCTTTCGATTTACATAAATCTCTTCGTTATTTGAAGGTGCAACGATGGATACATGCGTACCATCTATACATCCAAGCACCAAATGAAATCCGCTCTTCTGTAAAAACGCTTCCTGTTGTTGGGTTTGTTTCATCTGGTTAGGAAATTGTATATAATCCTTAGCCACCCTGGAAAGTGCATCTGTTACGGCTGCAATACATCTAGATACAGAAGGCTGAGATATACCATGGGCAGTTGCGATTACAGTCTGAAATGTACCGGTTGCCATAAATTGTAACGCCACACCTAGTTGGGTGGTAGTTGGTATTGAATGTGATCTTGCAGTACTCCGATGAAGAGATTCCACAATTTTATCGTATAGCTGCCAAAAGATAACTCGAGTTATCCTGTAACGGCTTATAAATTCGATATCATTGTATGAATCCAGTGGATTCCTCCTATCTCTGAAAACTCTTTGATTGGTTAAACTAAGCGCAAGATATTCATCTTCAAGCAAAAAAAGAGCAAAAGCCATTTAGGATATTTGAATATCAATACTATGTAGAAACTGCTGCGGCTGATTATAAGTTCATATTTTTAAAAATTACCTACTTATTAAGAAAGAAATGAATGATTATGTGCATTATTCAACAAACTATGCAATTGTTTTGCTCGTGAAACTTAGTTTTAGAATGAATTACTTAGATCAATCTAAGTAAAACTTAGTTATTGCTAAGTTTTTAGGAACTTAGTTAAACTTAGCTAAAACTTAGTTTTAAGTTAGTTTTGTAGGAAAGCTAAGTTAAAACTAAATATTTTTTAAGCTTAAGCAAATGGATGAAAACTTAGCAAAAACTAAGTTTTCACTTAGTTTAGAGTTAAGTCTAAGTTAAGTTTAAGTTAAGTTTAAGTTAAGTAAGTTTAGTGAATAAGGCCCCAGGGGCCTTATTCACTAACATTTCTTAAACTTAAACTTAGTTTAAACCAAGTCTCGACTTAGTTTATGCTAAGTTTATTTAACTTCTCAAAACTTATCCAAAAACTTAGTTTTTGCTTAAACTTAAACTTAGTCTAAACTAAGTATTGACTTAGTTTTGCTTAAACTTAAACTTAGTCTAAACTAAGTAATTACTACTTTTTGCGAAGTTTTCTTAACTTCTCAAAACTAAACTCAGAGTGATACAACCACTATTAGTGATACAACCACGATAAGTTACGATAAATAATTAGTAAATAAATTAAATAATTGTAAAATACAAGTATATAATCGTGAAATATTCAGTTAAGTCTGGTAAGAAGTAGACTCAACTTTTTGTTTACTTTTCAACAGAAAACTAAGCAAGAACTAAGTTTTATCTCAAAACTAAGCACAAACTAAGTTCAAACTAAGTTTAGACTTAGTTTGAACTTAGTTTTGCTTCGTCAATACCGACTTAGTTTGTGGGTTAAACTTAGTTTAAACTAAGCACAAACTTAGTTTATGCTTAGTTTAAGCTCAAACTAAGTTTAAGAAGTTTAGTGAATAAGGACCCAGAACTAACCTGACCAAACATTTTTTTAAAGCCCAGACATGACCTGAGTTAACAATAGGGAACTTTTTACAAGCCTAGTGGAGGATATTCCCCAGGATAGAAATGGATTCGAGCATTTTCACTATACACTCAAGCAGGGTTTCATCTAGGCGTGCGAAAAGCGCCTCAGGCGCGTTATTTTGGAAGAAAAATATTCTAGGCGCGCGATAATCGAGAGATGCTCCCATAAACGTAATACAAATTGGCATAGCCTACTAAACATAAGGCCATTTCACTGAGCCAAATGCTCCAGGACCAAGGATAAGATGAAGGGGATTTTCTTATAAACCCATAATGTAAATATATATATTTTGATTAAAACTACAATGATTATCTGGTTTAGAAAAATAGTTAATAACAAGATTCGTCTGTAAATAAAAGTTATTCTAATTACAAATTTTCTTTAATTCAATCGGGGCGCATGCTTTTATCCGAATTTCTAGTATGCATTTGTCCGAACTTTGGAGTATGCATTTGTCCGAATTTCTTGTATGAATTTGTCCGACTGGAGTATGCATTTGTCCGAAACTTTTGAGTATGCATTTGTCCGAATTTTCCTTGTAATCATTTGTCCGACTGGAGTATGCATTTGTCCGAAATTTTGGAGTATGCATTTGTCCGACAAAGTAAGCATTTGTCAGTGAGTTTTTATGGATCATTGATAAAACACTCGCATTTCCAAGTGTGATTTTATGGTTTATTGTTAAAACGCACGCATTTCTAAGTGCGTATATATGGTGTCGGGGGAAAGCGTGCCCTATGAATGACAAATGCTTACATCAATGTAAATTCGGACAAATGCATACTCCAGTCGGACAAATGCATACGTCAGTCGGACAGATGCATACTTCAAAATTCGGACAAATGAATACTACAAAATTCGGACAAATGCAGCATCCCCATTCAATCATACTTTGCCTTTATAATGCTAGCTCCTTGTTTATTAACTTTATTTATATCCTGGACTCATGCCCAACTGTTCTGTTCTCAGATGTGCTATGGATACTATAGTGATCATAGTGGTGTTGCAATATTTCACATTCCTTCTTGGCCGCAAGACATAAATGATAAATGAAAACTTTTCTGCATAGAGATGGTGAGTATATCTTTACTAGTTGGACAAGATTAATTAATTACTTTATCAGTTTTCCTTTTAAGCTTAACATCACTTACATACTTTAATTAAGAAATAACTTATCTGTAAATCGTCTACATATAATGATGCTCTTTAATTAATCATACTTAATTATGTAATTATATGCTAGATCTTACAACACTGAAAACATTTTCGTTTGTGCTAAACACTTTGATCCTGATGATATCATTGACACACAAACTTATCTTGACATGATGGCCAAACGAAGAAGATACGACCAATAAAAGCTACATTGAAGAAAGGCGCAGTACCTAAAAACCTTCCTGGTGGCCCTGATCTTCTTAATGATCACACTATCAAGTATCAGCGGCTTGATAGAGACAAAAAGGAGCATGATTTACGGATCCAAGTATGTCAAGTTGTGCTAAATATAAATGTTTTGTATTTTTACATGTTGTATGTTATTGATATTATAGGCAATGAAACAGTGTTGACTTGTACGAAGAAGAACAGAGAAAATTCAGTGTCTCTAAACTAGATGACATAATCACTAAATCATCTAACATTAAGATCCCCAAGGATGGATTTTTGGCACCTTGATGCCACATTTATATTGTCAATATGACATCAAATACAGTAGTGATTTCAGTCCAAAAGATTATTACTATTGACAAGTTTCTTCAAGTTAAAGTGTTATAATCGTGGAACCCTTGTGAATCTCTCAATCAGCTGTATGTTTGAAAACCGATCGATATGGACATTGATTGATTAATCAACACTCTTGGAAGGGAGTTCGTCTCAAGGACCGAGATTCTTTGCCACTTATACATAATGGTGCCACATTTAATTGAATGTCTACTCGTTGGTTAGAGTCTGGGGAAGCTTGCCAGTTCACGAGGGAAATATACAGTTCAAACCTTCACGAGTTTTCACCATTCAAGTATTGCACTGCCTAAACTTTTAGAATATAGGAAAAAGGAAAAAGGAAAAAAGAGTATATTTGTAGCCCTTAGGCTAAATTGCCCGTACAGAAATAGTATTAAGAAAAAAAAGGAGAAATATGAGATAATAGTAAATAGCGGCTGATATGTTAGCCATGCTTCTGGTCCCCTGGAGGGTTGTCGCTGATCTTGAAAAGAGTCAACTAGCTATCTGACCAGGTAGTTTTTTAACCAGATAGCACCTGTTAGACAGAAGCCCCGACGAAGAGGACAGGAAAGGAAAATAGGAAAAATAACAATAAGAATCCTCTCTCGGTGATATCTAAAAAAGGAACTCTAGAGGGTGTTAGCTATAATTATTGGTAATGAAATAATCCATAGGGTATTAGAGAGTTCTTAAACCGGTTGGTGTTGGTTTTCGGGACAGGTAATTTAGGTGAATTCCGGAAGGAGTATCGTTTCGATTTCGGTTGCGGTAGCAGATGGTGTAATCTATGTGATGCGGAATTGATGAAGGTGAAAAATTTCTTAGATAAATTCTCCCTCCGAACAGTAGTCTTATCTAGGTGATGTTTCGAACATGCCGCATCATAACCCAACTCGGTTCTATTATTTTCATGGCCGGCGAATGTGGAATTACCTAAGTATTGTCATGATTTATACAAAATGATTTTATTGAACACTATTTTTGGAGTATACAAACAGATGTAAAACTACAATGTATTGTTTCGTCAAGTCCTGGAAAATGAGAGGGAACTTAAACAGTCAAATATTCTCAAGTTGTATAATAGGAAAGATTATGGCCATAAAGATAGAGATTCGTTTATGGAATTTTACAGCAGCTTCGAAACCCATGAAGATGATCTTTATCGCAGCCAGCCGGAGAATTTTGATATCACACATAGTGTGTGTGTGTGTGTGGCCACTCTTTTGAAAAAATTTCCTGAATTCATACACAAGACAACCTCTAGCTTTTATCAGAAAAGTGAAAGTGAATAGTGCGAAGACTAAGTTAATGAGTGTATAGATTGCTTAGTACAGAAATAATAATAATAACTAACCAAGGCACTGAGATTAGAACTGGGCCACTATACTAAAGTATAGTCGGCACAGTAAAAATAATAAAGGCAGTGATTCCAATACTGGGCCACTATACTATAGTATAGTCGGCACAGTAAGAATGTAAATTCAAAGTTTTTTGTATTTTATTATATGTATACTTTACATTTAGTTTAAGGTAAACAGCCATGTTGAAGCTTCTACAATGTTATTATGCTCCTAGAAGCTTGAATTCAAGAATATAAATTATTGTTGTCCAAATACTTTTGGCCGGTTAGTGTATAATCAAATTAGTTTCGGGACTGGCGATTTCCACTTTTATGTCCAAATTTTGGACAAAACGGTCTATAAATACTAATATGGACAATTTTGGTAAATCAGAACAGTGTCTAAGGCATTATATATAAATAATAATTCCTCAATTTAAATTCCCTGAAACCACTGATTTATGAAGGATGTCTAAAGACGATTAAAAGAAATGGAAAAATAGAAGCGTGAAGTGGTAGAACTACAGTAGTTAAAAACGAATAAGGATAGTGGAAGGAGAGATAATGCATAACGGCATCCAAACGATGTCTAAGGTCAAGCGATTTAAAATAAATAGTAGCACATGGTGTTTTATTTACTATACAAATACTTAGATAAGCTATAATTACTATAATCATATCTAAGTACGTGGTATTGTTCAAGGTGGAACATGAAATACTTGGCTTTAGTGGATAGCAAAGTGGGCTAATCAGCGGTAATAGCATAAATTATGAGGTCTATGCATTTGATCCATTTCTTAAATATACGTATGTGTTGCTAGGATACAAAAGGACCATATAAATGTAATTTATATCAAATTCCATCTATAAGTCAAGATATTTATAATTTTTTTCCTAGACTTCTCAATAATATCAAGTTTCAAGAGCTAAACTTAATACAACAAAAAATAAGCTTTCAGAGCTTTCTAGAGATCAATTTTTCTTCTAGTTACGAGATATTTGTCTATAATTAGTACATCTCTTATGGTTTCCGAATTTGGTACCACTATTTTATAGAGTTTTCGATGAGAATTTTTATATATTTAGTCCCCGATCATTTATGGTAAGATATGGTCAATCTTATATCTACAGAAAGTTCTGATTTTAGATATAACGGGTCACTAATTGACATCCTTTGACCCAAATGTTACATCTAGAGATGCACCGGATATCCGGTTCATATCCGGTATCCGGACAATTTCGTTGATTTACCGAAAATCCGGTCCGGCCGGAAATTAATAGGAACACGGTCGGTCAATATCAAAATCATGAATTGATGAAAACTACAATAACTAACTTAAAATTTCTAGATAAACTTGCTATAATAAACCTATCGAGACACTAATAATGAAAATCTAATAGTTCATATTTTTCTGAATAAAGAGATGTTCTCCTTTTTCGGTTACAATTTCTTACGCCTTTCTTCAAATACGATTCCAGCACTAGTAATAACCATTAGCATAAACTGGCTAAGTGGAGCGCGTAAATATTTAATCGCAACCTTAACTAAGTTTGGATATGACAGACCATTTTATTTCCACCATAGTAGTGAGTTAGAAGATCTTGGGAATAGGAGATTGGTTAAATATCTATAAAGATCTCTCCTATAAATGTTTAAGGTTTTCATACTAACTTTATTCTTCGCCAAGCATAAATTAATCTGTACCTTGTCAATAACAATTTCGTCAAAACATGTACGTGTTGAGTCATGAATATCTTGCCGTAGGCGTTTATTCTTCGGCGAACCTTAGCTCTCTTGATTGCCCTCCGAAGATAAATCAAAAGGATTTTCATCATTTGATTCCAAAATTTCTATGAAGAGTTCTTTCTGTATAATATTCAATAGCTGTTGCTTGAAAAATGACTTCTTGAACCTTGAATCGAAAAATGTGTCATAAGTATAACTATTCTTCTATATATATACCTACAGTTGTGGACTAAGGGGGGGGGGGGGCAGTCGCTCGGGCCCGAGCCAAAAGGGGGCACCTATACAAAACAAAGCTGTAATATTTGTATTGAGAAATGTGTTGCATTACATTGTTTGAATAGTGAAGCAATAACAATGATAAGGTAAATTAATTTTGAACAGTGAACCAATAACAATGATACAATTAATAAACAGCACACCTTAAAAGAAACAAGCCTAGTCCTGATCTACGTTTACATTGAATTTTTCGAGTCTAAATATATTCTCCACTTCTCAGTAATGAATCCCATTCACAAGTCGGGGGCAACTAAAAGAAAAGAACGTCACCTTCGCGAAGAGCAACTGAAACAAGAAACGTCTAAACTTCCTACTAGACTCATTCTTTCACTTATAATCACAATCCCAAGAATTTCCAGCCGAAGACTAAGAGCTTTCTACTTCAACAACTTCCTTAGTACCACTTGGCGATTCATTTGTAACTAATTCAAACGAATTACTTGCAGTATGGGACTCCAGTTTTATCGAGTCAGAGTAACAAGTTCCAGAGGTTGTAGAAGAGCAACACGCTTTAACTCAGATAGAAATACAACTTGTGAATAACATTGGGTTGTGGGACGATATATCAGAAGACATACGAAATCGTTGGATAGCAAAGATAGTGAAGATTGTAGAAACAATTGTAAGGACCCTGTAGGCTTACATTCAGGGGTGTCCCCAAAGAAACTCCTAAAGGCTCGTGGTTGATGTCCGCCCGGGGCCCAATATACCAATAAAACGTCTCTGTATATATATATTAGCTTGATACACGAATCGAAAGAAAATTGTAGTCGAAATATATTCATGGTCTGAACTCCCTGGGATTTTTCCTTTTTGGTCAAATAATGCAAAATAATCTAATTTAAAGTATTGCTTCTCCAATGGAAACTACATCGCTACTAAACTATTAGTTAATTCTTCAAATGTCTGAAATATTCTCAAATTTCAAGAGAAGGTCAAATCAAAATGAATTGAGAATTATATCACTTTTTGATTGGATTGAACGAATTCGCTAATAGAAAAATATCGATTTGATTGATCTGCCACTTATAAAAATGATCGGGAAATGATCGGAAATGATCTGATCAAATGTAGAGAACAATTGATTTGAATTGATTAGATTGATTTGATTTGATTTGATTAATTTGATTTAATTTGAAAAATTTGATAACTTTATCTGATAACTGAAATTGGAATTACAGTCAACTCCGCTTAATAGAGCCACCTCGGGACCAGGTTGTTTTGACCCGATAAAGCGGAGAAACCGATTAACCGAAAATATTGTAAGCCAAACTGTAATTCTGTCAAATAAATCCTGTGAAATTTTGACCCGATTAAGAGAAACCGATTAACCGGTGGCTCTATTAAGCGGAGTTGACTGTATTTAAAGTAAAATACTTTATCTTTCGTTTATTCTAAATATCAATGTTATTACAGTTGTGCCACCACTTATTTCTCGAAAAGTAGCTGCGCTAAAGAATTATTTTTTATAGACTATCGGTACCAATCTTGCCATCTAAACATCAATTTTCCTAAACTATTTACTTGCAGTGGACCACCAATTAGTAATTGGTGTGGTTTATAATGCTTAATAATCGACTTCAGATTTCAATGTAATTGATCCATTTTCACTGGAAGATGGTTTGATAGCCCCACAAATTTGGGACAAGTTGAAACCTTACAAATGCAATCACTACTGACAGCAGGGGTGGCGCCAGGATTTCCCCGACAGGGGGGCTAAGATCCCCGACGGGGGGGGGGCTAAATAGAGGGAACGCGATCAGCTGCCCCGTATAAACTTTACCCGACGGGGGGGCTATCGCCCCCCCTGCCTCCCCCTTAGCGCCACCCCTGACTGACAGTGGAGTTCGCCTAATAGTAATTGCTCTAATTGCAATATAGCTCTATTAGCATGTTATTTTCAGGTCTCAAGCGAGCATTCAATATTAAATAAGTTCCTCTAATAGCAACTTCTCTTATTAACAAGGAAATTTCGTCAAAACTCGACTTGCTAATACGCGAACTCGACTGTTTCTATAATTTAGTACAATACAAGCGATTAACATGAAGTTCTACTATAAATGACAGGAGCAAATACAAAATTAGTACACTCGAGGAACCCCAATGACAACGATGATACTAGAGGTGCACCGGATCCGAGATGAGGTTACCGGATCCACCGGATCCGAATATGTATGTGTATCAACTATTTAATTGATTCTATTAATCCAAGTAACCTCTAATTACTTACAAAAACTATTCAATAGTGACATACTCTACGCCAATTAAATTTATTATAATTTTCATGAAGTAATAGGAGACATAAATTAATTAAATATCTCTGATTGACAGATTGAGACAATTTTAATGTCTTCATACTAACGAAGTTTTACTTTACCATATATTAATTACTACAAACTTAATATAACTGTATTTTCTTTCCAAGCGGATCCGGATCCGGCCGGATCCAAAAAAGTGGATCCGGTGCATCCCTAGATGATACCCATTGGGGGTACATTTGCAACCTATCTAGGGGTCTTTGTCAGGTTGCCGTGGGATTATTATTACTTAAAAATAAAATATTTGAGTCATAGGCGACTGTGAACGTTGCAATACATGTCATAATAATAGGAATCCAGTGGAAATTCGATACTAGAGTACTGTTTTGAGAATCCTAAGGGAATGCATAGGAATCTAATGGGAATTCCCCTGAGAATCCTGGGGTATGGGAATGAGAATTCAACTTCAACGGTAACCCTGGTATTTGCGGAGAATAGGTGAAGAACCACTTATTTAGAGTTTTAATTTGTTAATTATTAGCTAGATTTTAGATATATTTGCCCTATGGCAGACTCAGATGCGGTTGATAACGACATAATTGAAGAAATACTTGATGATGAACTTCTTATAATTGACCAGGAACAAGATTTAAAAACAATTTTTCAAACAGTTCAACATGATGCTTATACTGATGGTGATATGTTATCTGAAACAACCACCCACCAACAGTGTCAGAATATAGTTCCTTGAGACATCGAAGTAGACCCAAATGGTATAATGAGTTTTTCAATCCCATTTCAGAAAAACGACACAGATGTAAACAATGCGGGTGGACTGAATGGCACCCATCCATTCGTTGTTTAACCTCATTCGTCATTTTCAAACTGAAAAGTCAAAAGAATGTCAAACACATTATCAGCAATGGAAAAAAGAACAAGATCGTTCACAGCCCAAGCTACCATCAGTAGTCAATTGAGAAATCTCATTTGCTAAACTTTCTAAATTTGATCATTTATTAGGTAACTTTATCGTATATTCAGAGGTGCCACTTAGATAGGTCGAAAGTGATGAGTTTAGACCTTTTTGCAGAGCTTTAAATCCCAAATATAATGTTCTGTATATACTTAAGTTGAAAAATTCGATTCTAAAACCAATTATGTTTGAGAGTCAACAGGAGTTCCGTAAAAGCTTGATCAGTGTGATTTTGAGCCATTAACCATAGATGGTTGGTCGAGCAGAAGATTATCGAGTATGCTGGGGATGATAGTTAATTATATAGGCGAAAATGGAAAATTCAAGGCGGAGCTATTAGGTATTAAAGTATTAAGGACAGTATCACAGGGAAAAATATCGCACAATTTATAATCGATATGGCGAACGATTGGGGAATATTGGATAAGATAGTAAGAATCGGTTCTGATAATGCAGCAAATATGGCAAAAGCACTTGGGATTTTTTTAGTAGACTACGTTAACCCGCATGATGATCTTACTATTGAGGATGAAGGTAATCTAGATGGATAGATAAATGAAGAAGAATTTTTGACAATTATATTGATATTGATACAGAAATTGCAGACATACCAAATAAGTTTGTGGAAACAGCAGTAACTGAAATTTTTGACAATCTCCGCAGAAATGAGAGTGAGAATTTCGAAAACAATGAAATATTAACCAGTCTACGAATGCGAGGACTTCTATCAATATGGGGACGCTGTGTTTGTCACTTGATCCAACTAGCTGTGCAGGAATATTTAACTCGTCCTCCTGACTATCACAGTAGTATAACACAGTTGAAATCCAAAACGAAAACGTATATTAAATGTTGCAAAAGTCATCCCGATGTGCTGAAGTATTTATAGAAAACAGATTTTCACTTTCCCTAAATAATCAGACGCGATGGGATTCGATATACGTTATGATTGAATCCCTGTTAGAAGCTGACAAAAAGGGTTATCTACAGTTATTACCTGATGTGAAAATCAAGTCACTTAAAAAATCGGAAATGTTAATCTTGCGAGATTTAGTTGAGATATTAAAACCCATTCGGTTATTCACTATCGAATTTCAGCGTACTCTAGGGACAAGTTATATGGTCTTTCCTGCCTTAGATTCGGTATATCAGCAATTGTCCGTTAACGATGAAGATCCAAACTCTCCAGCTCAGCAACTTGCTTCTATCGTAAAAGAACGATTTTCAGACGTCAAAGGGGATAACTTTATGATCATAGCTAATTGTTTGGATCCACGCTTTGCTAATAAAGCTTTGGAAACTTTGCTTTTAGTGAAAAACTGAAGGATTGTATGAAAGTGGTGATTGATATTCATCAGAGAATAAATCCGCTCCCTCCAGATGTACTTCAAGAATCCCCACTAACTAAAACGTAAAGTTTATTTCCAAAGAAGACAGTTGTTATCTCTTCCTCATATTCTAGCATCATTGAAGAACGAAATACATTCAGAGATTTCTCAAGATACTTCGCAGATGACATCGATATCGATAGTCAAATTTGGGGGGTTTATAATGGCATTAGGATGCCGATTTTACATAGATTATCTAAAATTTAACTCATTCCAACACCTTCGACGGCTGAGAATGAGAGATTATTCAGCATTGCGACACGAATATGTTCTCCTTTTAGAACTACATAGTTTGAGTGGAGAAACAATCGAGATGTTGGTCACACTAAAAGACCGATTGATGACACAGAAAAATGAACTTCGATTGTAGAATTAGAGTAAATGGCCATTGGACCCTATAGTGTAGAAATTATTTATTTAGAAAACTAGATATCTTGTCTAAATGTCTTACTAAACAATTATGATTAATCGTATTTAGACTATATAGTCTATTTCATTATTTAAACCTTTATTGTATATTATTGCTTACTCGAGCGTTTCGATAGCTAAGGAGCCCCAAATTGTAGAGCAAATGGACTTATTAGCAAGCGAAATGTCTTAGTATATTTGAATGATTGATTTGATTTGATTTGATTGATTTGATATGATATTATTTGATTTGATTTGATTGATTTTATTTTATTTTATTTGATTGATTTTATTTGCTGGCCCCGACTCAATGATTCGATTTGAATGAATTGATGATTTGATTATTGCATATTTTGAATGATTTGAACGATGGGATGTCACAAAAAGGATCTAAGTGATAGATCTGAATGGTATCTTAGGAATGATCTGACTATAAATATACCAAAAAACAATGAAAATCATCGATTGTTACCATGTCTTGTTAAATAAATAATAATCTCAATATATCCTCTGTAAATTTCCATTGATAATTTAAGAGATTATGTATGCCAACATGGTCTGCATAAACATTCATATCGCCCTTCTATGTTCATATAACCGCTCTAACATGTAAAATGTACTGTTCCATATAGTGACTAAATCCTGCAAAAGCTTAGAATCTCCAACACTAAGTTCTTTATAATTTCATTAAGTCTGTTGCATGCCAATGGTGAATAACTGAAGTATTTCACAATGTTCCTGCCGATATTGATTATATCCCTTACACCAGGCCCGGATTTACCATACGGCAGATGCGGCATATGCCGGGGGGCCCGCGCTTGGGACCCTCCGGTGGGTAGATTTTTTTTAGACAAAAAATGTTCAAATTCGATGTATCTACTTTATGTGCCATAGTTTGAGTATTACTATATAGTCTCTTTGTCCCGCGCAATGAAGCAACTATCATACCAACGTGACCTAATTCTTTGATTTTCGACTAAATGAACCAGGGTCTTATTTACTAATATTAATAATTAATCCAAATTCTACTAATTGTCCTGAGAATTCAAGTATTAAGTTTACAAAAAAATAGGGGGGCAAGCCCCCAGATCCCAAATCAATCACTCGCTACGCTCGCTCTTAAACTCCCTTACCAGACAGGTTCTAATCCGGTGCCTCGGCTCTGCAAACGTATTGAATTTCAGACTAAATTCAGATGTACTATATTTCTTTATTCGTAAACACGAGCCCTTCTTTCTAGGTAGCTTTGTGACGGATCGGTGCTACACACATCTAGTTAACGGCCGCTACGCGGCCTTACACCTCCCTAAACCAATAATTATATGACTCCATAATTTTGAATTTCACCGATTTGTTTACATATTTTGTCAGCAACAACAATAAATATTCATGTTGAATTTTATTAATGCGAGAATCGGAATCAGCACACTCACTCGTTCACCTATTACACCAACTGGAAGCCAGCCTCTGGGTTCATTTTGAATTTTCAGCAATTTATTTACTTTATTAAAAACAACAACAATAAATATTGATATTAGAAATTTCTAAATGCGAAATTTAGAATCAGCATACTTGTTTACCTATATGACTATTTGGAAGCTAGCCTCTATCTCAATTATAAGTGCGGTTTCTATTCTCCTATCACATGAATACAAGCCAGACAAACATACCCACATACAACAATCGAGTTTTAATTTCGTTAACACACATGTGAAATGTTGATGGCATGGGGAGGAAAAGGAACTTCGTTAATCTTAAATATTTTATGAGTAGGCAATATTTTCCCTAGCACTCCATGATTGATCCAACCAAAAATCAGTTTTCTGTGGGCTAAAGGAAGCCAATTTTAATCGTTTGCAATATGATCAAGGGGCCCCGCGCCCGCGGAAAAATATGCCACGGGCCCCGCGCAACCCAAATCCGGCCCTGCCTTACACTCCTCTGTAAAAATCTCAGAATTTAGCGAAATTTGTAGAGTATATATGAAGCAACCTTCACTATCTAACTATGCCAATTCAGCTCCCAAAGAAATATCACGTAACCAGATATGACAATCAAATGGTGGAATTTTCCATGACTCTATCAAAATCTAGGGGCGTGCCCCCTCGCCCCTCCGAATTCTACGCCTATGATAGTCGGTAACCCATAAGTAATCAATACATTTAATATCTCTAACTTGTACCTAATACCTACTACCGCTGAAGTACCTGTTTTTCCCCACTGTAGATAGTCGCCAGTATAATATTTGTTAAGTCAGTAAGAGTAGTATTTTGTAATAAGTCCTGCCGGATATGCTGTTATGTTTGTAAGCAATTACTGCAATGCTTAGGTTGGAAGGATGATGACAGATTATTATAGAAAGGCGACAAATTCTCAAATTTTCCATATAAAGTCAACTCCAGCTATAACCAAGTCGGATATAACGAAGTACCTGCTTATAACGAATTTAGTCAATGGTCCGGAAATCCTTCAATCTTATTAGAATATTAAAACTTCGGTTACAATGAAATGGATATAACGAAATTCCGGTAATAAAGAAGTCGTTTAAATCCCATATAGCCTCTAAGCTATTTATTTTACTCCGGCTATAACGAACTCTGGTTATAACGAATTTTGCTCTTAACGAACTCCGTTTAAAACGAAATCCGTATATAATGACTCAGATTCAACGAAATTAGACTCGTAACTAATGCGCTTCGCTTGATAGGGCGCTTCGCGGCAGAACACAACCAAAAACCAACCGCATCGCGGTTGGTGTTGTGGTTTACATAATTCTAACATTGATTATAAAGCGTAAATAGGCCTAAATAGTCAAATTTAACAATGTAAAATTATAGTGATTATGTCATCATACGATAATGAGTAAGCATATTGGCATTCTGGTGTGACCAACGTGTCTATTAAATTTTCAGATTTTTATCTCTCATAGGGAGCGAATTAAGTGCGATTAAGTGAATTTTCGAGGTTCTCGAAATGTGACAATGACGTCATAACTTGTCGAGGTGTGAGAAATTTTAAGTGGAAACCTCAACTTGTTGGCGGGTGCCAAAAGTTACCCCTATATGCCAAAAATCACATTTGGAAACCGTCCAGTTTCTTCGATCAACTCGGAACATACAAACAAATATATATATATAAGTACACATAGGTTTGTGTTTTAATTTAACTTGTAATGAACTAATTTAAGATCGAACTCCGCTTATAACGAACTCCGGTTATAACAAACTCCGCTTATAACGAAATGAAACTACGGTCCCGAGTACTTCGTTATAACTGGAGTTGACTGTACTCATTCATTCCAGAGATATTCTAGTTTCAGTATGAATATAATAGCTGATGATTCAGCATGTTTTCTGTGCTGGTGTTCGCCCAACGCCAACCAACACATTCGAAATATAGAAGTCACAAAAATTGTAAAAATATATTTTTTTTGTATCACCTCAAGGTGTTAAGGCCCATTTGAAAGAGGTGTTACGAGGTATAATTACCAATTGATAAATTGGAAGTTTGTATCCATTTGTCTAATCTTTGAGATTAATGATATCTAACTAATTACTATCAATAATTATTAAGTATATTAATAATTAAACGCCAATTTTAATGTACAGTTAAATTCATTTGGATGCAAGTTAAGTCGAATCAAGATTCTTCGTGAAGCTCGAGAATTTTATGGAGACTGTTGTCTTTCCAAAGGCAGTGTCTATTGTGAATTGGTTGGAGTACGGCTGAAGACTGCGAACACTCGAGCCGTCCATATTCCACGGGACTCGGGGGAATATCGATCTGATCGCCAGTAAATGTCATTAGGAGTGAGTGTAAAAAATTTCCGCAATCTACTTATAGTCCAGAACTAGTCCCAAGTGACTACTGACTGTTAGGAGAGAAAAAGCGTCAACGGGGAGGAATATTTAAGTAGTTTAGTACCTTGAGGGAGGTGTAGATTTGTGGGAAAATGGGAATTTTTCGATACAGGCAAAGACAACATACCAGAAAGGTGGGAACGGAGCATAAAACTCAAAAAGTACAATGAAACCTTTGATAGTAATTTAGTTTAATTAAGTTTAATTAGTTTAACTAATTTTATGATAACTAGTGCTGTTTATATGGGACAATCCTTGTAATTCAGGGTTGATAAAAATAATGAATCAAAAATATCGATCTGTGACGTTGAAGTTTACTCAGGATTGAATAAAAATTATAGAATTGAGAAAGAACAAATGCTAACTAGATTACTAAAAAGCACCATTATCAAATTATATAAATTATATAACATATTAACAATAATATAATAAATACAAGTTGCTTAATATAATTTCTTAAGTTAAGAAAAAACTGTGATTCAAAAACAGGGGAAATCTGAGATAAAATATTTGATATAAACTATTTGCCAAATAATAATATTTTGATTGATGGCAGAGTATTTCAGTTAAATAATGATAGGGTACAGGCTCCTATTTAGACATTGACTTAATAGTCAGGTCGCTTAACATCGATTTCGCGAAACACTGGACAAAAGCACCAAATTTTTCATACGTAATCTTTATGACCCTGGCATCAAATTTTTCCGCGGCCCCACGACGAACGGATACATTTTCGATGTTATCTTGTACTTTTAAAATTGCGGCTCTCTACTAAATCGCCGGTATTACCCCGAACGGCAACTTTCCAACTCTGGTCTACTTTTAAAGACCAGATTCGTTGTCCACATGAAATTCCCCGTCGTTTAAGGGGTCACTTGCCCATAGTTTATCCCTAGCAACGCAATAATATCTCAGGAATGTGACAACATTCCTTTCTCAAAATTTGTCCTAAACCTATCGAGTGACCCCTTGTTCGACTCCCAACAGCTATCTGAGTCTAGTTATAAACATAGTGACACTCTAAATCGTTATCTGATGCTGTTTACGACAATTTCCTTAGTTATCATTACAGTATATTCTCTCTAATAGTCCACCAGTGGGTAAAAGGACCCAGGTGGACTATTAGAGAACATGGACCATTAAAGAATTTAGCCTTAAGCAGAGGCGGAGCCAGGATTTTCAGGTAGGGGAGCTGAGGGGGGGCAGGGTAATTTCAGGGGGGCCCACACTGTACAACTTTGTTACTCTAGGGGGGCCAGCCTCAAAATAGGGGGGGCCATGGCCCCCCTGGCCCACCCCTGGCGCCGCCACTGGCCTTAAATAACATCAAATATACATAATATACTAACATACGTTATAGTTAAAGTATATTAGTACAAGCAAATATAATCGAGAATATATAGAGTCAATATAAACTATTAGGGAGTATGAACTGTACGTAAGTAATACGTAATAAAATCTGGTAATTACTAGTCCATCTGTAGTTAGGGGGCCCATGTGGACGTTAGCTTAAATAACATCGAAACTAATTAAGGTGGGCAAATAGAGAAGTGGACGTTTAGAGAGAACTGAGTGTATCTAGAAACATTCTGGACACTTAACACATAATGGTGACGTGCCCTTCGGTCTCGGTCGCTTTGTGACGGATCTGTGCTACACACCTCAAGTTAACGGCCGCTATGCGGACTTACTCCTCATACTTTTTACCATGGAAATGGTAGTGGATGTTATAACAAGCATTTCTACCATTTTCCATAGTTTTAACTTGTTTACTAATAATACCCGTTGGAAGCTAACTTATAGGTTGATTTTGAATTTTAATTAATTTGTTTACCTATTATAACATCTGGAAGTTAGTTTATATCTTAATTAGAAATACGGTTTCGATTCCCTAAATACAATCCCGACAAACACACAAACAAACAAATAACAATCGAGTTTTAATAATAGATATACTGGACTTAAGCTCTAAAATCTTTTAGTTAACTTAACAGAGTTTTAGAAATATTGCTGCTAGGTCCCGACAAATTACACACTCACGAAATCATCGATAGCAAATTGACTGTTCCTGCAGCTGCATGAAGTAGGGTTAAGAGTATTAAGACGTACTTTCGGATACTACTTACTCTATTAGCCGATTTTTCCTCCTATCTGATCCACTATAAATGATTCGGTTAATACGTACCAGTGTTTCATACAGGATTTGCATACAAGGGTGGAAATCTGGGTTATGTAAATTATCAAGGGGGGCACTAGAAGGAGCAGGGGGGGAGGAATGCCCCCCCTACAACCCCCTGTATGAAACCCTGCGTACTCAGATATGACGTACCTCTGATAAGACGTACCAATTTCTATTCCCAAGAAATAAATATACTTGTATTTTAAATCGGTTAGACGTACTCTAGAAAACTAATACTGTAGCAGAATTGTTTTAGTGAGTAGGTTAAAACTAAATAGTTAAATCTCATCGTTAAGTATTAAGTATGTTAAAGACTTGAATACCCTACATCGTATTTATACCATCAAATAAGTCAGTATTTCGACTTGTGGATTATGTGTACAGATAAGACGTACCTCAGTTAATACGTACCATTTCTTGTTTCCTCAGATAGCTATTGGGAGTCGAACAAGGGGTCACTAGATAGGTTTAGGACAAATTTTGAGAAAGGAATGTTGTCACATTCCTGAGATATTATTGCGTTGCTAGGGATAAACTATGGGCAAGTGACCCCTTAAACGACGGGGAATTTCATGTGGACAACGAATCTGATCCTTAAAAGTAGACCAGAGTTGATTTTGGAAAGTTGCCGTTCGGGGTAATACCGGCGATTTAGTAGAGAGCCGCAATTTTAAAAGTCCAAGATAACATCGAAAATGTATCCGTTCGTCGTGGGGCCGCGGAAAAATTTGATGCCAGGGTCATAAAGATTACGTATAAAAAATTTGGTGCTTTTGTCCAGCGTTTCCCGAAATCGATGTTAAGCGACCTGACTATAAGGGATGGAAAAATTATGGTTTTCAGGAATAAGGGATGGCGAGGATATGACCGTCCGCGAAGCACGCAGTAAGGTAGGGGGTGCAAGGGATGGCGAGTTATTACGATGGGATGGCGAGAGCCATCCCTCGCCATCCCCTAAATGAAGCCCAGGGGTATCATACAATGTATATAAAGTAGTTAAATCCAAATTCTCACTCACCCCGCCCAGAGCCAGGTAAACATCCCGGGGGCGCGGTAAAGCCCTAATAGGGAACTCATTGTCTATAATATGAGGAAAATTTGAACAGCTTCAATTCGGGTCTAGTACCGTTCCCGGTCCGGTCGTTCACTATCGCTGAGAACCATTTCAATCACTTCAAAACTTGGATGATTTTCTGGATTTGAAAAAAATGAAGTTAAATTTTGGCAGCGAAACAAAACGGCACGAGAGACTTATTTACGAGTAAGTAGGGAACTCAAAATTAAAAAATAATATATCACCACTGAATTTTTATTGAATATAATTAGTCAGAGTCAAGGTTGTTGGCGACAAGTTTGACGCCATTTATTCGGGAGAAATAGGTCAAATATGAAAAATCGGTAACTGTTATTAGCAGATTTTATTTTCTGCATCAAATGATATAAAGAAACATATAGTAAATGTTTAATATAACATTGTTTAGATTTGGAACAAAAATTTTTAATTCCTGAAAATTTTTAAAATTTAAAAAAATACTGGCTACGAAATGTTGAATCAACAACGGTCTAGGCAGGGCAAGCGATGCGAGGAAAAGCACCTGGCAGTGATTAAAACTGCCTACTACACTGTTGTTGGTAAAGTAAAAGGCCGAAATATACTAGAATATACAAGTTCAAATAAATATTCGAATTTGACAAATTACACTAAATGTATAATTACTAACCTGGAGCAATACATAATATTCTTAGCGATTTGAGGGTAATCAGGATGTGATGGATTAATAGCATTCCAAAGGTGATGGTTTTCGAGAGAGGGATATGAAATACATCTAAAGATATTAGAATTATATAAAATTACAATAAACATATACATTATCTATATTATTAAGAAAGCTTGGTCCGTCCGTCCGCCCCTGTAACTCTTTGCTACATTATCCGATCCTGACGAAGTAAATATCAATTGAAAGCTCTTCGAAGGGAGACCTCGGTAAATATACTGGGTTCCACAAATAGGTGTTAGTTCCAGAATTACACAGCATTTTGTGTTTACGTACTAATGTGCATATATATAAGCCTATTGTTAAAGGTCTAATCTTATTGGCTACTGCTAACTGGGATAGTAATCTTAGTGGCCACTGTCAACTGGGATACTAATCTTATTTGCTTCTGCCAACTGGGATACGAATCCTATTGGATACTGCTAACTGGGATATTAATCCTATTGTGTACTACCAATTGCGGTGCCTAAAATTAATCAATTTGTTAAATTTACTTAATCATTTACTACATCATGCAACGTAATCCAGTCAGACAGTTCACCACACACCGTTGCCGACCGGATTGATAACAACCCTGAATCCTGCAATGTAATAAGTCCCCAAGCAAAACGAATGCAGATTCCAAAATGCATGGTTGTCCTTCGAGGGGCTTACATTAACGTTGTTGGATCCCGCGTTGGTGACTCGAGACAATCCTTCGTCATAAACCAGGAAGCCTAAACACTACCGCTGATGGCAGAAGCATAGAGGAAGGGATATGCAGGGAAGAGTGTCATACAGTTTGGTTAGGAAGCTCGGGAATGGCTCAATACGACTAATATTGTATATCGGGAAGTATTTAACAGCTAAGCTGCAACCCGTAGGCCGTAGCATTGTAAGAGGCTATAATTGGGGGTCGCATCCCAACTGTTTTGCCGACTAATTCGTCGCAAGGCGACGGGTCACTTGGCTAGTAGAGATTTAAAAAAGGTACTCATTGGATAGTGTCTACACTACAGGGTGTTATCTAGGCGTGCTGGGCACGCCTGAAGGAGCGTAATTTGGCAGGATTTTATCTAGGCGTACAAAAATCGATTCTAGGCCTACAATATCGAGAGATGCTCTCATAGACTGAATACAAGATGACTAATCTAGGCGTACAAAATTAAAACTGAACGAGCTCTAACAAAATCTAGGAGCGGGATAATTTTTGCATGGATGAAAGCCTGAGTTTCCACTATTAAAATATTGAGCAGAAGTAATAATAATTTGCTGAAAACACGAACCCTTCGGTCTCGGTCGCTTTGCGACGGATCGGTGCTACGCACCTCAAGTTAACGGCCGCTGTGCGGCCTTACTCCCCACCCTTTCTACCATGGAAAATGGTAGAGGATGCTATATACATCCCTTTCTACCAGGCTTTCATGCAGGGTTGCGCAAAGCACCTGCAGGCGCGATATGGAATGGGAACTTGTATAGCCGCGCAAAGATTGAGAGATGCTCCCGTAGAGGTGATACAAATCGAGTATTTTAGGCGCGTGTGAGTGAGCACAAACTTAATCGATGCGCGAAGAAAATATTGCCTGCTTTCTACCATATATGTATATATATATATATTTGTTTGTATTTTTCGAGTTGATTAAAGAAACTGGGCGGTTTCGAAATATGAATTTTGGCATAAAGGGGTGCTTTTGGCACCAGACAACAAGTTGAGGTTTAGAAACAAATCTAGTGATCAAAATTACTAACTTTAATAATTAAAATTAACATCAATGTCATCAAACCATATAAACATCTTAACAATAAGACTGTGCATTATAAATACTAATACAATAATTTTAAAGAAGATGATTATTTGAATATTCCCTCTTTATGACATTATTCTATTATACTAAAGTAATTAACTATAGTACTAATCGTAATACAAGAATAAAAATTCTTAAAAGTAAATTAATTGACCCTGTGGCCCGTCTAAGGATTGAAAAATCCGAAATTGGCCGGTGAATTATCAAGGTTTGACACCACTGCTCTAAGAGATAAAAATCTGAAAATTTAATAGAACATGTATATTAATGATGCGGGCTAGTTGGTGAAACCAGATTATCATTGATTACAAATTAACGTTAATCATTACAATTTCACATTGTTAAATTTGACTATTCTAGGCCTATTTAAGCTATATAATAAATGTTAGATGTATGTAAACCACACACCAACCGCAAAGCGGTTGGTGTGTGGTTGTGTTCTGCCGCGAAGTGAACTAACAAGCGAAGCGCTCTAGTATATATATGTACATATGTATACACACACACACATATATACAGCCTTGTGTTTTAATAGTGCGAGATCGTTATTATAGTTAACAATGAAATTACTAAGAAGTTTGATCGGAAGTAATACTACAATTGGTAAGAATAACATAAGAGTAGCTAAATATACTAACTGGTTAACAAAGGATTAATTAGTTACTATGTAGTTGGGTGGTCTAAGTCAGGTAGTAAGAACTACACAACATCACTTCCCCTGCGAACAATAAAACTGTCTTCGTCTCTATACCTGAGAGGAGGCCTCCTATCCCTATCAGATCTCCTCAGGGGAACCGTCTGCATAGTTACCTGTCCGGGCGATTCCTCGTTCTCACTTTCCGGTACTATTTCTGTTTCGCCTCACTTGTAACCTCTTCTCGGGTACTGAATGATGGTCGAATCTCGCGTGTTGGTTGAAATGGGATATACATATCAGGCTGAGGGTGAAAAAGCCTACACTTTTTTAAGTGAACAACTTTTTAGTTCCTTTCATTGATCTGGACTCTCACGTTAACACACATTCGCTCGGTGACCGTATAAGGCCCACGAAAACAGGGTTCAAGCCCATCTGACGTAGGTTAATTTTTAGAAGAATTTTATCGCGAATCACTAAGATTGGAGTTAACCTTACTATTTACCACGCCTCGTGCGTTGGTAACTTCCTCCAACCATTCTTGAGTAGTTACCTTATCACCCCCACAATTTGAACGCGGTAAGCAGGTCATAGATAACGACGTAGGTGTCACTCCGTACATTACAATGTAGGCAGGTATCCTGTACTGGCACTTGGGATCAATTGAGGTTGTAGCTGATCTCCTGTAGGATTGAAGGATAATTATATTTCTCAAATGCTTCTTTCTTCAAGAAGGCAGCGCATGACCTGTTTTTCGGTTTGAACTCCTTTCTCCGCCTGGCCATCGCCCCAGACTGGTAGAGAGAGCTGCGACGTTTTTCAATTCCCAATCCGCCGAGCATTTCCCTAACTAACTTCCCATCGACACTCGGGCCCTGATCGCTTAACATGATCCTAGGAGGGCCATGTCCGTGTATCCAACCTTGGAGCAAACCTTTACACACGGACTCGGCAGTTTGATCTGCCATTGGATAAACTTCCACGAATTTGGAAAAGAGGTCAGTCAGTATAAGGAAACACCGATTGCTATCAGTGGACAATGGCAAGGTTGCAATATTATAGGCAATCACGTGTCTCGGTTCTTCAGCGATTGAAATCGGTTCGAGAGATTCTCTAGGCCGGTTCTTGGGTTTGTTCCACTGACACATCAAACATCCTTCACAAAAACGCTCAACTTCGCGATATAGCCCCCTCCAATACAAATGCAACTTAGTCTCCGCGATATTCTTCCTCGTGCAGGCATGCGAATCATTGAGAATTCGTGTAAGTATTTCATTCTTGAGTATGTGGTGTTCGACAACCTGATTACCTCTACAACCCATCACTCAGATGAATTCCACGTGCCGTTTGAATCGACCCGAATGGATTACGCCTCCATGCTCAAGCTGGTCTAGCGAGAGAGATGTTGCCTTGTCTAGGCGTAAATCTTCTTTGATCCTCGATAATAATTGATACTGATCGGAAACAGGGAATAATATCGGAAACAGGAATAAGTCTTGACAAGTAATCTGCGGATGCGTTTTCCACTCCTCTTACATACTGAATTTAATACTTCATCGCCTCTGCCTCCGCAACCACCAGAGCGGGTTATGATGACTTAAAAACACGACTTTCCGTGCCGCTTGCAGGTAATACCTCTGTTAACGAAATGTAGCAATGAGCGCACAACATTCAAGCACCCCCGGGGTACTTTCTTTGTGCAGGTGTAAGGCCCGAAGACGAGAACCCTAAAGGTCTTAATTTCCCCTGTTTGTCTTTCTGCGAAAGCACAGCTCCAACTGCGATTGATGAAGCGTCAGTTTGGTGGTAAAAGTCACCTTTCCAATCGGGAAACGACAATATTACGGTGTGTTTAATTAGCTCATCCTTTAGTGTCAAGAACGCGTTCTGTGTCGGGCTATCCCATACCAATTCAACTCCCTTTCGTGAAGCTTGTATAGGGGCTCAGTAACACACGCCATGTCCTGAATATATTCCCTATAAAAATTCAATAGGATAAAGAACCTCTGTAATTCCTGCCTACACCTCGGTTGAGAGGCATCAACAATTTTTTCCACTGTCCTTGTTCCTTGATACAGGTTGGCGACCATTTCCCGAAATGACATGACCAAGGAATTCACCCGATCGGGCAGCAGACACGCAATTGTCGCGTCGCAGTTGTGTGCTTGCCTTTTTCAGTGCACTCAACGTTTGGCGTAGCGTAGCCCAGAGGGTCCGGTGGATTACGGATTTACTGATTGCAAATCCGTTGAAATCCGTAATTTACGGATTTGGAAAAATTCTCAAATCTATCAAAATCCTTTATAGTAATATTATAGTTATATTGATTTATGGATTGAAAATGTAATTTGTATCTTCTATATTTAATAAATATACACATAAATTTATACTGACTAGAAAGAAAACCAATCATATGGACCTATATATCTGCATGTATATGCATGTATATGCATGTCCAAATAAATTGGACATGGTTCGGATCTGCAAATCCGCATGAATTTTGGAAATCCGGATGAATTAGGAATTACGTACGGATTTGGAAATCAGCATGGATTTTATATGAATTTAAATATCAGCTATTTCACAGAGGGTCCAGATCGATGACAGATTTAAGGAATTTACCATCTAAATCGGGGAATTTTCGGATTTTGGAACGGATTTGGAATTTTAATTCTAGATGAGATGGATTATGGTGCGGATATGGATACGAATTCCGATCCATTCGTACACTCTGCCTACGCGGCGTAGGTCCTTAAGGTGACTATCAAAATCGTACGAGTGTATACAGATGTCATCTATAAAGGAATCTGCATTCTCAACTCCGCGTAAACTAACATCCATGAGCCTCTGGTATGTCGCTTGGCTATTACAAAGACCGAATGTCATACGATTCATCTCGTAATGTCCCCGGGGTGTAGCCAAACGCAGTCTTGCATTTATCCTCTTCTTCTAATTCAACACAACAACAAGCGCTTGCGGCGTCGAGAAAAGTAAAGAGCCTTTTATTATGCATCCTGTCCAAAATATCTTTGGGATTCGGCATAGGGTATGCGTCCTTGATAGTAATTAACACTATTCAAGCCGCGGTAATCTAGAACAATTATTGTGCTTCCGTCTTTCTTTGAGACCAGAATTATCCGGCTAGACCATGGAGAGTTCGACGTCCGACAAACACCATTTGCGAGCATGTCTTCAACCTGCTTGTTGATTTCTCTCGCCTTGACCGGTGATACTTTCCGAACAGTTTGTTTCACTGGATGAGAGCCCTAGTATCGATGTTTCGTCATCGATGTATGAATGGTTTCTTTGGGTTTTCAGCGATTACACAGGAATATTCAGCTAAGAGTTCGTTGAGTTTTTCTCTTTGGCAACGGTCTAGGTCACTCTTAACTATCGTTGGAGTTAAACAAACATCCTCACAGTGAGCAACTTCTAAACATGCGACTACCGCTCTAGAAAGTGGGTCTCCCCCCTCGGCAGCCGCTTGGGAATCCTTCCGAATATTTCTGAGCAGAACCCAATCAAACTCCGTGGATTGGAATTTCCTCCGTAGGTCGCGTCCCAGAATTATAGTTGCTCCAGTATCGCTTAATACTTCAGATGTATGATGCAAAATTGCCCATCTCCAAGATCCAAAGTTAAACTGATACTCCCAACAATTCCCACAGGTTTTCGCGACAAACCATATACTTGGCTGGCTCGGTTCTCCACGGGGGGTTTCAGTACTAAATCGTATATGGTGTTGTAGTCAATTACGGAGGGACCAGGACCAGAGTCCAGGATTGCAGTTATCGATTTTCCATTATACTTCACAGGTAGGAGAAAAGAAAGTTATGTACATATAACACGGCGTCCGAAGTTCAAGATCTTCCTACTGCTTTTCGCGCCTCCCCTGTTCAGACATTCCTTTAAGGCGTGCCCCCTTTATTAGTATTTTTTCTACCATTTCTAACGCGTTTAACTATGTTAAAAGCAGGCTATAAAAACGCGACAATTCCCACGAAAAATATCGATTACGTAATCAAATGGTGATATATCACAATTCTAAAGGTTGTTATGTAGGCCTTGATATCATGTTCCTAACTTCCTATATAATTATAATGTATTTCTCTGGTCTGTCATTACTAGCTATTGAGATAAATATATGACAGCTGATAATCAAGGGCCTTTAATCCATGGTCCAGCAATTCTACTCAGTAGTAAGGCCTTATATAACGAAGGTCACATTCAAATTTATATCTTGCTATTTGGTCGAATTTAATATGTTATCATTTTGTCGAAGAAGGGTGGGGTTGGCTAACCGATCTGAGGCAACGGTTACAATTCGATTTCTCGCCACGGTTAAGCGCCCATCCTACTCAATACAATAAATCCTTTATAAAAATTTGATTATACTACAGAATAAGACTCCGGTGTATAAAGTATAACTACATAAGTATATTAACTGATACATTTCGTGTTTTAGGTAAATTTAAATCAATGTTGTCCAATAAAATTTATTAAGTGGTGATGAGAAATGGACTTAGGACTACATATTCTGTTATAATTCAAAAATTTTTAATATTTTATACATTAATTTCCCAATAACTCTGCTGTTATTCAACAGACCGGCTAACTGGTTAATAAAATCTCTAACCGTTAACCGATGTCAGCAACGGTTAACCGGTTAACCGAATCCAGCCTTGTGTCTAATTTTATATATTGTCTGTAGGTCGAATTACATGTCCTGTCATTAGGCAACCAACTTTTTGTCGTCTGACCTTTTGTCATTTAAATAAATTTTCAGTTCAAATTTATAATAATTGAGCTCATATTGTTTGTTGTTATTAGATAATTTCAATATTTGCATAACTGAAACCTCATTATGGAATATTCATCAGAAAAAAATTCACCTCCTCTTTCGGTAACAAATGTTTCTGTTCAAATTTAAAGATTCACAATTTAGATGTGCTCTATACAGAAGAGACTGGAAATAAGTGCAAAATAAGAAAAAATACAATTCAACCTATTATAATTCAGAACATAATCATGCATAGAGAAATTATCAGCCAGAATCATATGTGAGCAAGTTAAAGTGTAAGAAAACAACACAAAGCTCTTAAACAAACTTAGACATTATAATGATATTACGAGATCAGATCTCTCAGCTTTACAAGTCACCTTAAAAAATGTGACAGTCAATGTTTCGGGAAAGAAAATACTACAAAATTGATTACGAAGTCTGTTGGTTAATTATTTAGGTATGCAACAGCTCAAGGGTAGGGAACGGTCTGTGTAGATTATTGCATAGCTGTTTTTTTCTGACAAAGTAATTATATGATTTGGTGGCGGATGTCTCACAGCTGGGATATTAATCCTTAGCTAGCGCGCTTCGCGGTTGGTGTGGTTTCTACTTCTAACTATAATAAAATAGTCAATTAGACAATTGAAAATTTTGACGGTTACGTCATCATGGGGTAATACTGTAATAGCAATAATATTTATAATATGGGAGGGTGCGAATTATATGCGATTAAGTAAATTTTCCAGCATCTCAAAATGTGAGAATGACGTCATAACTTTAATTTAACAATTACGTTATCATGCGATAATGAGTGAGCATATTGGTGATCTGGTGTGAGTAACGTGTCCGCATCATTAATGTCCATGTTTTATTAAATTTTCAGATTTTTATCTCTTAGAGGGCAGAAATTATGTGCGATTAAGTTACTTTTCACAAAGGTTGCAACCGAATACTGATATATTTGGTTGAACCGAATATTATTCGCGAATAATTGATATTCGGTTGCCAACCTGATATCATTATTCGGTATTCGGTTGCCCGAAAGAATATCCTTATTCGGTATTCGGTCTCCCGAGTGAATATGATCAGTATTCATATTAGTTTTTCCATCCGAATATTCTAATTACGTGTATTCGTATTCGGTTAGGGAAACCAAAGATTATCGGTATTCGTATTCGTTCTACCAACCGAATATCATCAATATTCGTATTTGGTTGACGTAACCAAATATAATCATTAACAGTATTCGGTTGAAGCAACCGAATATCAGTATCAGTAATTCGGTAGGGCAACTATTCATGAATACTGATATTCGGTTCGAGCGGTTTCAACCTTGCAAGTTTTCACCCTGCTCGAAATGTGACAATGACGTCATAACTTGTCGATGTGTGAGAAATTTTTAGTGGAAACCTCAACTTGGCGGGTACCAAAGGTTACCCCTATATGCCAAAAATTTTTTGGAAACCATCCAGTTTCTTCAATCAACTCGAAACAAACAAACAAATACATATATATATACACATATATAGTAATACACAGTGTTTCATACTGGATTTGCATACAAGGGGGCAATCTGGGTTGTGGGATATGTATGTTCTTAAGGGGGGGGGCAAGGGGGTCTCGAGCCCCCCCTCTTTTTGGGTGAATCCCCCCTCTGAGCCCCCCCGAGGCTACAATAGAATATCATCCTCATAAGGATATTACAACCTCTGTACGAGGTTTTATTATAGAAATTACATTTATGTTGTCCCTGTACCTTTGAATTAGAATGAATATTTGAAAAATGAAAGCATATACATATTTATATTACATAGTAATTGGAATTCATTTGTTTTCATTTCGCAATCACTAATTCACTATCTAAGTTATATATTCATTAAAAAATGGCAAATAATTTTTATTTATTCTAACTATTAAATTTTCAAGTATTCCTAAATGCCTTCACCGCTGTACCAATCGACAATTCCCTTTTCTGCTGTAGCTCCTTTATTACTATTAATTTGATGGATTTCTTAAACTTTTTACTATAGTCTTGTAAAGGAGCATTAAAAAATATATATTAATTGAGCACTCCCCTGAAAAATCCTGGCGACGCCACTGTCTACAATCCCCTGTATGAAACCCTGATACAGTATATACAGGTTTGTGTTTTAATAGTAGTATAGATAGATATGTTGATATTTTTGATGTTAAATATTTGTCCATGTCATGAGGCACAAATGGCATAAATTCAGGTTGTTCTAATACTTCAGGCAAGATAGTGTATTTGTGCATTAAAACATAAAACAAATATTACACTATAAATTAATAGTTTGTACGTTATATGATGATAAATATTAGAGCATAGTGTTTTAATGGTATAAATAAATTATTGACAATTGTCAGGCTTGCCATGGATACGGATATCCATGGATATTGTCGATATCCATCGATATCCAAAACTTTAAAAAATATTTTAATCCAGGATTCCAAAAAATGAGTATAAATTAGGGGACCTTTTTCCCGTCCTACCCATGGCCTACTTAATATACGGCTAGATATGTCACCGAGAAGGCCATAAAACGAGAAGGCCAGTTTCTAATTATCATTTTAGGATAAACTATGCCTCCTATTGTTATTATTTGCATTGTATATGGGGTAATCAACCATTGCGAGTCCATTAGAACCACTTTTTAGAATCTCAGATTTGTGGTTAAGCTATTTAGGCCCCATTTAATGATGACGGTAACAATTTATGGTAAAATGATTTTTTTTAAATATCATAAATTTCAGTTTCTTCCTACTTTCTAATAATTCTATGATAGGAATACTAATACCATAGGGATATATTTAATACCCCAAAGACCACTAAATGACAAAATAGCGACATTCTAAATTTTTTGTAAAATTATAAAGCAACCACATGCTAAAATACAAGTAGTATCCGAATTAAAACTTACTATTTTCGTACATAAAACGTATACAATTGCTGGTTTATATATATTCATTACAATTATATATTCGGAAAATGTATTCTAAGTATATTAGCAAATTATTTTCATTTTCTCGCAGTTCTTTAGACTCGAATTTTATGTTTTTGTATATTTGTGGTGTCATCATTAAATGGCGCCTAAATAGCTTAACCACAAATCTTAGATTCTCAAAAGTGGTTCCATTGGACTCGCAATGGTTGATTACCCCATATACAACCCAAATAACAACAATAGGAGGCATAGTTTATCCTAAATGAAAATTAGAAACTGGCCTTCTCGTTTTATGGCCTTCTCGGTGACATATCTAGCCGTATATTAAGTAGGCCATGTCCTACCCCAATTTGTTTACTCGCCTTAATTTTATTTGAACTTATTTTTACACGCCTTAATTACTTTCCATCTACTAAAATTATTTAATACTCACTCCTGAATAATTTTATTTTCCTTAATTTATATACAGTGGAACTCGCTTAGTACGTACTCTCGGGAATTACGTACTGTTCTCTAATAACCGATTTTTCCTCCTATCTGATCCATTATAAATGATTCGGTTAATACGTACTCGGATAAGACGTACCTCGGATAAGATGTACCCATTTATATTCCCAATTAAATAAAATGTATGTATTTTAATTCGGTTAGTACGTACTCTAGAAAAGTATCAGCAGAACTCAGTTATTATTTGGTTTAAGTTAGTATGTGACAACTAAAATACTTTAATCATGTCGTTAAGTATGTTATATATTTGTATACCACACATCGTATTCATATCATTGAACAAGTCAGTATTTCGAATTGTGGATTATGCATACGGATAAGACGTACCTCGGTTAGTACATACTTTTTCTTGTCTCCCAAGGTGGTACGTCTTAACCGAGTTCCACTGTATTTGGCTTTTTCATTTATCTTAGTTGTATACTATTTTTTCGCGAAAAAAAAACATGGCTTATGGCGAGGAAAATTAAGACTGATAGCTATATCGACCAACTTTGAGTATATAGTACACATTCAGTTGATAAATATACATAAATTATACAACCTAAAGCTTCTGGATATTTTGTTGATATGAGATTTTATAAATCTATCAGTATCCATGGATATCCTTAAGGCTTCAAGAAATATCAATGGAAATCCACACACAAATGGTTTGAATATGGATATGGATATGGATGCGATTTTACATCTCCATGGCAAGCCTGACAATTGTATCAATAGAATTTGAATAAGGGCCAAAATTATCAAAACTTAGATTAGAAACCTTTAGTATGTGAGCAAAGAGTAAATATTAAATAAATATCATATCGCTTACTTATCGACATAATGAGTTGATTGAACAGCGAAATTTCCTATCTCATACACGCCAAGTGAACCTTGAGAAGATTCCTTAAAATGATGAGGCATTGCAGCTATAGAATGACGTATTGAGGAATCTTCACAAGTTGGATGGTTAATAGTAGGTTCCGGAGGTGGGGGTAACGGAAAAGCAATTGAATTTGGACGTAAATCTTGATCATAGTTTACTTTATTTTTCATGTTCTTGAGAATAAAAGAGGAGGAATTGCAAGAATTGCGCCTCATCTTCGAATATGAAGTGGAACATTCAGTACACTTTGTATCAATATTTGATGAACAAGTCGAGTATAAATATTGACTCGCAGAAAAATGACTACCATTAGAATTGAGACTAGCATTAGAACTTCCGCTAGATTCATGAGTAGAAAGAGAACGTTGTTTAGAGATGATCTTCAATAAATTCCCCTCGTCAAATAGTTTAGATGAAGAAGGATGATTTTCTAAATTCTAAAGGAATTAAACACCTATAATAATAATGCCAATATTACACTTTCTTCTATCGGTGATGAACAAGGGCCCACAGTGGGCAAAACAGGGGAAATAGTGTAACTTTATAACATTGTCAAATCTATTACTTATACTTTTTTTGGATTCAGTATAACATAAAACCTCTAAAACTCAATTTTAAAGTAATGCAATGCAATGACAATGACTACTGTGAAAAGGAATGAGTAGTGTAATACTCATTTTCAAAACAGAATGTTGTGGTTAGGAAATCATTGAAATTGAATTCAACATAACTACTATAGTGTATGCTAATCTGATGCGCAATAGCAGTTTTATCCCACTAGTGTTTATTGTCAATATGATATGGGTATCCTGTACTGATATTTCGACACCCGACGACCTAATGTTTTTATTGCGTTTTTGGATAGTACTAAGTATTCTAAGATATCCCTGAAAATATTAAAGTTCTACTAAGTATATATCCCTAGTTATGAACTAGACAATGTCAATATAGTACTAATCCATACTAGCCAAGGAATGGCAAAACATTTTTATGTTAGTTTTTAACGCGAAACATGTCAATTATAAATTATACCTGAGTCAATACTCAATGTTTTCAATCGCACCTAAATATGCTTTTTCTTTAATCTACTCTATGTTATTGTCATATTTGTGAAATTGGTTAAAAAAACCCCATTATTTTTCATTAAAAGTATACTAATTCAATTTTTTTGTATTATAGTGCCAAAACAACGCGATTGAAAACATGCGTCTACATTTACTGAGCATTTTTAAAAAATGTTTGACTTTCTAGAATAAATATTCTCTTTTTACATCATTCTGCCCAAATTGTCTTTTTGAAATTAAATAATATTTTAAAAATGACAGTGGAAGCATCGTTTCTTCTGCAAAATAATTAAAATAAAGACTATTACTGTGAAGAAATAGTGTTTTAATAATATGTTCAAAATTTCAAAAATATTCAACAATTTTGAAAAATTAGCATATATTGGAGATTACGTCATATTTCATTAAAAAACACCATCTTTATTGAAAATTAAGAAGAAAAAAAATAATAGAAGTCAATCTCTACATCATCTAGAGTATTCCTAGTAGTAAATTATGCAATTCTGAGATTCACCATATTTGCCCAAATATCAATACAGGAATACCTTAAGATAAATTTGAATCGAGTTTTGAGTCTGAAGTTGCCAGATTATCAAGAGAGATTTTCATATGATCGGACACTAATTAATTTTAACATTCAGTTCAACTTTGGGTGGTCCCACGGACTTCTAGAATACCCGGACGCGAAACTCGCAAAGTGTTGAAAAATAACTGGAGGCTGAGAGGCTCCAATTTAAAATTGAAAAAGCATTAGGTTTCCGGTTTCCAATTGTGATTTTTGGCATATAGGGGTAACTTTTGGCACCCGACAACAAGTTGAGGTTTCCACTCAAAATTTCTCACATCTCGACAAGTTATGACGTCATTGTCACATTTCGAGAACCCTTCGCGCACTCTAAGAGATAAAAATCTGAAACTTTAATAGAACATGGACATTAATGATGCGGACAGGTTGGTCACACCAGATTGCCTATATGCTTGCTCGTTATCGCATGATTACGTAATCACTAAAATTTCACATTGTTAAATTTGACTATTTAAGCCTATTTACGCTTTATAATCATTGTCAGAAGTATATAAACCATACACCAACGGCGAAGCGATTGTGTGTGGTAGGGTTCTGCCCCGAAGCGAACTAGCAAGCGAAGCGCGCTAGTATGTATATATATTGATGCTACAGTATCTATATACGTAGATTGATGCTACAGAATATCTATATAGATAGATGCTAAAGTATAACATTATATATGCCTAACTACAAAAGATTTTGAGAGAATGAGTGTACAGTGGATGCCGGTTATAAGCACATCGTCGGGAACTGCACTTATGGTGCTTATAACCGGCATGTGCTTATAATCGACATAAATTATACAGGGTAGATGGCAAACGTTTTCCAACATAGTGTGCTTATATCCGATATGTTCTAATAACCGGTGTGCTTATATCCGACATCTACTGTATTATCATATAAAGAATTAAGTGCTAATAATCTCATTATCTCAAAGATTATTGAAGTTAGGACTAGAAAATGTATTATCAATGAATAGGAAGTTACCAATTGCGGATAGATCAGTACTAGCATAGTTAACATAAAATAGATAGTTTGTGAGTTATGGCTCATTTTAGGAAATATGCATTTCCCTGGCAACAGAGGAATGTGTCAACATTCCATTTATAATTTCGGTATATTTCATTGAACTAGTTATGGACATCTTCGTGTTCCAATTTTGAACATTTATAACGCGTTTAACTATGTTAAAAGCAGCTATAAAAACACGTTAATTCCCACGAAAAATAGCGATTACGTAATCAAATGGTGATATAGCACAATTCTAAAGGAAGTTATGTATGCCTTGATATCATGTTCCTAACTTCCTATATAATTATAATGCATTTCTCAGGTCTGTCATTACTAGCTATTGAGATAAAGATATGTCAGCTAATAATCAATGGCCTAAAAGTAATCCATGGTCCAGCAAAATTTACTCAGTAGTAAGGCCTTATATAACTAAGGTCACGCTATAATATATATTTAATTTCTCCACTATTTATCCAATTAATTTAGTTTTTTTCATCCATTAACTGATACTGATAATGAATAACAAAGCAGTTTATGATATTTTAAAGTCAAATCTCTCAATCAGCAGTGGCGGCGCGAGGGGGGGCGCGGGGTGGCGGCCGCCCCCCCCGCGCTTTTCATTCGCCCCCCTGTGGGGGGGCGGGAATTCGCTTATCTGTTATTGGAGTACTTAATGTTAATGCGGAAATGCTATACGCCCTGGACAGGCAGTCCATAGTTAGCTGTTTTGCTGAGATGCCCCACCGAATACTATTATCGGACTGATTATTTAACTAAGTTTGTCTTTAAAAATATCGATTTTGGTTTGAATGTGAATTTTGGAATGTTTACAACTTTTGGGTTTGCCCTCCAGTGCATTGGTCCGCCCCCCTTTCGCCCCACCAATGGGGCTGTGCTGGCGCCGCCCCTGTCAATCAGCATACCAAGTTAGGAATTCATCCATGCTTTTGAATTTCAGTAAAATAATTTATGAGATCCGGAAGAAATTTAGGCGCTAGCAATGTTCCATATTATACAACTATGCAACCTAATACTAACTAGGGATTCATAAGAGTAATTGCACCTGCGATAGTTACACTCAACATCCATTTACCCTTCTATAAATTCAATGCGATATAGAATACCTGGGATAAGACTAACATTCCAATTATTTTTACCCAAGTTTAAGATGTATTATCAATAATCATGGGTGATTAATATATGATTGTTACTAAACCAAAAATATAATAAATCATGAATTTACCATTGATCGTCCAAAAGTACTGTTATGAGATTACACATAATATTTTTGATGATGCCATTCGGTTTGCAGCTACCGATAACCTATATGTCAATAATACTTCATTAGAGTCTATCTAGCATAGTTTTCCTATTTCCACTTACACCCCTGAAAATGCCCACTGTGAAGGGATCGGTCGAATTTTATAGAATGAACCAACAGGGATTCATAAACTCTTCCCCGATACCACCACTAGCTTGGATGAAGATTAATAACACAACCCACTAATTGTCTTACATCAAATTATAGATAAACCAACGCTTTAAACTGATAGTCTGGTCGTTGGAAGGTTGAACCTAGAAATAATTCATACAAAGCATTTTAGTTTCATTAGAAGCGCAATTTTTCATAGAATAACATATCCAAAATCCGCTAAAATCCGTTTGGGGAATTTTTAATGCAAGTGGAGTGTCGGTCTTTTCATAGTGAATCGCCGACTTTTCCGTTATAACTTTTTCAAATCAAATCAAATCAACTTGTAATCACCATATTTGTACTCAGCGTAAAATTTCCAGCAATTTGATATATCACATGACCAGTCCTGGGGTAAATTACTCTAAAATGTAATATATTACTATGACTATTACTTCTAAAATGTAATCGTTACCAGGGTTGGGGCCGAAACGATTACAATCGTAATCGATTGCAATCGATTACACATTTAACTGTAATCGTAATCGTAATCAGATGATTCTATTAGAGTGTACCGTAATCGTATCGTAATCGTAATCATGCTATTTTATTAGCGTATTTATCTTTGAAATTCAGGATATAGTATCAATTCGTAGGATTGCACCTGCGAAAGTTCTTTTATTCAATAACAGTCACATTAATTTGAATTCCATCATAATATATACATTAACAGTTAGTTAATTGAAATTGACACTTTTCCTTATTGTTAGTACTTTTAGATTCGAATTTATCAGACTTAGCCAGAACGCATTTAGTATACATTTTGGGTTGTTTTCATAATCGTAATCATATACAAGTTAATAGTAATTGTAATCGTAATCGCAATCGCTTAAAAATTATAGATCGTAATCGTAATCATAATAATAATCGTTTAAAAATAGAGATCGTAATCGTAATCATCTGAAAGTAGTCGGCCCCAACCCTGATCGTTAGTAATACAATTACTATTACCCCAGGCCTGCATATGACCATTATGGATGATTTTTCCTTAGCAACGCTGGAATGCGTCAGGAATGTGCCAACGTTCCATTTTCTACTTGTGCGTATAATTATACACATACCGACCCTCTAAAACGTGATTATACGAGATTATTCGAGATATATCTTAAAATTTAAGATTTTTAGATAAATCTCGTCAAATCACATTTTAGAGGGTCGGTATGTGATAATCATTCTAGTGGATTTGAACTAGGGGTCACTCGTTGGATAGGCACTCAATTTTAGAATGGAATGTTGACACATTCCAGCGTTGCTAAGGAAAAATTCATCCAAATATGGTCATGTGATATATCAATTCGATGGAGATTTTACACTGAGTACAAATATGGTGATTATAAGTTGATGAGATTTGATTTGAGAAAGTTAGTTACAGAAATGTCGGCGATTTCATATGAAAAGGCCGACACTGCCAGCCGCATTAAAAAAAATTCCCAATGAATTTGGATATTCAATTCTACGAAAAATTACGCTTCTAGTGATAGTAAAAACACTTTAAATTAATTCTTTCTAGGTATGACCCATTTTGGGATTTCAACGACTAGATTATGAAGATTTTCTATTAAAACTTAATACCACAGAGATAACTGGAAATCAAGTCGTACGATATTTATTAGCCTAACCCAGGGATTTAGATAGATTACATTCGCTTAGACATTAGTAAATCATAATATAGGTACAAATTAAGATTTATCATGGATAGAGTATAAAAGAAAGATAGAAACTATAGATATCATGATAACCAAGTGCAAAATACAGAAATAAAATCTTTCAAATCCAAATTCAGGGATTATCAATAATAGGCACTGATTAATGTTGAAAAAAGGTCCAAATCTAAATTGGATGAAATTTAATGGACGAACAAATGATATGGAAATTAAAGTGCATGTAATCGAAGCTGAGAATTTGTATTTTTTACTGTGTCGACTAAACTAAAGTAAATTGAAGTTATCCTTGATAATAGTTTTTATTTTGTACAGAATGTCAAAAACATGAAATGTGGTGGATATGATGAATGTTGAGAATTACAAAGGTAAACCGGAGGCATCCAATTCTAATTTCCAAATAATGATGTAGAGAAGCTAACTTTAGGGGGACACCCCCCTTTATTGCGCCACCTTTAGTGATAACTTATGATGCTTCAAAATGGATAGTTAGACAGTGTATTTAACTGAATTGGTGGCAAAGGGTATACTAATGGAATTCCCAGTGGCGGCTAACATGGGAAAACCTGGGTGTATATTAAAAAAATTATGAAATAAATGATCAAAAGGAAAAGTAATTACCTTTTTTAAAAATGGAAAGAAGAAAAACTTTGCTCCCTGAGATTTGGAAGATCTAGGTTTGTCAGAAGAATTTTCAGTGATGTTATGTATTTGATCTTTAGCAGTCAAGATTCGTTTTTGACAGTGTTTGCGCGAGGAAATAGAACCACGAGAGGGTGTATATAAGTCACAATTCTCATTTGATAATGAAATAAAATTTGGCTTCGAAACATTTTCATAGTGGTACTCAGTAAATGTTGTTTTAGGAATTTCAATTACATCTAGACAAATAATGAAAAAATTATTAAATATATAAATGCATTACATGATAAAAGTTCATCCCATGAGCGCCAGAATCTCACTGATCAGGAGGTTCGGGTAACTTTGTGGGAATCCTGTGTGAAAGAGCTGAATTTCTCTTCCCTGGGAGAGGGTTAAATTCAAACTTGTTTGAAAAATTTAACATATGACAAAATAAATAGTGATGTTAATTCTTCCTAATGTAACTAAACGATTAATATATTAACTAACTTATTTGTAGGCCACCTACAATGTCGGCTAGCCGACATATAAGCAAATGTCGCCGACAAATAACGATTTGGCCTAGTTGATTCAGGAACTTTCCTCTAATACTCCATAATACTCACTTTAAAAGTTCAGGCTTTTGGTTCGCTCCCAATTCATTGTCGCTTCTTAGTAGCTAGGTTATTTTCCCTCCATAATAGATTATTTATTTTGAATCTTGCAGGGAATTTTCCTCTAATTCGTTCAATTTTTAGATGAATTCCTTATGTCGGCGAGATATTGCTTATATGTCGGCCAAATCATTATTTGTCGGCGAAATTTGCTTATATGTCGGCTAGCCGACATTGTAGGCTGCCGCCATATAAGTAATCCGTTAATATATTAAGCCGGGCATCAATATAAAAGATCTAGGCACTTAGTGAATTTATCTGAATTATGGAATACTCAAAATCCATAAGAATAAATTATATTAATCGGAAATTTGTTTCACTCTGGTACCATCTCTATGAGAATCAAAATCTATCAAATATGCAACGAAATGGATATAACGAAATTCCGCTTATAAGGAAGTCTCTAAACAATAGAATCAGGATTTTAAAAAAAACTATAAAATCAGAATTTCTTATCTATACTATTAAAACACAAGCCTGTATATATATGTGTATATATATATTTGTTTGTATGTTACGAGTTGATTGAAGTAACTGGACGGTTTCCAAATGTGATTTTTGGCATATAGAGGGAACTTTTGGCATCCGCCAACAAGTTGAGGTTTACACTCAAAATTTCTCAAACCTCGACAAGTTATGACGTCATTGTCACATTTCGTGAACCCTGAAAATTAACTTAATCGCACATAATTCGCGCCCTCTAAGAGATAAAAATCTGAAAATTTAATAGAACATGTACATTAATGATGCGGACATGGTGGTCACATCAGATCGCAACTATGCTAACTCATTATCGCATGATGACGTAATCATTAAAATTTCACATTGTTAAATTTGACTATTTAGGCCTATTTACGTTTTATAATCATATTAGGAGTATATAATCAGTGTATTAATCACACACCAACCGCGAAGCGGTTGGTGTGTGGTTGTGTTCTGCCGCGAAGCGACCTAGCAAGCGAATCGCTAGTAACAATAGAAACAGAATCCTGCAAAGTAAATCAAATTGAATTATCTCTTATAATAATATAATCATAATTTATAGGTTTTACTCAAGTGAGAGTAAAACATTTTCAGAACACATTTAAGGCAAAAACTAAGCCCAAATATAAAATACGTATACAGCCACCAGAAGCAGAATTATATTCTGAATGCAATGCTCAAATAAAAAGGGGATTTATGATAAAATTTTGAGATATGTACCAGACAAATTTTTAAATGTATCCATAAACTGTTTGATCAAAAATCGCACCACTAGGAGCAAATTAGAACGTAACTCCTCTCTTAATGCAAATTTTTTATGGTATGAACAAGGCATTATCTACGGAGAAATATAAATAAAGGAGGAATTTCAATACTGGCCACTACATATTAGTCACAGACTAACAGTAAATTCCAGGGCTTTTCACGAGTCATTTGATTGACTCGATGACTCGCGAGTCACCACGAGTTATCGAGTCAGACTCGGTGACTCGAGTCACTGAATTTTGTCACGGATCCATTGTCTCGGTCACTCGAGTCACTGAATTTAATTACGAGTCAATTGACTCGGTGACTCGAGTCTTGACTCGCGAGTCATTGAGTTAGAATTCGCGAATTATGATTATCGATGTGTACCTATGGTAAGAATAAGCATAGGAAATTAAGTATATACTGTACCTGTATATTCTATTACTAATCTGATTGTAATCAGAATTCCAAAAACCCATAATTATCAAAATATATCATCTGATGGACTTGATGACTCGCGAGTCATTGATTCAGACCATGTGACTCGAGTCACCGAATTTGTCACGAGTCAATTGACTCGGTGACTCGAGTCACTGAATAATGTCACGAGTCAATTGACTCGGTGACTCGAGTCACTGAATTTTGTCACGAGTCAATGGACTCGGTGACTCGAGTCACTGAATTTTGTCACGAGTCACATGACTCGATGACTCATGAAAAGCCCTGTAAATTCGTTTAAGTGATAGAAACTACATACATAAACATAACGTTTAATGCAATAATTCATAATCTATCGAGTTACAATATCCCAAAATTTGAGGCCGATGATTAATAATATGCATAATTTAGTTAGAGTACTAAATATATACACTCAAACTTCCGATATCCGGACCGCCCAGATCCGGGCACCTCCCGCAACCAGTACCCGTATTGGTTTTTAAAGAGAAACTAAATATGTATTCATTCAACAAATAATGGCGTTTTAATGACAAAATATATAACATAGGTACGTTAACATATCTTAAATTATCCACAACCCGTTAAAACATCAGTTTAAAATTTTGAATTAATTTAGAAAATATGGATCAGACACTTTGGAATTCCATGTGTACTAGCCATTGTATTTCTCAGATCCGGGAAAATTCCGAGTTACGGGCATCCTCCGGGTCACAGTCCCCGGGAAAGGGAGGTTGGAGTGTACTTATGTAATTGACATGTAACATAATATTATAACACAAATAGAAATTAAACAGTTGGCAAGCCAGAGACGATTAAACTAAAATTGTAACTTCAATATCATGTTAGTAAACGATTAAATCGCTAAACCTTAATTTATGCAATGAGGAAGAAGTAGTTAGTTTTGATTTTTGTTAATGATTGTGTAGATTAAAAGTGAAAATCAAAAAATTCTAGAAAAATAAGTACAATAGATTTTATAGAGGATATAATTTTGTGTCGACCGATTCAATATTGTAAGAGCTGAATCCCAGTTAGTCATAAACCCACAATTAAGTTTATGTGTTTCAAATAGTATGACGTGTTGCCATTTAAATAGCATGCGGTAAGACAAAAACTGAGTGTAAATCTAAAATTTTATACGTCATGATCCGGGTACATATTCCGTTTAGAAACGAAGTTCGTTGTCAGGGTCTAATATTACCGAAGTAGTAATTTGTTTAAAATAATCAGCAGTAATAAAATAATATCTAAGTATTCACTAACCATTTATCGATTTAGAAATTATAGGTTGTTCAGTCTTTCCAACTTTTTTCGTAGAAGTCTCCTTCCTTTTCTTGAGAAAATGTTTCTTCTCTTCTTTGTTAGGCATATTAGTTAAATATTTCAATTTAGTAAATTCAGTAGGTCTCTTGAAATAAAATGATTGTACATGTATAAATAATAGGTTGAAATCAATTGCAGTTAAGTAATATTTGGATAACCGTAGTAGTATTCAAACACCATTCCATTCATTCCATTGATTAAACATCACTAATTTCATTCAAGAAGAATACGTACAATCATTACATAATTTCATGATTATGCAGAATGGTGTACAGAGTAGTAGTAATTAATTAACAAATAGGCCCAATGAATGAGGATCCATGGGGATCCCCATAAGAATCAGCAAATAAATCCTGTGGGAATAAGATGGGATTCATGGGAATGGGAAAATAAATTCACACCAATTGTATCATTTTGGCTACAACTCAAGCGGCCACGCCCCAACAATAATATAGGTAAAGGTTGACTGTGCGGTTAAAATGCATAGCAGATACTTAAATTCTGAGCAAATATAGTAAAAAACTGAATGGAAATTTTAGAGACCGATCTTATATTGTGAGAATTCAAATTTTATAATCTCAAATCCTATTCAAATATGACAGGCCCGGGAGGCCGGAGGGAGCTAAATTAAACTGGGGTAGATCAAAAATTCTAAAGATGGGCATGCAAGATTTGATGACCATTTTAGTCGCAACATTGGTACGCTATTTGCAACTTTCCACACATATAAATAGCCTGCTATAACAATTCAGAAAAAAGTAGTAGTGGAAATGCCGTAACTGGTGTAATGGGCTTGTATCACTTGTATTGATATCCATAAGGGTGTCCTATGGGGGATACGGACAGTACGGTACGTGGACATTTCGGTACTGACAATTCGGGACGTGGACAGTTCGGTACGTGGACATAGATTATTTTAACAAATCATGATTACTTTTTGAATTAATAAATCTGGATAAATTATAAAGTGATAGAACATTAATTATAATATAAAGAGAGTAATTTACAATTTTTCAATGGTCGTAATAATATAATTTGTTGAACCTCAAAGAACTCCTCATGCATCATTCAGTCCAATTCTATGGGCTACCGGCTACCCCGCGTAGTAATTCCAGAGGGTAATCGGACACATCGTCGCTGGACATTTCGTCGCCGGAGATTTCGTCACCGGACATTTCGTCGCTGCATAGTCAACATCCGCTATCTCGAATGTCCGTTAACTCAAACTTCTTGAACAGATTTTGATATGCTCTAAAGTTTCGAGATACTGGATGTTGAGTGTATGATAACCATGATTCATATAGAATATAAATGAACATATACGAGATTGGAAACTTTAATATTGAACGAAGAAAAGATTTAAAGAATGAGAGCTTGAATGTAAATGTGAATTAAAAAAAATCAAAAATTGCAGCTGTGCCGACGTATTTCCCTTTGGTGGCACTATCTATTGGTGGCTACCGGTTGGGTAATTGATAGTGCCTCCAAGGAAAATACTGTCGGCACAGCTGCAATTTTGGATTTGTTTTCGCCATGCCATCATCACTATGAAGGTGTTCAACCATTTCAGAAAGTGAAATAATGAAAAAGATAACAATTATATAATTTATATTTTAATTTATACTTCGCTAGAATTAATTTGTACTTCAATAGAATTAGCTAAACTGAAATGATGCAGGTGGAGTCATGCAGGTAATGACTAAACCTCAATATGTGCAGTGAATTAAAGACTTCTTACTCTCGACCAATTAAATTACAGCTTCGGTTAGGCATTCTATATGCACACTAACAATTGATAGAAAATCCTTTTATACTAATTGGATGCTAGCTGCTAATCCATACTGGGACAACCCTCGAATTTAATTGGCTAAGCCATAATTGGATTAAATAGGTGTTAAAATTATTTGATCATAAATCGTAACTTTGGTGGCACTATATTTTGTTGGTTGTTTATTGATAGTGCCTCCAAAGGAACATGCTGTCGGCACATCTGCAATTTTGGATTTTTTTCGCCATGTCATCAACGCCTCAAGGTGTCATGATCCATTTGTTAATTGATCCGAGCCACAAGGAACGGTAGATAAATTTCAAGTTTGTTTCTATCACAAACCATCTTGAGTTTAATGCCATTCATTCATTTTGTATTGATAATAAATTATATTATTATAGTTATATATTTTAGCAATGTTATCCACGTTGAGTTGAGTAGAGTCAACAAATTCCATATGTTATTTTATTTTATTTAATCCATTGTATAGTAATACTACAATTAAATAGAAGCCAGCTGTAATTTATAAGTTAAATCAATATATTTATCGCAAGTTGAAGCAATAGAATAAAATTTAACAAGTCAAATCAATATAATTATTACAATTTGAAACCATAGAATTAGATTAAACACTTTCAATGGAACTGAAGTGTTAGTAAACAAAGGAAACTTGAAACTCTATTGTGGCACAAATGAAGCCCAATTTGAAAATTCGTGCACTGTGAAAAGGTGTAGAATTTAATTATCTATCCGTACATGTAAATTTTATCAAGCTCAACATTAATTATTTCATGCTATGAGCCATAATTAGTTTAAATAGGTGTTGAAATCATTTGATAAAAAATTGTAACCCCAGGTGCAAATTATACGGTCACTCCGAAACTACATGCCAAGTTTCAGCCCTCAATGTATACAGGTGTGGCCAGGGCACCTGCTACGGAGAAAAAATTGAAAAAATAAAGGCAGTGATTCCAATACTGGGCCTGTCACGCCAAAATTGGTCCGGGTAAAAAGTGGTCCGGCCGGACCACTTTTGACTGCCAAAACTGGTCCGGGACCAATTTTGGCCGGCCATAAATGGTCCGGTCGGACTAGCTTTGGTCGCCAAAAATGGTCCGGCCGGACCAGTTTTGGTCGCCAAAGGCGGTCCCCATTGGCCAAAGGTGGTCCCCGCCGGACCAGTTTTTGGCAGCCATTCCAAGACAATAATCATAGAGCTTTTTATCATTCATCAATACAAGAATACATAGAGATGCAAATGTTTTCACAATAGTCAATAATACACAATTACAAAGTTGATTCTTTACACCGTAACTCCATGTCTCCATATATCACAATTACAAAACCAATTCTTTTCACTATTATTCATGCCTTCATACATACTTACAAGGGACTCCTTTTTCCCCTGATCCATAGTAGACAATTAGAAAATGATTTCATTTTCAATTTAATAATTGATCGTCCTATACAATTTCGCACTAGTGGGAGGTTTGTTATAGCTACTTTAGTGCGATCTAGCAAAAAGTTTAGGCCGGACCTATTTTAGCAAGCTAGGACACTTTATGGCAGGCCAAAATTGGTCCCGGACCATTTTTGGCCGAGCCAAAATTGGTCCGACCGGACCAGTTTTGGCCCGGACCAATTTTTTCGTGACAGGCCACTATACTATAGTATAGTCGGCACAGTAAAAATAAATAATAATAATATTAAAGGCAGTAAGATTAGAACTGGGCCACTATACTACAGTATAGTCGGCACAGTAAAAATAATAATAATAATAATATTAAAGGCAGTAAGATTAGAATTGGGCCACTATACTATAGTATAGTCGGCACAGTAAAAACAATTGTTAACAATGGATTTTTTAGGCTTTTGGTAGAAGTGATCTATTAACGACAACTTGATGAACAAATGGACTTATTCTTCGGTCTTAGTTTGAATTAACAGACATTCGAGATTGCGGATGTTGACTATGCAGCGACGAAATGTCCAAGCGACGAAATGTCCGGCGACGAAATGTCCAAGCGACGAAAAGTCCAAGCAACGAAATGTCCAAGCGACGAAATGTCCAAGCGACGAAAAGTCCAAGCGACGAAAAGTCCAAGCAACGAAATGTCCAAGCGACGAAATGTCCAAGCGACGAAATGTCCGGCGACGAAATGTCCAAGCGACGAAAAGTTCAAGCAACGAAATGTCCAAGTAACGAAATGTCCAAGCGACGAAAAGTCCAAGCGACGAAAAGTCCAAGCAACGAAATGTCCAAGCGACGAAATATCCAAGCGACGAAAAGTCCAAGCGACGAAAAGTCCAAGCGACGAAATGTCCGGCGACGAAATGTCCAGCGACGAAATGTCCAGCGACGATGTGTCCGCCATTCATTCCAGAGGTAACTAATGAAAATATCCAAAGATTATACCTTTAAGCCCTTCTTCATCGGCTTTATCCTTTCGTCGTTTAGTAGGCTTTTCCCCAGGGAGAAATTTGGCTTGTCTGACCTCAACAAGTCCTTGCTCCTGTTCAGTGCATTTATAAAACGCCAAATTTTTGGATGACAACATCCAATAGTTGCATTTTATGAACGATGCCATGCTTCCACGGCATTAGTAGTTCTCGGTATACCTTGAGGTACCTCGTGGTGGTGGTTCCACATCTCAATTGGAAATATCGGTTCTTGGCAACTTCTTGATAGAAACCGTCGGGTAGTCTACGCCTGATGTAGGTAAGTTCAAAATAATAAATTAGTCCTTGTGCTGCAGGCATTGGCAGTTGTTCAACAACAGTATCGAAATAGTCATTGACGTCCAAAGGTGGGACAAAGGCAAGTGCTGGTAAGTACAGAATTCTTAGAGCTAGGTCTTCATTTGTGATAACTATAATCTCCTTGCAACCCTTCTGCTTGTATCTTTCGCCAAATATTTTGAATAAGGTAAAAACAGCATTTCACATTAGCATTTGGCCAGAAATGCTGGAAGCTGTTGATGGCTGCCTTCTCAAAATCCATTAACATGTGAGTGGGTTGAGCATTCGGACAAAGAATCTGGATCTGTAGCCACATTCTCATATAGATTGCTTCCGTCTTATTAGGGAGCAAGACAAATAGACTCGGTAACAAGTGTCCATCTTCCAAGTGATTTGGTCCACCACGAAGAGAATGGATTGCATAAACCTGTGAAAAGAGTGGTGGAGCTGTTTTAAATGTTCCGTCCGCTAACCAAAATTGAGAAGCCACTAACATTTCAGTGTTCCTATGAGTACTGAAGTCATTCCTTTAGTATGTAATCTAGCTTTACACTCTCCTTTTTTCTCGCACTGCCAGTGACTTTTTTCCCCATAAATTTTCTGCTTATCGGTATTCCCGACTGCAATTTGCACTTTTCTATGGCTAAAATCTATAGCATAAGCATAGTCTACTCTAATATGCTAATAGCACAAATAAATGATGTTTCTAGAACATATATTAGGACTAAAACATTGATATAAGTGATGTATTGAGATTTTTTTAGAATGACGTTTTAGACCTCGATGGGTGGTAACATAGTTATTATTAGTATGGATTCAAATTGAATTTTATTCTACTGACTTCATTAAGCATATTCAAGTAGATTAGGCTCTATTCTAACTTTTTAGATAGGTGAGCCTTAATTTAAGATTTCTGCTTTGCCATTTTTTGAGGATTTTTGTCAGGTTGTCTAACATTTGAACGATTTTTGCTATATTTGAACTTTAAACATTCACATCCAGTTTAAAAATTTGAAATTGAAAATTCGGGGTGATCGAACTGTTCAAATACACAATAAAAATATGCAAAACAAATTTCAAACCTCAATCTACTATATTGGGGTCTCTGCGATCAACCCTGTGTCGTCACTTTTTGTACATACAATATACTGAGAAAGAACGTTTCAAAGTGATATATTAGTTCTTTCCTATGGATAGCGATATTTTCTTTATCAGTTATCGGATAGGCGTCAAAATGGATAATTGATATGACTAGCTAGTTAGAGCTAAGCTCTAGCTTGATTTTTAATTTCAAGATTAATGGTCACATCACTTCAATGACACCACCATATATGGGCATGTGAATTTATAGGATTGTAACCATTTCGAAAATAGTCTCAATAGTTCTTTCAATGATTTGGTAATGGGATATTGATGTGATTAGATGGTTAGAGCTAAGCTCTAGGTTTTATATTTAGGAAATAGAAAATTGCAGCGTCATCAAAAATGGGCACATTAAATGCCCATATTTGGATTTTTTGGAAAACGGAGCGTGTTAGCTTCACGAAATGTATAATTGACGGACAGGAAGTCGGGTATAGCGAGTATTTTGAGATGTACGATTTGATTCTAGCTGCTCGGCTGTCTGAGATAAGAAATTGACATGAAAACGTACCCTCGAATGAGATGATAGGCCATAAAGTTTCAAATTTTCACTTTTGAATTTTTTTTTTGGATCAAATGTTGATTATTTTCATCAGATATTACTTGGATAGAGTAATGGAATGACTAATCTTACCAATGTTGAGAAATACATACAGTTAGAATGGTTCGAAAAGGTGAAACCAATGTTCCGCTCTACAAATTAGCTCATATCTTTGAAAATACGATTGGGAATTATTCAAAACTTTGCATAAACAATAAATATGGCCCTTCCGTATTAACGAGCATAAAAATTTTTTTTTGTGTTTTGGGTAAATTTACGAATATTTTCCTGCCGGGAATACCGTTATCGTAAATATATCCTCCTTCAGCTAGCTTTTGTCCTCCACGGCTGGACTTAAAGCCATTATAATTATCGTATTTCCCGAATAACTGCCCTTGATTTTTCGTGAACCAAATGTGGCTTCAATTTTTCTGAAAATTTTCAAGAAAAATTGTTTATTTGGATTTAATACACAAGCCTGGCCTGCCTGGGTGGGTATATCTATATTATTAAATCTCGATTGTTGTTTGTTTGTTTGTGTGTGTGTGTGTGTGTGTGTGTGTGTGTGTGTGTTTGTCCGGAATGTATTAAATATGCTGAACACGAATTTCGCGTTTATTAATTTAAAATATGAATATTTATTGTTGTTGTTGACACAAATAAATAAACTAATTAATGAAAATTCAAAATCAACCTAGAAGTTAGCTTTCAACGGGTATTATAGATAAACAAGTATGCTGAACACGAATTTCGCGTTTATAAATTTTAAATATGAATATTTATTGTTGTTGTTGACACAAATAAGTAAACAAATTAAAATGAAAATTCAAAATCAACCCAGAAGTTAGCCTACAACGGGTATTATACGTAAACAAGTATGCTGAACACGATTTTCGCGTTTAAAAATTTATAATATGAATATTTGTTGTTGTTGTTTACACAAAATAGGTAAACAAATTAATGAAAATTCAAAATCAACCTAGAAGTTAGCTTCCAACGGGTATTATAGGTAAACAAGTATGCCGAACACGAATTCGCGTTACTAAACAGATATGATAGATACTATGGATAATTCGATTAATGTAAATGTTAAAATAGTCTACATACTTAACCAATGAGAATTTTCTACTTAAATTATTAATTAAATTGGTTAATTTTTATAACATCTTTATCGCTATTTCCGCCTAAAATAATAAGGAATAAAAATTGCACGGATTTTTACGATATTTTTACGGGAAAATTCCAAAAATACTCAAGTTTTTTAAAAATTTCCAAATATACTCAACAATACTCAACTAATTTGTAAATATGATCAAGTTTTTCCAAATATACTCAAGTTTTACCGGATTATTCCAAATATACTCAAGTTTTATTGGATTATTCCAAATATACTCAAGTTTTATTGGATTATTCCAAATATACTCAAGTTTTATTGGATTATTCCGAATATACTCAAGTTTTATTGGATTATTGAAACTAGTATGGAGATCCCAACCACAAAAAATATTTATTAGTACAATCTGCTCGTCTGCTCTACGCGCGTCCTTACAACTTGTACTCGGGTCGACGGCCCTCGCTTGTATTTAAATCATCTCCTTTTCAAATTAAATGTCGTTCTTGATGGTTGGCCGCTAGCTGTCTATTTATATCCGTTCATCCTAGCTACAGGTTTCTATAAGGACAGATTAAATAATTTGGATATTTATGCAAATTTGAACAGATAATTTTCTAGATATATGAGCTTGTCCATGTATAATAATATACCAATTCCAAATATATAATTAAATATCACTAAGAAACTGTACCAGTGGACCCCTAACTTTGGGACGTGGAGAAGTTATTGTATTGATTGATAATAATTTGATAACAAATAACACAATGGAATGTTATAAATGTATGGCTAGACAGACAGAACACAAATAACTGATTAAATGCCTGAACTTCCTCTCGATCAATTAGATTACTTTCTCAGTATTCCATAATGCATACTTAACATTTGACAGACACTAAAGCATTCGATTATACTAATTGAAATGCTAGCTGCTAATCCATACTGGAACACCCCTCGAATTTAATTGGCTAAAGGTTTTGACACCTTTTGTGATGGAAGATTTGAATATCTTTTTAGATATTGAACTTATTTGTACATACAATACTAGTATTCCCCACCCCACTGCCAAATTTTAGGTCTGTAGCTTTTACCAGTTGCTCAATCAATTCTGAACAAACGCACAAACAAACAAACACAAAAAAAATTGTGATTTAAAATATAAGATAGACTAAATATAGCCTTTCTAAACTTGAGTAGATCTGTGAATTTACTGAAAAGTTGAGTAGATTTGGAATTTATTGAAAAAACTTGAGCAGAATTGGAATTATTCTGAAAAACTTGAGTAGATTTGGAATTATTTTGAAAAACTTGAGTAGATTTGGAATTACAGTCAGGTTCTTTATTATGAACATTCAAGGGATCAAAAATTGTGTTCATAATATAGAGACTTCATAATAAGCGAACTCAACTTAATACAAATCCTATGTAAGTTGTTAAATTGGGACCGTAGGATTTGTTCATAATAAAAAATCTTCATATTAAGCAGACGAAATCTTGTTCATAATAAGCAGACCTGACTGTATTTTGAAAAAATTGAGTAGATTCGGAAAGATCTAGTTCTATATTTGAGTATCAGTAAAAAGTTGAGTATATTTGGAATTTTTTTAAAAACTTGAGTATTTTTGGAATTTTCCCATATTTTTACAGACACTGCGAAAGGATGGTATCTATCGAGGGGACTTGGGTTTTCATCGATCCGATCATTATTTCCAGAGTTATGACTGTTTTAGTAGAGCAGCTTTTAATATTAAAACGCGGTTTTATAAATCCAAAGGTGTTGCCCACGTTAAAATAACTATTTATTGTATTTACAACGTTTCAATATTCAGAACCAGATGGTTACCTTGCTAATAATCTCGAATGCCCATATAAGGAGTGTCATGTAATCATCATAATTGAGAAAATCCAAATTCAAAAGCTAACTGGAGCTTAGTTCTAACTTTCAGACACTATTAGTGATTGAATTCCAGCAAGATGGCCGATTTTGATTCCTTCCCGAATCAATATTCTTCGCTGTAGACGTGTCGAAAATCCTCTCTGCCACTTGAAGACCACCGTAACTAATTATAGCATGCCACTATTTCAAAGCTTAGTTTGGGGAACTTTTTGAAGTTTTATCGCTGAGATTTGGAATGTAGCACCATAATAAGTATACTTAGACCTGCTACAGTTCTGATTGTCCGATTTCGTACTTAATTAATATCTAGACACCTTTGGGAGCAAGAATGTGGCTCAAATGTGGGAAAACCGTCCGTTTTTTATAAAATGGAGCAATTCCGATGAAAAATTTGACTTTTTAATATTAGGACCTTCCTAGCTAATCTCAAGGGGATGTAGTAGAATGGATTTGAGTGATTCAGATCCTTGTAATCTTTTTCAATTCTTCAGAACGAAGCTTTTGGTACTATATTATTCTCTATGGGAGCTTAAATATAGAATTTCAAAAAAAATCAGTACTTAGAAGCCTTATATTAGAGCACTAGTAGTCTTAAAATAGCTTACATATAAACACTAATTAGAACTGAAAATATCAGCTTACTAGGATAAACGAGTAGTGTGTTGTATATACTCACTCCATTCATTTAGGCTGAAATAGCGTTATGCATGCAGGAATTATTAACCAATGAGAATTAACTAATTAAGTATGCAGAGAGCTTTATACAGTCAGGTTCTTTTATTATTAACATTCAAGGGACCAAAAATTGTGTTCATAATAGATAGACTTCATAATAAGCGAACTCAACTTAATACAAACCCTATGTAAATTGTTAAATTGGGACCGTAGGGTTTGTTGATAATAAAAAATCTTCACATTAAGCAGACGAAATCTTGTTCATAATAAGCAGACCTAACTGTATAAATAGCTCTATAGTAGCTGTATAGAGCTCAAGAATAAATTTTGTTCAAGAATGTCGGATAATAATTTTCCTAATACTAAACCGTTCAAGACGGAAGCTGACCGAAAGCGCTCAATGCGTGAGAATGAGACTCCTGGCGAAAGAGCTCTCGTCTTGAGAAGCAACGAGAGCGACAAACCTCTCGGAGACTGGCGCAGTCTGACGCAGAGACTGATATGCGCTTGGAGTGCAAGCGCAAACACCAGGAGACCCTCAGACAAAGTGAGTCTGAGGCTGAATCAGCTGAGCGGTGGAGTACAAGCGAAAACATCAGGAGACCCTCAGACAAAGTGAGTCTGAGGCTCAGTCAGCTGATCGCTTGGAGTACAAGCGAAAACACCAGGAGATCTCAGACAAAGTGAGTTTGATGCTCAGTCATCTGATCGCCTAGAATACCAGCGCATACACCAGGAGACCCTCAGACAAAATGAGTCTGAGGCTCAGTCAGCTGATCGCCTGGAATATCAGCGCATACACCAGGGGGCCCTCAGACAAAATGAATCTGAGGCTGAATCAGCTGATCGCCTGGAATACCAGCGCATACACCAGGGGGTCCTCAGACAAAGTGATCCTGTAATGAGCGAATTGTTCGTTTGAAGTCCCGGACTCTGTTGTATGAGACGAGTAAGACTCTCCATTCTAAGAGGTACCTCAATTTAGCCAGATCACAAATTTCTTCTGAGGTTAGTGATGGTTTGGTTGATGAACATTCAATAGGTAGTATGTCCTATAATTGTTCAATTTGTGATGCTAAGTTTTGGGAGAGTGAAAAGCTTTCCACCAGTACGAAAGCATGTGCAAAGTTTTCCCTCTGTTGCGGAGAGGGCAAGGTTGTTCTTCCCTCTTTAGATAAACTTCCTGAGTTGCTAGGCCATCTACTCACAGCTGCTGATAGCAGAGGCAAGTACTTCAGGAGCCACATACGAGCATACAACTCAAGCCTTGCGTTTTGTTCCCTCGGAGCAAATATCGACAAAGAGCTTGCTAATGCTATACGTGGTGTATATACCTTCCGTATTCAGAGCGTTGTGCACCATTACATTGGAAGTTTGCTTCCAAATAGTGATGAGGCACCAGTTTTTGCCCAGATTTACATCCACGACGGTACTGCAGAGGCTGAAGTTGAAAACCGTCAGAAACATCTAGGCGAGGCCAAACTTCCTGAGTTAAAGGCCTTGCAGCAAATCATTGAAATGCTACATGAGGTTAACCCCTATGTCTCTCACTTCAAGCACGCAGTTGATCAAATGCGATCCCAAGGAGGAGTGGACATCAGGCTGATAATCAGAGCTGATGGTTGCCCAGATCCACGCCGATACAATGCTCCTTCCGCTCCTGAAATTGCAGTGCTGCTCCCTGGCGGAGGTTACTCTGAGGGAGTAGCAAACAGGGATATTGTGTTGCATGCCCACAGTGGTGGTCTCAAAAGGATCACATAAACACACTGTGCGTATGACTCGCTGCATTATGTCTTACTGTTTCCCCTAGGAAATGGCTGGCACCTTGGTATCCCTCATAGCAGAGGTAGAAGCGATGTTACTGCACTGGAGTTCTATAGCTATCGCCTGATGCTCAGGAGCGGGCTTAACCACCTGCACCACTCGAGAAGGCTATTCCACCAGTATATCGTTGATATGTACGCTAAGATTGAGCAGCAGCGGCTCAACTACATTAAGACCAATCAGCAGAAGATCCGAGTGGATCTGTATAGTGGATTGGCTGATGCTGTTGCCAAAGGAGACACTAATGCGACTGAGTTGGGACGGAATATTATTCTACCCTCGAGCTATACCAACTCTCTGAGGCAAATGTTCCAACTTTACCAGGACGCAATGACAATAGTGCGGAAATTTGGTAAGCCAGATTTATTCATTACATTTACATGTAATCCGCTTTGGGACGAAATAACGAGTAGTCTTTTGCCTAACCAGAAGGCTACTGATCGTCCCGATTTAATTGTTCGTGTTTTTAAACAAAAGCTAAGGGAATTACTAGATGACATTCTTATTTCTTAAGAAACATGTTCTTGGTAAACCAGTTGCACACGTCTACACGATTGAATTTCAGAAGCGTGGTCTTCCGCATGCTCATATATTGGTGATCTTAGCTGATGATTGCAAACCACGTGACCATTCTGATTACGATAAGATTGTGTGTGCTGAACTTCCTGATCCTGATCTCAATCCGAGATTGCATCAGATTGTGAAGCGCTGTTGTTATATGGTCCATGTGGTACTGCAAAGAAGGCTGCTGTTTGTATGCGCAATGGTTCATGCTCTAAACAATACCCAAAGTAATTATCTGACGTTACTACCACCACTAAGGATGGTTACCCATTGTATCGGCGCAGAGATAACTCCCGTACTGTAGAGTTAGCAGGCATGAAGCTTGACAATCGCTGGGTTGTACCATATAACCCATACCTTTTGTTAAAGTATAATGCTCACATTAACGTTGAAATTTGCAGCACAGTTAGAGCAGTTAAGTACCTCTATAAGTATGTCTATAAAGGCCATGACCGAGCCATTATCGAGTTCCAGTCGGGTGATCACACTGATAAACCTCGGAAGGTAGACGAAGTATCTTATTATGTGGAAGCTCGGTATATATCTGCATGTGAGGCTTGCTATAGAATATTTTCTTACGATCTCCATGCTAATCTGCCACATGTGATGAGGTTAGCTCTTCATCTTGAAAATCAGCAATCTGTCGTTTTTCGAGATGACGCTGATATTGAGGATGTGTTAAGTGTAGAAAAAACATTCCACTTTAACAGGATGGTTTCTAGCTAACCAAAAATTTCCATCTGCTCGGGAAATTTCTTACTTAGATTTTCCTGAATATTTTGTATGGGATAAAACTAAGCGAGAATGGAAGCCGCGAGTTAAGGGGCACGATAAGATGGTTGGTCGAGTGTTTTCTGCTCATCCATCGGAGGGAGAGCGGTTCTACTTGAGAATTCTGTTGAATCACGTTACTGGCTGTACCAGCTTTGAGGCTATTCGTACTCTTCCTGACGGAACTGTCTGTGGTACCTTCAAGGAGGCCGCATGCCACCGCGGATTGCTGGAAGATGATAGAGAATATGATATGTGTTTGGATATGGCTGCTTCGTGGCATATGCCTCCACAGTTACGTCATCTATTCATTACCATTCTACTCTATAACGAACCATGTAATCCTGCGGCTCTTTGGGAAAAGTATAAATTTGCTTTTTCTGATGACTTTCTGCATCGTGCTAGAAAGTTTGTGCCCGATATTGAGGTCGATGAGCACATACTTAATGCTGTATTAGTGGATATTGATAAGCGTTTGCAAAACCAGGGTAAATCTCTAGCAGATTTCCCAGAATACCAGAAGTCCATACGATACCAGAAGTCCATACGAGGAGGCTCTTATTAATCAGAGAGAATTAGATTATAACGTTGATAAGCAGCTAGGAATAGTTGTTCATGATGTTCCTTCTCTTAATTCTGATCAGCTTAGTGTGTTTACCTCTATAATAGCAGCGGTAAATGATTCTGAGCAGTATCCCAAAATATTATTTGTAGATGGTCCCGGGGGCACAGGGAAGACATTCCTTTATAATATACTTTTGGCTCAAGTTCGCTCGCAGAGTCAAATTGCCCTTGGGTTAGCTAGCAGTGGCATAGCCGCTCTCCTCCTCGCAGGAGGGGAAACTGTACACTCTAGGTTGAAAGTTCCCATTGATATCAATGAGTTATCTGTATGTAACATTTCGAAACAGAGTGCTTTGGCACAGCTAATTAAGCGTACAAATCTTTTGGTATGGGATGAAGCGTGCATGTCAAATAAGCATGTAGCTGAGTGTGTTGATCGAAGTTTGAGGGATATATGTTCCTGTGATCTCCCCTTTGGTGGCAAAGTAATGGTTTTTGGAGGCGACTTCCGTCAGATACGCCCTGTGGTTAAGCCTGGGTCGAGAGCCGAAGTAGTTTCTTCCTGTCTGAACAGGTCATATCTCTGGTGTTATGTTAAAGTAATGAAGCTAACTATAAATATGCGCCTCCAAACATTATTGTCACAAGATGCCCTCGAGGTCAGTAAATTTTCCAACTTTTTAATAAGAGTGGGAGAAGGCACTGAACCTGAGGATGACAATAAAATGATTCACATAGATAACAAATTTGTTGTACCAGGTGATTCCATTACAGACTTGGTTACTTCAGTCTATAGTGATATAAATGCAAATTATGCTGATCGTGATTATGTAAGTCAAAAAATTTCTCTGTGTCCTAGAAATTATACAGCTGATTTAACCCTCGTCTGGCTAGGAATGTAAATTGAAACTGAAAGTTAATTGAATTTCAATTGAAAGTGAAAGTGAAAGTGGGGTTTTTCTATTTATACCTTTTACCCCAAGCCAGCCGAGGGTTAATAAACGATTACGTAATTCATCAGCTTCCTGGTGATGGTATAACTCTGTTGAGCGCAGATTCTGTAGAAGGTTCTGCTGCAGTAAATTTTCCAAATGAGTTTTTAAATTCCATCACTCCTAACGGGATGCCTCCTCATCGGCTATTCTTGAAATTGTTTGCGACTGTAATTCTATTGCGTAATCTTGATCCCGATGAGGGTCTTTGTAATGGTACTCGGTTGATTATTAGAGCATTCTCAAACCGAGTAATTGACGCGGAGATCGCAACTGGTACAAATAAGCATAAGCGAGTGATTATACCACGAATTATATTGACTTCTTCTGAGTCTGAACTTCCATTTATTCTCAGAAGGAGGCAGTTTCCAATCCGCTTAGCCTATTGTATCACAATTAACAAAGGTCAAGGTCAGAGTTTGGATACAGTTGGTCTATATCTGCCATCCCCTGAAGCCATTTTTAGTCATGGCCAACTCTATGTTGCATTGAGTAGAGTTAAAAATCCATTGGGACTAAAAATAATGGTATGTGGAACTGACAAATCAAAATCTGGGGAAGTTTGGATTAGAAATGTAGTCCATACTATAGGGAAGTTTTTAAATCCTCTTCTCATATTGAGCCCATAGAAGACATAGATGAAATATGTTCTCTATTGAATGAAACTTTCCCAAGTTCCCAATTGACAATGACTCCTTTGCCTGAGGTTATTGCTCCTGCAAAGCGAGAGTCTGTCGCAAATATATCTTGAAAAATCATTAAACTTCATGAGTTTAATGACAGTACTATTAGCCCATTGGAAGTTATAGACAAAATGGATATAGCTGAATACATTGTATCACCACTATCAGATCGTGAATGTATATTTGATGCAATAATTCGAGATTCATTCGATTTGTCAGAGTATTTTCTCAATGGTTCGGTGTATGATCTTACTATCCCAATGCGGCAGAATATTGCGCATTGCATTGGATTACACGAGATACTAATTTTACCTATTCGTGAGACTCGAGGTGCAGTAAGCAATTATTACACCTCACTTAAAGCACAACTGACAACATATTTTGGTCAGAATGTTTCAGTGTATAATGTTCAACTAGATGGTAACTGTTTGTACCGTACCCTATCTCATATAATATTTGGCACTGAAATTTTTTTCGAGATATTAAAGTACAATCTGATTAATACATTCATTACCAGTACCCAGCATCACTACAATGTTATGCGTACATCTGGCATATTCAGTGAGCAGGAATTGCATGAACACATTAACGCTATTTCTGCACCCAATGCATGCCTACAAATGTTGAACTTAATATGTTAGCCGCCTTGGCTGGAATTGACATATTATCAGTTGACTGTACAACTCAATGAATTGGAACATTTTCCCTAATTATTTACACAATAAGTTAGACACTCCTATTGAATGTGATCCGATTTTTAATGCACAGAAAGTCTGTATTTTACATCATAGACATAGCCGTCTAGAAGGAAATGAACATTTTGATTCCTTCTTTTTTGCTTAGTAATGTTTCATCGCATTGATGAATATTACGTCGGCTGCTTATAGTTCAGGCTCTAAGTCAGAACTAGCGCCCTTCTTGTTGAGTTCATAAGTTCATAACTTAGAAAATTCTTTCAATCAATGTTTTTGATACTCATCATTTTTTATTGGCCAGGAGTTTAATTACTGTTTATGATCACTTATCTAAATATTTTATGGCTCCGGCTGCTGCGGGCTCTGTTATACTTGATTATATTTGGTATCTACACGAGACCCACTTAGCGCAATTAAATCTGTGCAATTTTTGTATTATTACATTTCACATATAATTTCATAACACTCGATACCTACACTCGATACCTTCCAGTCATCAAATTCACGAAACAAAAAGATAATTCTAATAGTGTACCCCAGTAGAACTATAAGCATGTCTATCAAAATTCAGGACATTTCACAATAAGGTTAGTAATTATTGTTGTGTATTCTTTGAACATTAATTAACCAGTTTTACTTAATAGAATGAGCTGTCAAAGGTAAATACTAAGCAATAATCACTCTGTCTCAATAACTACTATCTACTGGGTATCGAGTTTAAAAAAAAGGACAATGAAACATGAAACAAAAAGATAAATCCTAATAGTGTAACCCAGTTGAACTACAAACATGTCTATCAACATTCAGAATCATTTCACAATAAGGTTAGTAATTATTGTTGTGTACTCTTTGAACATTAATGAACCAGTTTTACTTAATAGAATGAGCTGTACAAAGGTAAATACTAAGCAATAATCACTCTTTCTCAATAACTACTATCTACTGGATATCCATCGAGTTAAAAAAAGGACAAGCAGCAACATTCTCTAGCTATATTCCTATTTTTTTCAATCCGACTTTTCAATCCTTTCAATATTTTCAACAACTTTTCAATCCGAACACTGAAATCAATAAGCTACTTTTCAATCTTTTCAACCTGAAGACCATTTCACAATAAGGTGAGTAGTTTACTTGAAATTAATTGTGTAATTCCTAGATATAAGATATACGTATCCCTACTTAATTACAACTGCTGGAACTAGATAGCCAATTAAAATTAACTTAGTCGCTAATTCTCATTCAAACTAATCTATGTGTAAGGATCTAATACATATAAATATATTCATCTGAAACAATGTAATATAATTCGAAAAATACTATTTTAATATGGAAACGGAAAGTGCAAATGCCACCGACACTGTCCCCCCTGCCACCGACACTGTGCCCCCTGCCACCAACACCAACCCAAACAAAAAAGAAAACACCCGAATAGAGGCAGGAGAGGAGGCGCCACAGTTAACCAGCAGTTGGCATTTAGAATGCTGGACGTTTTGAACAAGGTGATCAAGGTAATTTACAATATGTTATTGTAACTATTATGGTACTTCATATTCCTTTTTCCCTATTTTTTGCCAAAACAGCAGTTTAAGAAAAAGAAGAAGAGATTAGTGCAAATAGAAATAATTAACATTTAGATAATTATAAGATCAACCATAGCCTACTCTATATAAGGCCTACCATCAAAGCTGATATTTTGCACCAAGGATGAAGTAGTGTACGATATTAATCTCATTGAGTGTATATTTAGAAAAAAAAAATATTCCGGTGGAATAAAAGAAATTCGGTAATTTGGCCAGTCCGGACACCGTTAATATTGACCCATAGTTATTTACATTTATCTCTGTACAGTTAGAAATATTTTAAAAATAGTTGGATCAACTTGTTACTGATTTTTGTTAATTTTTAGTAATTAATTAATACAATTCTCCTTCCACCGATATTTTAAGCACTTCCTAGTACTATATTTGACTTTGTTTCTTTTTATTAATAGTTAGATATTTAATTTTTCTCAATGCCCAACTGTTCTGCCCCTGGTTGTAGGGGTAATTATACCCCCAGAAGAGCGCGTCCCAGTTTTTAAACTTCCAGATGGTCCACCTGAGTTACGACATGCCTGGATACGTGCTCTCCATCGTATATTTCTGACCTCAAAATGGTGTATGTGTGTGCTAAGTATTTTTCCGAAGGAAGATATTCAATATTTTCACACGGTACCCAGAGAGATGGCACATCCTATGAGGTCCCGCGAGGAAGACCCAAATTAAATCCTGGCGCTGCCCCCTCTCTCCTTCCTGGTTGTCCGTCTTATTATTCCTCTACCCCTTCAATTAGAATCAAACGAACTCGGTTCTCTTACTACTCCAAAGAGGAAGATTTATTGAACCAAGCAACTAATCTCAGCTTGAGATCAGAGAATACAGAAATGGAGAAGTTTCGTGTTGGTTGTATACAAGAAATATGAGATAAGTTAGCTTTGATGACAATCCCAACTGACTGGTTAGTTTGGATTCAAACAGATAATTGTGTGAGATTTTTTGACTAAGATGGAAAATCATAATATTTGTGCAGATCTTTCTCTTGAAATATAAATTCTTTTTTATCTGTGAACGGATATATCTATGGGGGGTCCATTTCTCTCTCACTTATCTCTATCACTGATATTCGACAAATTAAAAAGATGTTTACAGAGATTACTCTGAAACTTAGCTCTTCCCCTCAGAAGAAACATCCTCACCACATCTTTAAAGCAAAATAACATATTGAGGAGGCCATCTGATAATAAAAGAAAACTCTATGTAACTTTTGACTTTGTGCACATTTTGAAAAGTATTCGAAACAACTGGTTGAATCAGAAAGATATTCGGAAAACCTTTCACTTTCCCAACTTTCAGAACATTAAGCTGGATTACTGTGTGTATCCTGTTCAAGTTTACTCTGCATCTTTTAGTGATGTGCGTCTCCTCTATAATTTAGAGAAAGGATCCTTAGCTAAGTTAGCTCCTAGTTTGACTATCAAAGCTTGTTATCCTTCTGCTATTGAGCGCCAAAATGTGAAACTTGTTTTGAAAGTATTCAAAGAATTAACTGCTGCAGCTCTGAAGTTACAGAATGAACTCCTTAACCAAGAAGACCGAAACAATACACACGACTTTGTTGAAATGCTTCTTCAAATTTGTAACTTTTCAACATAAATACCCCACTTAAAGGTAAACGTTTGAATGATGATATCTCAAGCAGTGCTGGATTTAGGGTGTTATGGGCCTAGGGCTAAGTCATTATCTGGGCCTGAACTGGGCCTAGGCCCTAGGGCTTCTTGACTTAAACTGGGCCTAAGAATGAAGTGGGCCTAGGGCTTTAGCCCGAGCAGCCCTATGGTAAATCCGCCACTGATCTCAAGACCTCTAACATACCAGAACGAACGATTTTCATTCTTAGCTTGTGTTGTTATTTGGTTAGAGACTTGGCTGGCCTTGCCAGGAAATGTAGGAAAGTTAAGTAAACAAACGTTCACCAGTTTTAAACATGCATGTACTGTATTGCCTCAGATAACTAACCATTTAACTGGATTTTGTGGATTTAACTATCTTTTGACATCCTTTTTACAGACCTATATCGTATGATGTCAGGTTCAAACTACCATATCTCGATCTCGTATCTTCAAATCCTTGAAACTGAACGCCGCCTCAAGTTATCCAACATATTATAGATTTTTGCTTCACAACAAGATTGTGGCTTATATTCAATTCAGACATTTATTGATTCATACTCATCCCTTGATACGAATAATGGCGATGAAATTGATTTCCAACTAGTCTGGGATGAAATTGATGATCAAACTTCCATTGAACGTAGTTTACAGACTCTTCAGTCATTAGCTTTTATTGCTGGTTATGCAGTACATAAATATATTTTTAAAACTCAGCCATGTCATGTTTATATTGATCTTTTGACCATTGACAAAGACTTTATCTTTGATGAAGATTTACAACCCGAGTTCAGTCTTTTGCAATTAACTGACCGTGGTGGCCTAAAGTATCCATCTGAGTTTATCCTCGAATCTACAGTAACTTTATGGGAGACGTTAATTGCAATTGAAAGCAAATAAAACTTGTTGGCGATATTGAGGGAAGGATCATCCAGAAAATTATTGTGAAAGTAACCTTGATATTCTTAGAAGAGACGGATGCGATTGCTAAATCGAGTTGCATTTCTTGTTGTGTCTCTATTTTGACTATCCTAAAAAATCTTATTTTCACTTGGGCAACTGTTTACTAGCTATCAAGGTTAATAATTATAACTCCGCTGTGCATCTAAAGGAATAGAAAAGCGAAAACTGAAGAAGTTCTCACATTAATGAAATACACCAGAAGGCTACTCTTTTATTATTATTATTGTTATTTGAACCCACATTATTATTTATGTATTCTTATCATTGTTGTTAAGTAAGCAATAAAGACTCAATAGAGAAAATCTATTAATTTACTAGAATTATTTAGTATAACAGATTAATTTCTAAATTAAGTTGAAAACATTGAACTGTGTTTATCACTTTCTCATCGTACACTACTTCATCCATGGTACATTTGATGGTAGGCCTTATATAAAGTAGGCTATGGATTAACATAATAATAATAATGAATCAGTATAGTGTAATTTGCATAATCTTAAGTTTTAGATTTGAGGGAATACTAATAGAGCATAATATGGCTTCAACAGGTACATAATTTGTTTACATAAATTACTAACCAACTTTATATCTGTATTCAACCAAAATCTCCTAAAGAACTAACACAATTAACAGCAATCTCTACTAAGTTCCTATCTACGGGATATCGAGTCAACGAATACACAATTAACAGCAATCTCTAAGGAGTTCCTCTCTACCGGGTATCGAGTCAACGAATACACAATCAACAGCAATTTCTACTAAGTTCCTATCTACGGGGTATCGAGTCAACGAATACACAATCAACAGCACTCTCTAAGGAGTTCCTATCTACGGGGTATCGAGTCAACGAATACACAATCAACAGCAATCTCTACTAAGTTCCTATCTACGGGGTATCGAGTCAACGAATACACAATCAATAACACTCTCTAAGGAGTTATCTACTACAAAAGCTCAATGAGCAACAACTTCCATATCCATTGGTGCCACTCGAAGGGGGAAGGGGCCTGGTAACACGAGTGGCTCGCAGTAGACGCTTAGTAGTTTTGCTGTGTAAACCCTCCAGGGGATTGGAAGTACAATTGTGTAAACAATTATAGTTTTGATTCAAGTGGTATGCATGTTCTATTATATAATGTTTCAAATTATATCATATATCATTAATGGAAATTGAATCTCCAGTGCCTTACAAACTATAAATCTCGGGATAAATATCGTTGTATAGCTAAGCAACATTTTGGTTGAGCAAACTAAATAATTTTCGAAGGTCTTACAGGTAGAATTCAACCCATATGTTTACTAACTAATTATCATAGATCCTTGAGTTAATGTATATTGTAGTTGCTATTTGAGAAAACGAGCTACCATGACTGTCTCGATTCTAAATTCCAAAGCTAACAGATCAAATCTATATTTAGAAATATTTTATTAATTAACTGATTATTAGTTCCAGATTTATCTATTCTAAAATCGTAACATACCAAAGTTAAGAATAGAGGTGCACCGGATCCGAGATGAGTTACCGGATCCACCGGATCCGAATCTGTATGCGTATCAACTATTTAATTGATTCTATTAATCAATAAGTAACCTCTAATTACTTACAAAAAATATTCAATAGTGACATACTCTACGCCAATTCAAATTAATTTTAATTTTATGAAGTAATAGGAGACATAAACTATTTAAATCTAAAATTCTAAATGATTGACAGATTGAGGAAAATATGGGTAAGAAACATCGAACTCAAGTTTGATCTGGATTGCTTACAAAATGTATTATTTTGAATAGACAATTACTTACAGTGGAACTCGCTTAGTTACTAGTCGGCTTAAGTCTTAAGACGTACTCTCGGATAATACGCACTATTCTCTAATATCGATTTTCTCCCCTATCAAATGCATTATAAATAATTCGGTTAATACCTAATCGGATAAGAAGTTCCTCGGATAAGACCTACCGATTTTATTCTCTAGTAAATATATCTATTATATTTCGGTTGATACGTACTTAAAAACTGTCAACTGGACTCAGTTAGTATTTTGATTAAGTGTGTACGTGACAACTATAATACTTTAATCTTATCGTAAGATATATTAGAGTTTTGTATTCCCTACATCGTGTTCATATCATCTAACAAGTCCGTATTAGACTGATGGAATATGTAAAAGCGGATCCGTTCCGGTAAATCCGGTTCCGGCCGGATCTGTAGATCCAGTTTCCGGCAAGATCCGGATCCGGCCGGAACCAAAAGAAGTGGATCCGGCGCATCTCTAGTTAATAACTAATTAATATTAAGAAATAATGACTAAAGTATTAATGAATTAATAACTAACTAATTACTGTACAATAAAAGTTCTAGAACATTCCCTATTTAAATACTAAAGTTACAGTGCAAACGAGCCCTTCGGTCTCGGTCGCGTTGCGACAGATCAGTGCTACGCACCTCAAGTTAACGGCCGCTATGCGGCCTTACTCCTCACTAAACTTACTAAGTAATAATTATATTTTTTTATTGGTTTGGTCTTTTTTAATTGACTCTATTCTGGCACCAATGATTAGTTACTTCAACTTAAGAAAGTGAAAAGTAAAGTGAAAGTTGGGACAAACTATTCATACCCTTAACCCCAAGTCACGTTGAGTTTTACGTAATAAATTTAATAAGATAAATTTGTACTGTAACTTTAGTATTTAAATAGGGAATGTTCTAGAACTTTTATGGTACAGTAATTAGTTAGTTAATAATTCATTAATACTTTAGTCAATATTTCTTAATATTAATTAGTTCTCTTAACTTTGGTATGTTACGATTTTAGAATAGATAAATCTGGAACTAATAATCAGTTAATTAACAAAATATTTCTAAAGATAGATTTGATCTGTTAGCTTTGGAATTTAGAATCGAGACAGTCATGGTAGCTCTTTTTCTCAAATAGCAACTATAATATACATTGACTCAAGGTGCCAGAATAGTGTCAATAAATAAAAAATAAAAAATATAATTATTACTTAGTAAGTTTAGTGAGGAGTAAGGCCGCATAGCGGCCGTTAACTTGAGGGTGCGTAGTACCGATCTGTCGCAACGCGAACGAGACAGAAGGGCTCGTATATATATATATATATTTGTTTGTATGTTCCGAGTTGATTGAAGAAACTGGATGGTTTCCAAATGAGATTTTTGGCATATAGGGGTAACCTTTGGCACTCGCCAACAAGTTGAGGTTTCCACTCAAAGTTTCTCACACCTCGACAAGTTATGACGTCATTGTCACATTTCGAGAACCCTGAAAATTCACTTAATCGCACATAATTCGCGCCCTCTAAGAGATAAAAATCTGAAAGTTTAATAGAACATGCACACAGAAAATAGGTTCAGGTGACTCAAAGGTCAGGTCAGGAAATGACCTGACCTTTTGACAAGCCTGGTCTGCACAGGCTGCAATTTTGGATTTTTGATATAGTGTTCTACTTTCAATACTGCAGTAGTCACTAATTGGACACATTTTGAAAAAAATTCTTAAATGAATTTAGTAATTTTAGACTTCAGGCATATAGATCATATATAAATCAAGGACCCATGGCAGTTACGATATTCACAATGAGTAAAATAATTGATGTAAGTGTTTGAATCAGAAAAATGCAGAATAATCATTGGAATTTGAATAATTTCACTTTGAAGCGTTACTGAACAATATTGTGAATATGAATTCACATCAAAGTGCCATGGGCTCTTTGTTAGTATACATAGATAATATCAAAATGCAAAACAACTCTTAATCATCAATTTCTTTTTTTCAATTTGTGTGCACATAAAATCATCGGGTATAGGAATTTAATATTACGTAATTTTAATTATACTAAATCACTCGAGTCAATGTTATTCGAAATCAGCTTTCATAGTCTAATTATGATCATTATAGATAATGCTATCAGTGATATAACAATGGATAAGAATAAATATAAACTTTTAAAGGTGTGGGTCGAGCCTTAACCGATGTCAGCAACGGTTAACCGGTTAACCGCATCCAGCCTTGCTATGGGGAACCATATGGGAATCCCCACTGGGGAAATCTGATTCCCATTCCCATGGGAAATCCTATACCCACGGCAACCCGGGACCGGGAGGCTTTCCCCAATAAAAAATTAACTCAATATAATAATTTCATTATTCGTGTTTTGAATTTGTTGTTTACTCAATATTTAATTTGATACTAGCGCGCTTCGCTTGCTAGGTCGTTTCACAGCAGAACACAACCACACACCAACCGCTTCGAGATTGGTATGTGGTTTTATTAAACTCGTATCAAATTGCTATTTTCAACACATACAAACGTACATTTAATAACACTTATTGAAACATTCTCGATAGAAAACGATGCGTCTCATCAGTTTAAACTCATTAACTGTAGCTATAAATGTGACCGATGAGTATACTTCCAGGTTAACCGAAGTAGGCGACACCTGCAGTGTTATTCTCTCTTCAGCAGCTGTTAACAAAGTGAAATAATATAATATACTGCCTAACAAAGGGTATGTCTAATAGCTATTCCAATCAAAGTTGCACTGATACTTTTAGATATTATTTGGTTGTAGTAGTATAGGTATCTAGTATTCCTATTGTAAAGCAATAATAAATTATTTGCTATTATCCAAGAATAGTTATAAATGGCGCGTAAAATTGAGCGCCATTATTTGTAGTAGCTAAGTTTTGGCGCCAAAATAGAAATAGCAAGTTTTTGGCGCCAAAGCTAAAATAGAAATTTAATTGTAATAACCATTTTTAAAGAAAACGGGATACATTGCAAATTTTCCATTCCATTAGACATTATGGTTGTTATGCAATTAGCCACGTGTAACCAAAAAAATTCCCTAACTTTCCAGTTATTACCATGACAACAAATGAGCTGCAATGGTATGCTCAGGTTACAAATTACTATAAGTTAGAGTCAATAGAAACTAAAATATATTATTCGAACAAACTAACTTCAAACAACAAATAAAATTGCCACTAATCTGCCACCAAATGTGCCACTAAACACATTCGCACAGTTCGATGCTGTTGCCATAGAGATAGCCCAAACCTTTGACCCTCTTATCGCACAGCTGATCGCGAGGAGGGACGCTCTCCTACTCGAACTGTCCCAGCTCCGAGAGGACTACACCACCAAGGAGACCACGCGTAAGGCTGCCATTCAGGAACTGGAACTAACGAGACAACAGTTGCAGCTGATGAGTCTCAAAGTGAATACGAACATTCCTATTCACCAACAGGCCACTGAGGTGTACCAACAGGGCCTAGAGGGTCTGTCGACACCTACCAAACTCCCGTGCCCTCTCTTCGACTGTCCGACTCTCCAAACGCTACGGAGTGTAATCTCAGGATTCGGGGAGCTGTCAGTTTGGGAGGTACCCGACTATTCCAAGAAAGTGGAACCGACACTAACTGCTGGGAAGACAGGGAAAGGTGCCAAACAACTCGATGCTTATGGTCTCTCGATTGATGAACCAAACAAACTAATCTACTTAGCTGATTTTGGCAACTCCCGAATTCAAGTGGTGTCATTTGAAGGGAAGTTCGTAACAAGCTTCGGGCAAGGAATACTTACGAGACCACATAGCATAGCTGTAACCGAAGAATACATACTAATTACGGACACTACACACCACTCTCTGTTCCTGTTCGGCAAGCAAGACCGGAAACTAAAGAACAGAACTGGAACTGAAGGGAGAGAAGAAGGACAGCTAAATTCCCCTCACGGCCTCGCTATCGACATAAATGGAGATGTGTTTGTAGCAGATAGCTGGAATAACAGAATAGAAAGATACTCCAAAGAGCTACAATTCGAAACTTGTCTCGGAACTGAGCAACTACGCTTCCCACAAGATGTGAAACTAACCAAGGAATGTGTCGTGGTGCTGGACGAGAGTCCCAACTGCGTTCGTTTCTTTTCAAGGAATGGATCTCTCCTCAGTTCCTGTATCCCTAATGGAGTGCGTTGTTTGGTGTATGACCCTTGGTTCTTCTGTTTGGATCCAGCTGGGAATATCATCATTAGCGACACTAGACACAACGCCATAAAGATATTCTCCAGAAACGGACAGCACATCCATACCATTGGGAAGGAAGGCGACAAGAAAGGAGAGTTTATTGAACCATTTGGTATTTCCATTTCTCGGTTAGGTACTATGTTTGTTGTGTCTGATAATCCTAATTATTCATTACAATGTTTTTAATTTGATTTTTTGTTTATGATCAAAAGTTTATCAAAACCATTCCAAAACCTTAATTAAGTCAATCGATTAACTTAAAAAGTTTTTTAGCTAAATGAGTAACAACTTAATTAAAATAAAATACAGTATAAGGCGAACAAGGCGAAATATCGGTTAATTAATGCGAACAAGCTATATTTTGTAGCCTTACAAATGCATGTGAATATCTCCGGTTAATACTAATTCCGGATAAGACTAACAAATTTTGACAGAGTTCAAATGAATGCAAACTTAAAGGAATACCAAATTTATGTACCACATGGAGTCACAATATTGCATAAAATTAATTTTAAGATTTGGCGCCAAAATCTAAATTTGGGCACCAACTTAAATTTTGTGCCCAGATTGAAATTTGAGCGCCAGTATAAATTCTAAAGGTGTTAAAAATACCTTGAGGTGCCACTAATAAACATGCCGCTTAAATTAAAAAGAGGCGCCAATTATATTTTTGGGCGCCAAACTGAAATTTAGGCGCCATTCTCGAATTGGGTTCCTAACACCTTACAACGTACCTATGCAGTCTGGAATATCTGAGAATTCCTCTAAAGAGTCACAAACTAACTCCCCACTCACACAAGTGCAATTGGAACAGCTGATCCGTCTAACCGAATCTTCAAACAGCGCATCTAACAAAGCCATAGCATATACACTCAGGTTATCCTGAATAAGCGTTATTCCCCAACTGGCACCCCCAGTGGCATGGGACAGAGTTACATAATCCTCGTGAGTTGTTTGGTAGGATGAGAACTTCTGGGACGAACCGTTTGGCACCTTGATGTACCCATTGGGGTCCTCGGGGTCCTGGATATAAGAAATTCCTTTATCGTCTAATCCCATTGCCCGGTGCAGCTCGCCCTCTATAGGAATACAAGTAAATTGGAACTGAAACTAAATATCTATATTATTAAAACTCGATTGTTGTCGTTTGTTTTTCCGGAATATATTAAAGTGATGGGGGACTATACTAGAATAGGATCCACTGTCGCTCCAATAAGAGCATCCGATGCTCGTATAGGAGCCACTTTCGCTCCTATAAGAGCATCTATTCAGTTAGATCTCACAACTTGACTGTATTTATACTTTTCGTGCTACTGTTGAAGGTGTTATTCTCTGTATCACAGACAGAATAGCAGATGTTTGTATGCAGGTGTTATTCTCTGTATAGTCTAGTATAGTTCCACTTATGTGAACACCTGTGACATACTCAAACTATATATACACTTTACAACAGTGAATTAGTTTTTTATTATTTCACTCTAATTCCTTCTAGAATTTATTCTCACAAAGTAATCAAATAATTATTTTTATTTGTTTATGATAGCGATTCCAATCTTTTTGCATGATATGGTTCCATTAATTTATATAGACTCATTTAATTCTTATGGATTATATATAATTTGGAAGCCAAAGTAATCTATAACATATTATAATCAAAGTTTTATGAATAGCATCTTATCTATAAACGAGCCCTTCGGTCTCGTTCGCTTAAATTTAATTCGAAATCAGCATAATTGTTTACCTATAATAACATTTGGAAGTTAGTTACTATCTCAATTATAAGTGCGGTTTGCAAATTGGTACAGTAGATGCCTAGATATAAGAACACCGATATAAGAACATTCTACTGGAAAACGGTTGCCAAATACCCTATATAATTTATGCCGGTTATGAGCATTATATGCAGTTCCCGACGATGTTCTTATAACCGGCATCCACTGTACATAGTTCCACAAACCTGTCTTCACAACGAAATTCCCCTGTCTCCTCTACGAGCCTACTTTCCAACAGAGCTGACACATTAGCCAACCAATGAATAGCATCTGCCATAGAAGTAGATAGGTCCACTAGTAGTACCATGTCTAGACAGTTCGCTTTATCCAGTGTATAGAATGTGGCTCCATCTTTGTACTCATCATCTGGTGTTATGCAGGCTGCTCCTCTCTCAAACACTAAACAACAACAACAACAACAACAACAACAACAGTAATACAGCGTATTATATGTACAGTATACTCCGTTAAATAGGAACACCAGGGGACCGTCTTAATATGTTCGTATTATCCGGAATTCGTATTAACCGGAGTCACTTGCATGCATTTGTATAGGCTAGGGGAATTAACCTTGTAATCCTTAACCAATATCCCCCTTATTCGTGTTGTTGTTAAGAATTAAAAACAACATTTTGCAATCAATACAACAACAATTTATTTGTTGTTTACCTTCTATTTCAGTTGAAATAACTCTCCGGTTAGTCGGTGGGAATCTGTCACACTCCATAGCAACACAAGCGGAGCATAGGTATGTCCCGGAGTGTGATAGATTGGCTCTCAATATTGTTAGAATAACAGTTTCAGTTCCATTAACGATCTCCTTTGTAACAGAAAGACTCTCCTCTTTTGACAAATCAAATCCCAGGATTGTGTTTCCCCATTCCAATTGCACCTCTTGGTTGTCAGAGCTGCAACTTAATCTGATAGTCTCGTTAACGTAGACTGAGGTGTCAAGTGGCTCAATCCAGTGCCACACAGATTCCGAGGCTATATAAAGTTAGTTCCAGTTTGTTAACCAGAGAACACAATTAGTAGACCCATTGACCCCCTTTAGCACTTAATTAAGTACCCAATTGAGACCAAATTACCCATGGGTTTATACAGTAGAACTTCGTTAATACGAACACCAACGGACGGTCAAAATGTGTTCGTATTAACCGGAGTAATACCCATTGAATAGCCATTGTAGGGACCTGATTTTGTGGAACTGTTTATTCGTATTAACCGTGTTCGTACAAACGAGGTTCTATTGTAATTTAGTCCCTTTGCCCTGGGGTATATAAACAGACCGCTTGGTCCCAACTTACTCATAACTATAGAAGTGTTGTCTCCGGATGTGACACCACAGCTGTGCGAAACCTGACACGTATAGTTCCAGTTCTGCATTCCATTGTCACTCCTATGTCGGTAAGCAGGTAGATATGCCCCGGATATTCTGACATTATTTCGGTACCATTTGTATCTGAAGGCAGGAGAGACTGCATTTATAACTCGGCAGTAGAGGTGAGTGTCCAATCCGTGGGCAGCGTTTGGGAGCTGTGAGAACTGTGTTGTCAGCTCAACGGCAAGAGTAGCAGGGATAACTATTGGTAAATATAAACATAAACAACAACAACATAAACATAAACAACAACTACATATACATAAATATATACGTAAACAACAACATAAACAATAGAATCATATACGCAAACAACATCAACATCAACAAAGATAACATAAAAAAAACATAAACATAAACAACAGCAACAACAACAAGAACATAAACATAAACATAAACAATAACAAAAACAAACAAAACAAGTTTGAAACAACAACAAAAACAAACAAAACAACAACAAAAACAAACAAAACAACAACAAACAAACAAAACAACAAAAACACAACATTTGTCTACAATACAATAATACAATACTAACCGTTTAGTTTGATAGAAGCTGTAGATATTCTCCCGGACATATTTCCCTCACAAACATGAACACCCGCGTGTGTTAGCCGTGTTCCCTCTCCCGTTAGAATAAGGGAACCATTCTCTGCCACAGTTATACTCTGGTCCCTACTTAGCTGCTCTCTTTTCTTATAGAACCTCATAGCAGTCCTGTCCACAGGTCTCGTTTCGCAGAGGAGGGAATAGGGTAGGTCGGACTCGCATATATCCAGAGTATTGAATCTAATTCGTGTTACAGTTCCGGTTATTGTCACCTCAGGATACCCGTCTGCAAATAATATTCGTTAAATTAGGGAAAGGAATCTGGTATTTTATTCCAGTCTATTAACTTCCTTATGAATTAAATCTTTATTTAGAATTAATGAATTAATTAATAATTAAAATTATAATTTTGAATATATTATAAACCAACCATAACATTATATTCTAGATCAGATATAAGATAGGGATTTAGGGAAGTTTATTTGCTTTACTTAAAACTTTACACAACTTTCAAAAAAACTAAACAGGTAAGTTGGCTCTATGCCTTGGTGTCTCCCTACACCTTAATTAATAAAAGAGAATATTATTACATTTATGTACTGCTTTGCATTTCAAACTATTATCCAAAATTTCTAATACACAGCAAATATCTAAATACTCCACTACAAAATACATTTTGAATGCCTCAGAATCTATTTCTATACGTAACACTTTAATTAATTCCCAAATAATAAATAGCTGTCTAGTACTTATTTCATTTATTTTACTGTATAAAATAGACAAGTTTCTAATAAACCTCTAGTTTTCCCATACAATATAAGTGAATATCCATGCGAGTTCACTGTACTTAATTCATGAATGGTTTTCCCCACACATTTGAAATAATTTTAGTTCCCTGGGATAATTACGGTGTAGCAATTACTACGAACTTGTTAAGAATTATGTACTTATAGGACACCTTGTTATTAAATTAACCAAATTGAGTTTGTAGTTTCGTATTAATTTAAATTTAGGTAGCACACTAAAATATAATTATAGGAATTATTCTACAAAGGATGTTATAATCCGTTTAGTTAGCACATCTGTTTTGGTTGATAAGTAATAGCTAACCATGCTTACAAATGTGTTTCGTGCTAATAATATACCACAATAAAAAAAATTATATGTTATTCAATGTCTTTGGGAATAAAATCTGATTAACTAAGTACGTATAACTTTGTCTCGCATCCAATTTTAACAACTTACATAGGATTGTATTAAAGCTAATTTCATTATTGTGAACACAATTTTATGTCCCTTGAAAGTTCTAAGAAGATTAGTATTATTTTAGGAAATTCGATAAGTTTACTGTCGATAAGAACCATTTAATAGTATAGATTAGTTTAGTCATTTCTCACTTATCGCAATTCTTCGCGGGTGTTCTCTGCTATTATATCAACTACTATTCTGGTGTGCACGCGGATACACCAATGTGCACGCGTGTACACCAGGCACGTTAAGTAATCATTGTAATCTTGTATTTAGTTCACTTATATTATATTGTGATTGTGTATTAGTTAAACTATAATCTATAACTAGCGCGCTTCGCTTGCTAGGTCGCTTCGCTTGCTAGGTCGCTTCGCGGCAAAACACAACTAAACACCAACCGCTTCGCGGTTGGTGTGTGATTATATACTCCTAATATGATTATAAAGCGTAAATAGGCCTAAATAGTCAAATTTAACAATGTGAAATTTTAATGATTACGTCATCATGCGATAATGACTTAGCATAGTTGCGATATGGTGTGACCACCATGTCCGCATCATTAATGTACATGTTCTATTAAATTTTCAGATTTGTATCTCAAAGAGGTCGCGAATTATGTGCGATTAAGGAGATACAATGGAGCATTTTCGACACCCGATAACCCCCAATTTTTATTGCGTTTTTAGACATGACTTTTTGATAGGAACAAATTACAGTATTGTCACAATTCTCTAAAATGGAAATTTGAATTAGATATTGTTAGTTTAAAATAGCCTAATAGTGAATCCATACTAGTCAATATAAATTCTAGATATTTACTCTATTAGGCGCAAGTTCTGTTATAGTGCAAGTTTCACTCTACTACATTAGTACAAGGGATTATGCCACACAGAATTTGCGATATCGATTTGATTCTTTTTTTCTATAGATTTTCAAATAATCACTCGATTTTAACAGAGATTTGGCATTATATAATTATTAACTCTATAACTTTGTATTAAAGTTGAAAATCGACACGGCATAATTTCAAGAACAACTGACAAGGATCATTTTTGAGGGATAATTTTTTTCTCTCCGACTTATACTTTTTGAGTTATGCGAGCTATACAAAGGTCACTATCCGGAAATCTTGAGATTTTTTTTTTTACAAAATGACGGTGACTTTGACCTTTAGTGAAGTGAAAAAGGTCAAAATAGTTACAAATTTCGAATTTTGCTTTCAGAATTGGAAACCTGGCATATCAATGTAGATTTGGAAATGCTAATACATTAAATATGGTATTTATGTATTTTTGTATAAATGCTCCATTGTATCTCCTTAAGTTAATTTTCAGGGTTCACGAAATGTGACAATGACGTCATAACTTGTCGAGGTGTGAGAAATTTTGAGTGGAAACCTCAACTTGTTGGCGGGTGCCAAAAGTTACCCCTATATGCCAAAAATCACATTTGGAAACCGTCCACTTTATTCAATCAACTCGGAACATACAAATAAATATATATATATATATATATATACACAGCCTACGTAACGGGAGCCAGTCAACTCGTACCTATTTCAACTCGTCCATAATTATTTGGTCAACTCGTACCTATTTTTCAATCAACTCGTCCCTAGTATTTTAGTCAACTCGTACCTATTTTAGGCACTAATGGTCTTTATTTTTGGTCAAGTCGTACCAATTTTTTTGGTCAACTCGTACCTCTTATTTCGGGCAACTCGTACCAATTTTTTTGGTCAACTCGTACCAATTTTTTTGGTCAACTCTAACTCTTATTTCGGGCAACTCTTACGCGTACCTATTCTATAAGAACCTTGTTCATCAACTTATTCCCAATTTGATTAATTAATAACTTGATATTAATATTAAATAATGAGATCGTTTTTATATAATGATGAGATGATGAGAAACAATAACATATTTATCATATATTATGATATCTAGCTAGATGAGTAGTTGAGCACATTGGTTAAGAGTGGTTTATAATCTACGTAAAATATAGAATATGTGTTGAGCTATTCAGTGGGTCCAGCTAGATGGGCACATCTATCAAGCAATCTTTTAGAATCTCGTAGCGTCATCGTTGTTAATCTAGTCTTCCCATGCACTGCATATCTCGTTTTGAGTCCAACGAAAACGGCGTCTTTGGCGTCTAGTTAACTTTTCTTCGTGGACAAGTATTCACAATATCATATACAATCTGTTGGTTTTCCGAAGGATGAGCATTCACAGTCTCATCATCATTTAGAGACTCTTCTTGAGAATATATAGATGTATGAATTATCCCCATATTGAATGAGTTCCCAGATGAGTTTGACATCGAACCGGTATTATTAAGAGTTCCTATGGTATATGAAGACGGTTGGAGTGCTGTGGATATGGAGCTGTGTAAAGAATGTATAGGAGTACTACTCGCATCAAGCATGAAACTAATGCTAATGTTTATATCGTGTGCAGTGGGTAAGGTTAGTTGTTCACCTTCTGGATGATAGTCTTCATTGCGACAAGAAGCACACAGCCAGTTTATGCTCAATTCGTTTCGTACCGCATCCCTATATATTTCTTGAGAAACACCCGTTCCACACACTCGATGAATCCAGCCTCCACATTGCTCGCATTGTAATCCTTGTGTCTAGATCTAACAAGTTCTCACATTCGATGCAGAGTTGTGACATAATCAGGTTGTTGTAAATGTACGTATAATATTTAGAGAAGTCATCTCATGTTGATTATTTATAGTTTGTACCATTGTGATTGTTGTTAAATGGTTTCAAGAACAATTGCAGCAGGATCATTCTGAATAGATTAATTAAATAGCACGAATTGGTGTTGTATATTTATATAATCCATACAAATATATACTATCATTAAATCGGGCTTCCCTAATTCAGGAACGGAATGGACAAGTTTTATTGAAGAAATTTTAATTATGTTGTTTGTTACACATTTGGCCTTGTAAATTACTGAATATTGTATCATTACGGTTGTCAATCACTTTTATGACATTTCACATTGATGGTAATCAATTTTCTTAATTTTGTAGATAAATCTAAAATATCTAGTATTACCTCGTGAACAAGATTTCATCATTCTAATCGCGAATGTTACATGGACCACCTTTCGGTTGGATAACTACCTCCCTCTACTTCTAGCCAAGAAAAGGAGATCGAAAATTAGAGAGGAAATGTTTCTAAACGAAATTGCTTTAACATTGTACAAATTTGACATATTGATTACCATCGACGTGAAATGTCATAACAAATGCTTGAAAACCGTCATGATACAATATTCCGTGATTTATAAGGCCAAATGTGCAAATTCAAGAAGCAACAAATTTGAAATTTCTTCTCGAAAACTTGTCCGTTCGGTTCCGTAAATTAGGGAAGCTCCATTTTAATCTCAAGTATCAGAAAATTTCATCGATTAACCGAATGGTGTTGTTTCCCACAAATTATTCATTGTTCTAAAGATTTTGAGAGGTAACGTAAAATTATATAAAAAAGAAGGCTTGATCATTGCATTCTATATGTATAGAACACTATGGGATGATATTTATTTACCCCTCTTATATATCCAAGTTTTTAACCACCCCTAAATTTGGTTAACTAGTCAAGCCCCTGTTGACCATTGACATATAGTACAAATAAAAGTTGGTATTTGGGACGAGTTGATTAGGTACGAGTTGATTAGGTACGAGATGATATTTGGGACGAGTTGATTAGGTACGAGTTGATATTTGGGACGAGTTGATTAGGTACGAGTTGACTGGGACGAGTTGATATTTGGGACTAGTTGATTAGGTACGAGTTGATATTTGGGATGAGTTGATTAGGTACGAGATGATATTTGGGACGAGTTGATATTTGGGGCGAGTTGATGTATGGTACGAGTTGAAATAGGTACGAGTTGACTGGCAATCTACGTAACTATAGCCTATTCACTGTAAGAGTTTTACATCACCATGGATTACTTCAAGTCCATTTTATAAACAAACCATAATTTTTAAATTTCATCTTATTACGATAATATAATATAGAATAACTATTGTAATTCTGTCTACATGTATCACTTGACAATATTATTTACATTTTCTTCACTAATTCCAATTAATAAATATTTTTGTGTGTCTTTCTTAGCAATATGCCAAATAGATGTTATGTGGCCAACTGTTCCTCCAATTACGACGGCACTAATTACACTCCGGTGTTTGAAATGTTGAACCATTGGTCGAAAGAAGTGCAGGAGGAATGGCGAAGATTTCTCCATAGAGATGATGCATGGGAGTTGGTGAAAGTCTTCATCTGTGCAAAACATTTCAGTGATAATGATGTGTTACTTGACTTCTATATTCCCATGGGTGACGGTACAGTGAAGAAAGTTTCAAGAAAACCTGGTATTCGGAAAAATGCCAAGCCCATCAATCTACCTACTGTCCTTCTTACTTACAAGGATCTTCTGAACACCCAGATCGTTTAGACCGAGATGAAATTGATATCCGGCATTTTCATCAAGCTCTTGAGTTGAGTCGTGCAGAACTTAAAAAGGAGAGCGACACCTTTTCTGTTAATGATATTGATGATATCCAGCTGAAGTTTTCGACACTTAATTTATCTGAAAAATGGATGTATATTCGCTCAAGTCAGACTACCTTGCATATTTTTAAGAAGTTACAATCTGGACCGCTACTAACCATATCTCACCAGATTTGTATTATGAGACTTTGCATGTGAGGTGTTTTGTAATTGAAGATGAAATTCCAACCCAAATCACTCTCACTTCTGATATTCGTCAAATTTCTCAGTTAACTCAAGAGCTTGAGACACATCAACAAGATGCTATTGAGATTGGTATCAACAATGCTATCTGTTCAGTTAGATCTACCATAGAGAAATTGACAACTAGTCAAGAAGGAAGCATCTTCAATCGGCTACAATTTATTTTGTGTCAACTTGAAAATTTGAAGGTTTCAAATACAACCGTCGTTATAATGTCTTAACTTTGGTTCTATTTCTCAAGGCTCAATTAACCTCTTCGGGTTGCTACCGTTATCTGCAATCACTAGAATGTATCTCTCTTCCTCATCCATCTACTCTCCGAATGCTATATTCAAATATTGGCTTAGACACAAGTTTTATAGATTATCTGAAGGTTGCATGCAAAGACTTCAACAAATTCAAGAAACATGTTCTTCTCCAGTTAGATGAAATTCACGTGGGGTCTGATTATACCTATAAGGAATGGCGGACATTTCGTCCCATGGACATTTCGTCCCCGGACATTTCGTCCCGGACATTTCGTCCCATGGACATTTCGTACCCGGACAATTCGTCCCACGGACAATTCGTCCCACGGACAATTCGTCCCACGGACATTTTGTACCCGGACATTTCGTACCCGGAATTTTCGTCCAATGGTATTTTTTCGACTGTTATTTATAATCACTTACATGATCTTAAGAAACATTTATTCTTTGCACTTATTGTTATTTTTTAGCAAGTTATTGTTTTTTTTTTAATAAGTTATTGTTATTTCTTTTGAATATTTCTGATGGTTTCCCTTTGAAGGATCAAAGTACAGTACTTGATGTGTATACATTAGATACTATATATAGTAGTATTCGTAAACTTTAAGTTTATCTATTCTACAATTTCCATGGCCACTCCAGATGTTTTGATTGAAATTTTAAAGTCGAATAGAGGCAAAGAAAAGGCTTGCATTGACGGTTTTCTGTACACGCTTAAAAGGTCTTGTCATCCCCACCTACATTGGATATGCGAAAAACGTGCAACCTGCTAAACTTCGATTTTTCACCGATGGAATGCATTTATCTCCTTTATTCTTTATGTATAATTTCTTGCAGATTTATTTGCTTATTAATATTTTGTTATGAAAAATTATTTAGCTCGCAATCTGCTAAATTAAGTTTGTGGGGTTAGTTTAGGTTTTATAATGCCAGGGTGCCAGACACCTTTGGCACCATGGAAAAACAGCCTCCAGGGTGTCAGGCACCCGCCCCACACCAAGTTTACGCCCCTGGATGCCATGACAGAAAAATCTAAGATTACTGCTGTCTATCTTTCAGATTTCTCAGATACTGGAACCTCCCTCAATCGGGTACCATTATTGGTGTAAAGCCAACCTATTTTTGTATTTCCCTAACCAATAATGGAATTTGATGACAAATTTTTTATAACAAATACCATAGCCTACTCTATATAAGGCCTACCATCAAAGCTAATATTTTGCACCAAGGATGAAGTAGTGTACGATATTATTATTGACCCATAGTTATTTACATTTATCTCTGTACAGTTAGAAATATTTTAAATTTAGTTGGATCAACTTGTTACTGATTTTTGTTAATTTTTAGTAATTAATTAATCCAATTCTCCTTCCACCGATATTTTAAGCACTTCCTAGTACTATATTTGACTTGGTTTCTTTTTAATAAATAGTTAGATATTTAATTTTTCTCAATGCCGAACTGTTCTGCCCCTGCATTGGTTGTAGGGGTAATTATACCCCAGAAGAGCGCGTCCCAGTTTTTAAACTTCCAGATGGTCCACCTGAGTTACGACATGCCTGGATACGTGCTCTCCATCGTGAGGATATTTCTGACCTCAAAATGGTGTATGTGTGTGCTAAGTATTTTTCCGAAGGAAGATATTCAATATTTTCACACGGTACCCAGAGGAGATGGCAAATCCTATGAGGTCCAGCGAGGAAGATCCAAATTAAATCCTGGCGCTGCCCCCTCTCTCCTTCCTGGTTGTCCGTCTTATTATTCCTCTACCCCTTCAATTAGAATCAAACGAACTCGGTTCTCTTACTACTCCAAAGAGGAAGATTTATTGAACCAAGCAACTAATCTCAGCTTGAGATCAGAGAATACAGAAATGGAGAAGTTTCGTGTTGGTTGTATACAAAAAATATGAGATAAGGCCGTATAAAATAAATAACTTGTTTATCATCCCCGTCCGCCCCAATTTTAACTACCCGTCCGGATCTATTTTATTATTATCTTGTGAACCTAATCATACAAAATATAAGCAATAACTTGTGTAAAGTACCTACTATGTATGAATTTTTAATAAGTTCTATATTTTAGAGCATTACTTTAATTATTTGGCATTGTCATGTTATTTTCTAATTAAATTAAATATTTATATTTATTTTTTGGCATAGGATGATGCATAGCATTCTATACATAAGGCAATGGCGCGCTTATAAATTTTTTGACCAGGGATTGGTTAGTTACTTAGATTTAGTAAAATTTGTTTTTCCAATTTCTTCTTCGCTAATTGGAAATTTGGATATGAGATTCATTAACCCCGCCCCTTATACCCTTTTAAAGCATCTTAAGACTAAAATATTTCTGAATCCATCCTCTAATGTCTCACATTTACGTTTTTATAGCTTTCTAATATTCCACTAATTTTTCAGAAATTTATGCCAATACGATATAATAAGTTCAGTAATCATCCGTCAGGAGATGATATGTATATAGTACGATGTAAATGCCAAATAAATAAGGTCTATTTTTAGAGATACACCATCATTGATTCAATCAAATTGCACCTTTAAATTTGTTAAATTTTTATATCCACCCATAATTGTTGTTTACAAAATTTATACGAATACCATAGAAGTTCACTTTTCAGTGCAACTTTCAATTCTCACTACCTACATCACCTACTACCACTTATTATTTTGACTATTCGGATGTCCTGTCTTGTCCCAGGCTGCAGGTCGAACTATTTAGGCGAAGAAACTACTTCAACTTTCAATTTTCCCAAAGATGAGCGATTACGCGAACAATGGTTCAGAGCCATTCCTAGACCAAGGAAGGATTATGAAGCCAACAAACATATGAAGGTATTCAATTGGAAATTTCACATCCTTATACCGTATTTATTCGAATAGTAACCTAGGCGATTATTGTTTTTTTAGGCCATTTTCTGACCAAATAATTTTTGTGACTTCGAGAATATCACATCTTGATACAATTTATTTAGTATAGTCGGTTGATAATCGTATTGCGACTAATATTAGATAAATAGATTTACTCAGGATACCAATAGTAAATTTGTATTTGCTAATTTGGGGGGGCAATTATTGGAGGTAGGCGATTATTCGAATAGGGGCTACTATTAGAGTATATACGGTATATATACTCAATTTCATTTTTATATTTAGGTATGCATACACCATTTCAGAGAAGGAGACATCGAGAGATCGCACCAATATTTTGATGGACAGCAAACTATGACTGTTCCCCGCGATAGAGTGGCTCTAAAGAAAGGTGCGGTGCCAAGCATATTTCCTAACTGTCCTTCCTACCTATCTGATTCGAATTCAAAACCGAAGAGACTTTCAAAAGATGACAAGGAACGATTGATGATGGAAACTGCCTACACTCAGAGCTTAGCTGATAACGAAGAAACAGTAGATAAGTTTCTTATTCATTCATTTTCTGACCTTCTTTCTAAGTTGCATTTGATTGATCTCAGGAACGGTTGGATTTCTCACCATTCAGAGGACAATTCTTTGCACTTTATAAAAATTCATATTACTGATTCCGGACCTATAATTGAACGTTCAGTTTTAATTGACCATGATTTGTTTATCAAAGCATTTGGCATTAACAATATTCCGATTTGTATTTCAAGAATTTCAATTAATGACACCCGCCAAATTGAAAGTTCACTTTATGAGGTAGATAACTTTTCCACACCAACTCATAGTGAACACACATCTGAACATTCGATAAACAATTATTTCAAATTAGCTATCAATGAGCTACAAAACGCAATTAACCTCGTTGAATGTGACACACTAGATCTAGACGTAACTGACAATCTATTCACCTGTACTGAATCCATAAAAATTTTGTTGTATTTTATTATAGGACAACTGACAAATTTGATCCATTCAAAAAATAACCGGCGGTATGATATATTAACTCAAGTATTTTCACTTAAAATTCACGGATTATCACCAGCATGTTATAGAAATATCCAGTCATCTAGTTGTTTAATTTTGCCACATGAGCGAAACTTGCTTCATATTAAAAACACTCTGGGGATAGATGGTGACTATTTTCGAATACTAAAGGAAATAACCTCTAAGTTTAGTGACAGGGAACGTCATGTGATACTTCAAATGGATGAAGTTCATATACGTAGTGATGTATCATATAAAGGAGGTAGGATTTTGGGCGCAATTGATAATCCTAGAGATCCTGCAACAACCGTCTTTTCGCTGATGGTTTCAAGTTTAATGAGAAAGTTTTCAACCATCGTGCGCCTCATTCTTTTGGGTTCTTCTACTGCTGCTTATTTACATCCAATAATTACCAAAGCTATATTTGATATCAAGACTTGTGGTCTCTTTGTCGAAGCTATTTGTACTGACAACTATCCGTTAAATGTTAACCTTTATAAGTTATTTTCAGATGACGGGAAAACATTACATCCTAAGGTTGTACATCCTTGTAATCCAGATCGTAATCTTGTATTATTTTTTGACATTGTTCATATTATCAAGTCAATTCGTAATAATTGGCTGAATTTAAAAGATTTTGAAAAGACTTTTATCTATCCCAAGTTTGATGAATGTACAATTGAATCATCGAAATCCCTAAATCTACCTTGCACTCAGTTAAGAATTTCTATACCTACTGCCAACATTATTTTGAATCCCAGCCAGCTGACGGGGTATAGATATCCTACAATATGTTATGCAGCATTTGACGATCTTCGGACTTTGTTCAAAGCTGACAAATTTTCTATCATCAAGAGGGCCCCAAAATTAACATCAAAAGCATGTTGGCCATCTCAGTTAGAGCGACAGAATGTGAACTTGGCTTTGAGAATTTTTCATGAATCTACAGCTGCAGGTCTTTCTAGTTTCATTAACCATGCTAACATTGGTAACCCCCTTCAAACTGTTGATTTTCTCAACTTCATAAATCATATCTGGAGCATCTTCAATGTTAATTGGGTCGGGAAAGACATACGTTTCAATAATCCATATCTAGCCCCACTACACTATAACGACGAAAGATTAGTGTTTTTGGAAAATGTTGTTAAATGGCTAGATTGTTGGAGAGCTATTCCATCAACTAGGGGTAAGCTTACACCTCAAACGTTTACCAGTTTCAGACATACTTGTCTGGCTCTTCCATTCTTAATTAATAGATTAACCTTAGAATGTGGTTATGAATATTTGCTGACATCCCGAATACAAAACGACGCATTAGAACATCACTTTGGACTTTATCGCCAAATGTCTGGGTCCCACTATAACATATCATATTGTCAAATTTTAGAAAGTGAGCGTAAACTTCAGTTATCTAACCTTCTTAAGTTTCTATTTGTTGAACAAGCTGGTACCGATACGATATGTATTAAAGAATATTTAAAAAGTTTTGCTGATGATAATGTCGAAGAAAGACATTCAGAAATTGATTTAGAATATTTTACAGAAGAGTTGCTTGACATTACTAACCCTATATTTGATAACTCTCAAATTGAATGCCTTAACTATATTGCCGGGTATGCAGTGTTTTCTTATTTAAAACAATCCTCTGAATGTTCAGTCTGCCATGATTTTTTGACTTCTCCAAAAGATATTCAAATTAATAACGATACAGGGTTTTCATTAATTAATCTGCTCGATAGAGGTTCCCTTAAATATCCATCAGAAAATGTTTATCAATCTGTCGTAACAATGTACGAAATATTTATTAAGATCGATAATCATCCTAATTTAAGTCGTCGATTTTATGAGGGACCTTGCCATAGAAAATTAGTCGACATTTCATTGCTCGAAATTGAAAGAAATTCCAGTGAAATATGGAGGGGGTGGTGTATATGTATGGCATCAAAATGGGATATTCTTAAGAAATTGTTAACAACAGTGGCTAATTGCATCTTATCTAAGAAAGTTAAAAATTTTAATAACATTGTAGTTGGTCGCGATAATTCAAAACTTCAGAAATTTTCTTCCTAATACTTCTTAACCTTCTAGAAATTCAACTAAAAATACTTCAGAAGTTTGCATCATTACTATACACGTAACAACTAGACGAGGAGCGGTGACATCAACCAGTTAAGAACGCAGCTCTCACATATTTACTATAACAACTAGACGAGGAGACGAGGAGACGAGGAGCGGTGACACCAACCAGTTAAGAACGCAGCTCTCACTGCTAGGCAAAGGAACGCTAATTTATATTTCAAGACAATACTACTTGTATATTTTATTACATACTACATCTTTGCTTTGTTACTACTTGTTTTATTATTATAGATATTTATTTTATTCTTCATTTCTTGTAGGTATTTAGAAATACATTAAACTGTCTCTTATTTGATTCTAAATAGTCTAAACTAATCGTATGCAATACTATGCATTAGAAACCTGGATATTATTATGGAATATTCAGCATAAACATTATATAACCACGATAGTAATAGTAGATTATCTAAGTAACTAACCAATCCCTGGTCCAAAAATTTATAAGCGCGCCATTGCCTTATGTATAGAATGCTATGGATGATGTTATTTGCATATTAATGGAAATAAAAATAAAATCCCGTCCGCCGTCCCAATTTTCTCGAAAAATATGGATGATAAACAAGTAATTTATTTAATGTGGCCTAAGTTAGCTTTGATGACAATCCAAACTGACTGGTTAGTTTGGATTCAAACCATAGACTCCTTAAGTAAAGGACTGGAACGTCGCGATCTCGGGGGTTTTAACTTGAGTCTGAGAGGCTCCAATTATAAAAATTGATAAAGCATTAAGTTTCCGGTCTCCAAATGTGATTTTTGGCATATAGGGGTAACTTTTGGCACCCGTCAACAATTTGAGGTTTTCACTCAAAATTTCTCACACCTCGACAAGTTATGACGTCATTGTCACATTAAGAGAACCCTGAAAAGTCACTTAATCGCACATAATTCGCGCACTCTAAGAGATAAAAAGCGACCTAGAAAGCGAAGCGCACTAGTATATATAGATATACTACTGTATAATCAATCTATATAGATACTAGCGTGCTTTGCGGAAGAACCCAACCACATACCAACCGCTTTGCATTTGGTGTATGGTTTATACACTTATAACATTGATTATAAAGCGTAAATAGGCCTAAATAGTCAAATTTAACAATGTGAAATTTTAGTGATTACGTCATCATGTGATAATGAGTAAGCATATTGGCAATCTGGTGTTACCAAAGTGTCCGCATCATTGATGTGCATGTTCTATTAAATTTTCAGATTTTTATCTCTTAGAGTGCGCGCGAATTATGTGCGATTAAGTGACTTTTCAAGGTTCTCTTAATGTGACAATGACGTCATAACTTGTCGAGGTGTGAGAAATTTTGAGTGAAAACCTGAAATTGTTGACGGGTGCCAAAAGTTACCCCTATATGCCAAAAATCACATTTGGAGACCGGAAACTTAATGCTTTATCAATTTTTATAATTGGAGCCTCTCAGACTCAAGTTAAAACCCCCGAGATCGCGACGTTCCAGTCCTTTACTTAAGGAGTCTATGATTCAAACAGATAATTGTGTGAGATTTTTTTGACTAAGATGGAAAATCATAATATTTGTACAGATGTTTCTCTTGAAATAAAATCTTTTTTATCTGTGAACGGATATATATGTTGCAGTCCAAGTGCGTTTCAACGCCAAACGCGTTTGGCGCATTTTAATTCAGCCAAACGCGTTTGGCGTGTTTATATACGCCATTCGCGTTTATAACATTATTCTTTTTATTTGTTGTTATTTAATTAATGCTAGTTAGATTATTCACAAACAGAGTATGTATCTAATTAATATTCAAATATCTGTTCTACAATATTTACTGTTAATTTTAATCTCTGTACTAAAATAATACCATTGCGACTTATACTAAATATTTAAAACCATTGTGAATTAAAAACAATTCACTTTCAAAACTAAGTAATTGAACAATATGTACCTCGCCTTAAAGGGAAATATAATTCCGAATAATTCAAAATTATTTGTATTGTTGAACAAAATTTGAATTAAATAACACCAAATAAAAAGAAATAATGTTATAAACGCGAATGGCGTATATAAACACGCCAAACGCGTTTGGCTGAATTAAAATGCGCCAAACGCGTTTGGCGTTGAAACGCACTTGGACTGCAACATATATATATGGGGAGTCCATTTCTCTCACTTATCTCTATCACTGATATCCGACAAATTGAAACGCTGTTTACAGAGATTACTCTGAAACTTAGATATTTCCCTCAGAAGAAAGATCTTCCCCATTTCTCTAAAGCAAAAGAACATATTGAGGAGGTGATGTGTAATCTATTAGATAGTGATGAAACAGAATCCAATTGTTCCGATTTGCCAATATTACAATTTATTCTTGGCCAACTAGAGAATGTGGGTATTTACAAGAAGAGAAGGAGATATAATGTTCTAACACAAATTCTGGCCATAAAAACGCATCTGGTTTCTCCTGCTTTTACAAATTCTCCAAAGTTCAGAATGCATTTCTTTTCCACATGTTCATACACTAGAAAGTTGTACTCTTCTTTTGGGCTGGAAAACGACTCTTGTACTTACCTTAGCCAGGTAACTTCTTCTTTAAGTTCTCAAGAGAAGAATGTAATTATTCAGATGGATGAGATCCACGTTAACTTAAGTCTAAGGGGTGGGAAGGGTGGGAAAATATTTGGTCCTAACTTATCCCCTAAATACCCCACAAGAACTGTATTTGCTATCATGGTTTCTAGTTTACACAAAAAATGGTTCTGTATTTCTCGTTTGATACCTTGCGCATCTATATCTGCTGAATACCTTTTTCCTATAATTAAGTCTTGTATTTTGGATATCGAATCTAGCGGTATGAAAGTACAGATTATTTATTCCGACAAATACCATTTAAACGTGAACTTATTCAAGTTATTTTCTCCAACTAAACAGTTAGAGACTAGTGTACCACACCCTTCTGATTTTAAAAGAAAACTCTATGTTACTTTTGACTTGTGCACATTTTGAAAAGTATTCGAAACAACTGGTTGAATCAGAAAGATATTCGGAAAACCTTTCACTTTCCAAACTTTCAGAACATTAGCTGGATTACTGTTTGTATCCTGTTCAAGTTTACTCTGCATCTTTTAGTGATGTGCGTCTCCTCTATAATTTAGAGATTGAATCCTTAGCTAAGTTAGCACCTAGCTTTGACTATCAAAGCTTGTTATCCTTCTGCTATTGAGCGCCAAAATATGAAACTTGTTTGGAAAGTATTCAACGAATTAACTGTTGCAGCTCTGAAGTTACTGAATGAACTCCGTAACCAAGAAGACCGAAACAATACACACGACTTTGTTGAAATGCTTCTTCAAATTTGGAAACTTTTCAACATAAATTCCCAATTTAAAGGTAAACGTTGGAATGATGATATCTCAAGACCTCTAACATACCAGGGCGAACGATTTTCATTCTTAGCCTGTGTTGTTATTTGGTTAGAGACTTGGCTGGCCTTGCCAGGAAATGTAGGAAAGTTAAGTAAACAAACGTTTACCAGTTCTAAACATGCTTGTACTGTATTGCCTCAGATAACTAACCATTAACTGGATTTTGTGGATTTAACTATCTTTTGACATCCTTTTTACAAACAGATCCATTGGAACATCACTTTGGCCTCTATATCGTATGATGTCAGGTTCAAACTATCACATCTCGTATCTTCAAATCCTTGAAACTGAACGCCGCCTCAAGTTATCTAACATATTAAAGATTTTTGCTTCACAACAAGATTGTGGCTTATATTCAATTCAGACATTTATTGATTCATACTCATCCTTTGATACGAATAATGGCGATGAAATCGATGTCCAACTAGTCTGGAATGAAATTGATGATCTAACTTCCATTGAACGTAGTTTACAGACTCTTCACTCATTTGCTTTTATTGCTGGTTATGCAGTACATAAATATATTTTTAAAAACTCAGCCATGTCATGTTTGCATTGATATTTTGACCATTGACAAATACTTTATCTTTGGTGAAGATTCACAACCCGAGTTCAGGCTTTTGCAATTAACTGACCATGGTGGCCTAAAGTATCCATCTGAGTTTATCCTCGAATCTATAGTAACTTTATGGAAGACGTTAATTGCAATTGAAAGCAAAGAAAACTTGTTGGCGATATTGAGGGAAGGATCATCCAGAAAAAGTATTGTGAAAGTAACCTTGATATTCTTAGAAGAGACTGATGCGATTGCTAAATTGAGTTCAGGGGCGGCACGTCCTTTCGAAAAGTGGTACGGCGGAGAATTTACAGTATTCTAATGTGCTCCGGCGGTTCAACACCAGGTATTTGAGTGTTGTTCAACGATCATAAAATAATTAATTGGATAAGTTGTCAATTATTTGTTTAATTTCGAACAGATAGAGGTGGTACAGCAAAGTTGGTCATCCTGAATTGGTGCGGCGACGCCGGACCACTCTGGAAAGTGGTACGGCGCTCGCCGCACCAGCCGTACCGGGTGTGCCGCCCCTGGCTCAGTTGCATTTCTTGTGGTGTCTCTATTTTGACTTTCCTAAAAAATCTTATTTTCATCTTGCGCCAACTGTTTAATAGCTAACAAGGTTAATAATTATAACTCCGCTGTTGCATCTAAAGGTATAGAAAAGCGAAAACTGAAGAATTTCTCACATTAATGAAATACACCAGAAGGCTACTCTTTTATTATTATTATTGTTATTATTATTGTTATTTGAACCCACATTATTATTTATGTATTCTTATCATTGTTGTTAAGTAAGCAATAAAGACTCAATAGAGAAAATCTATTAATTTACTAGAATTATTTATTATAGAGTAGGCTATGCAAATACATATCTCCTCAACTTGCAGGTCAAGCCTTAAACTATCCACAAATAACAACTGCTGTTAAAACAGCAGTTTTTAAAATTTTGAATGAATCTAGAAAATATGGATCAGTCACTAGGATTACACATATACTAGCCAATGTATTTCTGAACATCCGGGAAAATTCCAAGTTACGGGCACCCTCCGGACGACAGTGCCCGGATAAGGGTGGTTTGAGTGTATAGAATATTGGTTTAAATCATTGGTGTCATTTAATAACTCTCCTTCCTAAAGTAATATTAAGTTGACTTATTTTAGCTTGTCGAACATATTCTGTGTATTGAATATTCTTACCTCCCTATTTACAATAGCGAATGTCTGTATTTGAGTTTATCGCTTCAGGGAAATACGACCAAGTATCAAAACTTTTCCGTTTAGATCAATCCACTACAATATGTGTTGACTCAGCAGGAAATCTGGCTCTACATTATCTAGCTTACCGAAATCAACACCTCTTAATTAAACAATTATTACTCCTGGGTGTTGAAGTAACTGCTGTCAACAATAATGGCGAAACAGCTTCTCACTTGGCATGTCAAAGTGGTTCTGTATACACCGTACATCTACTTCTCAATTCTAGTATTGGAGGTCAGAAGTGTTTAACAATCAGGGATAAAATGGGTCGAACACCATTACATCATGCTGCATTTTCAGGAAATCCGGAGATGTTGCATTATCTTTATGTTTACTGGAGTATTGACTTATCAGAAATGGACGATAGTTACTGGAATACACTGCATATTTGTGCCGCTTTGGCACATCATAGATCAGTCATGTACTTGATTAGAGGAGAAAAGGTACCACTGTTTTCACAAACACCTGAAGGCGACACAGCATTGCATTTAGTATTACGTAAACTCACACTCATAACTGTTTGGGAATTAATATTGATTGGTGGTGGAAGCCTAGCACATTTAAAGAACAGAACTGGTCTATCATCATTTGATATTATTCGTAATGATCAGCGAAAAGTTGTCAAAAGATTCGCTCAAAGAGTTGAAGCTGTTATTGACAAACATACTTTGGCTACTCAGCCTTGGCATCTTTGGTTTCTTTATCTATCAAGTCCAATTCTGTCATTCGATCTGGCTATATTCTTGATTTACCGTATTCATTATCCAATTTGCTACATAATTGGTTTCTTTACATTTCTAGCTGGTTGGTCGTATTTCCTATCTCCACACCGTATACCGCATCCTGTCGGTTGGGAATCGCCTGCTTCAATGGGACTTCTTGTTTTTGGAGCCATACATGTTGGGCTATCCTATCTTATTTTTATAGCACCACATTTTTACCCGTATCTTTTAAATTCGATATCATTTATATGTGTCTTTATTTTCTCTACATATCTATATTTTACAACAAGAGGCAAAGCTAAAGTTGTACCGTTTGGTTACAATTCTCTAGAAGTAGAGAAACTTAAATACACCGAAAAATTTTCTTTAGACAATAATCCAAGTGAAAATGCTAGATATTTTAATTTCTGTAATGTATGTGAATTGCTTCAACAGCCACGTAGCAAACATTGTAAGCTTTGTAACCGGTGTGTACAAGAGTTTGACCATCATTGTACATGGTTAAATAGCTGTATCGGTGATGGAAATCACCGTAGATTTTTTATATTAATTCACTTAATGTGTTTTACTATCCTACATTATATGACATCTGTCATTGTATTTTGGATAGATGAATGCGAAACTTCAAAGTTATACCCCCTTTTTGTTTGTGTCACATTTTCAAATCAAATTGTTTTTGTTCTCTTCATATGTTCTGGCATCACCTTAATTTTCTTAGCAAATTCAATATGGATGCAATGGGTATTTGTATCTCAAAATGGTACATTTTATTTTCGTTCTCTATCTGGGGCTAAACTCGGTTATTTATCAAGATTTAAGAATATTGTTCTTTTCATTAAGGATTATAGTAAGTGGAAGCAAACAAGGGAGATTATTTTACTTAGATTCGTTTAATATTTTACTTCAATTTGAATGATTATGCAATAATTATTGTGTACCCACTAGTGTTAGTTAATTAGCGAATTGATAATTTTGTAATTATTTAATTATTTCCTTCCCCCTACTCGTTTTCTACCTGGTTTGAAACCTTTGTAAGTTGTAACTACTGAAAGTAACGACATTTACCATTATTAAAACATTAAATTCTCCACACTTGTGCTTGACATCAATTGAGATATATTATAGCCTGTCTTCATCTTTCTGAAGTAACCCTGTCAACATTAGCTAATGTCCCATTTTGGAAATTGCCGAATCAGCAAGATGCCACATTATATTTTTTATCCGTAGACGATATCCTGGATACGTATTTAAAGAAGAAGGTTTGGAGTGGCAGTCTAATTTGCACCTTCGGGTCACGATTTTTGTTATTTTTTGGTTACTTTAAAAAATGATATAACGCTGGTTCCGCCTTTGAATCGACCAAAGTTAGAAATGTCCAAATTTTTACAATATTTTTACAGACACTGCGAAAGGATGGTATCTTTCGATAGGACTTGGGTTTTCATCGATCCGATCATTATTTCCAGAGTTATGACCGTTTTAGTAAAGCAACTTTTAATATTAAAACGCGGTTTTATTACTCCAAAGGTGTTGCCCACGTTAAAATAACTATTTCTTGTATTTACAACGTTTCAATATTCAGACATATGATAGTCTGACAAAATATTTGCACAACTCAACAAAGATTTTTCTTCAAAAGTGGAAATTTCAAAAGTTATAGCCTTTCGACGGTCTTTAGGGTACGGATTCTGAACTAATTTGTAACTCAGAGAGGAAAAGAGATAAATTAAATTATACCTAGTTAAACGCTTTCGAATTTGCTATTGTTTAAGACAAAGTTTGACTCTCTAGCTTATATACTTCCCGACTTACAGCAAGGTATGTGAATATGGAACTGAATGACAAATGATTGACCACAACATTAATTGAAAATTATTCATAACTCGAGTCATAACTGAAATTTGGGTTATTATAAATGCGATGTTAAAGTCGCTATAGTTAGTACTAAGTAAATGCTTGGGGGCGATAGAAAGCATAATGTGATCAAATGTTACTTTTCACACTACGTGGGTGATCGGTCGGAATTTTCAGGAATGTTTCATCATCCTGAAAATTCCGACTGATCACCCACGTAGTGTGAAAAGTAAACATTTGATCATATTATGCTTTCTATCGCCCCCAAGCATTTACTTAGTACTAACTATAGCGACTTTAACATCGCATTTATAATAACCCAAATTTCAGTTATGACTCGAGTTATGAATAATTTTCAATTAATGTTGTGGTCAATCATTTGTCATTCAGTTCCATATTCACATACCTTGCTGTAAGTCGGGAAGTATATAAGCTAGAGAGTCAAACTTTGTCTTAAACAATAGCAAATTCGAAAGCGTTTAAGTGCTGAATATAACAAGCGAATGTACTTTCGCCATCTCCAGGGGAACCTTAGCCTTAAAATGGCCATTAATACGCTGTTAGAAAATTATTCTTTATTGTGTCTGCTTTACAATTCCGTAGAACCTCGTTAATACGAACACCAACGGACGGATAAAAAGTTGTCACTTTATCCGGAGTTGTATTAACCGGAGAAATACCTATTGAATAACCACTGTAGGGACCTGATTTTGTGGAACAGTTTATCCGTCTTATCCGGAAAATTCGTATTATCCGTGTTCCTACTATTTAGGTTTTACTATACTTTTGCCCGGGGAGTGCACTGTACACGTATTTATATATCTCTGAGATAAATGACACTTATTCAGGGTTTTTGTTAAGGTTGAGACCTTGGTGTAACTCAGCAGCGGCCTTGATCTAACTCAACACTGCAGCAGCCACGGCCGACCCGAATCGTGGTGTAACTTCCAAAAATATAGGTGCGAAATTTACACCAAAAGATCGGCCTTAAAAAACCTCTGACTTAGTTAATAAGTATAAGTTACCATTTAATGTATCAATAATTTAATATCAATATCTATGTACAGATAAAATTAATGTATTTAACTATTTGGAATAATTTGTTTGCTTTAACACTATAATTAGAATTAACAGTTTATTGAAACTGAAGTTTTAGTAAACAAATGAATTTCACACCACATTTATGACAGAAAATAAGGTGCATAATTTTATTGTGGTTTCAAACAGAGGCGGATCCAGACACAAATCTGAGGGGGGGCAGAGGGGGGGCAGAGACTATTTCAGGGGGGTGTCCCCTAAAATTCCTTAAAATTTTTTACCATTCTAAATCTTAAATATCTCAAATAGTATTAATCCTTAAAATGTAAATACAATAATATATAGCGAGTGAGTTAGATATATCTGTAATAATACTAAGCTAAAGGTATATCATATAATTCACAGAAATACAAACTAAATGTTTGGACCAACTAAACACGATGCAGTAACTACATAACTAGCTAATAAATAAGTAGCTTGTGGTTGTCTAACATCCTAGTTTTAGAGATCTCAATAACAGGAGTATTACCCATTGAATAGCCAATATAGGTACCAGATTTTGTGAAGCTATTTGTTCGTCTTATCCGGAAAATCGTATTAACCGTGTTTGTACTAGATAACGATGTTCTGCTGTAATTCCTAAAGGAAAAGGTTAAATATTCCCACAGCATTGGTTGTTTTGGTATCTCGCCCCACATCTACTAAGATCCTGCCGGTGGGCAATAGAAGGGAGGGGGGGCAGCAGGGGGGGCAGTGATAATTTAGGGGGGGCATATGCCCCCCCTTGCCCCCCCTTGGATCCGCCACTGGTTTCAAAGGTAGAAAAATATAAGGGTTTAGTTATTTAACGCTGGTTCCGACTATAATTGCATTAGTGAGTATCTATAACTCACTACTCGTTTATCCTAGAAAGATAATACTTCCTATGTAGCAAGGACATAGTGTATAGGCTATTTTAAGACTGCTAGCGCTCTAATATAAGGCTTCTAAGCACTGATTTTTTTTGAAATTCTATATTTAAGCTCCGATAGAGAATAATATAGTACTAAAAGCTGTTTTCTGATGAATTGAAAAAGAGTACAAATCTAAAAATCGGTCTAATCCATTCTACCATGTCTCCTTTAATTACTCGACGTAGGTGTTAATATCAAAATGTCAAATTTTTCATTAGAATTGGGCAATTTTCGTACGGAACGGACGTTTTCCCACATTTGAGCCACTTTTTCGCTTCGAAAGGACTCCAGTTTGTATTTTAAGGACGAATTCGGACAATCGGAACTGGTACAGGTCTTAGTTTACATATTAGAGTGCTAAATTCCAAATCTCAGCGATATAACTTCATAAAGTTCACCAGTACAATAATTTAAAAATTGTCGCAGTCTATATTTAGATATGGTGGTTTTCAGGTGGCAGAGACGTTTTTCGTCACTTCTACAGCGAAGAATATTGATTCAGGAAGCAATTAAAATAGGCCATCTAGCAGGAATTCAATCACTGATAGTGTCAAAAAGTTAGAACTAAGCTCTAGTTCACTTTCGAATTTAGATTTCTCTCTTTTGATGGTCACATGACACCTCCATATATGGGCATTTGAGATTATTAGCAAGGTAACCATTTGGTTTTTAGTGATTTTTGACTTTGCAATGATTTAGAAATGATATATCAATGTGATTAGTAATTTAGAGCTAAGCTCTAGAGTCTCTCGTTTAGAAGTTTCAAATTTGCAAGTGTCATCAAAATTGGTCACATTCACACTACCATATAGGGCATTTTTGAAAACGTGGCGTCCTAGGCTCACAAAATGTATTATTTGCATATGGGAAACCATGTATACTGATCATTTTTAACTACATAGTACTTTGAAATTACTAAATATATTGCTCTATTTAGGAAAGTTGCATGTTGTAACATATGATTTTAGTTCATTTTCGGCCAATATCCATTGAGCGGCATAGTGTACCTGCCACGTGCCACTTGTGGCACAAGTCTCACAAATTGGTATCTGTATCTCACAAGAAAATAATTGTATTGATAAATTTAGCACCTAGAGTATTTGACGCCCCTGCTCTGATCAAGCTTTATTAGTCTGTAAAGTGAAACGTAGACAATGAATCATCCAAATTTTGCATTTTTTTTACTCTTTTAACTTCTTCAGCTGTATTTGAAACGTTGTTTATAGGTAAATGTTATGTAGCAGACTTATGATCTTTATAATGCTAAATAATCAAATCATCATGTACATGTTGGAGCGTCTGCGACTCCATATAATTTCGAAATTTCGGACATTTATATTGCGGTAATTTAGTTTCAGTACCCTATTTCTTAATTAAAGTATTTAATATTTCTGGATTAAATTTGCATGGAATATACACAACATATAGAGCTCCCGAAATATGCAAAATAACCTAATTAATGAAAAGTAATTTAATTAAACTGATGGTGTGGGTCGAGCCATGCAGGAAATCGACGCGGGTAATTGGTAGCTCTACTGATATGTAACATTTTATAGCAATGCAGTCAGGTATTCTTATTGTGAACAAGATTTCGTCTGCTTAATATGAAGACTTTTTTAATCATGAACAAGCCCTACAATCCCAATTTGACAACTTATATAAGGTTTGTATTAAGTTTATTTGAGTTCGCATATTATGAAGTTTCTCTATTATGAACACAATTTTTGGTCTCTTGAATGTTCATAATGAAAGAACCTGACTTTTTTTTTTGTGACCTTTAATTTTTGGTCCCTTGAATGTTTTTAATATAAGAACCTGACTGTAGTTTTTTGTGACCTTTAATTAAGCTAGTAAAAAGCTCACAAAATTGACCCAATCGAATTTTTCTTTCACATGTGTTCAAATGGCATATTAAGAACAAGGGACTTTACATTATGATGAAGGGAGTAAATTATTTGTGACATAGGGAGCGGGTGTAAAAATTTCTGGTATTTTGCGTAGCATAACATTTGAACGACCCCATACACTACTATTGTGGAAACTAATTTCTTCCTGTTCATTTGAATATTGGTTAGATGTAATTGTATTATAGTTTAATTTATTACAATCCTTATTTGTGACGACTTGTTGTATTGTTAGAAGATAATATAATGTAACTTTTTCTTTTGGGATTCTCAATTCATCTTGACACATTATATGACCCCTATGTGATTCCTTTTATGTTTTTATAGTTTTTTAGAATTTTAATATGATATGGCTGTGAACAAATTCCAATCTAGTTCTCTTAATACCACACTTCATTCTAGAGGTTCAGGCGAGAATTCAGGTTCTCATTTTCTGGAAACAACAGCAATTAATAATGATGGTATATTTCCAAGGGTTGAAGCTCCTCATGATCCTAACGTTTTTATTAATCCTACCGTAATCAACTTAGAAATGAGTAAAGTCCGTTGGTTCTATAGAGAAACGGACAAATACTGGCAAGCATTTTGTGGCTCTGATTCACTACGATTAGAACAATCTTACCTTATCAATCAAAGTACTAACCAGCACGAAAAAGTACACATCCCAGTAATGGGTGATATGTACGAAGTAAATCTTCTGGAAAGAATATTAATACCTATTTATTGGGAATGTGGAAAGAGAACATCTGTGATGCGGTCGTGGTGGTTTGAGGTGATCAACGATATTTGGTATCCATTTGAGGAAAAGAATCTCGCCATCTTAGACACCATGCACGGAAGTGTTTTAGAGGCTGAAAGGTCTGGTACCATATTAATTCAAGATTCTAAGTCGCCCCGTTTAAAAGTCCAAATTGATGATAGCGAAGTATTATGGCAAAATTCTACTGATATACGCCGTTGCAAGCTAGATTTAACATCGAGAATTTTAGGTCTTAAAGGCAATCAAGTGAAAAGAGGATACAAAACCGTTGCTGATTTATCTGATATGTCACAGCCAATTGGACATATTGTATTTGTATTACATGGAGTAGGGCAAGCAATGGAAGGTGCTTCAATTATAAAATGTACAGATTCAGTCCGAGAAGTAGCTAAGATTATCATTGATAAGCACTTTCCCTCAAAACCAATGTCCTCTCGTATTGAATTTTTTCCTGTTAACTGGCGTACACAATTGATACTTGATAAAGGATTGGTATCAAAGATTACTTTAAGTGACGCAAAAGGATTTCGTAATATGCTAAACCTATCAGTTGGAGATGTAATGTATTACAATAGCTCTAAATTCGGACCAGAAATTTTGGATAGCCTACTTCTGCAGTTAAATAAAGTATATTTGAATTTTACTCAAAGGAATCCAGAATTTGTCTCAAGTGGAAAGGTTTCAATATTAGCACACTCACTTGGTAGTGTCGTCATGTTTGATGCTCTATATTCTTGTATTCCTCAAGCGGAACAGCATCATGAAATGGGCAAGTTTTGAATAATAGGCATGAGCGTTTTTGTAGGGGGGGTGCATAGCAACCAGCTGGGGATCTGGGGGTGCTGTCTCATAATTTGAATTGCTTCCTCTAATTTTTGAGGTCTTATAAATACAAATTAACTCCGATGCCACTCCCCTCTCAGCGGCCCAACTACATACTAGGTACAATTGTTGATGTTTCTAAGTAAGTATTATAGTTATCAATCATTAAGAATTTAGTCAATAAATAATCAGACTTTGTCCAGCCAGGGAGGGCAGCTGACTCCCCTGATCCCCCTTCCCTACGCCACCCATGATAATAGGGTATCACCTAATAGTAAGTCGGGAGATTTTAATTAAAAATTTTTCAAAGTGATTGATTGCACTAGAGTAGAGCTAGAGAGTGAATAAGATTTTATGTTATTCTGTATTTTTTCAACGAAAATTTGAAAAAAATTCAATGTATAAGGAATCGTGGTTATTTTGTATTCAAATCTATACTAAATGAGTATGCTAAATATATATTTCTATACTGATTTACTGTTAGACTGATGCATATTAATTAGGGCTGTACCGGATATCCGGTTCTAAACCCGGTATCCGGCCAGTTTTTTTATAGTGAATTTCCATTGCTCTATACGGTCATCCATTGTCCATTTCTTCTGCGTTCTAATGTCTGGTACAGGTGTTCTTGATAGTTATTCGTGGAGGAGAAATTAGAGAATGTGAAATAGCAGAACTAGTTGATTGAAAATATTGCGAGTTTTGATATTATGATCTTCTTGTTGTGAATTTCTACAAGAGCATTTTCCTTTATTGTTTTTTTAATTTTTTCTGGATGTGAATGTTTTCTATGATTCCACAGTGGTGAAGTGCTATATGTTTTCGGATTTTTACCACGTGATATATTGGCATCCCATTCATTATTGTGCTCTCGTAGAATCGTTCTTACATGTTGAGAAAAATGCCCAAATTTAACTCATGCTGGGATTGATAAAATTACTACCTTTCAAGCTAATAGGAAAAGCGAAAAATAAATAGGTATTGAAAACTAAATATGCTATTGGAATCGCGGAAATCTCGTCCATAGAAATTTCGTCCCAAACAGAATAAAAACTGATAATATCACTTATATATTGGTTTAATCTAGTTAATGAAAAACATTAAAAATTGACCTAGAGATAATCAAGTGAAAAATAATAATTGCAGAAATAAATAAAAGAATTGATGTCACTCATATAAATAAATAAGCTATGGTGTTAAATGTCCAAATTATAGCTAACACCTCTCAAGAAACTAACTGGATCTCTATTGTAATAATCCGAAACAAGGTGAAACAGCTGTTCAGCACGAGTGACACTTTTCTTTGATTTTGCAATGACACTTCCTGCTTCCCATTTGGCGAATTTTGCTTCTTGAAGCGTTTGTTCTCTATGTAATAATTTAAGGAACTTAACAAAAGATGGGTGTAGAGAAGATATGCTGGATTTGATCGCGTTGTGCCATCCTTCGACTGTCAGGGCTTTGAATATATCATGATATATGATATATATATCATATCTATTTTTTTTCAAATCGAGATATATCAATCAGTATCATATCACTTGGATTGAGGTGTTATTTATATCATATATCTTGTAGTGATATATATATATATCATTTTATGATATATATATCACATTGAATGTTCATTGAGCTTTTCAGTTTCATATGTATAAAGTTTATATATATTTTTATAGCTGAAAATTATAGCTAATATATACATCATTGTTAATTTTACTAAACGTGTATATGATTATACTCATATATCATTGGGACGATATCATAACATATATATATCATATATCATATCAGATATATATCTGATATGATATATTCAAAGCCCTGTCGACTGTGTTATTTGTTTTCGCCAGTACATGCCCCATATACGAATTGGATATGGTGGAATTCTTCGGGTTTGATCGGCCACTTTTTTACCAATATAAGTATTTTCAAAATATATGGCTACGTCACGAGCTGATTCAGGAAAGTCTTGCATTAACAAATTAAAACAATCTACAACTTCGTGTTCTGGAACGAACGCCAGACTGGGAAGCATCTTTAATTTCAAAGCAAACTCTTGATCATTCTGGTATAGGGTTGCGAGGCCGGCAGATTGAATCCTCCTGTAGATATTTTGGCAGAAATGAAAGAAGCAGCCTGATATGACTGCTATAAAATTTTCTCAAAAGCTTTTTCAAAATCCAACATTACTGTCATAGGATTGAGCGCTGGTTCTAGTTCCACTAATTTCCTCAAAACAATATTATAGCTAGACTCACTCTTATCTGTCATCAAAGCATAAACGCAAGGAATAACAAAGCCATCCCTCTCGGGATGAATATAATATAATTGGAAGAGGTGTTTAGGCGCAATTTTCAACATTCCATTAGCGAATACAGGGGGATTCGGCCTAGAACAAATTTGGCCTATGAGTGATTTCGGCCTAAAATGGGTGAATTCGGCCTGAAGAAATTGGTGACCCGTGCTGGTAAACCGGCGCTTTAAATTGAGTAGTATGGTGTCTAGAGAGAAAATCCCAGTCGTCTAGGGCGTGTCTGATCTATGGGAGGGTGAAGTGCATATAACAGCGGTTTGTAAAGCGAGTTTAATGCTGGTAAAAGTGCCATGCAATTGAATACAGTACTATGGAACATAGAGTAATAGCCCAGTCCCTATAAATGGCGTAATTTGAATGTTTCTTGGGGAAACCCCGTAGCCGGTAGCATCTAGGAAGTCCCAGTGACTTGTTTTCATATCGAGGGAGACCCGAGCCAGTTAATTGTGTTAGGAATGCCCCCAGTAACGCACCAAAAACACTGGTTTGCGAATGTTCTCCCGTGTTGGTAAAACCGGCGCTTTAAAGTGAGTAGTATGGTGTCTAGTGTGCTCCAAAGACACATTAACTAAGCGATTAATAGAATACTAATATGTATAATTTTTCTGAGAATTAAAATAACTGGAAATCTGTTTGAAAATACCGTAGGCCGAATTCACTCACAGGCCGAGTTAGCCTAAATACTGTAGTCCGAATTCACTGGTGGGCCGAATCGCCCGGTTACCCCATTAGCATACCAACTGTTACAATCTCGAAGTATGGATAACATCTTTGGTGTTTAAAATATTAGTATTCGATTATTGTCTCCCACCCCTGAATCGTAAAATAAAAATGACTCATTTGAAATGGTTACCTTAATTTTGGAAGGAATTTCAACATCAGCAGAACTGGTGGGTGTTTTGAAAACTTCGTCGTGGGCATTCTTATGGTTGCGAATTGTTCGCTTCACTGATGCCAATTGGGGAAGCTTCACCATAGAAGAAGGATGTAATGTTTGCATGCCTGTTGAAAGAATCGATCTCGTGCTCATTTCTGATTCTCTAGCTTGCTCTTTTATTTTGCTATAGGCTTTTAGCATTTCTTTTCGGGACTGATCTGGCCCATGACTATGAGTGGTGTTAATATCATCTGGGTCAACTGGCATTACAACTGTGTCATTTATTGTGTGTAGTCGTGCTTTGCAAGTGCAACGTTTCTCACATACCCATTGTAGGGTATCTCCTGTAACATGGTGAAGAGAATAAAAAAAGTCCATTAACTGCCGCTTTATCTTTCTTTCTGATGCTTTGTATTCTTTCTATTTGCACCTCTTCGTGAAGACATGACATTTCGATAATATAAGCGATGGAGTAATAGCAATGTTATGTAAACGTTTATTAAGATAAGCCATTTAAGGCGACATTTCTACAACATGTTTTTGTATGATTCATACTAATCAAAACATTGGCATTTTAAATAGTATCAAATGAACGAAGATTTCATAACACAGACATTTAAATGGAATCATTTTTTCTATGGACGAAATTTTTATGGACGAAATTTCCATGGGACGAATTTCCATGGACGAGATTTCCGAAACCCAGCTTAGTGTATGCCCAAATTAATTAAGAATCAGCAGAACTTGTTCTTGATGTGATATTATGGTTTAATTTGTCAAATATATATTTTGCCAGACATCCGGCCGGATAACCGGATAATTGAACACCGGATATCCAGATCCGGCCGGAGTAGAGAATCTCTAATCCGGTACAGCTCTAATTTTAATTTAGCAGGGGATAAAAACTCTTATGTCCAAAATTTGTTCAAAATTATTAAAATTGAAATCTCTGGTAAGCGGAAAAAAAGTACATCAAAGATCAACGAGAAATTTTGACAGGTTTTAGATTAATGTTAAAATAATTATTCATGGAATCTTAGCTTCCGTAACAGTTTTGAATATTTTACCGAATTCCATTGTTTTTTGAATATTTTACCGAATTCCATTGTTTCTTTGTGTTGCTATGAAAAAATGCAAAAACTAATTATTCGATACTATTCAGTAGTATATCTTATTGATTGCAAATTTTATGGCATATATTGTATAATAAGGAACAACTGAACACTTAAGGACAAATGTATCAATCAGAGAACGAAGTATGAGCTCATATTGGGTTTTTGAAATTGAAGTCAGTTATTTTTGTACAATTCGGAGGTAATTAATGTGATGTGCCAGAAACAGCTATGCTAGAAAAAGTGATCTAAGGATTATATGTGTTCTAGTACACATTATAATTACATTCAGTAAACATCTACCCCCTTTACATGAGTGTATAAATCCTTATATTCCTTGGGAACTGTACATTTACGAAATCTTCCCCATGTTCAAGATATTTGAACAATAACCATGGGTGAATATTAAAAGATTGTTAACAAACCAAAAAAATTGTATTTCATTGATTTACAACAAATCACAAATAACTAATCTTAAGAGACTGCATACATCATTTTTGATGATGCCATTCAATTCGCAGCTATCAATAACCTATATGTCAGTAATACTTCACTTTTGAGTACCTCAACCCAAATGCCTATTTCCTATTGTACATATTTATATTGAAATTGAAGAGATCACTGACTATTGTGAAGTTAACATTTGTTTGAAATAACAAATTTTTCTATATTTCGATTAGGAATTCCAGTGATAGTGTAAATATTGTATTGGTCATTCATTTTTAAATGACTGGCTTTTGTTAATAATCATCAATACAATAGTAATTACCACTGTTAATGGCTTTGATCCTTGAATTTTTTGTTAGCAGCTATTGTTAACTAATATTTAGGGATATGTTATATAATATGATATGATATCACTCATTTGACGTGCGGTAATATTTCTGTTTCGCGTTCTAAAATCCGTAGCACCCCCTTGCTGCATGGCTGCCCCCCAACAACTTTTCAGCGGCCAACTTTGAGAAACACTGATCAAGACCATGAGGGAAATTACCGAAACCATTATATTTAATTATATGAGTTGAAGTTTAACTTCAAAACCCCCAAAATTAACAATACGTATAGACTGTTGCTATAAGTTATTATACGTACGTATACAGTGGGAAAACTCGGAAAATAGAGCAAATTAATATAAATAGAATGGAGTGGTCAATTACTTTTGACCTTTGAGTGCAGGCCTTTATCTAGCCCTAAGAGATCCGCGCAACCTAGGTGATGTTGATTTTTCAATCCCGCACCCAAATTTACCAAAAAGATCAAAATTTGTATTAGAAATACCGTATTTCCCCGAATAAGCGCCCCAAAGCTTATTGTTTTCGTGGGCCAAAATTGTCCTGAAATTTTGTGAAAAATCCATAATATATTATTTAGGTCGGTTTTAATGGTTTCCACCAACAGTATACCAACCGAAGTTGCCAAAATCACTGGAATTACATTACAGTGATCAACTAATGTGTATAAATTTTAACATTGTCATTTTTATTGACCCGGCGCTTATTCGGGGAAATACGGTATTCTGGGTGCGCACTGCGCACCCAAATTAATTCCAATTTCACACACCCTTCCAGCATTTTCCTCAAAATCACGCACCCCTGGGTGCGCGCTGCGCACCCAGATGAAGGCCTGTAATTGAGTGTATATATATTTGTTAGTATACTCCGTGTTGATTTAATAAATTGGACGTTGTACCCTTTACGGGATATATATATATATATGTAGATAAATAAAAATTCAGATTATTTATCATTGTGCTTTCACCTACATTATCGAATGATGTTGTAATTAATAATGAAATATTACCTTGTTAAAATTTGCATGTTTTTGACCAATTTACGCGATAATTAACTTTAGATTTTTGAAACTACACAACAACCGCGAATTGTTGTCCAGTTAGCTCGGTTTTTATGCCGAATAATTGTCCGCTTTTTGATAAAAACATTAAACTTTCTATTAAGACAAGCTGCTTGTCCGCGCTACGCGCGTTCTTACAACTTGCACTCGGGCCTGTAGCCCTTGCTTGTATTTAAAGAAAATACCTTTTTAATTGTTATGCCGGTTATATTTTAAATACTATGAATTGTAACCTAAAATTAACTAAAATTATATACCTATCCTCTTTCCTTACGCACATTTTTTGCCATTTTGTAATAAAAGTACGGTCTGCCACATTCGTAATCCTTCTTCCCCTTGGAAGCATTACTTAACGTTCGAAGGATTAATACACAGGTTGGTTATATTATGGGAAAACATATAGTATTTATTTTAACAGCCCGCTCGCCTATGTACAAATGACCGTTGTACAGAGTGAAATTTAGCAGATTATACTTTACCGTATATACGTATGTAGCAGAGCAGGGTATCCCAACCTCTTTCAGGTGTCGCATCAGTATATTTATATCGGAGGACCCCAACTTTAGGTTGTTATAAGGACAAAGTAAATTAATTATAAATACTAACCCAGTACCAGGGTTCTAAAAAATGAGTGTAAAAATTAAGGCGCCTTAATTTTGGTCATTCATATCTACTCGCCATATTTTTTTTTCGTCCGAGCTCCAATTGATTTACTAGCCTTATTTTTTTTTCAGAATTACCCCTCTAGGTTTACTCGCCTTAGTTTTTTTTCGATCCTACCCCAATTGGTTTACTCGCCTTACTTTTTTTTCAGTCATAGCCCAATTGCTTTACTCATCATGTAACAACCTTTAATCCGTTTAAGTATGAATAAATGTTGATTAGCCACAATTTTTCAAATTATACTTTGCACAATTACTGTTTACTATATGTAAAACACCAATATTAGCTTTTCCTTATTAGAGATTTTTAATAAAATATTCACCTTTGGCACTAATTGGGTTAATTTATTAAGACTTTCAAAAAGCACTTGTTTCGAATATCTATTGTTCACTAAATATTTACACGCCTTAATTTACTTTCCTTAAGTTTTACACGCCTTAATTTTTTCGAATCTAAGAAATTTATTTACTAGCCTTAATTTTTTTTCTGGCACCCAATGAATAATTTAACTCGCCTTAATTTTTATATTTCCCTTTTTTCATTCATCATACTCGCCATACTATTTTTTCTCAAAAAAAAAAAAAACAAGGCTTATGGCGAGTAAAAAAATTAAGGCGTGTAAAACCCTGCCCAGTACCCCCCGGAATATTGGTCCTAACTCGAGCAGACATTCTTATAGATTAGAGAGCTTGTCCGTGTGTATAATACAGAATCCAAATATTGTAAATTTAACGAAAATTAAGGAACAGAACAAGTCCTTGAACCCAGATGGGAAAAGGTTATTGTATTAATTGATACTAATTGGATATCAAATAGACACATCGGAATGTTAGAAATGTATGGCTCGCCAGAGGTAACACAATTACTGATTGGATGATTGAACTTCCTCTCGACCAATTAGGTTAGTCTCAGATAAACATTATACGTATAACGTACACCATATACTACTTAATACACAGACTGGAAACTCACCGAAATCACAAAAAAACAGTTTATAATCACCCGAGGGTATGAATTTATATTGAAAGTTACAATTTCGGCATAAATGGGGTAAAAAGTCATAGATAATTCATTGGGAGGGTTTTGAAGTTCTCAGAGTTGCGGTTTAGGCGCCACTTATGATGACTTTGCATCATATTTAATAAGTAGAAACGAATATACATAATATTCGTTCGAAATGATTGAACGAATATTAGATTGAAACGGATATTCGTTGACTACTTTTGGGCTACAACATTAATTTGTTTAGCTTGGAGTGATAGTAATATAAATTCCTATCTTAACTAGCTAGTTATTAGCTAACTTGTGTCTAATACACTTTTTAACTATTATTAAACCGGGGGACCTTCAATTGTCCGACTCTTTATGTTGTCATTTGTTAGAATTTCATATGTTGTCAATTGTCCGACTCTTATATAGCTATGTTGTCAATTGTCCGACTTATATAGTTATGTTGTCAATTGTCCGACTCTTATTTAGCTATGTTGTCAATTGTCCGACTCTTATATAGCTATGTTGTCAATTGTCCGACTCTTATATAGCTATGTTGTCAATTGTCCGACTCTTATTTAGCTATGTTGTCAATTGTCCGACTCTTATTTAGCTATGTTGTCAATTGTCCGACTCTTAACTATTTTCATCTGTGAATCCCTATAATATTGTTTCAACTTAACGCGAACTTTTGTTTACCCATGATGCAATGACAACTTGTGATATTTACCCTTGACACTTCAACCGCCAGTTTAAAGAATCCCGGTAATGTACATGTATGTAGTATTCATAAATAAGAAAATAATTACTAATCCTGTATTTAATAAATTAACAAAACTTTTCCTTCCAAACAACAATTATGAACTATACTTTGGATACATTCAAACATATACGTGGGTTGATTTATACTACATCTGATCAAGGTTGTATCAACTCATTTTGAGTTGGCAAAACAACTCATTTTTTGTCTACAAACTCATTCAAATTTAATTGACCAACTCATTCAACTCATTCATTTTGCTGTTACCAACTCATTCAACTCATTCAAGAAAATGAGTTGATTCTGCCAACTCATTTTTTTATTAAACTAATTGTAACTAACGTAAACTTAAATTTTCAGTTTACTAATACATTTACAGCTGCGTAGGTCGGCTCTCAAAAGTGGTCCGGCCAAATTTGGATCTCCCTACGCATTAATGTTACGACAAAGTGAAAGTAGTCTGGCCATGGTCGGAACTAGGATTGTATCAACTAATTTTGAGTTGGGAAAACAACTCATTTTTTGTCTACCAACTCATTCAACTCATTCATTTTGCAGTTACCAACTCATTCAACTCATTCATTTTGCAGTTACCAACTCATTCAACTCATTCAAGAAAAGGAGTTGATTCTGCCAACTCAAATTGAGTTGATACAACCCTGCATCTGATAATCACAAATATCTTGTTTCAAAGAGAAAATCAGATAATACCATATATTTAAAATGTGTCCTCTTCCGTGAAGGATGTAAGGCTACAGCTAAACTCAATTAAAACTCACTCCTTATAGACCAACTCGCCTCCCATAACCACGAAATTGATTCTTATAATGCTGATATTTATTCGATTAAAGCTAAATGTAAAGAGGCTGCAAAGGTATCTAGATCTAATTTAAGAGAGGTTTTCAACGATGTAACCAGAATAGCCCCCGCAGGACGTAATATTTCCTTCATGAATTGCGAATCAACGATGTATCGCTCAAGAAGGGAACTTCAGCAAAAGATTCCACAAACTCTACTCGAACTAGAGGAGGCATTGCCAGGAACTCCTTATGGAATAAACTACAAGGGTACAATAATTGTTGGTAATGATCGCGCATTCATATTTTTTTCTGAAGAAATCATTGCTATATTGGCAGATATCTCAGAAATCTATTTCGATAGGACATTTTATACAGTGCCAATTCAGTTCTACCAGCTGTGGACAATATTTATTGTTGTGAATCATCACGTTTTTCCAGCAATAAATTGTCTCTTAACTGGGAAATCTCAAGAATTGTATGAGTCTCTCCTGGTAAAAATTCAATCGTTCATCCCGAATTTCATCCTGATGTTTCAATGTCAGATTGGGAAATGGCACCAAGGAATGCTTTTAAAAGTACATTCCATGGTATACGATTAAAAGGCTGCTGGTTCCATTACACAGAGAGAATTTGGAAGCATGTTCAAAAAGAAAATCTGAAACACAGCTACAACAATAATGTTGAAATCCAGAATTTCTACCCTTTTTACTACCCGACACAATTTTACAAATCTTTAATCAGATAGACACACTTGATCTAAATCTGCAAGATGTCGAATTAATGAATAAGTAAAAAAATTATATGTAAAAAGGCAATGGATTGACAGATTACCTCCTGAAGAACTTTCCATATGGGATCAGGAAATGACAACAAATAATGGAGCCGAGAGTTATCACGGTAGGCTAAAGGCTTTAATTGAATGCAACAAACGTAGGATTTGGAATTTTCTAGCCATTTTAAATAATATCATTAGTGATACGGACAATGAAATAGCAAGACTTCAAAGAGGATTATCTATTACAAGGGGCCAAATGAAAAAGAGTATATTGAATCAGGAGTGTCGTCTTAAGTGCAAGGAAAAACTTGTCGAAGGGCTGTATTCTCCCTTTCAATTTATCAAAGCGATTAGTTGTACTGTTGGTTCATTCTCTGATACATGGTTAGGAAATTATAGTTCTGATGAAGAAGACGAATCAACTAACACCACTGAGTTATCGGAGGTTATAAGTACAAATAATAAGTGTGTAGTTTGTCTAGGGTCACGACAAACTACATGGATATTCATGCCATGTAAGCATGCTACCTGTTGCGGTGATTGTTGGAAGACTATAGAAGAACTTGAACAGCCATGTCCCGTTTGTCGAGCTGTTATAGCATATGCATTTCAGATATTTACTTAATTTTACTATTTTATTTCGTATTTTCTCAATTTAATCATTTTCTTTTCTTAATTAATGATTTCCTTTCCTTTAATATTATACAATTTCTTCATTCACATTGATTTTATATTTGTATCGATACAATAAGTTCATTACATACCATATATCCATTAAGACAACATAGCTATATAAGAGTCGGACAATTGACAACATAGCTATATAAGAGTCGGACAATTGACAACATAGCTATATAAGAGTCGGACAATTGACAACATAGCTAAATAAGAGTCGGACAATTGACAACATAGCTAAATAAGAGTCGGACAATTGACAACATAGCTAAATAAGAGTCGGACAATTGACAACATAGCTAAATAAGAGTCGGACAATTGACAACATAGCTAAATAAGAGTCGGACAATTGACAACATATGAAATTCTAACAAATGACAACATGGAGTCGGACAAATTGAGAGCGCTCCTACATGGGCTATCTTTTCAGGAAAAGGAGTATGATCATTTGACTCGAGCCATACAGCTAAGTTGTATTTCACAAAAAAAGTAAAAGCGTTTTATCGTATTACTACTTTAGAAGTGTTGAAAGAGAAGTTATCGTCCCAAAACATTCTTTCTAATTGGGTGTCTTGGCAATCCAACGATGGTGAATTTCATCTAATATAACTTTGTAAAATAAATCACTACATTTCAGTTCAGTCTTCCCTGACTATCTATTCTAGTCTAACTGTAACAGCATTCCGGGGAGAAGAACCTATATCTCTATAATTACCTGTGATAAATGATGTTAGACAAATTGAGCTTCTAATTGCTGAGATCGATAGCAAATCAATTATTAATTCTACCTCTAATTCTATCCAGCTACATATCACGAATGCGTGTAGAAATATTAAGGCTCGACCCACACCTTCAGAACTATTAGTCCCTTCAGATCCAAACTTATATCAGATTTAGCCATATCTATGCTGATAATAAATCCGCAATCGAAATTGAATTCGAACAATATTCGCTCGAATGATTGTGTATAGTTCCATATTACGTAATATTAAATTCCTATACCTGACCTAAAATATGTGCGCCGTACTAAAAAAAATTCACAGAAGTTTAAGTGTTGATTATTCCTTGTTTATTCAATACATATACATAGCTAAGCTGCAGACTAAAAGTTGATCGTTTCATAAGCTTACTAATATTTTTCAATGTGTCAAAGTCAAAACAAGCTATTTGAATGATGATTATTGCATTTTTCTGATTTAAAGAATTACAACAATTTGAAAAAGTATCATAATCGTCTAATTATAGCTTACAGCTTAGCTATGCATATGTATTGAATAAACAAGGAATAATCAACACTTAAACTTTTGTGAATTTTTTATTATTACGGCGCATGTTGGGCTGGGTTGGTACTTTGTTGAAGAATATCTGTTTATTTATATTGTAATACTATTTTCCTATATATATACACTTCATTCAGTAGGAATCTTATATAGTGGTTATATAACAATGTTAACTAAGTATTATGCATTCGTTTTATCTTAAGTTATGTAGTATTCAGCAATACAAATTAGATAATTCCGCTATAAATTATGACGAAATCCCCCCCAATTTTTGTATTACGTCAGTGGCGCAAAGTGGCGCAAGTTGGTATATTTCCTAAAGTATTTGGAATTTCTTGATGAAAATTTCTGTGAATATACCCCATCTATAGAGCATGCGGAATATGCAATAATATACATTTAATCAATGGACTGGGCCTCCGTCCTGAAGGTGTGGGTCGAGCCTTAACAGAGCCATTTCTAAACTTGAAGACAGTATATCAAAATCTATAGACGAAGACTCAACTACTCTCGACGATTCTTCTAGATTAGCTCGCCTTCAGTTTATCATTTGTCAACTCGAGAACTTTACCATTCCCAAGAACCGCAGTATAGATACAACGTCCTTAGCCAAGTTTTGACACTGAAATCCCATCTTATCTCTCCTAGCTGCTACAAATATCTACAATCTCTAGAGTGCCTATCTCTCCCTCATGTACATACACTTGAGAAACTTTATTCCTTTATTGGGTTAGAAATTGACTATATGAGTTATCTTAATCAAGCAACTACAATTTTTTCTTCTCAAGAAAGAAACTTAATTGGTCAAATGGACGAAATTCACTTTACATTCGATGTTTCTTATAAGGGTGGGCGAATAATTGGTTCTTGTGTTGATTTTACGACCCTAATAAGACAGTTTTCACAATAATGGTTTCAAGTTTGCACAAAAGTGGTCAACTGTTGTTCGTTTAATTCCTCATTCTACAACTAGTGCACAAGTTATTTATCCTGTCATTATACAGGTAATTACTGATATAGTAATAGTAGAACAGTGTGGACTTTCAGTTCAGGTCTTGTGCACTGATAACTATCCACTAAATGTAAGTATTTTAAGTTATCTTTCCTGATCAAAAAACCTTACAACCTGTAGTCCCTCATCCATTATTCGCAAACAGATCACTTGTACTAATGTTTGATTTGTGCATATATTAAGACATTCGAACAATAGGCTGATTCTAAAAAATGAATACCAAACGTTTGTGTATCCTAAGTTTGAAGATTTCTCACCTAATGCACTCGATTCCCTCTTAACCTACAAACAGCTTCTTTTGACGATATTCGAACGATTTATAAGTGGAACAAAACAGTATAGCGAAACTTGCACCGCGTCTTACAGCAAAAGCATGTTGGCCTTCCAAACTAGAACGGCAGAATGTTAAATTGGCTCTCCGCATATTTGATGACTACTAGTGCAGCTCTAAAGATTTATAATGAACCCCGTCTCGAAAGGTTTAAACACCAGACTGCAGAATTCATTGATATAATTGTTATAGTGTGGAAGATTTTTAATGTCAATATGCCGAACAAAGACGTTTGTTTGAATGACGAATTTTCTAAACAACTAGTACTAGATGATCCTAGATTTGGGTTGATTACTCGCATTGTTAACTGGCTATATACTTGGAGATCCTTACCCTGAAAACAAGCAAAATTAACATCCCAGACTTTTACAAGCTTCAAACATACTTGTGAAGCGCTGCCCATTTTAGTCAATCACTTAACTTCTCAATGCGGATTTTCATATGTACTCACTTATTTCCTCCAGACAGATTCATTAGAACACCACTTCGGGTTGTATAGAATGATGTCTGGATGAAAATATCACGTCTCATATGGCCAAATACTAGAAACTGAACTTCGGCTCAAGATCTCTAGTATATTGAAACTGTTTTACAGGAACCCTCTTCATAAGAAAATAATCTGGGTTCGTTTATCAATCTTTCTTACCGAAAGAAGACGTCTGTGATTCTCCTATCATAGATTTAGCACCATTTCTCTCAAAGTTACAAGATATTTCTACTGTAAACATTGGTAGCGAAACTCTTCAATCTTTGACATTTATTGCAGGTTATTGCGTGCATCAATACTTGAAGAACAAGAAATTAACGCATTGTCGTGTCTGCCATTATTTATTATTAAATATTGATAAATACTTATTGTTTGATCCAGAAGAAGCTAAAATATGCAAGCTCATTGAATTCATGGACAGAGGATCGACCGTTATAGTTTGGTGAATTCAAGTTACGCTACGACAAGATGTCTGGACAAGATTTGTCACTGAAAAACCGCGGCAAATATTAATTGATCTGTCTATTAGAATCCTTGAGAATGACTCTAGTGAACCCTGCCGCAACAGATGCACAATTTGTATACTGATCAGGGTTTGATACAGAAATTTGACCTGGGGGGGTTGGACACTTTCCTAGAAACAGACTGTTCCCTTGGATAAAGGAGCAGCATATACTACATCGTGACCTACGTAATACAAGGCCTGGGTACAATAATGAAAATTTGGACTATGGATGCATCAGAAGGGCAGCATGTATTTTTATTCCAATAATTCCTATTGATCTTACTTAGCAATGATATGTCATTAAAATCACTCAGTTATAAAATCAATCAATTTACTAACGAGAATAGTTATTATTTGAGGTAGACAAAACTATGTGAAAATGGCATGTGTACGCTGTACACTACCTACAGCAATGTGTGATACATTTAAGCACACTAAATAACTAATAACTACAAGTTAATCTATTCTTAATTTCTTTAATTTTCGCTTTTCTTCTCCTTTCGATCTAATTAAAGCGTTCATGTTTTTGACTTTGTTAGATAATAAGCAATTAGTGATTGAAGTAAGCAACTTTCGCAACACATCCCAGCCGAATGTATCACATTCTAGACATCTCTCTCTCCATGCCTCACTTTGTGATTTTCGTCGATAAACTGTAGAGCTAGTTGAACGAGGATCCTACGAGAAGGTCCAGATATCAATTTTTCCTTTAAGTACTGTTGTGTTCAATTCTAAGAAGAATTTTCCAGAGATAGATAGTAGACTCTAGGACGCGATCAGAGGGCCATATAAGAGAGCCTCGGTAAAGCAATGATATTATCATATTAATGTGTACTTACTGTCCATATCCTCTTCGATTTCAAAGGTTTTAGCTTCAGATAATATTTTAAGACATGAGTCACACTTCGAGTGTCTCAAATAAGAATAGACTGAGTAGCCAGGAACAAAAGCTAAACTTTGCAAAGTAGTTACATCAAGGTGAATGTTCGATAAATCATCTGGATCTACGTAATCAGTTAGATTAAAGCTGGCCTCTGAATGCTCTTCGACAGAAGAAGAAAATGATTTTAGAAATTCTTTCAATGAAGTTTTACCAGCATCCGGTGTATTTGTAAATAATTTCAAAATACTTGCTAGTTTCAACCGATGCTCTGTTTCGAGAATCTGGCAATTACTTATATGATAGTGTGCACCAGCCATCACACGATAGAGACCAAAGTGATGCTCTAAGGGATCGATTTGAAGGAAATAGGTTAGAACATAATCGAAACCACAGCTCTCAGTTAAGTGATTGACTATTTTGGTGAGGGAAATTAATGAATATCTGAAACTTGTGAATGTTTGTTTGCTTAATTTTCCACTCTCTGGAAAATGTTCCCAGTGATCAAGCCATGCGACAAGGTGATTAATAAAAGTAAATTTGGGATAATTGTTGGTACTGGAAGGGAGTATTTGTCATTTAAGTGTATTCCTTTCACAAGAGTATTTACATTAAATATTTTCACAATATTGCTAATTAACCTGATGAAATCGGAAGTCTGATAGATAAAGCTCTTTCTGAAGGAATTCTGGATAACTAGACCAGCTGCAGTGAGTCGCAAAATACTCTTAAAGCAAGATTGACATTCTGACGTTCCAATATGATGGCCAACATATTTCACTGTGAGGCGTGGAACTAACTTAATGATGCTGTTCTGCTCAGATTTGTACAGTAAACGTACATCTTCGAATGATGCAATATCCGTAATGTCAAAATTTTCAAACTGAGGGTATCAAAACATCTTATTGAAGTCTTTAAGGTTTAGCCAGTTGTTGCGAATAGATTTCAGGATATGAACGAAATCAAACATTTGAAATAATGAACGACTAGAATCACAAGAATGTGGGACTGCAGCATCCAAAGTTTTAGAAGTTGAGAATAATTTGAAGATGCTAACGTTCAGAGGGTAGTTATCAGTACACAGCACTTTAACCTGAAGGTTACAAAGTTCGATATCACAGATAATTCGCTTAACCAGAGGGAATAAAGTTTCAGCTGATGTTGTAGAGAAGGGAACAGTGGCGGCGCGAGACCAAAATGAGCGATGGGGCTGGCCGGGGCAAGGGACATTTGAAATGGGGCAAAATGTTTAACTATAAAACCACCATCAAAAAATATAGGTAGACACACAAATTGACACAATAGTGCTAGTACTGTATGAGCCTCATCCGTCTGTCCGATAGGCAGGAGGACCGGTCACATCGATAGAGCATGAACTCGAGGCTGAGCTGGTAGTTTCGGCAGCGGTAGGCGACGCCATAAAGTTTTTCATGGTAAGAATAACAGTAACAACAAGGTTCAAAACATGAAAACCAATTCAAACGTAATCCATGCTACAAAATTGTCTTCAAAAAGCGTCCTGACTCTCTTCATCGATCGACTATTAGGTCTCACTCTATACAAGCATTGACTCAATTGGATGTCTCACTTCACTTTTTTGCGACTGGTTCACAGTGTGGTAAAATGGCGATCAGGGGTAATAGGTATTTACGATTATGGTACGCATAAAAGTTGCATTATGACAGATACGAAATCGACATCGTAGAATCCAAAAATATTGTTAGTTGTTTTCTAACTAAACTAGAAATATGTGAAAATGACATCATAATTCATTTATTTTGAATATTTTAATATTGGTCAATAATATTCAAATATTATCACTCTATATTTATGCTAGTTTAGTAAATTGATCATGTATCATGTGCGTAGGCTTCGGTAGGTTTGGTAGAGCCATGGTTCTATCAATAATTTACACAGAATCAGTATTACATTTTAAAAATAATTAAAATTATCCCAAAAGGCCCCACCTAAGATGACTCATAATACATAATACCAATCTTTAACTCGAGGCTACGCCCTATGTATGATACTGCAATAGCTACTCTACCTTATGTTATTTATGTAAACAAGAACAAAGTGAAAATACCTAGGAGGCTAATACAAATAATTCCCCGATTCCGAATTTTGTTCACCTCCATATGTAAATTTTCCTAAATTTGGCTTGGGCGCCCCTGGGCGTGTCAAAAAACAATTAAAAATATAAATATTTCAGATATACATTGAGTCCGCTCTAAGAAGATTTTTGTCAAATTATGTCAACCAAAGATTCAACACTTATCACACCGCAAAAATTCAGAGATCCCAATTTGGATAAACAGACGAACATTGGTTAGAAAATTGTTACCAAAAATAATAGAATCTAAATGTAATCCTTGAAATTTCTTAGCCTATGCGTGACCTTCAATATAGAAGGCCTGAGTGCTAATCGAAAATTTGTGTACCATGGATTACTAAATGTGCATTGAAACTGGAGAATTGATCTTTATCCCAATAATTAGCAATTATAGAGCTGAAAAGTGTATTATAACTATATAGGAATATGGTATCCAGGTATACATAGCACCCTCCAGAATTGTGATATGTCATCATTTGATGACGTAATGGTAATTTTGGTTGCGAATTATCTTGTTTTCTGCATACTTTTAACATAGTTAAGCACGTTATAAATGTTCAAAATTGGAACATGGTTATAACCAGAAGTAGTTGAATAAAATCTATCGAAACTATAAATGGAATGTTGACAAATTCCTCGGTTGCCATGGAAAATGTATATTTCATTAAGTAGACAAACGAATGAAACTTTAAAAGCGCCCAAATAAATTATAAGCTATTGATAAGGCTTGCCCCACCAGTGGTGGGGCAAGCCGAAGGCCAGGTGGGGCATTTGCCCCACCTTGCCCCAGCGTGGCGCCGCCTCTGGCAGGGAATAATACGAACAATGGTGGACCATTTCTTGTGTAAGCTTGAAACCATTAGAGCTAAGACTGTACGAGTTGGTTCGTTAAAATTCCTCGAAGAACCAATACTTTTTCCTACTTTGTCAGGTGGGGGGGAGGCAATCGGCAGATACTTGACCCATAGCCAGGTGGTGGGACCCATTTTGAAAGGTACATCCATGAAGTACCTGGTACTTCATGGATGGTACGAATCAATATTATTGCGAAATTTGCAGCAAATTATCAAGAATTTACACTAAGGATAATTTTTTTAAATTTTATCACACCTAAAGGTGAGAATTGCTGACTAATTAAAATTGTAAAAAAATTAAAAAGTGTGTTTTGGGTAAAATGCTCATAGGAGGACTTCGGGAACCAGATGTAATTAACTTCGTATCAATCCATGCTAATCTGACACAGGTGACAACTCCAGAGTGTCACTTGTGGCAAATACTGAATGGGTGTAGGGGTCCAAAAGCAATAAATTCGTTAAGTACTTTGTACTTCGTGAGGGGGGGGGGTGTGTGGGTATTTGAGCTCTGCGCGGGTCATATGCGGGACCCGCACCCGCCCCGCATCCATTAGTAATTGACCCGCACCCGCCCCGAAAATCCGACCATATAAACAAATGAACCCGCACCAACCCGCAACTAACACACGTTAACCCGCGCTCAACCCGCACAAAAACTCGTTGACAAGTATTATCGCTAGGATTATATAATAGGGTGTAAACACTCGGCGCACAATGCGGGCACAAAAATATTTACATCATTAAGGAATAAAGAAGACGGCAATATGTTTTGGGCGGAAATTTGAACATAGAATTACGTGTTTATTATTCGGGAATACGAAATAATTCACCGTACAATTCGTTCCATCGCAAGACTTCTGCCATCTTAGGATTATATTGATTATTAATTTTGTTTAGGAACTATAGAGGGGTACATTGTTACAATTAGTGGACACTGCACCCCCAAATAATCCTTAGCGAGAACTCTTGCGCAAACCCGCGCTGACCCGCATCAACCCGCAGTAAGAATCTCTGACCCGCACCCGCCCCGCATTACGATTCCGTGACCCGCACCCGACCCGCCCCGCAAATATTCTAATTCTTTGACCCGCAAGAACCCGCGGGTTGCGGGTCCCGCAACCCGCATTTATTATCCCGCCCCGCGCAGTGCTCTAGCACTGGGTATACCCTAAAAATATTTTTTTCCATGAAGTCACCTATGGGTTAGTATTCTTAAGATTGAACCCCCCCCCTGGCTTTGTATGTTAATTCAGATTTTAAGTGGATCTCGTCCATCTGTACTATGACGTTACGTTGTTGTGGAGTAAATGTGTTGTAGCCTGCTTGAGGTATACCATATAGTCATCATCTATCCCGACATTTGAGAATAATTTTTGGATATTCCTATGGTGGGGAATGGATAAACAGTCTAGAGATTGTAGATAATTGTAGCAAATTGGTGAGATGAGGTGAGATTTTAATGCGACTACCTGTGTGATAATATTATACCTCCGTCTTTTGTTGGGAACAATTGCGTTCTTTAATTGACACAAAACAAACTGTAAACGAGAAATGTGTGCACGTGTATCAGACAAATCAGCCGACATAGAATTGGTTCTAAATCTGTGTCTCGGTTAATAGCTTCTTCAAGCAATTCTATAGACTGCTCGATGTTTGATCTGAGGCCTTAGCAATATGTTGATACGCGTTGTTGGATGGAACTTCTAGAACTCTCTGTTTGTCACTTATTTCTAGAAAAATTGTTTCAATCTGTCTGATATCATTAATAACCTCCGTACAAATCTTTATAACTTCCCCCCTCCGAAAGGCCTCGACGTTAAGAAAACGGTTAATGGTCACAGTTGAGTCGATTGATACAGAGGGCTGAGTAAACGAAAGTCGTATTAAGTGAAGGATATTATTATCAGAGTACCATTGAATGCAGTTGTCAGGTAAAGATAATGAGGGAAGCTTTTCTATCAGGTCCTTAACTGTAGACTGCCTAACTGTTACACGTTGTAACAGGAGGAAAACAGGTCGATCAAATAATTCAAATTTCAAGAAAATTCGGATTTAGACATTGTTTTGTACTCTCTATAGATTTCATTCAAAAAATCAAAATTTTCAGAAATTGTTGGGATGACGTAGCATAAAAGTGAACTGCATCCACTTGCCTGCCACTTGCTTTTGTAAATTCTAAATGTTTTAATTCACCGTAGAAAACACCCGAAAGAAGATATTAGACTAAATAATATCTATTTAGAATATTTGGTTTCACTAATACAGAGTTGTGATAGATATAACTCAAATATATGTATTTTTTCGTAATCCATGGTTCATCAAAAAAAAATTGTCGATTTTTTTAAAATGATGTAACTTTCGTTTAGTGAATCGGATTTTTCAATTTTTGAGATCTGATAACTAATAAGATAGTCGTCATTGTTCAAGTTTAGAAACAAAGGATTACTACATGTTAACGGCGTTATATCGATTTAAAGAGAAAGTATGTGTCATCACTTTTTGTCGAAATCTTAAAGTATTTTTTTCCAAAATTCTAGCATGTTGATATATTATTGTGCTATTGTTGGATTTCAAATTAACAGGTTCTAAATATTAAATACAAAGAACTACAGGGTATGCTTTTTTCCTGAAAATCACCCCGGCAGTCTACTGTTAAAGTCACGTAGTTTGAATTTTTCTTCTTCAGCAAGTCGTTCGGCAATGCTAGCTCTCACCGCTTAAGCGGTGAGAGCTACATGCGCGCGTGCTACATCAAACAATTCTTGTTCTTTATACTCATACGAGAGGCGGGCAGGTTTGTTAGCAGTAGAAAGTAAGTATTTCGGACATTCAGGTAGGATACAAGGGATTGCAATCATAGGCGTAGAGTATGACGGGGCGGCCGGGGCACGCCTCGTCAGCCCTAATGCATTACGGGGCGGAGGCCTCTTCGCCCCGTCAGCTTTCTGTTAAAGATTCCGGAAAATATATAAATATATACAGAGTATGAAATCATGACTATTTCAAAGGAGAATAATTATACTTTCCGGATATTTTATCAATAATTTACTGTACGAGTATACCAATTGTGGAATCCCGCTTAACGGCCAACTCAGAATAACGATTATCCCGATATTGCTAATACTATTTATATTCTCGTTCAACCACTTATTAACATTAGTATTAATTGATTTTGGAATAACGACCACCCCGTTATTCAAAGTTTTGGCCATTGTTTATGAACGAAAAATTATTTTCAAACACAGAATCACGCCCCGTCAGGTTTTGGTAAAATAATTAATAACTCTACGCCTATGATTGCAATGTCTAATAGTTTGGGTTTTGAACGTTCAATATGCTGTATTGAGCCGTCCGCTTGATGAATTTCAAATGTTCGTAGGATATCTTCCTCGCGAAAATGCTTAATACAGACATAGACGGACTTTAATTCAATTGCTCCTTCTCTACAAATAGCTCGTCGCCATTTGTCCGCTATTTCTTGAGACTTAGGTAACGAAAAAACAGGTGTATAAGCTTCCGCCTTGTAGTTGCTTCTGCAATTGGGAACTGAACATGTATTGGGCATTGATAATGAAGAAAATAAACAGGCTAATATTCAAGTGAGAAAGAAAAGAAAATAAGAGTGGGTAGATGGACATTAAAATTATAATAAACTTGGGGTATAGTCAACGAAAATTGTTAGGAATTTTAAAATTATACATAGATGGTAGATGTGTGAAAGTAGGCTTTCATAAATCAATATTATGGTTCAATATAAAATTACCCTTTTAGTCTATCCATGGTTTTTCTGTGCCTAGGCCTTATATTATGTAGGTCACGACTACATGTATAGGCGAAAATGAAGACAATTCCTGGGATGGGGGGAACTTTTGTTTTGGGGGGGGGGGGGGATCAACCCCCCTCTGTATCACACCCTGCTGACGGTTGGGAGATCATACGTAAATTGGTTTTGTAGCCTCAAATTGTCTTATCTCCAACCTGGTTAAAAATTATAATTCACATGTATCCTCAAGGCTCAAGAGGAGAAGATAATCTTGAATTAAAGAAACTAAGAGTTCAGTAATCAAGTATTTCGCAAGCAATACTTATTGTAACATTTTAATTGTTGTATGAATAATTAATTAACAATAGTGTAGTATATAGTGAAAAACACTAACAAGCCTCATTTTAACAAAAAGGAATACTATTTCTTTATTGTAAACCATTGGCTAGGCCATTGTCTGATGTAAAAATCATTGTAGCCCAACTAGCGCCTACATATGATTCTATTTTCAATTGATGATTTATGCCTTCGTTTTTATCCATGGTGTTTACTGTCAGGCCTGAGTAAAGTAGGCTGTGGCTCTTTCAATTTCGAATCATAGTCAGAAACAAGTTCCAACTGACCTAGAAAGTTCCCGTTTTGTGTGTCTCCAATTAATTGTGACGATCCTCGAAAAGCCAGTCCTCTTTCTCCAAGGAAGAGTATGACATCAATGACCTCTGCAATTATTTCCTCTACTTTTGAGTATCTTACCTAATTTGATCAATTAACCGTTTATCAACAGAAGTAGTTTTTTTAAACGAATCTGAAGTTCACGCCATTTTAAATAGGGTTCTTTGTGAGTGTTGCTAGTCTCATGTTCAGGTATTTTATCATAAAAATTTCTCCATTTTTAATCAACTCCATTATCCAGATTTGCTTGCGAGTTAGAAAATTTTGTTGATGAAAAAAATAAGGTTAGAGGAAAATTGGCGACATGGGAAAGGGAAAAAATGAAGTAAGGCTTGGGTTGAATACTAGCCATTCACGAGGTAACTTTTCACCATTTTGCTTCTTGCATGAAATGACAAATATCGGAAATATTTGGCCTGTATAGTCTATAGCAGTGGTCTTCAAACTGGAGGTACGCGTTCCCCTAGGGGTACGCGAGGCTTCTCATGGGGTACGCCAGCTTTCTTTGAGACGAGTCGGTAAAGTTTGTACGTAGTATGTGTAAAAATTAGATGTTGGGGACTTGGGGGTACGCGTAAAGTTAAAAAATAGCCAGGGGGTACGCTGAGAAAAAAGTTTGAAGACCTCTGGTCTATAGGAAATAGTTCAGATGAGCAAGATGTCCTAGTTGTAAAGTTCCATTATCTCTTGAGTACTGGGGGCATCAGAAATTGTTCCGATATCAAATACATGTTACTTTGGCTGAATTTGAATAGCACCAGACAGACCAGTGCTCTAAACGCCTAATTATTATGGGTCACTTGTCTTACCTAAAGAGTCAAGTTGGTATGAATCACTACCGTTGTCTACCTCATCAACAGCTGATGTAACTGTATCTAATTCAGCAACATTGTTAAGTTCAGGTTCAGGAAGATCGAAAATTGAAGATCAAGCTACATCTATCCTAACATCGAACAGTGTGCGTTCACTTTTTTTTGCTTGCTTCACTTTATAATCACGTTCTCTCCTCTTTTCCGCTCCTGAGTCCTGACTTATGCTGATAAAAACTCCTGCTTTTTACGCGCGCGCACAGTGGGCCAATAGGGGGAAGTACGGGTATTTTTCACACTCACGAATATAGGGCATATTATTATTATCAAATTAAGCATTGTCTAAAACCTAGAATGCGAAGTTTATCAAGTCCTATGACTTCAATATTTTGAATACGGTGAGTCTGAATGAATGATGTGATATAATTGGAATTAGAGATTGAATATTGCGGTTTTACAATCGGAAAGATTCTATTTATAAAGTCGTTCTGCATAGTATAGTGATTGAAACTGAATATGTATTTCATTTTCTAAGTATTCAAGCTTAATCTCATTGCTATAATTATAATGCTTATGAATACTATTCACGTAAAATTAGATATCTAATTTTACGCTTTTACTCAAGATCGGACACAAAAATATTTGGCAATATAGTTGGAAATTGTGTCTTGGGTGCTCTTGGGTAGGAGATTTTATGTTTTCTAATAGTAATTTAGCATCTTAACTTTAGTTTAAGATAATTTCCAGGCCCGCACAAAGCCGCACAGTATATAATTTATTCAATTTGGTATTGGCCTCTAATGAATCTCGTAAAAATGAGTAAAAATAAAATAATTGATTGTAGTACATTTTTTGATTATTTCAAATTTTGATGGTCTATAATGAGCAACGAAGAAGCATCTAATCATTTGAATACAAAATTAGCATTCAGCGCATCAACCTATGAACACATCCAGTCTTTTGAAATTCCGGTAAGTAACATTTATAAGATTCGGAGGGGATTTAATGAACTAGCTATTATTCCCAATATACAACAAAGCTATAAAAAACGATCTAAGGTCCTAAAGAGTAGTTGTACTTGCGATAATTACACTCAGTAACCATCTATCCTCTTTGTATTCAATGTAATATATTGATTTCCAGGCATTTGACTAGGCTTTCATTATCTTTCCCATTGTTTAAGTTTTTTATCAAATATCATGGGTGACTAATAAAAGATTGTTAACAAACCAAAATTTAGTTTTTCATAAAATTAGAACAAATTACCCAAAAACTTCAACTTTAGAGACTGCGTACATAATTTTTGATGATGCCATTCAATTTCCTGATATCAATAACCTATATATCAATAATACTTAACAAGTGGCTATCTGCTAACAAAATGCCTATTTCCGCTAAACTGTCTTATTGGCCCACTGTGAATTACGTTAACAATGGAATTGTTCAAGTACAAAATTCCTTTGAAAGTTAAATAGTGTTTGCTACTTAAATACGGTATACTTAACGGAAATCTTAGTAGAAAGTGGTATAAGCTGTGGCACTGAAATTGATTAGTGAAGTTTAAAGTATTAAGAGAATGAGAAGTAAGAAAATGATAAGTAATTAACTTGTGAAAAGTACATAACTTGATAATGCTAGACTCGGAATAGTCAATTAAATGGGCTAAATGTTAACAATAAATAATATACTTAAGCAACTATAACATACGTAAATCGAAGTTATATAAATGTATACCCAAGCAACTTAGTCTGAAGGCAGCATTTTGGCGGTAACATCATACTTGTATTCTTAAACTAATAACTTTTACGAATTTTCACGGGGCCCCCTAGATCCACGGGTTCTCAGGCAACTGTCCCCCCCCCCTCTTGACCTTAATAAATATAAACAACATGATATCTCTTGCCATGCATTCTGCACTGACCACATGAAATTCACAACTTGGTTGGTGTATTTATTCAAGCGTACAGGGATTCTAAGGAGGAGCGAGCGAAAAAACATTTTGGGTGTTTGGTCAATGTACAGGGAAAATTGGAGCCCTTACAGAGATATGACTCAACAAGTTACCAGATTTGAAGTTATTTTCTCAGTTACATACTTAGATTCCACTTAGTTGCTCTTAGTCTGCTAAACTATTATCGATTCTATACTATACATCTCTACTTCAACGGAGGTCACTAGAGTTTAGTCAGTGAAAACAGAAAATTTATGATCCGGACAAAAGCTGGACCTGCTCCTACGCCTATTAGAAGGGAAATATTTATCTGTAATAGAAGTACTATTAATAGTCCAGCCGCTTACAACATTAATCATGCATTTTTATATAGAATTTTCAGACTTTGTAGGTTTGTTCTTTCATGCAAATAGTGTATTTTTGGATGTAGTGCCAACTCCAAATTTCAATGTGTCGGCCACAATTGACCACTTAAGGGACACATTTTGAAGGTGTTAGAACTCATCTAACTTCCTCAAATCAAGTCCAATCCAATTTTTATGCCGATATTCGTAATCAACACTAAATTTGGCGTCATTTAAGTGGTCACCTGAGACAATTTTTCTTTGACGACGCAGGAATATTGTAGGAATTTAACAACATTCCATTCTCAAATTTTATTCTAACCCTATCGAGTGACCCCTTGTTCGACTCCACTCAGCTTCCTGAAGCTAGTTAGACACATGCGGACCCTCTCAAAAGTCATTTGGTCCAATTGTACTGTTCTGATATATTTGTTCCGGCTGCAAAATGGTTCCGGCCGGTACCAAATTGTCATAAATTGTTCATTTAACAAATTAGTCCCGGGCTAAAAATAGAGTCTTAATCAATTCTATGGGTTTGTCTATTCCATTGCAACTTCGTTCCGTTTAATTTATACCAGTAATCACATTTAGACGGGTTCCTTATGCAGCACTTAAGTAACACATCAAACCAAGTCAACAAAATATAAGGCAAATAAAAATATACTTTTATTGTAAATAGGGGTTAGAATCCCGGGACCGGGAATATTTCTGGGATTTAAATCCCGGGACCGGATATATTTCTGGGAATTGATTCCCGGGAATTCTTTCTAAATCCCAGGTTCAATACTTCATTTGTTAATAGTTTTTCTATTATACGGTTTATACGTATAGACCCCTTCGTTGCCCCGGTATGTGAATGTCGAACTGAAACTAAATTCAATTGAATTGAAATGGGATTTTTCTATTTATACCTTTACCCTTGGCAACGAAGGGTTTAATTTACCTAACAACAGTTAGAATATTGAAAAAGTATTCAAAATCTCAATTGTAAGATCCAGGGCCGGATTAACTTAGGTGGAGGCCCTGGGGCAACCAGTCTTGTATAGGCCCCTAACTCCTTCCACTACAATTGTCCAGTGAAAAATGAAGTACAATTATTCCAGACACACGAAGTTTTTATATGGAATATAAATCGAGCTAAGTAAGTAAAAACAAATAGTTTCTAGAAAATGACTTTTCTTGCTTTCATAATAACAAAATCAGTAATCAAACTGAGAAATCAATGTCTCGCATAACATCGTGCTCAATTGACATAAGTGTAAGTGAGTTTGCAACATTGAAGGCGGCAAAGGAGCTGCAAACCAATTTCAATTTGGAGATGACCTTTCTCCGCTACAGTTAGTGATCATTAGCACCAGGCATATGCTCAAAATAGTCAGAATGTTAGGAAATGTAGAGCTCACATTTTTGTCAATTATGAAATTGTACCAGTAATGTTTCCAGGGACAGAGGATCAATTATTTTGATTATCATTTTCAGGAAAACAAAGCACACAATAAATGATAGTGACCTTAGTAACTAGGGCTGAAACGAATATACCGAATATTCGAATATTCGTTCGAAATGATTGAACGAATATTCGTTCGTTTGCAAACGAATATTCGTTACGAAGCGAATATTCGTTTGGACGAATATTAGAATGAAACGGATATTCGTTGACTAATTTTGGACAACAACAAGACTTTTGTATAGCTTAGAGATATCGTAATTATAGATTCCCACTTAAACTAGCTGATTATTAGTTAACTTGTGTATAATACACTTCGTAACTATTATTATACCATTGTAACATGATCAAAAACCTATTTTCCAATGTATTTTGTCTCGAGAAATTGATTTAATGCTTAGTCATCCAAACGAACGAATATTCGAATATTCGTTCGTTTAGAAAAAGGTTCTTTCGTTACATTTCGAATATTCGTTTCAGCCCTATTAGTAACATTATACAGTCCCCGGACAAAAGTATTCGACCAACCAACATTTTCCCAATGAAAATAGTACTATAGTGGGCCTAATAATATTGTTCAAAGTATTAAAACTTTATGACAAATTGTTATTTTGAATTCAGATTCGTATTCTTCGCAAACGAATTACCCATTGTAGATGCTTCCAATTGATTACATATTAATTCGGTTGAAAATTATCATCAAATGGCAACATGTGCCACCAGTTCCCATCTCTCCAATAGTGGCAATTTTGGAAAAGTGGTACATAGTGGCACAGGAAGATAATTTTTAACCAAATCAAAAAGGGATTGAATTGAAAGTTCCTACAATTATTAATTCGAATGTGCAGAATACGAATATGTAATCGAAATACCAATATCTCATGTAGTTTTAAAACACCAACTTCCATCGTTAACCCCACTATAGTACTATTTTCAATGGGAAAATGTTGGGTGGTCGAATACTTTTGTCCGGGTAGTGTATATTTTAAAGTAAATAATGTGAAATATTTTACTTTGGTGGAAGAGGCCTTTGGTAGTGGAGGCCCCGGGGCAGTTGCCCCGGTTGCCTATGGGTTAATCCGGCCCTGGTAAGATCACTCAACCGCTACGCGCTCTCGTCAATTCATTAAAATATGGCTCATTATTAGTTGTTTCAACTTAACAACAAACATTCTCTTATTTGCCAGGAAACTAGTCCTATGCAGCAAATGTATTAACCAGTATATTTGTCAAAGGCTAGTCTTTAGGTGATGTATATTACTTGACAACTTGTTTTCCTATTTGCCACAAAGTGTCAAAGACAACAATAAATATCATTTTAGAAATATTCCGATTCTAAATTGGAAATCGTCATCCTTGTTACCTATTAAACCCGTTGGAAGCTGGCCTCTATGTGCATTTCGAATTTATCAACTTTTTGCTTATTTTGTAACAGCAACAATAAATACAGGTGAACTCCCGTTATAACGAACTCGGATATAACGAAATACCCGCTTATTAACGGAGCACTAAATGAATTAATTATTATCCTCATAACGAAGGAATTTACAGGTCACGAGCACTTCGTTATAACGAGAGTTTACTGTATTAATATGAAAAATTTGTAAATGCGAAATTAGTTTTTCATACTTACTGTTTAAGAACAAAGCTGGTATAATAAAGACGACTATGTTTAACATTAATCCAGTAAATATCATACACAGGGCCGGCAGAAGCGGTCAGGCCAATAGCCTAACCACTCTTACATCACTAGTTAGGCCGTTCAAGCCATGGCCTGACCACTATAACTGCTTCCACCGGATCTGATTCATACCTTGAATAAATAATCACGAGATTGGATAACATCTAATTCGAAATCCTGAGACTATAAGCTCTATTTATAAGGTTAATTCAATTAGTACGTAGGATAATACACATATTTACTACTTCCCAGAGGCCGAGGGTACATGGTTTTTAATTATAATGTACCTAAGCAAGGGTGGTGTCGTGGTGATTACGTAAATGTTACTTAAGTGTTGCATAAGGAACCCGTCTAAGTGTGATTACTGGTATAAATTAAGCCGGAACGAATTTGCAATGAATTAGACAAACCCATAGAATTGATTAAGACTCTAAATCTAGCCCGGAACTAATTTGTTAAATGAACAATATATGACAATTTGGTACCGGCCGGAACCATTTTGCAGCCGGAACAAATATATCAGAACAGTACAATTGGACCAAATGACTTTTGAGAGGGTCCGCATGTGTCCAACTAGCTTCAGGAAGCTGAGTGGAATCGAACAAGGGGTCACTCGATAGGGTTAGAATAAAAATTTGAGAATGGAATGTTGTTAAATTACTACAACATTCCTGCGTCGTCAAGGAAAAATTGTCTCAGGTGACCACTTAAATGACGCCAAATTTAGTGTTGATTACGAATATCGGCATAAAAATTGGATTGGACTTGATTTGAGGAAGTTAGATGAGTTCTAAAACCTTCAAAATGTGTCCCTTAAGTGGTCAATTGTGGCCGACACATTGGAATTTGGAGTTGGCACTATATCCAAAATACACTATTTGCATGAAAGAACAAACCTACAAAGTCTGAAAATTCTATATAAAAATGCATGATTAAGCCTTTTTTGGTTGTAAGCGGCTGGACTATAAGTATCTCATAATCTAGCTTTATCCTTTGTAATAATATCACTTCGTCTATCATATCGTCTATTATATTCACTCTCCAATACTTAAACATTACAATTCGAGCCAAATATCTACCTGTATAATTATATAAGTTATATGTTTTCCCAAAAATCGTCTTCGACTGATTATTCTAATCAGACTGATCATTCTAACAAAAAGTGTAATCACATAAGAAATTTACACCCTTCCTTTAATAATTAACAAGCTTAGGTAGCGTCACACATGAATGATGAAAGCATATGAAGGTTTGTAGTGTCAACTTTCTCTGAGTGTTTGGTATTGCTTTCAACTGTTCTAGCCAAACAATAAATGTAGATAATAGCTGAAATAAGCCATGATATAGTTATGTGGGAAACAATCCTGATCGTTGAGGCGATGGCCTTTCCAAGTTGTGTTAATGCTGAAAGTACTGTTCTGTATTCTATTAATTTCTCTGTATGAAATTGATTGATTGTTAGAGTAGCTACATTTCACAACCATTAAATTACTCTGTAGTTCCAATTTGGATGGCCAGCAAAGAATTAAGCTTTGCAACAAAAATTTCTCCAATTTATAGTGTAGCCCCAAATCCTATAAAAATATAAAAAATGTCGCTGACATATTTAGAATACCCTAATTCAAAATTGGCCAATCAGACTACAATCTAGGGAAACTATTCATATAAAATAGTTATATTGTGATGAGTAATATTTCAAGTTTTCAATTTATTATCCAGGGTTTTTTAAGGTTGAGACCTTGGTATAACTCAGCTTAACCTATGTCTACACTCAACATCAGAACAAAATCTTATGAGTAAATTTTTCAAATGCAATAATCGAAAATTGGATGGTAATTCTGAAAAAAATATTTAGGTAACGAAATTAAAATGGCCCGAGCAGATTACATAATGAAAGTTCACGAAGGGGTAGATTAAAAGCATTTGAGTTCGCGTTATATCCAATAAGTTCGAAAATAATAACACAAGTGAAAAATGACCTCATAGATAAGAGTCAGATTAAATAAGTTTGGGAAAAGCTGAAGAGAAAGAAAAAATCGTAACCCCAGGTGCAAATTAGACGGTAACACCGCACCTACATGCCATTTTCAGGACTTAATCTATAAAGGTGTGGCCAGGGTACCGTCTACGGAGAAAAAAAATATATAATAAAGGCAGTGGGATTAAAACTGGGCCACTATACTAAAGTATAGTCGGCACAGTAAAACGAGTTACTTCAATAGCCATATCATATCAAACAAAATTGAAAATAAAATTGGGAAAACACGGCATAATGAATTTTCTCCAATTAAAAATATAGAGAAATTCCAAAAGTTCACTAGACCAAATAATGTCTACATCATCGCATTCACGTTCAAAAATGATGTTCTAAAAAGATGAGGAAAATCATTGAAATTTTAAGTGAATGTCAGTGATGAAGAGGAGCCTTACTAAATATTAAGTAAATCAAGATTTATCCTCTAGGCGAATTCTATCCTTTAGATTCTAAATGGCAAAATAAAATATAAAATATTGAACTTTACATTTATATCCGGAATTCTTTTCGACGAAAATGACTACATTCCAAAATTAGTGCGTAATGACCAATCGAAAATTAAATGGCAGGTTGTACTTAGAAACCCCTTCATTAGACGATTAGACCACAGCTCTACTTTAATGGATAACTATCAAACTTTTCTAGCAGTTTTTTCTTTCTGTTTTCAATAATCTGATGCTTTTCTGTCATTAGTTTAATTGTTTGGTGTTTTCTCGATGGTACAACGTATCGTGAATCTAATATGCTATCAAAACGTTTGAAAAAACAACTCTCTATGAGTGATAAAGGGAGCAAATCTCCTGCTATTAGATATATCAAAGCATTAGTCGAGGCCATTTGACGTGGGTCAGTTTGTGTGTATTACTTCACTACAAAATTAAGTTATAAATTAAGTTATGATTTATTTTGAGCTTAACTCTGGGTATTTAGCAGGATGTTTCCTCTATTGATGTAATTAAACAGTATATAATTCGATTTGAAATTTTCCCCTTACCATTAAGTTTTGTTGTTAGATTGGAGCAAGTTTTTCCAGAGGCGGAGAATGAACTAAAACATATCTTGCATTTTGCTTGATAATTTCCTCCAATATTTTTTGGCAGTTCAAAATACGCAGTGGCTTAAAACTGTAGTTTATAAGAAATAGGCATTTGAATTGCAGGACTCAAAAGTGTACTACTGACATATAGGTTATTGATAGCTTGGAATTGAATGGCATCATAAAAAATGATATAAGCAGTCTCTTTAGTTCTCGGTGATTTATTTTAAGGGAAATTCCAAAAATACTGAAGTTTTTTCAAAATTTCCAAATATACTCACCCTTTTACTGACACTCAAATATAAAACTAGATCTTTCCGAATCTACTCAATTCTTTCAATAAATTCCAATTCTACTCAACTTTTCAATAAATTATCAGATCTACTCAAGTTTAGATAGGCTATATTTGGTCTATCCGTGACCTTCGATATATAAGGCCTGAGTGCTAAGCGAAAATTTGTGTACCATGGATTACTTAAAGTGCATTGAAAAATGGAGAATTGTTCTTTATCCCAATAATTAGCAATGATAGAGCTGAAAAGTGTATTATAACTATATAGGAATATGGTACCCAGGTATACATAGCACTCTCCAGAATTGTGATATGTCATCATCTGATGACGTAATGGTAATTTTGGTTGCGAATTATCTTGTTTTTCTAGCATACTTTTAACATAGTTAAACGCGTTATAAATGTTCAAAATTGGAACATGGTTATACCCATAACTAGTTGAAAAAAATATATCGAAATTATAAATGGAATGTTGACACATTCCTCGGTTGCCATGGAAATGTATATTTCCTAAAATGTGTCATAACTCAAAAACTATGAATGTTATGTAAACTAGGCTGGTACTGATCTGTCCGGAATAGGTAACTTCCTATTCATTGATAATACATTTTATATGCCTAACTTCAATCATCTTTGAGATAGTGAGTCATTACCTAATAATGAATTAAGTGTTAATTATGTCATGATCTCAAAAGTTATTGAAGTTAGGCATATTCGACAAATTAGGTTGTTATTGTTTCAATAACACTTATTTACAAAAATCACTAGCTGTACTAGATTGTATGTTTACTCATAGGTATTCTATAAAAGTCAAAGGAAATGTTACATGATTACATAATGAACTTTGAAGTAGTTGAAGGAAAAAGGCTTAACTCACTCCTTTATCAATCAGGAGGTTATCTATACCTAAAAGTCAGAGCTTCCAAAAATTTTACTTACGTGAGGTGTACACTTTATAAAAACCCAGGGTGCAAAGGATTTGATAAAATAGACTATGAATCTATTATACATTATTATTAACTCATGATCATGATCATGATGAGAATGCTTATAGACAAAACGAATTCGTATTAAAAAATAAACTGAAACGGGCTGCTGAAACTTCTTCAGAGAGACTAAGACAGGTGTTCAATGAAATCTGTCGTGAATATCTCGCTAACATTTCAGTAACGTTTAGACAGATGGAAAGTGGTATGTGCAAACGGAGAAGAAAATTACTCCCACCTCTCCCTCTGAACCCTGGGGATTTTTGTCAGTTAATACCAAATTCGCCATTTGTTCATTTGTGCAAGGGGAACGTTAACAGTGGTGGAGCATATGCAGTTATATTTGCCTCGGACTTTATGCTGATGAAATTGAAAGTTGCTGATCAAATCCAATTTGATGCAACTTTTACACAGTACCGTCAATTTTTTATCAGCTCTTTACAATCTTCATATCGTTTCACGGACATTGTATTCCAGCCATTCAAGTATTAATGCAAACTAAAACGGAGGACTTATATGCTATTGTTTTGATGAAAATACGCGAGATAATTCCTGAATTTTCGCCTAAGATTGCTGTTTTCGATTTTGAAAGAGCACCTCGCAATGTATTCTCCCATTATTTCCCTGAGATAAATATTATAGGCTGTTGGTTCCATTTTACACAAGCAATCTGGAAGAAAACGCAACTCTTAGGCCTTGCATTAAGGTATAAGACTGATCAAGTATTCGCGAATTGGCTTAGGAAACTAATGGCACTGCCACTATTACCAGAAAGTGAAATTTTAGGGGCCTTCTCCATATTAGAACAGGAGATATTTTATCATGATGAAATAGAGGATCCGCTGATCAAAAAGTTGAAGGTATATTATAAAAGACATGGATCATAGGACAAAAGGAACTTTCAGTGTTTTCTGCAGAGACTGCAACAAACAATGGTGCAGAGGCCTTTCATAAAACTTTGAAATCCGTCATCACCGTTCACCATCCTAATATATGGAAGTTTTTATCTGATTTGAATAAGGTCATACTTGATTTTGAATTGGAATACCAAAGATTAGAGCAAGGCCTTGAGATAACAAGAAAACCAAAGAGACAAACATTGGAAAATGCTGCCCGCAGAAATACATGTAAAGAAAAATTACAAGGAGGAACATATTCAATTACTCAATACCTCGCTGCTGTCTCAGCAACATTTGGTGGCTGTGGAAAACATGCTCTTGGACAGTTTGCAGATATTAACACAGAAATTTTAGATGAATCAAACTGTGATGATGGTGATTATACTTTCCACAATACTTGTATAATTTGTTGTCATCCAAAACAAGGAACATACGCTCTCATTCCTTGTGGTCACGCTAATCTATGTCGAGATTGTGGCCGGCATTTTATTGAAGAGAACATGCTCTGTCCAATATGTCGAACAGAAATAAACGACTTGATGCAAATATTTCAATGAGTGTTAAACTCACTTATTCATCACTCATTAATTAATTAACATGATACGCATTTCATAATTATATTTATACTCTCTTTGCTAACATTATATAACTTCTTACATAATTATCAATAGTATATAAATTATTATATTACAAAGTCAAGTCCCAAATATGGTTGGTCTAATTTCTAACTTTAAATATACGTTGATCTAATTCCTACCTCTGCGTTGGTCTAATTCCTAACTTTAAAAATACGTTGATCTAATTCCTACCTCTGCGTTGGTCAAATTCCTAACTTTAAAAATAATGTGGGTATAATTCCTAGCATCATGCTAGTTGGTCATATTCCTACCTAATAGTTGATTTTATTCCGCTGACCCTATTAAATCTCGATTGTTGTGTGTTTATTGTTTGTTTGTTTGTCCGGATTGTATTAGAGTGATGGGGGAATAGAAACCGTAAACTAACTGCCAAATGTTATAACTGGTAAACAAATGTTATAATAGGTAAACAAGTATTCTGAACACGAATTTCGCATTTATAAATTTCTGATATGAATATTTGTTGTTGTTGTTGCACAAATAAGTAAACAAATTAATGAAAATTCAAAATCAAACCAGAAGTTAGCTTTCAACGGGTATTATAGGTAAACAAGTATGCTGATTTCGAATTTCGCATATATAAATATATAATATGAATATTTGTTGTTGTTGTTGACACAAATAAGTAAACAAATTAATAAAAATTCAAAATCAAACCAGAAGTTAGCTTTCAACGGGTATTATACGTAAACAAGTACGTATGCTGATTTCGAATTTCGCCTTTATAAATAAATAATATGAATATTTGTTGTTGTTGTTTACACAAAATAGGTAAACAAATTAATGAAAATTCAAAATCAAACCAGAAGTTAGCTTTAACGGATATTATAGGTAAACAAGTATGCTGATTTCGAATTTCGCATTTATAAATATATAATATGAATATTTGTTGTTGTCGTTGACACAAATAAGTAAACAAATTAATAAAAATTCAAAATCAAACCAGAAGTTAGCTTTCAACGGGTATTATACGTAAACAAGTATGCTGATTTCGAATTTCGCATTTACAAATTTATAATATGAATATTTGTTGTTGTTGTTTACACAAAATAGGTAAAGAAATTAATGAAAATTTAAAATCAAACCAAAAGTTAGCTTTCAACGGGTATTATAGGTAAACAAGTGTGCAGAACACGAATTTCGCATTTATAAATTTAGAATATGAAAACAAATTAAATCTATGGAAATTTTCTTAAGGGATGTATATAACTCCCTTTCTGCCATTTTCGATGGTAGAAAGGGTGAGGAGTAAGGCCGCACAGCGGCCGTTAAATTGAGGTGCGAGCACCGATCCGTCGCAAAGCGACCGAGACCGAAGGGCTCGTATTATTATAAATCAATACTTCTCCACATCCCAAAGTTAGGGGTCCACTGGTACAGTTTCTTAGTGATATTTAATTTTATATTTGGAGTTGGTATATTATTATACACTGGTGAGCGTTAATATCTAGAAAATTATCTGTTCAAATTAGCATTACTAACCAAATTATTTACTCTGTCCTTATATATACCTATAGCTAGGATCATCGGATATTAATAGACAGCTAGGGGCCACTCATCAAGAACGACATTTAATTTGAAATGGAACATGCTTGAATTACAAGCGAGGGCCGAAGGCCCGTGTACAAGTTGTAAGGACGCGCGTAGAGCATACGAGCAGCTTGTACTAATAAATATTTGTGGTTGGAGCATCATACTAGTTTCAATAATCGAATAAAACTTGAGTATATTTGGAATAATCCTATAAAACTTGAGTATATTTGGATAATCCAATAAAATTTATTATAATTGGAATAATTCAATAAAACATAAGTATTTATAAAATTAGTTGAGTATTGTTGAGTATATTTGGAAATTTTCAAAAAAAACGAGTATTTATGGAATTTTCCCTTTATTTTAAATCGTTGCAATATACATTTTTTGGTTAGTTAACAATATTTTAATATTCACCCATGGGCTATGGTTATTGTCAAATATCTTGAACATGAGGAAGCGTTCAAAAAAGTCAAGTTCCTCAAGGGCATAATATTTATACACTCGTGGAAAGAAGGTAGATCTTACAGGATGTAATTATAATGTGTTTTGGAACTCATAGAAACCTAAGATCACTTTTTCTAGCATAACTGTCTCTGGTGCATGACACTATATAATTTCCGAATTGTACAAAAATAACTTACTTCAGTTTCAAAAACCCAATATGAGTTCATAGTTCGTTGATCTGATTGATGAAATTGTTCTTATGCGCTCAGATGTTCTTATTATACAATATTTTCTATACATTTGCGTAGCCAATAAGATATGCTACTGAATAGTAGCGAATAATTAGTTTTTGCATTTCAGAGCAACACAAAATGACAATGGAATTCGCTAAAATATTCAAAGTTGCGCACTGTTTCGGAAGCAAAGATTTCCATAATAAATTTACAACATTAATCTAAAAGCTCTTCTTGTGGATTTTTGATGTACTTGTTTTTCCGCTTACCTGAGATTCAATTTTAACAATTTTGGACATAATGTTTTTATCCCCTGTTAAATTTAAAATGCATCAGTGTAGAAATATATATTTATCATACTCAGTTTGCATATATTTTAATACAAAATTACCACGATTCCTTTACATTGTAATTCAGAGTGAAATGAAACATGTTGTATTTTTAGAAATCTCAAAACCACAAATGGAACTATACATTTTATATAATTCAAAGTATATTTATAGGCGTAGTTGTGTTCAAATCAATTGAAATTTCATATGAACGTTAGTATACTATCTAACTTGAATTTAATACCATTTAGAAGCATTTTGATAACCACTAAAGAAATCCTATATCCATGTGTTAAGCCACTGTGAAATAGTTGTATTGTTTTCGCATAGATAGCCATTGTAGTAAGAGAAAAAGTTAATTTAGTCCATAATAATATCCAAATCTGTGAAATAATTAATTATTATATGATACATATGTGTAAACTAAGATTATATATACAACCATACGCGTAAATGTACCTATAATGGCGGGTTCTGGGGAGTCAGGACCCCCCCAGGTCGTTGATGTGCTAGCGACCTGTGGATTGAAGGATGACCCATGTCATGAAGTTGTAAATTTAATGTACTATATTGATTTAAACCATTAGTATCTTTATCATTGGCCTCCGAATGCTCAAGTCGTTATCATGAAGACGTGCATTCGGGAGCGGACGCAGCGTACAATAATCTCGATCTTGGAATGAATTGACCTTTCTGATCGACCTTCGACCTTGGATGGCCAAGGTCGAAAAAATTGGCCCCTAAGAAGCCCCCCCCCCCATGAAATACCTAAATCCTACAAAGATCGGCGCCTATGGTTACTACAGTACAACCTCGCTAATCCGAACAGAGGTGTTTCGATTCAAAAATCTTCTGTTCCGATTAGTGAATTCGTTTGGATTAGTGAAGTAATGCATTTTCTATGGGAATCAATAAATGAGAATCTCGATAATCTGAACCAAACTTGTGCAAACCTTGTTAATCCGCACTAAACATTTAGTGTACTCTTTAAAATACTTGCCTGAGAATTATTTTTTATACTTCCATTGCAATTTACTATTTTTCCCCACATTTATTAGAAGAATATTTTCGTTTCTCCTGTTCGGATTAGCGAGGGTTCGGATTGGCGGGGTTCGGATTGGCGGGGTTCGGATTAGCGAGGGTGTACTGTAATACAATTATATATTACTATTACCCCAGGCCTGGCAAATACCGGAAATACAAGTAAAACCGGTATTTTGTTAAATTGTAGTTGACAAATTTGCAAGAACTTATCTTCTTTTATAATTATATTTCATATACGCTGCATCAAATTTCATACAAGTATACAATTCCGAATATTAAATAAAGTACAGTAAACTCATTTTATAACCAAGTCGGATATAACGAAATGGAGATTTTCCCACAGAGCACCAAATGCATGGATTATTATCCGCTTATAACGGATATCCGGATCTAACGAAGGGGTTTACAGGTCCCAAGCACTTCGTTATAACGAGAGTTCACTGTAATTAAATATATTATATCATAGGATTCATAGGATTCATTGCATATTGCAAACTCTATAAGTGGGGGAGCATGGGATTGGCAAAAGTTGATTTGCACCCCATTTCTCGGATATGACTATCAATTGAATAAATACTAGGGATGGTCATATTATACGATATATGGATAAAACACTATTTGATGTACATTCTAGTTAGTATTTATATTCTGACAATTTGCATAAATGCTAATCGACCATCGATGATTTATTCTTCAAACATTAAATTAGAACCATCGAAAATATTAGGTTTAAAGAACTTAATAGAAAATTTATTAGAAATGCAGTATTATTTTAGGAATTGTCAATTCCCCCCATTTTTAGAGTTCATTTCTTATGTAGTTTATAACGCCTTGAAAATTAAGTCCCCACTTCCCCGCTAATAGAGGTCCATTTATATTGGAAATGAACCAGAGGTTTATCTAGGTGTCTGCTAGGTATCATTTAGGTGCAAAATTGATTGCAGTGAGATTCATATAGGTGCCGGATTGGTACTTAATTATGGTGCCAGGTGCTGGCCAGATTTTCTTGCCAAGAAATTCCTTGATAAATCCATGCTTGAGGTCCGTATAAGTTTACTTCCTTCATATATGCCTGATCATTGAATTAGACTGATTATGTAATCCGGATAACAGCCTAACACCTTTAGAGTTCCGTAAATTTTACCTCCATTATTATGTGCCGCAGTGGCGTAAACTTGGGGGTGCCTGGGGTGCATGGCACCCCCGGCGGAAAATCATTGGGGTGCCAGGCCTGCCTGGCACCCCCATGATTTCCTGTTACCTTACCAAGACGTAATACTTGGTAGTGCCGCTGGTGCTAAGATGTAGTATACCTTAATATAGAAGATTAACCCGAAGGAAATTAACTCTATTTGGAGCAAAACATTTTTTTATACATTAAATTAACGCGAATAGATTTATTAAAAATATTAAAGGTTATTATCTCCTGATTAAATACTATTTATTGTCCCAAATAGGCTTCAAATCTACTTGAGATACATGGCATCCTCTCAACCTAGTTGCACATTGGAAATTTTCCATTCATCGTATAATTTGCTAAATACTTAGTATGAATTTGGAGGAAATTATTATCATGGAAATTAAAGTGATAGAAATTAGCGCTAAAGGAAAGCAAGGCTGGATTAAGTTAACCGGCTAACCTGTTAACCGTTGCTAACATCGGTTAACGGTTAGAGATTTTATTAACCAGTTAGCCGGTATGTTTAATATCAGCAGAGTTATTGGGAAATTAATGTTTAAAGTATTAAATCTTTTTGAATTTTATCCGAATATGTAGTCCTAAATCCATTTCTCATCATCACTTAATATATTTATTAGACAACATTGATTTAATTTTAATTTTACTTAAAGCACAAAATATATCAGTTAATATACTTATGCGCAGACCTGGGTCTGATTACTAGTGAGTGATTACGATACGATTACGATTACATCCTTCAGAAAAAGCTTGATTATGATTACGATTACGATTACAGGAAATGTTGTAATCGATTGCAATCAATTACAATCGATTATAATTGATTACAATTTTATTTTATTTACGATGCAATTACGATCGTTCCGATTAAGCCCCGGAGTTTCATGCGCACGAAAAATATGGCCCGTGTGCATGGGGGTAGCCACCAAGAATTATTTGTAGGGGCCGGATATATCTTTGGGGGTGCAATGAGATCAGCGAACCCTCAAACTATATTCTTATTTAAAGTTGTGAAAAATTTTGGGGGGCCGCCGAGTGAAAATTTTGGGGGGGGGGGCTGGTGCCATACCTTAGGCTAATTACTAGTGGGTGATTACGATTACGATTACGATTACGATTACATCCTTCAAAAAAAGTATGATTATGATTACGATTACGATTATAGGAAAAGTTTTTATCGATTACGATTGTAATCGTAATCTGCCCCAAGCCTGCTTATGCGGTTATACTTTATACAATTGAGTCTTATTCTGTAGTATAATCAATTTTATGAAGGAATTATTGTATTGAGTAGGATGGGGGTTAACCAGTTAACCGTGGCGAGAAATAGATTTGTAACCGTACCCTCAGATCGGTTAACCAACCCCACCCTTGAGGAAAGTATCGTAAAGAATTATCGCGATTTGGAGAAATTTACGTTAATTTAAAGGAGCGTTGATTTCCTATACTAAGGTACGTACAGTATACTCCGCTTAATTGGGACAAGAGGCCTGGAACAAACGTGTCCCAGTTAATCGCAGTAGACTATATATATACTACCCCACTACCAAATGTCTCTAGTTGGAAGTTGGGTTTATGCCATGTTGGCACCCCCATGACCAAATTCGAAGTCTACGCCCCTGATGTGCCGTCCAAGAAAATCCTAGATATAACCCTGAATGAACGAATACGGACAAATTTTTACCCGATATACGTAGAGGTTTCCCATTTATAGAGACCCTCAGTACCTTTCATGATTAAATCTAAGAATAGTTTTGGCAAAGTTCTTTGATACTTTGCAAAAACATTTGACAAAACATGCAGCAGTTTTGGACACAATGGTGGAGTATAATCTTTCTCTCTTTAGGATGTGCCATAGCCTACTTTAAATACAGCTAGACATGCGGCATACACATCGAAAAATAGGAGTCCAGTTTTCCATTGAAAATCTGATTTATTCCAATAATTAGTAATGATAGACCTGAAAAATGTAATACAACTATATAGGAATATGTATCAAGATTTACATATCACTGATTTGTATACCTTGATACCATATTCCTATATAGTTGAAATACATTTTTCAGGTCTATCATTACTAATTATTGGGATAATTCAGATTTTCAATGGAATCTGGATTCTGGACTCCTATCTTTTTGATGTTTATGCAGCATGTCTAGCTGTATTTAAAGTAGCCTATGGATGTGCGTACAAATTCACTTTTAATATACTATTTTAAAAATATCAATTACTGCTGCAAGTTTGAAAGGATTTATGCTAAAGATCATATGCGCAAAGTTTACAAGTCTGAGGTTAAAGTTGGGGAGGCGCGGAGCGAGTGTAGCGAGCGACTCTTTGGGGGTCTGGGTGGCTTGCCCCCCCCCCGAAAAAAAATGATTACAACAAATGAAATTTTTTGAATGAATTATAAGTATATTTTACTATCCTAAATTTTATTGAACATTTTATTTTATATCCAGAGGGCACGGTAACACCCGAACCATTAATGTTGCCCCCTCCCTCAACTTTTACGGGGGGCGCACGCCTCCCGCGCCCCCCCCCGCTGTTTGCGCCACTGCTATATATACCTTCATAATATATTGGAATGTCTGATTGTATTCGGCGTTTCTTATTAACTGTTTCTATACTCTCTTTGAAACTAACTTGGTGTTCAGAAAATCAATAATTTCGCATAGCACTGGTACAACCGTCTTTACAACAACTTTCTGCATTACAAATGTTGCTTTTCGTAAGAACGCCCTCGTGAAAAATGATCCCAAACTTCTGATTACTTCGTCATGTAAATTAGTACCACATAAAATTCTGACTAGTTATTAAATACTGTATTATAAACCACTAAAATTTAATGGATATGTAGAGTATCTATAAGTTGTTTAGAATAAACAATTATTATATGACGTTTGAAGCAAGTATAAGGCAATGAAGCAATGTTAATTTGTATCAAAATATTATTGGATCAATGATTAATTTCATTGAAGAGATTCACAAATAACATTCCTAGTTACTATCCGGATATCGGATAGTTGTGATCGTTTTAATATCCGGATTCCAAACCTAAATCCCTAGTATAGCTGGCCGTAATATTCTCGCGCGCGTGGAGTAAAATGGGTTTGGGACGCTTGATGCGAGGAGGCATGTCAGCTTCTACGCCAGGTAATATCTGGGTATCCGGTTACATTGGCCTTCCCAGACTGGAAAATGCTTTCCATATTGAGGCAGCGCTTGTGGAATGGGAATAGAGGCATTTCTTGGACAGATGTAGGAAGCAACTCCCGTAGTGAGACCCTTGAGTACTATTCATCAGCATAGTCCCGCCCTAAAATTATTCGGCCCGGCAACTAGACACTTAGGCAGTAATTGCGGCAACTCGCAAATGGTGTTTATTGTAAAGTGCTGAGAGAGTAATACTGCACACCGATCATTCTCCCTTGAGATTGTTCCGTGATCAAAAAGACTAAAAACCTATATTCGCAAGGTGGCAGTGGAGCTTCAAGGAATACCCCTGGGCCTTGAGTGTCGTACGCCCTGGGAGGGAAACACGTGGTAAGAAATACCTCATTTGGAATCCAGAAGAGAAAATCGATGAGGTTAATTCAGATGAGGCCTTTGAGGATAAAATCTATGTGACTTAATCCATTCAAAAGTTTCCCGGTCAAAATTTCTTAAGGGAAATCAAGGGAACCAGTAATCGACGACCCGCTCAAATTACTGCGATCAAGCGCGAGGATAATAACTGGGTGTCTCAGGAAAGTATAACACCTTAGAGTGGTACAAGTGAAACTCTTCTTCCAGAACAGGCTAGTAGTCCCGAAGCAGATAAAGGGAGAGGTAATGGAACAGGTGCACTCACAGCATCAATTCGGCAAAGTCGGCACGTTACGATCACTGCGGAAGAATTTCTGGATCAGGATGGCTAGGGATGCAGAAAAGTCTCGCAAGAATTGATTAGTTTGCCACAAATCGAAACCTTCCAAAAGGCAAATAACCGATTAGCGAAATGGGTGGACACGAAGGGATACCTGGGTATGCAGTGGACAATGGACATCGGTATCTGGAAGCTACCCTAGGAAAGTCAGACTACAGTTCTCAAGTGGAGATCTTGACCTTCTCAGGAGGAATGTTAGAGGATACGCTAGTTCTCAGGTTCGACGGACCAGACCAAGTGCTCGTGCGGGGAGAAGCTGATGTGAAACTAAGGTTAACCCACCGGGATGAGTACACTTGGATCACTGCAAGCGATACGAAGGAACCACCCCAATTACGTTCCAAACTCCTGTGACCCAAGCTACAGAACCCCTGGTGTTGATGGGTCAAGGAGAGGTCAACTCTGACCTCCCTGACGGTTATACTCAATATGAATGGGATGGAGCATGTACAGTTGATAGTACTACGAAGAATTAGGTATGATCCCAAAGTATCGTGGAGAATTTGGAATGAGACGTTAACCAGTAAGAGATACCTCCACAGTATCTTGGAGATTACGTGAGACGGGACAAAGCACCACGACGCAATCAGACAGTGGGATTCCCGAAAGGGGGTGATGTTATAGTTTTTGTCGAATCAACCTTAGTAGTTGCTCTTAGCTCGCACTATTTATTGCGTGTTTATTTATAATTTTCTTACGTCTATATTTATTTGTATTTCTATTAACCAACTTATTATTAATTATGTTTACAAGTTCTCAGCATTTGCACAAGCCTCGTGTGCAAGGCGCTGGAAGAGGCTTTAGCATCTCAAAAGTCTCCCTTAACCATAGACTACTTTAATAAAGGACTGTAGGTTGCCAGGTCGGGTCCTGGAACTAGGGTCTATGACTTCCTATTCGACAATAATATATTTCTTATGTCCAACTCTAACTGAAGCCGAGAATTTTAGATTATTTCCATATATGGTAATGGTATGAAAACCGCAAAACTCACATTCCATAAATATTTAAGATAATGCAATATGTCCAATGGACTCCCAAAATATGACTTCCTATACGAGAATAATACATTTCCTGTGACAAGCATTAGCGGATTACGAGATATTAATAAGTACACAATGGACCCAAGTTTCTGGATCCGACCTGGCAGCCTACAGTCCTTAATTAAAGTAGTATATGCCTTTAACGAAGAGTTATTTGGTGTACGTTGCGGCGCCTCAGAGACTGAATCCCATGTCTTCGTGGATAACTTTACGCACTTTCCCTATTAACTGAAACATTTGGCCATCTTGAGCATTGACTTCTGAGAATTTCTCGAAATTCGGCTTATTAGCCATTCCCTGAGCAGTCATGTCCGTACAGATACCGGTCTACCCGAACGATGCACAGTGGAAAAACTGTAGTTTATAGGAAATAGGCGTTTGGGTTGCAGATACTCAAAAGTGAAGTATTACGAACATATAGGCTAATGAAAGCTTGGAATTTAATGCCATCATCAAAAATGATGTATGCAGTCTCTTAAGTTTAGTTCTTGGTGATTTGTTTTAAATCAATGTAATACAAAAATTTTGGTTTGTTAACAATCGTTAAATATTCGCCCATGACTATTGTTCAATATATTGTACATGGGGAAGATTTGGTAAATCCAGTTCCCAAGGGCATAAGATTTATATACTCGTGGAAAGAAGGTAGATCTTAATGAAATGTAATTATAGTGTGTATTAGAACTCATAGAAATCTTATACAATAGAGCCCCTGAACAACGGACACCTTGGAACCGGAACCGTTGTCCGTTATTTAGAGGTTGTCCGCTATTTAGAGGTTGCTTTTCAATTAGACATATGCTAAATAAATAAATCCGTGCCACGAGGGTTGTCCGCTATTTGGAGTTTCCGTTATGGGAGGCTCCACTGTATCACTTTTTCTAGCGTAGCTGTCTCTAGTACATCACACTAAATAATCTCCGAAATGTAACAAAACTAACCTCCTTCAATTTCAAAAAACCCAATAATGTAAACACAATATCAATTAAATCGCTTTATTACGCTCTTACTAGTAGTTTGTACTAACTATATTGGCACTAACATCTCATTGATAACTGCACTCTTCACAGAAAAACAATAGTGTATAGTGAAAATTCAATTAATGCAAAACTTCAAAACAGAATTTAGTTCCAGATTCACATCTTTTGTTTTAACTTGGAAAGTATATGAGCTAGAGAGTCAAACTTTAATTTGAATAATAGCTAATAGAATAGGCTAGTGGGGAATCATATAACAGATGAAATTTTGTGCTTAAATTCCAGACGGTCCGAGGCCTTGCGTAATTACTAAGATTTACAACTCAATAGGAGCGAAAATTAGTTTTTTTCATTTTCATAGCAACATAAAGTGACAATTGAATTTACTAAATATTCAAAGTCTAATTTTAGCGATAATTTAACTCCCAACATATTCATTACCTCTATTAAATATTCCAAGCCTATATTATGTATGTAGATTCAAGTCAGAATTGTTGATGATTACATAATTTTCGGTGAGATTTTGTGGTGAATAATATTTATTACCTCTAATGTAATAAGGTTAGTATTTTTCAAAAATTGCCATTTGAATCCCCAAACTATAATGTCTTAATCAAGCTGGAAACAAATGTATATTATTTATAAGTTTCTCCTTTTAAAATAACCCTTACAAATTTTATCAATAATTCCCTTCTTCGCAGATGAGGTTGAGAGATTCAAGATTGAAGAAGAATTAAACAACTTAGAATCGCGAGCTACGGTTTTACGTGATAAACTATCACGGTATTCTCTTAATCATTTACATAATGTTTTTCATAATCCAGTATGTTCATCCAAAAAGTTGTCATTTCAAGTTGAACATTTCTTCGCAATTGGATCTCCTATAGCTATTTTTTTATCGTTGCGTAATCTTGATTATTTTGTTGATACAAAGCATAAATCTTCACAGTCGCTATTTCCATATGAAATATGTAAACGTTTCTACAATATTTTTCACCCTGCTGACCCTGTGACCTATCGTATTGAACCTCTTATTAGCCAAGTTTATTCTCAGGTCAAGCCTGTTAACATTGAGAATGCAGGTTCGAGGCCTTCTCAAGAGGCTATTAGATTGGCAATGGGTCCATATCTACCCACAATACCGGGCAATACACCTACAAGTAATTTCTCACGTTTTTTTTTAAAATTATCAACGGGTACTATAAGTTCAAGGCAACTATCGGTAGAAACCATCGATCCTAATATTTATTTGGAAAATGATAATTCAATAGCTTATAATGAAAAATTGATAGAACGCTTGGATTTCGCTCTAAAGGAAGGTATTTTAGAGAGTTCTCATCTCAATTTCTTAACTGCGCATACTGGGTACTGGGAATCAAAGGAAACTATCCTCTTCATATTACTGCAAATTTTGTCTTTCGTACGAAAACCTTGAGTTTCTGAATTAACATCTCAACTTTCAATTACTTATACCCTTTGAGTTCACTAATTATTTGTGCTTGATATAGTTGTAATAATTATTTGTGCTTGATATTGTTGTAATATTATTTATTCGTCTTCTGACTGACTAAATATGTTTTTATTCCATCCTGGTAAAGGTTAGTCGATTGTATCCTAACATTGATTAAGGCAGTAACATATAGCATGCTTGGAGGTCGTTGCGGGGAGGCGCAACATGTGTAATCGTAATCGAGGATAAATTTTGACATAATCGTAAATTCATTTGTAATTGTAATAATTTGAAAAGTAATCGGCTCCTACTCTCCCCCGATGTCTAAATTGAAATGGATTAATAGATTTCAACCAAGTGATTTGAATAGAGGCGGATCCAGACACAAATCCGAGGGAGGGCAGAGACTATTTCAGGGGGGCTGTCTCCAAGGGTTATCCAGGAGCGCGAGACGCTCCTTTTGGAGTATTATTTTTGGAAAATTTGAATTTAGGAGCGCGAAGTTTGGAATCCGCTCCTATACCGTAACATTAATTTGTGATTTAAGCGTATTGAATTTGGATCAGACCAGGATTAGGAGCGTCTTTAGTAATGGCTGTATAGTGCACTGGCTGTCTCCTCAAATTCCTAACTAAATTTTCAACATACTAATTCTTAAATATCTCAAATAGTCAAAATCCTAAAATGTAAATACAATAATATATACTCACTAAGTGAGTGAGTTATATCTATCTGTAATAATATTACTAAAGCAGTGGTTCCCAACATTTTTAACTCGTGAACCCCCTGATACCCGAAGATTTTGTGGTGCACCCCCAGGACATAACTAAGTCTGAAGGATTCTATTGACAAGGGCATCGATTATAAAACAGGATGGGGGGTGAACATCATATGGTCTCATTAGGATGAAAAGCGTCAGTATGTAATAATATCACAAGGTTAATCTAAGTATACATGGATTTATAGACGAGCGAGCGCAGTCAGCGAGAAAAATTTTCTGGGGTGAAGAGGATTTTCAAATATTAGTGAATATTACTAACAATTTATGACAACAATATTTTGCTGATTTTAGGGAGGATAAAATTATGAGGTGCACCAATATTGGGGGGGGGACGAATGCCCAAAGGTAGGTTGTGGTAAATGGACCAGTACGGACCAAGCCCTCTTTGAAAAAGCGTCGGGTAACTTACAGAACACAATAGTAATAAATCAATATAGTCGAGTAATCAGAATTTAACTTGTAGATTATAACTATATTTAAAAAACTTTATTTGAAAATGCTCAGTATTCACTCCACTCCATGTCCCGTGCACCCTCAAGGGATTCATGCACCCCAGTTTGGGAATCACTATGCTAAAGGTATATAGTTGGTGCCATATGCGAAAGTGAACTTTCAGGTCGGTGGGCACGGATATTGTCATGCTCACACGCGACACGCCCTGTACCTTTGTATACCCCAATCTAGCAACCTGGGTGGGCAAATTTCCCCCAAAATGGGTCTAGTAACTCTAGTTGCACCTATGACTGGTGCTAAATTATAGTAGATTTTACTAAGTAAGGGGGGGAAGTGATAATTCAGGGGGGGGGGGTATATACTCCCCCCTGCCCCTTGGATCCGCCACTAGATTTGAATTATCTACTTCTATAGAATCTGCAACCTACTAGGATACATTGGAGTAGTAAATACGTACCTGCCTACTTTGTCCAGACAAATCTCTAAACTATTTACAAAGAGATCTGGACAGTGTTTTTTTACCATTTCCTGCACAGATTTCTAGGGGATTCGAATTCGAAAGTATAACATTTTTCGTTCTGTGTTCAGTGGCGGTCCCAGATCTGGCAGTTCCGAAGCCGGGGCGGGACTAAGATTTCAAAACTGGGGCAATAATTTTTCTAGATTTTCTCAATATTTTTTTCTAGTGTTCACACAGAAAGTACACAAATTGTGAACACAGTATAAACCTACTTAACCAGGCCTTCATCTGGGTGCGCGGCAAGCACACAGGGTGCGTGATTTTAAGGAAATACTGCAAGGAAGCGTGAAATTTGATTAATTTAGGTGCACACTGCACACCCAGAGTATTTCTACTTTTTTTGGTAATGTACTATTTTTGGCAAATTTGGGTGCGCGATTGAAAAATCAACATCACCTAGTGTGCGCGGATCTCTTAGGGCTGGATGAAGGCCTGTACTTAACATATGAGAATATATTAGAAATTATTTCTATCTGTGTGGTGTACTCGTTGATGTTGGCTAACTAAGGATAGGATAATACTAATACAGTAGATGTCGGATATAAGCACACCGGTTATAAGAACATATCGGATATAAGCACACTATGTTGGAAAACGGTTGCCATATACCCTATATAATTTATGTCGGTTATAAGAAGATGCCGGTTATAAGCACATTAAGTGCAAATCCCGACGATGTGCTTATAACCGGCATCCACTGTATATAATATAGGGGCAACTCCGGAGCTGGGGCAGGAGAAATAAATCTGGGGCTTAAGCCCCGGATGCCCCCCCTAGGACCTCCCCTGTATGTGTTCATTAATAATATATTATAGGAATATTTATTGATATACAGTGGAACCTCGTAAGTACAAACCAAAGTTGATTAATACGTGTATTGAGTATAATACGTATTAGACGTAATACGCTATCCATCATAGTGCAGCGGCACAACCATACAATTGTTCATTTTTTTGATTAAAGCACCAAAATTTGTACACATGTACTTTGATGTAGTGCGAACATTGTTGGATTTTGAGGCAATTGAAATTGTCTATATAGACCATAACAGCTCGCCAAAGTAACCACGTCCGATAGAGTTCGCCGGACATGTCTCCCATAAGAACTTGTTCAAATGAAGTTATATCGTCTTTTTATGTTGAATTCGGTTTCGAAATAAAATTTCCGTTAATTTGATGTATCACATGACCATAGTTGGAAGAATTTTTCAATAGCAACGCTGGAATGTATCAGGAACGTGTAAAAATTCCATTCTCCAATTGTGTCCTTACCCAATCGAGTGACCCCTCTTTCGACTCCACTCAACTACCTGAGTATAAGAATATACATACCGACCCTGTAAAACATGTTTTGATTAAATTATTCGATATTTATAGTGAATCACGGTGAATCTCGAATAACCGCCATAAATAACCTAATTATTTAGGGATTAAATGGACTCCGTTTATTCCAAAGACCACGACTATGATATAATTTAATACAAATATTGTCCCATGATTAATATACTAATTGTAAAACGAGTGTGCTAACAGATTGTAATCTAAATCACTATCAAAATATTAAATGTACTCGCTGCTAACCTTACTGGAAGTGTAATAGTGTATAAATGCGTGTGGCGAAAATATTCCTTGGAGGTACCCTTTTCCCAGCAGTTCTAACACCGACCTCAGCTACTAAACTCCTTAAATATTTAGCCACGAAGGGACCTTTAATCTCTCTAAACATCTAGTAGTCACTTGGAACCAGGTCTGGACTATAAGCACATTGCGGGAGACATTTAAACCCAAACGTTTAATGGCAATGATAGTTAGAGCACTGACATGAGGACATGTGGAAGATAATTTTCCTGCTTTGTTCCCAAGTCGCTCACGCTTGATGGCTGGCTTAGTTATTCCAATTCTGTTATTGTTGGTTAACTTTTGGCACTTTGGTCGGTAAGCTCATGGAAACTTTTCCACCGACTACTTTCAAATTTTGTCTCCGGGCATGGCCTACTTAATATACGGCTAAATATGTCACCGAGAAGGCCAGTTTCTAATTTTAATTCTAAGCTAAACTATGCCTCCTATTGTTATTATTTGCATTGTATATGGGGTAATCAACCATCGAAAGTCCAATGGAACCATTTTTGAGAATCTGAGATTTGTGGTTAAGCTGTTTAGTCCATCCTCCGGGTCATAGTAAGAAACCAGGAATCGTCTCCGGTGACTAGGCGATCTAGTAAGTCCTCTCTTCACGATTTCAACAATTGACGACAAACATCTACCCGTTGACGCTTACTTTCATCGGTGAAAAGTTTTGGACCCACCTAGAAAAAACGCGGCTGATTTCGTCTATCTGTATCAATTGTACGTGAGACCAGGTCGATATTCCCCTGTTGTCCCGTGGATTATGGACGGCCCCGGTTTTCGTAGTCATCAAACGTACTCCAGCCATCTTCAAAACTTCAATCCACAAGTGGACAGTGGATTTGAAAGGACAATTGTTAACTTAACCGTCCAGTTCTTCAATCAACTTGGAACAAACAAGCAATACGTATATATATATATATACACTATAAAATGTATAGTTCCATTTGTGGTTTTGAGAATGTTGACACATTCCTCGGTTGTGAGGCAAATGTATATTTCCTAAATGAGACCTAACTCCAAAACTATAAATGTTATGTAAACTAGACTAGTGCTAATCTGTCCGCAATAGGTAACTTCCTATTCATAGATAGTACATTTTATATGCTTAACTTTAATACCTTTTGATTTTATGAGATAATTAACTCTTATTCCGTATATGGTATGAGCTCATAAAATCAAAAAATATTAAAGTTAGGTATAGAAAATATACCATATATGAATAGGAAGTTACCTATTGCGGACAGATTAGCACTAGTCTAGTTTACATAACATTTATAGTTTTGGAGTTAGGGCTCATTTTAGGAAATATACATTTGCCACACAACCGAGGAATGTGTCAACATTCCATTTATAATTTCGATATATTTTATTTAACTAGATCTGGGTATCACTATGTACCATTGAGAAAGTGTTTAACTATGTTAAAAGCAGGCTTTAAAAACATGATAATTCGCGCGAAAATTGACGATTACGCCATCAGATGATGACATATTACAATTTTGAAAGGTGCTATGTATACCTTGGTATCATGTTCGGATGTTCCCATAAAGTTACAAGTCATATTTCAGGTCTACCATTACTAATAATCGAGATAAAAAAGTACCCTCTATTTTACAATGGACTTCGAACTCATCCTTGGTCCAATTTTTTAAAGTCGTGAATTGGCTTTATACAACGAAGGTCACGGTTGTAAGAATTAATTAGGGAAATCTTAGCTCCCGAAACAGTGCGTATTTGAATATTTTAGCGAATTCCATTGTCACTTTGTGTTGCTATGAAAATGCAAAAACTAATTATTCGCTACTATTCAGTACTATATCTTAGTAATTACGCAATTGTATGGCAAATATTGTATAATAAGAACAACTGAGCATTTAGGACAATTTAATCAATCGGATTCGGAGCATGAGTTATGAACTCATATTGAGGTTTTGAAATTGAAGGAAGTTATTTTTGCTCACTTCGGAGGTTATTTAGTGTGATGCATCATGCACAAGAGACAGCTATGCTAGAAAAAGTTATCTAAGGTTTTTATGAGTTATAATACACACAATAATTACATTCAGTAACCATCTACCTCCTTACATGAGTGTCTAAATCTTTATATCCCTCGGAAATTGGACTTTTACCAAATCTTCCCCATGTTAAAGATATTTTATATTAAAAATTTGTCAACAAACCAAAAATTTTGTATTTCATTGATTTAAAACAAATCACCAAGAACTAAACTTAAGAGACTGCTAACATAATTTTTGATGATGCCATTCAATTCGCAGCTAATAATTACCTATATGTCAGTAATACACTACCCGAACAAAAGTATTCGACCACCCAACATTTTCTCATTGAAAATAGTACAGGTTTAACAATGAAGATAGTAGTCAACATCCGGTAACTCGAACCCTCAGGGGAATGAAAAATCCGTTCGAGATAGCGAATGTTCGAGTTAACGGATGGCCACCATTTATTGTAACAAAATTGTATTTTACTCAATTCGTGGAAGATTAACAAAAACTAAGCCATGTCTGCTCAATGCTATTATATCTCTATATGTCGATGCATTCTAACTCGACTATACTAGTATACTATCTCTCTATTTCATACGAAATATGAATCTAATGTACTCTGCTTCATTCGCTCTGTAAACTCCGACTCAAGCATTGTGTTCAGGATTAGTGAATGTTTACGGAGTTCATCTCCATTACTTGAAAACAAGCAATATTGGAAAACCAGATCCATGGCATTTCTTATTTCGTTCTGCGTTGGTTTCGACGGAGAATCATCACATATTCTTCATCATAAATCTCTAAGATATCCTCTCCCCGTAGTTCGGCAAGTATTTATTCTTCTGATGCCATAGGTGCTGTGGCAGTAACTTCATCATCAACTTCCACTAAATCTTCCACAGTTACATTAAGTGGGACAATATCTCGATCTTTTTCTCGTAGTACAGTCGACTCCGATTAATTGGGTCACATCGGGACCAGGTAATTTTGACCCGATTAAGCGGAGAAACCGATTAACCGAAAATATTTTAAGCCAAACTGTAATTCCGTCCCATAAATCCGGTGAAATTTGACCCTATTAAGCGGAGAAACCGATTAACCGGTGTCCCGATTAAGCGGAGTCTACTGTATATCAATTTCTTCGATGAGTTCTTTGAATGGGTCATCATCATCTTGCAATGCTTGCTCCTGTAATGCTTCTGACATGTTTGCCTTCGTAAAGCAGTTGATCACTGTCGTCTTTGTAACCATACTCCATGCCGTTACAAGCATGCTCATTGCACTGATAATATTAATCTTTGATAATGGCATCTTCCTGTCTAATGCTCTGATGTACTTTTGGACAACCAGGACGCGGTATTTGCTTTAAGGCTGCGAATAACTCCCTGGTCCATTGGTTGAGTACTCGCGGTAGTGTTGGGTGGATGGTAAACCAGGTCGATTGCCTTTAGGTTGTCCACATGTGAATGGGCAGGACAATTATCAACAAGAAGGGCTATTTTTCTTCTATCTTCCAGGAATTTCGAATCTAGCTCTCGCACCCACTCTTCAAACTAATTTCTGTCCATCCAGCTCTTTCCTTGTCCTCGGTAACGGCAAGGTAAGTTCGTAAGTCCAGCAAAACACCGTGGCTTCTTGGATAAACCTATGATAAACATAGGTAACTTGTCTCCAACTGCGTTGGCAGCTGCCATCCCAGTCAACCGTAAATTGCTGTGTTTTCCCCCAACACATTTCTCAGACTTTAAGTGAAGACTCTTACTTGGTAGACACTCATAGAACAAACCAAATTCGTCTGCATTGTATATATATTCCAAATGGTAGTTGGATATAGTAGGGTCGGCAATGATGTCTCCTTCCATGGTGCGACCATTCCAGCAGTCACAGAGTTAGCTTCTCCTGATATCGTTTTGAAACTGATATTGTACCTTTTTTCCAACGGCGAATCCAACCATCAGATGCTTGAAAATCGTCTAACCCAATCTCTTTAGCATATTCCACAGGGGCGTCGGAAGCGTGAAATCGGGGAGGGGGCAATCAGAATTTAGAGGGGGCACAGACAAAAAGCTAAATCTTAGTAGTATAAAACCCCACGTGATTTTATGTCTTTTTTGATAGTTTCTCATCGGATAAGAGCAGTGGTATCATGACATTTGAACTCATGTGTATAATTGGTGTTGTTATTTCATCTATTTGGACAGGGGAAGAGGCACAGGCGAGGGGATGAACAGATGAGGGGGGCACCGAGACTTTTGAGGGGGGCACGTGCCCCCCTGTGCCCCCCCCCTTCTGACGCCCCTGATATTCCAATGTCTTTGCTTTAAAAACCACTCCTCCAATCGGTACATCTTGGCTTCTTGCAAACAAAAAACACTTAAATATAGCTTCACCCAATTTTTCATGAATACCTGTTCGTAATTTCTTGCTTTTAGGATTATTTCCTCCATTCAATGAACTCATAATCTTATGTTTGTTCTTCACCCATGTTGAAAGAGTGTTTTTCGGAATGTTGTATTTTTTTGCAACACTCCTATTTGATGCACCTTTCTCGAGGTCTATGAGGGCATCATACCTTTCCTTGAGAGACTTGTGACATATCTTACGTGTTGCTGCAGACGCCATTGTTTATCCAAACAAACGAAATATGTTGAGATTCAGATCTAATATTCAAACACTAATTCATAACCACATTAACACAATATGATTGTGATTCTAATCATCATACTTCGCTATCAAAACTTAGGTTTTATAGCTTAGATTATAGCCAACCACTTGTTTTCACTTTTGAGACTGATCAAGGAATTTTTCAATGAAATACATGGCCGCTGGGTTTTGAAGATACTTTTAATAATTAAAGTATGGCAAACAAAAACGAATATGTTTCTGACGAAGGAAAAGATGTCTCAAGCGAAGAGCAACTGTCAGTCGATTTGAAAGAATTCAAAATTGATACATTCGTGAAAGGTTTCCATGTTTATAAGAGTAAATGGAAACCACATGCTGGGGAAATACTCCAAGCTGCGATAGAGCCTGACAATGTCGTAGATAAATACGCAGTTTGTGTTTTAAAGAATAATGAAGTAATTGGGCATTTACCAAAAGGAACCAATGGAAAATTTGCGAAGACATTTTTTTATTTCCTTCGGGCAGACAAGTATGGTTCATGCCATGTATTCATGAAGGACAAGGTTGTTAATCTTGGTCACGGCGACGGAATGCAAGTCCAATGCACATTATTCTTTAAAGGTTCAAGTAACTTTATTGAGATTTTGCAGAGACAGTTATTAGTAAGTAGTAGATATATAATTAATGATTAGCAACAGTAATCAAAAACAAATATACGTATATTTCCGACAGAAATTTTAATAAAAATTGTAATGTTGCGGGGTAAAAAGGTTGTAACTAATATATATAAGGTGATAGGCAGACCTGGGGCTGATTACTAGTGAGTGATTACGATTACGATTACGATTACATCCTTCAGAAAAAGCTTGATTATGATTACGATTACGATTACAGGAAATGTTGTAATCGATTACAATCGATTACAATTCATTTCTTTACGATGCAATTACGATTGTTTCGATTAAGCCCCGGAGTTTCATGCGCACGAAAAATAATGCCCGTGTGCATGGGGGTAGCCACCAAGAATTATTTGTAGGGGCTGGATATATATTTGGAGGTGCAATGAGATCAGCGAACCCTAAAACTATATCCTTATTTAAAGTTATTGTGGAAAATTTGGGGGGGCCTGGTGCCATATCTGGGGCTGATTACTAGGGGGTGATTACGATTACGATTACATCCTTCAAGAAAAGCTTGATTATGATTACGATTACAGGAAAAGTTGTAATCGATTACAATCGATTACGATTGTAATCATAATCAGCCCCAAGCCTGGTGATAGGCCAGATGTTCATAGCGGCCGGTTCGGGGTTTTCAGATTGGACTAGGACTACGATCAGGTTAGAAAGAAATTGAGGGCAGTGGTTACAATTTGTTTCTTAAAATCATTCTAAAATAGTACAAAAGTTCGAGTTAAGCGGCAGTAATTTTTCAGGGGAAAGCGAAAATCTGTTCGAGATAACCGGCATTCGAGATAGCGAACGATTTTTCTATATAAATCGAATAGTAAAACGAGGGGAAATGAAAATTTGTTCGAGATAACGAATGTTCGAGTTAACGGGCATTCGAGTTACCGGATGTTGACTGTATATTCAAATTACATGAGATAATGCTATTTCGATTACAAATTCGTTTCTGCGCATTTGAATTGACGACAATTGTAATAGATTTCAATTCAATCCCCTTTTGATTTGGTTAAAAATTATCATCCTGTACCACTATGCACCACTTTTCTAAAATTGCCACTATGGGAGGGATGGGAACAGGTGGTAATGTTAACATTTTATGATAATTTTTACCGAATTGATATGTAATCAATTTGAAAGCATTTCTAATATTGGTAATTCGAAAGCGTAGAAAACGAATCTGATATAAAAATAGCAACATGACATAAAGTTTTAAAACATTGAACAATATTATTAGGACAACTATAGTACTATTTTCAATGGGAAAATTTTGGGTGGTCGAATACTTTGTCCGGGTACTACTCTACTTAATTATTGTATATTTGCAACCCAAACTTCCTATAAACAACAGTATTAAGCACAGTGGCTTAACACATGGAAATAGGAAAAGATTCGTGGTTATTAAAATGCCTCTAAATGGTATTTAATTCAAGTTAGATAGTATACTAAAGTTCGTATGAAATTTCAATTTATTTGAACACAAACTACGCCCATAAATATACTTTTGTATCATACCAAATGTATAGTTACATTTGTGGTTTTGAGAATTCTAAAAATACAACATATTTCATTTCATTCTGAATTACAATATATAAGGAATCGCGGTTATTTGTTAGTCAAAGATATACAAAGTGAGTATGTTAAAGATATATTTCTATAATGATTTACTGTTACACAGATGCATTCTAAATTACAGGGAGTAAAACTATATGTCCAAAATTGTTCAAAACTTTCAAAATTAAAAATCTCAGGTAAGCGCAAAAAATATACAACAAAAGATCAACGAGAAATTTTGACATGTTTTAGATTAATGTTGTAGAATTAATTATGGAAATCTTAGCCTCCGAAACAGTGCGCAACTTTGAATATTTTAGCGATTCCATTGTCTCTTTGTGTGCTATGAAAATGCTAAGACTAATTATTCGCTACTATTCAGTAGTATATCTTATTGGTTACCCAAATGTATGGAAAATATTGTATATTAAGAACAACTGAGCACTTAAAGACAATTTCATCAATCAGAGCATGATGAACTCATATTGGATTTTTGATATTGAAGGAAGTTAGTTTTGCACATTTCGGAGGTTATTTAGTGTGATGCATCATGCACAAGAGACAGCTATGCTAGAAAAAGTTATATAGGGTTTATATGAGTTTTAATACACATTATAATTACATTCAGTTTCATCTACCCCCTTTACATGAGAGTACAAATCCTTATATCCCTTGGGAACTGGAATTCTACGAAATATACCCCATGTCAAGATATTTGAACAATAACAATGGGTGAGTATTAAAAGATTGTTAACAAACCAAAAAATTTGTGTTTCATTGATTTACAACAAATCACTCAGAATTAAACTTTTAAAAGTGGATACATCATTTTTGATCATGCCATACAATTCGCAGCTATCAATAACCTATATGTCAGTAATACTTCACTTTTGAGTAGTACCTGCAATCCAAATGCCTATTTCCTATCAACCACAGTTTTACGCCACTGTGTTGTTAAAACCTAATTGTTCTTTGTTTTTTTGTCAGGATCGTATCAAGTGATGAGAGATAGAAACCGCATTACTAATTTAGATTGAAACTATCTCTGAAATGTTTTTATAGGTGAACAAGTATGGTGATTTGGTATTTGGTATTTGGTATTTCGCATTCCTAAATTCCTAATATAAATTTTGTTGTTGTATACCAAATAGGTGAATAAGTTATTGAAAATTCAAAATGACCCAGAGTCTACCTTTAAACGGGTATTATAGGTAAACAGGTAATCCAGTTCACAGTGGGAATTTTCAGGGGTGTAAGTGGAAATAGGAAAACTATGCTAAATAGACTCTAATAAAGTGTTATTGACATATAGGTTATCGGTAGCTGCAAACTGAATGGCATTATCAAAAATTATGTACGTAGTCTCCTAAACGTAGTTCTAGACAATTCATGTTAATTCTGTCATAAATTATACTTTAGGTTTGTTAACAAATTTTTTATTGTTCACCCATGATTATCTATTATATTTCTTGAACAAGGTATAATTATTTCAAAAATCCTAATATATATGGTTCAAAGTTATTAAGTAATCTACGTCGCGCCTTTTCGCGGATTTAGAAACTATTTATAAGAATATTACATCACCCAGGTTTTAGAGCTAGTAAAACCTAGTTTTGACAATATTGTTGAGATCTCAGTATGTAAAAAGTATTTTCTACTAAATTTGCCGACAGTTCAGCTCCCTGCTAAACTTTAATTCATCAAATTGACACCGAATTGTTTGATATTAGTCAGATTCTAATTCATTGTAATTCATAACTCACTGGATTCGAGTTAAGAAATTCAAAAGCTTCCTTGTTATGCATAAGAAATAATTTTAATTGAAGGAGTATAATTTGTACTTGAATCACTTATCTTAATAAATTAATTAATATTTAAAGAAAATATCTGTAGGCAAATTTTTTAGGAATCTGGAATTTGGTTTATATTGAAGTTAAATATGTCTACTTTATATTAAAAACACTAAAAAACCCCCATAAACCTGGACACGATATTTTCCATCACCTTGAAGGAGGGGGATTAAGCAATAATTTATTGTCCGAATCGTATATTTTTCCATAGGCCACATCCCATAATCAATTTATACTCAACTGTTATTATTGATATACAGGTAAACCTCCCAAAGCGGCACCTCCGAGAAGCGGCACAAAATCATTCTCCCGATGGGTGCCGCTATGGGAGTTTTACCTTACGAGCAACCTCCCAAAGCGGCAACCTCCGAGAAGCGGCACAAAATCATTCTCCCGATGGGTGCCGCTTTGGGAGGTTTACCTGTATTATATATATAATTAAACCATGTATATCAGAATATTCAAAAGAGAAGTCATTCTCAAGAACAGTGTTCTCAAAATCTGCAATGAAGCATTAGTAACTTTCTATAACCGCAAAATAGAAATTCCAATTGTCAAAAATCTAATACTTTGAATAGTCATAACAACCAAAATATTTCTTAGATCAGAATGAATCATGCATTACTAGGTTATTTGATATTCTGAATTCAGTGGTAACCACGAATTCAAGTTTCAAGAGAATAATAATTTTACCCTATTTCCCCTTAAATTCCACTGTGCAGTTTACCTATATCAACTTGTGCGCCAAACAAATTTTCACTAAAGTATTTAAGTTTCCACAAAACAGAGAAAACTAAAAATGGTCGCCACGAAAAAGTTGGGGTAAAGACTTTGCGTGCCAAAAGTGGCACGCGTGATTAGGATCTCCAACCCCTGATACATAAATCTTTGTGTTTTAATCGTATAGATTATATACTTTTAGATTTGTTTACATTTAGTACTTATTGTTTATTAATTTCCCAGTTCCAGGAACTTGAGATAGGTTTTAATCACATACTAGCATGCCCGTACAACGCCAACATTTATTGGTGCGGCATAGTGACGTCACCATCTCTATTATAAACAGACATTAATAATTTTACTTTATACGCGATTTTACTCTTTCTAAGCAGGGTTTCATCTAGGCGTTTCGGAAGGAAATTTTTATAGGCGAGCGAAAATCGAGAGGGGTGCTCGCATAGACGTAATACGAATTGAGTATTTTAGGCGCGTGTGAACGCGCTTAAATTTAATCTAGGCGCGCAGAAAAATTTTCCTGGATGAAAGCCTGGTTTTAAGTTACTCAACTAGGAGAAATACAAAAAAGTACATTGCTAATAAAATTTATAGTCTTTATTGATGGGCAGCAAGTAGTAACAGTTGCTACTTGCTAAATAATCTAATGGTTACAAATAAGATATAATATAATGGTACCGAACAGTTTGGCGGTGGTAGCAACCTATGCCACACCTGTAACTTATGTGTCCCCAAATATTTGTGTGGTCACTAAAATTATTGGAGCGGCCATGGCCGCAACTGCCGCACCTGCTCCTACGGCCCTGATTATAATATTATTAAATACGAGCCTTCGGTATCAGTCGCTTCGAGACAGTTCCTTCAACCGCTAAGCGGTTTCAGTGTAAAATATATTAACAACTACATCAAATACACGTTTTTTGTTATATAAGGAATCCTAATTCAAAATAGAGGCTGAAGTTCCTTATTTATTTTGTCAATTTCAGCCTCAAAGTACCTTATCGGTTCCCTATTTCTTGGGCACTAAATATTCCTTTGTAGGACATTACTGCGATTCAAAAAAATAAAAAATACCCCATTACATAATTGATTATACTTCGAATATATAATCAATTATGTAATGGGGTAGTTTTTTTATGTAATAAGATGAATTAATCTTATTACATATAATATTAATCTTTGTAAATTAAAATTGATAGGAATATTCTTAATGAATTCTCATCTCAGCCTGGGCAGTTACTTATGAGTTCCATAATTTGGACCAAATCTCAGCCTGGAGTTTTCTTTATTAAAAAAAACGTGTATTCAAATTAGAAACTCACAAAAGCAATTTCGTTTTCAGCCTACCTGTTCACCTACGGTGTTAAAAATGTTGGAAGCTAATGTCTAGGTTAATTTTAAATTTTCACCCATATATTTACTTATTTGTAAAACAGAGGATAAATATCTATATGTATTAGATTTTTTTAATGCGAAATAACGAAGCCTAAAATGAAAAAGTTTAAAATTCATAAATATAAAAATATATACCGTATTTAATTAATTAATTAATAATTATAGAATTATAGAATATATATGATAAATATATATATATATATATATATAATATATCTTCCAATGCCCAGGAATGTGAAAGTAAAACCGGAAGTTAATTCACTTTCAATTCAAATTGAAAGTGAAAATGAGATTTTTCTATTTATACATTCTACTCCTATGCATCCGAGGGTTAAAGTAAATGACCTTCAAAGTCAGTTAGAAGAATATTGTGTCTGCATTAAAATTCATGTAGTTACTTATGGCCAGGATGTATATATATTTGTTTGCCGTTTGTATGTTCCGAGTTAATTGAAGAAACTGGACGGATTCCAAATCTGATTTCTGGCATACAAGGCCCCCGACAACAAAGGAGTATATTTTTTGCCCCCGACAACAAAGAAGTAGATAAGGAGTAGATACTAGATAGTATACTAGTAAAAGTATATTTTATAAATAAAATAAAAGTGTATCTATATTGTAAGGCCGAAATAAGTATACCTACCCTGATATAAATAAGTTTCGCCACCACTGGATAGAAGCATCTGACTTTTGGAGAGCCATACCTCTTTCTTCGTAGCTGGCAAACTGAGTTTAATGCAAGTTTCTTCTGCTACAACTTCATTTAAACGACTTGAGTCTGATCGCCCATAAATAACCAGGTTCTCCTTGTCTACTTTGTACCCATTGCTTCATCGATAAGGAGTGTGGTACCCAGCGGACTTCGGATTTGAGCTTCTTTTGTCTTTCAGCTGTCAGAATGGTACCTGTTAGCTATATCTTCAACTGAAGACTGGGAGTACTCAATAAATGTCTATTTCAGCTATTTTCTCATCGGTGATCGATAATTTCTGTGCTCCAGCCCGCGGGGCATTTCGACGGTAGTTTTCAAACCCTACATGATTGACCCAACGTCTAACAAAGGAATATGATTGAGTTTCATGTCTATAAACAAGGAACAATTTTCATGAATGGTGTTTGAAGGAATTCCGAGTATCGTACGAAATGTAAATTTTATGTCCGTTGTTCAATATCAGTATAAGGTGTGTAAGTCAGTGGCGGCGCCAGGGGGGGGCCAGGGGGGGCACGTGCCCCCCCACGGGAAAATGGTGCCCCCCCGCCAGGGGGGGCACACTTTTGGAAGATTCTTTGGAAAAAAATATTCTCAGATATTTTTAGCGAAATATGAACAATATTGAACATGAACAACAAGATCCACCAGTTTGAAATGCGAACGGCTTGCGATTCTTGGAGTTTTGGGCAAATTGGGATTAGTTTTTTATACCTACTGGGAAAATATGTGGATTCTCGAGTCTCGACGGCAACTATGAATTCCTGCGTTTTTTTCTAAAAAGGTGTGCCCCCCCTGGGTTCAGGTTTGCCCACCTGGTGCCCCCCCAGCGGCGGCGCCCTGGCGCCGCCACTGGTGTAAGTTGATGAAGAAGTCATGGAAAAGTCAATGTATAAAGTCAATCACGATAAAGCGTTATTTATATTTCTGAAACTACATGAGTGATACAAGCACCTAAATATGATTCAAGACTGCATAAGTAGGCCAATTATATAGCGCTATAGTTTTTGTATAACGCTACCTTAGCTAAGAAATATGCACTTATTGAATGACCTGTATTATAATTTATAACTGAGTGTATTTAATGAAGTGCCAGTAACAGAATACCCAAACAGAGAAATTATTATAAGAAAATAATATAAATAAACTCGATGTAGACAGAAAAACTTATGAATATCAAATATCACTGAAACTTGAGAGATAAAATGTCCACAATGGTGTTCAATAAGCTAGTATCTTAATAGATTCATTAGACAATGAACATACGACAATTATATATGGCACCATAAAATTCAGTCCAATGACTTCAAACTTTTTATCTGGTAATGCAAATTCATGTATTACTTCCCCTTTCGTATTAAACAAATATAAAAATTGTTTGTTTGCGCTATTGTTAACAGATATAATATTTCCATGAGAGTTCAAGCAAATCCTTGTGCATACTTGATCTAATTGCAAAGAAATTGTTTTCAACAAATCTCCGTTCGTTAATGAATATACTAATACATCAAAAAGCATTTCGTGTGGCAAAATATATACAAAGTTGATGTAAATAGAAAATCCTTTAATCTTGTCACTATGTTTTAGTTTATTTGTCAATTTTAATTCTCTCAATTGGGATAATGTTAATTTACTAAAGACACAGAGCGAGTTACCTCGTAAAGTAAACAAGCAATCAACACCATCTGTTTCGAATCCAATAAATTCTGGTTTAGTTCGTTCACTCCATTTTTTAACAATTTGTTTAGTAATTTTGCTGATCTTCATAATGCCATTGGAAAAGGGTCTGCCTTCACAAGCCAATACATAGACATAAAGATTGTCTACACAAATGCCATATGGTTCATATGAAAATGGTATAATATCGGTTAAAGAATGTTTGTTCAAATCAAATTCGTGGATACCACGTTCTGTTGTAATACAAAAGAAATGAAGTTTGCGAGTAAAGTTATCGATAGCACTATGCAATACGCGTTTAGCTAAACAATTCGCAGGTAGTTTCCCATTAAATTCATATATCCAAGCAGGATTCTGATCTATCCCGAAAGGATTTAGTGAGTAATCAATTGTAGCAACAAGATTATTTTTTGAAATTTCATGAAAATTCACATTTATGCTAGTAGGAATAGGACACCTTTGAAAAGAATTCAATTCAGTTTCCAAAAAATTTATATGTGTTAAAAATGTGGCTTGTTGAAATTTCGCAAATTCATAAATCTCGTGCTTGAGAAGACATCCATTTTCACTCAAATCAACTCCATTTCTACTTTCAATATTTACTAATACTTGATGAGTCAATGCATTGAGCTCATAAATTAACCTTAGAGTTTGAGTTAGATGTACAATTTCAACAGTTGGTAGAGCAAGTAATACTTCGATAATTTCTGATTTACAGTCTTCCACATTTTCTAAGCACCTCTCCATATACTAAATCAAAACTGAATAGAGGGATAACAGCTTTAAAATGAATAATTAACAGCAATTAGGGGCTTAAAATGCAATATCAAGAGTACACAGCTAAATAAATTTAAATTCAGAATAATATGAAAAAAAATTCAGAATAATATGAAAAAAATCACATATGTAAAGCAGCACGAGTTTATGCGGAAAGTTTTTAGTCACAGCTGATGTTTAAAATAACAATTATATAATTCCTTCATGCTTAATTAATTAAATCACTGTTACACCTAGTAGACCAAATTTGAACTCAATAGGCAGTATTTCATCCAGACAATTAGGCAAAGGGGGGCAAAGTAGAGTTTTTGGGAATGTGAGGGGGGGCGGCTCTAGCTTTGATCAATGTATTTTTATAAATCCCAAGGGGGGGCACATAGGATCCAAGGGGGGGCAAATGCCCCCCCTCGCCCCCCTAAATGAAACCCTCATAGGATAATAATGTCTTATTTTACGTATAACTCTACATCACTTTCATTAGTGTATCATAATTTATTAGTAATGAAACCAAATCGTGAGCATTTTCGGGCAATGATCTAATTATGATTATAAACTGGATTATCTCATCGCAAGTCTTGAACGTTTAAAGTGAACGCTCTCCTTACTTCTCATCAGTTTCCAAGTGGTTTCGAGATTTTCCCGTGGGCGGGAGACTCTTGAGGATGAAGCACGAGCTGGAAGACAGAAAGTTTCCACAATTGTTTAAGTTTACCAGCAGGTATGTAGCTTAGTCCTAGAAGATAGACGTATTACTTAGGATAAAATTCAGATATCCTTGGGATCTTGTACTAAGTACTCGGCATACACAAGTTGAATAGCCGCTGGATTCCTCATCTTTTGACTGAAGATAAGAAAAAGGCCTGCGTTAATTGGTGCAAATCAATCATTGTTTAATTTGAGATAATGCAACAAAAAATATAATCTTCACAAGATAAAATAATCCACAATAATGATGGATTAGTTAAAAGCCTCCAAAGGCAAAATTTGGTGGCTTAAGAAAGATTTTTGGTGGCTAACGCCAACAAACCACCTAATTTGTCGAGCACTGCTAATTAGTGTTAGTCAATATGTCAATAACTTCCTTACATATGACTTCCTATTCGACAATAATACATTTCTTATGTCTAACTCTAACTGAAGTCGAGAATTTGAGATTATAACCATATATGGAAAAGGTGTGAAAACCGCAAAACTCACATTCCACAAATATTTGAGATAATGCAATATGACCAATGGACTCCCAAAATATGACTTTCAATACGACAATAATACATTTCCTGTGTCTAGCATTAGCGGATTCTGAGATATCAATAAGACACAATGGACCCCAGTTCCAGGACCCGAGCTGGCAGCCTACAGTGCTTTATTAAAGTAGTCTATGGTTCTTATCCATTGTTTTGCTGTAGAACACTTATACATAGTACTAGATACGGCATACTTAAAATTTGCCTTCAACAAACACGCTTGATGATTTTTCATTGTTCCAATCTCACTAACGTTTAATTCCTATACCCTGGTAACCACAGCTCAACATTAAAATAGAATAAACCACACAAGTTGAATTCGAGTTAGGAGATCTATTCTATTCTACTATTATAGAGCTATGATTTGTCGGTTGTTTTAGCTCAATCAACTTAATAAGTATTATTTTATTTTTGTTAATCATAATTTCCGGACAGTTTTCTTGGAATTTCGTGACGATTAGGCCATCAAATTTGAAAAATGCGTCGAAAAGCTTAAACAACCCAACAAATCACAGATCTATTCATAACTATACGAGAGAAAACATTCAACTTGATATCTGGTATATCAGCTTCTGGGGGAATGTTGGCGCAAGACCACTCCGCCATTTTTTGAAAAAATCTTCACAATTTTATTAATTTGAGTTAATATTAATCCAAAACACTTCTATACCTAAATATGTGGTGGGTCTATACATATTTTCGAAAATCTGCTTATGGGATCAATACTACATACGTATATAGAAGTAGGGATAACTTATTAATGCAATAAACTCTAAAATGAGTTCATACTCATTTTTTCAGTTCCTGATATCGAATAGCCATAACAAGTACTAGTATCCTAATCTTATATTTCAACAAGAAAATGCTCTAGACATACCTCCAAACCTACACGATCCTGGTTCATTTAAATCGAGACGTTGCCTTGAGGGGTTTATCCAGGAGTGCGCGACGCGGCTCCAGGAGCGTGATTTTGAAAGAAAATTTGTTTAGGCGCGCGAAATGAGAAATTTACCGTAATACAAATTGAGAATTTTAGGCGCATGTGAGTGAGCTCAAACTCAATCTAGGCGCGCAGAAAATTTTGCCTGGGTGAAAGAATGTTGCCCTGGCCAGCTCAATCACCTGAGCTGAATCTAATTTAAAAAATCTGCGATTATCTAGAGCGGCATGTTCAAGAAAACATCTTAAGATGAGTAAAATTCCAAAATCAGTGAGGCTTCTTGATGGAATGTTAAGAATGATCGAGACTGTTGAAAAATCGAAAGAAATGCCAACTAAGTATTGATTTTAAATAGAGTACGAATATTAGTCGAATCTCTATTACACAACATTGCTGATTAACTATTAATTAAACAACCACAATACATTCAATACAAAAACTTATTAATAAACCATAATTGAAGGAAATTGGTCACAAAAAGAATGTCTTTCAGAGATGCAGTAGTCCGGACCAAACAGTGGCAAAGACTGAAAACGGACCGGACCAAAGGGCCCGGTCCGTATTTTTTGTTTTATAAGGAATGGATATTCAATGAAAATGAATCTACAAAATCATCCAAATAGAATGCTTTAATCTACTCAGACATGGCCTACTTAATATACGGCTATATATGTCGCAGAGAAGGCCATAAAACAAAGAGGCCAGTTTCTAATTTTTATTCTGGAATAAACTATGCCTCCTAGTGTTATTATTTGGGTTGTATATGGGGTAATCAACCATTGCGAGTCCAATGGAACCACATTTGAGAAACTCAGATTTGTGGTTAAGCTGTTTAGGCGCCATTTAATGATGACACCACAAATATACTATATATACAATTCAAGTCTAATAGAACTACGAGAAAATAAAGATATTATGCTAATATACTTAGTATACATTTTCAGAATATAGAATGAAAATGAATAAATATAAACCAGCAATTATATACGTTTTATGGACGAAAATGGTAAGTGGTAACTCGGAAACTACTTGTATTTTAGCATGTGGTTGCTTTATAATTTTTAATTCTTTTTAGAATGTCGCCATTTTGTGATTTAGTAGCCTTTGGAGTGTGAAATATATCCCTATTCTGTATTCCTGTTCTAAAATTATTAGAAAGTGGGAAGAAAATGAAATTTATGATATTTGAATTTTTTTCATTTTACCATAAATTGTTACCGCCATCATTAAATGGCGCCTAAACAGCTTAATCACAAATCTGAGATTCTCAAATGTGGTTCCATTGGGCTCCCAATAGTTGATTACCCCATATACAACTCAAATAATAACAATAGGAGGCATAGTTTATCCTAGAATGAAATTAGAAACTGGCCTCTTTGTTTTATGGCCTTCAGGCGACATATATAGCCGTATATTAAGTAGGCCATGACTCAGAATAAGACTGGTCCAAGGTTTTATGCGTGCGGCCTGTCCCGGACCATCCAAAAAATGGCCCGTTCCTGTCCATGAATTCCGGACCGCTGCATCTCTAATCTGTTAGAAAGGGGTTCCTAGGGGTCAATAACTCAACAGTACAATAATACATAGTAGATCACTAAAGTTAATATTTTTATCTACTTCCCGAGAATTAGCATTCTGGCCCAATCTGTGAATCCAGCCTTGATATAATGTATCTAAAGCATTAGATTTCCATACACAGAGGATTTGTTGAATATAAACACCAAATTAGAACCCTAAAAGAAGTAAATAACAATATAGATATACGAACTTGGTTTTCCCGAATAAGATTTGGTCAAACGAATATTGGAGTTATCAACTAAAATATTTGGTGACTAACCAAAATAACAATTGGTAAACAATTGAATATCTACTAGTATCCGACAATTAATCTTGCCCATACGAATAGCAAATATTCGGTTGTAACATGTTAAAAAATTTTTATCTAGACAAAGAAAGCACAGAAAATTATTCTGAAAATTCTACATCTTAGACACAAGACTCACACTCTGGAGAGTTTTTGGGCTCGTCGAGGAAGCGTTTTGATGGTTTTCGATGAATGACTGGTAGAGATTACTGATATCTAATACCCGAAGGTTGGATATTGGAAGGAAATCCAACTTATCCATACTTCTATCCTTAGAATTTGGAAGTCAGAATGAAAAATCATATCTAAGCAATTCTTCCGATCTCAATCAAATTGAAAACCTTTGGGTATTAAAGCAACTTCCCTAACGCTATTTCAGCCTAAATACATGGAGTGAGTATATACAACACACTACTCGTTTACAGGGTTGCCAACTTTTTTTAAGCCCAAAGCGTGATATTTTGTCATTTTTTGAAAAAAAGCGTGAGGAATATAGTATAAAGCGTGAGATTTTGGCTGAAAAGCGTGAGAAATTATTTTTCACTGCAGAAAGCAGTATAATAAGAGTTTATTTTGCCTCGCCCCTGAATTTTATGCTACCTATCTATTTTGATAAATAATGCGAATAATTACTAAAAAATTAAAAAAATTTAACATGAGTAATTATCTATTGTAATGCAAAATAATAAAATCTACTAATTCAAGACTAATAGTACTAAAATAGTTTATACTAAGCTAGTGCTCCTCGTTGTATTCTTTAGTAACTTTTTGTGACCTTAAAATCAAATCGCACTAGGTTTTTGACTATTTTACCATTTTATAATAAAGCGTGAGATTTCGAATCTAAGCGTGAGAGCGGGAGATTTTTAAAAAAGCGTGAGATTCACGCCTAAAGCGTGAGAGTTGGCAACCCTGCTCGTTTATCCTAGTAAGCTGATATTTTCAGTTCTATACTGGGTATATATGTAAGCTATTTTAAGACTACTAGTGCTCTTATATAAGGCTTCTAAGTACTGATTTTTTTGAAATTCTATATTTAGGCTCCCATAGAGAATAACATAGTACCCAAAGCTTAGTTCTGAACATGGAATTATCCAGGAGCGCGAGACGCTCCTTTTGGAGCATGATTTTTGGAAAATTTGAATTTAGGAGCGAGAAAATTTATATCCTCTCCTATACCGTAACATTAATTTTTGATTTAGGCGTATGAAAATTGGATCACACCAGGATTAGGAGCGTATTTATAAATGGCTGTATAATATCCTGGTTCTGAAGAATTGAAAAAGATTACAAGAATTTGAATCCTTCAAATCCATTCCACCACATCCCCTTGAGGTTGCCAAGGAAGGTGCTAATATCAAAAAGTCAAAGCGGAGTTTCTCTATTTTAGGAAAAACGGACGGTTTTTCAACATTTGAGCTACATTTTTGCTCACAATGGGCCCCAGTTTGTAAATCAAGAACGAAATCGGACAATCGGAACTGTAACAGGTCTTAGTTTACTTATTTTAGTGCTATATTCCAAATTTCAGGATTATAACTTCAAAAAGTTCCCCAAAACTAAGCTTTGAAAATAGAGGCATGCTATAATTAGTTACGGTGGTTTTCAAGTGGCAGAGAGGATTTTCGACACGTCTACAGCGAATAATATTGATTCGGGTAGGAACTAAAATCGGCCATCTTGCTGGAATTGAATCACTGATAGTGTCTGAAAGTTAGAACTAAGCTCCAGTTCACTTTTGAATTTGGATTTCTCTCTTTTGATGGTTACATGACACCTCCATATATGGGCATTTGAGATTATTAGCAAGGTAACAATTTGGTTTTGAGTGATTCTTGACTTTGCAATGATTTAGAAATGATATTTCAATGTGATTAGTAATTTAGAGCTAAGCTCTAGAGTTTCCCGTTTAGGAGATACAAATTTGCATGTGTCATCAAAATTGCTCACATTCACACTACCATATAGGGCAATATCGAAAACGGTGCGTCCTAGGCTTACAAAATGTATTATTCACATATGGGAAACCATGTGTGCTGATCATTTTTCACTAGTCTAACTTGAATTTATCTCTTTTCCTCTCTGAGTTACAAATTAGTTAAGAATCCGTACCCTGAAGACCGCCGAAGGGCTATAACCTTTGCAATTTCCACTTTTACATAAAAACTTTTGTTGAGTTGTGCAAAGATTTTGTCAGACTATCATATGTGTGAATATTGAAACATTTTAAATACAATAAATCGTTATTTTAATGTGGGCAACACCTTTGGAGTTATAAAACCGATTTTTAATATTAAATGCCGCTCCACTAAAACGGTCATAACTCTTGAAATATTCATCGGATCGATGAAAACCCATGTCCCAATGATAGATAACATCCTTCCGCAGTGTGTGTAAATATATTGAAAGATTTTGTACATTTCGAATTTCACTCAATTTCAAGAATGGAGATGTTCCTAATGATTTCTTACCAAATTTCGATACTTATATGGAAGATTAAAACTTTGCATTGTAAATAATGAAAAAGTTTAGTATTAATTTACTAAAATAATTGCAATGATTCGAATAGAACCAATAATCATGACAAACTGTTTATATTCATATATTTCCAGGGTTCCACTAATGTACCAATAATAATTATGTTTTAATCGATTGTAAAAATCCTTGAGGCAATATCTGCTATCAACCAGTCCATACCTTGTAAAAGATTTTTTCCAGTGACAGCTGAACAACCATGTATAGCCCAATGATGTGTTTTGATTTCATCAAGGCATAATGCTAGCCGAATTTCTTCTGCTGTGAGTGAGCTCTTTAGATCTTGTTTATTAGCAAAAACTAATAGTGTAGCTCCAGCTAAACGCTCTTCTAATAACAATGAATTCAATTCATCTTTACAATCACTGAGCCTCATTGAATCTCCACTGTCCACAACCCATACCAAGCCATCTGTTTGATCAAAATAATTTCTCCAATAAGACCTAAGTGATTTTTGACCCCCTACATCCCATATATTCAGCTTATAACTACGGTGTTCCAAAGTTTTTATGTTGAAACCCAATGTTGGTGATATGTCGTATATGTTTTCTCCATTAAATTTTTTTAGGATAGTAGTTTTGCCAGCATTATCAAGACCAAGCATCAGCAATCGGATCTCTTTCTCTTTTTGCTTCATCTTTTTCAAGATTGTCAATAAACCCATTTGTCGAATAGTACTTTGAAATTCGAATAGTTCAAATAATAAAAAAGATTCAAATAATATAGGAAAGTAGAGAGGGATTGTATACAGTCAACGCGGGAAAATGATTCTTTTCATTCTACAATTGTAAGAAAAAGACCTAAGTACTAGTAAGCCAATAGGTGCCAACAATATCTCGGGAACAACTATTTTCTCATTTCGATAAATAGTCGATTATCGTACTACAATAAAAGTTGGAATAACTTACAACATAAATAGAAAGAGATACAGATTAGTAAGACAATAAAGAGGAAGATAATCTAATGAGTTGTTATATTATTATTAATTATTAATGAAATAATATGTATAGACAAAATAAGGCTAATGTTCGTGGAAAACTTGTTTCGGCGGGTCCTACCGCATTACATATAATTTACAGCAATTTAATGTATTACAATGGAACCCCGCGTATGGGGCACCTCAATCCAAGCGCTCAGCGCCCCGATACGAGGGAGTGCACGATATGCGGGGTTCTAAGAGAACTCCAATATGTTGGTTAAAACAATTAAGTTAGCACCTACACAACAAATCATACATATAGTCAAAGCCTAGAGTTAAGGCTGATATTTCAGTAATACTACACATTACAATTTCACATTATACTTTACCTACACTAGGAGTCACAAATCTATGATATTCACGGAATTTTTTTTTTAACTCCCTCGATTACCTCAGTACGAGTCTCTAGCCTGAGTGGGTGACGCTTAGCGGCCATTACAAAGAATACTAAGCTGCTCAAAAGTAAAAGGATGTCACTCAAGAGAAAATAATCTTCGGTGGAGTGCCCCGATACGTGGGTTTATTTTTAAAGGGAAAAAGCAAATTCCAACGTACTGCCCGATACGCTCATGCCCCGATATGCGAGGTTCTACTGTATTGCCAATATCGTCAATTTTTAAGATTGCACAATGGATATTCTAAAACAATCTGTTGCACCCCTCTGACATTAGAGTAAGTATAGTAGGGTCAAAATCTAAGATTCCGTGATTAACTTCTGGCAAGTTAGTTTTATGCCTGATTCTTATACTTTAGAGTATATCTCGCGATTTAAGATCCCATGCCGGTCTCGAAAATTTGGGAAAACTTTTTTGTAGGACAAATTCAAAGGGCCTCCGGCAATCAATTTGAAAAATTAAGCTCCCTCTCTGAACATTTCATAAATTGAGATTAGAGTGTTTTTGAACAGTATACAATATTATAAGTACTAACATAAACTGGGGTGATTTTATCCCAAGGATTGTCTTTGGCCCAAATTTAGAATTTTAGTCAAAAGCACTATTAATACAGAATAAAGTTCAATAAGGCTTACTAATTATGTTATCCATTATATTTGTTTATTTCTAAACGTAAGAACTGAGATTCTTCCTAATATGGTAAAGTAATTCATGGTTACCAGGGTAATATACATAGGGGGGGGGGGGGGCGCCCCGGGATTCCCCCCCCCCCTAGCTTGAGTTTCCCCCCCCTGGAAATATGCTGCTAAGTTCTTATTTTCAGTTAAAATTAGGTGTTTTTAGCCTTTTATAAAGAGACAAATCGACGTATTCTTCTCTAGGCTACAATATATTATGTTAAAAGTTCTGTATCTTAACCACACATACCAATCAAACATTACTAGTGATTATCATTAATGAAAATTGTGCCAGAATCTATAATTATCTTCCATTAGTTACCACAGCTTCAAATACTATGTGATTATTTTACAGCAATAGCTCTCCAGTTAGCAATAATACTTTGCACTATAAATTGTATCTGACTTCCGGGGGCTTCGCCCCTGGACCCTAATGGGGGGCTAGCAGCGCCCCCCCCAGACCCCCAGCTGGCGAAGCAATTATTTAGTGGAACCTGGTACTAGCAGACTTTCCCCGCCCTGAAGAAAAATCCTGTATAAAACTCTGGTTACTGTTTGAGGCACAACGTGACGGAAAATCGAATAATAACTACCATTAAATATTTAGCTATTTAAGATATTGTAGTCATACCTCACAAGTTTATAAAAGCACGATCCAAATTAATTGGTTTACAATGAGTTTAATAATAATTGAAAGTTTAGAAAATGCCTTCCTATTGTCGCTGTAAATTGTGTTATTTTTATATATTATACGTAACGTATAACGTATATATGGTACCATTATACGATAGGTGAACGTATAATGCCATCATACGTTAGAGGATCATATGGGGAAAACGTATAATCATCATACGACGTATAACGTATAACGATTTTATACGATTTTCATCATACGTTCATTATACGTTACCATACGTTCATCATACGTTCATTATACGTTACCATACGTTCATCATACGTTCATTATACGTTATCATACGTTCATTATACGTTCATTATACGTTATCATACGTTCATTATACGTTCATCATACGTTATCATACGTTCATCGGAGAGGGTTTATCTGTTCATGAGGTGTCGGCGTTTTGGAGTATCGGTGGAATTGCAGCGGGGCATTGTTTATGGAATTATTTATCATTTATGACTATGCCAGTTACGGTTGTTGGATTTATAATAGTGTTATGTAGCGAAGAAACCTGTCGTCAATTAGCATCACTAATTGGATGGTCTTCTTCGTACAATACGATAGCATCTTAGTTTACTGTCAGTATTTAGGATTAGTTACTATACTTTCCTTGAGAACATGTTATGACAATCTATTGCATTGACTGGAATTTATCATGGTGAGAAATTTATTGAGAGTTATAAACCACAAATTACAAATGTTTTGATTGTTATTATTGTAAACAATCAAAGGCTGAGGTGGGCAGTGAATTCAGTTAATCGTATGATGGTATTATACGTTGGCCATTTGTTATACGATGATTATACGCTCGAACGTATATATGATCCATTATACGTATATATGGTCCATTATACGCTCCCCGAACGTATAACGTATAATCGTATAATGCATCTATGATTTTATCTGTGGCTTAAAATTATTATTTTAGGGGTGACTTTGCCCATGTAGATCATTTCATTCACATGATTATCTAATGCATTATTAATACAGTCAACTCTCGTTATAATGAAGTGCTTGGGACTTGTAATCCCTTCGTTATATCCGGATATTCGTTATAAGCGGATAATAATTAATGTATTTAGTTCTCTTGGGGAAAATATCCATTTCGTTATAAGCGGTTATTTCGTTATATCCGGCTTCGTTATAACGGGAGTTCACTGTATTTGATTAATTCAATAAAATTGCTTAGCGATGCCAAGAAAATACAAAAGATTACCTGGGACGAGAAGATATCGAGATTATTCGAAGGACTCATTAGAAAAAGCCTTGCGCTTAATTAATCAAGCAAGGAAAGATCACTCAATGTAATGCTGAGAAATTCTTTCGAATACCTAGAAGCACATTGAAATATAAACTTAGGGGAGAACATCCAAAGCTATTTGGTGGGCAGCAATATTAGACTGAAGTGGAAGAGAATTCAGTCGCACAGCATTGCATTGCAAATTTGCAATGAGTGACTATGGGTTTCCAATAGATAGCTACGATCTTCGATGTCTAGTTAAAACATTTTTGGACAAAGGTGGAATTTACGAACCAAGATTCAAGGATAATTTTCCTGGAGTGGACTGGACAAAAGGTTTCTTCAATAGGCATAATGAAATTAGTCTCAGACTTTCTGCTAATATTACTAAAAAGAAAGCTGCTATATCCTCTGAAACGATCAATGAATTTTGTAATAATCTCTCCAGAGAACTAGATTCCGTACCCCCATCTAATATTTTGGATTACGACGAAACTAATCTCACAGATGATCCTGGAAACAAGAAGGTAATCTGTAAAAGGGGCTGCAAATATCCTGAAAGAATAATTAATACCTCAAAAGCAAGTATCAGCATTATGTACTGCGGAAACGCTGTTGGAGAGCTCTTGCCCCCTTATGTTGTTTATAAGTCTGAACATTTATGGAATACATGGACAGAGGGTGGTCCGGGTGGTACACGATACAATAGGAGTAAATCTGGTTGGTTTGACTCGTATATCTTTGAAGATTGGTTCTTGCAGATGGTACTACCAAAATTGAGACGTCAGACCGGGAAGAAAATCTTGCTAGGGGATAATCTCTCATCACACATTAATGCTAATGTAATCAGGTCTTGCTATGAAAACAACATATAATTTGTTTACCTTCCACCCGATTCAACCAATCTAACGAAACCATTAGATATCGCATTCTATCGACCATTGAAAATAAAGTGGCGGCAGGTTCTCTCAACTTGTAATTAAATTATACACGAAGCCAAAGTTCAGTGATGCCCAAATACGAATTTCCGAAGCAGTTAAAGAGGCTTCATGATGCTCTTGACAAAAATATAAGGGCATCTGAAGATATGAGGTCAGGTTTCAAAAAAGCGGGCATCTTTCCAGTGGATAAAGGTCAGGTTTTATCTAAGCTGCCCTATAATCGGGATGATTCAGAATTAATTAGTGACGAGCCCTTCGGTCTCGGTCGCTTTGCGACAGATCGATGCTACGCACCTCAAGTTAACGGCCGCTATGCGGCCTTACACCTCACCCTTTCTGCCATGCAAAATGGTTGAAAGGGACGTTATATTTTTTTAAACTTGTTTTTCATATTCTAAATTTATAAACGCGAAATTCGTGTTCAGTATAGTTGTTTACCTATGATACCCGCTGAAAGCTAACTTCTAGGTTGATTTTTAATTTCATCAATTTGTTTACCTATTTTTGGTAAACAACAACAACAAATATTCATATTATATATTTATAAACGCGAAATTCGTGTTCAGCATACTTATTTACCTATAATACCCGTTGAAAGCTAACTTCTAGGAAGATTTTGAAATTTCATGAATTTGTTTACCTATTTGTGTAAACAACAACAATAAATATTTATATTATAAATTTGTAAATGCGAAATTAGCAAACTTGTTTACCTATTATAACATTTGTTTACCAATTATAACTTTTGAAAGTTAGTGTATATCTCATATATAAAAGCAGTTTCTATTCCCCATCACTTTAATACAATCCGGACAAACAAACAAACAAACAAACAAACACACACACACACACACACACACAACAATCGAGATTTAATAATATAGATGTATTTTTAGAAAAACTGACACAGCGAAAGAACCTCGGAAGAAGAAAAGAAGAGTAAATGTTGCGTCTGGCAAGAGTATACTACCAGATGACTTCCTGCAAGAAGGAGATGAAAGTTTAAGTGACGAAGATTACCCTGAAGCTGAAAGTTTGAGAGAATTTCAGAGGACGGAAAGAATAAAGGTAGCACCTGGTGTGAGTACAATAGGAATTCAAGAACTAAGGAGCGAAGATCAAAATTATATTGAAGAAGTAATCGAGGAAAAAGAAGAAATAGCTGAAATAGGAGGTCATGAAGTGTCAGAAAGTGAACAATTGATTAATAACATTTCAACGAAGATAAGAGTAGGTGGCTACGGAATTAGTGAGTATGAAGGTGAATACTTTCCTGGAAAAGTCGAAAAGATAATTGGAGGAGGAGCTGAATTTAGTGTAATGGAGATATCAGGAATTCATTGGAAATGGCCGCAGAGGATCAGATATTCTATCCTTGGATAAAAAATATCAGTAATACTCCAGACCACTATAATAGCAGGGGCATAGGCGCCGAAAGTGGGGGGGTCAGGGGGGTTACACCCTCCCTGGTTTTTGTCAGGGAGGGTTTCACCCCCCCCTGGCTGAGGAAAGAGTCAGGAAGTGTATACCCCTCCTGGTTGGTCAGGCAGGGTATATTAGGCATATTCTTTATTGTTAAAGTAGAAAACATACACGTAAACCCATTGAAAAATTATAATTCCATAAGGAGTCCTTCTAAATAACATTGGATTATTAATATATGTATACAATTATGCCCGTCAACATAATGGTTTTCAGCCACCATAGCAGTGGCGAAACAGGGGGGGCGCATCCCCTCCCGTAAATTGAAGGGGGGCAACATTATTGGTGCGGGTGTACCGTTCCCTCTGGATAAAAAATACAATATTAATATAATTTAGTACAATAAAATATACGTATAATTCATTCAAAACAAATTGATATCTGGGTATCTCGCAGTCCATTTTTTTCTGGGGGGCTTGCCCCCAGAACCCCCAAGGATCGCTCGCAACACTCGCTCCGCGCGCCCCAACTTCAATCTTATACTTGTAAACTTTGCGACAATGCGCCATAGGAATCGTTTTTTTTTTTTAACTTTCACATTTAAATGGAAAGTTACACCCCCCCCTAGCGCTGGAGAGTTTCGGCGCCTATGAGCAGGGGTATGTATAAGGTTCCAGAATTGGAACGCCGTTGGAGATAATTAGATACATTAGTTTCCAGTATACAAAATTACCAGTATGGTATCCACTTAACTTTCATTGAATTTATATTTATAATAATATATTTTGTATTTCATTTTAAGGGACTAATTCGGCGCCACGTAAAGGTAGCTTAGACCCTATTAATAATCCTTGAAGAAATTTAGTTGGCATAACACAATGTTTAGGTAAAGTTTTCTGCAAACGTGTACCATATCTAGTAACAATTTAAAATACTTTTTAAATTGCATTGTGAATAATTGAATGCATTAGCTTGGTTAGATTAAAAAAGTGGGCCAAAGTCATCCCAGTTTACGGTAGCTGCACTGAAAATTTCAACTCAATCGGGACTATACTTTAATTCCTACGTAATTTGTCACCATGGGAAGTCCATTCTTTAACTATATGGACTCCCATGGTGACAAATGACGTAGGAATATTCAAAAGGTTATTACGTTAAAAGTATAGTCCCGATTGAGTTGAAATTTTCAGTGCAGCTAGTACTAATTGTATATTGTTCAAAAACACTCTAATCTCAATTTATGAGATGTTCAGATAGGGGCCTTAATTTTTCAAAATGATTGCCTGAGGCCCTTTGAATTTTCGCTATAAAAAAGTTTGCCTAAATTTTCAAGAGACCGGCAGGGGAGCTTAAATCGCGAGATTTACCATAAAGTATCAGAATCAGGCATAAAACTTAACTTGCCAGAGGTTGGTCACGGAATCTTAGATTTTGACCCTACTATCGTTTGTAACTTTGTATGTATTCCGTTTCAAATTAATGTTCTCCATTAGAAAGCGTACGTTATCTTCATTTTCTGGGACTGCAAATAATGACATAGGACGCACAGCAAAGGGGAGTTAAGTTCGGGATTTTTCCAAATTACTTCCTTTGTATTATCCGTTATGTGTATATTCGGGAACAAAATAAAAGCAATGTTTAGTTGAGATATTAGGATGTTCTTATAATTGGTTGTAGAGTATGTGACAACCAGATCCATCTAAGGATTCTAAGTCATAAACTGGGTAAAGGGCAATTTGAAGGCTTTCGTCAAATGTACCAGTTGATGCACTGTTATGGCGAGGAAATTTCTATAAGGTATCGTGGTTCCTATAGGATGATTCAATTTGTAACAATTTGGAGTTCGGATAATAAATTCACCTTTGAACGGAAGAGGTTAAGCTTATTATATGAAGATAAAATTACATTCTCCCATTTCAAGAAGCGTCGAAATTCGGTATACATTCTCCTCCCTATAGATAAGAAATCGAGAAGAAATGAACATTTAGATTGACTTAGCTCGCGACTAGAGGAGTCAAAAGTACCAATTTTGACAATTTCTTTGCAAGAATTGACACCGTATAATCCTCGTCGTTAGAAATATGCTGCAAATGTAAGGCAGCAACTTGTTTGGCAGAGATTTTTCAATTTCGGCATAATCTCGAACACAGTCCAGGTGACTTGACATTCTGTTTCTCTGATGCATTACAGAACATTCAAGCAAGGCCTTCAATCGAGAACTAGACTTTTCTCCTAGATCTGAAGGAGTAGCATTTACTGTGCATGTATGTGCAATAGATGGGCCGAAGATGCCAAGTTTCCAAGCTTCGAGTATTTGTCTTATTCTGCATACCTCTCTCTCTCTCTCTATTCCCTCTCTCTCTCTTAGTAACGCCACAAATTTCATTCGGTAATGGTCAAAATACTCGTCTTGAACAGAACATTGTGCCATGAACTTACCAGTCAAGGAACAAAGGTTTTCAGATTCATTCTCTTTCAAAAAGGTGTAATCTTATAATCTCTATTCACAATGTAACATTTATAAACAAACCATAAAATTAAATATTGCCAAATATAAGTGAGATTTTTGGCGATTGGGCTTACTCTTAGTCTATTTTTAAGAATGTTAGCGGGTACCTGCGTGTATTATACAGTGATGTGCTCCGTTACTAAATCTTCCGTTACTTCGTTAATCCGTTACCGTTACTTTATTTCTTCCGTTACCGTTACTATAATTCTACCGGTACCGTTACTTTAATTCATTCGTTACCGTTATATATTTTCTCCCGTTACGATTACTTTATTTCTTCCGATACCGTTTAATCCGTTACCTTTAATCAGTTACCGTTACCTTAATGTAACGGACGGTAACTGATTAAAAGTAGGGCTGAAACGAATATTCGAAATGTAACGAACGAACCTTTTTCTAAACGAACGAATATTCGAATATTCGTTCGTTTGGATGACTAAGCATTAAATCAATTTCTCGAGACAAAATACATTGGAAAATAGGTTTTTGATCATGTTACAATGGTATAATAATAGTTACGAAGTGTATTATACACAAGTTAACTAATAATCAGCTAGTTTAAGTGGGAATTTATAATTACGATATCTCTAAGCTATACAAAAGTCTTGTTGTTGTCCAAAATTAGTCAACGAATATCCGTTTGATTCTAATATTCGTCCAAACGAATATTCGCTTCGTAACGAATATTCGTTTGCAAACGAACGAATATTCGTTCAATCATTTCGAACGAATATTCGGTATATTCGTTTCAGCCCTAATTAAAAGTAACGAAGTAACGGACTAAAGATAACGATGTAACAGTGCGGTAATGTATTTAAAGATAAAAGTAACTAATTAAAAAGAACGGAATAACGGAGTAACAGTGTAACGGAGAAAAGGCTGGGCTGCATTTAGGGGGGGGCGGGGGGGGCTTTCGCCCCCCCAGGGTTTCCTTTTGCCCCCCCCTGGGCTGCCTTTTTCCCCCTTAGTTGGATGGGCTTCGCCCCCCTTATTTCTTTAACCAACCCCATTTGCCCCCCCTGACCTAAAAACCTGTATTCAACCCTGAAAGGCAATGGAATATGCTAAGTTGTTTAATACGAGTATTGCGTATAATACGTGATACGCTATCCACCAGTACGTATTATACGTTAAATCTATGATCAACCAGGGATATCTTTGAAGTAAATTCAATCGAATATTTCTAATTCTTGTTGTAAAACAACATCTAACAAATAATCATATTTGTACTATACAAACTATACTACGAGTCGATTAACAATAAAAGAATAACGATTAAACCAAAAGTTATTCAAATCAAATTCCATGAGCTCGATATTATAAGCAAGGTATACGTATAATACGTATTACATTATACGTATTATACGTAATACGTAGACAATAAAAGACGTATTAAACAACTTAGGGAATAAGTAACGTAGTAGCCGTAAGAGTGTTACGGTAATGTAATGGTTAGAGTAACAGATTAAGGATAAAGTTAACGGATTAAAGGTAACCGTAATTAATTAAAAGTAACGGAGTAACGGAGCGGAGTAAAAGGCAATGCAATAAGTAACGTAGTAGCTGTAACAGTGTTACGGTAATGTAATGGTTAGAGTAACAGATTAAGGATAATGGTAACGGATTAAAGATAACCGTAATTAAGGATGCTGAACGCGAGTTAACGTTAGCTGTAATGGGCAGTTTCCATAGTTTTGTCCAAACAATGGTAAATCACTATAAACATAAGATCCTTTATCCTAACTAAGATATTTAGCACTTTATATCATTTTTTGGAATTATATTTTTGTCAGGGAGGGTGAAAATATTTTTTTTGGCTTCTCATACCCGTAATACTATAGAATCAAAACTTCTCGGCATTATCCAGAGTGTTATATTGTGGCGCAAGTTCTGAAAAGTTTTGTACATATTCCCCACAACTAGGAATGAAAAAATGACTAGCTTTGGTAGTGTAGAGTTCCTACTTTCTATCCTGTGGGTGCTTGACCCTTGTTATCTCAAAAATCGGTCAAAATTTGACAATTTTACACCAAATTGGTTCAAAGAACACTTAGTTCTTGTACAAACGCTCCCAAGCTAGTCATTTTTATAGACAATAGTGTATACAAGTATATCTGAGTTTTTTTAGTCATTCCGCTAAATATTTTTTCTCAACTAATGCCGAGGAGGTCGAAAAAATGAGTTTTGAGATACAAGCGTTCAAAGTTTACCAGGTTATTCCCACTAATAATAGATACATTTCAATTGGTGTTTCATCCCGGTATGGAAGGAGTATGTAAGCTTCTATTCGTACGATAAGCTTTACATGTATTCACTCATTGTTCGTAAATAAATGACTTGATATTTATCCATTTATGCAAGTCCACTTTATTTTGGGACACCAGCTGGAAAAGGAATTTGATGTAATTGGCTGTGAGAATTGTTCGAAATTCAACAGAAAGTTCATTCCAGCAATGTTTTGAACTACTATGTACATGCACCATGCATATTTGTGGTCCCTTTCAATTGAATTGCTTTATATCCCACAATGATTAAAAAGATAGTCACCATAGAGATTCGAACCCATAACCTCAAGTATACATTCTCCATATGCTTTCCACCGTGCAGTTGATACATATTAGTTATATATGAACTGATATTAGTATCAAAATGCACATAAATAACCATCAATGGTGATAAATGTGAGGAATGTTCACATAATCACCGATGTCATCAAAAATGACGTCACTAATAATGCACTTTTGAGCAAAAATATTCTAGATTTTTGAAAATTTGCACTTCCAACAGAATTCCAGGTTATTTTTGCATGTTATTTCACAATAATCGACACTTAAATTTTTGAAGTTAAATACCGGATAATTTGGCGGCAAGCATCATCCTTAAGTAAAGTAACGGAATAACGGTAATGGAAAAAGTTTAACGTAAGAACGGTAAGAGAGCAACGGTAATAGAATTCAAATAACAATAATAATAACAATAATAATAATAGAAGAGTAGCCTTCTGGTGTATTTCATTAATGTGAGAACTTCTTCAGTTTTCGCTTTTCCATTCCTTTAGATGCACAGCGGAGTTATAATTATTAACCTTGTTAGCTAGTAAACAGTTGCCCAAGTGAAAATAAGATTTTTTAGGATAGTCAAAATAGAGATACCACAAGAAATGCAACTCGATTTAGCAATCGCATCCGCAATCGCAAAAGGTTACTTTCACAATAATTTTCTGGATGATCCTTCCCTCAATATCGCCAACAAGTTTTATTTGCTTTCAATTGCAATTAACGTCTCCCATAAAGTTACTATAGATTCGAGGATAAACTCAGATGGATACTTTAGGCCACCACGGTCAGTTAATTGCAAAAGACTGAACTCGGGTTGTAAATCTTCATCAAAGATAAAGTCTTTGTCAATGGTCAAAAGATCAATGTAAACATGACATGGCTGAGTTTTTAAAATATATTTATGTACTGCATAACCAGCAATAAAAGCTAATGACTGAAGAGTCTGTAAACTACGTTCAATGGAAGTTAGATCATCAATTTCATCCCAGACTAGTTGGACATCAATTTCATCGCCATTATTCGTATCAAGGGATGAGTATGAATCAATAAATGTCTGAATTGAATATAAGCCACAATCTTGTTGTGAAGCAAAAATCTTTAATATGTTGGATAACTTGAGGCGGCGTTCAGTTTCAAGGATTTGAAGATACGAGATCGAGATATGGTAGTTTGAACCTGACATCATACGATAAAGGTCTGTAAAAAGGATGTCAAAAGATAGTTAAATCCACAAAATCCAGTTAAATGGTTAGTTATCTGAGGCAATACAGTACATGCATGTTTAAAACTGGTGAACGTTTGTTTACTTAACTTTCCTACATTTCCTGGCAAGGCCAGCCAAGTCTCTAACCAAATAACAACACAAGCTAAGAATGAAAATCGTTCGCCCTAGTATGTTAGAGGTCTTGAGATATCATCATTCCAACGTTTACCTTTAAGTGGGGATTTTATGTTGGAAAGTTTCCAAATTTGAAGAAGCATTTCAACAAAGTCGTGTGTATTGTTTCGGTCTTCTTGGTTACGGAGTTCATTCAGTAACTTCAGAGCTGCAACAGTTAATTCGTTGAATACTTTCAAAACAAGTTTCATATTTTGGCGCTCAATAGCAGAAGGATAACAAGCTTTGATAGTCAAAGCTAGGTGCTAACTTAGCTAAGGATTCTTTCTCTAAATTATAGAGGAGACGCACATCACTAAAAGATGCAGAGTAAACTTGAACAAGATACACACAGGAAACCTCTTCAAAACAGGTTAAAGGTACGCAGGGTAAAATGAATTAAATCAAAGGAAAAAATCAAAGCAAGTAAAATAAAATTAAAATCAAATTAAAGAATCGATTCAAATATTCTGCGTACCATTAACCTTTTCGGCGTGCATTAACCTGTTTGGTGTACCATTAACCTGTTTGGCGTACCATTAACCTGTTTGGCGTAGCATTAACCTCTTCGGATTAACTTTTTCGGCTTACCATTAACCATAGCATTCTATACACTAAGGCAATGGTGGTCACTAAAAAATTTGGACCAGGGATTGGTTAAGTACTTCAAAACAACATTTTCTAAAATGGTAATTTGTTCAATTTTCCCATTAATTTTAGCCACCCTCATCATCCTGACAACATATTATTGTCAATTAAAACGATTGGAAAATATAAGGAGTTTAATATATAATACAGTATACTCATACAAACACAGAAATTGATATAAATGTTATTATGATACTAAGGGGCTTAAGACAGCAATACGTAATAGAGATATACTTCTAAGAGGGAGTAGTCACACTTAATACATCTACAGGAACAGCAACAGGTTGACTGAATAAAACTAAAAGAAATAAAGAAAATTAATTCTTGAATTTAGTAAGCTTACTATTATCACGCTTCAATACTAGTACATTATAATTCTTAACTCTATTAGATAATAAACAGTTGGAAACAGTGAGAAAAAGTTTTCGTAGAATGTCCCACCGCGATACATTGCATTCACAACGAATCTCCAAAGTGTGCTATGCTCTAGTTACATAGTGGCCCATGCCAGTTGAACAAGTTTTGTACGGGAAGAGCCTGAGTAAAAGTTGTCAAATTGTTCCCTATGACTGTCAATTTTGCTAAATATATCAAAAATGACCTTAATGCATTCAAGAACATGGCTCGATGGATATTTGAGAGAACCCCTATCTAACAATTCTATGAGTATAGACTGACTGCCCATGTCATCATTCACTTGTAAGGATTTTTCAGTACACAGAAATTTCCTGCACAATATACAATTACTAGATTTTTTGAGATAAGAAAATACAGCATAGCCAGCGACAAACGCGAGGCACTCAACTTGAGATGCTGCCATTTCCGGAAGGCTGATTTCATTTAAGGTTGACAAATAGGAATCTACATCAAAACTAGCAGCATGTTCATCGTCATTTGAGTGAAAAAATGTACCTAAATACTCTAAGAGACTAGTAGGTCTGTTGTGTGGTATTTTGAGACGCTGTGGTATTTTGAGACGCCTATATGATACACTCTATACACCATGGATGTGCTATTACAAATTAGACTGGTATTTTGAGACGCTGTGGTATTCTGAGGCGCAACTATACAAGGCAAATTTTATCCACTCTAACTATAAGTTTACTGAACAATTCATGTTATGCTTAATTAATTAATTAATTAAATTGTGAATTTGATACTTAGAAAAACTCGTGAATTCTGGATTTGTTTTCTAATCTACTGTGGTCTTTTGAGGCGCTGGTAGTGAAAAGAATTTTCCACTTTACAGATTAAGGCAAGTGGATAGAGAGTTAAATCAATCAATTATAAGAATTATAAATATGATGCCAACAAAATGCTTTAGTTAGAAAAAATTTAAGATTTGCAAGATATCGAATTTAGTTTGATTCAAGAATATAAGCTGTTAGTTCGGATGACATCAATTTCATCAAATTTAATGATCAATGCAAATGATATTCGTGATTACTTCGTTGAGTATTTCTATTATCAAAGATGTAGAAACTTATAAACTATAAATAGGTTACAGTTCAGGAATTATTGAATTAGGATGGTTTCAATGATTTATGTGTACGAGACGTTGACAGAAGAAATTCAGAATCAGCCGAAGAGCAGATCGAGCTGCCAAGATGCAGTCGAACAATTATAACTAATTGATTCTTTAATTAAGAGCAGAGGATCCCTGGAGAATGAGAGAAGAGTATGGCAGGATGAGGGAAATGCTTTGAAAAGAAAAATTAGGGAGAAAATTAGAAAACTGCAAAACATGGAGACTTAGCTGGAGGGTTCCGAGAAGTGGAGGGATATCATTGGAAACTAAAATAATTTTTATACTTTATTATTTAGATGTTTGATGCGTCAATTAATGAAATAAAGTTGAGTTGCTATACTACGTATTAATTAATAAACACCTTCTTTTAATAAAGCAAGTGGATTACAATTAAATCTATAAATTATGATAATTAAAAGGGATAAATTATTGTAGTAGAGAGTAAATTTAGATAAACAATTAATTTTATAATAAATTAAAAAAGACAGGATCTAGTCAAGCTATACGCATTTTCCCTTATAGATTAATTAATTAAAAAATACCATTAATTAAAATACTAGTAAAGCACAACTTTATTTAATCTTATGAATTAACAAAAAACACATACAAACTAAAGTATAATACTCTTCTTTTAATTAAATAATTCTACACTTAATCTGAATCCATATCCCCCAATCGTATTATCGTTTGTTTTAATTTTCTGATTTTTTTTAATGCTTTTTCTCGATTTCCCATTCCGCCCTTTTCATATCTATATACGCTTTATGTTCATCAATCATCTTACATGTCTCTTCCATCATGCTCATTTTTTTCCTCGTGTTCTTTTTGCATCTGTTCAATGAATTCAATATAGTATCTTTCTGAAGAATCCATTATAGCTGTAATTACTTTTGCATATTTCATGTGGTATTTATAGTTGTAAGTTGTAAATCATTGTAGCACAAAACTGAGTCATGAAACTTTCAAAACGTAATTTGGGACAAGTGCACACATTCTGGAAGTTTAAAAAGCTTCCTAAGTAACACGATATCTAATCTATCTAATTACTAGTTTATTTTCTTATTTCTCTCTCACCACTTTGTTTGGCTACAATACAACCTTATTACTCCCTGATTATATTTTTGATTATAAAAATTCTGTCTAAATAAAAGCAATTTATATTTAAAATTTACTTTTATCACCCTGTTATTAAGATTAGCCACTACATTATGCATTGATATCTGTTATTAATAAATTTAATGGGAAATATCAGAATAACAGTTTCAGAAAGATGTAATAAATATACCACATAATTAACGTGTAAAGGATATATATAAAACTAATCCATCAAAATACACAAATTCATGACGGGAACTACTTGTTCTGGCTTGTACAATGTTCAGGCTCGATTTTTCTCTCAGTGTAATAAGATAAAATGCAGGGGCGTGCTGGCCATACAAGCGATGCGGGATTCCCGCTCGGGCCCCCCTTTGGGGGCTTGCCTTAGGGCCCTCCTTGTGGGACCGCAGGCCCCCACTTCGATTACTTTCTGAATGGAATCCCGAATGGGCCCCCCAACCCCAGCACGCCCCTGATAAAATGTCTTGATAACTGCCTGTTAGTAAGCTATATGGACAGATAATTGATTATTCTGTGAAGTAGTGTTAATTAATTAATTGATTAATTAATAAATAGTAGGTTGGTCCCTCAGGGCTGCAGCTAGCTACTAAAAAGTAGTTTCGCTGTGAGTGCACTTGGAATACACTCTGTACCTTTCCCCAACCGCGAGCCTAACGGTTGAGGGATGTCAAGAGCTTACCTGAGAACACCTAACTTATCTCTTGACACCATTAGCGGGACCTAGGCTCAGGACAATTTACCCATTACATGAGACTGAGGGATGTATTAATTAAACATAAGGTTTAATACAAACTATGATGACACAACGAAAGTTTTAACTTAGCCATAGCAATCTATATACTAAGGCAATGATAGTCCATTGAAAATATGGATCATGGACAGCGATGTATAGCTAATTTCAAAATATATTTCCGTGGCTATTTTAACTTTGTCTATGATTTGATTTATATATTTATACTCAATTCACACCCTCCTACCTCATAACATTACTTAAGAACATTTTTGACGAATATTAAATTTCGCATTATTGAGTAGCTGGATTTTAAATCTAAAACTGATCGTATATCCCCTATAAATATGAGCGAATGAATGTTCTAATAAGTTTATATCATCTTCAGCTACCACTATTATATTTGCTGATGTAAATAGTCCTGGTTAGTGTGCTATTATCTGATTACATACACACTTATTATCAAAGAAACGTGTAATAGGTGTCACATTATAACCACCCATAATTATTGTTTACAAAATTGATTATAAGTTAACGAAATTATAAATAAATTATGAATCTATTACAACTTCAACAATATCGATAATACTTGTATTCTCTATTACTATTAATCATCGTTTCATCGACTTTTAGTCATTGTCTCACTTTTATCATAGTTATACGATTTTCTTTTCAACATGACATGTGTGGTGCCAGGTTGTAAATCTAATTATCATTCTGAGTGTGGATTTACTTGTTTTCTCTTTCCCTACTGATGAGGATATTCGTGAGAAATGGTTCCGGGCTATACCTAGGCCGAGAGAAGATTACGAGACGCACAAACAGTAGAAGGTAAGATTAACTTTTAAATTTACTACTAGGGTATATTTTTATAAGGTGAAATTTATAAATCGAAGTTGCACTGTCATAGGATTATCAATATAAGAATTCATTGACACTGCTGTAGTTTCCTATGACTTCTGAATTCTTTACTTCAACACTTTCTTTGTTTCGAACTACAACTTGATACTCGTTTATTTTTAGAACTTAATTAATTAAATTTATAAATTTTAATAATATAATATAGTATTACTACGATCATCAAACAATATAATCGAAATATTTATAGTTTATAATTTATTCTTTATCTAAAGGTTTGTATTATCCATTTCAAGAATGAGGACATAGAGAGAAACTATGAATTTTTTGATGGTACTAAAATGGTGGAAGTACCCAGGAAAAAGATGAGTTTGAACAAATATGCAGTCCCAAGTATTTTCCCAAATTGTCCAGAATACCTGACAGATATAACTGTAAAACCCCAAAGACTTTCTCTTGCTGATAAGGAAGAGAAGATGATGCAATCGGCGTATAAAGAAAGTATTATTGACAACAAAGAAAATGATGCTAAGTTTTTTGTTGCTACTCTTGATTGTATAATTAGTAAATTGAGCCAAATTGAACTCACTAACGGTTGGCTTTGCCACATACCTAACCCATCTACAATCCTTTTCCTAAAAATTCATTTTTATGGTGAAATAACTACAATAGATCGCTCCATAATTATAGATCAAAACTTAATTTGTAAGGCTTTATATAAAGAGACACATAAAATTCAACTATCTTATAATGTACTGAATGATATGAGGTTATTGGAAAAAATCATTCAAGAAGTTGAGATATTTGAAATGGCCCAAATAAAAAGCGTCAGTTCTTCAGTCAACCCTGTTAATACACATGTTGAGAATGCAATAATGGAAATTTCTAGTGCTATCAATAAATTAGAGCCCAGTTATAATTCCCTTACTGAGTACGAAACCGGGAATACAGATTCTATGCGAATTCGTCTAAATTTTTTGTTAGATCAGCTCAAATACTTAATCCTTGATAAATATTCTCGTCGTTTTAGCATTCTTACTCAGGTTTTTTGTTTAAAACTTCAAGGAATTTCACCAGCCTCCTATCGTCTTATTCAGTCCTCTAATTGTTTAATTCTTCCACATAAGCGTAACTTATTAAGAATTAGAAACAGCATCGGCTTACAGAGTGAGTATACAAAAATCATCAAAGAAATTGCAACCACTTTTAAACACCTAGAGCGACATGTCATCCTTCAAATGGATGAAGTACATATTCGTAGCGATGCAGCATATAAGGGAGGAAGAGTAATCGGGTCAATTGATAACCCTGAAGATCCACCCACGACAGTTTTTTCAATAATGATTTCAAGTTTAGCCGCTAGGTTTTCCACAATTGTACGGTTAATCCCTTTGGGCTCTTCTTCAGCAGAAAAATTATATCCAATTATCAAGTCAACTATTTATGATATCGAAGCTTGCGATCTGTTTGTTGAAGCTCTCTGTACAGATAATTACCCACTAAACGTTCCTTTATACAAATTGTTCTCCGCTGATAATACACTTGTGCCAAAAGTAACGCACCCATGCAACCCAGAAAGAAGTCTAATTTTGTTTTTTGATATCGTTCATATCATTAAATGCATCCGTAATAACTGGTTAAATCTCAAGGATTATGAAAGGACATTTATTTTTCCGAAATTCGAAGAGTGTCTATTGGAAGGAGAAAAGTGTATCAATTCTATTAAATCTAATAAAACTCTTTTTATCTCAGTCTCCACAGCCAACATTTCAACTAAGCATTTCACTTCCAAGACACTTTATCCAGAACTGTGTTACGCACCTTTCCAAGATATTCGAAATTTATTCACATCTGATAAGTGTAATATCTTGAAAAGAGCGCCAAGATTAACAGCTAAAGCGTGCTGGCCATCCACATTAGAAAGACAAAATGTTAACTTTGCGTTAAAAATCTTTCATGAAACAACATCCGCTGGGCTTTTATCTTGGAAAATGGAGAATAACATCGTAAACATTAATCAAACGGTCGAATTTCTTAATCTAATAAATCAGGTTTGGAAAACATTCAATGTCAATTGGGTAGGAAAAGATATTCGGTTCAATGATGATTATTTAGCTCCTATTTATCCAGGTGATTTCAGTTTGCAATTTTTAAGAAATGTTGTCTCTTGGTTGGATAGCAGGATACATCAGCCATTTGCACATGGGAAGTTAACACCACAAACTTTTACAAGCTTTCGACATACCTGTGAAGCATTACCAATGCTTGTTAACCGACTTACTCAGCACTGTGGATACCAGTATCTTCTAACTTCAAGAATCCAAAATGATGCCTTAGAACACCACTTTGGTCTGTATAGGCAAATGTCTGGGTCTCATTATCAGATATCATTTACTCAAATTTTAGAAAGTGAACGTAGACTTCAGCTTTCTAACATTTTAAAGGTGTTTGCTATTAAATGCCAAGTTACTTCAGACTAAAAGCCAGTCTCTCTAAAAGAATATATTAGCCAATTTAGTGACAACAATGATGTTGAAGAATAACTTGATTTTGAAATAGAACTCTATATAGATAAATTGAATGAAATTTCTCGTCCAGAAATTGATGTTGGCCAAATTGATTGTCTCGTATATATTGCAGGCTATGCAGTATTCTCTTATCTTAAAAAATCTAATGGTTGTCCTTATTGTCAAGATTTCTTAACGACAGACAAATCACTTGAAGTAAACAATGATGTAGGTTCTCAATATACGTTGATAGATTTAGTGGATAGAGGCTCTCTCAAATATCCGTCTCGTTGTGTAGTAGATTGTGTCTGTATCCTGTATTAATTTTTTATCAAGATTGATAACTGTAGTACTTTGAACAAAGAGTTTTATTTGGGACAATGTCGAACCAAGTTGGTACAACTTTCTATTAAAATGATTACAGATAAATATAGTGATATGTGGAATGATTGGTGTCGGTGTAATGTTTGGAACTGCGATATCCTAAAGAAGTTATGCGTAACATGGTCTAACTGCATCCTATCAAAGCGAGTCCAGAATTATAATACTGTGGTTCTGAAGAGAGATAATACCAAACTGAAAAAATACAATTAACTTTTAAACCATTCCTTTATATAATTCAACCTCGAAAGTTCAGTCCAAGAGTTTAGATAATGGCGAGATACTTAGTAGACAATTCCCGGAGTCTCTAATATTATAGTTGTTTCTTCAGTCCAGTAGTTTGTTTACAAGTCCAATCCAGGAGTATTCATACTTGTATTTCTTTGTTATGTATTCACGTGTACCTAATTATGAATGTACTAGTTGCTGCTAATGCTCATTAAAATATCAATTCTCTACTAATATATATCTAGAACATAGCTCAGATTTGCTTAAGGTGTAGCACATCTTTAGTTGAACTAGAATAGAAAGTATTTATAACTTGGAGTGTATGCGTTATAAATTTAGTATTTTTGAAAATTAGCTATACATCGCTGTCCATGGTCCATATTTTCAATGGACTATCATTGCCTTAGTATATAGATTGCTATGACTTAGCTAACTGAAAGAAATGGAAATTTTGGCTAGTTATCATCTCAGTATTTCACAACAACCACCAAATTATAGCCAGACATATGTACTAAAATTAGATACTCTTTTTTATGGCATACTACAGCGCTATATAACAATTATTAATTAATATCGTTTCTATTATTAAAAATAAATATTTAGCAATATGTCACTGATAATATTTGATTAGAATGTAGAAAAATTATTATGCAAATTACTTGTAAACTCCCTTCCTTGGTCGTGTTGAATAATATCGGGTAATCCCATATCGAGGTAGATATCCTTAAGATTCTGGATTACTTCTTTTGATGTATTCGACTTGAGAGCGCGCACTGCAACGTATTTGCTCAGATAACAAACAGTGACTAAAATGTGTTTATATCCATCTTTGCTCTCAGAGAAATCACATAAAAGGTCCATTCCTATATGTTTCCACGTTTTAGATGGAGGTGGGATTGGTTGGAGCTTCTTTTGCGGTTGTGGTGGCAAGGCTGCTGTCATCTGACATGTATGGCAAGTCCTTACCTTTAGTATACAAGAAAGTCATTATAATATGGCATTTTTTAATAATTTTGTATTAGTTACAGCATCGATATCTAATTACACCATTATATAAAATTCGTAAATGGTTAATTGAAGTTAACTGTTATAAAAATAAATATAAAAACAATTTGGGATCTTGCGAAATCATGTTAGTTGCTATTAGTCGTCAAAATAAAATGCTTTACTAATTAGACAATCTAGAACTGTTTAATTACGATTACAGCAAATGGATGATTCAACTGAAATGTTCCACTAACACTGCATTATAATGCTATTTTGGTATGTACATCAATTAGAATAGAAATATAGTAGAACTCGATTAACTAAGGCGTACCTTGGGAAACAAGACAGTATGTACTAACCGAGGCATGTCTTATCCGTACGCATAATCCACAGGTCGAAGTACTGACTTGTTCAATTGTGTAAATACGATGTAATACAAGTCTTCAAACATACTTAACGATAAGATAAAAGTATTTTGGTTGTCACGTACTCAGACAATCAAAACACTAACGGAGTTCTGCTGACAGATTTCTAGAAATTGAAATTGGTACGTCTGATTCGAGTATGTACTGTACTGAATTGATAATTGGAATGCAATTTACCCAGGGTAATTGTAAAATAAATCAAATGAATATATCTACATAACATTACAAATTGATTTTAATTGAAAATAAATCGAACTAATAGTAGGTTAAGGGATAATATATATATATATATCCAAATAAGTCCCTGTATCTCGAGATACAGGGACACTTTTACAAAAAATACTCCATAAAAACACACTTTTATGGAGGATTTCCTTATAGGGAATCGAGCTTTTTCTTATCTAAATTGTGTTAAAAAAAGTTTGCTTTTATTAAAGTGCCCCCCCCTGTATCTCGAGATAAAGGGACGCTTTTTTAATGTATCTGAATATATAATATAATCGTTAGGAAATAGGCAAAATTTTCGTGCAGAAGTCAAAGATTAGATTGGTTTAAGTGCAAATGAGGACAAGGGTGATCCAGTTGGCTATAATTTGAAAAGTAACTACTTTTTCCTATTTTGAGTAGATAACAGTTACCCTTATTAATTAAGCAATTTTAATTATAAAGACAACAAATACCTATCACATTGTTAGGGTAATTTTTTTTTAAAACAATGAAGTACAAACTAAAATAACGATATCAATTGTTCAAATAAATTTCATTATCATATTAACTTACATAATCTCGAACGTCAATGTGCATGCCTGTCCATGTGTATCTTTGCTGAACTGAATGAAGAGTGGCGTGAATCCCTGGATGACCAACTTGGTCATGGAACCTTTGATAAATATCATCCAACTGAGACTTCAATGGAACTTCCAAATCTGTTTCTGTACCTCCCAGTTTAACTCTCTAAGGACAAGATTAATTAAAACTATTAAATCAAATATAGTAGAACCTGCAATAAGTAATAAGGACCAGGAAAGGACAGGGGGAAATGGCCGTTATAGACAAGTAACCGTTATACAGTGGCTGTCAAAGAGGATCTACTGTATTTTAATTAATATATAAATAATGGGATTATTTATTAGTATAGCGAGTCATTTTGGGGTTTAAAAAATAAATCTCACCTTGGAAATGTGTGTCGGATTCTGCAAATTAAATAGGAGGACAGTTTTCTTTTGTAATTCCATCTTGTTTGCCGTGAGTCTTGTACTGTCTCAGGATATTTTTGTTCGCGAAGAAACTGAATAATTTCTTGATACTCTTCTGAATTCATTTGTAAATCAGAATAGAAATGATTGATTATTTGTGTTGATTTGTTTTGATTTGTTTGATGATTGAGTGAGTGTTGTGATAGTTGTAGACAAAGAGAGTGGATAAAATTTGCCTTATATAGTTGCGTCTCAGAATACCACAGCGTCTCAAAATACCACACAACAGGTCTCTCAATAGTATCAGATTCTCTTTTGATCTGAAACAATTTTAGAATATTAGAAAGCTGAAGCCGGCGCTCAGACTCCAGGATTTGGCAATATGAAATGTGATACTGTGAACCTGACATTTGCCGGTACAAACCAAAATGGTGTTCTAAAGCATCGTTTTTAGTTAGGGAATTTTAACTCAAAACCTTGAAAAAAATTGTTACCAAACAATTTCTACACTAGAGTCTTCTTCTGGACCCAAATAAACATAGAAAAAAAGTTGCAAGCCCAAACTCGTGAGGAAAATTTTTTACACGGGTTGCGGTTTCTGATTTTCCATAGTAAATCGCCGACATTTCTGGAGCTAACTTTCTCAAATCAGCTCCAATCAAATTATTATCACCATATTGGTACTCTGCGTTGAATTTCCAGCAATTTGATATATCACATGTCCATATTTGGAAGAATTTTTCCATAGCAACGCTGGAATGTCTTAGGAATGTGTAAAAATTCCATTATCAAATTGTGTTCCCACTTAATCAAGTGACCCCTCATTCGACTCCATTCAGCTACCTGAGTAAAATTATACACATACCGACACTCTAAAATGTGATTTTATAAAATTATTCGAGATTTACAGTTAATCTCGAAAATCTCGAATAATTTTATAAAATCACGTTTTCGAGTGTCAGTATGTGTATAATTTTACTCAGGTAGCTGAATGGAGTCGAATGAGGGGTCACTTGATTAAGTGGGAACACAATTTGATAATGGAATTTTCACACATTCCTAAGACATTCCAGCGTTGCTATGGAAAAATTCTTCCAAATATGGACATGTGATATATCAAATTGTTGGAAATTCAACGCAGAGTACCAATATGGTGATAATAATTTGATTGGAGCTGATTTGAGAAAGTTAGCTCCAGAAATGTCGGCGATTTACTATGGAAAATCAGAAACCGCAACCCGTGTAAAAAATTTTCCTCACGAGTTTGGGCTTGCAACTTTTTTTCTATGTTTATTTGGGTCCAGAAGAAGACTCTAGTGTAGAAATTGTTTGGTAACAATTTTTTTCAAGGTTTACCTATAATTTGAGGTAAAATTCCCTAACTATTTGTATCCTTGATGTCAGAAGGTATTTGAAACCATATTTTGTACAAATCAATTCGAGTAGTAAAGGTAATGCCTTGCAGGTATGTATAAAACTTTTAAAAGTTTGAGGAGATAATTTTCCTTTCGCTGTAGGAAGAGCTCTCCAGCACTCTAACCAAGACACAAAGTTTTTGAGAAACAATAATCGCGAGTCGTTCAAACACAAGGGTGCAGACATTTCGTCATTAAAACGAATATTCTTCCCTACCCAGTTCACATTAAACATTTTCCAAACATCATTGATTAATTTCAAAAATTCAACAGTTTGAGTTTTGTCTACAATGTTCTTTTCCAAGTTATATGCTAACAGTCCCGCTGATGTTGATTCGTGAAAACCCTAAGTGCTAGATTGACATTTTGTCTTTCCAGGCTAGATGGCCAACAGGCTTTTGATGTTAATCTGGGAGCACGCTTGAATAAATTGCACTTATCCGAATTGAATACAGTTCTTATGTCCTGAAAGGCTGAATAGCATATGGTAGGGTACATAGAATTAGAAAATGAACTGGTATCGATACCAAGTTCTGAGGTATTGATGGAAACTCTGAGGTTATTAGGAGGCTTATTTTCGGTATATGTGTAGTCATGAGGTTTGCATTCAGTAAATTTTGGGAAGATAAAGACCTTTTCGTAGTCTTTTAAATTGAGCCAATTGTTCCTAACAGACTTAATAATATGCACAACGTCAAAGAATAAAATTAGATCTCTGAATGGATCACATGGATGTTTTACTATGGGCATCAGAGATTTTTGGTCAGCTGAAAAAAGTTTAAATAAACTGACATTTAGTGGGTAGTTATCAGTGCATATTGCGTCAACATATATATTACATCTTTCGATATCAGAGATAGTTTTTGTAACAATGGGAAAAAGAGCCGTAGCAGAGCTAGAACCGAGAGGGACTAGACGTACAATTGTGGAAAATTTTGTCATAAAACTAGATACCATCATAGAAAACACAGTTGTAGGTGGATCTTCCGGATGGTCAATAGAGCCTATTATTTTACCACCTTTATAACTGGCATCACTACGTATGTGTACTTCGTCCATTTGAAGTATGACGTGTCGCTCGCTGTCATTAAATGAGGATGAAAACTCTTTAAGAACATTTAGATAATCGCTATCTAAACCGATAGAATTTTTTATTTTGAGGAGATTACGCTCATGTGGTAGAGTTAAACAATTCGAAGATTGAATAAGACGGTAACAAGCTGGTGAAATACCATGAACCTTAAGGGAAAAAACCTGTGTTAAAACACTATATCGGCGCCCAAATTTGGAAACTTTCAAAGATTTCAATTGGTCAAGTAAAAAATGAAACCCTATTTTTGATGAATTAAAGAGGTTATCATTTATAGCTTCGTCGGCAGCGAAATCTAAATCATCATGATCTAGTAATTTAATAACGTGTTCCAAATTACTAATGGCATTTTCTAGGCAGGTTGTAACAGTGGGTTGTGGTGTTTCTGAACTTTGATTAATCTTAGGCCTAGGTAAACAATCTATTTCTAATAACAGGGTCTCAATTTGACGGATGTCACTAACTTGGTTCATGGAGAGATCTATTTGATATTTTTGTTGATGAAGGCCGTGATATATAAATCAGAATTTATCGCAAGCGATGCTTCAATATGAGGTTGACTATCCTTAACTAGGATCTTAAGGAAAATAATAGAATTTAAATCCGGTATATGACTAGTCCAACCATTGGAGAGGTCAATGTATGACAATTTATCAATAATATCAGCAATTAACGAAATTGAAAACTTAGCTGTTGTGGTTGCACTCTCTTCTCTGCTTAGCTTCATTGCTGTTTCAGTCAGGGTTACTTCTTTCTGTTCTCTTGAGAATCTCCTCGGTCTTTCATTGGTGTCAGAGAGGTAGCTGGGACAGTTTGGGAAAATGCATGGTATCGCAGACTTAGATACGGCATATTTTTGGCGAGGTACATCAACATATTTACTTCCATCAAAATATCTTATTGATTTTTCGATATCTTCCTCTTTAAAGTGGAGAATGCATATCTAGATGTATACAAAAATACAGTTGAAGTGGCACCTTGTTAATCAATTATTACCTATACGGTTAAATAAGGTGTATTTGAGGTCAAACTAAGGAAAATTTCAATAACGAGGTTCAGATTGCATAATCAACACTTGTACTTTTAATTAATTAAATTATTATAGTAACTGATCAGAGTTTCGTTGAAAAATCATTATTTTAATGTAAGAATTACTAACCCTTGGAATCTTGTTGTTTTGGTAGTCTTCTCTGGGTCTGGGAATAGCCTTGAACCATTTTTCCCGAAGATCCTCATCTTTTGGGAAATTAAAATTTTTCGTGAAATCTTCTCCTCTGTAATTGGAGGTACAGCCAGGCACAACACAAGACATCGTATTCAGTCAGATAGATATTATACTGGTTGAGGTATGTATTTGGAATAAGTGCGAGTGGATTGGAATAGAATAGAAGGGGCAAGTAAATTTTTTTAGAATCCCATTAATATCCATCAATGTAAATTTTTACATTATGGGTGGATAAAAAAGGTGGATAAAAATAAGATGTTTAAGTGACACGCAATATCAATTCCTTTGAACATCAGTTCAAATACAAGTATACTCATATAGATTACTAATGAGTCAGGCCTGCTTATTATGAACAAAATATAGTTAATTAATTGTTAATTTCTATTTTATATTAAAAGCTTATTAGTTATTTTCCCAATTAACAATTTAAATTTAAAATGTATTCGAGTTCGTATATTATTAAATTTGTGTATAATGAACACAATCCATAATACACGAGGCTGATTGTAACTATTAAATAAGGATTTTATTAAACTAATGTACAAAATAACGAAAAAGCATTTTGTCTAGTTGAAGTATTTAACCAATCCCTGGTCCAAATTTTTTAGTGACCACCATTGCCTTAGTGTATAGAATGCTATGCATTAACCTTTTGGCGTACCATTAACCTCTTCGGCGTACCATTAACGTGTTGGCGTACCATTAACCTTTTCGGTGTACCATTAACCTGTTGGCGTACCATTAACCTCTTCGGCGTACCATTAACCTGTTGGCGTACCATTAACCTCTTCGGCGTACCATTAACCTGTTGGCGTACCATTAACCTCTTCGGCGTACCATTAACCTGTTAGGGTACCATTAACCTCTTCGGTGTACCATTAACCTGTTTGGCGTACCATTAACCTGTTGGCGTACCATTAACCTCTTCGGCGTACTTATTAACGAGACGCCTGCAATTGATCAACTAAAATGCATTGCAATTGATCAACTCGGTAAGGTTTGCAATTGATCAACTAAAATTCACTGCAATTGATCAACTCTGGAGGTTTGCAATTGATCAACTGTGGTAGGTTTGCAATTGATCAACTCTGGTATATTTGCAATTGATCAACTCTGGTATATTTGCAATTGATCAACTCTGGTATATTTTCAATTGATCAACTCTGGTATATTTTCAATTGATCAACTCTGGTAGATTTTCAATTGATCAACTTCATACCCTTCATAATCATAAGGCAATCGATCAAATTGTAGTGATAAACAAGTGCCTGCGCGAAATTGTCTGTTGGATTTTAAATTAATCCCATTTATCTATCTTATATCAAAACATATGGAAACTAATCCACATTTATCTGAAAATATCAACTAAGAATACCGTATTTCCTTGAATAGTAGCCCCCCCTCGAATAATCGCCCCCCTTGAATAATCGCCCCCCCAAAATAGGTCCTAATTATTTTTTGACACCACCTAGAATAACCGTTGATATCAAACAATCGCCTCCCTACAATTATTGACTATCTCAAATGATTATATTCCACAAATATTCGCCATTCTCGAAAATCATAACATTTCACTTGGGCCTAAATGGGCCTTGAAATTAATAATCGCCCCGGCTACTATTCAAGGCTATACGGTATCTGTTGATTACTTACTGAATACTTAAGCTTTAAATAAATAATTATGCAGAATATAACTATTTGTTGACAATGAAATGAAAAGAAAGCTGAAAAGAATCAAAGAATAGAATGAGTGAGTAAAAGAAAGAAAATGAAAAAATACATTAGCAGCTATTACATGAAGATTGGTACCCGGTCTGTAATGGTGGAGCGACATATAGGACATAAATTGCCAACTTGTTCACTGCAATCTTGACAGCATCTAGCGTGTCTACATGGATAGAACAGTACTGTAGATTCTCTCACCCGTAAACATACGCAGCATAAAGGCTGATTTGCCTGATTATTTAACTGTTCACTATCCTCATCGCTCCCTGAAGAGATCTCATCTATTTGTTGACTTGAATTATCCAGTTGAACTGTACTACCCAATGCAAACAAATATTGTTCCGGTGTGTATACTCCTTCTTCAAGTTTATGTTTACACTGACTTCTTAGTATGTCATTATCTATGTTCTTCTTTTTGCGGGGGCGAGAAATCTCAATGCCATTACGTAAGCGTTCAACATCTAAATCTGTGTCAGTAATGATATCATTTAAAATCTGAATAAAATACCAGATTCGAGGATGGCTTACAACAATTTCTGCCTTCAACTTGGCATGGTAAATTTCTGCTCCATTATTAGTAGTTTGGCTTGATTTATAAATGGATAGTTCATTGGCCGGAGTCTTAATGATCCACTGTTTTCTCAGATATGTCTTTAATTTTCTAAATTTGTTATCGTCTTCCTGAACAACAAGGGAATGCGTATCAAGTAAGTCAAATGTTGTAAGTATCAACTGTTCAGGAAGGAATGGTAACGACATAAAAGCTCTTGCTAATTGTTTAAATTCCTGATTATTATAGTAGAGATATTGTAAACCTAGTTTTCCCAACTTTCGCCAGACATTTTGTGCGTAATGAAAATAACAGCCATGAAGATGAATTCCCTGAAATACTTTCTTAAATGCATTTCCCAATCAGACATTCCATGAGTTGGTAACAACTGAGGCAAAAGCTCACGAATTTTTGTAAGTAGTGCAGTGTAGAGTGCTTCCTGTTTGCTTGTCAAAATACAATGAATACACGGGAAAACATGTCGCCCGATTCTTGCAAATAACGTCCAGAGTTGATAAAACTGAATAGGCACCGTATAGAAAGTTCCATCAAATTGAATATCTTCGATTTCTGCTAGGACTTGAGAAAACTTATCCGAATAAAAGAGTACTCCTATTTCTGAACCTACTGTAATCTCTCCTCTGTAATAGACTGCGTATTGTGTTGTTTGTATTTGTTGACAAAATTCAGCTGCAGATCGTGGAATGGTGGGTTCAATTTCACGTCTTGCTCTATACATGGTCGTTTCTATATTTTTGTAAGACAATAAACTTGCAGCTGCTTCGTTTCGAGTAGTGTCCTTAAAAATCTTACTTAACCGCTCCCTTGAGGTTCTGGCTGCAGATTTGCATTTAGCTTTAACTTCATATATCTCTGTGTGATATTCAGAAATTGGGTGATTATGGGGATGCTTAGGTTCAATTATGTTGGAAATTGAGCGCTGAACGCGAGTTAACATTAGCTGTAATGGGCAGTTTCCATAGTTTTGTCCAAACAATGGTAAATCACTAAAATCATAAGATCCTTTATCCTAACTAAGATATTTAGCACTTGAGATCATTTTTTCGAATTATATTTTTGTCAGGGAGGTTGAAAATATTTTTTTTGGCTTCTCATACCCGTAATACTATAGAATCAAAACTTCTCGGCATTATCCAGAGTGTTATATTGTGGCGCAAGTTCTGAAAAGTTTTGTACATATTCCCCACAACTAGGAATGAAAAAATGACTAGCTTTGGTAGTGTAGAGTTCCTACTTTCTATCCTGTGGGTGCTTGACCCTTGTTATCTCAAAAATCGGTCAAAATTTGACAATTTTACACCAAATTGGTTCAAAGAACTCTTAGTTCTTGTACAATCGCTCCCAAGCTAGTCATTTTTATTGACAATAGTGTATACCACTATATCTGAGTTTTTTTAGTCATTCCGCTAAATATTTTTTCTCAACTAATGCCGAGAAGGTCGAAAAAATGAGTTTTGAGATACAAGCGTTCAAAGTTTACCAGGTTATTCCCACTAATAATAGATACATTTCAATTGGTGTTTCATCCCGGTATGGAAGGAGTATGTAAGCTTCTATTCGTACGATAAGCTTTACATGTATTCAGTCATTGTTCGTAACTAAATGACTTGATATTTATACATTTATGCAAGTCCACTTTATTTTGGGACACCAGCTGGAAAAGGAATTTGATGTAATTGGCTGTGAGAATTGTTCGAAATTCAACAGAAAGTTCATTCCAGCAATGTTTTGAACTACTATGTACATGCACCATGCATATTTGTGGTCCCTTTCAATTGAATTGCTTTATATCCCACAATGATTAAAAAGATAGTCACCATAGAGATTCGAACCCATAACCTCAAGTATACATTCTCCATATGCTTTCCACCGTGCAGTTGATACATATTAGTTATATATGAACTGATATTAGTATCAAAATGCACATAAATAACCATCAATGGTGATAAATGTGAGGAATGTTCACATAATCACCGATGTCATCAAAAATGACGTCACTAATAATGCACTTTTGAGCAAAAATATTCTAGATTTTTGAAAATTTGCACTTCCAACAGAATTCCAGGTTATTTTTGCATGTTATTTCACAATAATCGACACTTAAATTTTTGAAGTTAAATACCGGATAATTTGGCGGCAAGCATCCTTAATAGTTAGATATTTAATTTTTCTCAATGCCGAACTGTTCTGCCCCCTGGTTGTAGGGGTAATTATACCCCAGAAGAGCGCGTCACAGTTTTAAACTTCCAGATGGTCCATCTGAGTTACGACATGCCTGGATACGTGCTCTCCATCGTGAGGATATTTCTGACCTCAAAATGGTGTATGTGTATGCTAAGCATTTCCGAAGGAAGATATTCAATATTTTCACACGGTACCCAGAGGAGATGGCACATCCTATGAGGTACCGCGAGGAAGACCCAAATTAAATCCTGGCGCTGTCCCCTCTCTCCTTCCTGGTTGTCCGTCTTATTATTCCTCTATCCCTTCAATTAGAATCAAACGAACTCGGTTCTCTTACGACTCCAAAGAGGAAGATTTATTCAACCAAGCAACTAATCTCAGCTTGAGATCAGAGAATACAGAAATGGAGAAGTTTCGTGTTGGTTGTATACAAGAAATACGAGATAAGTTAGCCTTGATAACAATCCCAACTGACTGGTTAGTTTGGATTCAAACAAATAATTGTGTGAGATTTTTTTGCCTAAGATGGAAAATAATAATATTTGTGCAGATGTGTCTCTTGAAATACATTCTTTTTTATCTGTGAACGGATATATAATATTATATATATGGGAGGAGTCCATTTCTCTCTCGCTTATCTCTATCACTGATATCCGACAAATTGAAACGCTGTTTACAGAGATTACTCTGAAACTTAGTTATTTCCCTCAGAAGAAAGATCTTCCCCATTTCTCTAAAGCAAAAGAACATATTGAGGAGGCCATGTGTAATCTATTAGATAGTGATGAAACAGAATCCAATTGTTCCGATTTGCCAAGATAACAATTTATTCTTGGCCAACTAGAGAATGTGGGTATTTACAAGAAGAGAAGGAGATATAATGTTCTAACACAAATTCTGGCCATAAAAACGCATCTGGTTTCTCCTGCTTTTACAAATTCTCCAAAGTTCAGAATGCATTTCTTTTCCACATGTTCATACACTAGAAAGTTGTACTCTTCTTTTGGGCTGGAAAACGACTCTTGTACTTACCTTAGCCAGGTAACTTCTTCTTTAAGTTCTCAAGAGAAGAATGTAATTATTCAGATGGATGAGATCCACGTTAACTTAAGTCTAAGGGGTGGGAAGGGTGGGAAAATATTTGGTCCTAACTTATCCCCTAAATACCCCACAAGAACTGTATTTGCTATCATGGTTTCTAGATTACACAAAAAATGGTTCTGTATTTCTCGTTTGATACCTTGCGCATCTAAATCTGCTGAATACCTTTTTCCTATAATTAAGTCTTGTATTTTGGATATCGAATCTAGCGGTATGAAAGTACATATTATTTCTACCGACAATTACTCTTTAAACGTGAACTTATTCAAGTTATTTTCTCCAACTAAACAGTTAGAGACTAGTGTACCACACCCTTCTGATAATAAAAGAAAACTCTATGTTACTTTTGACTTTGTGCACATTTTGAAAAGTATTCGAAACAACTGGTTGAATCAGAAAGATATTCGGAAAACCTTTCACTTTCCTAACTTTCAGAACATTAAGTTGGATTACTACTGTAAACCACGACAGAACAGGTTAAGTGTACGCATAAGAATTTGAATGGACTAGTTAAATTAAGAATTATGCAAAAATAAGTAGTCTCAAATATTAAAACTCAAGGATGTTAATGCTACACTGAATGCTTAGTTAATATTACACTGAACAAGTTAATGTCAAATTGTACAGGTTAAGGTACGCCAACAGGTTAATAAGAGGGTGTTGCAATTGATCAACTCTGAGGGTTTGCAATTGATCAACTACGGTAGGTTTGCAATTGATCAACTAAGGTTTGCAATTGATCAACTAAGGTTTGCAATTGATCAACTAAGGTTTGCGATTGATCAACTTTAATTGATCAATAGAACAAAAAAGTGCATTGGTTAACTAAGGTTTCCTTTAGTTCATAAATGTGACAGTTCATAACATCGACCGTTATACTATATATATATACCATAGATGACTCAATATACGTATTTACGTAAAGACAACTAACTCTTAATACCGTATACTGAATTATTCTCTCACAAACAAATTTTATGGAATATTTGTGCGACAACTACAAATGTAAACGAGGATGCATTTACACCACCTCAGATGGATATAAATACTCAAAGATAAAAACATGTAACAATTTAACTTTTTTAAGATGTGTTCTTTATCGCAATTTGAGTCGATGTAAGGGAACAGCTAAGTTAATAAAAAGAAAAAAAGTCAAATAATATACTAGGAAGTGCTTAAAATATCGGTGGAAGGAGAATTGGATTAATTAATTACTAAAAATTAACAAAAATCAGTAACAAGTTGATCCAAATAACTTTAAAATATTTCTAACTGTACAGAGGTAAATGTAAATAACTATGGGTCAATAATAATATCGTACACTACTTCATCCTTGGTGCAAAATATTAGCTTTGATGGTAGGCTAATTTTATAATTACAAGCATAGCGCTATGCTTGTAATTATAAAATTCAGATTCTAAATATTTACATATACAATCATCCAATAAGCGGGATGTTTGAGAGGGGAGGCGGGAGAGCGGGAGGAAATATCAAAAAGCGGAACCCTCCCGCCAAAAGCGGGAGGGTTGGCAGCACTAACATAAGGAATATATTACTGTAAGCTATGAGCTCAGTCTGGTACTAATCCAGTTCGATGATTACACTAACTTAGCACTGCGGTGGTAAAGGTCTTGGCATGAGCTATAGCCTTAGGCTGACCTTGTTGAGGTTGCTCCCTTAGGTATAATTTACGAAATGTATTCCTACTTTTCCAATCTGCAACCTGTAGAATGGTGTCAATGGGAATTCCTGCCCTTGCGGCAGTGGATGTGCAAGCTGATCTTGTTGAGTGAGCTTTGAATTGATTGGTGTTTATTCCTGCAATTTCTAAGGTGGATTTAATCCACCTGCTTATAGTAGAAGCGGTCACATGGTTATGAGGTTTTGTGATGCCGATAAACAACTTGCTTTCCTTAGGAGGCCTAAGAGTTTATGTTCCCGCTAGGTAAGTTTTTAGCGTTCCGATGGGACACAGGGCTGGGTCCTCAGGAAATGAAGATAAAATGATTTGGTTCATTTCCTTCTTTCGCCAGGATTTGGTGCCATCAATCTGACAAGTAGCAGTATCATTTTGAAATGAAATGAGGTTTACATTTAGTTTAGCTAGTTCGGAGCAACGATAGGCCGTGGTTAAGGCAATCAGCGTTACAGTTTTCAGAGTTAGCGACTTTGTATATAAGGGGAGAGATTTGAGCGGTTGAGTAACGTAGTTACATCCCAGGTGTGGGAGTAACGTGGCAGTTTCGGTTGTATTGCCTCAATACCTTTGAGCAGTCGGGATACGAGTGGGTGGCCCACCACTGGAGGTCTAGGTTGGTTTGCTCCTGTAGGATTACGTGTTGCTCGTGAGAGCCGTGTCTGATTACCTTTATGAGATCGTATTGGAGACTTCTGTAGTATATAGGAGCAGGCAGTATTGCTATTTTGGAATGGTCATTAGTCCGATTAAAGGGGCAACATTCCGAGCCGTATCTTTCTTGGTGACTAGTAGTTTCCGGCAACTGGCTCGAATATTGTTCAAGGCCAGTGCGGGTAACTGTAAAGACATTTTCTCTGTGTTGATTAGAATACTCAGGAAGGTCGTTTCTAGAGCCAGGTTTAGCACGGATTTTCCCAGTTTATTATGAAACCTAGAGCGGTAAGCAGCGAGGTAGTCCATTGGATATGCAACCTAATTGTGTTGCAGTCGCTGGCTGCAATCAGTATATCGTCTAGATATATGATCGCGGACACCCCCTGAGCTCTCAGCATCCTTAACCAGTAGCGTATCCAATGGTGGAACAGGGGGAGCGATCGCTCCCCCTGACAGAATTACAAACTGTACAACCCGGCTTTCATCCAGACAAAGATTTCTGCGCGCCTAGATTTAGTTTGAGTTCGTTCATTATTCATTTTGTACGCCTAGTTTGCACAATTTGTATAAAGTCTATGGGAGCATCTCTCGATATTGTACGCCTAGACATGATTTTTGTACGCCTAGATTAAAATCCATCCAAATTACGCACCTTTAGGAGCGTTCATACGCCTGGATAACAACTTGTGTCCAACCATCCCGATTATACACAGGCTGTATAGTAGTCGAATTTTAATAATGCTGCTATACGATATATACGTATATTAAATGATGTAGTAACTTGTCAACTAATTGAGAATAGTTGAATTCAATAATTTCAATAATTTAAGAACTTATTGGAATACGCACTTATTTTTATCTTACGGCTACCTATTTAAGTACTATTAACGATATTCTGATAAACCTGCAACTCATAATATGTTCTGCATAAGATTAAAATTACCCTCAGCAGTCTGTGAAATTTAGGATTAAATCAAAGAAAAATATACTTGAATGTCATTTCAAGTCTGTGTAACTTAGTAAATATATCAGAGGAATAACAGTAATATATTGCATTGATGGTTTTTAATGGGAAACAAGCTTGAAAATGACGATCGGTTTAAAAGTCATTTGACAGAAACCTGCTGCAAATGGGATTTGATAACCTCCAGATCGCTAAAATTTACGGGTAGAAGGAGGGGCTACCCAGCTAGTTTTCTGGGGCTTCGCCCTCGACAGAACGCTCTGTGGTCAAAATTCCAAACGACAACTGTTCAGAGATTGAGCAGTCGAGTTGTTCCTATTTTAGCCTCACATTCTGTCAATATATGTAAAGTCTGTAATTTATTATTCTGGAGCAAGCTTGGCTCCCCCTGACAAGTATCCTGGCTACGCCACTGTCCTTAACGGGTGTTTCATTATCCGAGTAAAAACTGAAGGAGCAATATTCAGGCCGAATGGCATTGTTATGTACTGATACCGTTTCGCCCTCCATTTGAATTGGAGCAGGCGAGCCGACTGGGGTATCACTGGTACTGTCAAGTATGCATCCTTGAGGTCTATCTTTGCTAAGAGCGAGTTTGGTTGAACCGTATAAGGTAGACATTTCAAGCCCTCCATTTTGAAGTGTGGAGGCAAGAGATATTGATTTAATCCTTTTAGATTCAGGATGTCTCCAGCCTCCTGATGGTTTGGGCCGTCCGAAAATCGGAGATGTTAACCCTTTGCTTGATGTTTCCTCGATAGCACCCTTCGTTAGAAGGCTTTGTATCTCCTGATCTATGATCGCACACAAGCTGACTAGTTGCTGTGATGGCAGTTGATTAAGACCCAGGTCCAGGAAACGAAATTATGCTTATTATATCTGTGGGCGCCTTTGTTAATCGCCAGTTGTTTGTAAAGAATATCAGACGACCAGTCGGAGGGGCAGTTTTTGGTATGGGGTTCAGGGAGCTTAGAAGCTCCGAAAATTTGGGCTCTTTCGAGCATTTGGTTTCGAGAATTTGTTCTCCACAAATTTGGGACGGTACTGGTAACTGGCCCTGCTGGAGCCCGCTCCTCCTGCAGGGCCTCTTCGAAAAAACTGACCCCTTGGTCGAGGATTGGTAAAGGTACTGCTGTTAGTTTTTTGGTATTGGGTGCTATTGGTGCGAGGCTTTTGATTGGAAGCCTCTAGCTTCTTGTGAGTTATCGATAATTCAGAGCCATAGCCTACTAAACTCAGGCCCGACAATAAAACACCATGGATGCAAACGAAGTAATTTAATTACTTATAATCAAAATACATGTGTGTTAGTATTGAACACTCTCTGATATTTTTATAACTTAATACATCGGATAATGTAAATTTATTATGATTTTGGTAATGTATTTAATGCACATTGCCTAAAAATTAGATGAAATAAATGTTAACATGTTTGAATAATACATATCATACCTACAAATACTGTATGAAATACGACACTATTTAATTTTTAGTTTCTTTAATTTTCGACTATCTTCTCCTCTTGAGGTAACAAAGGAATTATAATTCTTGACCATATTAGAGATAAGACAATTCGAAGCTACAAGAAGCAATTTACGTGCAATATCCCAACCTTCTGTGTTGCAAATTAAACATCTGTTGCGCCAATATTCACTTGAATCATTCTCAAGGAATCGAATAGATATTTCAATTAAGGTTTTCCTTGGCTTGAAGCCTACAAACAAACTCCAGACATCTACGCACTGTTTTAGGGTCATGATGATTTGCCACACGAGGACGATTGAATTGAAGGCAGTATCCGACGGCCATTTCAATGATCCTCGATCCATTATATCAATAAGTTTATATATCGTAGTTTCTTCAGGATCAAACAGTAGTTCTTTGTCGACAGTCAGGAAATCACGACAAGAGCGACAATTTTGAGATCTCTTGAGATATTGGTGAACACAGTAACCAGCAATAAAAGCTAAAGACTGTAAAGTATGTTTATCAAGTACGATATTAGAAAGATATTGAAGATTTGATAGAAAAGGTTCCAAGTCAACTTGGTTATTATCATGATCCAGCTCAATAGAAGAGAAAGATTTAATAAAATTGTGTAAATTACTTTCTTTGGAAGAGGACTGTTGTGAAAATAATTTAAGTATACTGGAAATCTTTAGTCGACGTTCAGTTTCGAGGATCTGAGAATATGACAGATGATAATTCGAATCAGACATCATCCTATACAGTCCAAAATGATGTTCAAGGGGATCAGTCTGTAAGAAATAAGTTAGAACGTAGGCGAATCCGCACTGGGAGGTTAAATAATTAACTAAGATGGGAAGGGCAAGACATGTGTGTTTGAAGCTGGTAAACGTTTGTGGGCTTAACTTTCCTTCTTTACCTGGTAGAGATCTCCACGCATCAAGCCAGTTTACAATTTGGTGACACAGATCAAATCTTGGATCATTGAGGACTAGATGTTTTGAGTATTCGTCTTTGAAACGTACATCTTTGTTCGGCCGATTGATATTGAAAATTTTCCACATTTTAACAACAATGTCTATAAAATCTGAAGTTTGGCATTTGAATTGATCGGGACGAGACTCGTTGAATATCTTGAGGGCTGCACTAGTCAATTCGTGGAAAACTCGGAGGGCTAATTTAACGTTCTGTAGTTCCAACTTGGATGGTCAACATGATTTGATTGTTAAACGAGGAGCCATCTTTGCTATATTCTTCTGTTCCAACTTGTATATTAAGCGAATATCATTGAAAGAGGCTTTTTGTATTGTGAGAGGAAATTTTGTGGAAGTAGGATAAAAATCTTCAAAACTAGGATAGATAAATACTTAATTTTCATTCTTTAGATTTAACCAATTACTACGAATAGTCTTTAAGATATGAACGATTCAGAACGAAATCAAATATAAGGATAAGAGATCTTTTTTCAGAGGTAGGATGAGAGACAAGAGGTTGCAAAGTTTTCTGATCAGAAGAGAATAATTTGAAAACATTTACATTAAGTGGATTGTGGATAGTTGTCAGTGCATAATGCTTGAACTAAAAGTCCACATTTTTCGATATCATCTATTACCTGTACAATAATAGGATGAATATCTTTTGCTCTAGTTGTCGAAAGAGGCACTAAACGTACCACGGTGGACCATTTTTTGTGCAAACTAGAAACCATTATGGCAAACACAGTCTTGATAGGATCGTCAGGGTTGAGACAAGAGCCAATTATTTCTCCGCCCTTATAGGAAACATCAGAAGTTACGTGTATTTCATCTACATTTTTTTCTTGAGGAGAAAAGTTAACTGCTGCTTGATTTAGATAAGTGATGTATTCGCTATCTAATCCAAACGATGAATACAGCTTTTCAAGTGTATGATAATGAGGAAGAGCAAGGCAATCTAGAGATTGCAGATAATTGTAACAGCTAGGAGAAATGAGATGTGATTTCAATGCCAAAACTTGAGTGATAATGTTGTATCTTCTTCGGGTCTTAGATACAATGGAGTTTTCAAGTTGGCAAGTAACAAACTGAAGTCGAGCTAGACTAGAAGAATTATCTATTGAGTCCTGTGAGTCTGATGAAGCTGAAATTGATACTTCAAGTTTTGATATTGCTTTAGAAATTTGACATCGTGCGTTCTCAATATGTTGCTGGATAGAGTCAGATGGTGAAGGAAGTGTAGATGTGTCCCCAATCTCAGTGAGAAAAACTTCGATTTGTCGGATATCATTTATCTGATTCAGTGAAAGAGTAATATTCTCCTCTTTTCGAAATGCTTTCACATCTAGTGTAGAGTTGATAGTCAAAGAGGACTGAACTGAAATGTTATGATGAGATTTTGAAAGTGTGACAAAATAAACTTCACCATCAGCTGACAACCAATATAACCAGTTAGAAGGAAGAGTTTGTAATGGCAACTTTTCTACCAACTCTTCAAGAGTTTTAATATGGTATTTAGCTTCTTCTGCCATTCGTGACTCACGACTAAGCTGTAGTGCTATTGTGAATCGGTCTTCCTGCTTTGACTCGAAAGAAAATCGATGATCGCGAGAAGATGGAGCTGAGTAGTATGAAGGACAGTCTGGTAGAAAGCAAGGAATAGCACCTTTCCGTTACTTGGGCTGGCCTCTTGGAATTTCGGTTATTGAACCATCTGCATTTTGTAATTTATACATTTGCTCTACGTCTTCTTCGCGAAAATGTTTAAGGCAGACGAATATATGTTTGAGGGAGGTGATGTCTTCTCCATGAAGCGAGTTTATCCATTTCTGCCGCAATTCAGGCGGTTCGTTAGGAAGCTTGAATACAGGAATATAAGGACTCTGTGGGTAATAATTGCTATTACAATTAGGTGCAGAACATTTATTCGGCATGGTCAAGAAGCTAATAATAAAAGAAATGGATAAACAGGGTTATATAGACGCAAAAATTCATAAATTTTTTCTTAAACAGTCCTAGTATAAATGGATATAATTATTACAATTTATAAGTGTACGTAGCAAAGAATGAACTAAATAGGAAATGTTTTATAAAATATTTAGGATGTGTATAAATATTATGGGTGACAAAAATATTTTTTTCACAACCACAATGATTATAGTTGACAGCAGACATAACTAGAAACTATGCCACGAAATTTGAGAAACTTAGTCAATGACTTCGTTTCCATCCTTGGTCAACATTTCATATTCACTTGTCAGGCCTGAGTTTAGTAGGCTATGACAGAGCTTATTTAGTTGGGATTCCCCAAATAATAATGGCGAGTCGAAATCTGGGGGAAAGCTCTTGAGGTCTAATTTCAGGCATTTATCAAAAGCCTGTATGCTCTGTCGTCATCGTTTCTCTGTGATGAATGCTGCTAGAGAGCCCAACAGAGTAAGCGCTGCTGAAATGTGAGTAGTCAACGTAGAGTCGTCGATGCTATCTCCTTTGGATAGCTTATTAGCTAATATTGAGAGCGGACCAACACTTTGTAATAAGTGACGTTGAATCTCAACTAATTCGTTGTCATTCTTTAGAACAAAGGGGAATCTATCCGCCAAGAAAGGATCGAGCCGAGGCACTTTCATTAAGTTTATGTCTGGCCTCTTGAATTGTTTGGTAGCCTTTCGTTGTTCCTCGGAAGACAGCCTGTTTGAGAAACATTAGTTATGTAATCCGCCACTTCTAGTGACGTATCCTCAAAGTACTCGTTCTCAATTAACGAGGCAGGATCAAAAGCGGAGCTCGTATCCCATGCGCCTGGTTGGGAACTGGGCATATTGAAGATCAGTTTCCAGCTCGGCTGGAAGCAATACGTCATCTGGCTGACTTTTATTGTCGCCGTGATCCTCAGGTAATAATCCTGATATTCTCCTTTCCAGCTTGGCTAGAGTTTGGAGAATATTGGCATTGAACGTCTCCTGTAGGGGAGAGTGTGCCACTAGAGAACTCAATGGAGTCTCCTCGTCCTGACTAGAGGACGGAGTTAAGCGGGAGAATTTCTCCCTAACGGCCTTTCTAGGAACAATGTCCTTGGCCACTGCTGGGATCAGCCCAGTGCTCCGTTTGTTTGAAATTGGCATCCGTGAGTAATGAACGGGTAATTGATCCGTTCTTATTTGCTTCGACTTAGACTGAGGTCCATCAGTCGAGCGTTTGGTAGCGCCACTGCTTTGGGGCATACTCACTGTTATAGAAGGAAGGTTGGGAACCTGCTGGGAGCAGACATTTCTGGGGTCGATTCGTCCGAGTCCGTGTGATATGAGGATAAGGATGAAGATTCTGAATGAAGCATTACGCGAGTTAGTAGGAAAGTAAAATTAGCACGCTTGTAGCTGGGGAACTATAGTACCACCGAGTATATATACCAATATTATTTACCTACAGCAGCGTTAACAACTAAAGCGATAACAGGGGCGGCATACCCGATACGGCTGGTGCGGCGAGCGCCGTACCACTTTTCAGGATTGCCAGCTTTGCCGTACCACATTCATATACTGTAAAATTCTCCGCCGTACCACTTTTCGAAAGGACTTGCCGCCCTTGGATAATTGTTACCGCTACTTTTAAGGAAAGTGTTAAATTGCGTCAGCTTGCAGCATAACCATACTCTATCATTTCCTAGCGTAGATTTGAAGAAGAATTATATGTATTCAATCTACAAATCGATTAATTAAATGTGCTCAATATACAAATCAATTACTTACTGTTTGATTCCGAGAAAATCCACATACTAACTGCGAAGTATAAATAGATAAATTACCAAACAAATATTATCATATGATGGGTATAAGCAAAACACTGCCATTATAAAATGGTAACTATGCATACAGTACATCCTGTTTGAAGGTAACAATGACAATAGAAATGTATATTTCGCTGACTATAGTAAGCTGGAATCTTACAAAATATTGAATTTAGCTCTACTACAACAAACATATTACGTAATTTAAGAATAATATTCTAATGTATTGGAGTGGTTAGAATTATTAATTAATTAAAAATGGAGGGAAAATGGATAAACGTTAATTAATCTGTAGATTATTAATAAAACTCAATTGTTGTGAGAGACCGAAGGGCTCTGATATTCTTATAACTACTGAAGCTTTTAAAATAATGCTACATAACTATCTAAACATACTTAATTAATTAAAGCAAAATAATAATAGAATTCTAAGTATACGCACTTTGACTGAAAATTTCAGTCAAAACACGTTTTGACTAGTCAGTTCGCGTTATAACTGAAAACGCACTTTGACTGCAACACAATCACTTTGAATAATTAATATGTATATAGCTTAGTAGACTGAACCTATTATAAATGAATTTCGCACTTGTTTGTTTACCGAGTCGATTTTGATCCGTCGATTAGAAATTACTCAATAATAGTAGAAGGTCTAATATTGAAAGTTACTTTTTTATCGACCTGGCGTCATTCATTTGCTCTAAAAGGATGAAGAATGATGAGAATCAATTGAAACTTGAAACAGAGCTTATATACAAGTGATGCAGGGACTGAACTTTATTTTTGTTAACCAACTGCTCTGTTGACCTCCCATGGCGGTGACGAAACAATTTTTCCAAAAATATGCAGGATTACTTCACCTTTAATGCCTTTTTTTGACTTCAAAGGTGTGAATTTTGGACTTTTGTATTATATAGTGCTTTTTATAGGTTCAGTCCCTGAAGAACTGTGTAAACAAACTACAGTATCATTGACAACCTTATTGCTATCAGAGTGGACCATGGGTCAACATTGGTGACCCATGACCCATTGACCCATCAAGTAACGCTTTGACTCATCGTGTTACCCAGTGACCTTTTTAAATATCTAATTTTTAATATCTAAACATTATGTAACACAATCCTACTTATAATAAATGATGATACTTGTCAATCAATTACTTTTGGTAGACTTCTTATACCAAAGAAATACTCTGTAATGTTTCTGGGTTCATTTGATTCGTACTATAACTGGGCAAAGATCGAAATTCCAAATGGGTCAAGGGTCATGTGTCACAGAGCCGTGACCCATGACCCATCAATTTAAGTGACCCATCTGACCCATGGTCCACTCTGAGTGTTATCATATAATTTTAGACATATCCTTTTGAATAAAGGGTGCTTTTTAAAATTGAATTTCCCAGAAGCACATACACAATGGATTTTCAATGTGAGGGTACAAGAAAACTGAGTCCGATTGACTTAAGAAAAATATTATAATACGTATACTATTTATTAACAGATATCATTTAAGTTGATGACCCAAGAGGGCCTTATAGTTTCATTGGACCATCAACTAAGCTTTTTAATACTTCGAATCTGAATTATATCTCTGAAAAATATTAGCGATTTTAAAGTTATCTAAATTAAAAATAAAAATTCTCAATAGTTTCATACTTAATTTATATTTTTATTGTGTTACCTACCTACCTACTATATACCGGCAATAAAGCAAGAAGAAATTTGCATAAACATTTATAATGAAAAATATACACTCTGCTCTGCTTAATTTAGAAATAAATAAGAAGATCTAGATGGTTAATGAACCCTTTGCCGAGAGATCAAGGCCGAAGGGCTCGAATATATTTAAATGCAAATTTTATGAAGGCTTGAATCATAGTAGAATGAGCTCGACAAACTGCCAATTGACTGACGAGTCATCTCTGTCATTAGATTTTATCATTAGAAGACAAACGTAATTATCCAAAGTTATATGTGGTCATTTGAGAGCAGCCGGACCGGCCCAACCCAACTAGCGATGATAAAAGATCATAAATAAACTAAAGAAGTATAAATTCATTGAAATATAATGGATCGTCCAAAATACATCATTAATACTTGAAATTTAAGCAATATAGAGATGAAACTAGTATAAATTCTAAAATAATAAGATTCATGGATATCAATTAAGAAAAAAAGTTCGAGATAAACTCATATGTTGTCATCATTATTAAACAAGCAGGTCCAACTTTAACACACCTTGGTACAACTCCTTTAAAGAACCCTTTAATCCCATATTTCATATAAATATTAAGAATATTACGAATTAAGGTTGGATTTTGAAACTTCGTGTCCTGAATACTTATTTCTATTTGCGTTTTCAGTACATCGCTTGGCGTTGTAAGGGCAGCAGCAACAGTTCCACACACTCCACTTGATACCATAGTTATTAACACATCACTAGTTTTATTGTGAATACTATTACAATGCAATTGCAACTTAAACCTAAATGTTTCAAACCCACTCCAATATAACGCTGTGAAAGGAACATCTCTAATTAACATTGGCTTAAACCCACGCCATAATGGAATGTAACCCTTTGATCTTATCGATTCTACTGAAAGAAGATATAAATCTTTGATGGTGAATATAGTAGAAGATTGCATATTAGTTCGGAGCAATTCTAATGGAGCAACCATAAAACACGTTATGATTCTTGAACCAATTCCAGCAACAGCTGGGATAAAACAACTGGAATAATCTGAATTAATATAACCTAAAGAATGTTTCAATTTCTGATACAATGTGTAGTATATAGTGACCTGAGGAACTGATTGCAATAATGTGGGTGAGAGACCTCTCCAAAAACCCTTTGGTCCTGTTTCTTTCAATATTTGTTTAAACATAATACAAGTCTCAGAAAACGCATTATGTTTATAATAATTACATGTATGAGTACAAATACATAAACTTTGTATATATTTATTGCAGTATATCAGCGAAGTAGAATAAACATTTAACAATTGAGATTGGAGCCGAACTTTTACAACTTCGAATGGTAATGTAACAAATCCTGAACAAATACCCCCAATTGATGAAGCGAGAATCAGAATATGGAGTTTAGGTGGAGTATCATGTGATGATAGCTTATTCATTACCACACATTTAGAAAGTAAATCATTTGATCTAAGATAATATCAATGAAAACTAACCATATGCTTCCCATTGAATAGGGAAGTATAATGAAGTGAAACTGCGTTAATCAATACATCAATTGCTAAAAATACGATGTTTACTATTCATAAAATGGGAAAATTAAATAATGAAGGTATAAATAATGTACTATAACCAAATGATAATGAATTATACCTACCTAAAACTTACTAATTCTAACAAAATACAGCGAATATATTGTTATTTGTTGAGTTAATTATGACTGTCATCAGTGTGATGAAATAAGGCAAGACGTGACCTACGATAGATAAGGCCTATTCACCAAATTTGTGAAACGTGACCATGGATTAAGGGAAAGCCATTGATAAATAGGTTATTTATCGTTATTTAAATAACTAATAGTGATACACCTCATAAATTGTCTGTAACTATATAGGAACATGGTATCAAGGAATACATAGCATCCTTCAGAATTGAGCTATGTCATCATTTGATTACGTATCGCTATTTTTGGTGGGTATTATCGTGTTTTGATAGCCTGCTTTTATCATAGTTTAGACGCGTTATAAATGTTCAAAATTGGAACATGATCAGTGTATTATACAGCGATTTGTAATATGCTCCTAATCGTGGTCTGATCCAATTTTATATGCCTAAATCACAAATTAATGTCACGGTATAGGAGAGGATTCCAAATTTTCGCGCTCCTAAATTCAAATTTTCCAAATCATACTCCAAAGGAGCGTCTCGCGCTCCTAGATAATTCCTTGAACATGATGATGCCCATAACTAGTTAGATGAAATATATCGAAATTATAAATGGAATGTTGACACAATCCTCGGTTGCCAGGGAAATGCATATTTCCTAAAATGAGCTATAACTCATAACTATCGATTTTATGCAAACTAGGTTATTACTGATTTATCCACAATATGTAACTTCTTATTCATTGAAAATACATTGTATATGCCTAACTACAATAATTTTTGAGATAATGAGTGTATAACCTCATAAGGAATTAAGTGCTAATTATTTATTATCTCAAAAATTATTGTAGTTAGGCCTAGAAAATGTATTATCAATGAATAGGAAGTTACCTATTGCGGATGGATCAGTTCTAGCCTAGTTAACATAAAATAGATAGTTTTGAGATATGGGTCATTTTAGAAATATTCATTTCCTTGGCAACCGAGGAATGTGTCAACATTCCATTGATAATTTCGATATATTTCATCTAACTAGTTATGCGTATCATCATGTTCCAATTTTGAACATTTATAACGCGTGTAACTATGTTGAAAACAGGCTATAAAAACACGATAATACCCACCAAAAATAGCGATTACGTAAACAAATGATGGCATAGCTCAATTCTGAAGGATGCTATGTACAGTGTTGTGGATTTGATTGATATTTCATTCAAATCCAAATCAAATCAAATCAAATCCAAATCAAATCCATCCAGATCAAATCCAAATCAAATTCAATCCAAATCAAATCCATCCAAATCAAATCCAAATCAAATCCATCCAAATCAAATCCAAATCAAATCCATCTAAATCAAATCCAAATACTTCAGAGATAATTAATTGAGATGCGTACTTAGTTAGATATAATATAATATAATATAATATATACTATGTATTATACAGATATTTATTCACGTTAATACAAACGCTAGCTAACAAAATCTGTTCGAATTTCCAAAATTCGGATTTACGAGTCTACTATTAGTGTAATATCATCAATATCATATGTATTACAAATTGTATAGTACGTAAATTAAATTTTTTAAAGGATTTGACTCAAACATTAAATCAAATCCAAATCAAATCAAATAATAGTCAATCAAATCCAAATCAAATCAAATCATTTTCCTGTTAAAATGCATCAAATCCATCCAAATCAAATCCAAATCAAATCCAAATCAAATCAAATCCACAACTCTGGCTATGTATACCTTTATACCATGTTCCTATATAGTTATAGAACATTTATGAGGTCTATCACTACTAGTTATTTAGATAACGACAAATAACCTATTTATCAATGGCCTTCCCTTAATCCATGGTCACGGTTCACAAATTTGGTGAATAGGCCTTATATAACGTAGGTCACGGGCAAGAATATTATTATTAGATATAAATACATAGTAAATGTACGTACAGTGGAAGTGGAACCTCGTTAATTAATACGAACACTATTCCAGTCCCCTTGAAATTATTTCAATAGAAATGACATTGGTTAATACCAATCCCTGATAAGGAGTACACATTTAGACTGTCCCTTGGTGTTTAAACAAACGAGGTTCTGCTTCGAATTGCTTATAATAAGGTCCCCGGTCTTATTGTTTTCGTGAATTGGAAAATATAGAAAATAATTTGTAGGTAGGTCGAATGGTGCTCGGTGACAGTAGAGATACTGTAGTTTACAAAATCAATATAATTACAATCCTGTTAACAAATAATGTGTTTTAATTTGAACAAACCAATTCCAAAGTAATTGACCCGGCGCTTATACGAAGCAATACGGTATCCATTTGCACTCTAATTAATAAATAGTAATAATTAATTAACCACAATATTTTTTCAAATTTTTCTAAATCTAGCCAGGGCCGTGCACTAATACAAACTGACTAGGTCAAACCTGGGCAGAATTTTTGCAGACCAGGTTCTGACCACCTTCGCAATAACTTACTGAATTTCAATACAATTAATAAGATAATATTTTTAAAGTTTAAACTAGTAAAATTTTTGCAAATATCATAAGTTTCAGTTAGTTCCTACTTTCTAATAATTTTATAATAGGAATACTAAATAGGGATAAATTTAAATTCCCCAAAGGCTACTAAATCACAAAATGGCGACATTCTAAATTTTTAAAAAATTATAAAGCAACCACATGCTAAAATACAAGTATTATTCGAATTACAACTTACTATTTTCGTCCATAAAACGTATATAATTGCTGGTTTATATATATTCTTTATCATTATATATTCGGAAAATGTATTCTAAGTATATTAGCAAATTATTTTCATTTTCTTGTAGTTTTTTGACTCGGATTGTATATACAGTCAACTCCGCTTAATAGAGCCACCGGTTAATCGGTTTCTCCGCTTAATCGGGTCAAAATTTCACAGGATTTACAGGACAGAATTACAGTTTGGCTTACAATATTTTCGGTTAATCGGTTTCTCCGCTTAATCGGGTCAAAACAACCTGGTCCCGAGGTGGCCCTATTAAGCGGAGTTGACTGTATAGTATATTTGTGGTGTCATCATTAAATGGCGCCTAAATAGCTTAACTTATTAATCATAAGCTATTATGTTTGTACTGTATCAGGAGAGAAATATTATATCGCCAGGGAGTTATTAATTAGATAATAATTATTATTATTAAGATGAAACACGTTTGATATTTTAGTAAGGACTAAAGACGGCGAATCAATTTATATTGAATCGTATGAACATTTACATATACGTAGTGTTAAATTTATAAGTTATGAGCCTTTTGCGTGTTTAGTTGGCATTGTTTGCACGCCCATGCTATATTAATTACACATATTAAGCTTATTTATTTATTCAAAAATAGTCTTAGCGAAGAGCTTTTATTCAAACCAACTTCAACTGCAATTATTTAGACTCAATAGGTCAATAAAATTATGTCATGTACTTGACAAAATTAAGAAATCAATAAATTGGAGTTTTGATAAGATAAACGATACAAGAAAGGGCAAACTAACATCCTGATGCTATTGTGAATATATAAGTCCACAGCCATGATAATGTTCTAACTTGCAATGGTAGATTTATTAGCCAATTAAAAAATCACAGTTTTCTTTATTAGAACAAGACACAGTTAGTTCTAGATCGACTCTGAATAGCCGTAATAACTAATGAGACCATTAAGTATATACGCAGCCGTTCTATACTTTCAAACTTTTTTAATTGGAAAAATAGTCTATGATTTACTTGAGTAATAATTTGTGTTCAGTTTATTGAAATACTATCCCGTTGTCAGAGTGATTAATTAACTTTTTACACTATTTTATTATCGGGGAACCCGACAACAAAACTATCTCGTCTAGCTTCTACCTGCAAATTTTTGCGTAGTTGCTAATCTTAACAAGATTGCTAAGTCTTATTGGAAATTCGTCTCAAAAATTTTATTGAGAAATATGTGTGTATGCAATCAATGTGAAGTGAGACATCAAAATCTCTTAGCAACAAACTATTTCTAAACTAGCTGCTTACAAATGAACACATTTAAATTCAATAAGTGTTCCCCTTAACCACAAATCTGAGATTCTCAAAAGTGGATCTAATGGAATCGCAATGGTTGATTACCCATATACAACCCAAATAACAACAATAGGAGGCATAGTTTATCCTAGATGAAAATTAGAAACTGGCATTTTGTTTTATTGTCTTCTCGGCGACATATACATATAACCGTATATTAAGTAGGCCATGGCCGACTATACTTTTGTATAGTGGCCAGTATTGAAATCACTGCCTTTATTCTATATTTTTTATCCGCAGACGGTGCCCTGGGCACACTTTTATACATTGAGGGCTGAAACTTGGCATGTAGATGCGGAGTGACCGTCTAATTTGCACCTGGGGTTACGGTTTTTGATCAAAGAATTACAACACCTATTTAAACTAATCATGGCTCATAACATGAATTATATAATAGTGAGATTACTAAAAATTACATATTTGGATAGAGAATTAAATTCTACACCTTTTGGCAAATCACAAATGTTCAATTTGGCCTAGTGCCATAATTTGGGTGCCAATCTCCTCTATTTCCTCACACTTCCGATTCAGTAAACTGTTAAATCAATTTCCATTGTTTCAACTTGTAATAATTATATTGAATCTAATTCTATTGTTTCAACTTGTAATAAGGATGCTTCTGAGGAAGTTTGCATTAGCGATACGAGAGAATTCTACATTTAGGCAATTTGTAAGTAATTAAATATCTCTAACTGACTTAATAGAACATCTAAGGATACAGGATTTTAATTAAAAACAACTTAGAAAATATTTAGGAATGCGATTCGATAGTGTTACAAAATGCTTCACATAGGCGGAATACTGAAGTTGGAAACTTTGCAGAATATTAGGTAAGAAACTATATAACCGCAAGTTCCAAAAACTCTAGTGTCTATTCATGGAAACTAGAATTAAAAAATCCAAAATTGCAACCTGTGCCGACGCATGTTCCTTTGGTGGTACTATATTTGTTGGTTGCTTATTGATAGAGCCAAAAGGAGCATGCTGTCGGCACAGGCTGCAATTTTGGATTTTTTCTCGCCGTCATCAACGCCTCAAGGAGTCAAGAACTATTTGTTCATTGGTCCGAGTCAAAAGGAACGGTAGATAATAGATCTATCATAAACCATCTTGAGTTTAATGCCATTCATTCATTATGTATTGATAATAAATTATATTATTAGTTATTTATTTTAGCAATGTTATCCACGGTGAGTTGGGTTAGTCAACAAATTCCTTATATTATTTTATTATATTTAATCCATTGTATAGTAATACTACAATTAAATAGAATCCAGCTGGAATTTATAAGTTGAATCAATTAATTATCGCAAGTTGAAACAATAGAATTATAATTAACAGTTTTATTAAAATTGAAGTGCGAGTAAACAAAGAAATTTCAACCCCCATTTATGGCAGAAATAAAAACCATTATAAAAAATATTCTTCTCCCATCAGACGCAGAATTTGAAGATGAATCCAATGGTGAAATAAAAATTGGGGGTTTAGTATAACATTTTTTGAGTTATGGACCAGACAAATTTTGAAAGGTGTTAAAGATGTGCCAAAATTTGTTAATCAAAAATCGTAACCCCAGGTGCAAATTAGACCTACACCCATCGCACCTACATGCCAAGTTTCAGCTCATCAACTATAAAGCTCTGGCCAGGGCACCGTCTACGGAGAAAAAATATAGAAATAAAGGCAGTGATTTCAATACTGGGCCACTATACTATAGTATAGTCGGCACAGTAAAGCGCCAGCTGTGTAAGGGTGTATTAGATTGCTAATTTCTCAACAGCGAGGATATTCGTGATAACACGTCTAAAAGGTACCAAATTTGTGTTTTTCCCACCTCCACTGTCCTGATCATATGATGAAGATGTTTGTTGATTCTGAAAATGGTTGCAATTATTGCAAATGATATGTACGTATAAGAATCCCTATGAATTTTAGGCTTATAGGATAAATAGATTTCTAATTAAAATCCTCAGAAATCAGAATTTCTATGTTTTTGAGATAATTACGTTTGAAGTTTTGTTAAAACTTAGGCAAATATATCCTCAATAAGATGGTGTTTCATCCCGTTCTGGGATCATCAGTTAATTAAACTACCGTTCGCTTAATCAATTAAATATATAATTTGCTATAATTAATCGAATTCTAAGCAAGACGTTGCCAAATTATCGTTGTCCGGTTTCTTTTCGGACATATTTTGGAAGAAATAATCCAGGAATAACGTCGTGATTAATGTTATAGTATGTCTAATATGTCTACGCTAGCTGGGATACAGCAGGTATATACTAAATATATATGATAATTGATTTGAAATGTTATATAGACAAATAATCAGTTGATAATGCAATAAGCAAAGAAAAATATATGGAGATCAGGGATTCGAACCCATGATCAACTGATTGATGGCCATATAAGCTAACCACTGAGATATATGTGCTTATTAATGGTAGTTTATATAATTATTTAAGTGGACGATATATTACATACAAGTATCAAAGAATGTCAATTGCGATATTGAAAGTGCTAAGTCATCAATAATGACGTCATACAATTGACATTCTGAAGACTTTGGGGAAATAATTTTCAAAAAATTTCACTTCCCACATAATTCCATGATATATCACCTTCATATCAAAGTAAACTCCTCATCCGTATCCCCTGAACTCCGCATGATTTATCAACTCCGCCTTTACATCCGAATCCGCGGAGTTCAAAAATCTCGGATCCGCCTAACATCTGCATCCGCGGAGTTTATGAATTTCACATCCGTCCTTTCTCAATTACAATCTGTTCTCTCTAATAGTCCACTTCCCTAATTGTCTAACATAATTTTGTTATTCAACCATATTAATATTTTTCAAATTGCACAGTTTTTGTATGTAATATACTTCGTCACTAATAATCCATTTTCCAAGTCCATTTCTCTTATACTTAGTTCAGCCGCATAGCCATAAAAGTTCGACAGATTGTTCATTTTTTGAAAAAGTACCAAATTTGTACACATGTACTTTGATGTAGTGCGAACATTTTGGATATTGAGGCAATTGAAAGAGTGTCTATATCGACCATAACAGCTGGCCAAAGTAACCACGTCCGATAGTATTCACCGGATTTGTCTCCCGATAAAAACTTGTTCAAATGAAGTTATATAGTCTTTTATTTTTGAATTCGGTTTCGAAGTAAATTTCCGATAATTTGATATATCATATGACCATATTTGGAAGAATTTTTCCAAAGCAACGCTGATATGACTTAATTTGATCAAGTTTTTATGCGAGTCAAGTACGGCGAACACTATAGGACGTGGTTACTTTGGCGAGCTGTTATGGCTCATATAGATGTTGCAGTCCAAACGCGTTTCGACTGCTTTTCTAGTCGGAACGAGTAGTCCAAATGCTATTCCAATCAAATTTATTTATCATGGGTATGTATTAAGTCAACTGTAAATAAATTATGAATTCACTTATCCACGCGATCATCGGCGTTTGTGTTAAATAACCTGGCTAGTTTCTACCGATGGTGTTTTTTTTATACACATAAAAAAACAATCGGTAGAAAGTAGCGAGGCTTTTTAATACAAACGCCGATCATCGGTTGTTAAGTAAAAACTCATCAATTAAATATCTGATTAGCTTAATGAGCAGAAATATAACTTGTAATATTTAATCTAATTAAGAAATATCATTTATTTATTGACAATTATATAGCGCATGGATGACCATATTCCAGTGATTACTTTCCAGTAAGTCATTCTAGCCGAATTGTTGTGCGTTCCTCTAGAGCTTTTGATGAAAATATTTGTGGTATGTATTGAGGTTTCCCAAATACATAAATAAAACTTGTTACTTGAGTATAGGCGTAGGAGCAGGTCCGGCTTTGGCCGGACCACTTTTTGAAGCAATGCTACGCCACTGTTGAGGCATTACAAGTTCGATTGTAATGCCTCAAGTATCTTAATATAATGATCCTCTATTACTTTAAAGTTGACGCAGGTAAGTGGAATGGACGGGCTTGGGTAGAAATATACAGTGTAGAAATAGGCGTAATAGGCAAAAATCACAAGATTATTTAGTCAATTATTATTTCCTTATAAAATGCAATTTTGATCCATTAAATTGTTACAAGAGCCTAATAACATCAATTTCAAGTAAGTCTATTTTTGGATAACAATTAAATTGTTGAAAAACCGCAAAATATGTGCGATTTCAAATTGTTATTCTACATTCATTTTGCTCTTTTTTCTAATTTGAAGTAGTTTGCATGCTAAAGTATACCATATACTTAGAAATTACAAGGACTACATTTAGATTCGATTGTTTTTGGAAACAATTTTGTAGCCAATGTTCGTCTGTTTTTCAAATTTGGGAACTCTGAATTTTTGCGGTGTGATAAGTGTTGCATCTTTTCGTTGACACAATTTGACAAAAAGATGCTTGTGTAGACTCAATCTATATATGTTTTATTTGATTTTTTATAGTTTTTTGACCCGCCCTAGGGCGCCCTAACCAAATTTATGCAAATTTACATATGGACGTGAAAAAAATCGGATTGATTTTTATTTTTCCCATTGTGAACATTCAACACAATTGGCTAATTTCCCTTTAGTTTACAGTAAACCATTATTTATCATAATTTAAGGATGCTTGCCGCCAAATTTTGCGGTATTTACCATTAAAAATTAAAGTGGTGATTATTATGAAATAACACGCAAAAATAACCTGGAATTCTGTTGGAAGTGCAAATTTTCCAAAATCTATACTGTTTAGGTCAAAAATTCATTATTAGTGATGTCATTTTTGATGACATCGGTGATTATGTCTACATTCCTCACATTTATTTACCTTGATGGTTATTTATAGTGCATATTGATACTAATATCAGATTATATATTACTAATATGTATCAACTGCACGGTGGAAAGCAAATGGAGAATGTATGCTTGAGGTTATGGGTTCGAATCCCTGTAGTGACAATCTTTTGATTATTTTTGGACATACAGCAAATTCAATTGAAAGATTCTATACTTCTACATGGTGCATGTACATAGTAGTTGAAAACATTGCTGGAATGAACTTTCAGTTGAATTTCGATCAATTCTCACTGCCAATTTCATCAAATTTCCTTTCCTGCGGGTGTCCCAAAAGAAAGCGGACTTGTATAAATGAATTGAAATCTTTTAAAAATCAAGTTATTTGTTTACTATAATGGTTTCAAAACATTTGTAGTATTTCGTATGAAAATCAACTAGTATAATGATACTATACCCGGGTATAAAACATACAAATTTGTTGCACATATGCTCGTCATAATCAAAAAACTTCAACCTTCATTTACTCAATTCATGTTTTGATGACCTATCCCAAATTGAATTTAATAAAGTTCGCAAGGGATTGCTTCCAAATTTCAGATATATTTCTAAATAGTATAAAGATCATTTTGCGACCTCATTGAAGTAAACTAACAATTAGTGTGTTAGTGGAGCCCAATCAAGGGCAAAAATATCACATTTTAGCACTTTTATTGACGAATTTTAGGATTGGGAAGTTAATCGTTGGTTAAACTTGGGTTAGGGATGTGAAGTGGTCAGCAAATGTAGTTATAATAGTACTGATTAATCACTGAAATTATTGGAGCTATATCGACTATACTTTATTCGATTGAATTTTTCGAAAAGTAAAAAATCAGTATTACACCTATGGGAAGCCTTATCCTAAAGAATTTAATCATATTCCAAAAATAGAGTGAACTTAGTTATGCTGCAAACATTTTATGCTTAGTTATGCAATTACAGAGGTGATTGGAGAATTTCACTTGAATAACTTCAAAGAGTCAAAAACCACCCATACCGCTAATACATGTTTCGCATGCAGTATCCTTAAATTCATATCGCTTATATATTTTAACAGATACTAGTGGCTACGGGTAAAAATATTTCAGACGAGTTTATGGAAGCATGTAACAAATATATACGGCCATTTCATCAAAAATTAGCTCGCCACACGTCTTTTAAAGAGAATGTACATGATACATCAGTCCCTATATAGGGTAATAGCGAACTTGTACTTGTATAAAATGGTTTCAAAGCTACAAAGGTATATAAAGGTCCTACAAACTGCGTACAAGACAAATTATACATTATTTATCTTATGGAAAGCTATCAATAAATGTCAATTCATACTACATAGTTACTGAATTATTAGTATTAGCCTCCTAGGCATAATAACTTAGTTCTTGTTTCCATAAAAAATCTTAAATTAAGGTAGAGTAGCTTTTGCAGTGTAATACATCGGGCGTGCCTCGAGTTATAGATTGGTATTATGTATTATGTGTCATCATAGGTAGGCCTTTTTGGGACAATTTTGATTATGTTTAATATAAAATACTGATTCTGTGTAAATTATTGGTAGTACCATGGCTACCAAACCTACCGAAGCCTACGCACATGATACATGATCAATTTATTTATCAGCATAAAATATATAGTGATAAATATTTGATTATTTTTGACCCATATTAAAAATATTCAAAAAAATGAATGATGATGTCATTTTCACATATTTCTAGTTGAGTTTGAAGAAAACTAACAATATTTTTTGGATTCTACGGAGTCGATTTCCTATCTGTACTATTGCAACTTTTACGCATACCATTAGGGTAAATACCTATTACCCCTAAATCGCTATTTTGCCACACTGTGATATATTCCTACTTTTGTTATATCAAAATAACTCTCACTAGTAACCGCATCCATCCATTGATACAGTTAGTAAATAATAACTATAACTTGTGAAGGGGAAATATTGTCAGGTTCGTATGATGAAATTCCAAGCGATCAAAAATAGTGATCATCATAGAGATATTTCGTAATAAGCGAACTCAACTTGACACAAATCCTATGTAAGTTGTTAAATTGGGACCATGTCGTGGAAAAGTATAATTTTAAATGGAATTGGAATTATTACGTAGTATTTCATTGGGACTAACGAGGTTCGGATTAGCGAGGGCCGAGGGTACACTGTACTTTTAAACTAACCGTTAAGCACAGGATCCAACTTGATAAGAACTATGTATCGCAATAAAATCATTGTATCGAAATTTACCAGTAGCAACTTCAATTACCAAGATGCTGTACTGATCCTAACTGGAATTTTACTTTTCAGTATTTTCTAATTCTGTTACTTTCCTACTTATTTGTTATGGCAAGACCGTTTTCTGTGGCACTTGGAGTTGTAGAGTTTTGATAACGTCTACACCTACAGCGATTAGACCCACAGCCACTGGTGCAATTACAAACTAGCTGCTCTTGCCAGAGAGGTGAGACTAGGATTGCTTTCCGGAGTGTCACTATACTCTCAGGAACTTCTTCAGGTGACAGAAAATTTGATTGGGAAAATTCACATTATGTGGAAAGATAACACCTGTCTAGTGTACCAGCCTATGTACCAATTTTCTAATACCCTTCTTCAGATCGGTATGTTATCACCCCTGGAAGATTAGGGGGATCGAATGGAGACCTCTTATCGACCTCTGGAATAGGTAAGAGAATATTGTCACCAATTTCAAGTACCCTAGCCTTCTTTATTGATTGTTTTTCCATTATCTTTATCTGTTTTTCTTGGCCACGTTTAGCTGTTTTTCGGCCTTGCTCAAGTGTGGTTTCTCTCTCTCCGAGACGACACTCACACACCAAACAGGAGATCCATAATCCTCTGATCCTGCGACTGGAAATCCACATATGGTGTGAACAGGAAGCTGAAATCCAGGACATTGGTGAGCGAGAGAAGAAATTTACAACAAACAGCACAAAGAGGTTTTTGCTGACTCCCTTCTAGTCCTGAGGCTTGGGAAATCCTACTACGTACTAGTTCTGAAGTGTGAATGAATTGAGTCTGTCGAATAATGTGGATCTAAGTCACAGGCGAGGTGAGTACAGTCAGGTTCTCTTATTATGAACGTTCAAGGGACCAAAAATTGTCTTCATAATATAGAGACTTCATAATAAGCGAACTCAACATAAGACAAACCCTATGTAAATTGTTAAATTGGGACCGTAGGGTTTGTTCATAATAAAAAATCTTCATATTAAGCAGACGAAATCTTGTTCATAATAAGCAGACCTGACTGTATTTGAATATAGAGGACTATTATTTGGGGAATAAGACGATGTAGGAATAGGTATAAACTGATTAAGAGATGATGGATTAGGGAATGTTAGTGACATATATGACTCCTGTGTTGGCCAATTACACTGATAGCAGGCTGGATTATCAATGGGAGTAATATTTATATCGAACTTGCTATAAATATTTGATTGATTAATCTCTCTCATGTATGAATCCTGAGACTCGTGGAAGCTAGCGATTTTGGGAAGTTAACGAGTTTTACATCAGGAGGTTCCAAAATGCTCTGATTGTCCTCCATCTCTTCAACATGAGCTACGAACCTGGAGGTGAGTATACATATCACAATATTCAGCTGAGTTTATAGTGTATTTTTATTGGTGTCTCAAAATTAGTGCCTAACAGTGGTGGGCAGTGGCGGCGCTAGCCAGCCGCCACTTGTGTGGCACAATTTCGTCACAGGTGGGGCACAGGCTATTAAACTGGGGCATACTTACGTTAATGAGGTGGGGCACAGGCCCCACCTGGCCCCATCCTCGCGCCGCCTCTGGTGGTGGGTATTAAATTAAATGCAAATAATCTCGAATCCGAACGTGGATTTCTGAAGGGCTTTAAACCTAGAAGATGAGCATTAATCAATATTATCATATTATTTTAAAGCCACAAAGCATATTTAGTTGTTTACCAAGACTTCGAGTGCTGACAATAATGAAGATCTTGACAGTAAAACTACATTCGGATCGTATCGTACAATTTCGATGTCGTTTCCTATTTACTCTAATCAAAGAAAAAATGGATTGTAATTGTCTAGATCAGTGTTTCTTAACCTTTTTAAACTTCCGCACCCCTTCAGCTTTCAAATTCAACTTCCGCACCCCTTTAGCTTTCAAAATTAACTCTCGCACCCCCTGGTAAACGTAATATCGTTGATTTTTTACTATAAACAGAACTTGTACTCTTTTCCCGCACCCCCCAGAATCCTACCTCGCACCCCCGGTTGAGAACCACTGGTCTAGATACAAGAACAATGGGGACAGACACCATTATTAAAACCTCTAAATGGATGCACAAGTTTGAAGAATACAGAACGGTCTTACTAAGAATGATCAAGGAATATTTATTCTCAGCTATAATACTGATTTCATCTGGTTCGAGCAAACTCCAAAATATTGAGAATTATTTAGACTGCTTGATACTCGATTTAGTTGAATTGGATTAAATTATATTACATCCTCTTCAAAAAGAGTGTATAACCCAGTTCATATTAGAGGCAGTAATTTTTAGACACTTTCTATTTACGTTAAATCTACTTACCGATTCATTTCTTCTTCTGTTGTTACATCCGCAGCAATTTCTTCAGGGATCCCAAAGTGTTCTAAACCTTGAACACCCTGTTCTCTGCCGAAGAGGATGCGGTAAGGAGTATTGTTTTCTAGCGTGGAGTGTGGGCTAGTGTTTATAGAATATTGAGCGATGTTCACATACTTGACCCACACGAATCATTTGTTTTACACATGAAGGAACCTAATACCTTTTTAATCACTCGGTTCACTCTTTTAACAGAGCCTTGAGATTGTGGATGTCTAACCTTGTCATGAATTAGTTTACATTCTGGCTATTTCTCCCGGATCATCGTTGCAAGATTGATATTTTTTAATTCCTTGCCATTATCGCTCTGAGGATGTGTGACGGTCCAAACAGGCAGGTTATGTCCAGAAGTTGTTCGACTACTTCCTGTGCAGACTTGTTTCGCAATGGACGAAGGACAACAAATTTGGTAAGGTGGTCCTTATACACTAATAAGAAGCTGTAGCGTTTGTTGATTTCAGGAGTGTCCTGGAAATCAATTAGGTCGATTTACCTCTTGAGGCAAAGTTGAAGACTATATACGTTTACTGACTGCTCTTCAATTGTTTTGTACATATCTGTGGTTGGCACTCATTACAGGAATTCAGAAAAACTTAGAGTGATTCTTAAGGAAATTCACAATACTTTTGCTTGAGAACTGCAAATAGTCTGCTCTTCCAAGGAGCTTTCCACCCTCTGCATGATTATTCTCAAACAAATCAAAGAGTGACTCTTTGGAGACTACTCTCAACAAGTTCTGTGAGTTAGTTGCGATTTCATAGAGGTATTTGCGATAATTTAACTCTTTGACGAGGTACTTTTTTCTAAGTCTGTAGAACCTCTGGCGGGCAGCACCTTTATTGCTCGGACAAGTTGTGGAGCAAATGTTAATTATTTCAGATATTACATCTGAACTGATAAATGAATTGGGACGTTGACTAGATAGATAGTGATTGAACCTTTCACGGCGTCACATGCCAACAAGCGAATCTTCTTCTTGAACAAAGCAATGGGTTTTATTATGAAAGACCGATACTGTCTAGTTATACAGGCGGGCTGTCTTGTTTATTTCAGAACCGATTTATGCTTTCATTAACTTCAATCTAAAGATGAATAATAGCTGCTGTGTCCAATCATTACAGTCATTCACAAGTCAACATTTCTGCTTTGTAGTATACTGCTCTTAGATTTGTGTTCAGTTACGATTTGATTCAGAGTCAAGTTACATTATATTTATATTAAAATATCTCAATTCCCAAATTATACAGAGGTGTGGGGTAATTTATTAGAATTAGATTAAATATTACAAGTATATTTTTGCTCATTAAGCTAATTAGACTTTTAATTTATTTACAGTTGACTTAATAAATACCCATGATAAATAAATAAGATTGGAAAAGCATTTGAACTGCACCATAGACACTCTTTCAATTGCCTCAATATCCAAAAATGTTCGCACTACATAAAAATACATGTTAACAAATTTGGTGCTTTTATCAAACAAATGAACAATTGAATGGTTGTGCCGCTACACTAAGTCTACTTCTCTAATATTTTTCATATAGTTATTTCAGTTAAAGTCTAAATGGGGACCCTTTGTCTACAGGTGGACTCTTAGAAAGGCCAGATATGCTTACTACTTACACAGTTCATACTCCCTAATAGTCTGCTGTGCATTCATTCGCATGTGTTTGTATGGGAATTAAACCTTGTTCGCCTAATCCCTGTTTCATATTACGAGAGTCCACTGTATATTAATAGCAGGGCCGGTCCTTCCACTAGGCGAACTAGGCAGTCGCCTAGGGCGGCACAATTTAGGGGGCGGCATATTTGTAAACTGAGTGAACAATTGAAGTTCACACAACGATCACTTGCTTATGTAAATTGAAAATGCTCATTCTCTGATTATCCCACACCCATAATCCAAAACACACATCAATTAGACTTATTTTTCACCCAATTTGATTTTATAATCCGTAAACTAAATGGCCCAATTCTCTATTACTTTTTCCTCGTAAATTCCAAGTAATCAATGTTTTGTTTGTTTTTAGAATTTAGCAGGGCCATAACTTCCCAGGTTTATCAGGTTCCAATCAGGGCTTCATCTAGAGTTAGGTATCCCACAAACTAAGTATGCATAGTTGAAATTTCGTCCAACCTAATGTATTATGAACATGGAGATAGCACCTGATATTTAGTTGTTTTTTTCAAAATATTATTTTTAGGACATGTATTCGAAAATTTGAAGGGCGGCACGGCTTCAAATTTGCCTAGGGGTGCGGATTTAGAACCCGACTCAAGGAAGTTAGAAATTTGGCTTCCGCATGCACATCCGTATTCGTTGATTTGGAAAATTAGCATCCGTCCCATCCCTAGTACTTTTACCAACACTTGGAATAAAGCAAATTAATTAAATATGGAATTTGTTGACTTAACTCAAATCACCGTGAATTACATTGCTAAAATAATTACCTATTTATACAATTTATGAGATAATTTATATAGAGCTCAGCTCTAGTACAGCTTAGCTCTACTAGAGTTCAGTTTTGACAATAATTAATTGATAGACATTCAAAGTCTCATATAGTAATCATAGGCTTCGAACTTACCAATTTTTCTGAAATTCTGGGGGGGGCAGCCAGAGAACATTTAAAAGACATTTATTTTATGTTACAATTAATAAGCAAAAATCACACATAATTTTTAAATTTATAACTGAAGTGAGATGTAAATTTACTGAGAAAGCTTTATGCAACTTGGCATTTTTGGACAAATTAAAAACCTGTCATCTTCCACTGTTTCAACTAATTTTCAAGACAAATGCCAGCTGAGGGACGAAATCTGGGGCGGGCGAGACCCCCCCGCCCCCAGCAACGACGCCTATGATAGTAATCCATAAACCACCATTACTAGATTAATATTATTGAATACTGGATTATGGTTCGATAATATAGTGAGTTTGCAACTTGTGAATTCGAATAATTAAATTCGGTATACCATATGTGTTTTCCTAACTCTAAGGCTTCTATTATTGATGGAATGTTGTCCTTTAGAAATATGCAAGTATTATATACAATTAAATACACTTCGACATTACATTGTTCTGTTTGTACTCTTGGAATTTACTTTTTGGGTTATTAATTTAATTTAATTTAATTGAAAGTCTATTTCTTCTTCGTTTTGCAGAAATTGGTCCTGTGGACCAATTTATGCAAATACATTTTTTTATGCAGAATCTGTTCCCCCCTTCAAAATAAGACCCCCGAACAAGAAGAATGAGTACATCCATTACAATAAAATTATTGTGATATTTGTTCAATAATGGCTACTGAATGGATCCCTGCATCTAAGACCGTGAAAACTTGAACTAATATTTATATTTATCATCTTCTGACAATTATCTTGAATGTATAGATTGAAGATAAGCAAAGCCACTTTTCTGAGATATAACAGCAACTCCAACATTGGAAAGTAACACTATAATGATTAGTGCATGAGTTACAATCTTCCAGTATTCGAATAAACTTACTTTCGAATCTCAAAAAGTTAAATTGAGATCCCTCCAGGGGTAAACTAATTTGTTGGCAATCCAGCATCGTATTTCATTAAATTTTATACAGTCAACTCCCGTTATAACCAAGGCGGATATAACGAAGTCATTCAATAGTCCGGAAATCATTCTATCTTATTACTTTATTAAAACTTCAGTTACAACGAAATGGATATAACTAAATTCCGCTTATAACAAGTCTTTGAATCCCATATAGCCTCTAAGCTATTGAGTTTACTCCGGGTATAACGAATTCTGCATACGTATAACGAAATGAAACTACTGTCCCGAGCACTTCGTAATAACGGGAGTTGACTGTACTTTTATCCATTTGAATAATTCTTTGAACATCAGTAGATATTGAAATTGAGGCTAATTTAATTGAGTTTGAGAGAGTTTGCATAAATAAGCCTAGCGCAGATTTTAAATTATCAACGGAACATGTCACATGTGTTTACCAGGGTCATTCCATTGTATTCTCATTCCCAATTGACACAATTATCTTCCAACTACTTTTAAGGTGAAGGGCAAGTTTCTAGCAACACTGCTTGCTAAGTCTTCATGAATCTGAGATTTATCTGCATCACATAACAGTTGTTGGAAAATAGGGAGAGAATCTTGGTAGAGTAGTTCATTCTCTCTTGACCCTAATACATGGGTGGGAAAATTACGGCCCGCCTACGATATTTAACCGGCCCGCTTGACCTCAACAGAAGTCCATATTTTTGGTAGTCTAGGCCACATAAAGCATACCTGCCAACCTATTTGAATCATATCCCTATACACATAGGCGTCGGACCCACCCGGTCACCCGGCATGGGCCGGGCAGCCCGAAGGGTTTACCCGGCTCTACCCGGCCCATGCCCGGCCCATAGTTGTGTTAGTGATGCCGTGAATGTAGCGGCCCCAGAATCGATTGGGCCGGCACCGGAGCCTTCGGGCCGGGTGGCCCGAAGGGCCCACGGGCCCATTTCCGACGCCTATGCCTATACAGGGCTCCAATTTCCCCCTGTACATTGGCCAAAATTCCTATACATCCCCAAAAATATCTCGCTCGCTGCGCTCGCTCGTCCAGGGATTTACTATACACTTTAATAAATATAGAAACAACGTGCCGCCTTTATGTAGTCAATGCAGAATGCATGGCAGATATACTATCACTCCTGTAGACATTTTAGGCATTATTTACTCATAATTAGTAAATTAAAAATCCCTATATAAATGGAATAAATCCCTGTACGCCTGTATAGAATGGCCAAAATGGTTAAAATTCTTTTACTGTGCAGGGATCCCTATACGATTGGCACGTATAATATAGTTTATCATAATTATTCCAAGATCACTATTGACAGATGAATACCTTTCTCAGCTTATGTGTATTGCTACTTCAGCCAGAGAACCAAATTTTGATAAACTAATAAAAACGCAGGATCAACTGCACAACTCCCACTAGTTCTTTATACTTCCTAATATGTCATTAAATTAGTTTATACTTCTTCAGTATCATAGTTTATTTCCCATTAATGCTACTGCAAATCAAATAAAAAATGAGTTAAATAGGAAATGTTCACTCTCAAGCCCGAAACGCTATGACATTTAGCAATTTTGGCCCGCGGACTAAAAAGTTTGCCCACCCCTGCCCTAATGTGATGAAAATTTGAAGTCTTCAGCAGTGAATTGGAAAATTGGAATTTTTATATACCACTCGCTTAAAACTTTCAGAAATTTCCAAGCTGGTTTCACGATTATTAAAATCACAGTTTCTTCGTATGCTGGCGGATAGTGTTCTTTTTCCCTCCAGCAAATCTCGGAAATACATATCGCGTCTCTTTTGACTTTTTCATGAAAGGGTGAAAGTGGTGTATTGGTTCGAATAGATTCAATCACTTATGATGTGCCTACATAGATAAGAGTTGATCCATTATCTCTGCTTTAGTTAGTTTGTCACTTGTACTGTTTTAGATTTGAAAACTTGCAATGTAATCATAGGCGCAAAGTACGGTGGTGCAGGTGGTGCTAGGTCCACCTGTAGTTTGTATTGAGGTGCACCACTGGCACTTTTGGCTACAGGTCAAAAGTTTGCGCCTATGAATGTAATATAGGTTTATGTATGGGCCAATCCACTTGTCTTGTAACTTTCCCCCTTGGTTCCTTATTTTGGACATATTTTCAATGAATACTTCTAATTTAAATTCTAAAAATCTAATTTGCAGAAATTGGTCCCACCGGGAACCAATTTCTGCAAAACGAAGAAGAAATAGACTTTCAATAAATTAAATTAATGACCGAAAAAGTAAATTCCAAGAACACAACAGAACAATCTGTGTCGAAGTGTATTCAATTGTACGTATATGATTACTTTGATATTTATAAAGGAGAACATTACATCAATATTAGAAGCCTTTGAGTTAGGAAAACACTTGGTATACCGAATTTAATTATTCGAAATCCAAAGTTGTAAACAGTACTAAACATACAATATTATCGAACCATATTCCATCATTCAATAATATCAATCTAGTAATAGTGGTTTATGGATTACTATATGAGACTTTGAATTGAATCCCTATCAATTATTATTAGTCAAAACTGAACACTAGTTGAGCTGAGCTCTATATAAATTATCTCGAAATTTATTATCTATACATAATTATGAATGGCTTTAAAGTTTAAACTCAAGATGGTTTAAGATAGAATGAAGCTTGAAATTTATCAATCGTTCCTTTGTCCCGTATCAACTTGATAAATGGGTGTAAAGACCATGAGGCGTTCACGACATGTCGAAAAATCCCAAATTGTAGCCTGTGCCGAAAGTATTTCCCCTTGGAGGGACTACTACTAACCCAACCACCAAATGTAGTGCGTCCAAAGGGAAATGCGTCGGCACAGGCTGCAATTTGGGATTTTTTTATTTGATTATCAGGAGGATTGCAATGGCATCAGCCCGAGGATAATAGAATTTGAATTTCGAATGAAATCTGTTTGGGGAATTTCTGCTTGACCATAGAAAATCCCCGACGTTCACTAGAAGTAACGTTCTCATATCAGATCTAATCAACTTATATTCACCATATCTGTACACAGCGTAAATTTCCAACAATTTGATATATTACATAACCATATTTGGAATAATTTTCCAAAGCAACGCTTAAATGTACAAGTAATTCTTTCTCAAATTGTGTCCCTATCTATTCGATTGACCCCTCCACTCTGCTAGCTTGACAACATTATTCTAGATCGACTGTAAATCTCGAAATATTTTATCGATTCACGTTATAGATCTCTGCTATTAAAACACAAGACTGTATATCCAGTGGCGCAAACAGGGGGAGCGAGGGGGGCGTGCGCCCCCCAGTAAAGTTGATGGGGGAAACATTTATGATCGGGTATTACCATGCCCTCTGGATAGAAAATAAAATGTTCAATATAATATAGGATAGTAAATACACGTATATTTCATTCAATACAAATCTATATCTGGAAATCTCGCAAACAAATTTTTTTCTGGTGATCAAGCCCCCCGACCCCCCGAAGGTCACTCGCTACTTGTAAAACTTTGCGCCCATCTATACTTTTAAAACACAAGGCTGGGTATGTGGGTATGTGCTATATTTGTTTGTATGTTACGAGTTGATTGAATTAAGTGGACGATTTCAAAATGTGATTTTGACATATAGGGGTAACTTTTGGCACCCGCCAACAAGTTGAGGTTTCCACTCAAAATTTCTCACACCTCGACAAGTTATGACGTCATTGTCACATTTCGTGAACCCTGAAAATTAACTTAATCGCACATAATTCGCGCCCTTCAAGAGAGAAACATCTGGAAATTTAATAGAACATGTTCTTTAATGATGCCGACATGTTGGTTGCACCAGATTGCCAATATACTTACTCAATATCGCATGATGACGTAATCAATAAAATTTCACAATGTTAAATTCGACTATTTAGGCCTATTTACGCTTTATAATCAATGTTAGAAGTGTATAAACTACACATCAACCGCGAATGTATCATCCCATTGCTGCGTTATTCCACATATTGAGGTTTGGTGATTTAATCTTGACATTAATTCCAAAATAGCATACATTGACTGATACAATTCGTGCTTTAGGTAAATTTAAATCAATGTTGTCTAAGAAGATTTATTAAGTGGTGATGAGAAATGGATTTAGGTCAGAGTTGTTTGATTGATTTCAATAATTTTTATTAATAAAATCATGATTTACATAAAAATATCCGATTTTTTTTTTAAATCAGATTTTTTATGTCTGTTGTTTTTGCGAAAAGAAAAGAATACATTGATATAATTTGATAATGAGTAATTATCAATGTAATTATTCTATTAGCCAAATAATATACGCCAGTGTGATATAGATTGCAAAAAGACAATTAAAGTCAAAATTCTGATTTAGATAAAAAAATCGGATTTTTTAGATTTTTTTTAATCATGATTTTTATCTACCCTAAAATTTTAGGACTAACATCTGATAAAATTCAATAATTTTTAATACTTTATACGTACATTAATTTCCCAATAACTTTGCTGATTTTCAACCAACCGGCTAACTTGTTACTAGAATCTCTAGCCGTTAACTGAAGTCAGAAACGGTTAACCGAATCCAGCCTTATTAGCAACCAGAATTAGTCCCAAACACGGGGTTCTATTAAGCGAACTCCAGTCTCCACTGTATATTGATTTACAGTGGAGTCAACGAATAACGGACACTTTGGGAACATGGCTTTAGTCGGTTGTTTATAGATGTCCGCTTCTCGGGTGCTCGTCCTTATCTATATGAAATCATCCACATAAATCATTTTGAATGCAGTTTACATGTGTTTATTCCTTGAGGTTGAAAAGTCACAGGAGAAAGTCACAAGTGTTACTTTAGAGTGATTATATTGAGTGATGAGTCTCTTGCTAACATAGCTAATATTTTTAGTTGTAAATCTAGATGTAAGTGGCGAGGGCATAAATGTGGGGGGAGTTGACTCCCTTCAATTGGCTAAATTTTCGCCTTTTTTCATAATAATACATAATCTAAATAAGAAAATAATATTAAAATATAAATTAGACGATTGTTTATATTCTAGTTTGTATTAGTAGATATTCAAAAATCAAAAACAACCTTATTTGGCATGAGCATCGATTAGAAGCTGTGTACATCCCTGTTTAGATAGATGAGAAAATTATTTAATTGATGACGATTAAAAATTTCAAATAGAGTTCAATGAACTACATTGCATAACTCAGTTACTCCAGTAATCGATTTTAAATATAATTAACAATAAAATAAAATAATAATTGATAAAAAGTAGGGTATAAATTCATATAGGGTGAATATCATCACTAAAGGTTGATAATACTATGGTATTTTGAAGTTTTTCCCCTGAACATGATTCCTTGAGTCCTTCAGAACTCTTTTTCTTTCTTAAATTTGATCTTACTCTCAAGTCAAAAAATATATAAGATACAAGAGCGACAAAAATAACAATTTCAAAAATTAGCATCTGCATATATAGATTAAGTAAAGGATTGTAAAAAAAAGAAATAGTCAACGATAACGATTCAAAAAATTTATATAAACTAACTGCTGGAGCGGATAAAGATTTTTCATAAGCTAAACTAATACTGGAGTAAATAATGGATTTAATAATACTATCTGAGAAACCCAATAATATAGAGCAGAATAGAGCCACATACACATTGGAAGGCTTGATCAACTCACCGTCAAGTAACTGGAAACGAGTATTAGGCAAGTTGCAATAGGATGGCATATTGTAGTATATTAATATTGATGCAATAGAAGCAATAAATACAGATATGAGCAACATCGATTTACGAGCAAATTTATACCTAGACAGACGCCCGTTGATAGCAAATATAGAACTACCTATTACTCCTCCAATTCCTGAAAGCAAAAGCGATAGAGCTGCGAATCCAACTCGGTAATTCGGAGCTTGAACTGTCCCGAAACAAGTTGCATACACACCACCAGCATAAATGTTAACACTAAGACCGGAAACATAGAAAATAGGAAATAAGAATAAACTTTCTATGCGAATGGATACACGAATTATATCCAATATACCACTGAAAAAGTCCTTGGAATAATGATGTACATTACCTCGGCATAAAGTTTTGTCTACTTCAGTATTTCTATTTCGCTGAAGTGGGACAATAAAAAAGAAAAGGAATACGCCTATCAATCCGAGACAAGTCAGAAAGGAAAAAATAATATAGCGATGAAGATATGAAATTTCAATAGAATTACCCAAATAAAGAAGTACAAATAAATTGCCAGGAATGAAATTGAATAAAAACACAGCAGTAAAAATACCACTGTTACGTTCGATAGTCTCATTATTAGAATTATCTAATAACAGTGTTCCTTGTGAAGTCCATAGAACGGCTGCTCCTACACCAATCACACAAGCCATTATATATAGAGTGTATACCAAAGGGTATATATACACTGCAACAAATAATACATACGATAATCCAGATATTATAAGGCCCATTTTAGGTCCCAACAACTTAACAATCCCGGGAGCAAATATATTTGAAATGGTAAATATTACATATACAAGTAGCAAGGTGTAATATCCTATGTTTTCGACAAAGAAGTTTTGAGTCGTATTTGTGGGGGGAAAAGCTGTTTTTAGTGAAGAAACCGAAAGAGCTTGAGTCGTACTGAATGCCATAAATAAAAAAGCGAATGACATCCCTAAAATGAATACATTGTATATTTCTCTGGTTATATATTTCCATGGTTTAAAGACAGAGCACATGAGAATAGGAAATAATAGTTAGAGATATATCTATAAAAAGTAGCATGATGAAATAAGTCAATTATTAACTCTAAATGTTTGTTAAAATGTATTTTGGGGTGTATTTGTCTGATGAAACCCGTTTTAGTTTTTTTTGGAACATATTGGCACTAAATAGACCAATAATAAGGAGAAAACTTAATAAAAAATCTATAAAAATATAATTGGGGGCCTGTACAGGGATTTGACTCTAATAGGTTGGCAGGTATGAGGTATTAAATTTTCGTTTTAAACTCTGATAATGTGGGAGTTATAAGAAATTAGGTACATTTTAATAGTCAACTCCGCTTAATAGAGTCACCTCGGGACCAGGTTGCTTTGACCCCGGAGAAATCTAATAACCGAAAATATTTAATTAAGTCAACATGTAATTCCGTCCCATAAATCCTGCAAAATTTCTACCCTATTAAGCAGTGAAATCTATTATCCGGTGGCTCTATTAAGCGGAGTTGACGGTACTTTAAAAAATGCGACAATTGCATGGTATGTGTGAATTTTACTTCAAATCATGAACCTGTCCGATCAAGAAACGAAATACCCCTGAATTCCAAAATAAGCCCTGAGGATCCTCATTCGATTTTGTAGATACAAAAGGGATACGGACTATTCGGTACGCGGACATTTCGGTACGGACAATTCGGTCCATATTGTAATATTGATGTAGATTTCAATAAGTTTTTCCTAAACGGGAATTCCATAAAACTTGAATATTAGTAACATTAATCCATGTAAATTGACAATTTAATAATCTTACAATGGCATCATTATTGTTCATTGTTCTAGGTAGGTGGTAAAGACAAACCAACAAATATTGGCGAATTATCGAATGCCAGTAGGTGATAGGTATTTTGTTTTTTTCCACCTTGAGTAGATATAATTTGGAAAACTTATATAAAGTAAATATTTTGTTCACAACATGTTTCGTATATTTACTCCAACATAATCCAACATACGTTTCTTATGGAAAGCCAACCTGAATTTAAACTGATTAAGTCGTGCAGAGACAGACTAAAGGAGAATTAACTCACTGGCAGCGAGAAAAAAAAGGAGAGTTTAAAGCTAGATTACATACAAAGAAAATGGCAATAGTGAACAGGGTTGCCAACTTTTTTTAAGCCCAAAGCGTGATATTTTGTCCTTAATTTTAAAAAAGCGTGAGGAATATAGTATAAAGCGTGATATTTTGGCTGAAAAGCGTGATAAATTATTTTTCACTTCAGAAAGCAGTATAATAAGAGTTTATTTTGCCTCGCCCATGAATTTTATGCTACCTATCTATTTTGATAAATAATGCGAATAATTACTAAAAAAACTAACATGAGTAATTATCTATTGTAATGCAAAATAATAAAATCTACTAATTCAAGACTAATAGTACTAAAATAGTTCATACTAAGCTAGTGCTCCTCGTTGTATTCTTTAGTAACTTTTTGTGACCTTATAATCAAATCGCACTACGTTTTTGACAATTTTACCATTTTATAATAAAGCGTGAGATTTCGAATCTAAGCGTGAGAGCGGGAGATTTTAAAAAAAGCGTGAGATTCACGCCTAAAGCGTGAGAGTTGGCAACCCTGATAGTGAAGCGAACAAATAAACACCTCCATGGCCCCGACTATCATCTAGTTACCTGTATGGAAACCAAAATAGGGATTAAGAGGAAGGCCCAATATAACAAAGCTACTACCCACCAAATTATTTGGGGAAAGTTTTGACAGTTAGTGTAGGTGCAGCAACTAAGTTGCACAAATTAGAAAGCATCAAACGTACGATACGTCGTCAGAGACAAGTCACAATAATGTGCACCGCAACCAATAAGTCTATAAGATCTTGAAATCCCTGAACAATACAAGAGAAGAGTTAAAGGAGATTAATTCCTCCTTTTTGATTCAAGACCCGAATTTCACCGTATTCTAATTTTTGGGACTCATCAGAATGTTGAAATGTTAAATGGTGCTCAGTTTTGCTGGCTGATGGCACATTCAAAACTGCTCCTACGCACTTTACACAACTCTATGTGATCCATGCATTACGTGGTGGACGAATCCTTTGGAAGATGGTCATCTACTACCAAGTTTGTTCGTGTTACTCGCAAACAAAATAGAGGCGACATACATGGGATGTGGAGCAAATTTAAATCCTTTGTCCTGATGCTCTGCCCACTCATCTGATAGTAGATTTTGAAAAAGCAGTTATCAACAGTTTCCAGCATTTCTGGCCAACCATGAATAACAAAGACTGCTTCTTTCATCTTACCCAAAATATTTGGCGTAAAGTGCAAGCTGAAGGCATGCAAGCACAGTACAACATTGATGAAGACTTTGCTCTGAGGATACATTTCCTACAAAGTCTTGCTTTTGTCTCGCCTTTCGACGTTCGTCAGTATTTCGAAGCTGTGATTGTGCATTTACCAATGCCGCATCCAAAGAATTAATTTTATAATTTGATCGCACCTAGATAGGGAGTAGAAGACCCGGTGGCAACCATCAATATCGGATCTATCCAATTGAAATGTGGAACCATGAAGTCCTTCAGGGAATTCCTAAAACAAACAACGCAGTCGAAGAATGGCATAGATGATAGATCATATATGCGACTGTCGGATGCTACAATCCAAATATTTGGCGTTTATGAATACATTGAAGCAAGAACAGGGGCTTGTAGAACTCAAACAAGCATATATATTGCTGGAGAAAAGCCTTCGAAGCGACAGAAAGATAAAGACAATGCGGAAGGACTTAAAAATCTAATTATTAGCTATCTACATAGAGAGCCATTTGAATTCATACGTGGCGTGGCGCATAGAATTGGTATGTACGTTACATGGGTTCTTATTTACTAATACTACCTATTGTAATCATAGGCGCCGAATGTGGGGGGTCAGGGGGGGTTACACCCTCCCTGGTTTTGTCAGGGAGGGTTTCACCCCCACTGGCTGAGGAAAGAATCAGGAAGGGTATTATGGGTATACCCCTCATGTTCAGGGAGGGTATATTAGAAATATTCTTTATTGTTAAAGTATAAAACATACACGTAAACCCATTGAAAATTATAATTCCAAGAGGAGTTTTTCTAAATAACATTGGATGATTTATATATTTATGCCAGTCAAAAAAATAATGATTTTAAGCCACCATAGCAGTGGCGCAAACAGGGGGGTGCGCGTCCACCCCGTAAATTGAAGGGGACAACATTATTGGTGCGGTGTTACCGTGCCCTCTGAATAAAAAATACAATGTTCAATATAATTTAGTATACAGTGGAGCCTCCCATAACGGACACTCCAAATGGACAACCCTCGTGGCACGGATTTATTTATTTAGCATACAGTACCCGGACAAAAGTATTCGACCACCGAACATTTTCCCATTGAAAATAGTACTATAGTAGGTCTAATAATATTGTTCAATGTATTAAAACATTATGACATACTGCTATTTTGATTTCAGATTCGTATTCTACGCATGCTAATTACCCATTTTAGATTCTTTCAAATTGATAACATATTAATTTGGCTGAAATTATCATCAAATGGCAACATGTGCCACCTGTTCCCATCTCTCCCATAGTGGCAATTTGGGAAAAGTGGTATATATTGTCACAGGATGATAATTTTTAACCGAATAGAAAAGGGATTTAATTGAAAGCTTCTACAATTGTTAATTCGAATGCGCAGAATACGAATTTGTTATCGAAATATCAATATCTCATGTAATTTGAAAACACAATCTTTCATTGTTCAACCTAGTATAGTACTATTTTCAATGGGAAAATGTTGGGTGGTCGAATACTTTTGTCCGGGTAGTGTATGTCTAATAGACAAGCAACCTCTAAATAGCGGACAACCTCTAAATAACGGACAACGGTTCCAGTCCCAAGGTGTCCGTTGTTCAGAGGCTCTACTGTAGTAAATTATACGTATAATTCATTCAAAACAAATAGATATCTGGGTATCTCGCAGTACATTTTTTTCTAGGTTGCTTGCCCCCAGAATATCCAAAGGATCGCTCGCAACGTTCGCTCCGCGCGCACCCCAATTTTAATCTTATACTTGCAAACTTTGCGTACATGCACCATAGGAATCGGTTTTTTGACCTTTCACATATAAATGTAGAGTTACACCCCCCTGGCGCTGGAGAGTTTCGGCGCCTATGATTGTAATCATGCATCACATTACTTCAATCTCTCTAGTCCATTATGATATTTCTTGTTAATTCAATATTTACAATTACAATTATATATCAAAGAGCTACAGTAGAGCCTCTGAACAACGGACACCTTGGGACCGGAACCGTTGTCCGTTATTTAGAGGTTTGCCGCTATTTGGAGTGTCCGTTATGGGAGGCTCCACTGTATAATCAATATTACAATATGTACCGAAGTGTCCGCGTACCAAATTGTCCTGTACCGAAATGTCCGCGTACCGAATAGTCCGTATCCCGATACAAAGATATATCTATATATCAGTAGAGTATACACAGAATATGAGAATGTTTTAATAATGATTAACAATATTAAACAAAATACAGCTGTTAAAATTTATAATACGTACATGGGAGAACATTAAGAATTCACAACCATAGTTAGAAAAGTAATGTTTAAAAAGGAAAGAATGTGATATCAAGTTCGAAGAAAATAAATATATCCTGATTAAATAGGATAATACCTTGATAAAATAGGGTAGTAGCCTGATAAAATAGGGTAATACCCTGCTTAGAAATGTATACTTACTTTCTCAGACTCTAGCAATCAATTATGACTGCATATATCTAAATGAAATCCCAACTACTATCCTATCAGGGAAAGTTCCCTAATTGTTAACTCAAGTCAGATCAGGTCCCATACAAGGTGGTGGCATGTCGCAATAAATGATGACGCGGATACAAATTCAACTTCGGGTCTACAAATGAGGTAGAGCTTAGCTCTAACTTCCTAGAAATATTTTTCTCTATTTTAAATATATATATATTATGTAGCTTAGGAACAACATTTTAGCATCAATGATCATTCAAATTCTAGGTTCTGTCACTTTAACACAACTAAATCAAATATTTTGCTAAAGTGGGTGGAACATTTTTTAATTCAAAAACTAACAAACGAATTCGTTTGAAAGTTTAAGCAAATACCGTATGAAGTTATTTTTTCTGACTCCGCCATTACCTAAACACTATGTGTCGTTGTGCCAGACATTTTGGTTGATATACCACCTAGAAACAAAATCTCAGCGGCTTTGCACATCTCTCAGAGAGCTCTTTCATCTCAATGTAGGGATTTCATTTATAACATTTAGTTATAATTTTATGAATATTTTGAAAAGTAATATTGTCACAGTTGATGATGAAAATTGGACTCATGTGTGATAAATGCTGTACAATCATATGATAGATTAGAAGACTCTCGAGGCAATAAAACAGGAATCAAGTCTTAATTAAGTTTATGTAAATCCTTAAAAAATATAAATAGCATTATGTATTCCTTGCCATGCTATCTGTATTGACAACATGAATGCAATGTCTTAGTGTAATTCCAATTACTATAAGCGTATAGGGATTCCCAGACGAGCGTACGAGAAAATATTTTGGGTGCCCAGAGATTTTTATAGGTTGGCAGGTATGACTTTTAACCGGACTTTAATCGGAATCCGGGTAACTCCTCAGGGCCGACAGGACATGTCCGGGTACCCGGGTGCTTTACGAAGCCTATAATAGTACGTTAAGGCATAGCCTACTATATAAAGGCCATTTCACTGCTTTGGACCAGGGATAAGTTAAAGGCGGGTTTATTTTTCTAACTGTAACCAATTACCTGATTAATACTAGACTCATTATATCAACTACACATATCAAAGTTTTATATATGGGTCATAGTTGTCTACCAACATAATTTCAAGCTCAAGTATTATTATTACATGCAAACTAGATAGTATAATTATGAAAACTAAGCAAATATTTAGAGGAATCTCTCATGATTTTCTTTGGGGTAGGTAATAGGAACAATAATACAATATGGTTCTTTGCCTTGTTGCTGTTAAGTACAATTGGCTACTGTTGTTAAAATTAAAGTAATAAATTGATTTTCCTTCTGTACTAAGCAATCTATACACTCATCAACGAAGTCTTCGCACTTTTCACTATCGAGTTTTAGGAGGGGGAGTTGCTTGAATCCGATCGAAAACATAATTGTAAACACTTTCCAAGGTGTAAATACCACATTTAGCACGTAATTGGAAGGGCCATTTTAAGCAGCCACGATCAAAAAGGCCAATCAAAAGGCAAAAGTTAAAATTCGGGTCTTCAATTTCCATTCAATTCCGTATATTTTCAGTGAGTACTGAACAACGATCGGGGTACAAATCTGAGATTTTAGACAATTTCCTTAATAAGAAAGGCAGCATATTCTCCGATAAATGCAAGAGGTTGTCTTGTGTATGAATTCAGGAAAAATCTTCAAAAGAGTGGCCACAGACATTATGTGTGAAATCACAATTCTCCAGATGGCTGCGATAAAGATAATTTTCATGGGTTTCGAAGCTGCTGATAAATTCCATAAACGAATCTCTATCTTTATGGACATAATCTTTCCTATTATACAACTTGAGAATATTAGACTGTTTAAGTGCCCTCTCATTTTCCAGGACTTGACGAACCAATACATTGTAGTTTTACATCTGGAATCTCGTTCCTTGAGACGAACTCCCTTCCAAGAGTGTTGATTAATCAATCAATGTCCATATCTATCGGTTTTCAAACATCCAGCTGATTGAGAGATTCGCAAGGGTTCCACGATTATAACACTCTAACTTGAAGAAACTTGTCAATAGTAATAATGTTTTGGACTGAAATGACAATATTTGATGTCTTATTGACAATATAAATGTGGTATCAAGGTGCCAAAAAACAATCCTTGGAGATCTTAATGTCAGATGATTTAGAGACAGTGAATTTTCTCTGTTCTTCTTCGTACAAGTCAACACTCTGTTTCATTGCCTATATACAATAACATAAAACAGGTTAAAATACAAAACTTTTACATTTAGCACAACTTGACATACTTGGAGTCTTGGATCTGTAAATCATGCTCCTTTTGTCTCTATCAAGCCGCTGATACTTGATAGTGCAGTGTGGTTAAGACGATCAGGGCCACCAGGAAGGTATTTAGGTACTGCGCTTTACTTCAATGTAAATATTATTGGTCGTATCTTCGTTTGGCCATCATGTCAAGATAAGTTTGTGTGTCAATGATATCATCAGGATCAAAGTGTTTAGCACAAACGAAAATGTTTCCAGTGTGTGAAGATCTAGCATATAATTACATAATTACGTATGATTAATTAAAGAGCATCCTTATATGTAGACGGTCTATATAAAAAGCCCATACAAATAAGCCAAAAAATTGTCGACCGTCTATAAATTCTGTAGACCAAACCCCCTGCCGTCTATGGGTATTACTAATGTATATGTAAGAAAACCTGGTCTAGAAATATACGGTCTACATATAAGTTATTTATTAATTAAAGTATGTAAGTGATGTTAAGCTTAAAGGAAAACTGGTAAGTAATTAATTAAGCATGTCCAACTATATCATATCATATCATATATATCATATATATCATATACTCACCATCTCTATGCAGAAAACGTTTTCATTTATCATTTATATCTTGCGGCCCAGAAGGAAGTGAAATACTGCAACACCACTATGGTCACTATAGTATCCAGTAGCACATCTGGGAGCAGAACAAGTGTTGGGCATGAGTTCAGGATATAAATAAACAAGGAGCTAGCATTATAAAGGCAAAGTATGATTGAATTAAAGAGAATCTGTAATTAGAATAACTAATATTGACAGACGAATCTCGTTAACTATTTTTCTAAACCAGAAAAGCATTTAGAGTTTTAATCAAAATATGTATATTTACATTATGGGTATACAAGAAAATCGCCTTCATCTTATCCCTGGTCCAGGCGCATTTGGCTCAGTGAAATGGCCTTATGTTTAGTAGGCTATGGTTAAGGACATATTTTTTACAGGATTAGATCACCAAAAATTTGTTTCGCAAAATTCCCTCAAAAATTAATCTTCCCACAAATCTTCAGGCGAATTATTTAAAAAAATACGTAAATATTACACAACATTGTACAGTGCTTATGGTTTATAAAACAATGTTATATCTAATAGAATATAGTAGAGTCGCTTAATTGGATCTACTGGTTAATCGGGACAACCGCTCAATTTGGATAACTCCCCAAGAACAAAATCTTTTCCATAGAAGCTAACACTAAAAATTTCGGTTAACTGTGTTAAAACAGGGCTTTAAAAACATGATAATTCGAACGAAAATTGACGATTACGTCATCAAATGATGACATATTTCAATTCTGAAAGGTTCTATATATCATATTCGGATGTTCTCATATAGTTACAAAAACATATTCAGGTCTAGCATTACTAATAATTGAGATAAAGAAGTGCCCTCTATTTTACAATGGCCTTCGACAGTATCCATAGTCCACATTTTGATAACACTGAATAGGCCTTATTATAACGTAGGTCACGCACCTATTTTTCACCATATTGCGAGGTAAATTTTAGAATTACAAATTCAATATAATCTGAACCAGTGGCGGCGCTAGCCAGCTTCCACTGGTGGGACACAATGCGTCAAAGATGGGTCACAGGCTATTAAACTGGGCACACTTACATTAATGAGGTGTGGCACACTTAAATTCAGGTGGGATACAGGAACACCTGGCCCCACTCTCGCGCCGCCTCTGATCTGATTCTGAACCACCATAGTAAAATATGAAGTTCTTTATCATACAGTAGAAAAATTCAAGGATCGGGGGATATTTCTGTATGGGGATCTGGCAGGTTGGAAGCACCAGATTTCCCGCTCTGATAACTTCTCCCAAACAATCGAATACTCGCTGTCCTCTTTTTTGAAGCTTCATTAGTGAATCAAGTCTTCTCTTCTGTTTAGCCTGTTAACGATTGAATCAAAAATGTAAGAGCTGAATCAAAATTAGTTCGTACGTGACGTAACAATCCCATAAATTGGTATACTTGTGTCTCATTGTATGTTGTGTTATCATCTAAAACTAGCGCGCTTCGCTTGCTAGGTCGCTTCGCGGCAGAACACAACCACACACCAACCGCTTCGCGGTTGATGTGTGGTTTATACACCTCTAACATTGATGAACATTGCTTTACTTAAAACTTTACACAGCTTTCAAAAAAACTAAACAGTTAGCATTATTATTATTATTATTCTACAAACTTCGTCAAAACAATCTACAGTTCCAGACAGGCTCACATGGCAACAAGATCAAAGTCTCAACAAACTCAGGAGTACTATTTAAATATTCTGGATAGTTAGCGCAGATATTGTTAATTCGTTAGCGACTTTCAAAACCAGTTTGACGTTTTGACTCTCTATGCTAGACGGAAAACAGGATTTCATAGTCAATTCTGCCATAATTTAACATTAGCAATGTCTACAGTGATGATAGTAATTTGGAAATATATATATACTAGCCGAAAAGTCGCCCTCTGGCCTGGGCGGCGTTTTTCTGCTAGTTTACTACACTTTTCTGCTAGTTTTTCTAATTGTATATACGCGGGTTCCACAAAAGGTGTTAGTTCCAGGATTACACAGCATTTTGTGTTTACGAATTATTATGCATATATATAAGCTTATTGTTAAAGGTATAATCCTATTGACTACTGCCAAATGGGGTATTTATCCTATTGTTTACTAGCAACTGGGATACTAATCCTATTGGTTATTGCTAACTGGATTATTATTAACTGAATTATTGTTTCTACATTTGATATTGCTTCCCAATCCTAAACCCCTTCCGTTTTCCGAAATATTGGGACGCACATTGATTTATGGCGACTAATTCGTTCCACTGGCTAGTTAATTTATTAAGGAAGATTGACTTTATTGAGAGCTTTAGGATATACAACATTAATCGTCTTGCCATCCTTCGCTAATATGTGGAGATTTGAGCTGGATCCAACTCGAGAACACCCAACATATAGTTGTCCATGCATTAAACATCCCGTTTCCTGGTGGAGACAAACTACCTTTAAAGATTGGCCTTGAGATTTGTTGATGGTCATAGCAAAACTTAATTTAACCGGAAATTGAAGTCTCTTGAATTGGCATATCCACTGGCAAGAGTGGAATTCTTGGGATGAGGACATCTTCTCCTTTGGCTGGTCTCGTTAGAATTGTGGCTTCAAATACGTGAGGCGTCATAGATTTCACTGAAAGTCGCGTACCATTACACAATTTTGGTGCATCTAAATTTCGAAGTAACATTATTGGTGCTCCAATCTTGAGTACCAAGTGGTGTGGTGGTAACCCTGGTGGATCCAATGAATTGAGGAATTCTGCTGGATATTGGACAGCATTATTCGCATCAACAACGGTATCTATGGACTTGTACACTATTTCTGTTCTGGGTAGTTGCTTTAGTAAAGAGATGTTTATTATTTCAAATTTGTCATTTCTTGGTGCAAGAATTGCTCTCTCGCACAGCCATTTTTTATCCTGATAGTGTTGGATGATGTTTGGATAAACCATATTCTTTAGCTCTTCTCCTGTATGGACAATGCTACCACTACCTGCTGGCAGGATAATTTGACCTTTAGGGTCAAGTGGTAGAGTACCATTCCCAATTTGCAAGAGAAGTTCAGAAAAGTGAGCAGCACCAACATCAGATTGCAAGTGTACTCGCATGTTTGTAGTCAATCTTAATTTTTCAACATGTGCCAAAGGTAAGATGCTTTCAGGCATGCATTGAGTTCATCTGTTGGTGTGCTCCGTGGAATTACTGGTAATGTTTTGGCGAAAGTCACCTGCTATTACCAAAGTTACACCACCAAACAAAAGGTTGTTGTTGCGTATGTCTTGCAAAGTTCTGTCTAAAGCCTCAAATGCACTCTTATGTGACATGGTACATTCATCCTAGACTATAAGGTGACATTTTTGCAGGAGTGTTGCAGAACCAGATCCCTTTTTAATGTTGCACATTGGAGTTTCATTGTGAGACAGGTTTAGAGGCAATTTAAATGCAGAATGAGCAGTTCGTCCTTCCTCCAATAAAGTTGCTGCAATGCCTGAAGATGCTACTGCAAGCGTATCTTGTTCTGGCTTCTAATCTTTGCCAAGAGAAGATTGATGAGAAAAGTCTTGCCAGTTCCACCCGGGGCATCCAAAAATATTATGCCTCAACTCTCTTCCTGAACAGTTAGTCTCATCCTATCATATGCAGCGGCTTGATCTGGCACTAACAGAGGTTCATTACCCTGAATGTATGACTCCAATTGGTCAATGCAGTAATTCGTTTCTTTCAAGATTTCTCGATTGGCAATTGGGGCGTTGGTGCGGACTGGAGACGGTAAGTCAAACTCTTGTAGGGCTTTGCCATGTATTTACAGGACCAAATATTCTAGCAATATCAAAGCCCTGTTGTAGATGTCATCAGTGTAGTTTATTTCAACAGTACGATTATTCTGGTGGACTTGACGGTGTACATTTCTGAAAGACTGTCCTTATGATTTTCCCATAGTTGCTTTGGGTTTGATAGTCCACATGTTGCTAACATGATGGCGAACAGGTATCTAAGCTTTGTCGAAGAATCAGTCGTAGCAGCTTCTGATAAGGTATCATTCCAATGAGAATCGTATTCCAACAAACCCAATACGTTGCATGCTGCTCTGTAAGTTGGATAAACATGACCACTCACAGTTCTCAATTGTTGGAATGAAGTTTGGACCATGAACATGATGTAGAAGCAGCCTAAAACAGAAGCATTCAAAGTTATTGGGGTGGACTGTGTAAACTCTCCCAAGTGCATCACTTGCCTTGATTTCGTGAAATCTTTCTACGGCTGCTCCTTGGGTACGTCGTTCGAACTTTTTGTTACTCGGTCCCCAGGTGAGTATTTTTGGGACTTCCACATAGAGTATAGTTTTGGCAAAGTCATCTTCTTGGCAAAGTTGAAAAAATGCTGTAAGTGTGGTGTTGGTGAGAGCTTCTATTTGTTGATGTAATGTCTCTTTTGTTAAATAGATACGTTGGCCATTTTCTAGATGAAAGCTGAGATGCATGACTGTTGGATATCGCTCATGGATCGGAAAGCTGAAGAGTCTCCACAGTGCCTCGTTGCTGCTAATATAACGTCCATGTTGAAATTCAGTTATTTCATCCCTTCCTTCTTTTTAAAGTGCGAACACCGCCTGGTCTGTACCCTTATTGATATATTTGCAAACATATTTGATAGATTTGATTGAGTTGCAAAACTCTACGTTGATATGGGCATTAAAGATTTTGCACAGCAAAGGACTGTAACTGACTACCCATTTGTTATCAACAGTCACCTCTCCCAATTGTCCTTGTCACACGGTTGCTGAGGAACCACCTTCACCAGGTGCTCTTCTTCGGTACTTGGGATATCCATCTTCACCACACTGTGTTTCAGCCACTAAGCGTTTTGGGAATTTTTTTGTGGAACGGCCATCCTTCATGCATGGAGAATTCTTGTTGAGAGCTCCGCACGGTCCATGAATCATTTGTCTTCTTATGATGTTTTATAATTCGAGATCTTCTTCAGGGTCAGGAAATTCTGCACTGATGCATTGATCTATCATAGTTGGTCGGATTTTTTCTCTAAGCCAAATCAATATGTGGGCATGTGGGAGACCGCGTTTCTGCCACTCGATAGTGTACATGTGGCAGAGTGTTTTACCAAAACACTTCCTTTTGTAAGAAGATCCATCAGCTTGATAACTTTTTGCCGGAATACTCTTGCAATAATATCATGCCGGTCATGCGATTTCTGGGCCACCATTATTGAATCAGTAATCTCAGGCCAAAGCGGATTGCAGGTGAATGTTATGAACAAATCTGGTCTGCCATAATTCCGGACATAAGTCATAGCATCCTGCGTTCTTTCATGCATGTAGCTCGGGCTTCCAGTGAAAGGTGAAGGTAAAATAACTAATTGGCCAATATTGTGTGAATTTCCATCACCAGCTACAGCATCTCTCAGATAGATGTAATAATCTACACGTAACTTCTTCTGATTTAGTCGAATAAATGTGAGCCGTTCTGTCTCTACCTTGGCATACATGTCCACAGCAAACTGGTGGAATAGATTCCTGCTGCGTTGAATAATGTTGAAGTTGTCATCACGAATCATGAAACGATATGCATAGAAGTCCATAGAGGAAACTTTTTCTCCAGGATTCTTAACCTTGGTAATGGGATCCAGTTGCAGAATTTTAAAGTTGTATCCATCTTCTCCTTGCCAAAAAATTAAAGGATATTGAAGGTTGTCATAAGAACGATGGGTTTCAGCAATTCTTATTAGGCCACTGCTTCTCTTTTCTAAGACTATATCTCGTTTTTCGAATTCTTGTCCAACAATCAATATGGCTAGCTCATTTCTGACTGGAGCATTAAATCTTCGCTCATGTTCGCCCTCAGGGATCTTATCAGCTTTATTATAATTCAGTATTCCTCGTTAGACATTCTTTCTATAGCTGATTTGAATGAAGTAACATAACTGTTATAGTTGTGCAGCATATCTTGAAGTGAGAGAACTATTTGATTTCTAACTCCAGGGATTGTGTTGCACCTCTGAATGGCCTCCGCAATATCATCCCCCATGAAATAAATCTGAAGAAATTTAGGGCACTCATTTGGTAGAGGAAGCAACGATCCGACTGTATGGTAAACTTGGCCTTGAATTTTGAAGGTTGGCATATATCCGGACTCGCTAATTTTTTTGTTGACCAAAAAGATGTCATTTGAAAGCAAGAATTATACTTGCGTATGTTTTCGAAGAAATGTTTTGAATCATCAGTCTATCCCAGCATTAAATATTCCAGCAGTTCAGGTGGTTGTTCTAGATTGGGCAGCTGTACTTATCCGTTATTACAGCATAAGCCTGCTGTCTCTCCTTTGAATTTTTTAGCATTGCAAAAGGAACATATTTCTGTCATGGAACTAATCAACAGAGAAGGGTGGTTCTTATAGTCAGCATTGGAATCATATGAAAAAGCAGCGCCAGAGAGATTATCCCATTTTTTGGAACTCGAGGTTGCAGTAGTTGTCCGATCTTTCTGCTGACGGGCCTGCTTATGTTCAACAGATTCGAAATTTCTCGAGGTTGTAGTAGTTATCCGATCTGTTTGAAGACGGCCCTGCGTCTGTTCAATAGATTCGCAATTTCGCGAAGCTGCAGTTGTTGTTCGATCTGTTTTAAGACGGACTTGTCTTTGGTCAAGTTTGGTAGTAACTTTCATTTTCCCGTTTATTCGCTTTCTCGCTCTATTGGGCGTTTGTTTACAATCATTACCAACATGCGAACGTTTTTTAAGTGGCATACGTATTAGTTGAATACAGGTTTGAATTTATTATGTCAATTATGACTGAAGTTTGCAAAAATATTTCAACCCGATCTATATATAGCAATAGGTATGACTGTTAAATTGTCCAACAACACAAATGTAAGGTTGAATTTTATTGGTCTATATGTATATTCAGGGATGGAAACAGCCAAGCTGTTAACAGCCACTGGCTGTCAACAGCAAATGAAAATCGAAGCTGTTAACAGCTAGATACTGACCAATGCAATAATTGAAATATTATTATATAATCATATAGTTTCATTTTCACTGTTATTTAAATACGATATGCAATTCGAATCTAAACATTTTTGAGTATAACTTTCTTTGCTTGTCCCGTTTTCTTAATTTTACTGATGCAATTATTGAATTTGAACAGCTTGAATTGGATGTTAAGAACTAGAATTGGCTGTTAACAGCTCACATTGGCTGTTAACAGCTTAAAAAAAACTTAAATGCAGTTAAGGTTGAATGCCAATTGGGGACGAATTCTCAGCTGTTACCAGCTAATAATTAGCTGATACAGCAGATTCACCACCCCTGTGTATATTCAATTTTTGTTTATATTATGGGAATCATATAGGAACACAACAGCTATAAACGGAATACAAATAGCTGATTGGTTATACAACGGAACACAAATAACTGATTGAATGAATTAATTTACTCTCGCCCAATTATATTACAGTCACAGTTTGGCATTCTATAATGCACACTTTACAATTCATAGAGACATAAAAATCCTAATATACTAATTGAATGCTAGATGCTAATCCATACTGGCACAACCCTCGAATTTAATTGGTTAAAGGTTTTGGCACCTTGGGGATGGAAGATGTGAATATTTTTCTTAAAAATTCCTTATCTTGAGTGATCAGGTAATTCCTAGATAATATGCAAAATTTGGTATAGACCGGTTCAGGCATCTCAGAGGAGATGTGAGGACAGACAGACAGACATTGTCTTTTATATATATACAGTAGAGCCTCTGAACAACGGACACCTTGGGACCGGAACCGTTGTCCGTTATTTAGAGGTCCGCTATTTAGAGGTTGCTTTTCTATTAGACATATGCTAAATAAATAAATCCGTGCCACGAGGGTTGTCCGTTATTTAGAGGTTGTCCGCTATTTGGAGTGTCCGTTATGGGAGGCTCCACTGTAGATAGATATATAGATATTTATTCAAGGTACTGGGATCCCCTGTACAGTATATAATTCAATGCTTTCTCATTTCCAAAGTGATATTTTTGTTATGTCTTCAGTAATTCCCTCGACGAGCGAGTGCAGCTAGCGAGAAAATTTTGGGAGGTGTACAGGGATTTTGTCCAATGTACAGGTGAAAATTGGAGCCCTGTACAGGGACATGACTCAAATAGGTTGGCAGGTATGTAGTTGAGGCAATTAATGTCAAATTATAGGAACCAGGTGTCATCCAGACAAAAATTTCTGCGCGCATAGATTTAGTTTGATCTCGTTCATTTTTCATTTTGTACGCCTAGTTTACACATTTTGTATTAAGTCTATGGGAGCATCTCTCGATATTGTACGACTAGACACGATCTTTGTACGCCTAGATTAAAATACATCAAAATTACGCTCCTTTAGGAGCGTTCAATACGCCTGGATAACACCCTGATAGGAACAAAGAAGAATTATTCCCAACTCCTGTAATACATGGCTTCTATTTATGTAGTTGTACTGCCTGCACGCCGGCTGGAGAATCTCATGATATTTGTGATGCAAATATTGTTTTGACTTGATTGGAATCTATTATGAAAATTCAATGTTTTAGTATGTATCTCTGATGATTATACACTTCCTATTTATCATAGGAGCGAAATAAGAACCTAAACTCGAAGTAGGATTATATAAGACCTCCAACTGGATAAGACCTTAAAATCAAACGAAGATAAGGAATCTTCCTGACAACCAACACATCTTTTGAATGTGATTAGGAATGTACAATGTAATAACGTATGCTGTTGAAATACCAATGTGATCTTACTTGCACTCCGATGAAATTTACTCGAATAAAATTAGGTTTAGAATTCGAATGACAAGCAGATTTTCATTTGTTTTAGTGCTATTATCATACTCTTCTTTTTCTATCTAAATGGCAGGAATTATTCCATTGTTTTTAACAGAAGAATCCGAATATTCTCTTTCTCGAGAGAGTGTTCAGAGATCGTAGTGATCCTTTGGAATTATATGATGATCTAGAATCGGTACAGCGTTACCGCTTCTCAAGGTCAGCTATAATAAGGATTAAAGAGATCATAGTTGATCATCTTAATTCAACTGATAGATCTCATACTGCACATCCACATGTACAAGTTTGTGTTGCTCTCCAATTTTTTGCATCTGGGACTTTTCAGATAATTTGTGGTGATGGAGTTTCCGTGAGCCAACCCTCAGCTTGCAGGTACATTAGAGCCGTTGCACTCGGACTACAATCGGTATATTCAAAGTTTTTAGCATGCCCGGTTCTGCTGACAAGGCTACGATTAAGTCCCAGTTTTATGCTCTCGCGAACCTATCCGGCGTTCTTGGACTTGTAGATGGAACACATGTTCGTATTCAAAATCCTTCTGAAAATGATGCTGATTATGTAAACAGACATTTCTACCACTCCATAAATGTTCAAGCTATCTGTCTACCTGATTATAGATTTTCCAATGTATTGGCAAGATTCCCCGGTTCAGTACATGACTCACGTATTTGGAAGCTCTCAGGTTGGAACATATGTGGAGAATAACTTCTTGGTTGGAGAGCATATCTTAGCTGATAGCGGGTATATGCTGAAATCCTATTTATTAACTCCTTACCCGCAACCTGCTTCAAATGTCCAAGAGAATTATAATTCCCACTAAAACGAGTGTATTTATCGAACAATCCTTTGGGAGGTGGAACAGAGGATTTCATTGCCTTCATGGATAGATCCGCATGGCTCCAGATAAAGTCTGCACTATTTATCTTGCATGTGCTGTTCTTCATAATATGGCTATTGTTTGGAAGCAACCCATGTTGGAAGATTCCATATTGATCATCATACAAGTTTGATGGATGAACCGTTCGCATTTGAGGAAACTGGACATTTTGCTGCAAAACACTATAGGGATCATGATCAGTTTGTTATTCATAACTTTAGTTGTATTAAACGCTACTATACAATTAATCTAATTTAGGAGTATTTCAAATAGCATAAGTTGTATCTATTGCATTCATACATAAAGATTAAACAAAACATATAAACAACACGTGCATTGTATATTGTAACATGAAACAGTTCACTAAAACAAAATATTAACATTGGAAATGAGAAATACAATAAATTGAACGCTATCAACATCAAAATTAATGCGTCATTTGAGTACGAAAATAAACAGTGTAATTAATAATTTAGTAAGTCGGCGTCCTACAGTATATAAAATTCCTGCTGAGTACTTTGCATCAACAATACCGAAAAAATGGACAAATACCGCAAAACAAATCGGACCAGGGAAGAAGAATTCAGTCTCATTAATGAATTGAATCAGCAGGTGAGATTTTGAGAGCCTCAGGAAATAGTGCTGACAAAAAGAAAAAGTAAAACAAATCTGGAGAGACATTGTAGTCAAACTTATTGAACATATGGCAATGGCAGAGCTGTAGAAGACGTTAAGACAAAATGGACTAACCTTAATCTAAAAGCCAAGTCTAAAATTGATGCAAGCTTTAGGGAAGCCAGAAATACTGGGGGGGGGGGTACAAACACTGTTGGACATGTGGAAGAAGAGGACATGCTCATTATATCAGCAGATAGAAGTATTTCTGACTCTGCAGACCGGGTAACAGAGATGTTTGAAAACACCCCTGCTTTTAGCGGAATTTCAGGTGCTGTTGATATTTTCCAAACACCAGCTGGGAACAATGAAATTCCAATAGCATCCAATAGCATGATAGCATCAGCAGAGTCCCGTTGAAATTGAAAATAGTGCAATTTCAGAGTCTCCAGAAGTTGAAATCACGACAACATATAAGCCATCAAAGAAAAGTCAGAAGAGAAGGCGAACTGTTGATGACCAAGATGATTCGGTCGAGTTGAGTGCTGCAGACTTACTTCCATTCATCGGGAAGTTTTGTTTCAACAGATGGCTGTATTTTCAGCACAGCTTAAGTCAGTTGTTCCCAACCTGGGAGGAATTTGGCCATCCTCTGGGAGGAATTCGTCATAGGTATACTTATAAATATTAATGAAATTTTCTGGATTACTTTGTCTCACTGAATGATTTAATTACTGAGTAATTAAAAAATACCTAGTATTCATAATATTGACAGTTCTCATTGACCAGTGATGTGCTCCGTTACTAAATCTTCCGTTACCTGTTACCGTTACTTTATATCTCCCGTTACCGTTACCCCGTTACCGTTACTTTATTTGTTCCGTTACCGTTACTCCGTTACCGTTACTTTATTTGTTCCGTTACCGTTACTTTTTTTTCACCCGTTACTTTTACTCCGTTACCGTTACTTTATTTCTTCCGTTACCGTTACTCCGTTACTTTTGTTAAGTTTATCCGTTTTCCTTTATTCAGCACAGTTTACCTTAATGTAACGGTAACTGATTTAAAATAACGTCGTAATGGTAAAGGAATAAGTTTAACGTATGTGTTACGGTAAAGTATTGGTAAGAGTAACTGATTAAAGATAACGGTAACTAGTCAAAGTAACGGATGTCCGTTACCGTTACTTTTTTCCGTTACCGTCACTTGTCGACATCCGTTACCGTTACTTTTTCCGTTACCGTTACCGTTACCGTTACCGTTACTATGTTACTAGTAACGGAGCACATCACTGTCATTGACAGTATTATTTATATTTCACTTAGTTTTTCAGTTATTTCAATACCAAAATTCTACATTGTAGTGCTGGGGGGAACTATAGCAAAAAGATAGGTTAGGGGGTAATGTCGTGAAATTTTTTGGAAAAGTTTGGGAACCACTGGCTTAAGTTAATAGAAGAAGAGAGGGAGTATTATAGATTGAAACGTCAAATACTGTTGGGAAATTCATGTAAATGATTTCCAACAGTCGTGCGAATAAATATATAAACCATTTAATTATGGTAATGCATATTAGAACTAGGTAGGATTATACATACATTTCAAACAATGTAGGTATGTTTATTCATACAAGCCAAGAATAATATACAGTGCAACCTCTATAAGTGGGGGAGCTTGGGACGGGAAAAATTTGAATTGCCCCCCATTCCCCAGTTATAATTTTAAATGGATAGACGCTACATATGGTCATATTATGAAATATACACTTATAACACATCCATTGATGTAAGTTCTAGCCAGTATTTGTCTATTTTGACAATTTAGTTAATTTCTGATCCACCGCCGATGATTTCTTAAAGAAGATTAGAGTTTAGCCATCAAAAATATTTATTCTGTAGAATTTTATAATGTATTTATTAGAAATGCAGCATAATTTATAAGTATTATGATTTGTCCATCTCCGCTATTTATAGAGGTCATTTTGTATGGGGATCTTAATTCCTTTACAATTAAGGTCCCCCATTCACCACTTCCCCGCTTATCAGAGGATCATTTGTATGGAAATTAAGGAATATGGACCAAAATTTCCCCACTTATAGAGGTTCCCCATTTATAGAGACCCCACTTATAGAGGTTGCACTGTACTACCAATTATATCATGTGATGTTTACAGACAATATCAGAAACCTTTCAAAAATATTTATTTTATTTGAAGTCTAATATCAATCAAAGTAGATTAAATGTTCGATACAAGTATGTTTGAACAACGTTTATGACCTAATTAGTGAAAATCGAATCAAATAGATTACTTAACTCTCTAAGTTGCTTGAAGTTCGGTCTTATCATCGAACTTAAATCTTTGTGAATACCGCTCTTAGTAACTACGAATTAAGATCGAACTTAAGTTCGAATTAAGACCGAACTTTTAGCAACTTAGAGAGGTGTCTAAAGTATTGTATTTGATTCGATTTCACAAACTTACTTCTATCGAACATTTAAGCTACCTTGATTGATATTTGATATTAGCTTTGTCTTACAGGAGTGGAGAATCATTCTTCTTTGTTCCTAATAATTTGACATTAAATGCCTAACTTGTTGCTCAAAAAGAAAAATGAAATTATTTTTCGTGGTACAAATTTATCCTTAATTTTTTTTGAAAAATCAAGTAAATAATATTTATTAACCTCTACAGAAACCAAAGGTTGCCAATCCAATCCAATCCAATCGATGTTAATTTTGGCAATCGATATCGATAACCAACCAATCGATGATATGATCTGACAATCCAATCCAATCGATAATCGATAAAAATCATTCATTATTTATAGATTATTTATAGATTTTCTCTCGATTATTTGTCGATTTTCTATCGATATTTTATCAATTATTTGTCGATTATTTATCGATTTTAGAATCAATTATTTATCGATTTTCTATCGATTATTATAATTTATAGAATATTTATTTAGGGTTGTTTATCATGTCTCCATGAGTAAGAAATATGACACTAGTACCCAGGCAAAAGTATTTGAACAACAATATTATGAATTTATACATTTAAGTTTAGAGCAGCATAAGGCCAAACTATACTGCAAATGGGAAAATGAGTTTAATTCGTTTTCCTGTTTCTTTCACACTGGTAAATAATCTGCCAAATTTTTTTTGAATTCTGAGTAGATTTGAAGTCAGTAGGGCTCTGTGACCCAGGAATTCCCTGTTATATAGCCAATTTCGGACGAAATTTTAAATTACGGCCCCACAATGCTCGTCAGATAAATCCTAATTCGATTGTTTTTGGATAGTACCCTGTAAAGTATACCTACATTTCAAATTTCAGGTGAATCTGACCCATAGTTTTGCTGTAGCGACCTTTATAAGATCCTGGAATGTGATGAACATCATGGAGGGTGACTTTTTCAAATGGGTTAAAAAGTTTGTAGGCTCGCACTGCCATAATTTACTATCAATTTTGTTGTTATTCATCCAATAGTATCTTTGCATATATACTTAGGATCTAAACCAAAATTTTCAACATTCTAATCGAAAAATTCTGATTTATAGTCATTTAAAGTCAGATTTGGATTGTCAATGTGCCAAGTCAGACTTCAAAGGGCAGGAACTCTGAAAGTTCGCATTGTAGAGTTTAGATCAAGGGTCATTTCCAAATTGAATATATATTCATTAGTTTACACTTGGTTTCAAACAATTAGGATAAAAACTGTGAACGCTCAAGCAATTAAAACTTTCTGACCTTTCAACTCATTGGGTGGTCCTTTCACTTTTCTATTTTGAATCTCAGTAACCCGTAGACCAATAAATAAAATTTTGAGTGCAAAATGATCCCTCTACCCGGTTTACTATCCCTCAATAATACATTTTGAGACCCTAACTCGCACAATTTTTCCAAATGACCATATATGGGCATAAAGTGTGCCCATTTTTGATGATTTTCAAATATTTTTCTCGAAAACTATAAACTCTAGAGCTTAGCACTAACTTTGTATTCACATCTATGTACTATTACCAACTCATATGAAAAACGGATGAAAGCATTTGCAAAATAGTTATAAATATATAAATTCACTTGATTTGAGTCAAAATAGTGGTGTATGTAAAAACCTACCATTATATCTTTTGGTCTAGATTCCACAAATTTGGTTCAATATGTTCGAAACCAAGTTTGAATGAATGAATACATATGTTCCATTATAGAAATACGTTTTTTAACACTTCCGACAAAAACTTTCAGAGTAACAGCCCATTGAAGTCAGTCTTTGACTGCCAAACATTGAAATGTTATAGGTTGGCGGTAGAAATCTGACTTCAAATTGCTGTAACTCTGAAAGTTTTTTTCGGAAGTGTTAAAAAACGTATTTCTATAAAGGAACATATGTATTCATTCATTTAAACTTGATTTCAAGCATATTGAACCAAATCTGTGAAATCTAGACCAAAAGTTATGATCGTCCATCTGAAAACTCAGCTTTTGATGATGATGCATACATTCCTAAGCTCTAAAAAGGTCGCAACTTCGAAAGTATGAGTCAGAAACTGCTGAAATTTTAAATGCTGGTTTATTTTATAGGGTACTATCCAAAAAGATCATAATCTCAATATCATTCTTGAGTATAGTTTGGCCTTACATAATAACATCTATAGATGCTTCAATATGGATATTTACATAAAACAATACCGTATATAAAGTGCAAACAAACAGCAAAAATTTTGAATTCACATTTTTATGGAGGTGTTTAATTCATTAGCCATAATTTTGTTATGTTTTTCATGCTTATTCGTCCAAACAAATAAATATACTAATATTATTCGCCCTACTCGTAAAAATCGAAAAAATCGATTAATTAAAAATCGATAATCGATAAAATCCGTCGATAATTATCCAATCGATGAAAACTTTGGGCAATCCAATCGATAATCCAATCGATACAAAATTCAGCAATCGATAATCGATAAGTTCTCTCGATTGGATTGGATTGGCAACCCTGACAGCAACAAGATCACTTCCCGGATTTTTTCCACAAAGTTACTGCGATTTTGACCTTTAGTAAGGTCAAAATAATTACCCATTCGAATTTTTCTTTCGCATTCGGAAACCTAGCATGTCAAAGTAGATTTTTGTTTAAAAAATCAGACAACAAATGTTGCTTTTAGTTCTTTTTCCTGAAATCGACCATTGGATCACCTTACCTAAGACATGTGCTGTGTACTTTTCATATATGATATACAATTCGATAAATGTTATCTGTTTTGTGCATTGCAATTTGCAACCCTATACTATACTTGACATTGAATTGTATGAAGTGTATATACTTGTCAATCAACCTTAATTAATTTATAATATACTTTATTCATGTAGCTAATTTCCATTCGTCGTAAATTGTATTCATTGGCCTTGCAACGAGATAAAAGAAAATACTACAGGAAATTATTTATTATTATTTATTGATAAGTTACACATTCTTATCAAATGTCTTCAAGTTCTAAAAGTAGTTCTGGTTCTGATTCTTTATCTGATTCAGATAGTGACTTGAGTGGTTCAAGTTCAATGAGGTTTGTTTCATTTTATCCATTCTAACTTAAGGTCTTAAAAGCTACCGGGCATAATATTTATGAGGAAATATTTTGGATCCAAATTGCTGAATGTCTTTTTATTGAGAAGATCCTAATAGGGGTAATTGTTCGCTACCAACATTAAATGTGTATGTGTAAATCCTACACACTCAAACCTCTGGATCCTCACCTCTCAGAAATGGGCACCTCCCTGAACCTGGCATTCTTATCTTATTGGTATAGCCGAGCTAATTATGTGTTAATTTAACCAGGGACTTCTTTAATATATGGACCTAAGTTGTTTAATACGTCTTTTATTGGATACGTATTACGTATAATACGTATAATGTAATACGTATTATACTTATACCCTAGTTATAATATCGAGCTCATGAAATTTCCTTTGAACAACTTTCTGTTTAATAGTTATTCTTTCATTGTTAATGGACTCATAGATAATCTGTATAGTATTGTTTGCTAGAATCTTGTATTTACAATAATATTTAAAAATATGCTTTACTGAAATACTTTGAAAACATTCCTAGTTGATCATAGATTAGCGTATAATATACATGCTGATCGATAGCGTATTACATATAAATTGATATAATACACATAATACGTATTATACGCAATACGCGTATTAAACAACTTAGATATGGACTGTAAACTTCGTTTACGGTAAAATTAGCGTAGGCCTAAAACATTATTGTTACTTATTGATATCCCGTAATCCGCTAATGCTAGACACAGGAAATGTATTATTGTCGTCTAGGAAGTCATATTTTGGGAGTCCAACGGTAATATTGGTTTATCGAAAATATTTGTGGAATGTAAGTTATGCGATTTTCACACCCTTCCATATATGGTAATATTGTTAAAATCTCGAGATTACTTAACTTTATACATATGAAATGTATCATTTTCGTATAGGAATTCATATTTGGGAGTCCAACGGTCATATTGGTTTATAGAAAATATTTGTGGAATGTAAGTTATGAGATGTTCACACCTTTCCATTTTCCATATATGGTAATATTGTTAAAATCTCGAGATTAGTTAACTTTATCCATATGAAATTTATTATTGGCGAATGGGAAATGGGAATTCATATTTAGGGACCGAGACCCCCCCCCCTTGGAAAACCTTGTACCACACCTTAGAATTCTTACTATCAATTAACCTCAGTTGAATTACCTAGGGTTATTACATTTTGTTCGACTCAAAAAAAAATCCGTGAATATCATAGATTTGTGACTCCTAGTGTAGGTAAAATATAATGTGAAATTTTAATGTGTAGTACTGCTGGAAAATCAACCTTAACTCTAGGTTTTGACTATATTTGTATGATTTGTTGTGTTGGTGCTAACTTAATTGTTTTAACCCAACATGTTGGAGTTCTCTTAGAACCCCGCATATCGGGGCACTCCCTCGTATCGGGGCGCTGAGCGCTTGGACGGAGGTGCCCCGATACGCGAGGTTCCACTGTATTGACATATAGGTTATCGGTAGCTGCAAACTGAATGGGATTACCAAAAATGATGTAATTTGTCTCCTAACCGGGGTTCTAGACAATTCATTGACTAGACAATATATTTTTGGTGTGTTAACAAAACTTTATTCTTAATTCATAATTATTGATTATATTTTCGCGCGTTTCGGAATCTTTTTTATTTGTTTATTACATCACCTAGGTTTTAGAACCCAGTTTTGGAAATACAGTACATGATGGATATAGTGATAATGGTGGGGCATGCAGGGCCGTCGACAGAAATTATTGGCCCCCTGCTAAGATTTCTGGCCGGGCCCCTCCACATCCTCCGACCACGATTGAATTTTTATAATTCCCGAAACATTAGACCAAAATAAATTGCAACTCGAAACAAATTCCCAATTAGACGAAAATTTCACTAAAGATAGAACAATGATAATATTATTGTAAGACAATATAATTGGTCAAGTGAAATGAAATTTTTGTTAAAAAATATATAGGATTTCTCAATGAGTCAAGCTTAGCAAAAACTAATAATATTGTTTCAACCAATGAAATACAATTAGTAACAATTTATTCATTGGCGTAGGAATGGGGGTTGCTGGGGGGGCCGTGGCCCCCCAACATCCAACACTGGGAGGCCTTCCCCCCCAATGAATTTACTATATATCATAAAGATTTTATCTGCATATAAATATCGGGCATATATGATGCGATTAGTTTGAATTATTGAATACCTCTATTTACTATTCCATTTATAATGAAGTCACTGACTTGTTAATAGTTAAATATACAAACAGTGTTGAATCCATAGTATATATCTGTGGATATCATATATATTTGCGAGAATAGCATAATCCCATTAATTATTCGCTAATATACTTTTGAATTAGCTTTCTAATTTTCTAATTTAAATTTGTTTTTTTTGTGTTTTGGATTAAATGACTGCAAGAAAACTTTATTAAACGATCTTATTTCTTGATAGCCTTAAGAAAAATTATTAATTCGAGGAGTATTTAGCAAACTAAGAGACAATAGAAATAATGTTGATGATTTTCGCGGCCCCCAAACACAATATTGTTCCTACGCCGCTGATTGTGTTAGTGACACATTGGATCCTTTATGAGATCTATATATATAAAGTAGTAGGTTTGTGTGTATGTCTGTCCTCACATCTCCTCCGAGAAATCACAACAGATCTGAACCAAAATTTGTATGCCATCTAGGAGTTACCCCACCACCCTGAATAAGGAGTTTTTAAGAGATATTTATATTCCTCGCGAAGTTAACTCAAAATATGTTATTTTTTGGCACCTTCCCATACATTTCATTGGGAATTATCAAAAGTTCACAGTGCTGCTAGGAAAACATTTCAAACGTGCAATCTAGGTTTTAGTGTATGAGGAATCCAAATATGATATTTTAAAGTCAATATAATGCATAATTTGCAATTTTTCACACTTTGCGAGGGTACCGACCTTGACCTATCAGATTGCACAGTTCTCACATTATTCTGACTCGAGTTTTATTGGTCTATAATTCAATGGGTCAATTGTGTATGAAAGAAGACAACAATTGAATCTCCCTTGCTATAGAACTAGGACACCATGACATAATACAGAGTAAAAACATAACAACATACTAACCAACTGGAATTCACAGCTTACAACTAATCTAAATATACAGCAGGGGCGTCGGAAGCGTGTTATCGGGGAGGGGGCAATCAGAATTTAGGGGGGGCACAGACCAAAACTAATTCTTAGTAGTATAAAACCCCACGTGATTTTATGTATTTTTTGATAGTTTCACATCGAATAAGAGCAGTAGTATCATGACATTTGAACTCATGTATATCATTGGTGTTGTTATTTCTTCTATTAGGACAGGGGAAGGGGGCACAGGCGAGGGGATGCACAGATGAGGGGGGCACCGTGGGGGGGGCACCGAGATTTTTGAGGGGGGCACGTGCCCCCCTGTGCCCCCCCCTTCTGACGATCCTGATATACAGGACAGATTAATTTTCCCTGCACACTTCTGGGTACTGTCAGGTCAGGAAGCACGTAAATTCAAATTTCATTTTACAACACTAAGCTCCAATACTGACAAATGATACTTCGAATATACAGTTATCTTATGTACTTCCCAAGTGGTAATACCACTAAAGAGGTACAGATATAACAAGTTCTTTGGAACATAATGATATTTTGCAGGAACTGCCAAGAAGCCTTTTTGTGGCGGAGGGCGGCGCTTCGGCTATTAGAAATACTATCAATAACATTTGTAAATATGATTATTTACTCATTATAAGACATCCCGTGAATTTGAATACCGCGGCGAAGCACGGGTACAAAGCTAGTACTGTATATTGATGATAACAATTATTAGTGAAACGAAGGAATTCATATTGTGATGAAAGATGTATTATAAGGCACAATAACTATTTTGCAGACTCAATATTATAAAGTCCTAAAGAAACATTCATATCCCGATCCGGGCCCCCCGGTTTTACCCCAAGCAACCCCCCCCTCTCGCCGGCCCTAGGGGCATGGGATATTTGGCAAAATTATCACTATATCCAATATATCAGTACCTAATACGAACCTCGCTAATCCGAACCCTCGTTAATCACAACAGGAGACACCAAAATATTTTTCCAATAAAAGTAGGAAAAATCGTAGTTGAAAGTTTTACACTTTGTAAATTTTACACGAAAGTTTTACACTTGCATTGGAAGTGTAAAAGCTAAGTCTCTGAAAAGTTTTCATGGAGTACACTAGATGTTTAGTGCGGATATACAAGGTTTGTACAAGTTTGGTTCGGATTATCGAGATTCTCATTTATAGATGCCCATAGAAATTGCATTACTTCACTAATCCGAACGAATTCACTAATCGGAACAGAATTTCTTAAATCTTAACACTTCTGTTTGGATTATCGAGGGTGTACTGCAGGGTATTATACTGGAGTAGAATTGAATACTCCTAACTGTCCTAGGTCACTAGAGTATGAATTTTGTCCGCCTAAAAGGTTAGTTTTGCATTATTCTATGGGGACTTTCGGCAGTTTTCGCGCTCCTAAATGCAACATATCCCGATTTATACGCCTCTAGGCGTATGCCGCGCTCCTGGATGAACCCCTGGTAGGCTGTATATTAATTATATCACTACATCCACAGTATCACTGCATCTAATATATGAATATATGCAGTGTCAATCCTTATATTCTCATAAGTATAATCAAATTCCTTATCGAATTCAACTGGTAGCGATATTCATACTGTAAAATATGAAATTATGTGGCCAAGGAAGGTAAAATCCATTATTCTTGTATAATATGTGGCACAAATTATCACTATATCCTATACTGATATCACTATAACCAAAATAAAATTGGTATGGGATTTGCTCGGGGACACATCTGAAGCGGCTAAATTATCTCTATTTTCAATATATCACTATATCCATTATGCAGTGTATTATTTACATCTGAGTATATCAAAAAAGTATGTTTTCACTAATTTGCCGACAGTTCAGCTCCTACAAAACTTTAATTCATCAAATTGACACTGAATTGTTTGAAATTAATCACATACTAAATGGTCGTGATCCATAAAGTTACTGGTTTGGAAGCTTCTCTCACAATGGTTGCGTTTTGAGAATTTATGAGCTTCTTATCGTTCATGAATCTATATATTTACTGAAGTGGTATACCTTTTGTAAAATAAAGTGTTTAGTGCGCCTCCGTTCGGGGTAAAATAGTTTTGTAAATTTTAAACTATAGAGATTGCACTATAAGTTTCATCACTTTTTAGATCGCGGCCTAAATGATATTTGTTATCCTAAACTGATATATATGAATAAGTTGACGCATAGCCTACTATATTATACGGCTAGATAAGTCAAGTATTTGCCATTTTATTTCCAGGCCAGTGCTTACTTTCTAATTGCTGGTAACATAGGCGTCATTAATGGGGGGGCAGGGGGGGCAGGCCCCCCAGTTTATTAACCTCGATGTTTCATAGATTGATTGTTTTTTACAATGAATGCGACTATTCATTCTACAGATTCATTCGCAAGGTGTTACAAAAACAAATTGTTAATTTATTGTTAATTGTGTAGTGATATTAATAATGAGATAATATTAATAATGAGGTATAGAGATAAACCTTTTTTGGCCCCCCCAGATTTTGAAGGATACCAAAAATATCGACGCCTATGGCTGGTAAAATATATTACCTATTGTCATGGAATAAACTAGACTTAGTTTTCAAATACGCTGGAAACATCTAAAATACTTTTGAGAATGATTTCTCATCGGATTTATCCACAATGACGTAATCAAATATACATACCCAAATATGGTAATTAATACTAATTATGAAGTAGAGATTGAAGTAGAGATTCGGTAAACATTAGCTAAATAAGTCACAAGAACGGTCATTAAACTGACTGGGCAACATGTATATCGTCAAACAGCACTTTTAACCGTAGACTGCCGGAGTGATTTAAAGGTGGTCACGAAAACTGATGAAGCAGAACCTGCAAATCCGACCATCTACGTTCCGGAATTCATCAGAACCAACTATTTCCTTAGAGCCTGCATAATCCGACATTTATGCATTCCGACATTTTCCCCCTAACATAACGAATTTCGGTTTAGTTAGGTTATACTGTTATTGTTTACTAATTTACAGTTTTTAACATAATCATTTCATACAATTATTTCACAATATTGTAAAAGTATTTCTCATTTTGGGTACGATTGGGGGAATATCTAAGTTGATTGCATAATTTTTATTATTATTCCCTCTTGAGCCTCTATGTGTTGTGCCGGACCTTGTTCGCGCCTAAGAAAGTGAATTCTGGACGGGTTCTGGACTAAGGTATAGGCCTTGTATTTTTATAAAATTAAATTATATTATCATAATTTTAGATACTTTGCTCATATATTTCGCCATTTTACGGTCGTTCTTTTCGTCCCGAAAGATCGATTCTTCAAAATTTAATATTGTTTCTTTGATTACTATTTCATGTCACTCATTTCCCTTTATGTTTATTAATTTTCTCTTTCTTTAGCTCAACTTCTGAATCAAATTCCCATAGTTCTTATTCTACTTCTTTTTCTAATGCAGGTCACAATGTTAAGGAATCAGTTAAACTCACCACGGATTCAAAATTTTTCAAAGAACAAAAAGTATGTTGAACCCACTATATCTTTATTCAACCAATTTACTACTTGTCATCATTCATTAACAAAATGTTTAATACCTTAGGATCCTAGACGGCTATATAGTATGTTATTTATTTGTGGAATCATATTAGGATAGGCGCGATGGGATATTTTAATTTCTTAACCAACATCCCGTTATTACAATACGAAAATGTCATCTACTGGAATTTCGTTTTCTCTTCCCAATTTATATTTATATTTTGCATCAACCGTGAACTACGTAATATAAGGACTGGAAACGACAAATAAACTGGACCATGGATAGGTTAGAAGGGTATCCCTCTCGTCTATTATTTCCTCATAATTGCCCAAAGTTATGTATCTATTATTGAACTTTACCTTATCGTTGCATAATATTATTATTTTCGTCATAATAAGCAACCATAAATGGTTTAGTCGAATCTTTCCTATGTGAGTCCCTACCCTTCCTCGTTACTTTACTGTCCCGAACTATACTACATATTATTTTATCTTTTCTAAATACTATAGCACTAGCATAGCATTTCATGCCTAATACTTATTCTGTTTTTGATGCAAGACCAATTACAAAGGTCATCCAAAAGCCACTGTCTTTAGATTACCCATGGCCTACTATATAATACGGCTAGATAAGTCAAGTATTTGCTCATTTCATTACCAGGCCAGTGTTTACTTTCTAATTGCTCGTAAAATGAATTACCTATCGTCATGGAATAAACTAAACTTAGGTTTTCAAATACGCCAGAAACATCTAAAATACTTTTGAGAATGATTTCTCATCGGATTTAACCACAATGACGTAATCCAATATACATACCCATATATGGCAATGATGTTAAATAAATGTTAATTTTCAGATAATTTGAAATTCTAACTTTGCCGTTTTTAAACCTAATGCATTTTAAAAAACTAACTACCGTAACAAAAAAACTAAATACAGTAACAAATTATGTCATTCCTTTCACTCAAATTCTTTTCAACTTCAATGTAGGTAAATAATTATACTATTGTTATCAAACCATATGTTTTGTATTTTTTGAAATGTATTGTTAGATTTTAATCTAAGTCTTAAAAGTGCTGTTTGACGATGTACGTACATGTTGCCTAGTCAGTTTAATGACCATTCTTGTGACTTATTTAGCTTTTGTTCACTGAATCTCTACTTCAATCTCTACTTCATAATTAGTATTAATATGCATATTTGATTACGTCATTGTGGTTAAATCCGTTGAGAAATCAGTCTCAAAAGTATTTTAGATGTTTCCAGCGTATTTGAAAACTAAGTTTAGTTTATTCCATGACAATAGGTAATTTATTTTACGAGCAATTAGAAAGTAAACACTGGCCTGGAAATGAAATGAGCAAATACTTGACTGATTGGATCCGAGCTTTACATAGAACAGGATTTTCATCTTTATTCACCATTTTCGAAAGGAGGACCTGATACGAGTAGTCAGATACTTACAAGCTGATGGTACTTACTCTGAAGTACCACGTGAAAGACCTACTTATCGTCTCAATGCTGTTCCTGTAATTTTTCAATCTTATTTACCTCCAATTCTGCTACTTGTGAGCGTTATAGCCGAGAATCAAAGGAAGAAGCACACTTTGCTAAAAGTCTCAAGTATAATTTAATTGAAGAAATGCAAGAAAAATTTCTTTACTCCTTGGATAGTTTTGTTGATCTCAGACAAAAATTATCCACCTTGAAACTAAAAACAAGATTGGTTCATTTGGTATTCTTCTAATACATTACATATACTCAGGCTGCAATTGTTCGATCAGTTCGTCAGAGTTGAATCCACTCTTGCAATTAATTCATATTTAACCGTTTCAGCTAATAGTTTTGAGCAACAGGTACCTTTGCCACTGGATAAAATAAATGACTTACGACAGATTGAGACTCTTTTGATTATATTATTAACTTTCAACCAGATTCGGATATAATCCAATCAGATTCTGTTCTGGTGAATATCAAGGAAGCGTCACAGAATGTTCAGCAGTTTCTATTTTACAAGATACAGATCAAATGAATGGAAATAGTATGAAATCTGTAAACATACCTCACTTGACCAGTTTTCAATTTAATATTTGTCAGCTCGAAAACTCGCTTGTTCCCATAAAACAACGGCGGTATAACATTGTTACACAGGGTAGCATTTTCTCTAAACATGTTAATTTTGACATTATTTATAATAATTAGGTCAATATTAATTATAGTTTCAATTCTAGACTATTGCATTAAAAGCGCACTTAATCTCACCAGCCTGCTACAAATTTCTCCAATCATTAAATTACCTATTCCTTCTGACAACAAAGTCTCTTCGTCTTCTATCATCGAGTATTGGATTGGAAAATGAATACACTTATGTGCTTAAAAACTTAACTGCTGATTTTTTAGAGAGGGAACGGCATCTTGTACTCAACATGGACGAAATCCACGTGCATCAGATATCTCGTACCAAGGTAATGCTAGCATACGTATGTACATATAATACAATCTGGCAATCTACTTAGACACTTTATATATTGTCTGTTATTTAGGTGGAAGAATAATCGGAGAGATAGATCCTACAACTCCAACTAAAAAAGTTTTTGCTCTGATGGTGTCTAGTTTATCAAAAAATGGTCACAAGTTGTGAGGCTATTCCCTCAAATTTTTCTACTGTGGAGGAACTTTATCCGATAGTTAAATCTGTGATATTGGATATCGAAAAATGCAACCTATTTGTTGAATTACTTGTTACAGATAACAATTCACTGAATCTTCGTTTATTCAAACTGTTTTCTTCTGACCAAATGACATTAACTTCTGCAGTTCCACATTTTGTGTCCTCCGGCCGAAAATTGTATATTATATTTGATTTCGTACACATATTGAAATCTATCAGAAACAATAGGCTAAACTTGACGGATTATGATCATACGTTCAAATATTCAGACATGCTCTTATTTCCTTCAATTTACGATACTAATAAATTGAACGAGGCTAAGTTTGAGGATATTCGTTTACTGTACATGTCTGAAGAACACTTGATCGTTAAACAAGCCCACAGACTGAATTATAAGGCATGTTGGCCAACTAGCTTTGAACGCCAGAATGTTAATCTAACACTCCGCGTTTTCAATGATTCAACTTGTGCAGCTCTTAAATACAGAACTATTCACGCTCAAGGTTTAAAAACGTACTCCGAATTTCGTGGATATTATTGGTAAGATATGGAAGATCTTCAATGTGAATACTCCCCTTAAACATTTTCACTTGAATGGTATATATTCTGCTCCCCTTCGGAAGACGATTGGCGTTTCGGTTTTCTTAACTTATTCTGGATTGAGAGATGGATTTTATCAAATGGCAAGAATGGTAAACTTAGTGCTCAAACTTCGTAAGATTGCACCATTCTTGTATACTCTGCCACTAATAGTTTCTCCTCTGATTCAGAATTGTAAGTTTAAATCTGTTCTTACTTCCAGGCTTCAAAATGATCCAATAGACACCAATTCGGATTATATCGAATGATGAGCGGAGCTCAATAGTACCATGTTATTTATTCCCAAATATTAGACAGTCTACGGCGTATGAACATATCGAATATTCTTAATTTGTTTTCACAAAACAAAACAAGAGTGAACTAATCCTTAGAAGATTTATTCAGTCTTTTACTCTAGCAAGATGAATGAAATAAGATTTGTTATGATCAATATCTTTGTGCGTTACATATACTGAACTCTATCAAACTTGAAATTCCTATTCTCCAATCTATTGTCTTTATTATAGGTTACGCTGTTTATTCTTACATTAAAACTTCAAAATGCCAACACTGTCTTGCAGGCTTTCATCCACGCAAAATTTTCGACGCGCCTAGCTTAAGTTTCAGCTCGCTCACAGGCGCCTAAAATATTCAATTTGTATACGTCTATGGGAGCATCTCTCGATTTTCGCGCGCCTAGAAAAATTTCCTTTCAAAATTACGCGCCTGGAGGCGCGTCGCGTACGCCTAGATGAAACCCTGCTGTCTTGTATCTCTTACTGAGAACAAAGATATAGATTTAAGTGATGCTGTTAAATTTGACTTGATAAAGTATGTTGATCGTGGTTCTCTGAAGTGGCCCTCAGATCTTGTAGTTGACTCCATAGTGGTCTTATGGAAAATTTTCATTAACATTGATGATGATGAGATATTGAAAACGCAATTTTACACCTCCCCTTCGCGTACAATATTAATTCAGTTAGCTGAAAGAGTGCTAGTGATTGAACAGAGTGAACACTGGAGAACTACCTGCGCTCATTGCAACATTTAGGTTGGAGTATATTACACAAGTTTATTAACAAATGCGCTAATTGACGAGTGTTATCTTAGCGGCGGATTCGAAGACCTAACGTTTATGCTAATAACGCAAAAAGTTTACGCTGTAAGTGAAAATTTTTCACATCAGCGGGAAGATAAAAGTTGTGGCAACCCATATTGCCATATATCATCCCAAAATGCCAAATTCCTTAGATTATTTAGCAATTTTACTTCAAATTTAGTCATCTATTTTTTCATAATAACTCAAAGATTATTCATTATATAAAATTTTCCTTTTTATCACATGTACGTATATCTCACCTATGACAACCTGTCATTTAAATTTCAAAACAACATATTCTTTTTTGAAAAAATATTATTAACATAAATTTCACTAAAATCGGCTTACACTCAGGGCCGGATTTACAGAAGTGGAGTCCCTGGGGCAACCAGTGTTGTGGAGGCCCCTAACCATGGACGTTGCTAGGATTTTTCACAGAGGGGGGCATATAAATTGCAAGGGGAGCCAAACATTCTATTGGTGTTAGATCTAGCAGTTGACGTTGCCAAAAACTAGGCTATAAAGACGAAGTTTTCTTGTTAAAAGTCCTGCAAAGTATCAAAAGTTGCCTACAAAAATCATTACATTAACAAGAATCTTGAAACCCAAATCATAAACTACAGCTTAACTACTAGCTATAATGACAGTAAAAGTCAATTTGACAGGTAACAGGTCTAAAGTAAAAGGTGTATTGGGTTTGTAAAACAGTTGATTAAAAATCAGAACAAAAAATTGCCAAAATAACTAGGAATATCCTACAAGGCGTATCTAGATTACTAACAGTCCATTCCTGCCAACCGTACAGGGATTTCAACCATTTTGGATTTTCTGTACAGGCGTAAAGGATGTAATAAATTTGTATATGTATTACTAGCTTGGATAAATTATTGATTGTTTGTCGAATAATACAAAAAATGCCTGAACCCTAAAATGTAGCATTTTGTTTTGTATAATTTAATACCCTATTCAAACGTACAGCGATTCTCTGTACAAACTATATATTTCAATATTATCTGCGTTCCTAAGTGATTATTTTGATTTATGTCAAACTTAATAAGAATAAATAACATGTTCTTATGTATATCTTTACACACATAATAAAATGCTATAGGGTCAGTGTAATTCGTTTCAATAAAGTCTAGATTTACATTTTAGAAGAGCGAGCGAAGCGGGCGAGAATTTTTTTTAAGGTGTCTAGGGATCTTGACCAATGTACAGGGAAAATTGGAGCCTCCTACAGTCATATGACTCAAATGGATTGTAAGTGTGAACTCATTAAATTGAATTCAATAGTATCAATGAATCAGAGGAATAAAATAGTTCAATATATTTTAGCATATGAGCATTGCCCCGGGGCGAGGATTTCTACCAGGGGGGCATTTCCACCCTATGCACCCCGTGGTGACGTCCCTGCCCCTAACTCCTTCCACTACAATTGTCCATGAGAAATGAAGTACGTACAATCTTGGTGGTGGAGGCCCCGGGTCAGTTGCCCCGTTTGCCCATGGGTTAATCCGGATTTGCATACCTATGCAATATCCATAATGTAGAATATGTTGTCAACTCTAATAATGCTATTGATAAGAAATTATTTGATTTTCGTCACAGTGTTCACAGGAACTAAAGTGTCTGGTACCTCTGAAGAATAATTCATAACTGCATTCCAAATTATATCAGGATTAGTGATTACTTTCTGTAAACACGATTGCATTACCTTACATAATACAAACAAGTAGTATTTGAATGCAATATTCCTCATCAAGAGAATAGAATCAGACTAATAAACAATTATGATTACTGCAACAATGTTAGGTAATTTAAGCAACTCCAGGTTTTTTCATTTCCATAACCTTCATAACTTCTATCTGAATGATCTTACTTGTGCCGATGTTCCTTCTCTCCAAATATACGTATTTGCCTTTTAAAGAGGGTGAATCTCATATAAATGTAAAGCTACATATTATCTCAGAATATGACTTACCAACGAGTACATGATATTAAAATGGTGACAAATATTAGTAATGCTTTTATGAGATAAGAAAGATAGACACAACCAAAGGTATTCTAAAAAGGTAGAGAGCTACTTAGTAGAACATGGAAATAAAGAGAGAACTAGTTTATTGGTTTAGGATTTAACACATTAATGATAATATGCATGAATTCCTTTCTCCGATACGATTTTAAAAGGGCGCCATTAAATATGACTGGATAGTACATCTACAAATTGTGGTAAAACTATTGCAAGTCTTCTAAAACTCTGCCTTGTTCAATAATAAATTAATTAACTATTATTTTCGAATTTAACAGAAATAATAGGTTCATAATGATTCCCAATATTTCGTATATAGATCCCATTTGGGGTTGGCGCCTTCATTAACTCTTCAAAAGTTGATCCATTCCGACGTGTTCACAACGGACGCAAGAATAACCAGATATCTATATTAAATCAATGGCGGACACTTCGTCGACGGACATTTCGTCGAACGGACATTTCGTCGAACGGACTTTGGGTATAAAGGGCATTTTTGTCTGTTATATATTAGCACCTTTAATTGTTTTGGTTTATTCAATTGTGTGTTATACTTCCACAAGTAGTCGGACACTTCATTGATTGACTTCACAGCTAAACATACACTGACCGGCCAAAAGTATTTGAACAGCAATAATTTGTATTTATATATTCAAGCTTCTAGCAGCATAATAGCATTGATGGAATCATCAACACTGCTATATACATAATACGATATTTAAAGTATAATAAAATAGCAATTTTTTGAATTTACATTTATATGGAGGTGTTAAACTCATTAACTATATAATTAGCTAATTAAATATATTATTTCTCATCATCAAGATCAGGGTATATTATAAGCCCATTTTTTTATTCCTGGGCCATTTTTTTATTCCTATTTTCATTTTTTTACTCCCTTGAATAGTGAGTTTTTATCGTCTGATATCCATTTTAAGATTCCATTTCTACCGAAAATCCATTTTTTTATTCCACGAAAACATTTTTTTTTTTTTTAAATCCTTATAAAATACTCTGATCAAGATGTAATGAGAATATAGAAGTTCTGATTGCAGATTTGAATTCCACATGGTTGAATTACTCTGGGTGCATAATTTCAAATCATTATGTTCATTTTCTACTGAAATACAGCCACATTCCCATTTCTGCCACTTGTGCCACAAGTGGCACGTGGCAGATACACTTATGCCAATTGATGGATATTGACTTTAATGACGTCAATTCAAAATATTTTGTAATTTATAACTATAGCAAGATATTTATAATCATTTCAGAGTAGTTTAAACAGTCGTTAATAAGTTACCAGCCACTATTGTGTCTGCAATAAAATTCCAATTGTTCATATACTTTTGGCTGGTTAGTGTACAATGACACTCATAATTGGTATGGTTTATGTTATCAATTGCGTGTTATATTTTTATGGTTGCATAAAACGAAGATCTGTATAAATGTACATTTGCTAATGAATATGAAAATTTACGAATGGCCGAATCACTTAGCATAGAAATTGTCAAAACTACGAAAGCGAAAATAAGGCGTACCTACAAAGTTTTTTATACACTCTTAATAGAGTTAGCGCGGCAGGTACCCAATACTGGGTATGTGAAAAGCGTGGACTATGTAATACTCGAATTAATACAACCCAAGGGGGTATAGTTATTAAACCAACTGAAGTTAGTGAAATAGTTTCCAGTCATTCACATGGACCTGATCCAGGACTTCCCAAATGTTGAAAGCTTATCAGTCAATGAAAGAGTGTGCATCAAACTCGGGAGAGAAACCTCGATTGATTTTATCAATAGGCATTACCAAACTTGATGAAACTAGTATAATAGCGCTACCTAGACTCGATTCAGTAAAACGAACGCTACGCAGACATAAGTGTTTAGATGAAGACACTAGTATTAACCAAGCATCAGCTGCAGAGATGATTATACCTGACAAATACAGGATTACTCTAAAGGGTGATTTATTCTTAGTCTACGATTCTGGAATTGGAGATTCAAACCGTATGTTAATTTTCAGTGCACCTAAAATGCTTTCATTACTACAAGAGTCTCAAAGTTGGTATGCAGATGGCACCTTCAAAGTTGTACCTGAGCAATTCTTCCAACTTTACACTATTCATGCCGAAAAAGGTAGTACTATAATTCCATGCATATATGCACTACTGACTAACAAAACTCAAGCCACCTATAAGAAACTATTCACAAAAATTCTTGAAATAAACCCTGAATTAAACCCTTTTCTAATTATGGTGGATTTTGAGAAGGCCTCCATTAATGCATTTGAAGAGAAATTTCTTAGCGTAGTGTCAGGCTGTTTTTTCCACCTGTACAAAATATTTATCGCAAGATGCAATCAGCTGGGCTTACTAACCAATATATTGAAGATCAAATTTCGCTCTCCATTTAAAATGTTACCCAGTTTAGCATTTGTTCCCGAAGACAAAGTTTTTCAATCTTTTACAGCACTGATGGTAGAATTTCCAACAACTGCCATAGAAATTGCAGAATACTTTGAAGACACTTATATTGGAAGAATATTGCCAAACAATACCAGAAAAATTCCACCATTTCCAATAAGAATATGGAACCAATATACTCGAGTTAATTTGCACGTCGCTCGAACCAATAATTCTGTAGAAGGGTGGCATAATGGTTTTCAATCTGGCATTAGTTGTGCTCACCCAAGTTTTTCCAAGCTTATGCATTTTACAGCTTGAGCAATCTTTGCAAGAAGCGAAGTTAGCAAAATGGGAGTCTGGTGATGTTATATCTCATTCTAAAGATTCTATAGCCAGGAGCAAGCGCATCGTAGCAATTGTTACAGATTTTCAAAATAGGGATATTATAACTTATCTGAAAGGAATTGCTCATAATTTTAACTTTTAATTATTTTGTTTCAATAATTGCTTTTCCGTTGTTACTATGCTCATTTATTCATTTCAGTAATTATTTGCTTTTTCTATTATTACTTACTTGATCATTGATTAAATGCTTATAGTTAAATTCATATTCTAAATAATCCGTCGACGAAATGTCCCTTCGACGAAATGTCCCTCGACGAAATGTCCGTCGACGAAGTGTCCGTTTACCATATTATATAACAAAGCAGTTGCAAAAAGTTCAAGATCTGTAGACCATTTCCCCCACTCTTCCTCATTCCTGTTTTGTTAACCCAGTCTTGTACATATCGATAATTACCCTGCTTATACACATATTTTGTGCGAAATATTTATTGCAACTCATACTTCATTATAGGAGTACGGTAACTCCTCGCGAAAGTGAAACTTACTCTTTTACAAATAGAAATCTGCCAGTCTGTATGTGGGGGACGAAAGCTTGGTAGTACATATCGTATTAGCCCCATCTCAACTATTTCCTCATCTGTAATTATAGAGGCCACTCGCATAACCTTAGATGCAGTTTGCGTACGTAAACTAGATACTTTTTACATTTTCGTGGGACAAATTTACGCTTAATTTTACATATTTTGTTTTTATTCTCAACTTTTTCCTTCTTAAATGTTTGAAATTCATATGATTTAGGTTGGAAATAACCGCAATACACTTTCTTTTTTCGTGACCATTCTTCAACACTTTCTTCTTCCAAACTATTTCTTACTCTTTTATGACCTTTAAATACCTTATTCGTTCTCGGGTCAAAGGAAGATTGAAACGCTGATAACCTACTTACTATAATACCAGGATATAGCAATTGTATCAAAGGCCTCAAATTGGTTTTGGATTCCAAAATGTTTAACTTAACAATACGCATCCAATTCTCCACAATAGCGTTGCTAGAGATGCTAGTCTTGTTCTTATCCGCTACACTAATAGGTCCTACAATTATTCCACTCCACAAAGGTAATATAGGTCGGTATAATGTTAACAAGTATTCTATAAGCTCAGGATTATAACAAGGGTTTGGATCTGCATTTTTTCTGGGTTATTGTTGATCCAAGATTTGCAATTTTTTGCAATATTTACAACATGTTTGCCTAAAGGGGATTTTCCTCTGTACTATCCTTGTTATCACTAGCAATATTATTATCGTCCATTTGTTGTTCCACCAAATAATCATTAATCTTAGGAGTTTACGGATTCATTACTAATGTATGTTTCTAGCAAATGAGTATGTGTCTTTACCTTTGCACTTAAAGTACTACTCAGAAATACAATGCATAAGGATTGGAATAAATTATTGATACTTGTCATTTCAACAGCGCGCACAATAAATCCGATACAATATGTAAAAACAGTTTTCTCACATCTTTTTGTAGTTCAAATTTTTTATTTATATGAAATGATTGAAATCCTATGCTGTGTATTAAATGAGCCGAACATAAGTGAAGAATACTTTAAAGTCCGTTTCATTAACTGCAGAATTTACATCTACCATGTTCCAACACTTATGGAGATAAGTGTATATATCACACTTGAGAAAAATACTACAAGGACTGTGAATCAAAACCCAGCTGAAATCTATTTAAACTTGTGAAATGTTTAGATCGCCCAGTATTTTCTTTGCATCAAGGGACCATTTGTGCAAAAAATTACTTATTTCAGCACTGGTGTGTCCTGAACTAATCATTTCTGCTAGTGGAATTGGACTAGTGGAGTAAGTAGGATGTCTTACAGTAAGAGCGTAATAGAATATTTCCTTTAGTGAGGGTTCTATTTTCCTAACAATTGATCCTGTGGCATCTAAGTGAAGAACATTTCTTGTATCTTTAAACAATTTCAATATTTTGATTTGATCTTCAGTGTACATATGTACAATAAAAGGATTATGACTTAGTGACTGTATTTAACCTCTAACATGAAGACCAATAACACTATTTCTATAATACTGTTGTAAGCTAATTAACTCAGTCCAGTTAACTTATCATTAGAATACCTCTGTAAAAAAAATTTAGATTTTAGCTTTTCGCAGGACTGCAGAACTTCTAACCTTATTTAGGTTACAATAATTAAGTGCTAAGTTTGTGTTCTCCACTGAATCAAATTGATCATAGAAATAAGCATTTACAGATTTATCTGCTATCCCTCTGGCTACTTCTAGCCTATGCAGCTATGCGAATGTGATAAATTTCGTGAGTGCACAGTTGTATTATCGAAATGGTGTTCAGATAAGGTTCCATAAGCAACATACACCACAATAATATTATCACCAATTTTACACTGCAACGGCTAATTCTTTATTACAAATGTAAATTCAAAACCATCTTGAAACTTACACGCTGCTTTAGCTATAAAAAAACAGCTATTTTGTTTTCTACTAAGTTTATTAACCATTTTGTATTGAAAAGAAAGAACACATACAAAATTTCCCTAGATTTTTGAACAAATAAATTGGTCCAATCTATAGAAAATACTACAGACTCTCCATGAATTAGTGTAATACTTTTCCATTCCATTCCACTTATTAAAAATTCACCACAGATTTCCTCACTAAACACGGATTGTTCAACTATGACTTCATTACCCAGAGTACTGTCATCTACTGATGGCACTAGCAATTTGGACTCAGGGATATTGGAGGTAATATCAATTTCAGGTTGTGGGTCATCGGTTGATGACAATATCGGGACTTGTTTATCAGAAGAAGAAGAGGTATGATGCAATTTTAGAGACAAAGATTCATGAAATGAGCTTGAAGTATCTGAACTTTCTCGACAGGCTAGAATAAAGCTAGTGAATATATCTAGTTGTTGGACTGTGATAGCTATATATTAATTCCCGAATAGCTCTAATATCCTACAACTAATGTTTTCAACAGAAATCCATGCTTCCACTAAGTTACAATTTCTCCTGATTAGTCGAATCCATTGCATTGACTCCATTAGACAGCAACTAAACTTTTTCGACTGGTTGTGGAGTTTGTCATCGACTAGCATGAACTCACCAATAACAAGCGGACACTCTAAGCAGAAAGATTTCATTGCATCTAACCATATACTATTATTACAGTTTACGAATGACCAAAAATGGCTATCAGTCCTCCCTGTTTGGGGAGGAGAAGAAGCTATCTTAGACATCAGACCGTAAAGTTGGCAGTCATCGCAACCAGATGCCAATAAAGCTAGCAAACTGTTATTCGTTACTTCTCGCTGTAAACTAGGAAAACTGAAATCTAACTCCTTCAAACTCATCTTACTGAGCTCTACGGTGTCAGGATATGGGCTAGCAGATATTAACTGAGTACTGATATGCTCTACTGCCAATTGGGATACATCAATGAGAATGATAGACTTACGCGTACTGATCATTTGCTTTACGAGATGCTGAAAGTTTCTTCTATTCAATCTCCATTTGGAGCTGAGAGAATCGCGCTTAGTAGCCTTGTTTTTTCCAAAAAGAATAATTGACAATTTTCCCCAGACAGATTTTGGCTTGTTTGTCTCCTTTGTTCATAGCATCTCTTACGCTATCAAAGCTTTCATAGCTGAGTTTCTGGAGAGCTTCGACGAATTGCTCTATTGAAGTCATTACTAGATGAAATAATAATAATTATTATTAATCAATACATTTACACTACTACAGTAGAACCTCGTTAATACGAATACGGTTAATTACTACGAATTTCCGGATAAGACGAACATTTCCACATAAGCAGGTCCCTACAATGGCGATTGAATGGGTATTACTCCGGTTAATACGAACTCCGGGTAAAGCGAACAAATTTTTATTCTCCGTTGGTATCGACTGCATAGAGTAATATTATATAATTATGTTAGTATTCTAGGCCGGAGGTATTTCCCCCCGCCGGCCTTGGGCATCCAAACCTTGAGGGCCACGATATTGTAAATTAAATTTTAGATCTGATCCTACAAAATGTAGTGGTAAAAATATCGGTCCGACCATGGCATGCCCTGGTATTATTTATAAATTTAAAGTATCTAAGGCAAATTAAATAAATAAACTCACTTGATTTGGAAGAATCGACTTGGAGGAATAAAGAAGAGAGCAGAAAATGGAGATGAGAAATTTGCTGTAAAGTCAAAAAGATGTTTGAGCAAAAAGTGAAAATGTGTGTTTGAAAAAAATGAAAATACATTTGAAGAAAATCAAGTAGAAGAAAGGCAGTGTATATTTATTGTGAGAAATCATTGAATTATATACAAAGGACATAATAAATTATTATCAAAATATTATGTATTAGAGTTGACAACATATTCTACGTTATGGATATTGGATATGTATGCAAATCATCATTGTAAGCCGATTTAGTGAAATTTCTGTTCATAATATTTTTTTCAAAAATGAATATTTTGTTTTGAAATTTACATGACAGGTTGTCATAGGTGAGATAGACATGTGATTAAAAGGAAAATTTGATATAATGAATAATCTTTGAGTTATTACGGAAAAACCGACGTCTATATTTGAGCGATAATTGCTAAGTCATCTTAAGGAATTTTGACATTTGGGATTATAATGGGTTGTCACAACTTTCATCTTTCCGCTGATGTGATAATTTTTCACGTACACCGTAAACTTTTTTAGTTATTAGCATAAACGTGAGGTCTGCGAATCCGCCGAAGAATACGCTGCTAAGATAACACTCGTTTCAGGAGTGTAACTTGATATGCAATATAATTCGCCGAAGGAACTCTTTACTTAACAAACATCTGATAGGGTAGCGGTTCTCAAATTGGGTCCACGGATGGAAGTAGTGGGTATATTTGTATTAGAGGCAATGGGAGGGGGACCACACATGTTTGTTATTTTCTAAAGGGGGTCCACTGTAGAAAAAGGTTGGAGTTCGATGACTGCAGGGCCGGCGCCATCGGGGTATCCTGGGTGTTCGGACACCCACTGCCTCAAGGAAATGAAGCGGTTTTTGGACAGTGACACCCACTAGACTATACAGTGGACCCACTACACCCACACCTCATAATACGTGGTGCCGGCAATGGATGTAATAGTCTGTATCTAGAACAAAATAAGCATTAATTAAAACTCTTTAAATTAGTTTGATTTTACAAGAATTGATACAGGCTTGTAGCCACATACTGCTCTCTAAAGATTTAAAAAGTAACTGAAGACGCTTCATTTAGTCCTCGGCAGGTATCATTAAATACTTCTCGGAGATTAGCTGATGATACTTCAGCTTTCCTTTTAATAGTATTGCTAACGATAATCTTTTCAGATCTGTGCATCGCAGCATCGTGGTTATGTTGGGCGTTTAATTCAAGAAGATTTGTCTGTTTGTCAATTTTGCCAGTGCAAGCACAAGAGTTGCTTCGAAATAATGCACACTTGGTGTAAATGGAATTGCCGTATTCTCCGGACTTTACATACCGAAAACCTCGACATTCGTAATTCGTTGAATTCAATTTCTTGCCTTCAATTATAGAATATTCCATGAGGAACTAAAATGCGAAAGGAATTGAGGGAATATATCTAAAACTACAATATATACTGATTTCATACGACGTATGAATATGCACCCATATTAGTTAGATTCCAATTTTGATATTTAGACAAATTCCTATTATATTTAGGACAGAATCCAATTTAAATATTTAGGACAAATTCCGATTTTATTTAGCACAAATTCAGGTTTCCCGAAATATTCAGTAGAACCTCGTTAGTGCGAATACCAGCCAGGTGACCATCACAATGCGTTCGTTCGCCTAATTCGGTGTAAGTGCGTTATGGGGTCCCCAGCGTTTAAGGGCCCCCGTCTCTAAATCGTTAGCGTTTAGGGCCCCCTGAGCTTTAAAACATTAGCGATATGGGGACGGGGTACCTAAAACGTTAGGGCTTTAGGGACAGGGTCCCTAAACGCTGAGGTCCCCAAAGCGCGCTTACACCGGAATTTATATTAACCAAATATGATTGTGTTGAAAAGGCTTTGTAAGGACTGTAATAACCGTATTATGACTAACGATCTTCTAAAGTAGGACTTTTTAAGGTTGAGACCAATGTATAACTCAGCGCGGCCTTAGTATAACTCAACACTGAAGCGAACGAGGCCGACCCGAATAGGGATGTAACTACAAAATTATTGGTGCAAAATTTACACCAAGATCAGCCCGAAAAAAACGCAGTTGTACTGTAATATACGTACGTATATTGAGTCTGAAAGTTCAATTTAGGGGGGGGGGGGATTTTGCGCAAATATTTTAAAGTTAGTTATTAGTATATTTCCGAATTAACTTAGAATCGAGTTTGTTTGATGCCATTAGTATTGCGCCTACCTGATGCAAAATTTGTGATCCAGAGATGTTTCTTAACTCTTGTGATAATGTAACTTAACTTTGGATTAACATTTGGAATATTTTGAGACCTAGCCCTCCCTACAATTCCCATAGCCCCACCCATGGCCTACTTAATATACGGCTATATATGTCGCCGAGAAGGCCATAAAACAAAGAGGCCAGTTTCTAATTTTCAAAATGGAGAATTGATCTTTATTCGAATAATTGGCAATTATAGAGCTGAAACGTGTATTATAACTATATAGGAATGTGGTATCCAGGTATACATAGCACCCTCCAGAATTGTGATATGTCATCAACTGATGACGTTATGGTTATTTTGGTTTCAATTATCTTGTTTTTCTAGCATACTTTTAACATAGTTAAACACGTTATTAATGTTCAAAATTGGAACATGGTTATACCCAGAAGTAGTAGAATAAAATATATCGAAATTATAAATGAAATGTTGACACATTCCTCGGTTGCCATGGAAGATGTATATTTCCTAAAATGTGCCATAACTCAAAACAATGAATGTTATGTAAACTAGGCTGGTACAAATCTGTCCGGAATAGGTAACTTCCTATTCATCGATAATACATTTTATATGCCTAACTTCAATAATTTTTGAGATAGTGAGTCATTACCTAATAATGAATTAAGTGTTAATTATATCATTATCTCAAAAACTATTGAAGTTAGGCATATAAAATGTATTATCGATGAATAGGAAGTTACCTATTCCGGACAGATCAGTACCAGTCTAGTTTACATAACATTCATAGTTTTTGGGTTATGGCACATTTTAGGAAATATACATTTTCCATGGCAACCGAGGAATGTGTCAACATTCCATTTATAATTTCGATATATTTTATTCTACTACTTCTGGGTATAACCATGTTCCAATTTTGAACATTAATAACGTGTTTAACTATGTTAAAAGTATGCTAGAAAAACAAGATAATTCGCAACCAAAATAACCATAACGTCATCAGATGATGACATATCACAATTCTGGAGGGTGCTATGTATACCTGGATACCACATTCCTATATAGTTATAATACACGTTTCAGCTCTATCATTGCTAATTATTCGAATAAAGATCAATTCTCCATTTTGAAAATTAGAAACTGGCCTCTTTGTTTTATGGCCTTCTCGGCGACATATATAGCCGTATATTAAGTAGGCCATGCCCCACCCTTTATCACTTTATTCAAGAGGAGAAGGATTTTGCAACCCAAGATGCCCTCCTCTGCTTTAGAATTCGATTCCCTCTTGCAAGGATAACTTAGTTTCACAAATCATTTGCAAACTATAATTACTATGGATGGAGTAGCAGTTATCAGGGGTTTATACAGGATTTTTGGCTTGGGGGGGGAGAAATCTATTGGTGCATAAACGAAGCGAGGAAATGTGAAGGGGTTGGGGGTAATAATACAATTTTCTCAAATTCTTGGGGGGGAAACTGAACCTTGGGGGGGGAAATCCCAGGTTCCCCCCCCTCTGTATGAAACCCTGGTTATTTGGGGATCAAGTACGATGATGAATAATCTAAGTAATTCATCAACTATTCAGTTTGATGCAACATTCAAAGTTGTTCCGAGACTATTTTTCCAGCTATTTACAATTTTTATTAATGTTAGAGGTCATTCTCTTCCGGCGTTGCATGTTTTGATGACTAGAAAAACTGAAAGACTTTACACGGCTGTATTGCTAACTATTCGGCGATTGTTACCTGAATTAAATCCAACATTCGCAATGGGAGATTTTGAGCAAGCACCAAGGAATGCAATGACAGCAGTTTTTCCTTCAATAACCATAATTGGATGTTGGTTTCATTTTACTAAAGCAATTTATGAAAATGTCCAGAAGCTTGGTCTATTTAAATTGTACATGCGAAATCATGACTTTTCAATGTGGATCCGCAAAATAATGGCTTTGCCTTTCCTTCCAGAAGAGGAAATTGCATCTGTTAATTATTCTTTAGAGATACCATCAGGGAATGAAAGGTTCACGAACGGACAGAATTGACGCAATTCAGTTCATTTTAAATTGACGCACGTTCAGTTCGTTCAAGTTCACCTCCTAACTTCAGCTCCACCAGCGTTCGTTCAGTTCGTTCACGGGCTAACACGCGTTCGTTCAATCCGTTCAATTAAGTTCGTTCAATTACTTCAGTTCGTTCAGTGTACAGTGAGTGGGTCGAACTATTCCGTTTATGATAGACTGTTCGATCCTCCAAGCTGTTATTGAAGTTCAGGTTAAGAAGCTAGAATCTAAGCTAAGAGACATGAGTCCACTAGGGATGTCCGGAATTGGCACTTTTGCAGTCACCTATTATATTTAATGGTTCTATATTAATATTTGATCTTTTTATTCAGTTTAGTTCGTTCTTTACAGTTCGTTCAATCCGTTCAATTCGTTCAATTCAGTTCGTTCAATTCGTTCAATTGACGTTCGGAAACCGTTGGCGTTCGTTCAGTTGGTTCACCGTGAATCCCTTAAAAGCCGTGCGTTCAGTTCGTTCAGTTCAAGTTCAATAAGTTCGTTCATGAACCTTTCATTCCCTGGATACCATCAATTGGTATAAATGAAGCTGAAAGAGAGTTGATTTCAAAGTTTCGGAAGTATTTCCATCGTACATGGTTAATTGCATACGTGCATATATCAGTGTTTATTTATCAAGGTGCAACTAATAACGGAGCAGAATCGTATCATAAAACTTTAAAATCGATTATTTAAACGCCTCATCCTAATTTCTGGAAGTTTATAGCATTCTTAGATAACATAATATCTGACAATGACACCGAGTTACAGAGATTAATTCAAGATTTGGAAACAACGAGAGGACCTAATTGCGCCACCAAAGCTAAACGTATTAGCAGGAATAAATACAAACAAAAATTTATTAACTGTTCTATAAATAAAATGGAATATATAAGTGGTATCGCAACCACAATAGGGCGCGCAAATCTCCAATCAGAAATTGCAGAAGATGAAGATACGAGTAATTCTGAAAGTATATCTGCACATACAAATCAAGAAGGGAATATATGCCATATATGCTTGTTAGGAAGAGAAGAGAACTTTGCACTCCTACATGAAGACTGTGTACACGGAGGCTTTTGTCAGGCATGTGCAGAACGCATAATTGACATGAAAGTAATATGTCCGATTTGTAGGGCAAAAGTAAAGGTATTTTGAAAGTTTTCCAGTAGATATTTCAAAATATTTACTTCTAAATTATAATCCAAACAAATAATCATTCTTTCAATGTATTTGTTTTATTTGCTCTCTTAAATTTCACTTTATTACTGTTTCTTTGCTAATAATCAATAAATTTCAATCGTTATTTACATTGCAATTTGACATTTAGGACAAATTCCAGTTTTAACATTTAGGACAAATTCCAGTTTTCACATTTAGGACAAATTCCAATTGCCAAGTTAGGACAAATTCCGGAACCTTTTTAGGACAAATTCCAGCTATCCAATATTTCTTACCCGTCCAAAAGTATTTGCAAATCCGAAATTTGTGCCACAAGTGGCTGATGACAAGGATACATATACCTCTTTAATATTGACATAACACGACCTGAAAACACTAGGTTTTCAAGTTTATAACGATAGTATGATATTCTAACTAACTCATTTCAATGTGTAGCATTTGTGTTCCTATCAATAGGCCACTTGTGACACAAGTGGCACAAAAAACCGCGTGCTACGCCAATGCAGTCAGATATGTCCTGCCACCCACTTTGGGAATTTATCGAAAGTGGAGAAATACACCTTACACTGGCTTGAACAGAGATCAAATTTATTGTAGCTCCTACCATGATGCTATAGTATTCTATACGAGGGCGTATCAAGCTATATTAATCGGGATAACATAATGACCAATTTTCATGGAGGGAAGGTAAATGATAACTTACCTTGCACATCCTGGAAATTTTTAACGTCTCCTTTCATTCTTCTATGTCTGACTCAGGTGAGGGATAGAGCTGAGTAAACAATTCATCTTCCGCAGAGTCGAGACTACTGTGCATGTGACAAATTGAGAATAGTTTGGGGGGAAATCCTGGTAGAAAACTTGTGTGCGAAATTGTACGCCTCCATTGGGAACCGGTGTGTCTCTTCTCTGCCAATTTCCCGAATAAATCTTGTCTGAGTTTATTTGGTTTCTGGTTCATCTTGAAATGCGTGGACAACTACGAACAACTACGTGGTGGCATATTTCACTTAGTAGCTAGCATAATCACAAGAAAATCAGTACTATTATGACAAAAAGAGTGTAATAATTCGTAAAACAGAATTTACATAAAAATTCTACTTCGTTTTACATAAACTTATCGTATCGTGACCAAATACTGAGATAATGGGTGTACAGTCAGGATTCTATCTAGGATGTTAAATTTGGGGGGGAAGCTTTTGAAATCCTTAGTACCCAATTATCAAAATATTACAACCTTTAATTAAACACCAAACATTTAATTTAATTCCTAATGATGAAGATTTATATCGTTAGTAAACATCAAAGGGCTCACAAATTGATTTTTCTAATTTCCATTCCTTTATAATGCTCCAATACTGCCTCTAAATTTTCATCAGATAGGTGATCAGGACCTTCAATACATATGCGCATACAATAATCAAGTGTCTCTTCACTCATTCGGCTGCGAAGTCTCGTTTTTAGTAATCTCATATTGCTGAAACTCCTTTCGACTGTGGCTGTTGTCACTGGTAATACTTCCAAAATAGCGGCTATCTTTGCCAAGTTTGGAAATGCACCATATATCTTTCCGTTCCCCAGCAGTCTTGGGAGTATAAATTGTAAGGACCTACCTTTGTACTATAGGAAAATTAAGCGTCGAAACAATTTCCACTCTGACTCAGTTTCTTTAGCTTCGATGTCAGGCTGTGATATACCTTCATCTCCTCCTACATTGATCCTTTGTTCAACACTATAAAAATCCGTGAGTGTCTTAATCTGTTCCATTCCGTACTCTGATAATTCTTCTTCTGTACCAGGAAGATGGCGAGGGTCAAAAACAGACATGGCTGAATTGAGTTCAGTAGATTCCATCCTGACATTAATATGATCTATGACACTTTGGAGGAATGGTCGATACACCTTGTAAAGAAATTCACTCTTCTCTTCTTCCAATACCACAATGTGTTTCTCCCCTAATTGAGCATAATCAGTAAAAACCAAAGAATGTTCCTTGAACCATGTGCTGCTTGTTACATCTTCTTTGAGCTCCAACAGCCGTTTAGTAGTACTAGCAACCATCGATGGCACACTCGCAAGATCAATATCCTTGGCTTGTAGACTTCCTTGCAATTTCGCTACGATATGAAGAACATCTGATAGCATGTAGATACATGCTACAGTCTTGTACTTCACTAAGAGAGTTGCAATTCCATGTGATTCTGCATCCCCATTTTCTGCGTATATCTCTTCAAATGTACTGACCAAAGCTGGTAAACTCCGTCGCACAGCAGACACAGTTCTCTCACTGGCTAACCACCGAGTATCACTAGGCTTCTGCATTTTGATTTCAGGAGCCTGAAGTTTAGCTTGAATCTCAGCAAGTTTCTCAGCTTTTTGGGAGAAAAGTGAAAAGCCTTCCAGATTGCTAAGAGTGTACCCAAAACTCTCTTAACTACTGTATGTTCTGATGCAGCATTTAAAGCAGCAAGTTGAAGCTTATGGCAGCGACAGTGCACATAGATAGATTCTTGGTGCATGTAATGTTAGCCGTGTTTGAACACCACTTCTGTGTCCCGACATAGTATTTGTACCATCAAAACCAAGTCCACGCATCTTATCAAAACCGATGTTTTTGGATTGAAGAAAAGTTCGAGGTAACAAGCGATCGCTTGAGCATTTTCTCCTTCGCATGCAAAATGCCAAGAAAATGTTCTACTGGTTTATTATCTTCTATCCAACGTGCACATGTCGCAGGCGAAATTGAGTACCAGGCGAGATTGAGACTCATTTTCGCCTGAAACTCATTCTCGCCTAGGCGAGATTGAGTCATACTTATAGAAAATGTTTAGCTAAATATTATGGGTTGTTAAAAATTAATTATATCCCAGATCTAATCCCGCTATTTGTTCACTTCCAAATGTTAATACTAGGTAAACAAGTATTCTGAATTCGAATTTGACACTCACAAATTTATATTATGTCTATTTGTTGTTGTTATTGACAATATAGGTAAACAAATTAAGGAATATTACATACTAACATAGAGACTAGCGGTTATTTTAAGTAATTGCATAGTATGCTAAATACGAATTTAGAATTAACTACATATGTACTTGCAAATAAGTTCTGTTTGTTGTTAAAATTGGGGAATTAATTACTAAGAATAAGATTAAGATTTTAAAATACGAGCCCTTCGGTCTCGGTCGCTTCGCGACGGATCACTCTCTCACAAAAGTCGCTTCGCGACTTTTGTTTGTTCGTATTAGGCACTACGCGATACAATTAACGGCCGCTTCGCGGCCTTTCCCTCCCCAAAAGCAATCACATTAATAATGAGTTTTAATAGAAAAATAATATTAAAATAATACTAAAAGAAAAACAGGCAATAGAATAGACAAATGATTGATTGGTTAAATTAATTTATTTTCAATCAATCAAATTGGAGCCTCAGAAAATATTTCTATTGTGCACAATCTATTTATACTGATTGATTAAAGCTGATAATCCATACTAACAAACCCTCGAATTTCATTGGCTAACATATTTTGTCACCTTCAAATGTGAATATTTCTCTTCAAAAACCAATAGATCGTTGTCGCAGTACAAAATTACCCTAGGATACAAATTTTAGGCTTTCTGGGACTCGTAGTCTTTCCAATCAATTCTGGACAAACACACAAACACACAAACAAACAACAATTCCTCTTTTAATATAGAGATAACTAAGTAAGCAAACTAGTATAATATAGTACGTATATAGATTAATATTGAAGATTTGACAAAATCAATACGAGTCCTTTTGTAAGTTAATTAATTTGCGTGGTAAAGTGTAAATTATACATGATAATGAATTAAGTGGAATAGTTAAGTATTCCCTAGCAAAAGCGAACGAGATTATAGGCTCGTAATAAATATTTATCCTAATCTACTCGCGAATTCAAACAATTTCACTCAAGCCACCAGTTTAATCTCCAATACATATAGTTTTCAATACATTCACCATAAACAGAACATAATTAATCGCGACACATTCTCAAATTAATGTTGAGTTTATTGATAAGCTGGTTGTGTTGTTAGTTGGTTTAATTAATAGCTGGTTTTTGCTGTTAAATCGGCTTATCAATATCACTAAGTTGAGAATGTATAGCGAGTAAATGAGTAATTAGTAATTACGTTCTAATTATGTAGTAAATGTGTTTAAATGTGCATCTATAAATTAACAATACAAAGGCGTAGGCTCTGGTATGGTTGGTAGCAATGGTAGGGCCATGGACATACAAAAGTTTGCCAATTGAAATACCAATGTGCAATGGCCTCCCAATGTCACCGTAATGAACTAACCTATGGGCCCTACTAATCCCATTCCGAGACTACGTCAAACTCCGTATGTGGGAATTCTCCGAATCTAGGTTGTTGACATTTTTCAGACTACTTTCTCAATATTGGAAAATAGTCTAAAAATAACAATTGTTATACTTAATATGCAACCAGAGATGGGGCCAAATCCCTAGGGAATTAGAGTTTTATAGATTTTAAGATTAATCCCAGTCCATTCAGAAGGGATTGGGAATTAATCAGAAAATCTCAAACTCAACTTCATTGTGTGTTTTTTTAAGGAACTTCTAAATGATATTATTTCGAAACTCTCTGAATTGGTGAATGACAAATAGGACAAGTTAATCCAAGTTATTTAATTTAATGCTACTCAATTCGCAGGTCTACACTAAATTCGGTTAGCCGGGTGACCGCTTCACCGCTGCTAATATTGGTTAACTGTTACAGATTTAATTGAGCAGTTAACCGGTCTGTTAATCTAGTTAAATAATATCAATGTAATTGCGTATATAAAACACTAATTTATTTATATTAATTTTGTTAGAATATGGTAATCTTAAATCTATGCATTGCCATACGTAGTAAATTCCTATAAACCAAGGGTGGGGTTGTTAATCGTTCTGAGGCTACAGTTATTATTCGTTTTGTTTATACTACAGTGTAGGACTCAGTATTATAAAGTATTACTCCATAAGTAGTCATTAACTAAATAAACTAATACATTTCGCAATTTGGGCAAGTTAGAAATAGTGTAGTTACAGAAAATATATAATGTGGTCATTGTGGTGATGAGAAATGGATTTATGATCATCATTTCCAACAAAATTCAGATATTTTTTAATTATTTATACTGTACTTCCTCGCTAATCCCAACAGAGGTGTTCCGATTCAATACAATTCTGTTCCGATTAGTGAAGTAATACATTTTCTATTGGCCTCTATAACATGAGATTCCGATAATTTGGATCAAACTTGTCCAAAGCTTTTTAATCCAAACTAAACATGTAGTATACTACCTAATTAATTGTCTGAGATTTATTAATTTATAATTCCATTGTAATATACGCTGGATCTCTTGTTCGGACTAGTGAGATTTACTGCAAGATAATTTCCAAATAATACTGCTGATTATCAACAGACCGGCTAACTGGTTAACGAAATCTGTAACCGCTAACCGATATTTAATAGCAACAGTTAAGCGGTTAGCCAGCCGGTTAACAAATCAGCCTTGTATAAACAATAGTTAAGGGTGGGGTTGGTTAACCGTTTTGAGGCCACGGTTACGATTGTCTTCACACTACGGTTAACTGGTTAACCGCCACTGAAAGTTATAACAAATTATATAGACATTTCTCAGAAAATATCTAAATTGTAGTAACGAAAAAGACATTCTTTTAGCCAAGTACTCTATAAGTACAATTAACATACGTACAAGTTTATCACTTCAGATTACTTCTACACTGTGTTGTCACCAAAATATATCATGTGACTGGGTAATAACTTAATAAGATAAACAATTATTATATTCTGAACAAAATGCGTGCAAATTCACACTGTTATCCAAAAATGTGTACTTCTAATTGTAATATTAACATATCGGTTAACTGATCACTAAAATCCGTAACAGTTAACTGGTATTAGCGGCTGTTAACCGAATCCAGCCTTGATTTAATATTTTATGAAGGACGAAATGTAGCAGTAGTAAGGAATAAAAACAAAGCTGAACCTTACTAATTATGTAGTATAAATAACTGTTCTACTGTGGTGATCAGCATGGGCGGTTAACCGTGGCGAGAAATTGAATCGTAACCGTAGCCCCAGAATTTACCATTGAATAAAATATTGGGAACAACAAAATACTCTCCCCTGACTTGACGGTGGGGTCGACACCTCCCTCCTGAGGCTATACAGTAAGTGCATAGGCGTCGTAAATGAAAAGGTCAATCCTTCGGGCCGCCCGGAAATTCCGGGTAATGTCCGGGTAAACTCCGGGTATAGTATTAGTGCATAGGGGCAACCCTTCTGGGCACCCGGGCGGGTTACGACGCCTTTGAGTAAGTGGCTTAGAAATTAGTATGTATCTCAAATATAAGTGTCACTAAGTGTCTCTTTAACAACAAACAGCACTCATTTGCAAGTACATATGTAGTTAATTCTAAATTCGTATTCAGCATATGCAATTACTTAAAATAACCATCTAAAGCTAGTCTCTAGGCCGGTAAATTCTAATATTTTACAAACTTGTTTACCTATATTGTCAATAACAACAACAAATTGACATAATATAAATTTGTGAGTGTCAAATTCGTATTCAGCATACTTGTTTACCTAGTAATATCATTTGGGAGTGAACAAATAGCGGGATTAGATCTGGGATATAATTAATTTTTAACAACCCATAATATTTAGTTAAACATTTTCTATAAGTATGACTCAATCTCGCCTAGGCGAGAATGAGTTTCAGGCGAAAATGGGACTCAATCTTGCCTGGTACTCAATTTCGCCTACAACACACATACTGACAACTCTTCTTGTGATGCTACATCCGTACTTTCATCTGCCATTAATGAATAACTTGGGCTAGAACTGAGACTGCTGATGATCCTCTTCTCGAGTACATTGCTAATACTTGAGAGAAGTTCCACTATTGTGGTATATGATTCATATGTCGCATTGTGTGGACAATTCTCTCTGTGAGATTTCAGTATGATGTCCCCATTCTCAATTTGTAAAGTAATGAGGCTTTCAAATGTAGTTGTAAGGGGATATGATGCTTAACCAAGAAATATAAGGATCGAATAAGCAATTTCATAGTGTCACAGTTCTGTTTCTTCTCCTCCGCAGTGGCTGTTTCCAATTGTTCCATTACATTACCATGTTCCTCTGTTGATTGAGACATAACCATTCTTTCGATCGCTGAAATGTGCCAATCAGATTTCTCATGTTGTATTAGCAAACTTTTCGCCTTCACCAAATTGTTTATAGGTCTTGTCACCCATGCACCTCACGCTTGTACCGGTGGTTTACCATGGACCTTACAAATCGTACACACCATACCATTTGGGATGAATCGTAGTCCATCCAAGAATATTCATTCTTCCAAGTAGGATTATAAATTAAGTTGTCCTTGTAGGCCCGCATTGTTTTAGATGTTTTAGAAGCGCATGGAGTAGAAACAATCGCATCTTCCTCTGGTGGTTGTGGTTCAGACTCAGATATATTGTTGCAATCAGAAATATTTCTTCTAGTTCCTCGAATGATAACAAATTTATCCATTTGGTAAACTGGGTTAAACAATTATTACCTATGTGAAGTTAACAAAAAGAATTTTTTCCGCTATATTTTCTCAAGAATTCGTAAATCACTAAGATATATAGGCGGATGGATAGTGGGAAGCTGTACTTTCCAACATATGTTATTATTTCGCAGTTGCAAATAGTATGAAATGTGATTCAGGTTTTCCACATGTTATTTATTTACACTTCAAATAGAATTTTCACAATGAATTGATATTCTAATAATTTATACAGTGAATAATATATTGCGATTAATAGTACATTTTATGAGGTTTTTGGGGGGGAAGCTTTCCCCCCACCCCCTCAGTGGATAGAACCCTGACAGTAAATAAAATTGAATAGAAAAATAACTTGTGGTTGTTTAATAAGTTCCCTTTCCACTGAATTCAGGTTCAAAAATGTATTTCGTTTGTGAGGCCTGACATTAATATGGTATGACATAATGATGCTAAACAATATGCAATATAGAGGGGATCTTCCGGAGCCAAATATTTGCATATCAAATGCATATCAAATGACTCGTTTAACCATTCCATCCCCCAAAAAACATGAGTGTCATTGCCTTAGTCATGGCCTACTTAATATACGGCTAAATATGTCACCTAAACAGCTTAAACACAAATCTGAGATTCTCAAAAGTGGTTCCATTGGACTCGCGATTGTTGATTACCCCATATACAATGCAAATAATAACAATAGGAGGCATAGTTTAGCTTAGAATTAAAATTAGAAACTGGCCTTCTCGTTTCATGGCCTTCTATGTGACATATTTAGCCGTATATTAAGTAGGCCATGCCTTAGTATATTAGAATGCTATGGTCTATTGTATACGAAATATATGGGATATGTTAATTTTGATTTCATATTTGTATTCTGCGCATTCGAATTACACATAGCAGAAGCTTTGACCTCTTTGGCTAGTGACTAGGTTGAAAATTATCATCGAATGCTACCATGCCCCACTTATTCTCATCTGTAGCATGGCGGCAATTGGAAGTGGATGATAATTTTATAACTAATCAAAATAAATTGAGTTGAAAGCTTCATCAATGATTAATTCGGTGGGGTAGAATACGATTCTATAACCAAAGTGGCGACATCTCATAGAACTTGCACACATTAGCTCTAAATATTAAACTTTTATAGTACTACAGTACACCCTCGCTAATCCGAACAGAGGTGTTCCGATTCAAAAATCTTCTGTTCCGATTAGTGAATTCGTTCGGATTAGTGAAGTAATGCATTTTCCATGGGCATCTATAAACGAGAATCTCGATAATCCGAACCAAACTTGTACAAACCTTGTTAATCCGCACTAAACATCTAGTTTACTTCTTAAAATACTTGCCAGAGACTTATTTTTTCTACTTCCATTGCAATTTACGATTTTTTCCCACATTTATTAGAAGAATATTTTGGTTTCTCTTGTTCGGATTAGCGAGGGTTCGGATTAGCGACGGTGTACTGTATTTCATTAGGAAATCTTTGGTGTACGAATACTTTTGGTAGGGAGTGTATATTTTATTTGAAGGCTATTTATTTGGTGGTTCAATGAGTGCCTCCACCAGAATATGCTGTCTGCACATATGTAATTTTATAATTTTGCTTCCATAGGGTGGAATTAATATTAATGTAACTACCCCTTTGTTCTCGTAAGCTTCGTGATTGTTAACTTAACCGCTACGCATTTAGATATATTCGCTAAAATATCTGTAATATATATTTTTCATCCAATTCCCAATTGACAAAGTCTTCAGTATATGCATTTATCTGTATAATACCCTTTTCCCGCCATGTAAATAGAAATCTTCATCCATTTGTACAACTTTTAGCTCTCACTCGCGAAGCGACCGAGACCGAAGTGCTCGTATATAAATACGTATAGTGTTATTATAGGCTGAAATCACGTGGAGTTTATTGGCTTTACTATAACTACTGTCTGAAGCGACCAGAGGTAGCGAAGTGGACACAGTGGGAATATATGGCGAATACGTAGGATATTTTCATATCTATAAATTTATTAAAAATTGATATCTGGTGCTTGCGTTGCCTAGTGATACCTACAAAATGTTATTCTTTTCAATAATCAATATATAATTACGCAATCATTATAATGTATTAAACTATTAATGTACCCTATATATATAGATTTCATTCAGAATAAGTTTCCATTTCTTTTCATATACAATATTATTAAGTAGCTGGAACTATTCTTTTCAAATTTGGATAATTAAGCAACATTGAAATATCCTAGAATTGTTTGGGCTACTCTAATCTGAATACACACTCTGAACAAGAAATCTAAGTATTTGGTACTTTTCTTAGAGAATTGTCCGGAATAATGACCTAACATAAAGGAAGATAAGTCTTTCTATCATCCCGCAGCAAACAACCATTCGCAAAACATTAATCTGAAAGTTAAATGTTGGATTCTATTTCAATCTTTTGAATTTAGTCAACTGACAGTAGGGAACTAATATCAGATCTCACATTTCAATCAAAAAGAACACATTTATCTGTATATCATCTTTCATTTCTTTCTGATAGTAGTCCAGAGGGGACATAGACATAAAGTTTCAACAAATTGTCCATTTTTTTTAAAAAAAGCACCAAAATTTGTAGACATTTACTTTAATGTAGTGCGAACATTTTTGGATATTGAGGCAATTGAAAGAGTGTCAATATCGGCCATGACAGCTCGTCAAAGTTAACACGTCCGTTAGTGTTCGACGGACTTGTTTCTCATAAAAACTTGTTCAAATTAAGTTATATCGTCTTTCTATCGTTGAATTCGGTTTCCAAGTAAAATTTCCGATATTTGATATATCACATGACCATATTTGGAAGAATTTTCCATAGCAACGCTGGAATGTACCAGGAATGTGTTTAACATTCCATTCTCTAATTGTGTCCTTACCCGATCGAGTGACCCCTCTTTCGACTCCAATCAGCTACCTGAGTATGATTATAAACATACCGACCCTGTAAAACGTGATTTGGTAAAATTATTCGAGATTCACCGTGATTTACCATAAATATCGAATAATTTATCATATCAAATTTTGGTGATTTTATCAAAAAAATGAACAATTGTGGGGTGTGCCGCTGCACTATAGGGAGAATAAATAACCTAATACGTACTGTGAAACTCTCGTTTATACAAGGAACCACCAAAATGCGTTCGCCTCATCCGGAATACGTATTAGCCAGTGTAATTTGTATTGAAAGGCTATTAGGGGACATAAATCGTCTTAACCTAATTCTGCATTAACCATGTTCGACTGTTGTTTGACTGCTTAACTACCATGACAGGTCAACTACCCAGAGGCGTGCTGGGTCCAAGGGGCCCAGGCGGGATTAAGGCCTTACTACTACTCCGAATTTTTTCGGGGGCCCTACGGGCCCACGGTAAGCAACTTTCGGGTGGTCCAGGCGGGGGTCACGGGCGGGATTCCCGCCTGCCATGTATGGCCAGCACGCCCCTGTAACTACCTTGTATTAATTATAACCATGGATATTCTAGCCATGACAATTCTACAACTTCTGGTTATAATAATACAAGGTGCATAGTTTACTGTCATGGTAGTTGAAATGTCATACAACAGTACTAACTAGGTTCTACTGTACCAGGGTATTATACAGAGGGGGGCGCACCGAGATTTCCCCCTCCTAGCTTGAGTTCCCCTCCCCCCTGGAAATATGCTGCTAAGTTCTTATTTTCAATTAAAATTAGGTGTTTTTAGCCTTTTATAAAGAGACAAATCGACGTATTCTTCTCTAGGCTAGAATATTTAATATTAAAAGTTCTGTATCTTCCTCTCACATACCATTCAAACATTACTAGTGATAATCATTAATGAAATTGTTCCAGAAGCTATAATTATCTTCCATTAGTTACCACAGCTTCAAATACTACTTGATTATTTTACAGCAATAGCTCTCCATTGTTAGCAATAATACTTTGACTATAAATTGTGTCTGGCTTACAGGGGTATCGCCCCTGGACCCTACTGGGGAGCTAACAGTGCCCCCCAGACCCCCAGCTGGTGAAGCAATTATTTAATGGATCCTGGTACTAGCAGACTTTCCCCCCCCCTGAAGAAAAAATCCTGTATAAAATCCTGTGTACTATTGCAGCTCTTCCATTGCAATCTATTTTTTGCCATACAAATTATTATAGGAAGTCAGCTATTCCCAGATAAATTGCAAGTGGAAATAGGGAACAAAACGAAAGAGTTTCTATTAGAGAAAGTTTGATCTACTCGAATTGGAAAGAAAAAATACCTGATTTACGCAGTATTTGCAAATCAGAAGAAATTCAATTTCCTGGGTAAGCTGGGATTCATTGGCGCCCAGTTTGTTGTTCTTGGGTTGGGGTCTGCCAAAACCCTCCCCCCGTTCCCCCCAGGTCTGGAACTGGGATGAGCTTGATGCACCTTTAGGTTAATACGTATATTTGACTTTGTAATATGTACTATACGTTCCTAGTCGTTAATGTTATAAATTATACTGTTATGCAATGTTTCAGATAAATATTAGAAATAAGACAATATTTTTTAAATGTTTAATAATTGACCACCCCCTACCACTTTTTTAAGAAATATCAGAAACATGGCGCCTATGCAAGGGGTTTACTGCACATGGAAACGACATAGCTTCAGCCTATCCTACTTTAATTACAACTAAACATGCTGCATATACATTTAAAGAATATAATTATAGTCTTCCATTAAAACCTGATTTATCCCAATAATTAGTGATGATTGACCTGATAAATGGTTATAACTTATTTTTCAGGTCGATCTTCACTAATTATTGGATAAATCAGGTTTCAATGAAAAACTGGACTCCTGTTTTTCCAATGTTTTGCTGCATGTCTACTGTATTTGAAGTAGGCTATGCTTCAGCTAATGGTATGAAAATCTTCCACAATGAACATCGAATTGTATTGATGTTGGCATACCTTATTTAAGGTTTGTTAGTATCACTACTGAACGACTGTTACAACTCAATCTTTTCCTTCAAGAATCTCAGTTTCCGATACTTTAACAATAGTTGATGCCATGGATATTCAGGATATCATCGAAATTATAACCAGGTACTAATTTCAATCTCTCAACCAATTCCTTTATCCTATTGGCATTTAAATCTGTCTATCACAAACCCGTAAAATACATTTTGGACTAATCCTTCCTCATATTCTCCCTTCTACACTTCCCGGCCTAAAGTATTTGAACATCAACAATCTGTATTCATAAATTCAAGCTTCCAGCAGCTTAATGATATTTGTAGATGTAGCAGCATGGGTCTTTACATAGAACGATGTGTTAACTAAAATAAATTAAGTTTTGAATTTACTTTTTATGGAGGTATTAATCTCATTAATTATATAATGAGCTAATTAAATACATATATAACTTCTGATCATTATGAGGCAATTATAATAAACAAATTCTGATTTCACTTTTAAACTTTACTTGGTTCTATTACTCTAGGCGCATAATTTTTAATTCGTATATTGTACAGCCATTTGTAAATACGCTCCTAATCCTGGTTTGATCCAATTTTCATACGCCTAAATAACAAAGTAATGTTACTGTATAGGAGAAGATTGCAAATTTTCGCGCTCCTAAATTAAAATCTCCAAAAAATCATACTCCAAAGGAGCGTCTTGCGCTCCTGGATAATTCCTTGTTTCTAATCATTATTATTATTTTCTACTGAGATACAGCCACATTCCCTCTTGTGCCACAAGTGGAACATGCCAAAGACCAGGCTGTATCAACTCATTTTGAGTTAAAAAAACACACTATTTTCTCCCTACCAACTTAACAAAATAAATAAATGTACCAACTCATTTAACTCATTATTTTTATGTAACCTACTCATTCAACTCATTCAGAAAAATTAGTTGATTGTACCAACTCATTATGCCAATTTACTAAGTACATATTCAATTGTAATTCCATTGATACATTAGGAGATATAAGGTAATTAATTCATTATGATAATACTCACTAGAGTGTTAAATACAAATAAACTATTACAGTCTGTTCTCTCTAATTGTCCACTTCTCTAATAGTCCACTTATTTAATTGTCCAAATCAACTTTTTATATATCTGTAATAGTCTATATTCTCTAATAGTCTACTTGGGCCAATTGCCCACTGGTTGACTATTAGAGAGAACAGTGTGTACACTTATAATCTTAGTCAAAAATCCATGACTTAATCTAGAAAATGAGTTGACTCAACCAACTAACGGTTTGAATGAATTGGACTCATTTCAATCCATTTTCCACTATTACAACTCATTGAACTCATTCTGTTTCCATCACCAACTCATTCAACTCATTAATTTTTCTATCACCACTCATTCAACTCGTTCAAAAAATTTGTTTTATTGCCAACTCAAAATGAGTTGATACAGCCCTGCCAAATACACTTATGCCACTTCATGGATATTCGCTAAAATGGTATGAAATGCCCACATGTGTATTTATGAGGTATAGAGAGAGACTTCAAGGAAGTTTAAAGCTATCTTTCTTCGTCTTGTCAGCCAAAGCGACCCAATATTTTGAAGCTACAGAAAATTGGCCTAAAAGATTAGTAGAATGAAAAGCCTAGAAATAGCTTTTATAAAAGAAACCGAGATACTAGGGATAGTACACAGATTATATGAAAATGAAATTTCGACTTGCAGGTCAGGATCCTATGGCAACAGTCCTATCAACAATTTTCGATTCATTAATAACAAAATACCAATCATGGAAGTTAAACATTTACAAAATTTAATTTCAAAAAGGTTTAAGCGTGACCTTCGTTATATAAGGCCTAACTACTGAGTAGATTTTGCTGGACCATGGATTACTTAAAAGCCATTGATTATGAGCTGACATACGTATCATTATCTCAATAGCTAGTAATGCACAATGGGCATATTCAGGGGTGTAAGTGGAAGTAGGAAAACTATGCTAGATAGACTCTAGTGAAGTATTATTGACATATAGGTTATCGGTAGCTGTAAACTGAATGGCATTATCAAAAATGATATATGTGGTCCAGTGTATTTTATAAGGAATAAAAAAATGTTTTTTATTGTTTTCGTGGAATAAAAAAATGGATTTTCGGTAGAAATGGAATCTTGAAATGGATATCAGACGATAAAAACTCACTATTCAAGGGAGTAAAAAAATGAAAATAGGAATAAAAAAATGGGCTAGGAATAAAAAAATGGGCTTATAATATACCCTGATGTGGTCTCCTAAGCGAAGTTCTAGACGGTTAATGATAATTAACTCATAAATTATATTTAAGGTTTGTTAATAAAAATTTATTGTTCAACCATGATCAATGATTATAATTCTTGAACCTGATATAATTTTTCAAAAATAGTTAAAATCCTAATATATTTTGTTTAAAAGTCATCAGGTGACCCACGTCGCGTCATTTCGCGCCCTTGAAAAATATATTAAATTCATGCTTTTGTGGCTAGCTTCAATTTAAAAACTTAATAACATTTGCCCACGAATGCCCACGATATATTTCAGCGCTATATCAACAAAATGAGATTTGTCCGAACGCAGTTAATTCCAGTGAAACAGATTTTGTTTAAATCTATAAATATCGATTCTAGAATTGAAATAGATTATATAGTATAAGCCAGGGTTTTTTTAAGGTCGATCTTGGTGTAAAATTTGCACCAAGATTTTTAGGAGTTACACCACAATTCGGGTCGGCAGCGGCCTCTGCAGTTTAGAATTACACCACATTAAGGGTCGGCCGCGACCGATGCAGTGTTGAGTTACACCAAGGCCGCGCTGAGTTGCACCAAGGTCTCAACCTTAAAAAAACCCTGGTATAAGCCTATACGTAATTGAAAACTGAGTTGTACTTTCAAGCACTAGTTTTGAATGAAATATTTACAATTATATCCTGTGGTTAACTAAAATATTAAAAAGATATTTTGGGATCCTATAATTGACATTCCATCAGGACAGCATAACTGAAGTATTTGATGATATTTACTTCCCAAATTCGGTTACCTAGGTTTTTGAGTATGAGGAATTCAATTATTACAATATAATTGAGATCTGAGTTTGTCAAAAAAATGCTCTACTTCCACCTATTTGCCCACTGTGTAATGACAGACCTGAGAAATGCATTATAATTATATAGAAAGTTAGGAACATGATATCAAGGCATACATAACACCCTTTAGAATTGTGATATATCACCATTTGATACGTAATCGCTATTTTTCGTGGGAATTATCGTATTTTTAAAGCCTGCTTTTAACATAGTAAAACGCTTTATAAATGTTCAAAATTGGAACATGAGTCAGTGGCGGCGGAAGCATTTCGATGTAGGTCCGCGTAGGTGCGCGCAATTTTCTGAAAATACTATGATGTGCCAAAATCATTTGTAAACAAAAAATAGGCCCTAATAATAGCTGACTAAGTGACTATTAATATAGTAATTACAGAATTCACAGTGCACTCCACTTAATAGGGTCACATCATGAGTCGGGACTTCGCAATCTTGAGCCGATTAAGCGGAATAAAGGTGTTGGCGCAATTAACCGGAATATTTTAACACATTTTATATGTTTCTTTTTCAAGCAAAGTGACCCGATTAGTGAGGTTTATCCGATTAACCAGTTGCGCTATTATGCGGAGTCAACTGTATTTATTAAATCCAGATAGAATATCTTAATATTCTGAATACTGATGTTATATATGCAGTTTATGCCCTTAAAAATGGCCAGGCCCAGATTTTCTGAGAAAATATAGGTGCTCGCAGTGCTTACGCCGCCAATGACATGAGGATGTCCATAACTCGTTGAATGAAATATATTGAAATTATAAATGGAATGTTGACACATTTCTCGGTTGCCAGGGAAATGCATGTACTTTTTAATTTATACTGTAGCCCGAAAATTTGATTGAGATGTATATTGGGACTATTTACTAAATTTTTGGTTCGTAATTCCTTTCACATAATTATCTTGGCATAGGTGTAACGGTTTCATCAAATTTTACAGCTCGACTATGTATTACTTCTAAACATTTATTCAGTCACTGAATTAAGTCACTGAATCAAGTATATTACTATTTTAATTGAGCACCATCTAGCATTCCAATTAATATAATACTCTACCATAGCCTACTCAAATCAGGCCTCACAATAAATGGGGATTTTGGACCAGGGATGCGGTCGAAGCCGGAATACCAAAAATTTGAAACCAATATTTTGGAATAAATTTGTTGGCCTGTACTTGAAAACAACAAGGTTTTTTTTACAAATTGGGTCCTATTTTTACAATCTAGTACATGACCGGAAACATTATTTTTAATTTTTGATATTTTAATTCACCCTTAATATATAACATCATATCCTGTTAGAAAATCAAATTTTATTTTTAATTAATATTCGTATATTATATCTATCTTTTTTGCCCCAGTCGATATTTTCCCCAATTTATACCAGATACTATTTAATTATTAAACTCCAGCAGATGCCAACTAGTTGTTCGGCACCTGGTTGCAAAAGCAACTATAAATCTGAAGAAAGGATTACTCTTTTCAAGATGCCCCAGAAACCAGACCAAATCAGACACGCTTGGGCTCGGGCACTCCGCAGAGATGATATAGATCAACTAAAGGCTGTATACGTTTGCGTGAAGCATTTAGGGATGAAGATATCGCGTACACACACAGGGTTCCCAATGGAGACGGTACTTTTAAGGAAATTCCAAGAGTTAACCCCAAGCTGAATGATGGTGCTGTACCAGTTTTTCTACCAGGATGTCCCTCTTACTATTCTCAATCTGCAACAAAGCGGAGTCGCTTGTCTCTCGACTCTAAAGAAGATGAATTACTCAATCAAACTTTGACACTTAGCTTGAAAACTGATACAGAAGAGAATGAGAAGTTCAAGATTACAAGTTTTCAGCATCTCCAAGATAAGTTATCATTTATTTATATACCTAAAACTTGGTCATTATGGTACCCAGATGAACATAGCTTGATTTTTATGCGTCCTAATTTGGAGAATTCTCGTATCCTCGTTGATGTTTATTTGTTAGTAAAATTCGATCTTTCCATAAAGGCATTTTGTGAAAATGAGACATTTCCACTTTCGTTAAGTTGCCTCATGCTCAGTGATATTCGACATCTTAAGTCTGTTCTGATTGAACTGTCTTTTTCGCCTCATCACTGTCAATCATCTAAGAAATCTGACTCAACTACTGCTTCCCATGTATCTTCAGCGAAAGCTCACATCCAACAAGCCATCGATATTATGCATACCAATTCGGATTTAGAAACATCCGAGTCTCCAGAACTTAATCGACTTCAATTCATTCAATGCCAGCTAGAAAATAGTCTTGTTCCCAAAAATCGACGTAGATACAACATACTCACTCAAATTATCTCTCTCAAAACTCATCTTATATCTCCTGCTTGTTATAAGTATCTCCAGCATATGTCTTGTCTATCCCTTCCTCTCTTCAATACTTTGGAAAAACGGTATTCTTCCTTTGGCTCGAAAACGAATTCTTTTCATTCCTTAGGCAAGCAACGCATCATCTTTCCTAATTTCGAAGATATTCGATCTGGTTATTGTTCTTTCCCTCTAAGATTGTGTTCAGCTTCTTTCAAGATATCCGTACTCTCTATAATTCTGAGAAGGAAAGCTTGGCCAAACTAGCTCCACGCTTGACATTGAAATCATGTTATCCATCTAATTTGGAACGTCAGAATGTGAAGTTAGTTTTAAAGGTTATTCATGAATCTACTATTGCTGCGTTAACTATTCAAAACGAGTAACGTTGTGCGTCATATAGAAATAACACTTCAGAATTCGTTGAAATCCTATTCTCATTATGGAATTTTTTTAATATAAATGTCCCTTTTAAACATGTTCGTTTAAATGACCCACTATCTCGACCATTTTCTTTCAATGACGAGCGCTTTTCGGTATTGACTAAGATAATCTTTTGGTTAGAAGCTTGGCAATCGCTACCTGAGGAAGATGTGAAGTTAAGCAAACAAACTTTCAACAGCTTTAGACATGCCTGTCTTGTGCTACCTCAAATAAAAAATCATCTAACAGGCAACAGTGGCTATTCTTACCTCTTAACGTCTTTCTTGCAGACAGATCCATTAGAGCACCATTTTGGACTATCCGTATGATGTCAGGTGCCAATTACCATTTTTCTTATCTTCAGATAATAGAAAGCGAAAGTCGTCTGAAGGTTTCTAGCATCTTAAAACTATTTTAAAGCCAGTCTGATTCTAGTAATTATTCAGTACACGAATTTATTCAGTCCTTTTCCTCTAAGGATAGCGCCTCATCGGGCAGTGAGATCAACCTTGACATTGTCTTAAATGAAATATCAGATCTATCGATTATTGATTGCGATATACCAACACTCCAATCTTTAGCTTTTATTGCAGGATACTCCACACACCAATATTTGAAAAAAATTGTACCATGTTCCTTATGTCTGGATATGTTAACCATCGATAAAGATTTACTAGTTGATGAAGCATTCGTATCTCAGTATAAGCTCTTGGAAATCTCTGATCGAGGACGCCTAAAATATCTAACAGAAATGGTATTGGAATCAGTTGTACGCTCTGTAAGATATTTTCTATAATCCAAAATAATAGCGAGTTGATGGGTGCATTAGTAAAAGGGCCAGCGAGGAAAATTATCGTGGAGCTTGCTTTGAATTCTATAGTGGATAACCATGATTGTGATGTTTGGAGAAATACTTGTCCTTCTTGTGATGTTGTTTGATTTTCAATACTGCACAGGCTGCTATTCGTTTCAGGAAATTGCATGATAGCAAATAAAGTCAAAAATTACAATTCTATGGTTGCATGCAGAGGAATTGAAAAACGTAAATTGAAAAAATTTAGCTCTTAATACCCTGGTCAAATTTATTATTGTATATTTATTTATTTAATTTCCTGTTTACTTAATAAGTCAAGATGAACAATAACTCCACACATGTATGACCACACTCAAGCCTATAGGAAGTTGCCGGGAGACTACAAAAGCACTCTATGACGGAATAAAGTTTATGTGTATTGAGGAAACTATCTTTGTAATTAAATTTATGTTTGCTAGTAGTACATAGTTAATGTTGTATTTAACTTTGATTAAAATCTACATATATTCCCTTAAATAGTCAATATAGATACTTTAAATGGAAGAAGTTAAGTTTAATTTCAGGGTTAGATATAATGTAAATGTTTAAGTTCATATATAATACAGTTAGTTGAACTAAATTACCACAAATTAGTCAGGAATGCGGATTCAATTGTTCGGCTTCGACCGCATCCCTGGTCCAAAATTCCCATTCTATTGTGAGGCCTGATTTGAGTAGGCTATGACTCAACGTAATACATGCGAATATTATGTTGACAGCGCGAGTTGCAGGTTGGTAATTTCGGGTAGATTCGTGTTGATTTGGTTATAGTTCTGAGTTGATTTGGTTATACGACCCGCGCAGAGGTCAAGGTGTTGCATTATTCAATATTATTAGTGTACAGAATACTGCTGCGGATTTCTGGGGCAAGAAATATATGTCGTTATAAGCGATTTGTCGCTAAACCCGATGTCGTTAAATCCAATGTTTACTGTAATTAGCTATGAAGATATTTTTTGCGTTTGAAGCTTTACTGGTATTTAAGAGACTACGAACTAGAGAAATATTACTTGTATATTCAGGATTGAAAAGAATTGGTGATTGATGGAAGGGTCTTTGATGAGCTGAATGGTTTGAAGAATAATCCATCTTATTGTAGTAAATGGACAATTAGCTGTGGAGATGTTAAACAGGAATATAACTATTCTATTAAGTATTGACTGTATTGAGAAGAATTGGTGATTGATGGAAGGGTTTTTGATGAAATAATGGCCTGCTGAAATCCTTCAGGTGGCATTAGATCAGTATTACATTTCAATTAAATATAAATTCGAATTGCTCAATGCTCATCATATTTGAAGTTATTAAAGGAGTTCTCTTTTCCACAGTAGGTGCATCTAAGCTAATACAAACCTGAAAGCTGGAAGCAGATGTCTTATCAAGGACTTTATTCTCCAACATTAAATTAATTGCACTAGCGTTGTTTTTCCATTTAAGATACATCTTTTTCCTTAAATAATCTCTCTTCCTCCCAAACATGTACTTGGACAGCTCGCCCCAAATAGAGTTTATGTTAGTGCAGCTCTGTGTAAAAGTGTCAAGGCTAAGGTCTCTTGTTTCACAAAATGAGACGAACTTGCATAAATCAGTGGGTAGAGCTTAAAAATATCATAATATTACTTTAAAGTTATTGGGTTTGAAAGGAGAATCGATAGTTACTTTTATTATAATTACCTTTGTCCATTAGATTTTATGCCAGTATCGAAAAAGATATTTTTAGAAATCAGAATAATTGTTAGGTTATCTAATTATCAATTGTTGTGGTTTTTATAGGGAAACATTTAGATGGAAAATGTAATTTGTTTAGGATAAATACCATCTCTATACAATTGTTTGCGGGTGTTACAAGCATAGGCGCAAAGTACGGTGGTGCAAAGTCCACCTGTACTTTTTAACTTCAAATTTTGCAATCTAGCCCCGACCCGTAAGGCTAAATTAAGTTTAGAATTAATAAAAATATAAATTTGGAAGGTACCGCCAGAATCATAGCTAAATCGACACTGTAATTACTATACAGTAATATCGTATTAATACAGTTTCAGGGTTGAACTTTAACTAAATCGATGTTATTACAAAATAGATGTTACATTGTTTAACAGTACTAAATATACTAATATGTAGTAAAATGAGAAGTTTGATATCAATTTGAGAAAATTATGATGGTATTGGTACTCTAAAAATAGATGTATTAAGGTGCACCACTGGAACTTTTGACTACAGGTCAAAAGTTTGCGACTATGCAATACAGGAAGCTTACTAGCATAACAATTGATAAAATATTTCTAATTTTGAATTTTGTTTAATTAAAATGGATCATTAAGTGCTCTATTGAATGACACCATTTTTGTCCAATTCCAACAATGGGAAGTGTCTAAAATTATAATTTGAAGTATGCTCAGTCAAACGCGAAAACGCGTTTCGACTAGAAAAGCAGTCGAAACGCGTTTGGACTGCAACATATACAAACTTTCCAAAGTTTTAAATTCAAATTCGAAAAATAGTTTTCAAAAAAGATTTTTTTGTGCTCACACATAATGTAAAAAATATATGTATGAAAAATAAAAATTATAAGTTTTTTTATCCAGAATCATTAACGTCCGTATCTCCGCTTTAAGGTGTGTAGTTTTTGGCCAAATCCAATTGTGGGAAGGGCCTCAAAATTTGATTTGATTTGTGTTCAGAGTCAGTTGAATACTGCGCTTATAGAAATATATAATCTGAAGAAAATGCATGTTCAACTTTGTCAAGCTATATCTCATAGGAATATTGATACTTTTTGAAATATTTTGACATAGAAACGTCCCATTGTCACAAACATGTATGAATAGTTTTAGAATCAACTTCTAAAAATTGTTGTCAAAAATAATTTTTTTAGTGCTCCGACATAATGTAAAGAAATAGATACAAAAAAATATATTTTTAAAGATTTTTATTCAGAATCAAAAACGTCCGTATCTCCCCTTTACGGTGTGTAATCTTTGGCCAAATCCAATTGTGGGAAGGGCCTCAAATTTGGATTTGATCTGTCTCAGTTGAATGCTGCGCCAACTTCACACTCGTTTCGAGTAGTGTATTATAAACTAGGGTGTTTCCCTTTTCAGATTTACAATTGAAATACAGGGAAAACCTATTTATCCGATTCAAAGACACACTGACATTTAGCATTTATTTTCAATCTTTTCTTTAAAATGTTATATTTTAATGCTGCTCTGATAAATAGTTTCGTGCCTCTCGTAATACTTGTATGTTCACACTGTTTTTCATGATTTCTACATACAGTCCACTCTGCTTATCCCGGTATCTTTGTTTGTTGGTAGTTTGATTCGATAAAGCAAAGAACACAATTAGCCTAAAATTGTTTATTTTATATTTATTATTAATGCACATATACTGCAAAGTGTACTATGACTGCGTACATATAACTCTACTATACGATATAGTTATAATTACTTGTACCGATTATTGGTATTTTCTGATCGAATATTGCCCCAATTAGCCAAATTTTGTTTCAATAAGAATTTTTACCCTTGAATATTTTTGTTTTTGCGTATCACCATGATTATGTTGATAGTAATGACCTCAATTTAGAGGAGCGTTAATTTTCAATGTAATTTTACTCTTCTAGCTAATTTACTTTGCATTTAATTTTATGAATTGATTAAGACTATGATTGGTTCCTTACTTTCATTTTATATATTTTAATCATTATATTCTAGAAAAGTTCCAAACGGGGTGATTTATCAAAGAACGTTTCAGAACATTCTTGTAAAGGTCCGGATATTTTTCACCACAAATATTCAGTAATGAAGTCACAAAGATCTGCGCTTATTAGGCAAGAATCAAAGAATGTTATGAAGCCTATCAATCTAATGTCCAGGAAACATTCTAAATCTAAATCTCTTTCCAGGTTATATTATTTAACTCATTTTATGTATTAGAGTCAACTCCCGTTATAATGCTCGGTATCGTAGTTTCATTTTATTATAAGAGGAGTTTGTTATAAGCGGAGTTCGATCTAAAAAGATTTTATTACAAGCTGATTTCGTTGTAACCGGTGTTCATTATAAACGGATTTTGTAATAACCGGAGTTCGTTATAAGCAGAATTTTCGTTATACCAGAGTTCGTTATAACCGGAGTAGGACTAGAATCAATAGCTTAGAGGCTATATAGGATAACTTATAGAATAATGACTTCGTTATAAGCGGAATTTCGTTATACCGATTTGGTTATAACTAGAGTTGACTGTAATTATTGTATTTATTTGTCTCTAGATGTCTATTTGTTTATTATTTTATTAGAATAAATACTTATTTTCATTATTAGTAGGGATGTACACATAGACGTTGTAAACCACCTGGGCACCCGGACATGTCCGGGCGGCCCAAAGGAGCTCTTCAGAGCTACCCGAACTTTATCCAGAATCTTGGAAACTTCGGTTAATAGTCATACCTACCAACCTACTTGAGTGGAAAAAATCTCTGGGGACCAAAAGTTTTTATCGTTGACTCGCTCGCTCGTCTGGGGAATTCCTTACACTTATACTAGAAGGAATTTCATTAAGACATTGCATTCATGTTGTCAATACAGAAAGCATGGCAAGAAATACTATGATGTTATTTATATATTTTAAGGTTGAAATACATCAAATTATTCACTTTGGAGAGGAGAAAACTTTGAATTATATATTAGACCAGGCTTGTCCAACCTACGGCCCACGGGCCACTATCGGCCCGCCGACATGTTAAGGAACTTTCCCAGTTTCGGGTGATACTTATTGATTGAAATCTATTTGAGCGAACCAAATAAAGAGAAACTTAATTCTGCAAAACAAAATTAAATGAAACCTTTTTCAACAATGGTATGATTTACAAAACTAATAAACTCCTTGTATAACCTTTTTTTGGGTTTTGATCAAATATTTATCTGGCACATAAGGTGTTCTCTCAACTGGAATAAATCATATAAATTCCATAAATTCCAAATACAAGTAAAAACCAACTCAAACTATATTCACATATTTACAAAGAAAAATTTGTCCACTCCCGTAATTAATTGAAAGGAATATTGAGTCAGTTTCGGGTAAAGAAAAGAAAATTGTTGAGGAAGCCTTAATCCTTATCCAGATATTCGTGCATCTTAATTCGTATCTATATATCATGTATTCATTACTACCTGCTCTATATTTCGGTATTACGTTCAAAGCGGATCCGGTACATCTCTATTCTCTAATTATTATTAGTATAATTGCCCGATATTGTAATTATTGCCTTTGATTCTTAAGACTATCAACTACTCTAGTTTAATTGTATAGATATACAATAAAACCAGCTTTATCGGCACATGACATCTAAATATACCCTGGATCCGGACGGAACCGGTTCTTACCGGGCCCGCATCCTCTTTGAAAGTATCTACAAAAATATGGAGCAGGTAGCAACCGATATTTGGTATATAGATACCTATTACAGCACGATATTTTGTACAGTACATAATGGATTTAGTGATCATGGGCGCCAAAACTCCAATGCCAGGGGGGTGTAACTTTTATATTCAAATGTGAATAGTAATGCAAAAATATGTATATGAGGGCAGGGGCGTAAACTTGGGGTGTGCTGCGGGTGCCTAGCACCCTGACGGCTGTAATGCCATGGTGCCAAAGGTGTATGGCACCCTGGCATTTTCAAACCGAAATTAACCCCACAAACTTAATTTAGCAGATGGCGAGCTCCATTATGTACTGTAACCTCATAGTGGATATTGTCTATAGTGATAAAAGTATTACTTTACGTACAAGAGATTAATTATTCAAATCTGGCCTAACTATGTATTGTGCATTTTCAGTTAGTTCCCCATCTGTATTTATTGTAGTATATGGATCCTTATCAGTGGCGTCGAACTATTACATTTTTCGAAAAATCATGCCGGGGCGAGTTAGGCATTTAAAAAAATTTCACCTAGTATAAAACGTGTTTTTCCGAAAAGTTGTTTTACGAAATAGGTTCGTGTCGAACTAATCGTATGAATGCTTTTCCAGCGATGTTCTCAGTGGGTCCAAACATGCACGAAATTTGCTCAAAAGTGTTCTTAATTAATAGAAAATAGTAATCCATTATGGATACATCCAAATTATCACGAAACACCACCAAAAATCACCGGATTTCGGCAGATTCATGCCGGGGCGGAACAGTGGCCGCCCCGGCCGCCCCGGCATGATCGACGCCTATGATCCTTATACAGTACATAATGGATAGTGATAATGGCAGGGACACGGGATTTTGTAAAATTATCACTACAGTGAAGATGTTTTAAAATAGTTGCTAATAGGCGAAGTTGCTATTAAGGGAATTTTCTTTAAAAAGAGTAAAACATGATTTTATATAGGTATTCGTCATTCCCATTATCTTAATAATAAAGTAAGTACTAGAACTGATAATGAAAATACACATTATGATACTCTTCAGACAGTCCTCACAGTATTTCTTGATCAGCTACTGGTTTCATAAGAGCATGCAGTTTTCCTGAAAATGGTGAAAGGGAAAGGTATATAACAAGACCCCAATTTGGAAAGTAAACATTTTGATATTGAGAATATAAAGAATCTAAATAGACTTTAAAGTTTAAAGTATTTAAATCATGAGAGCATGTATCTATTGAGGAAGTACTACTAGGAAAAATCATCAAGTCAGATTACCAAAACTTTTATAGTAGATCATTATTTTATTAGTGCAAGTAATATAATTGCTGTTCTTCTATTAGTAACTATGAGTTGCTTAAAAGAGAACTTTTTTGTTTGTCTATTTGCAACTAATACTTGCTTATAGGGGACAGATCTACACTTGGGACCAGAAATAGGTTGCTAATAAACAAATATTGCTATTAAGCGAGTTGCTAATAGGGGAACTTGACCCCCTGGCTAGGAACAGTCAGTGAGGGTTTACCCTCAGCCAGTAACGTAGCTAGCATTGGGCTAGACTAGCTAAACCCTACCATGGCATTCTATAAAATTTTAAATGATATTGAAAAGTGTGGTCTATTTGTTCAAGTACTCGTAAGAGATAATTATGATAAATTATCCACTGAAGGTACGCCTACTTAAAAAATATTCTTTTGAACAGAAGAAGTTGAGTATAGTTCCATATTGCATGTTAAATTCCTATACCTGAGAGAAAATATGTGCGGCAATTTTACAAACAAGCCACATCAGTTTAACGAACTTTTTGAGATTTATCTTTGCAACAAACAACAAAACTACTACCACATTCTCCCCCACTATGTGGTGTGAGCTATCCTGCGACTCCCGTGCCCGCCTCTTGATGCATATCTTGGTCTCACAGCAGCTCACTGCTTACTCGTCAGGGCCGTGGAAGTGCTCATTCGTGCGCTTGATAATCTCCGTACCTTGTGTGTGAACTCTTGAATGCAAATCCCTCTCTTCTCGCAGAACCAATGCGTCACCTATCCTGCTCTCCTCTGTATCCCATATATATAGCCTCTCTCCACCAGCTTGTTTCCTCCTCTCTGCGACTTAATAAGCCTAAAAGGCTGATTAAGAAGCTCTTGCATGCCGCTTTATTCCTGTTGTTGTCGTCAATGATGTGAATTCGTTAATGTTTGAGATTTAAAATTAAATATATTATGATTTATACATTTATACTTAGGGCTTGCCTATTTGAATAACAGATGACTCGTACGCCTTTGAAAACTTTTTGAAGTTTAAGAACAATACAAGTCAGCTGCTATACTTCCATCTCTACATCCTGTTTACTTTTCAAAATATGAATCGATTCATAATTTAATTTAATCAAAAAGTAGATTATAAACCTATCTAGATCACCTTCCAGAGAACAATGCTTTCAAGAGTGGAAAGTTAATTTTGATTTAGGAAATGTTAATGATACAATTAGTTAATTAATTTAAGTAAGAATCCATACTTTAAAAGTTTAAATGTGGATAGGTAGTTGGTCAATCAAATTGGATGCGAATTGTCGTGGTGCGAATTGTCGGTATCCGGCTGACAAGGTCCCTTGGACCATCCATGGCGCCATGGACGGTCCGGCCTGACTAACCGTAGGGGGACCCGGACCATATATGGCATGACAAACTCAACTCAATTCAGTTAATTCCATCTCATTCAATTCAATTTCATATAAATTTCAGATTATTTTCAAAAATCCACCAGTAATTCAATCTATTTATTTATTTTCTGTAAACAAATTCAATCAATTCTATTCAAAAATGTTTTTATTTCAGTTTAAAATTATTCAACTTATTCCTGGCTGTCGGCACACCTGCAATTTGGACTTTTTTGTTACACATACGTATAGAGCAGGGCCCAAGTAGCCCAACTCGATTTTAATTGCGGGCCACATTGGTTTCCTCTAATATTTCGGAGGTCCATTCAGTCCAATTGCTAAATTTCTAATATATAGGGAGAAATAGGTTAGGGTATCCAAGCGGAAATGGAACAGAAAAGGTTAAGAAACACATCTAAAATTATGACATAATACATAAAATGATCAAAATATTAACCGGATTAAATTTACGCGGGCCGTATGTTTGGTACTCCTGGTATAGAGCATAGACCCATGGAACAATTATACTTCATGGTGAATTTTATACATAACAGTGGATGATTTATATATGTATATATATATACAGTTATACCCTCCAACATTATTGATGTTTAGCCCCCATATGCATTGTTATTTTGACCCACGTTTGAGTACAGTATATAAGTTACACCCCTTCTGGCGTTGGAATTTCCGGCACCCATAATCACTATATTTTATATATCACTATATCCACTATCACTCCGAGATGCAGCGGTCCGAAAAATTTATGACCGGACCGGACCGTCATGATTTGTCCTGGACGGTCCAGACCGTATGATCAAAATATTGGATCGGTCTGGATTGTTATATCCCTTATTTGGACCGTTACAGACCGCATAGCTAATTATATCCACTTGTGCTTATAATATACTTATTTATTACTTACTTAAGTGCTTGTAAACAATGAGAAATAACGGATTTGAGCCCGATCGTTTGTCCAATCTAGGATGAGTCCGGACCTATGTACGGTCCAGACTGATGAACGGTCCAGACCGATGTCCGGTCCAGACCTTATATCGTTAATTTGGACCGATCCAGACCGCTGCATCTCTGCTATCACTATAACCATTATCACTGTATCAATAACGATAAACCGAAAGTTGTTCAAACAAATTCCATGAGCGCGATATTATAACTAAGGTATACGTATAATACTTGTTACATTATCCGTGACCTACGTTATATAAGGCCTATGCACCAACTTTGTGAAACTGGACCATGGATTAAAGGAAGGCTATTGATAAATAGGTTATTTAACAATAATTTTTGAGATAATGAGTGTATTACCTCATAAGGAATTAAGTGCTAATTATTTATTATCTCAAAAATTATTGTAGTTAGGCCTAGAAAATGTATTATCAATGAATAAGAAGTTACCTATTGCGGATAGATCAGTTCTAGCCTAGTTAACATAAAATAGATAGTTTTTGGGTTATGGCTCATTTTAGGAAATATTCATTTCCTTGGCAACCGAGGAATGGGTCAACATTTCATTTATAATTTCGGTATATTTCATCTAACTAGTTATGGGCATCATCATTTTCCAATTTTGAACATTTATAACGCGTCTAACTACACTAACCAGCCAAAAGTCTTTGAACAATAGGTATTTTAATGCACACACAATACTCATCCGGTAACTTAATAACTGCTCTCTAAACTACTCTGAAATGACTATAAATATCATATTATAGATATACATATGAAAATATTGTGAATTCAATTAAATTTAGAAAATATTCACGAAGTGGCACAAGTGTTTCTGCCACGTGCCACTTGTGGCATAAGTGGCACAAATGGAAATGTGGCTGTATCACAGTAGAAAATATTCGGATTGATTTGAAATTATGTACTTAGAATAATTTAACTATGTGGAATTCAAATCTGCTATCAGAATTAATATAATAACATTGCATATTAATGATCACAAATTAATTATTTTATTAGCTAATTATATATTTAATGAGTTTAACGCCTCCATAAAAATGTAAATTCGAAAATTTTGCTGTTTTATCATACTTTACATATTGTTTCATGTAAATAACCATTTTATAGAATCTACTAATGTTATTATGCTGGTATAATGTCAAATGTCTGAAAACAAATTATTACTGTTCAAATACTTTTGGCCGGTTAGTGTATGTTAAAAGCAGGCTATAAAAACTCGATAATACCCACCAAAAATAGCGATTACGTATCAAATGATGACATAGCTCAATTCTGAAGGGTGCTATGTATACCTTTATACCATGTTCCTATATAGTTATAGAATATTTATGAGGTATATCACTACTAGTTATTTAGATAACGATATATAACCTATTTATCAATAGCCTTCCTTTGATCCATGTTCCAGTTTCACAAAGTTGGTGCATAGGCCTTATATAACGTAGGTCACGCATTATCCGTATTATACGTAACACGTTCCAATAAAAGAGGCATTAAACAACTAAGATTTAACTACCCGGGGTTCCCAAGCAAAACTGTAATCAATTGATTTAATCTTAATTTATTCTTGTTTAGTGAATGTTATTAAGCTCAAGCTTTGTAGAAGATAGAAACAACTTGCAATTTACCAATAGTTTATTGTGGCTCGTGATCACTTGACAAATTAAAATTAACACCTTGAGTTGTTGATCACATGACAAATAAATCTAAATTACAGCTGTGCCAACATCATGTTCTCTTGGACGCACTATCAATCGATCAACCACCAAACATAGTGCCTCCAATAGGTAATGCTATTGGTACAGCTGTATTTTAGATTTAGGCTTCAGATTTATCTCTTAAATATTCATAAAAGTTCATTGAACAAAGGGAATGGGACACATGGTATACATTGAAAATCTCAAAACCCTCAAGGTTGTCAAGCAGGGATGAAAGGTTCACGAACAAACTTATTGAACTTGAACTGAACGAACTGAACGCAGAACTTTAAAAGGATCGTGCTAAAGGAAATGAACGAACGCCAACGGTTACCTGAACGGAAGTTGAACCAACTGAACGAACTGTTTGTACTGAACATACTGAACGAATGAATTAAATGAACTGATTGAATTATACTGACTATATAATTGGCATACAGGGGTAAATTTACACCCTGACAACGATCTATTGGTCTTCTAACGAAACAACGCGATTATGACGACGAGTGTGAAGTTGGCGCAGTATTCAACTGGGCACAGATCAAATCGAAATTTGAGGCCCTTCCCACAATTGGATTTGGCCAATAATTAAACACCTTAAAGCGGAGACACGGACGTTTATGATTCTGGATAATACTTATTTTTTACATTATGTGTGAGCACTTAAAAAATATTTTTTGAAAACAACTTTTTCGAAATTGAATTTAAAACTTTGCCTACATATTTGTGACCATGGGACGAGTCTTATGTCAAAATTTGTCAAAAAAATATCAACATTCCTATGACATATAGCTTGGCAAATTTGCCATAGTCAATTATGTACAGCCATGGTCTACTTAATATACGGCTAAATATGTCACCTAGAAGGCCAGTTTCTAATTTTCATTCTAAGCTAAACTATGCCTCCTATTGTTATTATTTGCATTGTATATGGGGTAATCAACCATCGCGAGTCCAATGGAAGCACTTTTGAGAATCTGAGATTTGTGGTTAAGCTGAACAGCCTAGTTTACAGTCTAGTTCTCGTATTTTCTGATCAACATTTATTTTGCAATAATACTCTAAATTATTATTTACTACTATTTCATACAAAGACAACTGATGTTTTAATACACAATACCTCACAGACAATACCTAATACAGTATAAACATAGGATATTAACTTTTGTATGTAAGATTAGAGAGAGTTTTTCATTGTCTTTACTGATCTTCTTTGAAGATGTATATCGCGAATTTGTTTGGCTTATATTAGACCTCTATCGGGCGGATTAATAAATGCTGGAATGCGGAACCGGAAACCCGCGGGATTTTCCAGGTTAAAGGATCTGATCATTTTCGGGAGGGGCGTGTGCGGGTCACGGATTTTCCTTGCAGGTTGGTACGTTGGTGTGGGTCAGCGCGGGTTAGTTGCAAGAGAATTACTTTCAGAGGAATTAAGTATATTACTATTTTAATTGAGCACTATCTAGCTTTCCAATAAATATAATACTCAACGTAATACCTGCGAATGTCCGGAGCACATTAAACGAGATATGTTAGCTACCCCAATGTTGGGGAATACAGGAAGCTTACTAGCATAACAATTGATAAATTCGAAAATATTTCGAATTTTGTTTAATTAAAATGGATCATTAAGTGCTCTATTGAATGACACCATTTTTGTCCAGTTCCAACAATGGGAAGTGTCTAAAATTATAACTTGAAGTAGCTCAATTGTTTATGTATTAAAACGGTACTGACGTGATCAGTGAATAAGTGCAAAATTATTCCAAATGTATTTCTTAGGAAGGTTGATATTTTTTGAAATATTTTGACATAAGAAACGTCCCATGGTCACAAATATGTATGCAAAGTTTTAAATTCAATTTCGAAAAATTGTTCTCAAAAAATGTTTTTTTTAGTGCTCAGACATAATGAAAAAAAATACAAAAAAATTATATTAAAAGTTCTTCATCCAGAATCATAAACGTCCGTATCTCCCCTTTAAGGTGTGTAATTTTTGGCCAAATCCATTTGTGGGAAGGGACTCAAATTTCGATTTATCTGTGCTCAGTTGAATACTGCGCCAACTTCACACTCGTATTATGACGTCATGAAAGCACATATTTGGGAATAACCCTCCGTTTTTATCAGATTTATGGGATTATCACGTCATTTAAGGGCTAATTTGAATTCAGCTCTCACAATTTTGATTCATTCGTTACACAATTGTGTCACATCATAAAATATATTGTATTGCATGTATCTACACAATTTTTTATATTTTTCACATTTAATCTGCGCCAGGCATTAATAATTATGTAACCTTGTACTGCTGCCTCATTGCACATATTGAGGTTTGGTGATTTAATACTAACCTAATTATTTCCGAAATTTTATACTTTGATTAATCCAGGTGGCTTCCACTTCTATTTGTGATGTATGTGTCAATGTATAATGTATCAATCATATGCATAATATATCAATGATATGCATAATATTATATTACTATCAAGTTATTCAACGATTTACTGACCTATTTCTTCTGAATCTTAATGACATATTGCAGCGAATTAATAATATAGCGATTTATTATGCAGAAGCTAAACACTGGGTTAGTACTTGGCATTATGTAATTGATTGGCTGGCATACTAGGGTAGGCTCCCAAAACTGAATTCAGTACGTGTAATTTACAAGTCACTGGTTTAACATATTTATTGTGTGTTATATTTTGATCCAAGTAAGGGCACAAAGCGGCCGTTAATTGTGTTGCGTAGTGTCTAACACGAATAAACAAAGGTCACGAAGCGACCGAAACCAATGTGCTCGTGATATACATCAAATGTGGTGAAAATTGTTGTATCCATTAAAAAGGACAATTTTGCCTATAATCCGTTGGATAGTATGTATTACGTATTCGTGTTACCGGGTACTTCTATTTTCGGTTGAGCCAAATACCATACGTCGAATATTAGATTTTTTGTTGGCTAAAGAACTTGAGTATTTCGTTTTTGTTGGCAATTGAATTTATTCGGTTTACCAAATATGTTTACTTGTTTGTATTACTGTTATGAGTACTATCGAATGCTCGTTAGCAATATATATAGTTTAACAATACAGTGAGTAATAGTATAGAAATCTAATTCACTAATCTCGGATACTAACTAAAAGCTACCTAATTTGTACAGATCTAACTAACTACAGCTATCACTAACAATGTTATTATAATATCTCTAACATCACCACGTGATTTGGAGTAGTTTTATCACGCATTATTTGTCGAAAACGATAATTCAGGAGATTATATTATATGCGTAGTATATATCTTCCAATACTAATGTCCCTATTATGTAAGTTAGATTTTAATAAGTTGTGATATTCCGTTGAGATTGATTAAGTGTTACCATTCTCAGTAGTTTTTATTTATCAAAACTATTTAGAAATTATTCCAACATTTATAGATCTTAGAAATTATCACCTCAACTGGAATCTTATAAGGAGGTTCACTCCATATGATGTAAAATGAAAAGCCACAGGCTCATAAATTTAATTTGGGCACAAATTATGAGCCCTTTGTTGCAATGAAGTTCATTTCAATATCATTGTTCCCTATATACTCTTTGACTATTGTTGTAATTCATATGTTTTTAGATCTCCATTTAATCAGATGAAGGTTCCAGTGCTCGTTTCTTCTAATATAAAAGCATCCGAAACCAGTAACAAGATATATATTGGAAAGATTACTCGCAACATTACAAGAGTACATATACAGGAAATATTTTCTAATTATGGTAAGATAAAAAATGTGGATTTTCCTCTTGACCATGTTACTGGTTTTAATCAAGGATACTCCTATGTTGAATTTTATAATACTAGATGTGCTACAGATGCCTTTCATTGCATGGATGAGGGTTATTTAGATGGTCAAATTGTCTCTGTTAGATTGACACATTCTCTGAACAATGTTGGTCAATCACATAGAAATATTACCAACACGAATGCTAAATATACTCCTCGCAATAGAAATTGGAGTCCGAAATCCCTAAGGAAACCTACCTCCGTTTTTCGGAAAACAAGAAGCCCAGATATTCGCCGACCCCCAGCTAGATTTCGAAGGTATAGGTATTTTATTTTATCTATTTTAGATACTTTCTTTAAGAAAAATCGATAAAAAATTCTCCCGAATACTACTATTATTTACTTTTATGAGTTTCCTCCCATCCAAGTATAATTGACTATTTGGCCTTGAAAAAGCCTTGTGCATATATTACCTTAATGGTTAGAGTAATCGAGAATTATCACTATAATAATGGAGCATAATATCTATTTATCCGAATATTTATTGTCAAACTAAATTAGATAACTGCAGCTATTACGATCTCTTAGCTGATGAATACGTTTCAATATACCCTAGATCAGCCGTTCTCAAACTTTTTACATCGCGTATATTAGAGTCTCCGCGTCCCACGATATTGAGCGATAATTAGATTTACCCCGAAAAATAACTATTTGAAAATGATAATAATATTCACATTACAGTAAATATAATTTGACGGACATTTAAATTAAATACAATAATGTTAGTCGATAATACATATATGTTAGTTTGCATCGACATGGTTACTTAGTGGCCTACTCAATGAGAAGGATTTTATCTAATTTTTGAAATATCCTATAAGTAGTACGCATGTCCTACTTAATATACGGCCGTGTATGTCACCGAGAAGGCCAAAAAAATAGAAGGCCAGTTTATACATTTCATTCTAGGATAAACTATGCCTCATATTTTTATAATTTGCATTGTATATGGGGTAATCAACCATCGCGAGTCCAATGGAACCACTTTTGAGAATCTGAGATTTGTGGTTAAGCTGTTTAGGCGACATTTCATGGTGACGGTAACAATTTATGTTAAAATGAAAAAAATTCAAATATCATAAATTTCATTTTCTTCTTACTTTATAATAATTTTATTATAGGAATACTAAATAGGGAAATATTTCATACCCCAAAGGCTATTATATCACAAAATGGCGACATTCTAAATTTTTTAAAAAATTATAAAGCAGCCACATGCTAAAATACAAGAATTATCCGAATTACAACTATCTATTTTCGTCCATAAAACGTATATAATTGCTGGTTTATATATATTCATTCTCATTATATATTCGAGAAATGTATACTAAGTATATTAACAAATTATCTTCATTTTCTCGTAGTTCTTTATACTCGAATTGTATATTTTGTATACAGTCAACTCCGCTTAATAGAGCCACCTCGGGACGAGGTTGTTTTGACCCGATTAAGCGGAGAAACCGATTAACCGGTGGCTCTATTAAGCGGAGTTGACTGTATTTGTGGTGTCATTATTAAATGGCGCCTAAACAGCTTAACCACAAATCTCAGATTCTCAAAAGTGGTTCCATTGGACTCGCGATGGTTGATTACCCCATATACAATGCAAATAATAACATTAGGAGGCATAATTTATCCTAGAATGAAATTTATAAACTGGCCTTCTATTTTTTTGGCCCTAAGTGCCCTCCCCGAATCGGTTGAGCATCCAAGGTACTTGTAATGTGGTAGATTTAGGTGCCGGGTTGGGACACCTCGGCACCAGGTTACTTTTATCCGATTAAGCTGAGAAATCTTTTAACCGGTGGCTCTATTAAGCGGAGTCGACTATATATGCCAATACATCCTGTTTTAAATTAATTTCGAATGATGCAATTCACTAATTGGCCAACAGTATTTCAGAAACAATAATTTGTATTATCACATTCAATCTTATAGCATAATAACATTTGTAGAAGCTTCAACATGGATGTTGACATAGAACGATATATTAAGTATAATAAAATAACAAGATTTTGAATTTACATTTTTATGGAGGTGTTAAACTCATTAAATATATAATGAGTTAATTAAATATATTATTTTGATATTAAATTAAAATCTACAAATTCTGATTGCAGATTTGAACACCACATGGTCGAACTACTTTAGGTCCTTAATTTCAATTTATTACTAATTATTTCCACTGAGATGCAGCCACATTGTCATTTGTGCCACTTGTGCCACAGGTGGCACATGGCAGGGACACTTATTCCACTTAATGGATATTGGATGAAAATGACTTAAAATCACATTATTACTGAATTTATAACTGTATAGTATAACCTCATTTCAGAGTAGTTAAACAGCCGTTTATATGCTAAGAAGCATAGTGTCTCTGGAATAAAAATTCCTGTTGTTCAAATACTTTTGTTCAGTTAGTATATGTTTAATCACTTCTCAAAGAAATCATCATGAACAGAAAATCAAGGTTCCGCCTTTGACTTTATTTAGGTGGTGTAAAAGTGCAAAAATGCCAATTTAATTTTCTTTCCTGGCAAATTTGACTTCTTAATAATGGTTCCCTGTCTAGGAAAATCATGGATAAATCCCTTTCAGCGTACAATTATTACTATGCTTACCACAATTTGAGAAACCACTGCTTTAAACGCTTTGTTCTGTATTAAGCCGATATTTTTGCGAATTAATATATATTTTGAACCTTCTGAATATATCACATTGGCAAAATATATAGATGCTCAGATTATTTATGGTATATATCTTCAGCTTACTTATTTTATACAATTTGTATAAATTAATGGGACATATATTTAATTGAATTTAGCATTCTGTATATCTATACTATTAAAACACAAGCCTGGGTGGGAATATATATATGTGTATATATTTGTTTGTATGTTCCGAGTTGATTGAAGAAAATGGTCGGTTTCCAAATGTGATTTTTGGCATATACGGGTAACTTTTGGCACCCGTCAACAAGTTGAGGTTTCCACTCAAAATTTCTCACACCTCGACAAGTTATCACGTCATTGTCACATTTCGAGAACCCTGAAAATTCACTTAATCGGACATCATGGGCGTAAACTTCATCAAAATACCCATGGTGCACGACACTTTGTTCATCCCCTAGTTATATAATTTTCTGGATAACTATTCATTTTGTGTTTTTTGTGTCTGAATTAAACAAATATTTAGCTCGCCATCTGTTATATTAAGTTTGTCGGGTTAATTTCGGTTTGAAAATGCCAGGGTGCCAGACACCTTTGGCACCATGTCATCACAGCCGTCAGGGTGTCAGGCACCCGCCGCACACCCCAAGTTTACGCCCCTGTCGGACTTAATTCCCGCCCTCTTAGAGCTAAAAATATGAAAATATAATAGAACATGTACATTAATGATGCGGACACGTTGGTCATTCCAGATTGCCAATATGCTTACTCATTATCGCATGATGACGTAATCACAAAACATAAGAGATGTACTGCACTAACCGGCCAAAAGGTTCGGAAACCATAAGAGATGCACTTCACTAACCGGCCAAAAATAACGAGTGTGAAGTTGGCGCAGTATTCAACTAAGCATACTTCAAGTTATAATTTTCGACACTTCCCCTTGTTGGAACTGGACAAAAATGGTGTCATTCAATAGAGGAGACATGGACGTTTATATTTCAAAAATATATACCGCATTTCCCCGAATAAGCTCCGGATCAATAAAAATGACATTGGTATGATAAAATTTATACACATTAGTTGATCACTGTAATATATTTCCATTGATTTTGACAACTACTGTAGGTCTACTGTTGGTGGAAACCATTATAACCGACCTAAATATTATGTTCTCGATTTTTCACAAATATTTCACGATAATTTTGGCCCACGAAAACGATAAGCGCCGGGGCGCTTATTCAGGGAAATACGGTATTTTGATTTAAATTTTTTTGCGCTTTTATAATACCATCGAGATTAACAATAAAATTTATCCATATTATAGTATATTTATTTTGTACATCCAGAGTTTAATTAAATGATTAGAGAACAATATTTGAGACCACTTTTTAATTAATCTTAGATATATAGTTTTTAACTTTTTATACAATAAAGATATAAACCATTGAAATTTGAGAACTAATCTTATATATTAAATCACAAAGATTTTTTGTTTTTGTTTGTTCGGATTTGATTGAGGAACTGGTAAGAGCTACAGACTTGAAATTTGGTAGGAGGGTGGGAAATAATGTATCTCGAAACAAATATTAATATCTAGGAAAAATATTCACATCTTCCCCCTCCCTAAAGGTGCCAAAACTTTAGCCTATTAAATTCGAGGGTTTTCCAGTATGGATTAGCAGCTAGCATTCAATTTGTATAAAAGGATTTTAGTGTCTGTATCAATTGTTAAGTGTGCATTATACTAGAATGCCTATCTGAGACTGTGATTTGATTTGTCTACACTCTAGAGAAGCTCATTCATCCGATCAGTTATTGTGTTCCCTATGTCTACCCATACATTTCACACATTCCATTGTGTCTATTTGATTATTACCAATCAATTCAATAAATTCTCCACATTCCCAAAGTCAGGGGTCCACAGAGTTTTACCGTTCCTTAGTGATATTTAATTAATTTTATATTTGGAGTCGGTTTGTTATTATACAAGGACATGCGTTAATATCTAGAAAATTGTCAGTTATAATTAGCATAGATATTCAACAATACTGGCGCTGATTACTAGTACTTGTAGGATGAGGACTAGAATATGGGGAACGTGAGTTATAAGTTACTACCTCTGAGTTAACTGGATCTGAAGCTAGATAATCGTTGTTTTCATTATGAAGTTATAGTCCGTTATGATAGTGCCCAGGGGAGGAGGGAGCGAAATTTGACTTTCGTAATCATCTAGTATAGAGGGTCGTGGGAACTTGGAAAGTGGTGAGTAGTGCTCATGAGTTTCCGTCTGATTTAAGTGCTCATCTATCAGTGGAGGTGTTGTTTCGCGTGTTTGTACTGTATTCACCTATGTAGTAATTATATACTATTAAATTATAGCCTAAATATAGTATTTCCAAATTAACTCAAAATGGAATTAAGAATATATTCTTCTTTAGGTGCTTACCTCTGATATGAAATTTATTAGCTCTTCTTCATGATTGATGTTAGACCAATATTTACTTGGGATAGACAATTGACTCAAACCGAAATAGGGTTTCTTTGCAAAAACGGCCTCATAAGGAGTCATTCTTATCAGAGATGCAGCGGTCCGGAAATTTCATGGACCGGACCGGACCGTCATGATTTTTTCTGGACAGTCCGGACCGGTCCAGACCGTATGATCAAAATATTGGATCGGTCTGGACCGGTCCAGACCGATGAACCGGTCCAGACCGATGAACCGGTCCAGACCGATGAACCGGTCCAGACCGATGTACTGGTCCAGACCGTTATATCCCTTATTTGGACCGTTACAGACCGCAAAGTAGGGTGGATAATTATATCCACTTGTGTTTATAAGATACTTATTACTTATGTGCTTGTAAACAATGGGTAATAACGGATTTGAGCCCGATCGCTTGTCCAATCTAGGATGAGTCCAGACCGATGAACGGTCCAGACCGATGAACGGTCCAGACCGATGAACGGTCCAGACCGTTGAACCGGTCCAGACCGTTATATCGTTAATTTGGACCGGTCCAGACCGCACTTGAAAACAAGCAGACCGGACCGACCTGAGATCGGTCGGTCCGGTCCGGTCCCGGTCTGGACCGCAGTCCGGTCCAGACCGCTGCATCTCTGATTCTTATGTAGTGTGGTAGCTCGTGTTATAATTCCACTTGACCCATCTCAAGTATTTAAACCAGCACTGGTCATTGTTATCCAGCATCATTGCAAATAGAGCATCTTTTACTTCCCCATTAACCCTTTCTACTGCTCCCTGGTACTCAGGGTGTCGGGGTTTCCCTTGTATAATTTTGGTGCTGGGCCACTTTTCAGCTAATGTGGAGAAGAGTAGTTGATTTTTAAACTCACAACCATTATCCGAGTGTAATATCTGCGGTGGTCCTGTTCACAGAAATATCAAGTAAACATTCACAAACTTGACTCGCGGTTTTTTGTCGAAGAGGAGCTAAGCTAAGTTTATTGGTGAAATGATCAATATACGTCAACAGAAACTTATATGGTGTGACATTATCTGGTGACATATTTGCTGATAAATTCATATCACTTAAACCAATCAGATCCACTTGGCCTCGGGATAGATAGTTATGCGACGCAATTGGTTTAGTAACTACTGATTTGAGGGATTTCTTAGCTTTCTTTAGATGACAAGTCTTACATGTGCTTACACAAGCCGCATATTTCCTCCGTTATACCATAGACTGTTGTGCAACATTTTTCTACAACTTAGTTCTTCCAAAATGTTTCCCCTCAGATTGGTGAATTTTGTCAAGAGTTCAAATATCTCCTCTATAGCAATGACTCTTTTAGCGGGTAGATCGCCTTTTTCCTTTCTATAGAGAATATGAGTCCCCTGATAAGAGACCAGATTATAATTTTTTTTGAACTCTTGTCCATTTTTCAATCTCGTTCGTTTCAATTGGTCTCGACACTAGTAGTGAACTGATTTTCTTATTTATATCCTCCCGAGAGAATGTTAGGGACGTTGCCAGGATTTTTCATCTAGGAGGGGCAGAGAAATTGTGAGGGGGGGAAACATTATATTGGTGTTAGATCTAGCAGTTGACGCTACCAAAACTAGGCGATGAAGATGAAGCGTTCTAGTTTAATGTTCTGCAAAGTATTAAAAGTAGCCTACAAAAATTAATATATTAATAATAAATTTGCTACACCAGCTAATACTACAGCTTAACTACCAGCTATAATGACTGTAAAAGTCAATTTTGACCATTAACAGGTCTAAAGTAAAAGGTGTATTGGGTTTGTAAACAGTTGATTATAAGTTAGAACAAAAGTTGCCAAAATAACTTGGAATATCCTACAAGGCGTATCTAGATAACCTACAGTCCATCCTGTCAACCGTAAAGGGATTTCAACCATTTTGGATGTTCTGTCCAGGGATGTAATAAATTTGTATATGGATTACTAGTTTGCTTAAATTGTTGATTGGTATCGAATAATACTTAAAAAATGCCTAAGCCAAAAATGTAGCATTTTGTTTTGTGTAAATTAATACCCTATTCAAGCGTACACGCATTCTCTGTACAAACTATATATTTCAATATTATCTGCGTCCCAAAGTGATCATTTTGATTTAGAATAAATGACATGTTCGTATGTATATCTTGACACACATAATAAAATGTTTGGTTAGTGTAGTTCATTTCAATATAAGTGTAGATTTACGTTTTAGACGAGCGAGCGAAGCGAGCGAGAAAAAAAATTTGAGGTGTCTAGGGATCTTGACCAATGTAGTATAGGGGAAATTGGAGCTTCGTACAGGGATATGACTCAAATGGATTGGAAGTGTGAACCAGGCCTTCATCTGGGTGCGCGGCGCGCACTCAGGGGTGCGTATTTTAAGGAAATGCTAGAAGGGTGCGTGAAATTTGAATTAATTGGGTGTGGGGTGCGCACCCAGTGTATTTTTAATACTAAATTTGGTCTTTTCTTTTTGGTAAATATGCTATTTTTGGTCTATTTGGGTGCGCGATTGTAAAATAAACATTTCCCAGGGTGCGCGGATCTCTTAGGGCCTGGTGTGAACTCATTAAATTGAATTCAATTGCATCAATGAATCAGAGGAATAAAATATTTCAATATATTTTACCAGGGGGGGCATTGCCTCAGGGCGAGGATTTCTACCAGGGGGGGGGGGGGGGGCATTGCCCCCCTTATGCCCCCCCCCCGTGGAGACGTCCCTGGAGAATATCTGACGAGTTGAGTTTTTCAAAGTGAGCACTTTGTCCAATTTCTCTGTAAATCCTCATATCGTGTGGGCCCAGGGTTTGATTCAATAAAACAAGAATATTTACAAAATAATCATATATATATATTTCGAAGGTGGATTTAGAGAAAGTGGACCTTATTGATTTCCGTTTATTGTGGAAAAGTAATATTGAGGACAAAAAATTCGGGTGTATGGCGATAGTTGGTGAGGGAGATGTTAAATTTATCGTTGTAGGAGACCTTTGATCAAAATATATTGTAGATTTTCAACGGGTTTTTTAAAGTACGCTGGGTTAGTTCGAAAGCTGGGGGAAACTTCTTGGCAATTTTGAAAAAAAAACATGGGGAGTTTTGAAAAAAACTGGGGGAGGTTTGATAAAAACATGGGGAGTTTTGATAAAAACTGGGGAGGTTTGATAAAAACATGGGAAGTTTTGAAAAAAACTCGGGGAGGTTTGATACATACATGGGGAGTTTTGAAAAAAACTGGGCGAGTTTTGATAAAAACTGGGAATTAGGAGAAAAAATGAAAATGAAAATAATAAAAACATTGTGTAAATTGAGACTTGTTACTTAGAATGCGAAATTATTTAAATATAGCCTTTGAAGTAAACCAAGTTGATCACTATACAAATATCTGATTACTTTTACCTAGAGATGTCCTTATCTTCAAAGTAGTGTACAATCACTTGCAACGACTAAGTCATTGTTGCATTTTAGTCTTATTTTTAACCTTGAACACCTTTAGAATGGAATGTGATTGAAATGTGCAAGACTGCATATTTAATCTAGAACACTAGGAACTAAGGAACTAATAAAATAATGACCACGGTAGTTAATTTGACATATATATTTTCTCATAATTTTACAATAAACGAAAAAAGTAGTTAACAATACTTGGTAGATATTAAATATAACCCGATTATAATCTAGAAATTTGACAAATATTATTGGACACATTGTTATTTAGTTATTGTTCGAAAATTTACATTTTAGCCGCCCATTATCTAAAATATATATTTCCAATGCGTTTACACTGGTATATATGCACTTATTTAAAAGTGACTTCTCAAAGTTCATATACACCAGTGTACATGCATGTACACCGAAAGTGCATATATACTGCAACATAATCCTTTTTATTATCATATCATTAACTATATTTATCTTAATTTTTGTGAAGCCGAAATGATCTACCTGAAGTATATGAAAAGATCAGATTAGTACTGACTTAGACAAACACATATACATTATTTATACTTATCCTTATTTTTTGTGATTATTTATTAGTTTATTAAACTTTATTTTGTATGTGCAAATTGTAATATTATTAACTAATACAGTGTAATCATTTGATCATATTCTTTAAAAAGTTAATTAATATTGATGATCTATTTCATCTAGAATTCAAATAGATTTAGTATTCATTGCCGATACTACTTCAATTAGCTTTAATCTATTAGAATTCATCATTAAAATCTACTTCAGCAATTCGTCTTCGACCGCATCCTTAGTCCTATTTTGATGATGGAGTAGGCTATGACATAGCCTACTATATACAGGCCATTTCACTGCTTAGGACCAGGGATAAGATAAAGTCGGGTTTATTTTTCAACTGTAACCAATTACCTGATTAATAGTAAATTTAATACTTGACTCATTATATCAACTACACATATAAAAGTAGTATATATGGTTCATAGTTGTCTCTCAACATAAATTCAAGCTCAAGTATATTAATACATGCAAGCTAGATAATAGAATTATGAAAACTAAGCAAATATTTAGAAGAATTTCTTAGGAGTTTCTTCGGGGCAGGTAGTAGGAACAATATGGTTCTTTGCCTTGTTGCTGTTAGGTAACAATTGACTACTGTTGTTAAAATTTAGAGTAATACATTGATTTTCCTTCTGTACTAAGCAATCTCTACACTCATTAACGAAGTCTTCGCACTATTCACTTTTCACTTTTCTGATAAAACCTATAGGTTGTCTGTGTATGAATTCATGAAAGACTTAAAAGAGTGGCCACACACTCACACACACACACACACACACACACACTATGTGGCTGCGAAAAAGATCATCTTCATGGGTTTCGAAGCTGCTGATAAACTCCATAAACGAATCTCTATCTTTATGGCATAATCTTTCCTATTATACAACTTAAGAATATTTGACTGTTTAAGTGCCCTCTCATTTTCCAGGACTTGACGAACCAATACATTGTAGTTTTACATCTGTTTGTATACTCCAAAAATGGTGTTCAATAAAATCATTTTGTATAAATCATCACAATACTTAGGTAATTCCACATTCGCCGGTCTATATTCTAAAAGTTTAGGCAGTGCAATACTTGAATGGTGAAAACTCGTGAAGGTTTGAACTGTATATTTCCCTCGTGAACTGGCAAGCTTCCCCAGACTCTAACCAACGAGTAGACATTCAATTAAATGTGGCACCATTATGTATAAGTGGCAAAGAATCTCGGTCCTTGAGACGAACTCCCTTCCAAGAGTGTTGATTAATCAATCAATGTCCATATCGATCGGTTTTCAAACATACAGCTGATTGAGAGATTCACAAGGGTTCCACGATTATAACACTTTAACTTGAAGAAACTTGTCAATAGTAATAATCTTTTGGACTGAAATCACTACTGTATTTGATGTCATATTGACAATATAAATGTGGCATCAAGGTGCCAAAAATCCATCCTTGGGGGTCTTAATGTTAGATGATTTAGTGATTATGTCATCTAGTTTAGAGACACTGAATTTTCTCTGTTCTTCTTCGTACAAGTCAACACTGTTTCATTGCCTATAATATACAATAACATACAACATGTAAAAATACAAAACATTTATATTTAGCACAACTTGACATACTTGGATCCGTAAATCATGCTCCTTTTTGTCTCTATCAAGCCGCTGATACTTGATAGTGTGATCATTAAGAAGATCAGGGCCACCAGGAAGGTTTTTAGGTACTGCGCCTTTCTTCAATGTAGCTTTTATTGGTCGTATCTTCTTCGTTTGGCCATCATGTCAAGATAAGTTTGTGTGTCAATGATATCATCAGGATCAAAGTGTTTAGCACAAACGAAAATGTTTTCAGTGTTGTAAGATCTAGCATATAATTACATAATTAAGTATGATTAATTAAAGAGCATCATTATATGTAGACGATTTACAGATAAGTTATTTCTTAATTAAAGTATGTAAGTGATGTTAAGCTTAAAAGGAAAACTGATAAAGTAATTAATTAATCTTGTCCAACTAGTAAAGATATACTCACCATCTCTATGCTGAAAAGTTTTCATTTATCATTTATGTCTTGCGGCCCAGAAGGAATGTGAAATATTGCAACACCACTATGATCACTATAGTATCCATAGCACATCTGAGAACAGAACAGTTTGGCATGAGTCCAGGATATAAATAAAGTTAATAAACAAGGGGCTGGCATTATAAAGGCAAAGTATGATTGAATCAAAGAGAAATTGTAATTAGAATAGCTAATATTTACATAGTCGAATCTCGTTAACTATATTTCTAAACCAGATTAGCATTAGTTTTAATCAAAATATTTATATTTACATTATGGGTATATAAGAAAATCCCCTTTATCTTATCCCTGGTCCAGGCGCATTTGGCTCAGTGAAATGGCCTGTATATAGTAGGCTATGGCTATGCCTTTCCTTAAACTTAAACTTAGTTTTTGCTTTGTTTAACTGTAAACTAAGCAAAAGTTTAGTCCAGTCCGAAGCAGACTTAACTTAATAATTTGATGTTCTCGGGATTCTGTAGTGATTGATGGCATCAATAAATATAATTTTAGAGCTTTTTAACTATTCGTACTATCCACCAATATAGCGTACACTTTGTCACTTATAATAAGAATATGATGGAGTGATTTTCGCATAATTATTGATTAATTCATGGTTGTGATAGGATGTAATATTAATATACGTGTACGTATAATTGCATAGATATTGCGATAGTTTTGTTTTGTAATCAATTGCAATACTTCGTCAGGATCAGAAGATTTGCGGCCATTTGGTGACAATATCAATACATATTAAATCGCTATCGCATTTTGCTTGGAAATTGATGGAATGAAAGTTTTTCTCTTGACAAATGGATCTTAATTTATAGGAAGGTGCCAAAATAGGTACATGTGTGCCGTCAATACATCCGAGTACAAGGGAAAGCTATTTCATTCCAAGAATTTTTGCTGAATTCGTAATTGATTTATTTGATTTGGGATGCTATCTAATCTTGGCCAAAAAACAAAGTGCTTCTGTCACTGTACGTACATATACATCGAGACACTGAACGATGGGATATCCCATGTGAAGTTGCGATAACCGTTTGAAATGAACCGGTGGCTAAAATTTAGTGTGACAGCTAATTGGGTTGGAGCTGGAATGGAATGTGATCGAATAGTTGATCGATGAAGGAATGTTACAACTTTACTTGGAGTTGAACGAACATTTGTTTTGTCAACTCTGTAATGAGCTCAAAATCCTGTATCATTATAAACATCAATGAGATTAAGTTTTCACGAAATACTCTCTGTCGTGACAGACTTTGTGAAAGATCGAGATCAAGTAGAAAAGCGACTGCCATAAAATATGTTATATAAGTGGAAGTAAATTAAACGATTCTTGGCACAGTGGGCATTTTCAAGGGTGTGAGTGAAGATAGGAAAACAATGCTAGATATACTCTAATGAAGTATTATTGACATATAGGTTATCGCGAGCTGCAAACTGAATGGCATTATCAAAAGTGTTGATGTAGTCTCTTAACCATAGTTTTAGACAATTCATGATAATTCAGTCATAAATTATATTTTAGGTGTGTTAACAAAATTTTATTGTTCACACATGATTATTTATTTTATTTCTTGAGCATGATATAATTTCAAAAATCTTAATATATTTGGTTCAAAGTCATTAAGTTTAAATATTACATCGACCAGGTTTTAGAGCTATTAAGACCCACTTTTGGCTATATTATTAACATCTGAGTATGTCAAAAAAGTATGTTTCCACTAATTTTCCTACACTTTAGCTCCCTGCTAAAATTTATTCATCAAATTGACACCGAATTGTTTGATATTAGTCAGATCTCCAATTATCGTAATCCATAAAGTCACTGGATTGGAAGCGTCTCTCACAAAGGTTACGTTTTGAGAAATTTCATTAATCTATATACAGTTTACTCCGATTAATTGGGACACGTTTGTTCCAGGCCTCTTATCCCAATTAATCGGAGCTCCAAATTAACCGAAAAACTTTGTAAAGTAGTGATTTACCTGTGATTTACACAAATTTTAGTTTTAAACCTGTTCACAACAATTCCTCCGATGCCTGCGGACACTTGATTCTTCTCAAACCAATAAAATGAGCCTTAATATTCTCTGGAACGTTTGATATATCGATATATCCCTGAACCACAATGTCATAATCTCTGGTAATTTCCATATTACGGAAATCAATAAGAAATAGACAATATTTAGATATTTTGTCCTGCCTTCATCAGTATTGACAAAGATTATTAGAATTTATTCTAATCAATATGAATTTTCTATTAAGCGAGCACCAATTTTGAACCAAATTTGTTTAGTTTGTCCCGATTATCCGAAAGTTTAGTAATAGCTTCTAATGAAAGGATTCTGTTATTGGGGCGTTGTCCCAATTAACTGGTGTCCCAATTAAGCGGAGTATACTGTATTTGCTGAAGTGGTATATCTATTTGTAAACTAATGTGTTTAGTGCGCCTCGTGCGAGGTAAAATACTTTTATAATTTGAATATTAGTACTATATATAACCTACATTTTAAATAATAGAGATTTCACTGCACGACACTGCACTATATGTCCCATCACTTTTAGATGGCGGCCTAAATGAAATTTGTTATCCGAAACTGTAATATCAGAAAAAGTCGAGGCCAAGAAACAAAGTATATTGAAGAGTTCCAATCAATTAAATTGATGTAGTTATATGTACAGTATATCTATATATTAAAAGCGGAATTGTTGTGTGTTTGTTTGTTTGTTTGGATGTTTGTCCGTAATTAATTGGAAAGACTACGAGTCCCAGAAAGCTGAAAATTTGTATACAGGGCTAATTTTGTACTGCGACAACGATCTATTGGTTTTTGGAACAAAATAAAGGGATTATTACGTCACAGTTGCGAAAAACGATATTTTGTACTAGCTTCCCAATTTTGCTCCGATCTGTAGAAAATTCAAAGCAATAGACGTACACTAAATTTCTACACCTGATAGCAGTTCATGAATTCCCATTTTTCTTCTGATTGTGACACAGTTAATTTATTAGTCCCTACACTAATCAACCATAAATAGTGTATCGTACCAACACAGGTATAGCAAAGTGCAAGTGTGTGTGTGTGTGTTTCCGAAATTGCATAATTGATTAATCCAGTTTGGCTTCCATCAGTTTATTTCTAGTCTTGATGTATTTAGCTTAAGTTAATCACATAAGTATGCATAATATTACTATCAATCTGATTTGTTTGGTTAACAAGAATGCGAGTAGAGTCTTTAATGCAGTGGTCGGCAATTATGTTTCACTATTACCCCATTTCAGAGCTCAGCACATCACTGTTACCCCGAATTCAGAAACTATTTTGATAAACACAAAGAACAAGCTGTTTCATTTATAGACCAGACAACCTGAGTAAAACTACTGAATTTAATTCTGTTCGTAGCATGTCTAATGGCTAAAGTGGCACTTGCTACCCTAATAATATCTACAAACTGTGGCTGTATTGTGACAGTTGCCATCTTATATCGCTTTCCGTATAGGTCTTGTTACCCCCAGAAATCCTGAAATCTAGGATTTTGGTTCTGCCTAACGATGAGATTTATTATCTTAATTATTGCTATCAATTAAATTAAATAGTTTACTAACCCAGCTCCTGCAAAATTAATTGTTTATTGAGATGTAGAACTTTATTACTATTTATAAATAAAATATTTTCCAACCCTGGATATACCTCTCCATAATAATGGTTTAATGATGAGAATAAGACGCGAAGCGGTCTTATTCTCATCTTTAAACCATTATTATGGATAGATTACACCCAAAGTTAGTAAATTACTTTGCAATACAATTTACTGAAATAATTAATTGTGTATAATTTACCAACCACAGGTATCAATTTATTTGAGCTAACAAGCTGGACCTTTTAATATAGCTGAACGAGCTATCCTTAAGAATTATTGAGCTATTATAATAGCTCAATAATATTAATTAACTAATAATTAATAACTATTGAGCAATGAGAATAACTTACTCAACATAATTTCCCAAACAAATTACAGTAATCACAACCCAAAATGAATTTTAGGCTCGCATTATTAAGTAAAGTGTATAATTCACTAGCCACAGGTCAACTCATTAGTAATATTATAGCTTTTGGGAAGGGAAAGGCCGCGAAGCGGCCGTTAATTGTATCGCATAGTGCCTAACACGAAGGAACACAAGTCGCGAAGCGACCGAGACCGAAGGGCTCGTAGTTATAAAATATACTTTAAGTCAATCAATCAATTTACTAAGTGTGTGCATATTGTATTGCAATGAAACCCAGTCAATTTGCTAAACCGCAAAAATAAATCCCGATTGTTCACATGCCGTTGGCAATCATCGCCATGACAACAAATTAGATGCTTTGATATGATTGAAAATACGCAGAATTCAATGGAGGAAATTATTAAATTATTGGGTTACAAAAACGTAGCATATTTCCACTTAAATGCCCACTGTGCTTGGACTTCGTTATAACCGGAGTTCACTGTACAAGTTCGATTATATATCTTAGTAGCCTGCATACTATAATTCATTATAAATAGAAGGAATTCTTGTTATAAAATTAGAGCCATTTATTAATAGAAATACATTATACCACTGAATCCTCCTAAAAATATGTACATAATGTGCTCCGTTTAGATTAATATACGTAGCTGTGACCTGCGTTCTTCACCGGTGAGACAATAATGCATCAAATTAGCTTACCACATCTCCCTGAGAATACCACCCATTTGTTATCCATATCTGACTTAAATACCCATATATTTGCTCGCAATAATAATGATGTAGCAAATAACTCCACATTTGTATTCCATGTAGAATTCCTCTTCATATTTGATTTGACTGCCATTATGAAAATTAATCACACTTAAAAAATATTCTACATTCTTCCTTCAAATTATCTAACATATTATTTACAAATTCACCCGTACTACATTATTGAAACTATATATACGTATTTACTCCTTACTAATATGACAAATATTCATTTAAATAGTTTCCACTCCTGGGATTCGTCGAAACTTCGAAGGAACATGTCATTTTAATTAGAACTAACTAGGATATTGTCTCTAATGGAATTTGTACATAGAATCCAATAGTCAGGTACTGTAATTTTTTATTCTTCACGTATCTCCTTATGTCCACTATATGTTAGTGGTTGGAACCTGGTAACTTCTCTTCCAAGGTAGCTACTTCTATTTGTGATGAAATTGAAAATACCATCACAAACTATAATAAATATCCACCTGATTATTCACATAAATAGTAACTACTCCACAGGTTGTTAACCATTTACTTAAATTATCTGCATTTCACCTTTATTCCTTTTTATTAGAATTGTCATTATTATTATAACTTTATCACAAAAGTTTTTGTATAACTTAATTGGGTCTTCTTATTTCGCGACTACTCTTTATACACTTCTTCATTCCCCACGTCTAACTCTCTTAGTTTGAACACTATACTTTGAGGAGTAAAATCGAATTTGAATGTCTCAATCATATACCATAAACTATTTTAATTAAATCTTCAGCTCCTATGCCGATCCTCAATTATGATCTATGTTAACAACTCTGAACCATTTCTCAGCATCGAATTATACTCTGTACCATAGCCTACCAAAGAAAACTTTGGACCAGGGATAAGATGATGTCGAGTTTTCTGTAAGTTAACAAGGCACAAATATGAGTCATTCCGATTTATTCCGGTTTCAAGTGAGTACATAACTCTACAATTTAATTAAACACCAGCATAATATTACAGAAATGGACATAAATCTTCCAAACATTTCCTGTAATTAAACAAAAACAATACACAAATTGTTTAAAACTAAGTTTAAGGATCTTTCTCTCAGTTTGTTTAAATGGTTTTCTGTTGTCTATGAATTAATATTCTCTGCTTTATTCTTAGTATGCAATTACTAGCAGTTTCAATGCATTATATTTATCGAATCGCCTTCATTAAAACAGTCTGTATACACTTACTACCGTATCCTCACTTTCGGAAATTGATCACGAATTGGAAATGAGTCTTCGATGAGAAGAGAAGAACGCTCTATTTTCCTAAATCTTTTCAGAGTACAAAATGCAACTAAACTAGTTGTGATAACCTTTTAATATTTCACAATTTAAAAGTAAAAATAATTCCACAGAGGAGTCTTTAATTGTTTAGGTCTGAACTCAGTTACAAATAAAGTATTTTGATACACAGTTCTGAACGTTTGAAAACATTTTCATGGATAAAAAGGCATAACCACCAATAAAAGCTAAGGCTTGCCTCTGGAATTGCACTCTTAATTGTATGATTGATCCATGGAGAATTTGAAATATTAATTTTGTTTTGGCTGCAATCAGATAAGAAGGGAAATATTTATCTGTAAAAAAGTTTTTAATAATTTCATAATAGAAGCTTTATCTTTCTAATAATATCACTTCTTATTATTATAGAGATTCATAGTGTTTTTTTCTTCCATTCTCCAATACTGAAACATTATACAATTCGGAGCAAACATCTTTCTGTATGATCCAAAATGGTGTTCGATCGGATCATTATGGACAAGGTTTTACAAATATCGATATCGGGTAAAATCCCCGATATATATACGATATATCGGAAATTCCTCGATATCAATAAATATCGCGATATTTTTTTTAAATATCGGAAAAATATCGAAAAATATCGGGAAATATCGAAAAATATCGGAAATATCGAGAAAATATCGGATATTCCCGATATTTTTCGATATTTGAAAAAAATATCTCGACATTTTTTGGGATTTTTCCTATATCGATATTTCCGATATTTTTCGATATTCTTGAAGACCGATATATCGATGTCAATCCTTGGACAAACAATGTAAGCACATAGGAAATTTGCACTCCTTCGTTATAAATGCCCACTTACTACTGCATCCCTGGAACTATATTTCAACTTTACTGTCTGGCCTTTATAGAGTAGGCTATGCTCACACATAAATGATTAAAGTTGTGTAAGTTTGTAGTGTCAACTTACCGTGATTAATCGGTAAGGTGTTCTTGCTAAACAATAAATGTAGATAATATCTTATATAGGTCATCATTTAGTTAATGTGGGGAAACTATCCTGATCGTTGAGGCGATGACCTTTCCAAGTTATGTTAATGGTGAAAAATATTTCCCAACAAATTAAATCAATATTACTACTGGTCTGTGGTTTTTCAATTTTTCTCTATGAAATTGCTTGATGATAAAAGCAGATACATCTCAATAATTTAATAATCCTGAGTTCAAGTGATGTACTCTGTAGTTCCAACCTCGATGGCCAACAAACCTTGAATGTCGATAAAGAATTACGCAAGTTTGCAACAGAAAATTGCTCAAGTTTATAGAGTAGCCCCAAAAGCTATTAAAATACAAAATTAAAAAATACAAAACTGCATTTGGCTGATTATTTACAATACCATAATTCCAAATCGGTCAATTATTTCTGTTGAAGAATATTTCGAGTTTTCTATTTATTCGAGGTGTAGCATTGTTGAATCGGGACAAAATATCTGATATGATTTAGTGCCAGCTGAACAAAAAAGAAATATGTTATTAAGACAGTACTACTACATTGGCACCTAAACAAAGTATATTAACTATTTCTAATGTAATACACGCTAGCTAAGATAACAACTTCGTTATAGAGGTTAATTGGTAAGTGGGAAATATTCTCACTGAGAATTTGTACACTTCAACTAGTGAGGATGGTGCAATCAATTGCTTTATAAATATTTAATACAGTGTAGACTGTAGAGCATGCAGTGTTTCACAAACTTCTTTCGGACAGCGCCCCTTATCAAATTTTTATCATCGATACCGCCTCCCTCCTGAAAGTTTTAATATATTTTGCTACATTTGTATTTGTTTATTGACAATAAGGATTATTTATTCGTTTAATTAATGAGAAGGGTGTACTTGAGAGTGATGTTCGTCGATGATCCTTTTACATCTGGTTCCATATCAGTGAGCAGCAATCTAAAATCTCAACATTGAGAAATATCTTCCTTGCTTCGTTAGCAATTGACAACTGCGCTAAAACCTCTCTCAACGAGATAAGATGTCGAGAACGCCAGAACTAGCAGTTTTGTACTTTCAGAAAATTGGGAAACTTATTTCGTCCTGGGATTGCCATCCAAAATCGTTCTTATCCCACCATTGTAAAACGAGCTTTTTCCTCGCAATCACTTAGCATGTCCATCAGCTCTTGCAAATACGTAGATTGAAACCTCTGTAACATCCACACAAAATGGGTACCGGGTCAATTAGCCAATTTGGCAATTTGGCGGAACAAATCAGTGAATCGCTTGATCATATCCGCTTTCAAAACTTCAAGATGTTCACAATATGCTAGCAAATCGTCATCTGAAATTTTGAGTCCTACTAAGTTAGGAAATGGGAAAATTCTCTTCTACCGATATTTTGTTTAAACAACGTTAGTTTCCCTATGAAGGAGCTGACAACAGTTTTGCACTTGACCAGAGTTAAACATTACCTTGTATTTGCAAGTTCATTGCGTTGAACTTATCATAAATGTCAGTCAAGTAAGCTATATCAGATTTGGCTGCGCGGACAAGCTGCATGAACTGCGGGTTCTCTTCCTCTGAATCCAGAATGGTGTCCAAAAGAATGTAGAATCGACTGAGACACTTTCCTTTTGAAAACCACCTCACTTCGGTGTGCAAAAGAAGACGTTCAAATTCTGTTTCGTTTTTGTGACATAATTGGCGAAATATTCTTTCCTTGAGTGCGGGACTTTTGATCTTATTGATAACAGTAATTACGATATGCAATGAGTTGTGCAAGCGACCACTAGGATGTTTTGCGACCAAAAGTTCCCGATGAACTACGCAGTGAATAGCGAAAACTTCAGGCAAAACGTTTTTCAAGTAAGAAATGAAACCACAATGTCTACCAACCATAGCAGCCGCCCCATCTGTGGCAAAAGCAATGATATTATAAATGGGAATTTCCTTTTCTTGAAATAAATTTTTCACGACTTTGTAGATAGTTTCACCTTTTGTATCAGTCACAAGCGGTCTAGCAAACAACATTTCTTCAACCATTATTTATTTGTGAATAAAGCGGACATACGCAAGGAGCAGTGCTTCGTACCTGGCAATGTGGATTCATCAATTGAAAGAGTAAATTCCGTTGTTTTAAGTATATTGTATAGATTTTCTCAACGTCACTAGCCATCAAATTTATCCTCCTAGCCACAGTATCATTGCTCAACGGAATGGACTGGATCAAACTACGCCCATCTGAATGCATAACAGTTGTAACTTCTTCCTGAATTGCGGGTAAAATGAGTTTTTTACCAAGTGTATGTGGCTTGCCAGATTTTGCAATTGGTAGCGAAATGATAATTATAGGAGGCAAACAAACCATCCATCTTTTGTCTATCCTTTTTCCCCAAATATTCCGCCCATCGTTTTGCGACTGTCTCTCAAATTAATGAAGAATTGCACATCATTATCTACTTTGTCACTGTGCCGCGATTTCAGTTGATCAATCATTCTTGATGGCTTCATTCCCACATTAGAAAAAACTTCTTCGCACATCAAGCACGTTTGGAGTTGTTCATTGGACGGATATATAACAAATCCGTATTTGATGTAATCAGCACTATACTGTCTTCATTTCTTCTATCGAGTTTATCAATTCTATTCGGTTTAGATTTGTACCTCATTATAGTGAAATTAAAGAGATCACTGACTATTGCGAAGTTAACATTGTTTTGAAAAACAAGATAGTGCTTTATTTCGATTAGGAAAGCCATAGGCAGTGTAACTATTGTATTGGTCATCATTTTTAAGAATTGGCTGTTGTTAATAAGCACCAATACAATAGTAATTACAACTGCAAATGGTTTTGATTCTTGATTTGTTTGTTAGCACCTATTGTTAGTTAATATTTAGGAATATGGTATCGCTGTTTTGAACTGAGGTTGTATCATTGTTTCGCTTTCTAAAACATCGTATCGCCCCCTTGTTACACGGCCGCCCCTAACAACCTTTCAGCGCGCCCCGGGGGGCTCTACGGCCTACTTTAAGAAACACTGTGTTAGATCATCAGACCATTGAATAAAGAGAACATTAGGAGCAACAAATCCAACATCCTACTTAAAATTATACTCCTATGAATAATATATATTACTACGCTATCTAGAAATAATGTTCTAACTTTTAAATTTCTTCAGTTTACGCGGATCTTCTCTAGCTTTAGCACAGAGTTCCGTGTTATAGTTATTCACTTTATTTGAAAGAACACGATTAGAAGTTACAAAATCAGTTTGTTTACGATATCCCAACCTTCTGTGTTACACTAGGAACATATATCGCGCCAATGGTCGCCATCAGTATTTTGAAGAATATTCTTGGATAACTGAACAAAAATGTTCCGGCATCTTCCAAAAACAAACAACTTCCATATTTGTTGGTTATGCTCTAGAGAATTAAAATTCCGTACCAAAACAACGAGATATAAGGCAATTTCTGATGGCCATTTCAGTCCGCCACGATCCATTATTTATATTAGCTTGAAAGTGGTAGTATAAAATATATTACATTGGTCGATAGTTAATAACACTCTGCAAATTCGCTATGATCCCGTTTTATATATTGGTGTACCGAATATCCAGTAATAAATGCTAGAGTCTGTAAGGTGGCAGTACCAAGCACAATTGTGGATAAGTCAGGTAGATCTGAAAGAAAAGGAATTAAATCTACATTATGCGAATGATATTAGTCGTCAGGAGAAAAGAAGGATTGTATCAAAAATTGCAAAGAAGTTTGTTTAAAAGATGGTTTTTGATAAAAATAACTTGAGCATGTTTGATACTTTTAAGCGATACTCTGATTCGAGAATTTGACACAATAAAATGTAATAATTTGCACCAGACAACATTCTATATAATCCAAAGTGGTGTTCGATTGCATCTTTCTGCAAGAAGTATGATAGGAGATATTTAAATCCGAATTCGCAAGTTAAGTGATTTACGAGAAAGGTTTTGCCAGGTAGAATGTTTAAGACTCGTAAATGTTTCTGGACTTAGTTTACCTTCCTTTCCAGTTAAAACTTTTCAAGCATCAATCCAGTTAACTATCCGTGGTGATAAAAGAAAGTCGGCTATCATTGTGAATGAGCACTCTTGAGAAATTATCCTAAAATGAACTTTATTAGGTCGATTTATATTAAAAAATTTCCACAATTTCACTATGATATCGATAAAGTCGTGCGTTTGGTAGTTGTGAGTGAGTGTAATTGAAATGGCAGCTATAGTAGGCTTGTCGAAGATTTTAAGTGCTAATTTAACATTTTGGCGTTCCAATGTAGCTGGCCAACATGATTTCGCAGTCAAATGTGGATCATGTTTCACACCTTGTGTTTACCTGAACGGTAGAGATCGCGAATGTCATTAAAAGAGTCGGCGTGAATATGAGGAGGATAATTATACGAGTTAAATAAATATTTTAAAACCGGGATAGAGGAAGGTTTTATTAATGTTTTTAACTTTTTACAATTTATCCAGTTGTTTCGAACGCTCTTCAAAATATGGACGAAATCAAAATTAGAACCAAGGATCTAGTTACATCCGCAGGATGGGACATACAGAGTTATAGAGTATTGTTGTCTCTAGTGAAAAGTTTGAACAAATGTACATTTAAAGCAGTGATTCTCAAACTGGGGTCCGCGGTCTCTTTGGGACAGCGAAGCACTTTTTGTTGGACCGCGAGATGTAGTTAAAACCCAAAAATAATTAGTATACATTTTAGAATTACAGTCGAAATCGGGTTTTTTTGCTTATTGGGTTTTTTTGCCTCCTTTTGTCGTGCATTTTGGGGGGCAAAAACCCCGATTTCGACTGTAGTAATGATTTAATGTGACTAGAAAATGTTAGTGACATAGTTTACTCTGCCGACTACTATGTAGTGGGCCAAGACTGATTTCATTGCCTTAGTTAGTTAGATGCCACTCCTTGTGGTACAATGTGTCATATGGTCCCTTGAATTTCGAAATGTCAAGAATAACCTCTAAGAATCACTTTGGTAATGTATTGGAAATTGGGATAGTGGCATTATATTTTATCAGCATTCCAGAGCTCGGCCCCAAGACCGTCCTGGGGGATTACCTCGCCCCTCAGGACCCCAGCAAGGGTTGCCATTGTTGATAAATTCACGACCCTCTTGTAACAAATCCTGCATCCTCCTTGGATTCTTTAAACTAGTTTTTTTATAGGGTATTACATTCCGTAATAAATATACAGTTATGAAAAAATATTCGCAATGCCTGGATATCTAGCACAAATAAATACTTTATTAGAATTAATTGCAATGAATTCAGCAAGGATTATAGGCCCTCTAATTCGGATTCAGCCCAAGGGAAGAAAAAATCTAAAATTTTAGCTGTTCTGATATATTGAATATCTAATGGAGCACTATTCCCACAAAACCCTATCTACAGTGCCTCCAATTCAAATTCTACATGTCTGCACAGTTGTAATTTTAGATTTTGTATGTAAGATAGATGTAGCTTTTGCTCTTTTGCTGTTATCCTTTATAATTTTTTAAAAGTAACGAATACTGGATTATATATTTTGTGCAGAAATTCTTGGGGACCGCAAGAAGTTTCTAAATCACATAGGGGGCCAAAACCCATTTTTTTTTAAAGTTTGAGAACCACTGATTTAAAGGATTGTTGTCTGTACGTAGGATTTGAACGGAGTGCCCATTTAACTCGACGTCTTATATTACCTTACTATTAATGGGAAATAGTTCCTGAAAAGTAGTTTTAGAAAGAGGAAGTAAACGAACAATCGTTGACCATTTCTTATATAAACTTAATGTCATTATCGCGAATACAAGTTTTGTTGGAGTGTCTGTGATAAGAGGAGGATCAATTATTCGTCCATCTTTGTAGGATGAGTCAGACTTCACATGTATTTCGTTCATCTGCAAAATAACATTCTTTTCTTGTGGAAAAAAGAGAGAAGTTGATTGCTTCAAATATGTCATGAACTCTGAGTCAAGGCCCAGAGACGAGTAAAGCTTTTGAAGAGTATGATAATGAGGTAGGACTAATCAGTCTAATGATTGACGATAGTTATAGCAGGCTGGCGATATGAGATGAGATTTAAGAGCAATTACTTGAGTAATAATATTGTACCTTCTTCTATTCTTAGGGGAAAATACATTTTCTAATTGGTAGAGAATAAATTGTAGGCGAGATACTGCCGTAGTGTTTTCAGCGTGATCATTACGTATTTAGAAATTCAGATGACTCAAATATTTCTGGTTCCAATTTTGGATAACTTTTCGTATTTGAATTGTCTCGTTTGAATATCAGAAGCAATTTTTTAAAGATGTATGAAAAGATTTACTTTCTAGTTTATTAATTAAGGACGTGATTTGCCTAGTATCATTTAAGGTGTTTATAGTAAGCGGAGTTCCTGGTCATTCTGAAAGCCCCGGACATTTAGAGAGGAATCATTAGATATGAATGAAAGAATAGAAATTGTGAGATCATCAGATTGTAAAAGTTTGATTAGTAGAACAAGGTCATCTGACAACCAAGAGAGCCATTTTCAGGTAGAGTGATAGGGGATAGAAACTCTTTTAAGGTAACTAGTGAAGTTATACGATATTTCTGCTCCTTTCGCGATGAAGAGCGTTGAGCAACTACTTTCATAATTATTTGGGTTGGTTAGGTAGTTCGAATACTGGTATACTTGGATCATTCGGATTATAGTTGCTTTTGCAATTAGTGCAGAGCATTATTCGGCATCGGAGAGCTAATCCGTAATTTTTAAAATAATATTTAGTAAATGGAGAAAATACTATTCATACCATAAGATATAATAAAATAATGCAATAACTGAGTATTTATCAAATTGGTCTCTTTCCAGCAAACAAACAAACAAAAATTACAATTAATGAAAGAATATTAGTCGATGCAAGTCAGTTATGCGTAATAGATCTCAATTGAGTATCTTCTTCTAAATAATATTATGGAAAAAATATTATGGTCGGTACTTAATGGTCATAAGTATATTTTGTCCAAAAGAATGGTCGCTTTAAGATGTGTTTTGTTTCATAACGGTTGTAAATCTACTGCTAAACTCAGGGTGTTATCCAGGCGTATTGGGTGCTCCTAAAGGAGCGTAATTTGGATGGATTTTAATCTAGGCGTACAAAAATCGTGTCTAGGCGTACAATATCGTGAAATGCTCCCATAGACTTAATACAAAATGTGCAAACTAGGCGTAGAAAATGAAAAATGAACGAGTACAAACTAAATCTAGGCGCGCATAAATTTTTGTCTGGATGAAAGCCTGGCTAAACTGAACCATGATTCAAATTTGATAAGTATTATTACCTAGAGTGAATATAATCATGAAATATGCTGCGAAAAAGGAAGATTTTAAATGATGTAACAAGAAGAGTTCCAGCAGGCAGAAAAATTCATTTCCTAGTTGCGAGTCAACAATGTATCGCTGTAGAAGGGAATTTCAACCCAAAGTGGCCCATTGGTCCTGTAGTGTCCTGACTTTGGTCTTGTAGTGAACCGAAGGCTATAGCCTACTTAGCATAATGGTAAATCCGGCCCTGACTAAAGGTATATAATTGGTGCCATATGCGAAACTGAACTTTCAGGTCTGGGTGGGCACGGATCTTGTGATGAGGATTTTGCCAACTAAACACGATACAATAACTACATAACTAGCTAAAGATAAGTAGCTTCTGGAATACTAATATCTCAATTTTAGAGATCTACATAACAGGAGTATTACCCATTGAATAGCAAATCTAGGAACCTGATTTTGTGAAGCCATTTGTTCTTGTTATCCCGAAATTCTCATTTACCGTGTTTATACTAACGAGCTTCTGCTGTAATTCTTAAAGGAAAAGGCAAATAAGCCTACCGCATTTGTTGTTTTGGTATTTCGCCGAACTAAGATCCTACCGTTGGGCAATAGAGGAAGGGGGCAGTGGGGGGCATATGCCCGCCTCCCCTTGGATCCGCCACTGATCTACGTATGATCGCCATATTGCTAATATGTTTAGTTTCCGAATAATAAATTTGAGTAGCAACTTAAAGTAATAGCTACTTTCTATAAAAGACCACCGTTATAACATGACACAATAATCATTCAAACATTCTGGAAGGTTGTAACTGGACAAATGATTGCACCCCCTGAAATGCAACAGCACCTCCAGTTGCACCCCCTCTTTTGATGTTCTAGCGCCGCCACTGGCGTTGCTATGGAAAATTCTTCCAAATATGGTCATGTGCAGTGTTTTTTTAAGGATTTGCTTAGAGGGCCCTACCAACAATTTGAGGCCCTCACCCCAACAATTAGAGGCCCTCACTCTACATTTCATGATATTGAGTACTTAGCACGTTAAAAATTTTTAGACCCATTGAGAAAAATTAGAAGCCCATTTTGGGCCTCTAATTTGCCTTAAAAAACACTGGTCATGTGATATATCAAATTATGACGTGTTAACTTTGACGAGCTGTCATGGTCGATATAGACACTCTTTCAATTGCCTCATTATCCAAAAATGTTCGCACTATATTAAAGTACATGTGTCCAAATTTTGGTGCTTTTATCAAAAAAATGAACAATCTGTTGAATTTATGGCTATGCCGCTGGACTATGTCAAATGTTTACAGTTACGATCATTTACCGTTGAACTATTTTATGCAGTGACTTTGGGATCAATGAAGGTTGCACAGTATTTAGTTCGTGATATATTTTATAAAATAAACTTAGAAATGATATTTTCTGTTACTGTTGCCACAGAATACTAGCCCCAATTGGTAGTATAATTACATGGAGCATGCCCCGGATTTATACTAAAAGCTGCTCTTTTGCCCCGGGATGGCCAGATCCTGCGACCGCCCCTGGATGGCCAGATCCTGCGACCGCCCCTGGATGTCATACATGTGTATTTTACTAATTGACATAATAATATTCACCAACGCTTAATGATTAATTATTAATGACCCATATTAAATAATAGTAAATTTTAAATTATCTTTTCAGTTTCACATTTTCTAGAGCATTTAGCTAAAAAACTAACAAAGTTTGGGAATCTACTTAGTCGATTTCCTGCCTTTATTCAGGGCCGGACTAAGGTATTTTGAGGCCCCTAGCTAACTGAGTGTCGGTTGCTATCCAATTAGTTTTATAGGGTGTAACTAAAAATCCCGTGAGAGGAACCGAGGATAGTTATTTCGCTTAAAAAAAATAGGCGAATACAATAGATAAGCACTGAAAGAGTGGATGAACACCTCTTCCTAAATACAAGTTAGTAACTCCAGTCGTCCCTACTATAAGAAATCAAGAATATGTACAGGCTACACAGTATCAATTAAGTGGGAACGGACATCGATACAGTTGCTTAAGACCTTGTATGCTCACAAATTTCATTTCCGAACTTTGGCGAGCAAATCTCTCTATGATGTCATATTAGGTACTACCTTATTATAGGAAATTAACGCGCCATGAAATTAACGCGAATTTCTCCAAATCGCGTTAATTTCCTTCGCGATAATTTCATGGAGCGTTAATTTCCATGACCTTAATTTCCTGCTATTTAGCAAAATTATACAATGAATGGACAAACTTCCGAGCTACATATTTTCAGATGTGCAACTAGTTTAAAAGGATTTAGCATGTCAATCAAGTAGATTGGAAGCCTATTTGGGCACAATAATAGTATTCAATCAGGAGATTAATAATCGTGAAAAATTTTTATAAAATTTATTCGCGTTAAGTATTTACATGTATTTGAAATGTTCAGCTCCAATTCGCGTTAATTTCATGGCGCGTTAATTTCCTATAATAAGGTAGTCCTAAAGGAATATTCTAGAACAACATAGATATATTAAAGCCAATATCATCAGAAGCTCACAAATGGCTATTGAACGTACTATAATCAGCACAGCTATATAACTACAACAATTTAAATGATTGGAACTCTTTCAGCATATTTTGTTTTTTGGCCCCGACGTTTTCTTATACTTCAGTTTCGGACAAAAAATTTCATTTAGGCCTCCATCTAAAAAGTGATGGGACTTATAGTGCTGTTCCCTGCTGTGAAATCTGTATAGTTTTAAAATGTTGCTTCTTTGCTAAATATTCAAATTACAAAAGTATTTATCCCGCACGGAGGCGCACTGAACACTTTATTTTACAAGCACCAATACCACTTCAGTTAATATATAGCATCACTAAGAGTCGAGAAGCTCTCGAATTTCTCAAAACGCAACCTTTGTGAGAGAAGCTTCCAATCCAGATACTTTATGGATTACGATTATTTGGGATCTGACGAATATCAAACAATTCGGTGTCAATTTGATGAATTCAAGTTTATCAGGGAGTTGAACCATCGGCAAATTAGTGGAAACATATTTTTACATACTCAGATGTCGACAATATTGCCAAAACTGGGTTCTACCATCTCCAAAACCTAGGTGATGCAATATTCAAATAAAAAGTTTCTAAATCCGCGCGAAAAGGCGCGACGTGGGTCACTTAATTACATTGAACAATATATATTAGGATTTTTGAAAAAATTATACCATGTTCTAGCATTGTTTTCCTATTTCCACTTACACCCCTGAAAATTCCCACTGTGAGACACTCGAGATAAATGGAATTCATAATCTATTTGTTGCTTGTGAGGTGTTCTTAATGAGCTGATCATGCACGTTTCAGTACTAGGGATGTTATAAATACCAATGTAAATAATGTAAATGAACAGTTAGTCTTACGATGCTCTATTTATGTTTAAAGGACATTTCACTATTCTTCGATACAACATAAGTATTATTTCAGGTACTCTAGTCGGTGCTTTTTTCAATTAGCAAACTTGTTTACCTTTTCTAACATTACTTCTTTTTGTAAACAACAACAAATGTTCACACTTGAAATTTGTAGACTACATTCCAATTCATCATACTTGCTTACCTATAATACCCGTTGTAAGCTTGTTTCTAGTTTCATTTTCATTTTCAATTATTTGTTTACCTGTCTCTTTAATCCAATCCGGACAAATAAACAAACACGTGCACAACAATCGAGTTTTAGTAATATAGATATACAAGATTAATTAATTAACATTGTGGAATCATTCTCACCTGCGTGTTATATATTTTATTTTATCTATAGACGAAAAAGAGATCAAAGTTTATCATCCAGCAGATCACTTTCTCGTTCAAGAAGTATCTCTCCCATCAGACACAATTCTCCTTTTAGAAAATCTTTGAAGAAGCAGAGTCCTCTTGGGATGCATTCCAACTCTACCAGCAGATATCGACGTTATAAGTCTCCTGTTATGAAAGTAAAAAAGAAAGCTAAAAATACACGAAGTCCTATTTCTACAAGTTCTTCTTATAGTTCATCCACCGAAACTCGTTGAAATAATTTGTATTAGTTTAGTTCAATCAATTTTGGGAGCTAAATGGGTAGTAAATACACTCAATCGTCCCTTATCCGGGCAACTGTCATTCGGAGAGTGCCCGTAACTGGGAATTTGTCCGGATTTACTAAATACAATGGCCGATACATGTACAATCCCAAAGTGTATGATCCATATCTAGATTCATTCAAAAATCAAAAACTGATATTTTAAGATATGTATTTGTTATGTAATTTTGCCATTAAACTCCACTATTGGTTAAATGAATACATATTTAGCTTGGCTTTACACAAATAATGGTGCCCGTATCTGAGCAGTCCGGGTCTCGGAGGTTTGAGTGTACATTGTTGTTTAATATGCCAGTAATATTAATCACTTATTGAACAAGTTTACATTATATTATATTAATTAAATTAATAATTATATAAGTTAAGCTGGAATTAACAATCGACAACTTTTTGCATATCTTCTTAACTAGATGTGTTAAAATTCAAAATTATAGGAAGATTCTAATCTGGAACCAATCATGAATTTATTCTCTATTTTCGTTTGAAATTGTTCTCACAATATATTATTCCTATTCTTCTAAAAATATATTTTGAAGCTTCTCTTAATATTTGAGAATTGGTCAAATATTTAGTAGTAAATTAGAAATCTAGTCAAGTTAACAGTATATAAATTTACTTGAATACTATTTCACCAATTGATCTAAGGAATACACAACATTTTATTATGAGCTAAGTTCGTACCATTTGAACATATACGTTACTAGCTTATTTGTAATGATATCTACTTAAACATTATACACAAAGTGAATAAATATCGATTAATATAGTAAATCAACTTCCAATATTTCATTCTTCAAGGTATTTATAAAAATCCGAGCTCAATTCCACATTCTTGTCAGAAGAACAGGATTTCTATCTCGTGAGCGTGTTTACAGGGATCCTAGTAATTCATTGGATTGCTATTATGATCTCGAATTAGTACAATTTTCCGTTTCTCCAGGTCAGCAATTTTGAAGATTACACAATTGATTGAAAATCATCTCATGCATGGCTTACTATAAACTACTGCTTTCTTAGCATGGAATTGCCCAAATACTTTCTAGACCATTGAATACATTCTGTTTCGTCATGAATATATAAGCTACCGTTACAAAAACAATTGGTTTAACAAACCACTGATGGCATAACAAACTTCTGATGCCGTAAAACAACACTATATTAATAACAAATAATGCAACAAAAAATATAATCTACACATGGTCAAATACTCCACGAATGGTGGATTAGTTAAGCCTCCATAGGCAAAATTTGGTGGCTTAAGAAAGGTTTTGGTGGCTAACGCCAACAAACCACCTAATTTGTCGAGCACTGCTAATTAGTGATAGTCAATATGTCAATATCTTCCTTACATGTGACTTCCTATTCGACAATAATACATTTCTTATGTCTAGCTCTAACTGAGTCGAGAATTTGAGATTATTACCATATATGGAAAAGGTATGAAAACCGCAAAACTCACATTCCACAAATATTTGAGATTAGGCAATTTGACCAATGGAGTCCCAAAATATGACTTCCTATACGACAATAAGACACAATGGACCCAAGTTCCAGGACCCGAGCTGGCAGCCTACAGTCCTTTATTAAAGTAGTCTATGGTCTCAGTAAACATTTAAAGCCTTTATACAGACCAACTATGCTATATCTGCTCAATCTTTACTAATGCAGTTATTGGTTTGAGGAAAGGTCGAGGTTTTGAGGTTAATATGAGAAAAGTACTACGTTATTGTGTAATAAAAATTGATGATGTGAAGGTACAATACTACATGGAACAAGATCTCCGAAGGATTCGCGAAGTACCCAAGGAAGACCTATGAGACACACTGGTGACCACACATACCAACTTGTGTCATGGCTCATGGGGACGCGATATGAATAAAGCCTATTTCCTAGAAATATTTACCACATCCCTAGTGAGGTCACAGTCCTATTTCTACGATTGTGTCCCACTTGTCAGGCAAGCAAAGGAATATGGTGAGTGCCTTGCATTATGTAGAATATTGTTAATCACCGTGGTATTAACTTCGCTCCCTATTCTGTGCATTTGTGCGAATGCCGCAGGATCTCAGTGTGGATATGTCACTACCAGGGTATTATACAGGTCAAGAATTGAACACTCCAAACTGTCCTAAGGTCACTATAGTATGAATTTTGTACGCCTAAAAGTTAGTTTTGTATTACTCTATGGGACTTTCGGCAGTTTTCGCGCTCCTAAACGAAAACTCTTCCCAATTTATACGCCTCTAGGCGTATGGCGCGCTCCTGGATATAGCCCTGGTCACTACCCAGGGAAGTATTGCTGCCACTTAGGGGTATACAAAGTGATCAAAGTTGCAAAAGGATTCTAAAGGAAAAAAAATATTAATGGCCATACTTGATATATATATAGTACGAAAATATAGCAAGATGACGACGAATCCGAAAAAAAATTCAGAAAATTTCACCTTTGAGGTCACGTTTGGGAGGAAATTTTAAAAAATATATTAACATTTTTTTTCTGCCAAAGATGATGTTATTTAAGATTATTATGAACTTATTGAAAAAACAAACAAAAAAGTAAAAAATATTTGGGACACTTTTTGAAAAAAGTGATAAAGGGGAGAAATATCATTTTTAGAACCGGACATTAATTGTAAAAAAAAACCTCACAGACGGGATGGGAGTGTGCTCCTTCTGATTACACTTCCCCAATGTTTAATTTAACTAGAATTTCAATATTCAAATTACATTTCATCTTAGTGTAATACAATTTAATTAATGTTTGAATGGTGAAGACTTCAAATGTTTAATTAAATTAATTAAAGATTAATTATTACAAATAGAAATTAGGAATACGTGCTAGTATTTACGTTACTATCTTGAATAATAAATTGACATCATCATCATCAACTTGTAAAATATTCCAACTTCCAAGTGTTTCAATTGCACTTGTATGAAACACATATTCACTTACAAACCAATCAATAACAGTCATTATCCTAGCAGATAGTAGGCTTATGTAATATGTTCTATTGTATTGAGTATACTATAGAGTAATTACAATATGGAGAAGATGGCTGATTTATGTAAATAATCGTTAATAAAACGTAGAATTGATTAGCGACCTAATAATTTTAAATGATATATAGAAAGAACATCCTTAGGAGAATACAACCCCTATATTTTCAATAACTAATTCGAATTATTAAAGAGTCACTGGACCAGAATACAAATTTCGATATAACTGACGAACAAAAGCGAAATTGAGAAATGAGGCTTCGAGGTGATCATCTCCAGGAAATTCTATATCTACTGTCCAAATTAAAAATCTCTATCCCTTATGGTTTAGTCAGACCATCGCGTACGGCTGGCCGGCCGGCCGGAAGTCCGACAGAGGTAAATTCAATAGTGTGCACTTATAGTATAAAACTATAGTACGACCCTACTATAACGTTTTTTACTAGAAGAAGCACACTAAAAACATTGATAATTACAAGTACTAGTGTTTGTGTAGTATAGAATTTCAAATGTTTTGACTTTTTTTTAGCAATTAATTTTTTAGTTGGAAAATTCTGAATATTTTCATATAATTTCCAAAAATTATTTTAGAAAATTGCAATCCTAAAATCAAAATTCCCTATTACACAAACAGCTAAATAGAGAGTAAGGAACATTTTATAATTGAGGTTACTATTCGAAAAAATAATTTTAGATAGTGAATTCACTTTTCCTGGCTAGTATGGATCAGTATAGTATAGAAATTTGATTAAGCTATAACCGAGGATATATGAATTCGCAACTTCTAATATTATGGATTTTTACTAGATAGTTATAGAGCAAATTAATGGCTATTTCAACTTTCTCAAATTCTAATGTTGAAAATTCACTTACAACGCCCCTTGAGAGAGAAGATCACCAGGAACAATCCCTCAATAGTGCACAAGTTGTCGAGTACGCCTCTATACTCTGCTACGCCCACACCTCGACCTTCACCCAATCTTATCCCACTATCACATTTATCCTTGCAGGAGTCACTTAATGAAGCGGATATGCTAGGTGCTACTGCGCCACCACCTGAGTCCAGCTCCCCACAGTCTTCCTGCTCCAATGACTTAGATGCTAACGATTGCGCCTCTCATCCTTTTCTCTTAGACTCACAGCAAGCTGGCAGTGGCCAAAAAACGATTCACCATCTGTGTCTCCCAGGGTTTCCATGGCCCGTAGGTATGGGAATTCCCAATGGGAAACAGATTTTCCTTGTGGGGATTCCCATATGGGAATTCCCGTATAGATCCCAATAGGACACCCTTATGGTATAAATACGTACAACTGATACAAGGCCATTACACCAATTACGGCAAATCACTACAACTTTTTTCTGAATTGTTATTACAGCCTATTTGTATGTGTGAAAAGTTGCAAATGGTATACCAATGTTGCGACTGAAATTGCCATCATATCTTGCATGATTCTCTTTAGAATTTTTGATTTACCATTTTAATTTTGCTTCCTCCGCCCTTCGGACCTGTGATATTGAGGATAGGATCCGAGATTATAAAATTTGAATTCTCACAATATAAAATTGGTCTCTAAAATTTCCATTCAGTTTTTGATATGATTTGCTCAGAATTTAGCTTTAGATATCTGATATGCATTCTAACCGCACAGTCAACCTTCTAGCTTTAATTGAAATTTTCCTACACATAGGATTTTATTAGAGAATTGGGCAGTTATCAATGCGATGATAGTTACTATAAAAGTTAGTACTATATAGTAGCATCAGGGGATAGAGAGCTTTTAGCGATTCATTGTTTACTTTCAATACTACTGGAGTTACTTGTTGAAATTTTCTGGAATGTAAACTAGCTTTAATGGGGCGTGAGTTATAGCCAAATGTGACAATTAAGTAATAATTTGGTGTGGAATTTATATTCCCATTCACATGAATCAAATCTTATTCCCACAGGATTTATTTGCTGATTCATAATGGGGATCCCCGGGCCATGGGAATTCCCACATAAATCCTGTGGAAATGGGATGGAATGGGAATTCCACTCCCACGGCAATCCTGGTTACTCCCCTCCTAAACCCACCCTCGTGCTTAGATGTGGACTCTTACGAGGATTCATACGACATAGTGTGTGCCCACTCATTGTATGTGAGACTACTCCCTTTTACGACCTTCCGCTAGTTCCTGCTTCCTGCACCATCGGTATAGACGCCATCTAGGAGGGGGTTGCAACCGCCCTTTTATTTTATATGACCTTTGATTTCTTCTATACTCTGTCTTAATTTGTGTGCAGTTGTGTCAGATGACATAATTACCTCAAGTTAGATGATATAATTACCTATAAATAACAGTGATAATTATCAAACCATTTACTAACCGCGAAGTGGTTGGTGGATGGTTGTGTTCTGTCGCGAAGCGACCTAGCAAGCGAGACCAACTAGTCAATATATATAACTTTTCTGCGCGCTTAGATTATGTTTGAGCTCGTTCACATGCGCCTAAATTTGTCAATTTGTATCGATGGATGGGAACATCCTCGATTTTCGCGCGCCTTGAAAATTTTCCATTCAGAATTACTCGCCTGAATGAAAACCTGTATATAGTATATATATCGAAATATTGTCCGAAAATCCGGGACTTTTTGCCCGATTAGTTTAAATACATTTTCTAACCAATTCTTTGCATGTACAGAAAGTAAGAAAAATACGATAATTAGAAGAAACCAATTGAAAATAAAAACATAATTGGAATTTTTGCACATTTAGAATAAATAATTAGTATGAAAAAAACTATTAGTAAATACAAACATAAATTACACGACAATGGAGAAGTTGTTGTTGTGTGGCGTGCCTAACAAACGAGGCTAGCTAGTTATTATTATTTCCCTTGATAATATATATCTATATTTTTGACCCAATTATTATACTCAAAAAAACAAGGAATATAAAGACCAAAGTTCTCAATACTGAATATTAAATGAAGAGCAAAGTAACAATGTAGCTAGAAGATAAATAATTGAGCATTATTATTTATTATAAATTCATAAATAAATTTGAAGTAGTTTGATTTATATTCTTTTGCTTGTATATTTCTCTGTACTTTTGGTATTATCCGGTATCTAATTTAAGTTGAGCATTGAAGAGATTTAATGTTTATATGAGCAAAATATCTTCGAACATAGACTTTTCGCGCGTTTATGATCATTGAATACTTTGCAGCATATATTATAAAACTTTAAGTTATAACAATGCGATATCAATTGAGTGGTACCAGATGCTTCAGTTGTGGTTTCAGGTTCTACTGTCTTTATGGCAATTGGTTTTGTAGTCATTGATTTTTCAGTAGTTTTTTCTGTAGTCAATTGTTTGGTAGGTTGAGGCCCTGTAGGTGTTTGTTCGCAGCAAAAGAGTTTCTGACAAAATGATTGAACACCAGTGTATTTCTTGAAAAATTGGCGACATTCATTGTATATTTGGTTGTTGTAACAAAAAAATACAGATTTCGTAGGATACTCCGTTGGTTGAGATGGTGTGGTTTCTAGCTTAATAGTAGGTCGTACTGTAGTAAGTTGTTTTGTGGTAAGTTTGTTTGTAGTAATTAACTTTGTATCATGATGGGAGTTGGAAGCAGGTGAAGTACAAAATAGTTTTCTACATAACGATTTTGAATCTTTCTGGAAGATTTCGACACAAATTTCGTACAACAATCTGTAGTGACACGAATGATGACCAACAGAGGTAGTAGTATGTTGCTCAATAGAATTTGTTTTTACAGTAGAAGGCATTTTAGTTGTTTTAATAATAGGCTTTTCAGTAGTCAAATTTCCAGTGGGTTTTTCACTAGTGATGATATTATTTTGAGTTGCAGTTTTTTCAGTATGTATTTTACTAGTACTTATTTTAGTAGTTTGTTTCTCTGTTGGAGGCATTTTAGAAGTAGTTTGTTCATCAGTAGGATGTTCAGTAATCAGTTTTTGAGTAGTTTTGGGTTGCTTTGAACTAGGCAACTGAGTCGTTTGGGACTGTGTGAGGGGGTGCTTTGATATGTGTGTACAAAAGAATTCTTTACACAATTTTTTGGCATCATAATATTTTTTGAAGTTTTTGAAACATTCTTCATACATCCATTTATTATTACATGTTGATGCTACTTTGGTAGAATGCACTGTAGGTTCCTCAGTAGTTTGCAGTTTTGTTGGTTCCTTAGTGGTTGCTAGTTTGGTAAATTCCTGAGTCGTTGGAAATTTAGTAGGTTCCTCAGTGGTTGATAGTTTAGTAGGTTTTTCATTGGTTAGAGTAATTGTTGTAAATTGTTTAGTTGTTGGCCCAGAGCAAAAGAATTTTCGGCATAAGATTTGGGCATTATTATGATCCTTGAATAATTTCATGCATTCTGTATACAGCGATTTGTAAAAGCATGTTGTTGTTGTTGAATGAGAATTGTGAGTCAGAGGCATACTAGTAATCTTGTGAGATGTTTTCGAACCTTTAGTGTGCATAGTAGTCTGTAAACTCTCAGGGGGTTTCTCATTTGTTTGAACACTTTGAGTGTATTGTTGAGTTGTTTTAAGACTCTCGGTGGGTCGTTCAGTTGTTTGAATACTCTCAATGGGTCTTTCAGTTGTTTGAATACTCTCGGTGGGTCTTTCAGTTGTTTGAATACTCTCGGTGGGTTTTTCAGTTGTTTGAATACTCTCGGTGGGTCTTTCAGTTGTTTGAATACTCTCGGTGGGTCTTTCAGTTGTTTGAATACTCTCAGTGGGTCGTTCAGTTGTTTGAATACTCTCGGTGGGTCTTTCAGTTGTTTGAATACTCTCAGTATGTCGTTCATTTGTATATATACTTCCGGTGGGTTTTTCTATTGTTTTAACATTCTCAGTGGGTTTCTCAATTGTTTGTATACTCTCAGTGATTTTCTTGGTTTTGTGAGATTTCTCAGTGGGTAGTTTGGTTGCTTTAGAACTCACAGTAGATTGTTCAGATGTCCCAAAACTTGTACTAGCTATTTTTTTATGGTTTATAGTTGTATTCGGTTTCTCTGTCGGCTGGGATTGAGTCGTTGGTGTATTCGTTGTAGATGGGCAAAATGGATTTATTGATATCATATTGTTAGGATTTCCCGCATTATTTTCGTTACCCTCTATGTCAATGTACTTGTTATCCCCATAAGCAACAAATAATAAGAGACAAAGAGACAAAATTTTGGTTATATTTTTCATTTTGTATTTTTGAGTTAATTAACATTAATATAGAAAATTTCTTTTTATGCAAATTATTCTGCAGCGATCCGTGTTATTCAATACAATTGAATCAATTAAAGCGAAAATCCCTATTTTCCATGTATGTATCTTATTCTGCCATCTTTTATATCACACTATTCAATCCCACGACTTCTTATTATGGTTGGATGAATTAATCTGCAAATATATCTTTTATTGTGGCGACTATTAATTAGTATAGTGGCACTGGCACAGTAATTTAATTACTATTATTTCCAGTCCGATCATTAATAAAATTAACTTTAAAGAGTGATTTAGAATCTGGATCGCGATTCGCGATCCTTTTTTAGCAATTGGAGTGGCATCGACAATCTTATTTTATCAGGGATATACCAGATATATAATTCAAACACTTTACGGTCTCGCCTTTTTCAATTGTAAATCACAATGAGTATTAATTATACGAGCCCTTCGGTCTCGGTCGCTTCGCGACAGATCACTTTGTTCGTATTAGACACTACGCAACACAATTAACGGCCGCTTCGCGTCCGTAGCCCTTATAATAATTAAGTTAAACCAATTATTTGAAAATCGCACGTCCTTAATTAAGTTCAGTTTGTTATATTTGGGAGCCAAATATTTTAACTAATTAATTAATGCTATTTACTAACCCAAGATTTAGCTCTGGCATAATAAATTATTAATTCGCTGCATTTACACTCATCAAATGTCATTATTATGCAGAAGATAAGGGCAGTAAATCGTTGAATAACTTTAATAGTAATATTATGCTTAGTTATGTGATTGACTTGAGCTAATAATACATCACCAATAGAATTAAACTGATGGAAGCCAAATTGGATGAATCAACTATCAAGTATACAATTTCGGAAATCATGTAGGTGAAGAATAAATCACCAAACCTCAATATATGCCATGAGGCAGCAGTAGGAGGTTACATTTTGTTAATGACTGGCGCAGATAAAATGTGAAATTTTAAAAAATATGTAGAGACATACAATACAATTTATTTTATAATGTAACAAATTGTGTAACGACTGAATCAAAATTGTAATAGCTGGATCCAAATTAGTTCTCTCTCTACATGACGTCATAATCTCAGAAATCTGTATATGTGAGTCTCATTTATGTTGTCTTGTCATCTAAAATTATGGCGTATCAGATAAAATGTTTTCCCAAATATGTGCTTTTATGACGTCATAATCCCGTTATTTCGTTTAGAAAACCAATAGATTGTTGTTAGCGTGTAAAATTACCCCTGCATGCAATTTTCAGATTTCTAGAGCTATGATATTTCCTATTAATTCTGAACAAACCCACAAACATCAATTGTGTTTTTAATATAGAGATTATTCGGATATTCAACTACAGTAAAACCTTCAGAAAGTGAACACCTTGGGACCAACCAAAATGTTCACTTTTCATGATTTATCAGTGTCCTGTCCAGATTCTACCGCCAATAGTAACTTATAAGTTATCACATCGCCACATTGTAAACTATCTATGCATTCACAAAAAACATAGCTACCAGTTAGCCTATAACACCCCCCCCCTCTATCATGGCTAAAAATCCTTTGTTCACTGAAAAGGTTATATCCTAAACAATTGGGACCAGATTAGGTGTTCACTTTTCCGAGGTATTCGGAAATTGGAGTGTAAACAAATTCCCATGTAAAACAATGGGAAAATTTGGGACTGAGCAAAAGTGTTCATATTTTGAAGTTGTTCATTTGTTGAGGTGTTCACTTTTGGAGGTTTTACTGTAACAAAATATTGGGAAATAATCTTAACAATTCTCGAAAGATTGTATTCCTACTAATACTTATTTGAATCCTCACTGAATTTGTTTCGAATTTATCCAAGAAAATCTTATGACGGCCAATGTGCAAATTTTTAATATCACTTTATTAAGATGTGTATTAAACTATAAATATTATGGGTGACCAAGATATTTCCAGTTCGCAAATCATGACCCAAATATCTTCATGATCAGCTTAATTATTTCAACTGATTGGATTATCTCTCAATAAATTGCAGGGTGACGAATTTTATATTGAAGATTCATGCGAAGAGTGGTAAAATTACTACAATTAGATCAACTTACCAATCATCACACCAAGATTCAACAACGCTTTGATCAATCTATCACACCAAGATTCATCAACGCTTTGATCAATCTAACACCAATTCACTTTCAGATTGACACGCAAGAAACAACAACAAGAAGTTAGGAGCATATTTGTAGACAAAATGCCTCTCTATTACCACAACTCTACCAATATCAAGCAACGACATAATTTCCTGCTTAACCAGGTTTTTGCTATTATGTTTTATCCACAAGGACGAAATTTGCAAACCATGTTTGGGACAATTCGAATTCTGCATGATGCCATTCGAGTTATGTAACGCACAAGCCACCTACCAACGAGCACTCAGTCTTTAGAGGAGCCACCAAAAGCCTCCCGTTTAAGTATAGACGACACGTTGACCTGCTCACGTTCCTTCAACGAACACCTTAGACATCTTCATGCTCAGAGACTTACCGATCCGCTAATATTAAACTTCAACAAAAAACCGAGTTACTTAGTCACCTATTATCCGAGATGGCTACTAACACTTGCTAGTAGGGTATTTCACTTTTACGATTTTGTGCAGTTTCAGTTGGCTCTATGTTACTTTGTTACCGTAGGCATGGGAGGTCTGAGGATCTGGCCAGCCCTTAGAAAAGAGGGGCTTTTAGTATTAATTCCGGGGCATGCCGCGTGCAATTACACTAACAACTTGGCTGCGTTTGGGGCAGAATGTTTTGAACATACAACACAATTTTTATTGTCCCAACTAATGTGGAACTACCGGTAATTGGACACTAAATTTCGTCGGAAAATTACTTGAGAATGTATTAATATTAACCCAAAGTTATTAAAGGTGTCAAAAAGCGTTATAAGCCCAAGGATCCACAGTGGGCAAACCAGGGGAAATAGTGTAAGTTTGCAACATTGTAAAATCTTATTCCTATTACTTTTATTTGATTCAGCATAATCTAAAACCTCTAAAACTAAATTTTCAAGTCCCACAATGTAATTAGAACCATGAATACTGTGAATAAAAATGAGTAGTGTAATACTCATTTCTAAATAGAATTTTGTGGTTAAGGAAAATTCGAATTGTATTCACCATAACTAGCCTAATAGTGTATGCTAATATGAACTAAAAAGCGTGGAAATAGTATATTGAGGGGTTTGTTTAGCGTCCACCCCTTAATTCAATGCTACTTTCTCAGGCGCGGGACGTCCTTTCTAACGTGAGGTTTTGAATGTAAGCATGAGATTTTTTAAAAAGCGTGAGATTCACGCCTAAAGCCTGATAGTTGGCAACCCTGGTGGTTGCCTAACCTATTCACAAAAAATATAAAACATAGACATTCAAACTAAATGGCAAAGTTGTTTCTTATCAAATGGTGCGTCGAAAGATAGGAAAGGAATCGTACTTTATTAATGTTTAATATTGATATTTTCTAGCTGTAGTAAATATTGACCAATTATCGATAAATGTAAAAAGATAACTATTCAACAATCTAATCCATCCCTTCGAGTGTAAAGTAGAGTTTAATCCCTTCGAGTGTAAAGTAGAGTTTAAACTAAGTTAGCTGTATACATTGTATTTAGAGCTAGGAAATACTGGATTCATAGGCGCCGATCTTTGTAAGAATGAGGTATTTCCTGGGGGAGGGGGGGACAACTTTGGGGCCAATCTTTCGACCTTGGCCGTCCAAGGTCGAAGGTCGATCAGAAAGGTCAATTCGTTCCATGATCGAAATTACTGTAGGCTGTGTCCGCTCCCGAATGCACGTCGTCATGTCAGCGAATTGAGCATTCGGAGGCCAATAATGAAGCTACTAATGGTCTAAACAAATAAATTACATTAAATTTACAACCTTATGGCATGGGGCATCCTTCATTCCACAGGATGCTAGCACATCAACGACCTGGGGGATCCTGACTCCCAGAGCCCGCCATGTAGGTACATTTATGCGTATGGTTGTACGTATACGTATATAATCTTAGTTTTCAAATAGAAAATAGAAGCTATTCGATGTCACTTTGTGAGATCGAGTAGCTTATATTTACTTTTTGAGATCGAGTAGCTTCTGTTATAAATTCCATAACAACGACATTATGTTAATATTTTACTGTGCCGACTATACTTTAGTATAGTGGCCCAGTATTGGAATCACTGCCTTTATTATCATTTTTATTTTTACTGTGCCGACTATACTATAGTATAGTGGCCCAGTATTGGAATCACTGCCTTTATTTTTACTGTGCCGACTATACTATAGTATAGTGGCCCAGTATTGGAATCACTGCCTTTATTATTACTGTGCCGACTATACTATAGTATAGTGGCCCAGTATTGGAATCACTGCCTTTATTATTTTTATTATTTTTTTTTTCTCCGTAGACGGTGCCCTGGCCAGAGCTTAATTGTTGATGGGCTGAAACTTGGCATGTAGGTGCGATGGGACCGTCTAATTTGCACCTGGGGTTACGATTTTTCGTTAACAAATTTTTGACACATCTTTAACACCTTTAAAAATTTGTCTGGTCCATAACTCAAAATATGTTTTACTAAACCCCCAAATTTTATTTCATATTTGGATTCGCCATAAAATTCTGCGTCTGATGGGAGAATAAATTTTCCAATAAAGGGGTCAATTTCTGCCATAAATGGGGGTTGAAATTTCTTTGTTTACTCACACTTCAATTTCAGTAAAGTGTTAAATCTAATTCTATTTTTCAACTTGTAATAATTATATTGATTTAACTTTTTAAATCCTACTCTAGCGATTCAACTTGCGATAATTATATTGATTTAACTTATAAATTCCAGCTGGCTTCTATTTAATTCTAGCATTACTATACAATGGATTAAATTAAATTAATTTATATAAGGAATTTGTTGACTTTACTCAACTCACCGTGGATAACATTGCTAAAATAAATAACTAATAATTTAATTTATTATCAATAAGTAATGAATGGCATTAAACTAAAGATGGTTTATGATAGAACCGTTAACATTTTACATTCCACAACAACGACAGATAAAGTGATTATATTTATTTCGCGAGAATATTCTTGCACAATTAATGTACTGACGTAATTTATTATAATTAATTCCTTTTGTATTTAACTTATAGACGGTTCCAATTGGATTATTGGGATTATCGAGTGCGCTGAATTCGAATATGATAGTGAAATTCGATTTAAATTAATAATAAGTGCAAATAATTGAACTTTATTTATTTTGCTGTACATAATAATGATGTTAAATTATTAATTTATTAATTAAATATTTATACTAATTAGCTAAATTTCATTAATCTCAGAGATGATACAAGATAGAAACAAACTTTCAATTTATCAATTGGTCCTTATGCCACGTACCACCTATACAAGTGAGTCTTGACACCTTGAGGTGATGATGACATTGTCAAAAAAATGTATTTTTACAATTTTGTGAATTCGATATATAAAATGGGTTATTTGAAGTTGGGTGAAGACCCAACACTCACATAAAAAATGCTGAGTCATCAGCTATTATATTCTACTCAAACTTGAATATCTCTAAAATGAAGTGAACTAAATGGAAACTTCCGCCACTCTAAGGGTCGATGCCTTCTGTAACACCTTTTGATATATTTTAACACCTTCATAGTGATGATGACATGGCGAAAAAAAATCCAAAATTGCAGCTGTGCTGACAGCATGTCCCATTGGAGGCACTATCAATAAACCACCACCATAATATAGTGCCACCAAAGGAACATGCGTCGGCACAGCTGCAATTTTGGTTTTTATTATTACTGTGCCGACTATACTATAGTATAGTGGCCCAGTATTGAAATCACTGCCTTTATTACTGTGCCGACTATACTATAGTATAGTGGCCCAGTATTAGAATCACTGCCTTTATTATTATTACTGTGCCGACTATACTATAGTATAGTGGCCCAGTATTGGAATCACTGCCTTTATTATTTTTATTTTTTTTATTTTTTCTCCGTAGACGGTGCCCTGGCCAGAGCTTAATTGTTGATGGGCTGAAACTTAGCATGTAGGTGCGATGGGACCGTCTAATTTGCACCTGGGGTTACGATTTTTCGTTAACAAAATTTTGACACATCTTTAACACCTTTAAAAATTTATCTGGTCCATAACTCAAAAAATGTTTTACTAAACCCGCAAATTTTATTCCATATTTGGATTCACCGTAAAATTCTGCGTCTGATGGGAGAAGAAATCTTTCAATAAGGGGTTTAATTTCTGCCACAAATTGGGGTTGAAATTTCTTTGTTTACTCACACTTCAATTTCAGTAAAACTGTGAAATCTATTTCCATTGTTTCAACTTGTAATAATTATATTGATTTAACTTGTTAAATCTTTCACTATTGTTTCAACTTGCTATAATTATATTGATTCAACTTATAAATTCCAGCTGGCTTCTATTTAATTGTAGTATTACTATACAATGGATTAAATAAAATATAATGATATAAGGAATTTGTTGACTAAACTCAAATCACCGTGGATAACATTGCTAAAATAAATAACTAATAATTTAATTTATTTTTATTATTATTATTTTTTTTATTTTTTTCTCCGTAGACGGTGCCCTGTCCTGAGCTTAATAGTTGATGGGCTGAAACTTGGCATGTAGGTGCGATGGGACCGTCTAATTTGCACCTGGGGTTACGATTTTTCGTTAACAAATTTTTGACACATCTTTAACACCTTTAAAAATTTGTCTGGTCCATAACTCAAAATATGTTTTACTAAACCCCCAAATTTTATTTCATATTTGGATTCGCCATAAAATTCTGCGTCTGATGGGAGAATAAATTTTCCAATAAAGGGGTCAATTTCTGCCATAAATGGGGGTTGAAATTTCTTTGTTTACTCACACTTCAATTTCAGTAAAGTGTTAAATCTAATTCTATTGTTTCAACTTGTAATAATTATATTGATTTAACTTGTTAAATCCTACTCTAGTGATTCAACTTGCGATAATTATATTGATTTAACTTATAAATTCCAGCTGGCTTCTATTTAATTCTAGCATTACTATACAATGGATTAAATTAAATTAATTTATATAAGGAATTTGTTGACTTTACTCAACTCACCGTGGATAACATTGCTAAAATAAATAACTAATAATTTAATTTATTATCAATAAGTAATGAATGGCATTAAACTAAAGATGGTTTATGATAGAACCGTTAACATTTTACATTCCACAACAACGACAGATAAAGTGATTATATTTATTTCGCGAGAATATTCTTGCACAATTAATGTACTGACGTAATTTATTATAATTATTTCCTTTTGTATTTAACTTATAGACGGTTCCAATTGGATTATTGGGGTTATCGAGTGCGCTGAATTCAAATATGATAGTGAAATTCGATTTAAATTAATAATAAGTGCAAATAATTGAACTTTATTTATTTTGCTGTACATAATAATGATGTTAAATTATTAATTTATTAATTAAATATTTATACTAATTAGCTAAATTTCATTAATCTCAGAGATGATACAAGATAGAAACAAACTTTCAATTTATCAATTGGTCCTTATGCCACGTACCACCTATACAAGTGAGTCTTGACACCTTGAGGTGATGATGACATCGTTAAAAAAATGTGTTTTTACAATTTTGTTAATTCGATATTTAAAATGGGTTAGTTAATGTTGGGTGATGACCCAACACCCACTTAAAAAATGCTGAGTCATTACAGATTATATTCTACTGAAACTTGAATATCTCTTTAATGAAGTGAGCTGAATGGAAACTTCCGCCACTCTAAGGGTCGATGCCTTCTGTAACACCTTTTGATATATTTTAACACCTTCATAGTGATGATGACATGGCGAAAAAAAATCCAAAATTGCAGCTGTGCTGACAGCATGTCCCATTGGAGGCACTATCAATAAACCACCACCAAAATATAGTGCCACCAAAGGAACATGCGTCGGCACAGCTGCAATTTTGGATTTTTTTTTTTTTCTCCGTAGACGGTGCCCTGGCCAGAGCTTTATAGTTGATGGGCTGAAACTTGTCATGTAGGTGCGATGGGACCGTCTAATTTGCACCTGGGGTTACGATTTTTGATTAACAAATTTTGGACACATCTTTAACACCTTTCAAAATTTGTCTGGTCCATAACTCAAAATATGTTTTTATAAACCCCAAAATTTTATTTCATATTTGGATTCACCATAAAATTCTGCGTCTGATGGGAGAAGAAAATTTTCAATAAAGGGTTTAATTTCTGCCATAAATAGAGTTGAAATTTCTTTGTTTACTCACACTTCAATTACTGTAAAACTGTGAAATCTAATTCCATTGTTTCAACTTGTAATATTTATATTGATTTAACTTGTTAAATCTTTCACTATTGTTTCAACTTGCAATAATTAAATTGATTTAACTTATAAATTCCAGCTGGCTTCTATTTAATTGTAGTATTACTATACAATGGATTAAATATAATAATATAATATAATGAATTTGTTGACTCAACTCAACCAACCGTGGATAACATTGCTAAAATAAATAACTAATAATATAATTTATTATCAATACATAATGAATGAATGGCATTAAACTCTAGAGTCTAGATGGTTTATGATAGAAACAAACTTCAAATTTATCTACCGTTCCTTGTGACTCGGACCAAATAACAAATGCTTCTTCACACCTTGGACGTAAGATGACTTGGCGAAAAAAAATCCAAAATTGCAGCCTGCGCCGACAGCATGTTCCTTTGGAGGCACTATCAATAAACAACACAAAAATATAGTGCCACCAAAGGAACATGCGTCGGCGCAGGCTGCAATTTTGGATTTTTCTTTTTCTCCGTAGACGGTGCCCTGGCCTGAGCTTTATAGTTGATGGGCTGAAACTTGGCATGTAGGTGCGATGGGACCGTCTAATTTGCACCTGGGGTTACGATTTTTGATTAACAATTTTTTTACACATCTTTAACACCTTTCAAAATTTGTCTGGTCCATAACTCAAAAAATATTTTACTAAACCCCCAAATTCTATTTCACATTTGGATTCACCATAAAATTCTGCGTCTGATGGGAGAAGAAAACTTTTAATAAAGAGTTTTATTTCTGCCATAAATGGGGGTTGAAATTTCTTTGTTTACTCACACTTCAATTTCAGTAAAACTGTGAAATCTAATTCCATTGTTTCAACTTGTAATAATTATATTGATTTAACTTGTTAAATCTTTCACTATTGTTTCAACTTGCTACAATTATATTGATTTAACTTATAAATTCCAGCTGGCTTCTATTTAATTTCCCATACAATGGATTAAATGAAATAATATAATATAAGGAATTTGTTGACTTAATTCAACTCAACCGTGGATAACAATGCTAATATAAATAACTAATAATATAATTTATTATCAATACATAATGAATGAATGGCATCAAACTCAAGATGGTTTAAGATAGAAACAAACTTCAAATTTATCTACCGTTCCTTGTGACTCGGACCAATTAACAAATGCTTCTTCACACCTTGGGCGTTGATGACTTGGCGAAAAAAAATCCAAAATTGCAGCCTGCGCCGACAGCATGTTCCTTTGGAGGCACTATCAATAAACAACCAACAAAATATAGTGCCACCAAAGGAACATGCGTCGGCACAGGGTGCAATTTTGGATTTTTTTTTTTTTTTTTTCTCCGTAGACGGTGCCCTGGCCAGAGCTTTATAGTTGATGGGCTTAAACTTTGCATGTAGGTGCGATGGGACCGTCTAATTTGCACCTGGGGTCACGATTTTTGATTATGAAATTTTTGACACATCTTTAACACCTTTCAAAATTTGTCTGGTCCATAACTCAAAAAATATTTTACTAAACCCCCAAATTTTATTTCACATTTGGATTCACCATAAAATTCTGTGTCTGATGGGAGAAGAAAATTTGTTAAAATTGGTTTAATTTCTGCCATAAATGGGGGTTGAAATTCCTTTGTTTACTCACACTTCAATTTCAATAAAACTGTGAAATCTAATTCCATTGTTTCAACTTGCGATAAATATATTGATTTAACTTGTTAAATCCTACTCTATTGATTCAACTTGCGATAATTAAATTGATTCAACTTATAAATTCCAGCTGGCTTCTATTTAATTGTAGCATTACTATACAATGGATTAAATTAAATTAATTTATATAAGGAATTTGTTGACTTTACTCAACTCACCGTGGATAACATTGCTAAAATAAATAACTAATAATTTAATTTATTATCAATAAGTAATGAATGGCATTAAACTAAAGATGGTTTATGATAGAACCGTTAAGATTTTACATTCCACAACAACGACAGATTAAGTGATTATATTTATTTCGGCGAGAATATTCTTTTTGCACAATTAATGTACTGACGTAATTTATTATAATTAATTCCTTTTGTATTTAACTTATAGAATTTTCCAATTGGATTATTGGGGTTATCGAGTGCGCTGAATTCAAATATGATAGTGAAATTCGATCTAAATTAATAATAAGTGCAAATAATTGAACTTTATTTATTTTGCTGTACATAATAATGGTGTTAAATTATTAATTTATTAATTAAATATTTATACTAATTAGCTAAATTTCATTAATCTCAGAGATGATACAAGATAGAAACAAACTTTCACTTTATCAATTGGTCCTTATGCCAGGTACCACCTGTACAAGTGGATCTTGACACCTTGAGGTGATGATGACATCGTCAAAAAAATGTATTTTTACAATTTTGTGAATTAAATATTTCGCATGGGTTGGTTGGAGTTGGGTGAATACCCAACACGCAGATAAAAAATGCTGAGTCATCACATATCATATTCTACTGAAACTTGAATATCTCTAAAATGAAGTGAGCTAAATGGAAACTTCAACCACTCTAAGGGTCGTTGCCTTCTGAAACACCTTTCTGAAATAATTTAACACCTTCATAGTGATGATGACATGGCGAAAAAAATCCAAAATTGTAGCCTGTGCTGACAGCATGTTCCTTTGGAGGCACTATCAATAAACCACCACCAAAATATAGTGCCACCAAAGGAACATGCGTCGGCACAGGCTGCAATTTTGGATTTTATTATTATTATTATTATTATTATTATTTATCCGTAGCCACTCCACAGAACAGAGTTTTATCAACTAAGAGCCCAAATTTTTAGGATGGGTGTCTCATGGGTTACAGACGTGCACCTGGGCTACAATTTTTGATTAACAAATTTTGGACACATGTTTAACACCTTTCAAAATTTGTCTGGACCATAACTCAAGAAATGTTTTACTAAACCCCCAAATTATATTTCATATTTGGATTCATCTTAAAATTCTGCGTCTGTTGGGAGAAGAAATCTTTTTAAAATGGGTCTAATTTTTGCCATAAATGGGGGTTGAAATTTCTTTGTTTACTCACACATCAATTTCTGTAAAAGTGTTAAATCTAATTCCATTGTTTTAACTTGTAATAATTATATTGATTTAACTTGTTAAATCCTACTCTATTGATTCAACTTGCGATAATTAAATTGATTCAACTTATAAATTCCAGCTGGCTTCTATTTAATTGTAGCATTACTATACAATGGATTAAATTAAATTAATTTATATAAGGAATTTGTTGACTTTACTCAACTCACCGTGGATAACATTGCTAAAATAAATAACTAATAATTTAATTTATTATCAATAAGTAATGAATGAATGGCATTAAACTAAAGATGGTTTATGATAGAACCGTTAAGATTTTACATTCCACAACAACGACAGATTAAGTGATTATATTTATTTCGGCGAGAATATTCTTGCACAATTAATGTACTGACGTAATTAATTATAATTAATTCCTTTTGTATTTAACTTATAGACGGTTCCAATTGGATTATTGGGGTTATCGAGTGCGCTGAATTCAAATATGATCGTGAAATTCGATTTAAATTAATAATAAGTGCAAATAATTGAACTATATTTATTTTGCTGTATATAATAATGGTGTTAAATAATTAATACATTAATTAAATTTTTATACTAATTAGCTAAATTTCATTAATCTCAGAGATGATACAAGATAGAAACAAACTTTCAATTTATCAACTGGTCCTTATGCCAGGTGCCACCTATACAAGTGGGTCTTGACACCTTGCTGTGATGATGACATCGTTAAAAAAAAAATTTTTCACAATTTTGTGAATTATATAATTCAAATGGGACGGTTGGTTTTGGGAGATCACCCAACACGCACATAAAAAATGCTGAGTCATCACATTATATTCTACTTAAACTTGAATATCTCTAAAATGAAGTGAGCTAAAACCAAACTTCTACCACTCTAAGGGTCGTAGCCTTCTGAAACACCTTTCTGAAATAATTTAACACCTTTATAGTGATGATGACTTGGCGAAAAAAATCCAAAATTGCAGCCTGTGCCGACAACATGTTCCTTTGGAGGCACTATCAATAAAAAACCAACAAAATATAGTGCCACCAAAGGAACATGCGTCGGCACAGGCTGCAATTTTGGATTTTATTATTATTATTATTATTATTATATATCCGTAGCCACTCCACAGAACAGAGTTTTATTAATTAAGAGCCCAAATTTTTAGGATGGGTGTCTCATGGGTTACAGATGTGCACCTGGGGTTACGATTTTTGATTAACAAATTTTGGACACATTTTTAACACCTTTCAAAATTTGTCTGGTCCATAACTCAAAGAATGTTATACTAAACCCTAAATTTTTATTTAACCTTTGGATTCATCATAAGATTCTGCGATTGATGGGAGAAGAAATTTTTTAATAAACTGTTTAATTCATGCCATAAAAAGAGGTTGAAATTTCATTGTTTATTCACACTTCTGTTTCAGTAAAAGTGTTAAATCTAATTCTATTGTTTCAACTTGTAATAAATTTATTAATTCAAGTTGTTAAATCTTACACTATTGTTTCAACTCGCGATAATTATATTGATTCCACTTGTGAAATCGAGTAGGCTTCTATTTTCTATTTGAAAACTAAGATTTTACATTCCATAACAACAACAGATTATGTGATTATATTTACTTCTGAGTGAATATTCTGCACAATGGATACACTGACATAATTAATCTCTGTCTTTAACTTATAGGACTGTTCCAATTAGATTATTGGGGTTATCGAGAGTGCGGAATTGAAATTTGATAACTAAATTAATTAATTAATTATTTATGACAAAATAATTAAACTTAATAAATATAGGTTGACATTGAAATTGGTGTTAAATTATAAATAATATTAATAATTATTTATACTAATTAATTAAATATCATAAATCTCCGAGATCATAGAAGATAGAAACAAACTTCCAATTTATCCATTGATCCTTATGCCACGTAACACCTCTACAAATGGGTCTTGACACCTTGAGGTGATAATAACATCGTCAAAAAAATGTGTTTAACAATTTGTTAATTCTATAATTCGAATGGGTTGGTTGGTGTTGGGTGATCACCCAACACGCACATAAAAAATGCTGATTCATCTCTTATTATATTCTACTGAAACTTGAATATTTTTGAAACGAAGTGAGCTAAAATGAAACTTCCAACTCACTGAGGGTAGTTACCTTTTGAAACACCTCTCTAAAAATTTTAACACCTTCATGGTGATGATGACATGGCGAAAAAAAAATCCAAAATTGCAGCCTGTGCCGACAGCATGTTCCTTTGGAGGCACTATCAATAAACCACCAACAAAATATAGTGCCACCAAAGGAACATGCGTCGGCACAGGCTGCAATTTTTTCTATTGCACGAATATAATTGCACAATTTATATACGTACCGTGCGGATTATAATTTTAATAATTTTAGTTTATACTTTGCATATAATGCGCTTTCAATTGTTCCTAGGGGATTCTAAATGTGCTGAATTTGTAGCCCAATCTATATTAAATTAATATTAATAATTATAAGCACGGATATTTCAAATACTTAGGACAGATGACTCGTTAATAAGAACACCAGGGGAAGGTCGAAACTTGTTCGTTTTATCTGCAGTTGTCACTTGTATCACTTGCATGTAAATAGGCCAGAGGACTGGTTTCAATTAGGCTTCGTTGAAACTCCGTGTTATGCAATAAATTTTCAATAGTCCGCATAATTATTGTTGGAAGTTCACCATTGGAAGTCATTCTTCCAGGATCCCTGAAAACTGCAACCCTTACCGTCTGGACCATCCTTTTTGTATGGACCTTTGAAACCGTCATCCTCCATGTAGCCATCCAGAGAGTCAGAGATCTGTGGCACCGACAGTTTGGGAGGATCATGAACCAGACTCATTTGAGTTGGTGGGGTTACAGCTTCATCATCTACCACTGGCCCAATCATCGGTTCTTGCGACGTATTAATAAAAAGGCTTATTGTCACTGCTTTTTGAAATTCTCGGGGTTTCCTTCTAGAAAGTAGCTGCTATCAGGTCTCTTTGACATGATTGCTATGTGCAACAAATATAATTGTATTATTAAGACAAATATTTACAAAATATTTACAAAAACCCAAGGGTTAGCTGAATTACGAAATGTATCAGTTAATCAGTTTTCCTGATTAAATCTTATTTACTCTTTACAATTAGAATGTCTCATTACATCTCTTCACGTATGTCTGCTAGACCTGGTGGCCACCCAACGGCCAAGCGTAATATTTTGCAATCCGTAGACAGTTGGAAATCCTCGTCTGCTATCACACAGGATTCCACGCTGGTAGTAGGTTTGCACAAGGCAGCTTTGCAGGGGGACACCAATCTTCTGATGCACATAGTGACCGTGGAGGGACTTTTGACGATAAACCAACAGGATCAGTTTGGGATTCCACCATTGATTTACGCCACGCTAAGTGATAATCCTGATTGTATCGAAAGACTACAGGAATTGGGTGAGTATATTCAGATAATTTGTAGTACTGTTATTAAGTGTCTCAAAATTTATTTTAAGAAACAAAATTGTTCTCTTAAGTCTTAACCCCCGTATGCATGGGGGACCACCCGGACCAGTCAAGGCTGTATCGACTCATTTTGAGTTGGCAAAAAAACTTTTTTTGAATGAGTTAAATGAGTTGGTGATGCAAAAATGAATGAGTTGAATGAGTTGGTACATGTATTTGAGTATTTGAACACTTTAGTGAGTATGATTATTATGAATTTATTGCTTTAAAATTAATTATTAATTAATACTCCTTATTTATCAATGAACATTATAATTCAATAAGTACTTATTCAAAATTGGCATAAGAGTTGGAACAATCAACTCATTTCCTGGATGAGTTGAATGAGTTGGCTGAGAGAAAATGAGTTCTTGTGTCAACTCAAAATGAGTTAATACAGCCCTGAATTAATGGTAGAAGGTATAAATAGAAAAATCCAATTTTCACTTTCAATTTGAATTGAAAGTGAATTAACTTTGACCCCATGGCAATCCGTACGAGCAACAACGGCCGGTAAAAATTTATTCGCTTTTCCGGAGTTCGTATCATCCTGAGGAATATCCATTGAATAGTCATTGTAGGGACTTGATTTTGTGGAACTGTTTGTTCGTCTTATCCGGAAATTCGTATTAACCGGTTCGTGTTAGGGTCAACTATTGAAAATTTCAAATTTTTCGAAAAAAGGAGTTAATTAATTAACTCCTAGTAAATGTGTGTGAGCGCATAGAACCGACAGACCTACGTTATGATAAATATTATTGAGAAATTTTATAGTCATTCCCATTCTGATCTTTTTCAAAATTATATAGAAACTCTTGTAATGATTAGCAATGCTCAAATTAACGAGGGTGAACTGTATACCTGAATTTATATCTTATATTTCAGGTAAAATACAGTTGGAGAGGCGAAATAAGTGTTTTACTCAGAAACCTTTGTACAAATAAATCTTATGTAATTACACTATTATGTGACGTTTATATTTTGTCAATTACATTACTATCTAATTATACAGTATTTTATTTATTTATACTCCATTAGGCGCCAAAAAGGAGGTAACTGATCTGTATGGACGTACATCGGTACACTACGCTTCCTTTTTCAGCAAGCTCAAATCTCTCAAATACCTCCTGCAATCTGCATCAGATTGGTCTTGCATTGATTCGTTTGGTAGAACCCCAATCCACTGGGCCTGTGCTAGCAAATCAGTTAAAGCACTGAAACAGCTGTTAGTTTATGCTAATTCTATAATGGGCCAGACTGAGATCTTAGACTTTGAGGGAACATCGCCTGTTTTCGTGGCTGTACAGTACTCAAATGCACAGCATATAGAGGTGTTAGCTAGAGAAGGTTAGTTCAGTCCGTAAGCAAATCGTAAGTTCCAATTTTATAATTTATTATTTAAAACAGTTATACAACTCTCACTCTTATCCGAATTTCGATGATCAGAACTCTTGATAATTCTTACGAGAGTTCTGATATACCTCTGGATTATGTTGTATTATAAGGTTGTTACGAGAAGATTGTTATAAGTTATAACTGATTTGTTCTTATATACGTATGTAAACCAGTTATAACTTATAAAAACATTTTATTATGAACGACGTAATATGCGTTTATAATTAAGCTGGTTATAAGAGCTGTTATATCTTTTCACCATTATAGGAACAAATATACATGTGATCATGTGCGTAATTGCATGAGGGTGTAGAATCGTTTTCAACGCATCCGAATTGACCTTTGTAGAAGCTTTCATCTCAATTACATATTGATTAGTTTGAAAATTATCATCCGGTGGCACCATGTACCATTCTTCCAATTGCCAACATGGTACAAAGTGGGAACAAGTGGCACATAGTGGCTGGCATAGAATGGAAATTTCCAACATAATCAGTGGCTAACAGAGGTGAAGGCTACTGCTATGGATAATTCGAATGCGTAGAAAAAGAATTTGGAATCAAATTGCAATATCCCATATAATACGAATTCAATATACATTTTTCTAGACACACTATATTGCTATTTTATATGGGAATTTGGATTTTGAATACTTTTGGTAGGGAAGTGTAGTTTACATATTTGCTCAGTGTTATGGCAAAGTTCGATGGAATATTTCTATCACTTTGGTAGGTTCAATTGTCGCAACTTGTCATCTCTAGTTTTATGCCTAACGCGTCCTTTAGGTTTCCATATCCCAAGTAAGTCAAATTGTAGCATATCATATCCCTTCCTAAAGCACCGCCTAAGCATAAGCGTCGGTTCGGGGGTAGGGGTGCAGGTCTCAGATCCAGGGAATTATCCAGGAGCGCGAGACGCTCCTTTTGGAAAATGATTTCTGAAAATTTGAATTTAGGAGCGCGAAAATTTGGAATCCTCTCCTAACCATAACATTAATTTGTAATTTAGGCATATGAAAATTAGATCAGACAAGGATTATGAGCGTATTTACAAATTACTGTCTAATACTCTGTTCAGAACAAGCACAAATTCTCTAGATTTCCCCTAGTCACGGTAACTCTAAGCCTGAACGATAACTTTTAATTAATGAAGATAATCAAAATATTATAGAATAATTAAATTTATACCAAAGGTGTATGTAGGCTCGAGGTTTTAAGGGGAAAGCTCGAGCCTTTTTTCGGGAGCATACTTCCCCCGGAAAACTTTGAAAATTGGCTCTTTGAAACGTAGTTTCCTGCATAAAACCTGTAAATGGAAATAAACACTGTAGTTCTTATTCAGTTAAAATTGTGGTTCTTTTTCTATTACAAATGACAAGCAATTACGTGTTCCTGTTGCTGCCGCAGGAAAAAATGGGATATGTCATCATGACTGCTCCCCAGGGATTCTCAGAAAAGTTAGAAAATCGACTTCAATGCCTGTATTATATATTTGAATACGTATATGGATATCAAACATGAAAACCTTCACTTTCTCACTCTCTGTAGAAAACGAATTAAGAGCTTAAATCCGTTTCCAGGAAATGCCAGGATATATATGAATCTCAGGGTTGTTTGATTTAAATCAAGTGATTTAAATCATTGATTTAAATCATGATTTAAATCAAAAATCTGATTTTAATCAAAGAAGTCTGATTTAAATCAAAAAGTCGGACTTTTTTGATTTAAATCAGACTTTTTTTATTTAAATCAGATTTTTTATGTCTATTGTTTTCTGCGGAAAAAAACAGAAATACATTGATAATGAGTCAAATTACATTGATAATGAGTCATTAACAATGTAATTAATCTATTTGCCAAAAAATATACGCCAGTGTGATATAGATTGCAAAAAAACAACAATTAAAATCCAAATTCTGATTTAAATCAAAAAAATCTGATTTAAATCAAAAAAATCGGATTTTTTTGATTTTTTTTAAAAAATTATGATTTTTATCAACCCTGTATATGATATATATGCTAGATATATCCCTCGTATATATTCCAATACTGTATTAAACATAGGACAACGAAGGTGCATGTAACTTGTTTTAGATCGATTGCTTTTTCCCTTTATCCTATTTCCTATTTCAGTTATGAGCCAAACGAATTACATATGTTGAAAAAAGGGTCACTAGGTGACAGATCGCTTATTAACCAATATTTATTTTTCAATATATGATATGATTTAGCTTATAGGCTATGAATCGATCGCGGCTCCAGAGGTCCAACTGTAAACAGGCTTTCATTCAGGCAGATTATTTCATAAATTGCATTAAACTCTTGTCCCGGTTGACCAGCCCCTGGAGTTCGTGAACATGTACACCAGAGGATATTTTATAATTGTGCACATCCAAAATTCGCATCAACTACTAAGTATTAATTGACTTTCAAATATACTCATAGGTCCTAAGTTAAATCAGCTAAATAATATATTAAGCATATTAAAAATAGTAATGTAGAATATAACATTTTATTAACCCAAGCCCCTGTCCTGGCCGAATTATAAAAATTATACCCCCATTCGATCCCTATTGTAGGGTTTCTATTAGTTTATTTTCGACAAACACAGATAAACCTTTGTCTTGTATGTACAGCCATTTGGGAATACGTTCCTAATCCTCGTGCAATCAAATTTTCATTCGCCTAAGTCATTAACCTAACTAATGATAGGTGATTTGAGATTAACGGGTTCATAAATATATATTTTCCCCTTTTCATATGCCAAAAAGTGCTTTTCGCGCTCCTGGATAATTTCTTGTATACAACGACTGTTTCAAGAATTCATAGTTGGGTATACAGTGGAGCCTCCCATAACGGACAATCTAAATAGCGGAGAACCTCTAAATAACGGACAACGGTTCCGGTCCCAAGGTGTCCGTTGTTCAGAGGCTCTACTGTATACATTAATAATTAATGTATCCTTTAGGTCACAATTTTCTGCAAGAAGATATTGAATGTAAAACTGCCTTTCATTGGACTGTTGACAACCCGACCACTAACTGTATTGAGGCCTTACTTAATACACAGCCCGAGATATTGAACAAGCAAGACGGAGAAGGTAGATCTCTCCTACATATAGCATGTGAATACAACCTATCTCATATTGTATTGAACCTGCTTCACAACCGGGGGCTACTGATTGATTCTCGTGATTCATATGGGCGATCTTCCCTACACTACGCCGCTATATCTGGGGCAGGTGTTTTAGTTGAAGCTCTTTTGTCTCAGAAAGCACTGGATTCTGTTTTTGATGCTGAAGGGTTGACTGCGTTACATTATGCTGTAAAGTATCAATATATCGATTCTGTAAATGCATTTCTATTGCAGGAATTACCAAGCCATCTTCCTGATCATGACTTTCGTACTCCTCTAATGTATGCCTCTGTATTAGGAAATGTTCAAATTTTGAATGCCTTACTATCACACGTAGAAATAGCAGCTCAGATCAACACCGTTGATATACAAGAAAATAGTTGCCTCCTATATACTCTCTTATCTACGCAGTCGCTAGAAATTATGCGTATTCTACTGCAAACAGGCGCGGACGCTAATATTTTAAATGCCACAGGATTCAATGCCCTTCATATTTGCTGTCAGACTAATAATCTCGAAGCTGCGCTTTTATTAATACAATTTAACGCCTCAGTTTTAATACCAGACAGACAGGATATGCTCTCACCTCTTATCATGGCCGTTAGACACTGCAGTGCAGATGTACTCGAATTGCTGGCTGTACATCCACAGTGTGTTAATATTGTTACACAGGATGGGTTGAATGCTTTGCATTTTACAGCACAGATGGGAGAAAAAGTGCTAGTTGAGATTTTGTTAAACTCTCCTTTGATGGGAACGCTATTAAATGCTACTGATGCTGCTGGATTGGCGCCTATACATCATGCCATTCTAAAAGGAAATACTGAGATAGTACATTTATTCTGTGAATATGGTGCGTATTTGCACTTACAGCTAGTTGACTTTAATTTTGATACCTGCCTAGATTTAGCTACAAACAATAGACAATTGGAAATTGTTGATGTTTTGAAGAAGCACTCTGCTCTCACGAATAATGAATTAAGAATGAATGCAGTCATCGTTATTCAAAGCTACGTCCGTTGTTTTCAGGCGAAAATACGCTTGGCTCTGTTGAAAACATTCGCTTCTGCCGTAACAGTTATTTCTGCCAATTTTAGAGCTTTTCATGCTCGTTTATATTACAAAGACTTGAAACTTAAAAACTTGAATGCAACTGTTATTCAAGCATTTTTCCGTGGTTATCTCCAACGTAAACATTTTTTTCATGATCTCGCTAAATTTCGCGAGATCAGGATGCACAACCTGTACATTGATTCTATCAATTACATTTATTTAGCTAATATAAAAACTTGCCAGATCGGAACATTCACAGCTAAAGATTTAGACTTCTCTGATTCGTTAATCATAAGCCCATGGCGCAGTTCATTACGTAAGAAACAACAAGAATCTAATGAAGAGCAAGCAAAACGATTTGAAAATGAACACCGAAAGAGGCTTGAAAATTCTCTTCTACTCCGCAGGAAATTGGGAGAAAATAAATGTGTATGGTTTGAGTTCTTACAGAGGGAATTGGAAAGGAGAAGAGAGAAATTTCTATTTACAAAACGCCAAGAGAACCTTGAAATTGTCCAAAGAAGTAGACAGAGACGAATTACTATTACTGAACAGTATTACTTAATTAAGAATCTGCAACAGAAAGTTAATTCCGCGCAGATAATACAAAGAACTGTACGTCAATGGATGAGATTGAGATGTCGTAGAAAACGCGATAATTTCATCGAAGAAATACGTTTTAAATCCCGTGAGAAAGCTGCTCGAATCATTCAAAAAAATTGGCGTTGTCATTTGTATGATGTAATGCAGCGTGAGCTGAAAGAAACTGCCGAGATTCTTGAAACAAATATAAACTACCCACATGCCATTTTTTGCACCAACCAATCTGCACCCCTATTATTGAAACGGACCAAATCGTACCAGTCTGATACCCTTATAACATTGATGCCTAGGCGAAAGTTACTAATGCCACCAAGCCGTGAAGTGTTGATCGAAGCGAAAAAGGATTGTATGGCTCTTTCGTTACCAGAACGTAACATCGTGGCTTTGAAAGAAATCTCTCGAGCGAATAATACAGTTTCTGTCGGAAATTTGCGCCACCATACAATATTACCAATACTAGGTACGAATGAATCATCTATTGAAAATAAAAAACGCCTTGTGATATACACTAAAGATGAAGGCTCATTATCTGACAACATTCATATTTTTATTCCAAATGAATTGAGCTCAGATAATACTCAAATGAATTTGAATACAACGCCTCTAAGGTCTAGCGTGCACAATAGATTCAATGTATTTCCAATTGTTAGTTCTGAAAAAAGTTATAGCAAGAAGAAGCAATCTCCAAATTTTAACATTTCTAAATCATATGTTTCTTCTTTACCGATTATTTTAAAAAAATAATCAATACGGAAATTCTTATACAAATATAGACATATTATACTATTTGTGTTAATTAATATAATACTTATACTTTATATACAATGCAATATTATATTGTTTTTACTGAAATAGTTATTATATTAATGTATTTGGGAATTGGGCTTCTCAACTTAATCTATACGATTGTTCATGTTATGGGAGATGTTGTCGAATCGCCAACATCTCCCGCGGGAGACTGTTTTGACGGAAATGGACCCCCCTACAGATTTGGACCGGGGGGTCCATTTCCGTCAAATATGTAAAATAGAGATAGTGTTTTACGGATTTGGACCCCCCTTTATTAACATAGTAAATAACTTGAGTTATTAAAAAGTCCTTAGCTTATGAGTTTACTAAAACTCAATTTACTTCGTATTTTTCATTAATTTCTCTAATTTTTGGAATTGCCTATAATCAAGGGGCCTGAGTTTCACAGGTATACACAATTATTAACTTGAGTGCTCAGTATATCTTGTTGTTAGTGAATTGATAAATGACAGACAAATTTACAGAAATGTTCAAATAAAGAGTCGTATCAAGAGAGTTGGGAAGTAAGCACGTATGATGACAAACTGGAAGTAAAGGCTCAATAGTGATGACTTGATTATCAAGTTAAAGGGGGGGTCCAAATCTGTAAAGGGGGGTCCAAATCCGTAAAACACTCTATATTTTACATATTTGACGGAAATGGACCCCCCGGTCCAAATCTGTAGGGAGTCCATTTCCGTCAAAACAAGATGTAGGCGATTTACCATTTATGGCTTCAGTTGTTTATAATTATGGTTTCAAAATTATTATATAATACATTTATATTATTAGTTAGCACAGGGTTTTTTTTAAGGGTCTTCTTGGTGGCAAAATGCCACCAAGATTTTGGGAAGTTACACCACGATTCGGGTCGGCCGCAGCTGCTGCAGTGTTGAGTTACACCACGGCCGCTGCTGAATTACACCAAGGTCTCAACCTTAAAAAAAACCCTGAGTTAGCAAACTTTTAATTAGTTATCTAATTTATCATTTACGTAGATAATTAACGTGCAAAATACAAAGGTTTATCTTGTATATTTCAATATATTATCACTAAATTTTTTCCGGAATTGATTGAGGAAATTGGTAAGAGCTACAGACTTTAAATTTTGCATTGGTGTTGGAAATACCCAACTATAAACTACTAAGAAAAGTATCATCTACTTTTGTTCATTTTGTTATGACATATGTGTTCTGGCTGCAAATTGATTCCGGTCATAAATTGTTCATTTAACAAACTAGTTCCGGACAAAATTTAGAGTGTAAATCATTTCTATGGCCATGGGTTTGTCTATCCATAGCAAATTCGTTCCGGCTTAATTTATACCAGTAATCACTCTTACACGGGTTCTTTATGCAACACATAAGTAGCACTTTTTCAAACCAAGTTTCCAAAATATTGGTGAAAATCCAAATTTATTTTATGTAAATAGGGGTTAGAATCCCGGGACCAGATATATTTCTGGGAATTGAATCCCGGGATTTCTTTCTAAATCCCAAGGTCCATTACTTAATTGGTTAATACTTTTTCCTTGTTAATTAATTGACTTAACAACAGTTATAACATTGAATAAGTATTCAAAATTTCAATTGTATGATCACTCAAACGCTACGCGGTCTCGTTTATTCATTAAAATCTGTTATTATTAGTTGCGAGGTACCACTGGTGGGGCACAGCCTACCTCAGGTGGGTCACACTAACATTAATTTAAGCCTGTGTCCCACCTCAGGTGGGACACGCCCAAATTCAGGCCCCACCTGGCCCCACCCTCCCGCCGCCCCTACTTCAACTTAACAACAAACATTATCTTATGTGCCAGTAAACAATTTCTATTCGGCAAATGCTATAACCAGTAAATTTGTCGAAAGCTAGTCTTTAGGTGAAGTGTAATACAGTGGAACCTCTATAAGTGGGGGAGCTGGGACGGGGAAAATTTCAATTGCCCCCCATTCCCCGGTTATAAAATTCAATTGGAAAAACATTATATATGCTATATTATACAAAATATTCATATAACACACACATTAATGCACGTTCTAGTTCTTATTTGTATATTATGACAATTTAGCTAACTGCTGATCTACGCTAGGTGATTTCTTCTAAAAACATCAGAGTAGATCAATCGAAAATATTTTTCTGTAGAACTTTTGAGTCGATTTATTGGAAATATTGTATTATTTTATAAGAATCATGTTAGGATTTGTCCATTCCCCCCATTTATGGAGGTTGTTTTGTATGGAGATAAAAACTCCTTGAAATTTATGGTCCCCCATTCCCCACTTCCCCGCTTATAGAGGTTCATTTGTATGGATATATACGAATATGGTAAAAAAATTCCCCACTTATGGAGGTTCCCCATTTATAGAGACCCCACTTATAGAGGTTGCACTGTACTTGACAACTTGTTTGCCTATTTCGTCACAAAGTGTCACTGACAACAATAAATACAGTGAACTCCCGTTGTAACGAAGTCGGATATAACGAAATAACTGCTTTCAACGGAATGGAGATTTTCCCCCAAAGCACTTACACTAAATGCATTAATTATTATCCGGATATAACGAAGGGATTTACAGATCCCAAGCACTTCGTTATAACGATAGTTTAGGGATGCACCAGATCCGACCGGATCTCAATAAAGTGGATCCGGTGCATCTCTACTACAGTTCACTATATTCCTATTATAATTTGTAAATACGAAATTCGTTTTCATATTTACTGTTTAAGAACTAAGCTGGTATAATAAAGACGACTATTTAAATGAACAATTTATGACAATAACATTTATACGATTATTTTGAACTCATTGTTTATTAATTTTATTACCCTAATTTTTAATTTATTCCTAGCTTTTTATCATTTCCACACTATCGGTCAAAATGAATACCTCTCTTTCGGGAGAATTGCCACAAAGATATTAGGGAGAATTGCCACAAAGATATTTGTGCTAGAAGATTCAATCGATAATCGCATCGATTGGATATCGTTGTATTATATTATTATTCAAATACCAGATGTACAACTACTTCAAACATCCCCGCGGCCGCGTAACTATAGAACACTTGATCATTATCTACCTTATTACCTCGAATAGTAGCCTAGCCGATTATTAAATTTTAGCCCCCTCATGGAGGCTACTATTCAAGGTAATACGGCATTTTTCGAATCATCGATATTAGATTTTAAATTATTTTCTCCTAATAATTTTATCAAGCTAGGCCCGGGAAAAGAAATTTGTATTGTTCCGGCCAACTTAAGTTCTTATCATCTCCAGCCGGGTGGTATTATACTAGTGGTTATTTAGGGGCTGTTTGTGTCTCAAATGCAATAATCTGGCTGCGTCTCTGTCCCCCTTTTATTACCTGTTAGCACCTCGAGCAGTTAGAAATATGTAGAGGGACAATCGCTATACAATGCACCCGCGATTATCCGAACTCGCCGGGACCAGTCAAGACATTCGGATAATATTGGCTGAATTAATTTATGGGTTAACATAGGGAGTATTGAGTAAATCGGTTAATCGAAGTTCGGATAATCATTCACTGAACCAAACCATAAAATCAAAATTTGTATCAAAATGTGACAATTTATTTGTTTATTAAAAGCAATATATGGCGTAAATTGGTGCCTCTGCAACACCATGGAGCGTCAAACACTCAATCTTTCATTCCATTGTTCATATCATGTAATCTATTGAATTTTTGTAAAATATATCTACGTATATTATTAAAACTAAATTGTTGTTTGTGTGTTTGACACTGTTTGTTAGTTTGTTTGTTGTCCGGATTGTATTAAAGATATAGGGCTAACTTCAAACGGGGATTATAGGTAAACAAGTAAGTGTGTTGACCTCGAATTAGATTTTTTCTAACTTTTAATGGAAATATTTATTGTCTATTTTGAAAAAAGCGGTTGAGTTATACGTCGCGATGCGACCGAGACCGAAGGGCTCTTATATAATAAGTATGATTACGTATGCTGGAATGTTCCCTTGTTGTTTAATTAATGGGTGATTCATGGATCACACATTTTAATAATCATTTATATCACGAAATTCTTCAACTTATGTACAAATTATCATTGTCAATAGTATATACATATGTACCTGGTTTGAACTTATGATGCATTTTTACATGATACGAACCCTTCGGTTTCGGTCGCTTTGCGACAGATCGGTGCTACGCACCTCAAGTTAACGGCCGCTATGCGGCCTTACTCCTCACACTTTCTACCATGAAAATGGTAGAAAGGGACGTCATGATTTTAAATTTTCATTAATTTGTTTACCTATTTGTGTAAACAACAACAACAAATATTCATATTATAAATTTTTAACGCGAAAATCGTGTTCAACACACTTGTTTACCTATAATACCCGTTGAAAGCTAACTTCTAGGTTGATTTTGATTTTCATTAATTTGTTTACCTATTTGTGTAAACAACAACAACAAATATTCATATTCTAAATTTTTAACGCGAAAATCGTGTTCAACACACTTGTTTACCTATAATACCCGTTGAAAGCTAACTTCTAGGTTGATTTTGAATTTCATTAATTTGTTTACCTATTTTGTGTCAACAACAACAACAAATATTCATATTATAAATTTATAAATTCCAAATTCGTGTTCAGCATACTTGTTCACCTATAATACCCGTTGAAAGCAAACTTCTAGGTTGATTTTGAATTTTCATTAATTTTTTTACCTATTTTGTGTCAACAACAACAACAAATATTCATATTATAAATTTATAAATTCCAAATTCGTGTTCAGCATACTTGTTCACCTATAATACCCGTTGAGAGCAAACTTCTAGGTTGATTTTGAATTTTCATTAATTTGTTTACCTATTAGTGTCAACAACAACAACAAATATTCATATTATAAATTTATAAATGCGAAATTCGAAATAATAATACTTGTTTACCTTTATAACATTTGTTTACCAATTATAACATTTGACAGTTAATTTATATCTCATATATTAACGCGGTTTCTATTCCCCCATCACTTTAATACAATCCGGACAAACACACAACACACACACACAAACAAACAAACAAACAACAATCGAGATTTAATAATATAGATGTTAGAAGTATATAAACCACACATCAACCGCGAAGCGGTTGGTGTGTCTGATTGTGTTCTGCCGCGAAGCGACCTAGCAAGCGAAGTGTGCTAGTTTTAATTAAAATGGTATTTTTCTCCCCGAAATACAGTCTATATACTTAGTACAATATAATTCAGATATCTTTTATTGAAAATCCTATACTAGCTTCACCAAAGTTTGTTCTGATTATCATTTCATTAATACATAATACTGTTAAGTTTGACCCGCCCCTCCTATCTTTCTAATATTCCTTCTACAAAGAATGTTTCCAATTATCTACCCCTGCCTTCGCAGACAAATATTAAACAATAAATTTCACAAACAATTCATACGAAAACGCCAAAAAAAACATGGTTTCGACCTACCAATTGAATCTGTTGACCCTACTAACTATTGTACGCCACCATTTGGTAGAAACCAACAAGAAGTTCTACGCCCAACGAAATATTCGGAGATTCAATTATGGATGTTAAACTCATACTCCGAACCATTGATTGTCGCCCCGTTGCCTCAAAGAAGATTGATTGGAATCTCTGGTGATGGCGCAAGCTCTTTGCTTAATGGGTTGATTACAAATGATCTCAATAGACTGGATAATGATAGAATTATCTTTACATACGCTTTAAATGCAAAAGGACGAATTCTCTATGAAATGTTAATTTACCGTTTTGCCGAAATCGCGAAATTTCTCGACAGTACGACACTTGAACGTTTTTCAGGCACAGATGAGAATTTTATAATAGAATGCGAAAATAATGTGGTTGATGATTTAGTAAAACATATCCGTAGCTTTTTGCTAAGAAGAAGAATCAATTTTATTCCATTAAGTAATCAACTGAATCTGTTCTATATATATCCAACACCGTTTGAGCAAGAAAATCCTCGAATTTATCAAGTTTTTACCGATCCAAGACATTTTGATTTAGGCTCGCGTCTGGTAATACCTAAGAATTATGATATTAGAAAATACACACCAGATCTGATTTATGTATCTCCTCTGTGTTACCGCGATTACTTAAACCACCACGCAATTCCTGAAGGCCCCCTTGATATTATTCCGAGTAAGTTCTTCCCTCTCGAATTCTCGGGAGATCTAATGAATGGAATCAGTTTCACCAAAGGTTGTTACCTCGGGCAGGAACTAACTACCCGGACTTATTATACAGGGCGTATCAACAAGAGACTTATGGCCTTAAGATGGTCGATATTTAGTGAGCCTCTCGTTATCGAGCCAGGCTATGAGATTGTAGATTGTATGGATTTGAACTACAAGAAGGTGGGGAAGGTGATTAACTTTCATAACCTACTGTCGTCTGGAATTGGACTAGCTGACTATCGACAGTTGCGTTTGTACCAGCGTATCCCGGCTATTAGGATTCCACCTAAGAAGTTTGAGCAAATTATATTACATCCACCTTTTTGGTGGTCAGACGAGCAGGAGATGATTTTTCAAAAGGAAGAAGATTTGGCCTGGAAACGAACAGATATGAGTGTTTCGCGACGCGTTATCGATCCCGTTGATGAATCAAAGATTAATTTGAAAGATTTGCAGCAATTTTTGGTTGATTATGGTGTTGAGGCTCATTCCAAAAATATAGATTATTAAAATAGTTCAGATGTAATTGAGTATTAAAATACAAAAACCTATACTGTTCTTGTCATTATCATGCAAGGGCCCTGTTAGTGTTTGACATGGAGTAAAACACTAATAATATTTAATTAACTACAATTTGCAATTACTTAGTATAAATACTTTTGGTGTAGAATCAGTATATACTTACTAATATAGTTTATAACCTCTAAACCTTAATTTATTACAAATTGCCTTAACTACGTGTAAAAATGTGTCCAAAAAAATGTAATCAAAAATCGTGACCCTAGGTGCTGTAACACATGAGACACCTAGCCTGAAAATTGGGCTCTTAGTTAAGAAATCTCCGTTCTATGGAGAGGATACGAGTAAATATAAGTGATCAAGGCAGTAAGATTATAACTGGGCCACTATACTATAGTATAGTCACACAGTAAAAATGAACCATTCTATAACTATAGATCTTATACAATTCCATGCAGTATCATTTTGTTTGACTCAATTATAACTCAATTATATTTTGTGAAGGTTGTGTAGGGATGATTTATACTCCACATAACACAAGCTTATTGTCACTATTCTTTATCCGAAAAATCATAACTCCTCCTAAATAATCATACTAAGTAATTTGACCTCCTACATACCAAATGTAATTACATTCTAGGCATGATTCAAATAGGATTGTCTACTTAAATACAACTCATTGAATTTAATGAACTTGTGCTGTATCTTCATTTACAAAATTGTACTTATTGCATTGCAGTAGTTCTTGTTTAACTACTGACCGATCCCCGAATCATAGAAAATTGACACTACCACGAGTAAGTTTCATTTTTAATTATATTATGCAGTTATTCATAGAGATTCTACTATTTAATTGATATATCGTAACTGTAATTAATTCTCGTGGTACGGACTTATCAATGATTTGTGAGTGTAAAAACTAAAGTTTCATAGACTTGTATAAATAGTATAGTATTTAACTAAGTATACTCTCCTACTCAATTCGAGTTTAGAATATAAGAGTTACTTAATTAATTAAATATGGCAAGTGAAAATATCCTAAACGAGGAATCGACAAGTTTAACCAAACCCGATGAGATCGTAATTGCGCCTACAGATGAAGCATTGAAAATTGAAGTTAGTCAAAATCCAGATGGGATCAGGCTCGGTGAAATTGAACTTCGACCTGGCTTAGAACACGCGCATGCATTCATATACGATATCGGGCTAGTGTTTGAATTAATCGGGATACAACCTACTACAAGGTCAAAAAGTTTTTCTGTTCAACGTGAGAAAGCTAAAGCTAGTTCAATAAGTAGTAAAGATATAGGATTTGCTTATCAAGTCAATCTCCCTAGATGCATAATTATTAAATGGGACGACTTTGTTAATTGTCGTTTGTCCATCTCTGTCGAAAAGGATGAAAAGCAACTGCTCCAATTGGATATAATTTCTTTTGAAGTGTTTGGTTTCACAAGTAAAATGCGATATAAGAAACGAATGAAATCTTTATTACACTTTGTACCAATTTTACAGACAAATGAAGCTGAGCTACAAACTAATTGGGTCAATAAAATTCTATTAGCTAGTAGGAAATTTGTGCAAAAAAAGTATATCTCTTCGAGAATTTTTAGTGATGAGGAACTACTAAATAAAAAGCGTGTCTTGGTATTACTGAATCCTGTCAGCGGCAAGAGAACAGGGCTGAAAACATTTCACAAAGAGATTGGTCCATTCCTAAATGAAGCCGGCATTGAATTTGAGCTCTTTGTGACCGAGAGAGCTGGTCACGCGAGAGAACGTCTTAAAAGTGAACCTTTGGAAAACTGGGATGCTTTACTGCTAGTAAGTGGCGACGGCTTATTGAATGAAGCATTAAACGGATTATTATCACGTGAGGATGCGAGTGTTGCTATACAAAAACCCATTGGAATCATCCCATGCGGGAGTGGTAATGCAATCGAAGGTGCTATACTGCACTATTCACGTGAATTTTACTGTCCAATGAACGCAGCATTCATATTCGTTAAGGGTCTTTACGGTTCCCTTCAAGAGCTAGATATCGGAGTGTGTCGTCAAAGAGAGATAGAAACCTATTTCTGTTTGGTAGTGAATTGGGGATTTTCCGGCGATGTTGACATTGAATCGGAAGTGATTCGAAAAATTGGTGAGTTTAGATTTATTTTGGGTACTTTATGGCGTGTATTAAACCGCCGTGTTTATCGGGCAGATGTTTCGTATTTACCTTATACCAAGGATACTGATGAAACTATGAGCAGTGTTTCTGATGATTTATCTAACCCCAAAAATGTCACTGAAAATGCCACTGAAGATAAAAGCGATGCTCAAACAGAGATTGCCGAAGCGCAAAATACCGCTATTGCACCCAAACCTGAAACCAGTGATTCGTCTTGGCTAAATATCCAAGGACCTTTTACTAACATCTTAGTCACTCTCTGCCCGATGATAAGCCATGACTTATTCGTATCTCCAACACATAACCTTGGCTGCGGCTACTTCACCCTTGTTAATATACCTTATGAAAATGTCAGCCGTCTACAGATATTACAATTACTTGGTAATATGAAGGATGATAATATGGATGGATTTGCTTTATTCAATTTCATCAAAATTAAAGCCTTTCGTTTAACGCCAATTTTCCCTGCCAACGGTTACCTTGTAGTGGATGGTGAAGTAATTCCTTATGAGCCTTGTTCCGGTGAAATTACCTGTCATAAAATGTTAATTACATCACTATTCGAGAAAAAAACTTGACGAATACTACACAAATTCATGATTTCATATTTTATTGTTACCTAGCTGGTATTATTATTATATTCAACACTATTTTGTTCTATATACCCTCTCTAATTTCTCTAATTTTACAATTAGTTTAAATATTATTATTGGTTTTATTCTTGTTGTAAAGAAACATTTAAATTCACATGAAATTTATTTATTTGCAATTTCATTTTAATTAATACGTATACTGATATAATGTAAGAACGATTTAAATTTCCAATTATAATAATTTTTTCTCTACATTTAATCAAAAAGGCTTTAGATTTGAAATACAGCCAACTTCGCTTAATAGAACCACCGGTTAATAGATTTCTCCGCTTAATGGGGTCAAAATTCACAGGATTTATAGGACAGAATGAGAGTTTTGCTTAAAATATTTTCGGTTAATTGATTTCTCCGCTTAATCGGGTCAAAGTAACCTGGTCCCGAGAGGCTCTATTAAGCGAAGTCGACTATTTTAATTACAGTCTCCGGTTTGCAAAAAAATGTGGTTGCTATTAGGCGAAGTTGCTAATAGAGGAATCAAATTAACAGTATTATCACGCTTGGTAGTGACAGGCCCCAGGGTGTATCAACTCAATTTGAGTTGGCAGAATCAACTCATTTTCTTGAATGAGTTGAATGAGTTGGTAGACAAAAAATGAGTTGTTTTGCCAACTCAAAATGAGTTGATACAACCCTGCTTGGGACCCGAAAAGCGGTTGCTAATAAAGCAATATAATATTGCAATAGGGGAGTTGCTAATAAAGCAATATAATATTGCAATAGGGGAGTTGCTAATAAAGCACCTCCACCGCACAGGCGTAGCACGCGGTCCGGCAGGTCCGGCTTTGGCCGGACCACTTTTCTTTTCTTGTACTATATTATATAGGAAGGTCTGGCTTTGGCCGGACCACTTTAACTGTTGGGCCGGAGCCTTTTCAGAGCCGTGCGACGCCCATGCACCGTATTTACAAATAGACTTGCTTTTGCTTTTGTTTGTACCACACTATCATTCCTTCAACTGAAATTGGGAACTCGTGATTTAATCTCGAAACAATTTTCTTTCCTTCGTTAGCAGTGGAAAAAGGCAAAAGCCCCTCCCCTGCCCCCGCTGGTCATATCCTGCGACCGTCCCTGTTTGTTAGGGATGCAAATACAATGAATATAATTTGATTAATTAATTAAGATATTCTTCAAATATGCCAATCGTACTTAGTGGGTTATGAATTAATTAATTCACTAATAATTGGGGATCAATTATATAGTTTAAATGGAATAATAACATAAATTTATGGAATCCGTTTAATTTGACAATTTTACTATACGTATTTCGTTTCTTTTCGATATCTTTCCTTACACCGGAGATATTTGTTCTGAATTTTCACACTAAAAATACTTGTTGATTGTGTTTTCGTATTAGTAAAATGGCTAGTCCTCTTATTAATAAGAATGAAGATGTTTCCACAGAACAAGCTTTGAAAGAGGAAATTAGCCGGAGTAATAGTACAATTACAATCGGCGAAGTTGACCTGTATCCAGGAAAAGAACTTGCCTCAGCAAGCATTTACGATATTGGTTTGGTTTTTGAATTGGTAAAACCGAAGTCTCAGTCAAAAAATTATCCAATCCAACACCAACATTTTCAGGATGTCTCTAAAGAAAAAAGTGAAGTTAAAAATTTTGACTTTGCTAATTGTAGAGTTGTTAAATGGGAAGATTTTTTGCACTGTACTTCATACAAAATTATGAATAAAAAAAATGAGCTTGTGCTGGTAGAAATTATTAGCTATGTGACGATAGGAGTAAACAAAATGAATGGTAAAATACGTAAAAGATCTGTCCTACGTTTTACCCCTCAACCACCTCTTGATATCAATGATCTACAGCGAAATTGGATTGATAGAATTAACTTAGATGGTCGTAAATTTGTGCAGAGAAAATACAAATGTGTAAAGGCACTAAGTGATGAAGAATTACTTAGCAAAAAACGCGTGTTAGTGCTTCTGAATCCATTCAGTGGCTCTCGAAGTGCGCTTAATATATTTCATAAGTCAGTTGATCCGTTCTTGAGAGATGCAGGCATTGAATTCGAACTTTTCATAACAGAAAGGGCTGGTCATGCAAAAGAGAGACTCCAGCATGAAAATTTGGAAAAGTGGGATGCTCTACTGTTTCTAAGTGGCGATGGTCTCGTACACGAAGCCTTGAATGGACTTTTAGCGCGTGATGATGCGAGTATTGCCATCCAAAAACCCTTAGGAATTATTCCTTGTGGCAGTGGAAATGCTATGATCGGTGCTATATTATATTACTCACATGAGGAATATTCGGTGTTGAATGCGGGATTTGTTTTCGTAAAGGGTATTTACGGATCAACACAATCCTTTGATGTTTGTTCATACAAACAAGGGTCTGTAAAATCATACTTTTTTCTGATTTTCAATTGGGGTTATACGGGGGATGTGGCTATTCAGTCTGAGGTGATAAGGAGGGTAGGTGAAATTCGGTTTATAGTTGGTGCACTGTTGAAACTTTTGAATAGACATCCTTATAGAGCTAATATTTCATACTTACCTTTTGATGACATTAATTCAGTTTACGCTGACGTTCCCTTGGAAGAAGTTGATGAAACTTCTTGGATCGGGCTTGAGGGTCCTTTTACAAATCTCTTCATTACCCTTGTACCTATGTTGTCACACGATTTCTTTCTCCCACCAATGCACCCCTTTGGTAGTGGACATTTCACTCTTGTAAATCTACCATTTGAGAACGTCAGCCGTCTCCAAATCATAAAGCTTCTCAGTGAAGCCAAACAGGATGATATGAAAGTATTTTCAGCGTTTTCATACACCAAAATAAGAGCTTTTCGTTTCACTCCAATTTACCCGCGGAATGGTATTCTGTCAGTTGATGGAGAAGTGTTGCCCTACGAAACTTGCTATGGTGAACTTTCTCCTTATAAAATGTGTATCACTTCGATGTTTGAAAAAACTTCTTAGACAGTCTATTTCATTATTAATTAGTAAGCAATACATTTGACCAACGAATGTTTTTATTTTTATCTGAACATTTATATTTATTTTAATCACTTTTATAATATTCATATTTATTCTATTGTAAAAGTAGTCTTTGTATATCTCAGTGTTCGCAACATTTTTAGGTTGAGTCCGTTGAGTCCGGGGATTAAACTTTATTCGCCTTAAGCGATATTTCTCCGTTTTCGTATTAACTAGAATCCACTGTGTTTCGTTATATTTTCGGTTGTTTACTGTATACTAATTTAGATATTTATCTATGTATTTTAGGCTCTCAGAAGGGATTTAAAAATGTTCATTAATAGAATTGTAATATTCTCTCTTTTGTTAATATTTTTAATCACCTTTTCATTATCGAGCCAGGCTATGAGATTGTAGATTGTATGGATTTGAACTACAAGAAGGTGGGGAAGGTGATTAACTTTCATAACCTACTGTCGTCTGGAATTGGACTAGCTGACTATCGACAGTTGCGTTCGTACCAGCGTATCCCGGCTATTAGGATTCCACCTAAGAAGTTTGAGCAAATTATATTGGGAAAATTCCAAAAATACTCAAGTTTTTTAAAAATTTCCAAATATACTCAACAATACTCAACTAATTTGTAAATATAATCAAGTTTTTCCAAATATACTCAAGTTTTACCGGATTATTCCAAATATACTCAAGTTTAATTGGATTATTCCAAATATACTCAAGTTTTATTGTATTATTCCAAATATACTCAAGTTTTATTGGGTTATTCTGAATATACTCAAGTTTTATTGGATTATTGAAACTAGTATGGAGATCCCAACCACAAAAAATATTTATTAGTACAATCTGCTCGTCTGCTCTACGCGCGTCCTTACAACTTGTACTCGGGCCTACGGCCCTCGCTTGTATTTAAAGCATCTCCTTTTCAAATTAAATGTCGTTCTTGATGGTTGGCCGCTAGCTGTCTATTTATATCCGTTCATCCTAGCTACAGGTTTCTATAAGGACAGATTAAATAATTTGGATATTTATGCAAATTTGAACAGATAATTTTCTAGATATATGAGCTTGTCCATGTATAATAATATACCAATTCCAAATATATAATTAAATATCACTAAGAAACTGTACCAGTGGACCCCTAACTTTGGGACGTGGAGAAGTTATTGTATTGATTGATAATAATTTGATAACAAATAACACAATGGAATGTTATAAATGTATGGCTAGACAGACAGAACACAAATCTATATTATTAAATGTCGATTGTTGTTTGTGTGTGTGTGTGTTTGTCCGGATTGTATTAAAGTGACGGGGGGATAGAAACCGCATTAATTAATATATGAGATATAAACTAACTGTCAAATGTTATAATTGGTAACAAATGTTATAATAGGTAAACAAGTATGCTGAACACGAATTTCGCATTTATAAATTTCTCATATGAATATTTGTTGTTGTTTACACAAATAGGTAAACAAATTAATGAAAATTCAAAATCAACCTAGAAGTTAGCTTTCAACGGGTATTATAGGTAAACAAGTATGCTGAACACGAATTTCGCGTTTATAAATTTCTCATATTAATATTTGTTGTTGTTGTTTACACAAAATAGGTAAACAAATTAATGGAAATTCAAAATCAACCTAGAAGTTAGCTTTCAACGGGTATTATAGGTAAACAAGTATTCTGAACACGATTTTCGCGGTTAAAATTTTCTAATATGAATATTTGTTGTTGTTGTTATGGCACAAATAGGTAAACAAATTAATGAAAATCAAAATCATAACGTCCCTATCTACCATTTCCATGGTAGAAAGGGTGAGGAGTAAGGCCGCACAGCGGCCGTTAACTTGAGGTGCGTAGCACCGATCTGTCGCAAAGCGACCGAGACCGAAGGGCTCGTAACTGATTAAATGCCTGAACTTCCTCTCGATCAATTAGATTACTTTCTCAGTATTCCATAATGCATACTTAACATTTGACAGACACTAAAGCATTCGATTATACTAATTGAAATGCTAGCTGCTAATCCATACTGGAACACCCCTCGAATTTAATTGGCTAAAGGTTTTTACACCTTTTGTGATGGAAGATTTGAATATCTTTTTAGATATTGAACTTGTTTGTACATACAATACTAGTATTCCCCACCCCACTGCCAAATTTTAGGTCTGTAGCTTTTACCAGTTCCTCAATCAATTCTGAACAAACACACAAACAAACAAACACAAAAACATTGTGATTTAATATATAAGATAGACTAAATATAGCCTTTCTAAACTTGAGTAGATCTGTGAATTTACTGAAAAGTTGAGTAGATTTGGAATTTATTGAAAAAACTTGAGCAGAATTGGAATTATTCTGAAAAACTTGAGTAGATTTGGAATTATTTTGAAAAACTTGAGTAGATTTGGAATTATTTTGAAAAACTTGAGTAGATTCGGAAAGATCTAGTTTTATATTTGAGTATCAGTAAAAAGTTGAGTATATTTGGAAATTTTTAAAAAACTTGAGTATTTTTGGAATTTTCCCAAATTATATTACATCCACCTTTTTGGTGGTCAGACGAGCAGGAGATGATTTTTCAAAAGGAAGAAGATTTGGCCTGGAAACGAACAGATATGAGTGTTTCTCGACGCGTTATCGATCCCGTTGATGAATCAAAGATTAATTTGAAAGATTTGCAGCAATTTTTGGTTGATTATGGTGTTGAGGCTCATTCCAAAAATATAGATTATTTATATAGTTCAGATGTAATATGAGTATTATAATACAAAAACCTATACTGTTCTTGTCATGATCATGCAAGGGCCCGGTTAGTGTTTGACATGGAGTAAAACACTGATAATATTTAATTAACTACAATTTGCAATTACTTAGTATAAATACTTTTGGTGTAGAATCAGTATATACTTACTAATATAGTTTACAACCTCTAAACCTTCATTTATTTCAAATTGCCTTAACTACGTGTAAAAATGTGTCCAAAAAAATGTAATCAAAAATCGTGATCCTAGGTGCTGTAACACATGAGACACCTAGCCTGAAAATTGGGCTCTTAGTCCGTTCTATGGAGAGAATACGAGTAAATATAAGTGATCAAGGCAGTAAGATTAGAACTGGGCCACTATACTATAGTATAAATGAACCATTCTATAACTATAGACAGTAAAAATGAACCATTCTATAACTATCGACCTTATACAATTCCATGCAGTATCATTTTGTTTGACTCAATTATAACTCAATTATATTTTGTGAAGGTTGTGTAGGGATGATTTATACTCCACATAACACAAGCTTATTGTCACTATTCTTTATCCGAAAAATCATAACTCCTCCTAAATAATCATACTAAGTAATTTGACCTCCTACATACCAAATGTAATTACATTCTAGGCATGATTCAAATAGGATTGTCTACTTAAATACAACTCATTGAATTTAATGAACTTGTGCTGTATCTTCATTTACAAAATTGTACTTATTGCATTGCAGTAGTTCTTGTTTAACTACTGACCGATCCCCGAATCATAGAAAATTGACACTACCACGAGTAAGTTTCATTTTTAATTATATTATGCAGTTATTCATAGAGATTCTACTATTTAATTGATATATCGTAACTGTAATTAATTCTCGTGGTACGGACTTATCAATGATTTGTGAGTGTAAAAACTAAAGTTTCATAGACTTGTATAAATAGTATAGTATTTAACTAAGTATACTCTCCTACTCAATTCGAGTTTAGAATATAAGAGTTACTTAATTAATTAAATATGGCAAGTGAAAATATCCTAAACGAGGAATCGACAAGTTTAACCAAACCCGATGAGATCGTAATTGCGCCTACAGATGAAGCATTGAAAATTGAAGTTAGTCAAAATCCAGATGGGATCAGGCTCGGTGAAATTGAACTTCGACCTGGCTTAGAACACGCGCATGCATTCATATACGATATCGGGCTAGTGTTTGAATTAATCGGGATACAACCTACTACAAGGTCAAAAAGTTTTTCTGTTCAACGTGAGAAAGCTAAAGCTAGTTCAATAAGTAGTAAAGATATAGGATTTGCGGATCAAGTCAATCTCCCTAGATGCATAATTATTAAATGGGACGACTTTGTTAATTGTCGTTTGTCCATCTCTGTCGAAAAGGATGAAAAGCAACTGCTCCAATTGGATATAATTTCTTTTGAAGTGTTTGGTTTCACAAGTAAAATGCGATATAAGAAACGAATGAAATCTTTATTACACTTTGTACCAATTTTACAGACAAATGAAGCTGAGCTACAAACTAATTGGGTCAATAAAATTCTATTAGCTAGTAGGAAATTTGTGCAAAAAAAGTATATCTCTTCGAGAATTTTTAGTGATGAGGAACTACTAAATAAAAAGCGTGTCTTGGTATTACTGAATCCTGTCAGCGGCAAGAGAACAGGGCTGAAAACATTTCACAAAGAGATTGGTCCATTCCTAAATGAAGCCGGCATTGAATTTGAGCTCTTTGTGACCGAGAGAGCTGGTCACGCGAGAGAACGTCTTAAAAGTGAACCTTTGGAAAACTGGGATGCTTTACTGCTAGTAAGTGGCGACGGCTTATTGAATGAAGCATTAAACGGATTATTATCACGTGAGGATGCGAGTGTTGCTATACAAAAACCCATTGGAATCATCCCATGCGGGAGTGGTAATGCAATCGAAGGTGCTATACTGCACTATTCACGTGAATTTTACTGTCCAATGAACGCAGCATTCATATTCGTTAAGGGTCTTTACGGTTCCCTTCAAGAGCTAGATATCGGAGTGTGTCGTCAGAGAGAGATAGAAACCTATTTCTGTTGGGGAGTGAATTGGGGATTTTCCGGCGATGTTGACATTGAATCGGAAGTGATTCGAAAAATTGGTGAGTTTAGATTTATTTTGGGTACTTTATGGCGTGTATTAAACCGCCGTGTTTATCGGGCAGATGTTTCGTATTTACCTTATACCAAGGATACTGATGAAACTATGAGCAGTGTTTCTGATGATTTAGCAAACCCCAAAAATGTCACTGAAAATGCCACTGAAGATAAAAGCGATGCTCAAACAGAGATTGCCGAAGCGCAAATTACCGCTATTGCACCCAAACCTGAAACCAGTGATTCGTCTTGGCTAAATATCCAAGGACCTTTTACTAACATCTCAGTCACTCTCTGCCCGATGTTAAGCCATGACTTATTCGTATCTCCAACACACAACCTTGGCTGCGGCTACTTCACCCTTGTTATTATACCTTATGAAAATGTCAGCTGTCTACAGATATTACAATTACTTGGTAATATGAAGGATGATAATATGGATGGATTTGCTTTATTCAATTTCATCAAAATTAAAGCCTTTCGTTTAACGCCAATTTTCCCTGCCAACGGTTACCTTGTAGTGGATGGAGAAGTAATTCCTTATGAGCCTTGTTCCGGTGAAATTACCTGTCATAAAATGTTAATTACATCACTATTCGAGAAAAAAACTTGACGAATACTACACAAATTCATGATTTCATATTTTATTGTTACCTAGCTGGTATTATTATTATATTCAACACTATTTTAGTTCTATATACTCTCTCTAATTTCTCTAATTTAACAATTAGTTTGAATATTATTATTTGTTTTATTCTTGATATAAAGAAACATTTAAATTCACATGAAATTTATTTTAATATTTGCAATTTCATTTTAATTAATACGTATACTGATATAATGTAAGAACAATTTAAATTCCATTTATAATATTTTTTTCTAAACATTTAATTAAAAAGGCTTTAGATATGAAATACAGTCAACTTCGCTTAATAGAGCTACCGGTTAATAGATTTCTCCGCTTAATGGGGTCAAAATTCACAGGATTTATAGGACAGAATGAGAGTTTTGCTTAAAATATTTTCGGTTAATAGATTTCTCCGCTTAATCGGGTCAAAGTAACCGGGTCCCGAGGAGGCTCTATTAAGCGAAGTCGACTATTTAATTACAGTCTCCGGTTTGCAAAAAATGTGGTTGCTATTAGAGGAATCAAATTAACAGTATTATCACGTTTGGGAGTGACAGGCCGGGCCCCAGGGTTGTATCAATTCAATTTGAGTTGGCAGAATCAACTCATTTTCTTGAATGAGTTGAATGAGTTGATAACAGCAAAATGAATGAGTTGAATGAGTTGGTAGACAAAAAATGAGTTGTTTTGCCAACTCAAAATGAGTTGATACAACCCTGCCAGTGAGTGAGTTGGCACCCGAAAAGCTGTTGCTATTAAAGCAATATAATATTGCAATAGTGGAGTTGCTAATAAAGCAACTCCACCGTATTTACAAATAGACTTGCTTTTGCTTTTGTTTGTACCACACCATCATTCCTTCAACTGAGATTGGGAACTCGTGATTTAATTAATCTCGAAACTGAATTTTCTTTCCTTCGTTAGCAGTGGCAAAAGGCAAAAGCCCCTCCCCTGCCCCCGCTGGCCATATCCTGCGACCGCCCCTTTTGTTAGGGATACAAATACAATGAATATAATTTGATTAATTAATTAAGATATTCTTCAAATATGCCTATAGTACTTAGTGGGTTATGAATTAATTAATTCACTAATAATTGGGGAAGTGGGGATGAATTATATAGTTCAAATGGAATAATAACATAAATTTATGGAATCCGACGTATTTCGTTTCTTTTCGATATCTTTCCTTACACCGGAGATATTTGTTCTGAATTTTCACACTAAAAATACTTGTTGATTGTGTTTTCGTATTAGTAAAATGGCTAGTCCTCTTATTAATAAGAATGAAGATGTTTCCACAGAACAAGCTTTGAAAGAGGAAATTAGCCGGAGTAATAGTACAATTACAATCGGCGAAGTTGACCTGTATCCAGGAAAAGAACTTGCCTCAGCAAGCATTTACGATATTGGTTTGGTTTTTGAATTGGTAAAACCGAAGTCTCAGTCAAAAAATTATCCAATCCAACACCAACATTTTCAGGATGTCTCTAAAGAAAAAAGTGAAGTTAAAAATTTTGACTTTGCTAATTGTAGAGTTGTTAAATGGGAAGATTTTTTGCACTGTACTTCATACAAAATTATGAATAAAAAAAATGAGCTTGTGCTGGTAGAAATTATTAGCTATGTGACGATAGGAGTAAACAAAATGAATGGTAAAATACGTAAAAGATCTGTCCTACGTTTTACCCCTCAACCACCTCTTGATATCAATGATCTACAGCGAAATTGGATTGATAGAATTAACTTAGATGGTCGTAAATTTGTGCAGAGAAAATACAAATGTGTAAAGGCACTAAGTGATGAAGAATTACTTAGCAAAAAACGCGTGTTAGTGCTTCTGAATCCATTCAGTGGCTCTCGAAGTGCGCTTAATATATTTCATAAGTCAGTTGATCCGTTCTTGAGAGATGCAGGCATTGAATTCGAACTTTTCATAACAGAAAGGGCTGGTCATGCAAAAGAGAGACTCCAGCATGAAAATTTGGAAAAGTGGGATGCTCTACTGTTTCTAAGTGGCGATGGTCTCGTACACGAAGCCTTGAATGGACTTTTAGCGCGTGATGATGCGAGTATTGCCATCCAAAAACCCTTAGGAATTATTCCTTGTGGCAGTGGAAATGCTATGATCGGTGCTATATTATATTACTCACATGAGGAATATTCGGTGTTGAATGCGGGATTTGTTTTCGTAAAGGGTATTTACGGATCAACACAATCCTTTGATGTTTGTTCATACAAACAAGGGTCTGTAAAATCATACTTTTTTCTGATTTTCAATTGGGGTTATACGGGGGATGTGGCTATTCAGTCTGAGGTGATAAGGAGGGTAGGTGAAATTCGGTTTATAGTTGGTGCACTGTTGAAACTTTTGAATAGACATCCTTATAGAGCTAATATTTCATACTTACCTTTTGATGACATTAATTCAGTTTACGCTGACGTTCCCTTGGAAGAAGTTGATGAAACTTCTTGGATCGGGCTTGAGGGTCCTTTTACAAATCTCTTCATTACCCTTGTACCTATGTTGTCACACGATTTCTTTCTCCCACCAATGCACCCCTTTGGTAGTGGACATTTCACTCTTGTAAATCTACCATTTGAGAACGTCAGCCGTCTCCAAATCATAAAGCTTCTCAGTGAAGCCAAATAGTGGGGCGGATTAGCTAAGATTTTAATAACAATTGTGCATTTAGTGATAAAAGCATCAAATTTGTTGTGCAACTAGAAAAATGTATATATGATGATTTAAGATCGGGAGGCACCTAGAATTCGACCTCTATGGTTCCAATTATGTCATTTTAATGCCCATATATGGTAAATTGGTAATATGACTAATACTCAGCTAATGAACCTTATATTGCTTCCAAATGTATTATTTAGGTATAGGAAGTCGGCTATTCTGAACATTTTTGCTGTTGGAAGCTAAACTCTATCTAGTACAGAAAATGTGTTAGCCAATTGGTTCCAATTATGTCCATATATGGTCATGTGACTAATAATCCCGATTTTTTTCGAAATATCGTTTCCAAATGTATTATTTAGGTATATGAATTCGGCTATTCTGAAGATTTACTGTTGGAAGCTAAGTTCTATCTAGTACAGAAATGAGTTAGCCAATTTGGTTTCATAATATAAATCACCTCAAACGAATAATAGTAACTTTTTCTGATAAAAGCTCCAAACTTGGCACAATCAAATTACATTTTCTGATGAACATTTAAACTTAGAGTGGTACCTGAACATTTTATCCGTACTCAAAAGGCCATTATAGCCAATTTATAGGTCATAAACATTATGTTTGTGTCTTTGATATTTATCACAACTTTTTCCACTAACAACTTAACTAAATGTCAAATACAGTAGATGTCGGATATTAGCACACCGGTTATAAGAACATATCGTATATAAGCATACTATGTTGGAAAACGGTTGTCATATAGCCTGTATAATTCATGTCGGTTATAAGCACCTTAAGTGCAGTTCCCGACGATGTGCTTATAACCGGCATCCACTGTATTTTATTGAAAATTATGAATCCTAAATTAGACTACAAAGTTGTTAAAAATATAATGGAAACAATACGATATATAGCTAGTCCTGCGCACACTCTCCTTCACATGCACAAAGAGCAGTGCATTGCAGATTAGCTCTTTTGCATTTGCATTGGCCACGACAACCTTTTTGTAGCCACAACAGATTAGTTCATAACACGCTTTCGCTGCTTCGGGGAGAGTAGTCCAGTGGAAGAGCACGTGAAGCTTCTTTTCCAAGAGCAGCACATATTTTATGTGCAGCCAGAAAACGATACCGCTTTCCAGTTCCAAAGGCAACCCAGAGCTCAGATTGTGCTTTTAGTGTTTGTGAAACCATTATGGCAAGGACTACAACGACTGTGTCTACTGTACGTATAAGTATTTTTTGGTGGTTTTCTGAGGCATGTGTTGCATGTAGCAGCAAGCGAGTACCGTATTTATTCGAATAGTAGCCTAGGCGATTATTGTTTTTTTAGGCCATTTTTTACCAATAATTTTTGTTACTTTTCGAGAATATCACATGTTGATACAATTTATTTAGTAGAATCGGTTGATAATCGTAATGCGACTAATATTAGATAAATAAATTTACTCAGGGTACCGGTGGTAAATTTGTATTTGCTAATTTGGGGGGGGGGGGACTATTATTGGAGGTAGGCGATTATTCGAATAGGGGCTACTATTAGAGTATGTACGGACGGTATCTGCCTATACATGGAGACATGGCGTCAATGTTGCTAGATATTTTCGATGAGGAAAGCACAAAACTTCCTCCCATTAGTAACAATGATTTCTTTTTCTTGTTCCTGGATGGAGCTGTTGACTCGATAGGAACTCCCAGAGTTATTTTTTATTCTCATCTACACGCAAAAAATCCTGCCAATTTCTTGGTATAGATGCAGAGTCACTGCTCGTCTCGCACACCTTTGCCACGTTTGGCTCTAGCAGCGCCTTTTAGGCTGTCATCAATATACCTGTCCCATACAAGATCAAGGCATTTTACTCGTTCAAGTTGTGTTCTGACACATTAGGAGCAATTCGCGTTAATTTCCTATAATAAGGTATGTAGCCGAATTATTAGTCATATGACCATATATGGACATGATTGGAATCAAATTGGTTTACTCATTTCTGTACTAGATAGAACTTAGCTTCCAACAGTAAAAATGTTCAGAATAGCCGACTTCCTATACCTAAATAATGCATTTGGAAACGATATTTCGAAAAAAATCGGGATTATTAGTCACATGACCATATATGGACATAATTGGAACCAATTGGCTAACACATTTTCTGTACTAGATAGAGTTTAGCTTCCAACAGCAAAAATGTTCAGAATAGCCGACTTCCTATACCTAAATAATACATTTGGAAGCAATATAAGGTTCATTAGCTGAGTATTAGTCATATTACCAATTTACCATATATGGGCATTAAAATGACATAATTGGAACCATAGAGGTCGAATTCTAGGTGCCTCCCGATCTTAAATCATCATATATACATTTTTCTAGTTGCACAACAAATTTGATGCTTTTATCATTAAATGCACAATTGTTAAGCTAATCCGCCCCACTAAAACAAGATGATATGAAAGTATTTTCAGCGTTTTCATACACCAAAATAAGAGCTTTTCGTTTCACTCCAATTTACCCGCGGAATGGTATTCTGTCAGTTGATGGAGAAGTGTTGCCCTACGAAACTTGCTATGGTGAACTTTCTCCTTATAAAATGTGTATCACTTCGATGTTTGAAAAAACTTCTTAGACAGTCTATTTCTTTATTAATTAGTAAGCAATACATTTGACCAACGAATGTTTTTATTTTTATCTGAACATTTATATTTATTTTAATCACTTTTATAATATTCATATTTATTCTATTGTAAAAGTAGTCTTTGTATATCTCAGTGTTCGCAACATTTTTAGGTTGAGTCCGTTGAGTCCGGGGATTAAACTTTATTCGCCTTAAGCGATATTTCTCCGTTTTCGTATTAACTAGAATCCACTGTGTTTCGTTATATTTTCGGTTGTTTACTGTATACTAATTTAGATATTTATCTATGTATTTAGGCTCTCAGAAGGGATTTAAAAATGTTCATTAATAGAATTGCAATATTCTCTCTTTTGTTAATATTCTTAATCACCTTTTCAACATGTACAAGTGGGAAATTATTATGGAATCGTTTTGAAGACTCTAAAGCACTCTGTAATGATTATACACATGCTGGTTATTTCATTTCATCAACAGTCAATCAATCTTTAGCTATCGCCGAAAATCGGTGGGTAATTTTCTTAGAAAGTGGGGGTGTTTGCTCTACCCCTGATGACTGTAATTATAGATTCAGAAATTTTCGTGCGAAAAGAACTGTAGATAACCACATGGTCTCAAGTTTAATGTCGAGTATTGAGTCTTTCTTCCCGCCAGGAATGTTGTCAGAAGGCATTGATGGGTTTGACATACTTTCAATCGATCCTAATCTAAACCCTTCTTTCCATAATTATATACATGTGCTTGTACCTTACTGCACTAGTGATTTGTGGTTTGGCATCGGTGGTGATATGAACTCAAGTAAGTTCAATTTTTCTAACACAAAAACTGAATCTTTTCAATTCACCTTTCGTGGCAGTATTATTCTTCAGAGTTTATTTACTGAATTGACACAAAAATTCAAATTGAATGAGGCTTCTGATGTTTTATTCTCCGGCTCTTCAGCAGGAGGAGTGGCACTCTACACTCACGCTAAAACTCTGCGGTCATTTCTTTCCCCTTCAGTAGAGCTTTCTATTTTGGGAGATTCTTCTTGGTTCATAAATTTCCAGGAATCTTTCGAACTCACTAAAAACAGTGTTCTCTATTACAATTTGCCAGCATTCCCATCCTGCCAGCTATTTCGGCACGGAGTACCTTGTTGTCTATCTGCTCCCTGTATGCTAACTAACCCCAGTTTTTATCCCCTTGAAATGAAAACTCTTATTGTGTTCAGTCTATATGACATATACCTATTGAATCAAACTCTAGGTGACATTAACCAGGATAATATATTAATATTTACAATCCTTCGCATTATCACTGAATTTGGTGGTGCAATGAATCACAGCCTACAACTAGTGGAATCATTCCATCCAAATTTTAGTTTTATTGCTTCATCCTGTTTACAACATGTTTTTCTTGCAACTTCTTCTTTGTGGGTAGACGGTCCGTTCGGTTTATTCGCAGTAAATATAGCTGAACAATACGTTAATTCATATTTTAACTTGGCTATCAAACCTGGAATTTGGACGGAATATGTACTCAAACTTGATCGCATTACATACAACAAAACTTCAATTACTATTCGTGATGCAATTACTGAATGGAAAAATGGTAGTATAATTTTTTACCGTGAGAGCTGTAAGAGTCCTCATTGTAACAGCAAATGTCCTGAAACAATTACACTTGGTTTAGGTACACCATTTTGGCCGGTGAGCGTACAGTATACTCTCATTGCCGTTGTACTCACTATTGTTCTACTAAGCACTATTTTTAAATTCGGTTTGTCAGTACGGTATTTATGGGTAAAGAGGCTTCAAAGACGTTACGTTGAACGTCATCAAAAACTTCGTACCAAAGCGGAGAAACTTCGTGGAAGTACTAGTAGCTACCAAATAATGAAATGCGATCCTGATGACACAGTTACCTTGGCCTGTCTCGATATAGAATATAAAGTTAACATCTCTGCTTTGGCAGCGAGTAGGCTTCGCTACGAAGAGGAGGACATCGAACCAATGGTTTTGAAATCTCTCGACACTATAACAGAAGACATGCTGAAAACACTCGATAGGAAACAGACACGAAGGAGACATACTTTTTCAGGAAAACTTCCAACTGAAAATTCGTTTAATGATTTTCAGAATGTTTCTCCAATCCATATCCCTAAAGAAAGTAGTTTAGGGAGTATAAGTGATTTTCAGAATGAAGATAACGCTAGTTTACTTAAGAATTCTCCAAGGAAGATGAAGAGATGCCAAACGATGAATTTCGAAGACAGTCCTTACAAGAAGAAGAGACTCGAGAAGGAAGACTCGGTGCTTTTTGAAACTTTGCAACGTGTTGCTTCATTTCCACCCGAAGACAATAAGAGGAATTCCTCGTTAATTAACCCTCTCAAACAGAATTCTCGCACCATTTTGAAAGGCATTTCTGCTCTATTCAATCCAGGAGAATTAGTCGCCATCATGGGACCGTCTGGCTCTGGAAAAACAACCCTTCTTGATTTGTTAACCGATCGAAGACAAATTGGCAGTATCGAAGGTCGTGTCTTTGTGAACGGTTTCGCTGTTCGATCAGTTCGTTCATGGTTTGTCGCCAACACTGGCTACGTATTGCAGCAAGCACAACCGTACTATGAAGAGTTGACTGTAAGGGAGAACTTGACTCTATCAGCTTTCATGCGTCTACCCTCCTCAATGACACTACATCACAAACTGGAAAGAGTGGAGGAAGTACTTCGCGAAACATTCCTCGTCGATCTCGCTGACACTAAGATAGGAAGGGCCGGAGGGCCAGGACTAAGTGGGGGGCAAAGACGGCGTTTGAGTGTTGCTGTACAGCTTTTAAAAAGACCAAGTCTACTATTCCTCGACGAACCTACTTCTGGGTTGGATGCTTCATCGTCTTACGAGCTTCTAACCTACCTTAACCATGTAGCTGCCAGTGATCGTACTGTTATAGTTACTATCCACCAACCGAGGCTAGAGATATTCCACCTCTTCAATAAAATTATTCTCTTATGTCGTGGACAAATAGCCTATCATGGTGTACCTGAAAAAGCATATGAAGTTTTCGTAAACGCGCACAGGGCATTTGCTTACACTCGCGGATTCAAACTGCCTGATATTGAGAAACATAATCCAGCAGATGTCATAATGGATATATTGGGTAGTAAGGAGTCGCGCTCAGCCATTTTAAGCTATTACCGTCTGACTGAAGAGAGTGAAGAAATTTACGATGCGATTTGTCACGCTCAACATCAACGGAAGAAATATTTCGGTCCAGTAAGCAGACAATACAAAGGCTTAAAATCATCGTCTTTTATCAGTCGTTTAACGGCATGGGAGGCACGTGCATCTATACGGGCAACTTGGAGTCAATTAATTTACCTGCCACTCATATTCACTGTATACGGGCTTCTCTTGGGTTCTGCTTACAAACAGGCCTCTGAGGCTATTTTGATTATTTCCGGATTCTGTGTGTATAGCGTCGCGAGTGCACTATTCATGTTTCCAATAATGTTTACTTATTTTCAGCCTACATTGAAGATATACGCACAGGAGAGAGCTGATGGCGCAGGATACGCTATAGACTTAGTATTTCAAGGTTTTGTACGTTTCGTCAGCATGGCATTTATACCTGTATTAATATGTTGCGCTATTTTGTATCTTTTCGTGGTTCAAGTTGTGGCGTATGATATTTGGGTGTTTTCCCAAGTTGCGGTTATTAATTTAGCTTTGAATCAAACTTGGATTGCACTGTTAATGTTTATAATATTCTGTTTCCCAACAATTGCTCATCGTATTTCGCCAATTATAGCATCTGTTGCCGGATTTGCTGGTGGATTTTTTGTGCCTATTCACCTGATGCCTGTCTATTATCAGTGGCTCTTCGTTATCAATCCTAATTTTTATGGCTTTTCTGCTAGTGCTAGGATTATCTTGGATAATATGCAGTCGACGTGTCCATATGAATCTGAATTAGAATGCTTTACTTCCTCAGCAAATTACACTTTACTACAATTCGATTTTATAAACATTCAGCCCTATCAACATATTCTCATTCTACTTGGAATGACAATAATATTTCTATTTCTTGCACATACTGCTCTATGGGTACGTTACTTCAACTGGCGACTCTGGTTGAAATCAACCAAATCCAAAGGTCGTGTTAACTTGGATGAAGAACAAGATATAGAGACTTACATGGGCGGCTCTACAGAATGCAATCCGTATGTAACATCACCACATGATAAAAGAAATTCCTCACACATGCAAAACCTAACCAATGAGTTCAATTGGGAAATTCCTCTAGAAAAACCCTACCAACAGGAATTATTTCCATTATCAAATGAGACTTCACCAACCGTTGCACCGATTCCATCTAGTATTATTTCTGGAGAACATGGGTACAATAATTTCTTCGAAAACCCAATTACTATTGACAGTCCCATTCTGACTTCTAAAAATCCCAACACTATTTCGACACCCAATTTGAATGAACCCGAAAAGCAGCACGCTACAAAGCTTGTAAAGCATAGATCCTTTAAAGTTAAACGGTCAAATGATTTTCGGTTCCGAGAAGAGCTTTTCCAGTCCAGCTCATTTACAAACTTAAATTTAGCAGCAAAAAAACTGGATGAAGCACCAATTACATCATCTTTGTTGAAGAAAAATGCTGATGAACGTATTCGAGATCGTCAACAGAATATGTATAATCGAATCCATGAGTACAATCTCGTTTCTAAAGTGATCGAAGACGAAGTATCGAGAGATTGGAAGTTAACATTCCGCAAAAAAGCCTCAAAAATATATAAAAAGACAACGAAAAAGATTGACAGCAAGCTACTGGAAGAACTTAATTTTGGAGAAATAGAGTTCACTAATATGGTTAACAATCCACTAAATAGTAAACTATCGAAATGTGAATTAACTCACGAAGAGGGCTACTCTACTTTGCCCAAAACCTTTCCTCCAGAAGATGATCCAATTGCACTGCAGTTAGAGCCTGTACGTAGTTTCGCTGGAATTGATACGGACAGCCAACCAGTTACAATACTGAAGCGGAGAAATAGCTTATAAACTTTTTGTTGTATCTAAAGATATTTGTATATCCGTATAATCTGTATTTATGATGGATAATTTTTTATTGCCTTTTCAATATCTTTCCGCGAATTTTATATTATATATATAGTATTGTTTAGTTTATATATATTTTATTCTTACTTTAAAGAAAATCATTTTATACATTCATTTTCGTTAGGCAGTTATACTACTTATCTATAGTAAATCTTGAAAGTTGACAACCATATTTTCAACTTGCAAAAATTTCGTATAATTTCCCGCTTCGCGTACAACTCCCGTTATAATTTACTAAAAATGATTACCAAATTCCTCTATATATGTTAACTTTTGTTAACATAGCTCTATCCACATGCCTGACGTCTTACAGTCTGTGTAAGCCTCGTATAATTACCTTTACTAAATTCAATTATTTACCGGCCAATTGAAATGATTGATTCTGATTCAAATTTTACGATTTGTGAATTCTTTCGGATTGGTGAAGTAAACCTTTTTCTATAGGCATCTATAAAATGAGAACCTCGATAATCCGCACCGAAATTACCAAAACCTTTTAATCAGAACAAAACATCTAGTGTACTAAAAATATTTGTATGAGACTTATTAGTTATACTTCCATAGTGCTATATTTAAGATTTTCCCCCCACTTTTTTGGAAATATATTTTGTGTTTAAATAGTTAATCTTGCCACAAATTTTTCGTAAGTTGTCTAATTCTAAATACATAGTAAATTATTAATTATCCATTAGGCCACTGTTAGTTGGAATCTTGTTTCAGCTCCAACGCCCGCGTCAGTATCACTCCCGCCCGAATATTGTCATTATTTCCATTATTCCACCTGCATTTCAAAGTTACTTTGAAATGTTGCCAATTTTTTGGTAGGATTAACTGTTAACACACTCTAAAATAGCCACAGTAGCTATTAACAAAATCAGAAACATCATTACCTAAGATTGCATTTTTATCAATAAGCTCTCACAAATTAGAATATTTGCTCATATAATTATTAACTATGTCGTCATCAAATAATGAGATCCCACGCCCGCATCCTCAGATAGACTTCGTATGGAGCTGAAACAATATCATCATTAACATGGCCTAATATTATGTGTCAATTTTCATTAATTAGTCAACTTAAGAATTGACAATATGACAATTCTGTTAATAATAAGGTGCGGTAGGAAAAAACTGATGCAAAAACAGTCGCCTTACTTAATGATACCGCAATTGCCAATCTCTTAGAAGTTATAATCAAGGTTGAAACCGAATACTTATATATTTTGTTGAACCGAATATTATTTGCCGAATAGTTGATATTTGGTTGCCAACCTGATATGACGTACCACCCTGGGAGACAGAAAAAGTACGTACTAACCGAGGTACGTCTTATCCGTATGCATAATCCACAAGTCGAAATACTGACTTGTTCAATGATATGAATACGATGTAGGGTATATAAAATACTTAACGATATTATTAAATCAATATTTCACGACATCCATGGTTGGATTCAATTTTCCACGGGAATTAATTTTACATACAACATGGCACAGTACTCTCCCAAAATGCACAATTAATTATTATAGATGGGAGTTTTTTTGCCGAAACTAGTAAATTTTCTCAATGTTCTACATAAACGCTTATTACATCCGGGAAAAAATTTCTGCCCGCCTAGATTTCGCTCTTATGCGCCTAAATTCTCAATTTGTATTACATCTATGGGAGAATCTCTCAATTTTTGCGCGCTAGACAAGTTTCCACAAATTACGCGCCTGGATGAAACCCTGATTACATCCGTGGTTAAATTTTACAGGATAATTTATTTAGTATGCAATCAGTAATGTAGCACTCCTTATATCCACAATATTTTCTATCGGTACGATTGAATTAGCTACTTTCTCTAATATTATGTCCGCTACACATACTATTATGGAGGAACAGGTTCTAGATTATGATGAGAATGAAATAAACTTTTCGTTCAAGCAAATGCGAAAAGTCGCACTCGGAGATGAGCTCTCAAAGTATAACTTCATGAAAGGTGATAAACTTTCTCTTATTTCCTCTTCAAAGCTATACGGCTTGGTTTTTCTCGCTAAAATCAATGGATTCATTGTATTCCCTGCCTACACATTGACAAAATGCCACGAGGCAAATTACACACTCCCTCTTGGACAAATTATCCCGGCACTTAGTTCTGGTATTAATCCCAAATTCTACGATATTGGCATATCTCCGTTCTTCCTCTCTCTCAACGCTGAAAACTCTGTGCTAATCTGCCTTTCAAGGAATCAACAGAATGCTATAACCGCTGCCTTCTACGACGTCACCAGTTTCAGCCCGGATTCACCGGTTACTAACCCAAACGCTATATTCCCATTGACAAACGATCCTAATTTGCTTCTCACTGAATTCCAATGGAATCCTGCCAGAAATGATATATTTGCAGTCTGTTTCTCAAACGGCCAGACACATTTGGTACAGTTTAAACTCCCACAGAGCATGCGGCTGTTGAAAATACTAAGCGACAAAGCGACTTCTCTATGTTGGAGCCCGAAAGGGAAACACATTGCTATCGGTACTTGCGAAGGTACCGTCGAGCAGTACAGTTATGAGGATGATAATATACGCTTAGTGAAGCAGCATCCTAAGATAGCGAACATTGCCTCCCTTGAGACGAAGGTAGTTCACTTGAAATGGCTGTCAAGCTTCCTATTCACTATGGTATACTCGTTACAGAATAACAGTGGAGAGACTGAACAGATTCTAGTGTTGAAGCATTACAAGAAAGGAGAACAAACTGTAATTATGAATTTCAATGATCTCTATGTTCAATCTGAAAATTCCCCAACATTTTATTTTACTGAGCACTTTGCCCAGCAGCAAATTCTACTAACAACCACCGGGCTATCCAGTGAAATATTTGTGCTGGCGAACCAAGCGAACCCCGTTAATCCAGCTGATTGGTTCTACGCCAATTTAGATGACACAGCCCGAGCCCAATTGCCCCTCGAAGGGACAGAGGACACATTTCCAACGGGGCTTACCATTGACATGAGCTCACAATATATGATTCCTACTGACAAAGACCCAATACCTCCACAACCTATTCTCATGTTACTAACTACAAAAGGCGTTTTGTGTCCTTTCCATATGATTTACGAAGGAATGGCTAGTCTGGTAGAACCTCCCAGACAGTTGAAATCATCCAAACATTCCTTCAACCCACAGGAAGTGGCCAAGAACCTATCAACCACTACTGTAACTGTTACTGGGGGGAATAAGCCTATAACTGCAAAAAGCACTACACTTAACATTCCTCAGTCGCAGCAAACACAATTCACCACTGAGCCAATACCCTCTCAGCCTAAAGTAGAGTCACAGATTAATCCTGTGAGCTCACTACCGATAGGCAAAGCAATACAGACTGTAAGTCCGCCTGTTGCAATACCTGCCCCTCCTACAGCTCACCAACACTTCACAATACCAAAACTTCCACAAGGGAAAGTTCCGCCTTCCACTCTTCCCATACAACCGGCATCTAAAGCTAACCCAGAAACTGTCAGATCAGCGCCAGTCACTGGGCCAAGCGGTATCGCGCAACCAGCGATATTCCAGATCTCTCAAAATATCCAGCAACAGTCTTCTACCACCGCCAGCAAACCAGCAGGTCAACAACAACCACAACAACCAGCAGGTCAACAACAACAACAACAACAACAACAACAACAATCACAACCACCACAACAACAACAACAACAACAACAACAACAACAACAACAACAACAACAACAACAACAACAACAACAACAACAACAACATCAACCACAACCACAACCACAACTACAACCACGACAAACCACAATCATTAGCCAAACGTCTCCTCACGTTACTAATTCTGTAACTCAAATCCCAAAACAACCAATCCCAACAGTATTACAAAAGCAGGTTGTATTTTCTTCTACAGCGCAATCTGCAATGACACCAATAATGCCGCAGAATCCCAGCACAGACGCACAAACAAAGACCGTTCCCGTTCCTGCACCGCATCTCGTAGCACCGCAAACTCAGCCGGCTGTGATTCCACTCGCAGTGCCAGTTCCCTCCCAGTTAGAAATCGAAGTTAAGTACGAAACTCACATTAGAAACGAAGTAGAGGATTTCTCTGAAGATCTGGAGACGCTTAAAGCCAAACTACGCGCCAGATTTGGCAATTTTGACGACACTTTCCATTCAATGTTGAAGGATTTGGTCGGATCTGATTCTGAAAAGAACAAATTGTACCGTGATACAACAAAGGTTCAACAAGAATTAGATCAAACTATTAGGAGCTGTGAAGATATGAATCAAATCATTTCGACTATTAGAAATGAAGGTTTCCATATACAAGAAAAGATCGAGGACGCCAATAAAGCTAGAAAATGGATTTCTTCCGCGAAATTTGGCGCATTTATTGCTGCTACACCTTTGGATCCAATTTCTGAGGAGAAAAAGAAAATGCTCATACATACATACTCTATTTTAGATCAGCGATTACAAGAAGTTGAAATATCTTTGGAAGATCTGTTAGTTCGTTCATCTGACTCGAACGATTTTCAAGTAATTTCACAGACCATAATATCGCACGAAGAAATTCTCCAAAATCTACACTCAAAACTGGATGATTTAAGTGAACAAATGGAAACGGTTAAATTAAATCGTCAGCTTTCTAAGATTAATATCTCTTCATCCTGTATCCATCCTTTTGAATTGTTAAACGAATCTCTAGAAAAACAACATTTCAACTTCAAAGTCCAACCTAACCGTATCAGAGAGTTGAAAGAGTTCCTGTACCAAACTTCTACCCCGCGTGTGATTAGGCCGCGTAATCCTACGAACACTCTAAGCATATCTCGAGCCATTAAACCACAAAAATCAATTGATCCCAAAGTTGATAATCAACCCTCCAAACCACCAAACATATCTCCCATTCAGCCTAGCACCGGTTTCAAACTTTTGCTTTCACCACACGGTGAAATTTTCGTGTCTCCGAATCCACAGTCATTGCCGGATGGTTGCGTCTCTATGGATGCTTCGCATTTACAGAATCTTACCCAGGCGTCAATCAAGAAAGTGCCTGCAAATTCCCCTCCTAAATCTAATGTACCAACTCAGATAGCTGAGAATAATAGTAACTCCGACTTCGGACTTTCAGCCTTGCCTAGATTTGAAGTACCTCAGATTCTCACAAATACTGATAACAATGAATCAGGACGTTCTACAATTCCTAAATTTGTTGTAGAACACAAACCTAGTGAAATCTATCCCCTTCAAAAACAAGTGCAACAACAACAACAGCAACAACAACAACAACAACAACAACAACAACAACAACAACAACAACAACAACAACAACAACAACTCAACCAGCCCAAAGAGCAACGAGTTAATCGCATTCTCGATTTCTCAACACCCCCTAAAGCATCCGACCCAAGTGACTCACTCACCTCCACGCCCATCAAACCTCTCGATTCTACACCAGAAATGCCCGCTCCCAATGTAAACCTATTTTCAGACCCGACTTTCCCTCTCTTCGGCCAGAGTAGATTAGGCACTCCGCCTGAGTACTCTGCTAAGATCCCACATGGAGCTGCAATGCCGTCATATTCTGATAATAGCTCTTTACAAGATCCCAGGTTAAAACCAAACACAAATTCAACAGAGAAATCCTCTTCTGACATTCAGCTGTCTTCTCTTTTGAGCGCGGGAGAGCCACCCAATGTGGAATCTCCACTTCAAGCTGTCGGCAAAGAATCAAATACAGCTGTGAAGCCGCCTTCGAAATTACTACAAAGTACAAACGCTGAAACAAAACTCTCACCAACTAAAGCAACTAATCAGACACAGCAGAATTCTAGTTCTCTGGATGAATCTCAAACAATAAATATTGTTAAAAAAACTGAAAAAACTCCTACGAATAGCGATAACCCGGCTAAACAGGTGTTAATTGTAAAATCACAGGATCCTGAGTCGATTGGTCAATCAGTTACAAAAGCATTAAATCCCAATGCTATAGCTACAGGTATTAGCATTCCTAATGTGCAAAGTATAGAAAATGAGCAAATCAAGGTGAAAACCGATCAAACATCCAAAATTAATCTTCCTCTGATAGGAGATAAGGACTCAGTAACCATCCCCAATACCCCACAGGCACCTGTACAACCTGCACAAGGATCTCAGACTCAGGTACCGCCACATTCACATAGCATTAGCTCAGGTGGAGGAACTCTCAACACTATCAATCAACCCTCAGTTGAGGGCGATTCTGAAATGCAAGATGACAATGATGATGTTACACAGTCAGCTGGGCTGAGCTTTCAAGACATCTCATTGGGTAGAATGGAAGGGAAACTCGCTGCGCCTACTTTCAATCCGTTTGGTGGTGCCACACAAGTGGCATCCGGTTCTGCTATTTCGTTCAGTGGAATTACTCAGAATCAACTCCAGCAACCAAGTATAAATACACAAACACAACCACAAACTAATGTTAACCTGTTTGGGCAATCACAGCCGAATTTTGGTGGCACGTCCAACCTTTTTCAGGGTCAATCCCTTCTACAAGGAATTGGAGGATCCAGTCAGCAACAAACTATTTTCGGGCAAAATACAGGTGCTCCCACATTTGGCTCAATAGCCAGCCAAAGTGTACAACAACCTAATATGTCTCGACCAATTGTTCAGACTGGATTCGGTCAGCCTCCCGGACCAATGCCATTCGGGCAAACTCCGAACTTATTCGCAGGTAATTCTGGACAGAGTGGATTATTTGGCGGTTTGTCTCAAGGAGGAGCTCAAGGGTTTGGTAGCGGTGAGGGTGTTGTCTCTAAGGGAAGTGAAATGAAAGGAAATTCTTTCACCTCTTATCGCACTTGAATTGTGTTTTATTCTAATCCAAAACTTATTTCGTAGTTTTACTTAATTCTGATAATTACCATATCTTTGAATTAATAAGCTAACGCAAACAAACTAATTCAATTATCTTTGGTTTGACAAATTTATAGATTGCATTAAAATGTTAATTTTAGAATATAATCATTATGTTTGTCAGTTTTCTACTTCAAATGATCAATTTATTATCATTATATATTTGTTGGACATTTTTATTATGTATCTGTTGAGGGGTATGTATATACACTCAAACCTCCGACATCCTGTCCTCTCAGATACGGGCACCTCCCTCAACCGGGCACCTTATGTGTGTAGGCAAAGCTAAATATGTATACATTTAACCAATAATGGAGTTTTCTGACAAAATTTTATCTCAAATACATTTCTTAAATTATCCACAACCCGTCAAAAACATCATTTTTGATTTTTGAATTAATCTAGAAATATGGATCATACACTTTGGGATTGCGCATGTACTAGCCATCGTATTTCTAAGATCCGGGCAAATTTCCAGTTACTGGAACCCTTCGGTGGACAGGGCCCGGATAAGGGAGGTTTGAGTGTACGTACTATTTAACTAAACAACCTGTACACTACCAGCCAAAATTATTTGACCAACAATAATTTTAATGTAGACACAGTATTCGTCTGGTAAATTATTAACGGCTGTTTAAACTACTCTGAAATGACTATAAATGTCTTACTATAGTTATAAATTACAAAATACAGTGGATTCCGGTTATAAGCACATCGTCGGGACTCGGGAACTGCACTTGATGTGCTTATAACCGGCATGTTCTTATAGCCGACATAAATTATATAGGGTATATGGTAACCGTTTTCCAACATAGTGTTCTTATATCCAATATGTTCTTATAACCGGTGTGCTTATATCCGACATCTACTGTATAGTACCCAGATTATTAGAATTGTAACGGAAATTTTGGTCCCCTTGGAAAATTGGTTCGGGGGGACCAAAATTTTCATGGAAATTTGGTCCTTCTGTGGAAAATTGGTCCCTCTGAGGTTTGTGTTTATTTAGTTACCGAATTTACTTGAATTTTATCCTAGGCAATTTTTCGCCATATTGGGACCAAAAAATTTATGAATAAGCCTGTCACTGGAAAATTGGTCCCCGAGAAAATTGATCTGAGACCAGTTTTCCATGGAATTTTGGTTCCCCGGATCAATTTTTTCGGGGACCAATTTTCCAGTGACAGAACTATTGACTAGATTCACCTTCGTATTAGTAAATTAATTATAAATTACATAAATTAGTATTTGATGGAAAACTTCATACCTGCCTGCCAACCGTACAGGGATTCCCTGTACAGTACAGGGATTTTAACCATTTTGGCTGGACCGTACAGGGATTTTTAAATTTGTACAGGGATTTTTAGCTAGGGAATAATTATTTATTGTGAGTCTATTAATACCTAAACATGTCGACACCATCTAAATATAGTATTTGTTTTGTGTAAATAATCTGTTTCTATATGAGCTTACAGTGATTCCCTGTACAGTCTATATAAACTAATGTTTTCACCTTTGGGGGTGTACAGGGATTTTGGCCAATGTACAGGGGGAAATAGGTGCCTCGTACAGAGATATGTCTTAAATAGGTTGGCAGGTATGCAAAACGCGGGGCGCCAAGATACTTTTTTGCGTGGGGCGCCGAAAGAGCTAAAGCCGGCACTGGACCCACCCTCTACATTATATGCACCTCACTTACTAGACTGATTTTACTAAATAGTGATTTGAGATTTAGCATTTAGAGAATACACTTAGTTTTGTTCCCTTAAATTTTCTTATTTAGCATTAATACGAAATTCCGTTTATTATGGACACTATTTCAGAGCTTTTCAATGAAAATGATATTTGTTAATATGTACAAATTCCGGATAAGGCGAACGTACTAACGAGGTTTACTTAATATTATTGAACCAATGCAAGGTTACATTATATGTCTGAATTATTGATGGGAAATTTCAGGAAATTAAAGTTTCATGGACAATTTTCATGAAATTTCCTAACCTTGCATCACTTATTTTATTCGTATAATGTTTATCACATCTTAGCTTAAAATGTTGAGAAAATTAAGAAACTTTTAGAAGAGATCAGGGTTTCATCTATACCCCCCCTGAAATTTTCTTTTGAGAAAAAGGACCCCCCTGAGATTTATTTCTGACCCAGGGGAGGGGTTTAATTAACTATATAGCGAAATGTAAATTACCCCACCCCCCCTGAGGTAAAAGTCTAGATCCATCACCTAGGGTGCGACCCGTGCGGGCTTTATTGTAAATCACGGGCTGTGGGCTATTTTCCACAGGCCGCGGGCCAAAAACGGGCCGAAAAGAGACAAAAAGATCAATATTTAATTTTTCAATAACAAATAAATGTAAACGTCTAGATGAACTAAAGCTACTAACTTCCACCATTAATTAAAGAAAAGGAAACAACTAACGAAACTATCAAAGTGTTGCCGCCGGTATAAAAAGTTTAATATATATAGTATATACTTTTTGCGCATACAATTTTCCGCCTCTTATAACGCGGAAATTTATATGAATTCACAATTCTTATTGAATATAATTACGAATTCAGCCAACGGTGCTAAAAAATAAACAAATTTCCTAAATCGCGGGCTGGCAAAATAAATAAGCGGGCCGCGGGCCGCGGGCTTTGAATAGCGGGCCAAGGGCCACGGGCTTTACGGGTCGCACCCTAGTCCATCACTGGAAGAGATATAATTTTATGTTAATTAAGAAGGGTATACTGTACGTATTTACAATGTTATATTCACTTAAATTAGGATTACCTCTCGTATTATGGAGATGACAGATTGTGAGTATGGTTCTACTGAACAAGATAATTTTCATAGAAGAATTAGTGAATTTTCTTTGTTACTAAACCAGACTAATCCAGAAATAGTGCATAATTTGCCTGAGCGAGTTAAATTACGTGTAATTGACCACTTGTCCAAAACAGATCCCTCTGTACTAGACCAGCCCCTACCAATTATAAAACTACCTTCAAAAGCAGCGCACCCTTACCTCCACTATGCTCTTAAGCCAGTCTATGTTATGTACCTCGTAGCACATTATTTAGGCGGGAAATTGTCTTGGTTGTTTGGCATAACTTCGCCCGCGTATCAGCACACTATTGACATGATGGAAGAGCAGCTGGAGAGGGAAGAGATGACTGATGACGATAGATAATTATTTAATAAATTTTGATATATATAAATTGCTTTCTTGGTCATTTATTATTACCTTCTGTTATTCTGATCTAATTACTCAGTCATTATATGATGTTATAAATTAAAGTCTATGTTTTTTGAGTCCTCCACAAATGCATATTCCTCTATATTCACTGGTTCCCAAAACGGGGTCCAAGGGGTCATCACGATGTCACGATTGTCGTTGGTTGTCATTAACGGTTTAGCTGTCTTCTGGGACGAAATGATGTTATAAGTATTTGCTTTTCTTTTTAAAATTTAATGTACCTGTCACGAAATATTCGGTCTGGGTTGTTTTTGGTCCCCCCGGACCAAATATTTAAGTAATATTTCGTCCGGCAATACCAATTACAGGTAAACCTCCCAAAGCGGCACCTCCGAGTAGCGGCAACCTCCGAGAAGCGGCACAAAAACATTCTCCCGATGGGTGCCGCTTTGGGAGTTTTACCTGTATTACCCCGGACCAAATATTTCAGATGTTTTTGGTCCGGGTTTACATTTTCAACATTGAGATTTGGCTTATTGGTAGTGACCGTCGTGCAGGCCCGTGCGAGCCTATTTTTACCTGACCAGGTCAAACCTAATTAGAGTAAACATCTGTCCCCATGAGTTAATGAGTTTCTCATTGACATACTTTTAGCAAACATTAGCAAAAAAATTCTATTATTAGTGCGCAGCACTTTTTGATTAATGATCCGAAATAAACGTATTTGAATGCATTTCTTAATACTGCAATCTCTTAATTCCTCTTAGTATAAGGGTACAGGGATTCCCAGGACGAGCTAGCGAAAAAGAAAATTTTGGGCATCCATGTATTTAGGCCACTGTACAGGGTAAGATTGAAACCACTTACTGGGAATTGACTCATATAGGTTGGCAGGTATAATTATAACAAATTTAATTAAATGTACATAGTACGTATTTGACGTAATATCTAGATTCTCGATGGAGTCCCCTTTTCAGCGCTTTATTCGTATATAACAATAATAATTGTTTTGAAACTCATCAGTTAGTGAGAACCTGGTTTAATGACCAAGTTGACCTGGTCATATGGCCAGGTCAACCTGGTCAGAACCTGGTCTGGATAAATCCTACCCAGGTTTGACCTGGTCAGTTTGCATTAGTGGCACGGCCCTGCCGTCGTGCCAATAGTCAGAGCCGTATCAATAGGCTGTTCATTGAACCAGGGCTCCCGATGTCCAGGGGGCCCAAGGGTTCCAAAATTCCACTTATGCAGATATACTTCAATCGAATGGCGGAACTTTCGTCGCACGTAACTTTCGTCGCCCAATGTTTAGTTAGTGTAATTAACAAATTTAGTTGAGGGAAACAGTGAACTGTATAATAATTAACTAGATAGGAAATGAGGATATCTATATTATTAAATCTCGATTGTTGTGTGTGTGTTTGTGTGTTTGTGTGTTTGTCCGGATTATATTAAAGTGATGGGGGAATAGAAACCGCAATTAATATGGGATATAAACTAACTTTCAAATGTTATAATAGGTAAACAAATGTTATAATAGGTAAACAAATGTTATAATAGGTAAACAAGTATGCCGAACACGAATTTCGCGTGTATAAATATCTCATATTAAAATTTGTGTTGTTGTTTACACAAAATAGGTAAACAAATTAATTAAAATTCAAAATCAACCTAGAAGTTAGCTTTCAACGGGTATTTTAGGTAAACAAGTATGCTGAAGAAGAATTTCGCGTTTAAAAAATTCTCATATTAATATTTGTTGTTGTTGTTTACACAAAATAGGTAAACAAATTAATTAAAATTCAAAATCAACCTAGAAGTTAGCTTCCAACGGGTATTATAGGTAAACAAGTATGCTGATCACGAATTTCGCGTTTATATAAATTTATAATATGAATATTTATTGTTGTTGTTTACACAAAATAGGTAAACAAATGAATGAAAATTCAAAATGAACCTAGAAGTTTGCTTTCAATGGGTATTATAGGTAAACAAGTATGCTGAACCCGAATTTCGCATTTATAAATTTAGAATATGAAAAGCAAGTTAAAAAAAATGGAAATCATATAAGGATCTATATAACGTCCCTTTCTACCATTTTCCATGGCAGAAAGGGTGAAGAGTAAGGCCGCATAGCGGCCGTTAACTTGAGGTGCGTAGCACCAATCTGTCGCAAAGCGACCGAGACCGAAGGGCTCGTAATAATTAAATAGGAAATATAAATAAAATAATTAGAAACATGCAAATATTACTTAGAATGTAAAATTATGAGCGATGCCTCTTAACAGGTTGCAACATAGCCTACTTTATATACAGCTTGACATCAGTGGCGGATTCTTTAAAAAATTCTGGGGGGGGCAAAATTGAACTTATCAGAGCTACTTTTTGATTCCATTATAGAATACTACACAGTAGTGACAGTACACATACTAAACTACAATTTGTCCATGCTAGCTATACGTGTTCATCCTATTAGAATTTCCAATAAATTATATTATCCTTGTTCACTAATTAATTTCAGTTATTCTAATGTTGAAAAACTTGGGGGGGCAATTGCCCCCCCATGCCCCCCCAGGAATCCGCCGTTGCTTGACATGCTGCATAAACATTGAAAAAATAGGAGTCCATTATCAATGAATAGGAAGTTACCCATTGCAGATATTTCTGTACTGGCCTAGTTTACATAACATTGATAGTTTTTGAGTTAATTAGGAGTTATTTTAGGTTAATACGTTTCCCTGGCAACCGAGGAATGTGTCAACATTCCATTTAGAATTTCGATATATTTTATTCAACTAGTTTTGAGTACAATATTACTATATAGCAATTTTGAACATTTATAACGCGATTAAGTATGTTGAAGCAGGCTATAAAAAAACACGATCATTCGCATCAAAAATTAAGAGAACGTCATCAGATGACATATCATAATTCTGAAGGGGGTATGATACCTTGATACGTACAATATTCCTATATACGTAGTTGTAATATATTTTTCAGGTCTATCATTACTAATTTATAATATAGGGATAAATCAGATTTTCAATGGAAAATGGACTCCTATTTTTTCGATGTTTATGCAGCATGTCTAGCTGTATTTAAAGTAGGCTATGTTTGCAACTACACACGAAGCGACCATCAGAGGCTACTTTTTCGTATACAATGAAAGAGCCAAGGAACGATATAATTATGCATCAATTTCGGAACACGTCAGACCTTAGGCACATACGGAAAGAAATACCTGAAACACCTAGGAGTTTTGTAGAAAATAAAAGCTCGAGAAAAGAGTATCAAGATGAAGAGAGTTTAGGTCTGTTAACTAATCAACGGAACAGTCATTGGAATAATCATTATTGGCTACTCCACGGGGTATATTCGAGGATAATACTAATAGATTAAATTAAACTACTGTTGAGCAGCATCGTAAGATAGACAAAATGCTGATATCAAGTCCAATAAATCCAGACAACATTCCTTTAGTTGGAACTGCGCGAGATAGAGTTATGACTGAAAGCCCGATTCAACGTCCTCAACATAACAGACGTTTACCTCGGGGACGAGCTATTAGAGGGATGGAGATATATACGTAGTATAATACTGTATGTAATAAAATTCTGACTGATCTCCATCTGAAGAATATTATAGGCCTGAGATTCAACTAGTAATATAACTAATATTCTAATTAATAAGTGAGATTTCAATTGGTTAGATCTTTTAGTATTGCTGCATTGTATGTTATGAGACTTGTCATAGTCAGAATATTATAGAAAGAACAGGCTCTATATACTACAATAGTCAATAGCTTTAAATAATAATATGCTTGATTGATATCGGTTGTAGGTATGTCACGAAATATTCGGCCCGTGTTGTTTTTGGTCCGGCCGGACCAAATATTTCAGCTATATTTGGTCCGACCGGACCAAATATTAACCCGGACTAAATATTTCAGACATTTTTGGTCCGGGTTTACATTTTGGTCCCCCCGGACTAAATATTTCAGCTATACAGTCAGGTCTGCTTATTATGAACAAGATTTCGTCTGCTTAATATGAAGATTTTTTATTATGAACAAACCATACGGTCCCAATTTACCAATTTACATAGGGTTTGTATTAAGTAGAGTTCGCTTATTATGAAGTCTCTTTATTATGAACACAATTTTTGGTCCCTTGAATGTTCATAATAAAAGAACTTGACTGTATTTGGTCCGACCGGACCAAATTTTAACCCAGACCAAAAATATTTCAGAAAATTTGTCCTGGTTTACATTTTGGTCCCCAAAAGACGAAATATTACAGATGTTTTTGCCCGATGTTTTTGGTTCTGAGAGCATTATTTCTAATAAATATGCATTTCTTAAACAGATAAATATTGAGTCAATTTAGCAAAAACATTGATTTTAAATTTATTCTTCCATATGGCGTCTCCTTTAATTGCCGAAACAATCCGAAACAAGAGAGGTAGAGATAAACTTGTTATATTCGGATTAATTTATACATTAAATAGAGCTACTGAAGAATTCCAGCACTGGGTGTGTGAGAAACGCGGGCAATGCAAAGCACGATTGACCACCAGCCATGAATTAGCCATCGTGAACCCTATTGATATTATAGAGATTCAATAAAGTCACACGCATAGTTCTGACAAACCACGCATTGAAATGCTGAAAGGTTACAACCAAATGAAGGAACGTGCTAGCCAAAATTCCGAGGAAAGTACTCGATCTATTTTCGCTTCTGGCGTTTCAACGATGGAGACTTCAACCCTTGTCCAACTGCCGAAAACCGATTCGATTAAAAGAACAATTCGTAAGCAAAAAAATGGTCTTGAAAGTTTGGCTAATCCAGCATTTGCTCTGAGTTACAAATTCTCGATCAGTAACTTCAAAGGGTGAACCGTTTTTACTGTTTGACTCAGGTTTTGGAGATAACAACAGATTACTTATGTTTGGCACACCTAAAATGGTTTCAATTCTCTCGGTATCTCAAAGTTGGTATGCCGATGGAACATTTAAAGTAGCACCTCAACAGTTCTATCAACTTTATACCATTCATGCCGAAAAAGATGGGTTTATCTTCCCTTGCATATACATATGTACTGCTGACATAAAAACGAATTTACTTACAACAGGATGTTCAGAAAGTTAGTAGAGATTGAACCAGAATTGAATCCAGGTTATATAATGGTAGATTTCGAAAAAGCAGCCATCAATGCATTGAAGGAACAATTCATTGCTGTAGTATCTGGTTGTTTCTTTCATTTTTCCCAAAATATCTTTAGGAAAATACAATCATTGGGGCTAACAACACAGTATATGGAAGATCCAGAGTTCGCTATATATATGAGAATGCTTCCCAGTCTCGCATTTGTTCCGGAAAATGAAGTATGTCATTGTTTCACTTTACTAATGGGTGAATTTCCGCAAGCTGCAATAAAAGTAGCAAACTATTTTGAAACAAATTACGTCGGCAAAAAGTTACCTGACAAAACTAGAAGGCTTCCTCCATTTCCAATGAGGTATTGGAATATGCATGCACGCGTATTGAATCTAACAGCTAGGACAAACAATTATGCTGAGGCATGGCATAACGCATTCCAATCTGGCATTTCTATTCATCATCCAAGTTTCCCTAAATTGATGAATTACTTGCAACGTCTTCCCATCTATCGTCGAGATTTTACACCTTAATGTGTACAACCCGAATCCTTCCATCGAAGTGTTGAATTTGACAACTACGATCACTCTCCACCCGTCTTCCCATCTATCGTCGAGATTTTACACCCATTCGTGGATTCGTGGATTCCCAACTGTAAACTTTGAGGGATCAAAAACTTTAGAGCCTTTATCATAATGTTCCTTTTGGCAGCTGTTGCGATTTTACTATGTATCCCTCAACAAACTCTCTTATCGCCGCTAACTTTCCCGAAAATAACGTTCGTACGCCGATGGTTCATACCTTTCTAACCAGGGTTTCATCTAGGCGTACGCGACGCGCCTACAGGCGCGTAATTTTGGAAAGAAATTTTTCTAGGCGCGTGAAAATCGAGAGATGCTCCCATAGACGTAATACAAATTGAGTATTTTAGGCGCGTGTGAGCGAGCTCAAACTTAATCTAGGCGCGCAGAAAATTTTGCCTAGATGAAAGCCTGTTTCTAGGTGCATCTTACCAGGAGGGTCGGTCGCGTCCATACATCAACTGCAATGGTGATATCTCAGTGGTTGAATGTTTCGTTGTTCTGTATGCGAATGATACTAAATGTAAATTCTCTTCCCAGTCAAAGCTTTTCTCAGCATTTGTAAGACAGTCCTGTTGCTGCGTTCGACCAGTGCATTCCCTTGAGGGTGTTACGCGGTTGTATGGGTCTTAACAATTCCTAGCGACATACATGTATCCTTGAGTAAAGTAGACTCAAAGTTTCTACCTTGATCTGATTCTGAGTGGAAGTATTCCGGAATTCCCAGTCTAGCGAATATTTTAACCAGGATTTCTGTGATCGTTTCGGCTCTCTGGTCTCTCAAGGGGCAACATTCAGGGGCGGGGCGGTCATTCAACAGATCGGGTGTAACCCGATTTCTTAGGGTGGCGCCCCTAAAAGGCGCCCCTAACCCGGTGGACTCAGGGGCGCCGCGCCGCCCCTGGCAACACTCAATCCACTTTGAAAATGCATCCTCTACTACTAGCTAGTATCGATTTCTTTTAATACTGATTGGGACTTCTAACACATCTACTTGAAGTAACTGCATAGTTATTCCTACTGGCGTGTTTACTAAAGGAGCTTTAGTTGGAAGTTTGGCTTTCTGACAAACTTCGCATTACAGGGTTGTTTGATTTAAATCAAGTGATTTTAATCATTGATTTTAATCATGATTTAAATCAAAAATCAGATTTTAATCAAAGAAGTCTGATTTAAATCAAAAAAGTCGGTCTTTTTTGATTTAAATCAGATTTTTTATGTCTATTGTTTTTGCGAAAAAAAGAAGAAATACATTGATAATGAGTCAAATTACATTGATAATGAGTCATTAACAATGTAATTAGTCTATTAGCCAAATAATATACTCCAGTGTGATATAGATTGCAAAAAAAAACAATTAAAATCAAAATTCTGATTTTAATCAAAAAAATCGGATTTTTTTGATTTTTAAATTTTTTTTAAAATCAACCCTGCTTCGCAATATGACAGATGCAATTATACATCCCGATTCATTCCAACCCAATGACCACGCAATTTCATAATACTCAAAGTCCTATCAACACCTTGATGACCTCCTTTTTCATGCGCCTGAATCAACATGTCTTTCTTCATACTTTTGGGTACCACTACCACCGCATTTTCTTCGGAAAACGCGTCCGTATTATACTTTCGAACCAACACACCATCTTTCAACCGTAACAGAACTAATCTGCTTGTAAGTTCTGAATGGATCAGTTTTCCCTAGAGCTTGATACACAAATTGTAGACGCGTAGGGACAGCTTCGAGTTCATGTATTACCTTGCTAATGGTGTGAGCGTTTAGTTGATAAAATCTTATGTCCTCAAGGTTCGGTACATTACTAATCTCTGTAAGGTCACTATATCTTTTGAATTATGTGTTGTCGAATTGTCAGCAAAACATCCATAATTAGAACCATGATTTACCAATCTCGATAAGGCATCTGCATTATTAATTTATGATTCTTATTGCTTGGCAGATAATTTACCTCAAAATCAAACTCTTGAATAATAAGTGCCCACCGCCTCAGTTTTCATGACATTTGAAATTTTAAAAATTTACTATAGATTGTTACCGTCAGTGGTCCGTCACCATGGAATAAACAGCTTAACCACAAATCTCAGATTCTCAAATTGGACTCGCGATGGTTGATTACCCCATATACAAATACAATGCAAATAATAACAATAGGAGGCATAGTTTAGCTTAGAATGAAAATTATAAACTGGCCTACTCGGTGACATATTTAGCCGTATATTAAGTAGGCCATGGTCCTGGGGACCAAAATTTTCATGGAAATTTGGTCCCTCTGAGGTTTGTGTTTGTTTAGTTACCGTATTTACTATAATATTAGCCTAGGTGATTTTTCACCATATTGGGACTAAAAAAAAATTTATTAATAAGCCTGTCACTGGAAAATTGGGCCCCGAAAAATTGATCCGGGACATGGCCTACTTAATATACGGCTAGATATGTCACCGAGAAGGCCATCAAACGAGAAGGCCAGTTTCTAATTTTCATTCTAGGATAAACTATGCCTCCTATTGTTGTTATTTGGATTGTATATGGGGTAATCAACCATTGCGAGTCCATTAGAACCACTTTTGAGAATCTCAAATTTGTGGTTAAAAAAAAAATACTACTCCAATTTGAACTAGTGGGGCCAGGGGCCCCGGCACATACTTTTGAACCGGGGCCCCCGAAACCCTAGCTACGCCACTGAGTATAACTAATAATATTGTAATATTTTAAGGAGTCTTCTGCGCGGGTCGTATACGGTGCCGCCCCCGCCCCCGCCCCGAAAAATATTCAGATCCTTTGTTCCGCATGAACCTGCGGATTGCGGGTCCCGCGACCCGCATTAATTAATTAATTAATTAATTAATTTTTAACCCGCGCAGAGGTCTAGTCTCTATCACTGGACTGGTCCCTACTTTACCGATTTCGGACTAATCGGGCCCTAAAACGCTAATGATTTAGGGCCGGTGTAAGCGAGTTTTAGGTATCCAGCGATTTAGGGATCCCCGTCCCTATATCGCTAGCGTTTTAGGGACCCTTTGGATCCCCAAAACGAGGCCACCCATATAGAACCTATAGGCTCAAGGCATACTCTTCTATATATTCCCAGGCATACTCTAGGCATACTCTTCTATATATTGTCTTTAGTTTTTGAGTGAAAATAGTGAAAAATTGAAAAATAGAAAGTTTAAAAATCTTTCTAAGTGAAAAATAGAAAGAGGATCGATATATTTTGTAAATGCCGTACTCAGGAAGGAGGCAAAATGAATCCAGGGATGGAAACAGCCAAGCAGTTAACAGCCACTGGCTGTTAACAGCAAATGAAAATCAAAGCTGTTAACAGCTAGATGCTAACCAATGCAATAATTGAAATATTATTATATAATCATTTAGTTTCATATTCACTGTTATGTAAATACGATATGCAATTCGAATCTAAACATTTTGAGTATAACTTTCTTTACTTGTCCCTTTTCCTTAATTTTTACTGATACAAGTATTGAATATGAACAGCTTGAATTGGCTGTTAACAGCTAGAATTGGCTGTTAACAACTCACATTGGCTGTTATAAGCTTAAAGGCGACTTAATTGCAGTTAAGGTTGAATGCCAATTGGGGACGAATTCTTAGCTGTTAACAGCTAACAGTTAGCTGTTAACAGCAAACAGCCAAAATGGCTGTTAACAGCAAATTCACCACCTCTGAAAATGATACAATGTGCAGATTGTCAAGAATGGTTTCACGAAGAATGTATGCGGATCCCGATACTGGCGTGGACAGACGCAAACTATAAGTGGGCGTGTGAAATTTGCAAAGAAATGTAGTGTTAGTTAGGCCATAGCAATCTATATACTAAGGCAATGGCACTCTAGTGAATTACTGGACCATGGATGGCAATTACCATGGGTTTTCCAAATTTCTATTAATTGTCATAAAGCCTTTCAGTGGTATTTTAATGTGTAACAAATGTTATATTTTAAATTATAAGACTACCCAGCCCCAATTCTCATAATATTTGGATATTAATTTAGAAATAAATACGTTATTTTTAATTAATTAAATGCAACACAAACAATACAGCATTATACTATATGAACAAATACATAGAATCAAGAAATGGTACATAAGCAACATGTGAATCCTTTAACTGTTCGACTGACTGTAGACACGCATCGCTCTCTCTAACGCTCGTAGACACATCGCTCTCTCTAAGGCTCGTAGACACACTCAATAAGTAGTAGAATAACCTATAACAAAACAAGCAAGAAAATTAGTTGTATTTTTTAGTTTAGTGTTATCTTTATTTAAAACCATGGCATTATAATTTCGAACCCTCTTTGATAAGATAATGTTTGACCAAGTTAAACACATTTTCTTTAATATATCCCAATTCCAAACACCAATCTTTCCAGACATCACTGTATCTCTCTGCAATAAAGTTCATAGAGATACTCATCAACAGGCTACGGGATGGTCCAGAATAGAATTCCTTACTTAAAGATTCACAGTTGTCAATTTTGAGGAAGGTTTCATATAATATGCAAACACATTTTACCACATAACGAGAAGGATATTTAAGAGAGCCCCTATCCACTAAATCAATCAAAGTATATTGGGAGCCAACGTCATTGTTAACTTCCAGGAGTTTATCTGATGTTAAAAGATGATGGCAAGATAGACAGCCATTAGACTTCTTAAAGTAAGAGAAGACTGCGTATCCTGCTATATAAACGAGACATTCCATTTGAGAAACCTCTATTTCAGGGACTGAAATTTCATTCAATGTGGTTAGATAAAGTTCGATATCGTGTTGCTCCTCATTACAACTATCAAAATCGTCAGCAAATTTATGAAGGTATTCTTTAAGAGAAATACTGTCTTCACAAGAGATAGCACCGTATTTTAGAGCGAACACTTTTATAATGTTTGAAAGTTGGAGTCTGCGTTCGCTTTCCAAAATTTGGTTAAATGAAATCTGGTAGTGAGACCCTGACATCTGTCTATATAAACCAAAGTGGTGCTCCATCGCATCATTTTGAATTCTTGCAGTTAGAAGGTCCTGGTATCCGCAGTTCTCGGTAAGTTGTTTGACCAGCAGTGGTAACGCCTCGCATGTGTGTCTGAAACTGGTAAAGGTTTGTGGTGTTAACTTTCCATATAAAGATGGCAGATTGTTCCAAATATCCAACCAAGAGACGACGTTGTTTAAAAATTGTAAACGAAAATCTCCTGGGTAAATTGGAGCTGAATATTCATCGTTAAAACGTATATCTTTTCCGACCCAGTTGACATTGAATAGTTTCCACACCTGATTGATTAATTCAAGGAATTCTACTGTTTGATTCGTGTGTATGATGTCTTTTTCCATTTTCCACGATAATAAGCCGGCATATGTTGTCTCATGGAAAATTTTCAAAGCAAAACTAACATTTTGTCGTTCTAACCTTGAGGGCCAACACGCTTTCGCTGTTAATCTTGGTGCTCGCTTCAAGACATTACATTTATCAGAATTGAATAAATTACGGATATCCTGAAAGGGTGCATAACATAGTTCAGGATAAAGAGATTTAGAGGTAAAATGAGTGGTCGAAATGTTGGTTCTAGAAATGGAGACGTAAAAACTTTTGTTTACGTTACTGATATTTTGTTGTACACATAATTTACATTCAGCAAATTTCGGAAAAATAAATGTATTGTCTAAATTTTTTAGATTTAACCAATTATTCCTAATGGACTTAATGATATGAACAAAATCAAAAAACAAAATTAAACTTCTTTGTGGATTGCATGGGTGCTGTACCTTTGGTTCCAGTCTCGAATTAATTGAAAAGAATTTGTATAAACGAACATTGAGTGGATAATTATCAGTACACACAGCTTCAACAAACAGACCACAAGCTTCGATGTCACAAATAGTAGATTTAACAATTGGATATAATGATTCTGCAGATGAAGAACCCAAAGGTATTAATCGCACAATGGTGGAAAACTTGGCCGATAAACTAGAAACCATCATAGAAAAAACTGTAGTATGTGGATCATCCGGATTACGAATCGACCCAATTACCCTTCCTCCCTTATAGGATGCATCACTACGAATGTGAACTTCATCCATTTGAAGAATCACATGGCGCTCTAAATCATTAAACGTGGTAGCAATTTCTTGAAGAATTTTAGTATACTCACTCTCTAGGCCAATACTATTTTTGATCTTCAACAAATTACGTTCGTGTGGAAGTATTATACAGTTAGAGCTTTGGATAAGCCGATAACAAGCTGGTGAAATTCCGTGAACTTTTAGACAAAAGACCTGAGTGAGAATATTATAACGACGAGCATGTTTATCAACAATTAAGTATTTCAGCTGATCGAGCAAAAAATTAAGACGAATTAGCATAGAATCATTCTCGGCTTCGAAATCAAATGTGGAATGGGTAGGATCTAGTGTATCAATAGCACTAGAAAGATTATGAATGGCATTCTCGACATGTTTTTTCAAAGGGGTCGCTGTGGAAATTGAGCAATCTTTTGGACTCATTTCAAATATTTCAACTTCATGAATAATATTTTCTAACAATCTGATATCGTTGAACGAATTACAAGATAGTTTGATTCTATTATTTTCTTTATAAAAAGCCTTACAATCTAATTTTTCATCAACAATTATTGAACGTTCGATCGTAGAAATTTCATTATGATAGTGAATCTTAAGAAATAGAATGATTGTAGAATTGGGTCGATGAAGAAGCCAACCGTTAGGTAGTTCAATTAGATGTAACTTAGAAATAATACAATTAAGAGTAGAAAGAATAAACTTAGATTCAGTTTCTTTGAAATCTGCGCGGCTCTTCTGGTAGGCTTCCTGTACCCTCTTCTCCTCCTTAACATCTAAAGATAGTCTTTGACATCTATCAGCAGCATCTGTCAGATAGCTAGGACAGTTTGGAAAGATGCTAGGGACTGCACACTTCTTCAGAGCCACTTTCTTCCTGATCGTCTCAATCATCTCCATTCCATTGAAGTATTGAATGGTCCTCTCTATGTCTTCTTCATGGAAATGGTGTATGCAGACCTTCAAAACAAAAGACATAGAATACAATATAAAAGTAAACATATTATAACAAAGTACGTACCTTCAATCGTTTATTCATCTCGTAGTCTTCTCTCTGCCTAGGTATTGCTCGGAACCACTTCTCACGAGTTTCAACATCAGTGGGGAAAGAGAAAACAGGTACATATTCATCTTTGTCAGAATAGTTTGACTTACAACCAGGTACGAGGCAAGTCATGTTGAAATTCAAATACGCAGTGAAAATTATGAAGTTTAGCAAGTAACAATGCAATTAAAATCATTATTGAATATCGTAAAAATTTTGTAGTAACGGAGACTACGACGATGGGCAACTGTAGACTAGTAGCGTACAACCTACTAGTGGGGTTTCGTTCCATTACAGGAACTCATCAGGAGGGTGACCCTCGACCCCATGACTCCACTCACGCCTGTGGGTGGTCACGCTTCCTTATTGCCACGGTGTCTCCTTCACGACACTCGTGCCTCCTGCCGGGGTGTGTCTCCATCACAACACTAACCCGGCCCCGATACTACAAATTTTGAGTGTAAAAATTATGGGTGGTTATTATGTGGTTAGTGAAATTCGTACTCTCACTACTCTGACGTTTATTGGGCAGAATGTAGAAATTTGTCAGCTACTCAAGTGTTTATAACTTCTATAATCATTCAGTACTTGTATTTCTTGAACGTGAATATGATCTAAACGAATTTTAATCGTTCTGTAGGGATGAATTCAAACAATTGTTACCGCTAGATTAATATAGTGAATATCCCTGAAAATCAAGTTTATATTATCGCAGTTATTCCAAAAATAAGTTCTAAGGGGCATAAAGTCGGTGAATTCACCATAAGTACTCAAATCATCTTTAAATTTCAAGTTATTGTATAGAATAATCCCATGGTAATTGCCATCCATGGTCCAGTAATTCACTAGAGTGCCATTGCCTATAGATTGCTATGGTTAGGCCTACCGTAGGAATTACAATTACCTATCTATATCATCAAGTAGTCACATTATTTAGGATGTACTCACTTTATGTAAACTTAGGTCCCTAAATCTCTAGTAATTTAGGGCACAGAAACGAGGGCACCCAAAACACTGGCGTACCTGTATCACTAGCGATTTAGGGACCCCACGACCACAAAACGCTAGCGATATAGGGACCCCACGACCACAAAACGCTAGCGATATAGGGACCCCACGATCACAAAACGCTAGCGATTTAGGGATCCCCGTCCCTGTATCGCTAGTGTTTCAGGGACCCAGAGGGCCTAAATCGCTGGATACCCAAAACGCGCTTACACCGGGGGTAAAAGAATAAAAATAGGAATTTTAGACTGGAAAGGAAGATTGGAAATTGGAATCACTATTTTGGTTTACTCGGGATCTCGGTAGGGCATCCAAGGGGTTGCACATATCTTTCGATCGTGGGTTAATTAAGTGAAAGGACTCAAAGGAGGTATCTTTGTTCTGGAAATTAGGGATCAAAATTAACGAAATCGTATATTCCGGAAATTAGGCATTTAAATTCCCGGAATAAATTTGTTCCGGAAATTAGGCATTTATAATTTCCGGAAAATAGGCATTTGAATTTCCGGAAATTAGGTATTCATATTTTCCGGAACCGTTCCGCGGAATTCCGTAATTTAGGTACTTTGATTTTCTGGAATGGTACCGTCCCGTTCCGGAAATTAGGTATGTCCGTAAATAGGCCTAAATAGTAAAATTTAACAATATGAAATTTCAATGATTACGTCATCATGCGATAATGAGTTAGCATATTGGCGATCTGGTGTGACCAGCATGTCCGCATCATTAATGTACATGTTCTATTAAATTTTCAGATTTTTATGATAAAGTCTCTTAGAGGTCGGTAATTATGTGCGATTAATAGTATAGATATTTAGATTATATTAGTTTACAAGATAAAATCATTTAATGGAAAATCAACTGAGGATACACAAGAAAGGCAAGGATTAGAAGTAGCTATAAAACAAGATTCTACTTATAAATACTGAGAAGAATAGAACGTAGAAACGAATTGTCCGAGTTAGAAAGTTGTATGCAATGCTTTGGATTTTCAGAACCTGCTAGAGTCCATCTATATCTACATCTATACAATATGGATATACCCCTTGACTCCCTTCTCCTGAAGCTACCATATGTCAGATGGATTGACGTGTATAGTTGTACAGAAATATACAGTAACTAATACAATAGGGCAATACCAATGTCAAAAATATGTCAGTTTAACATTCATAGCTCCAAAGATACCATTAATTAGATGTCAGATCTAGGTTCATACACTGAACGGTACAGGATTATCGTCATGTTCAGCTAGATATACAGTAAACTGTTGTACGAACACGGTTAATACGAAATTACGGTTAATGTAAATATGTGTGTGTCCTTTCATATTTTCAGTGACATGAATATGAAATCAAAATATTTATTGAATTTCAGTACTGTCTGTGTGACAGAGTTTGTTAGTTGTTGTACGCAGGGCCGGCGGAAGCAGTCGTTAAGTGGTCAGGCCCGCTTCCGCCGGCCCTGGTATGACTATCTATTCTACCAAAGAGACATGTTGCAGTCAGTTGGTAAGAAAGGGACAAGGAATTAGAGTCCATTGGTACTAAAGTATCAAGAGTTGAACAGAATACAGTAAAACCTCGTTAGTACGAACACCAAGTGACAGTCAAAATGTGTTCGCCTTATCCGGAATTCGTATTAACCAATATCATTTGTATAAGAGACATTGAAGGGGACTGAAATATTGTTCGTATTAACTGTAGTTACTCACACAAGGCCGGGCCGGTAACCATGCCTCCAGGAATTCCAAACACACCAGCTGACCAATCCATATCTCCCAAATGCCCTAACAGACTTACTGTAGTCAGGACCACCGTCCTGTCAGCATAACCGTATCTCTCTGTCCCACTCATAGCTGTATTTAGCTTCTGTAGCGACTCAACTAGTCTGAACAACGATTAAGAATACGTATACTGTCACATCCGTTAATTCGAACATTCATAATTTGAACAAATATATTTTCATATGAGATTTCGAATTAACGGATGTTTGACTGTAACTTCTTATATTCTAAGACATTGAGAACAAACTCGCCTAATAAAGCTCTAGACATTATTTATTATTATGTATTATAGTTATCAAAGAGTTAGCACCTGATAAATATAATGAAAATATATTATTTTATTATTTGTCGTTGTTTTACTTATCATTATGTTTAGATAATATGTATGTATGTTACGTTTGGGGGGGGGGGGTGTAAAGTTCATCCGATATTTCTATTTTTATACCCATAAATTGGAGCCGCAATAATTTAGATACTGTGACAGCTGTGGCACTTACCGCCCTAATTAGATCTCGTGTCCATTCTTTAAACCATTGATCTCAGCACGGAGTTCCATACTAGATGCTCCTTATAAATACGTGTTGTGTTATAATATATTTATCACGTCTAGAATAAATAATTATTTTGCCTATTATCAGCGCAATTAATTTAATATGAAATTCCCGAATTATTATTTATTTTTTCTCTTGCTTATTTTTCGAATATAGAATGAGGCACTGCGGATTATACTTCACGTTTGTATTCGTATTCTATCAGGTTAACATTGTAACTTCAGGTACTGAGCACATTCCAATTGACCCAGGGACAGGAGTTTCCGGTGACATAGAAGAACCAGCATTGCTAATAGAACACTGCCCGTATTTTACGTCAGATAATATTAGCTTAGCTTTTGAGGGTGAATGGTTAATTGAATTTTTCGCACCTTGGTGTCCTGCTTGTCAAGGTTTTGTGCCGATTTGGGAGCAAGTTGCCTCGCATTTCAATCAGCCACACAAACCTACAAAAGTTGCGAAAGTTGACGTCACACTCGAACCTCTGATTTCATCGCATTTCATGGTGACAGCCTTGCCTAGTATTTTTCATATAAACAATGGTGAAGTGAGATTATACAAATCTTCCAAACGATCTTTTACAGCTTTTACACAGTATATCCGCGATAAAGAGTGGTCAGAATCACCGGAAGTGCCATTTTATTTTCGACCTTATTCCCCAATAATGTCAATATTCGCGTATGTAATATATTTCTCAATGGTGACACAGGAGTATGTGATGCGAAATATGAATGGAGATCCCATCTATATGGCTTATATTGCTGGAGGGTTTTTCTTAAGCTGTTTGTGTTTTGGATCTATTCTGGGTTTGGTTATATATTTCTGTTGTGGTGTGTCAAAATATCAACAATACGTACCTAAAAAGGCGAGAGAAGGGACTACACAACAACTCAATAACCCGCAAAAGGATAAGGTTGACTAGTTTAATTTGATATTAATGTAAGCTCTTGATGTGTTTCTAAAGTAATAATATTTGCTGTGTTGAGACAGTGAATGAAGTAGTATATTCGATTTATTGTTTCCAATTAAATGTGTTTATAGTCAGGGTTGCTTATTATACACTTCTAGGACCAATAAATTGGGACAGACGAAATACGATTTATATTCGGTTAATTGAGATTAATTGCATATCTCTATTGTGAGTTAGAATAAAAGGATGTCTTAATCCAAATGTCCAATTAAACAAGCGACCCTGATAGCGAATACATTATACCTCTCACTTTTGAAGTCTCTATATAATTCGGTTGCTTATTATGACCCTGCAAGATTAAATTATTTTACTATCCAATTTTTTAGAAAATAGTTACTTTAGCCGGATTTTTAATTAGTATTCTTCAATAATATAATCCAAGCAAAAAATAAAGGTTACAATTAAAATAAAGACAAGACCCCTATTAAATTTATATATTATCCGAACCATGGCCTACTTAATATACGGCTATATATGTCGCCGAGAAGGCCATAAAACAGAGGCCAGTTTCTAATTTTCAAAATGGAGAATTGATCTTTATTCGAATAATTAGCAATGATAGAGCTGAAAAGTGTATTATAACTATATAGGAATATGGTATCCAGGTATACATAGCACCCTCCAGAATTGTGATATGTCATCATTTGATGACGTTATGGTTATTTTGGTTGCGAATTATCTTGTTTTTCTAGCATACTTTTTACATAGTTAAACGCGTTATAAATGTTCAAAATTGGAACATGGTTATACCCAGAAGTAGTAGAATAAAATATATCGAAATTATAAATGGAATGTTGACACATTCCTCGGTTGCCATGGAAAATGTATATTTCCTAAAATGTGCCATAACTCAAAAACTATGAATGTTATGTAAACTAGACTGGTACTGATCTGTCCGGAATAGGTAACTTCCTATTTTTTATATGCCTAACTTCAATAATTTTTGAGATAATGAGATAATTAACCCTTAATTCATTATTAGGTAATGACTCATTATCTCAAAAATTATTGAAGTTAGGCATATAAAATGTATTATCGATGAATAGGAAGTTACCTATTCCGGACAGATCAGTACCAGTCTAGTTTACATAACATTCATAGTTTTTGAGTTATGGCACATTTTAGGAAATATACATTTTCCATGGCAACCAAGGAATGTGTCAACATTCCATTTATAATTTCGATATATTTTATTCTACTACTTCTGGGTATAACCATGTTCCAATTTTGAACATTTATAACGCGTTTAACTATGTTAAAAGTATGCTAGAAAAACAAGATAATTCGCAACCAAAATAACCATAACGTCATCAAATGATGACATATCACAATTCTGGAGGGTGCTATGTATACCTGGATACCATATTCCTATATAGTTATAATACACTTTTCAGCTCTATCATTGCTAATTATTCGAATAAAGATCAATTCTCCATTTTGAAAATTAGAAACTGGCCTCTTTGTTTTATGACCTTCTCGGCGACATATATAGCCGTATATTAAGTAGGCCATGTCCGAACTCGTTGGGACCAAATCAAACATAATGTACAGTTCGGTACAATTTCATAATTTTCAGTTAGTGATCAATTGAATCCGGACGGCTATCATAAACAATAATATAATTTATAATTCTAAATCTCCTTAATATTAAATTAAGTTATTCAAAAGAAATGCAGTGTTCACTATGAAAAACGATTGTCCATAAAGAAATAATACTATGCGAACTACCATACGGAATTGTGAAACTTTTCAGAAAATATAATTGTTTATACAGTCGGCTCCGCTTAATAGAGCCACCGGTTAATAGATTGCACTGCTTAATCGGGTCAAAATTTCACAGGATTTAAAGGACGGAATTGCATTTTGGCTTAAAATATTTTCGGTTAATAGATTTCTCCGCTTAATCGGGTCAAAGTGACCTGGTCCCGAGGTGACTCTATTAAGCGGAGTCGAATGTACTTAATTTTCAATATAAGAGATTCTGATAATCTCAGTAGTCTTAAAATAAATAAATTGGTTCCATCAGTAGTGAACACATTTAGGCCATAACCACTTCCTATCTGTTAGCTTCCTTTTAAGAGCTAGATTGCTTTATTTAAACTGAAAACTTGTATTGATTACTCTCCAAATATTACTCTTTTGCTCAAAAAGGCTTTTGTACTTAAAGTGAGATATAACATTGGATATTCTACTTTCATTATTTCTTTATAAGGAATTTTTATATATAAGTAATTGCATAGGATATGGCAATTGTTTAATTTCACGGACTTTATATATAAATACTTATGATTCAAAAGTTAAAAATAAAACTATTGAAATTAGTATAAATAGAGATTTTTGAATTAATTTTGCAAATAAATACAATTAATAATTGGTTACTTTCAAAAGTATATTTTGGAATTAAATACAGTATACTCCGCTTAATAGAGCCACCAGTTAATAGATTTATCCGCATAATCGGGTAAATATTTCACAGGATTTATAGGACAGAATTACATTCTGGCTTAAAATATTTTTGGTTAATAGATTTTTCGCTTAATCGGGTCAAATTTATTAAGCGGAGCTGAGTCGACTATATCTTTTGGAAACAAATATTTGATTTTAAGGTCGCTTTTTCTGATTACCTATAAAACAAAACATTAATAGAGAATTATTAATCAGCAGCGATTTTTCTAATGCTTATTCATATGAGAAAATTTATTTTCCCGGTATTTTGCCTTAGTTTTACTATGACAGGTTCTTTTGGTTGGTTGGTAATACACAGACCTGAATGAAACCATGGATAATATAATGGAGACTACTAATCTTTTTATTACATGCTAGAGCCTTGATATATTGGAGAATATGTAAGTTAATAGTTTAACTCGATTCACATATATAACTATCTTTTTGTTAAAATGGTTATTAGGGCTGAAACGAATCAGGGTTGGGTTCATGTACATTTGAAAGTACTTAAGTACAAGTACTACTACTTTTCAGATATTCAAGTACAATACAAGTACAAGTACAGGTAAACTTAAAGTACTTAAGTACAAGTACAAGTACAATGAAAAAATTAGGAAAATACTTAAGTACAAGTACAAGTACTTCCCAAGCTCTTATGATAAATCTCTCTTACTAATAGTAGAAATTGCTAAATACATAGTTTATATAGTATCATCCAAATCTATTTAATTGATTTAGCAGTAGTCCTTGACACGAACACAATTCCTAATATACTAAGTATTAAGTAACACTACTTTATTTGAGATGGGATTTGAGGAACATCAATGATGTGTGTTGGAAATATATTGAATGATAAAAAAGTCACGAGTAACAAGTACTCAAGTACAAGTGCAAGTACTTTAGAAAAATGAGGAAAGTAATTAAGTACAAGTACAAGTACAACGGAAAAATGGTGAAAGTACTTAAGTACAAGTACAAGTACTCAGAAAATGTACTTAATTACAGAAGTACTTAAGTAAATTGTACTTGAACCCAACCCTGAAACGAATATACCGAAATTTCGAATATTCGATTGAAAGAATAATAGATTGAACCGGATATTCGTTAACTACTTTTCGATAACAACATGACTTAAATTGGAGAGATCGTAAATATAAATTCCTACCTAAACTAACCTTTGTAATAACTAACTTGTGTCTAATACACTTTATCACTATGATTAACTATTGCAACATTAACAAATAACTATTTTCCAGTCATCAATACGAACGGCATATTTGAATATTATTTCGTTTAGAAAAAGGTTGGTTCGTTACATTTTGAATATCTTTCAGCCCTAGATTTTATGCCCACTTGAATTATTATGAAGTTTCAGTAACTAAAGACCTGACAGAATTTTTCTTTTTGATATGAATTCCCAAATCTCTATACTTTCAATACAATTTCAATATAAGGCATTTTAATATCAAATTCAGTTAACACACACTAAAAATCGCGGCTTTTTGAAACTCATATCCTATTCAAAAATTATCAATTGTGTTTGCTTTGGAGAAACAATAAATTGTCTACCAAAAAGCTAACTTAGTATTTTTATTGTATAAATGCTAGCAAAATTTGAAATGCAAATAGAATAAGGATTTATGATTTCTTGAATTGCTATAAATTCATAATTGTATACCAGAAATTTCATAAAAACTAATTCTCCTCATTTATTGTATGGCTTAGCTTTTCTATACATTCTCGGTTTAGTTAAGTCGCGAGGCATTTAAATTTAAATTTATTTCATCTGAATCACCTGCAAGTATTCATATAGTCATTATTCTATTGTTACCTATCTTATCTTTTTTAATGTTATTTGGTTCTTTAGAGTGATTACAGATGGAAATTCCATTAAATAATTTTTTGTAATGGTATATACAATCAGTCCAATTGTGAGGAACTAAACAGATATATTAATACAAACTTGTGAAAATCGTGGATCGTTTAAACATAATTAATTAACGCTTCCAAAGGGGGTCAACCAATGTGTGACACTGACAGACCATCCTTTTTGAATTCCAAACAAGTGAAAATTAAAAGGTGTGACATATGGAGGGGGTGTTTCATGGGATTTGCGTTACGTAACGTTTGAACGGCCCCTTGGTAATATTTATAAGTAAACTACTGTGTGGAATCCTCTTAGTAACACTCAATTATTGTTGAGCTTCAGGAAATAACAAGACTGCTTTATATTCACTGTGAATAAAAGCCTAAAGTTCGCCCTGCCAAATTATACAATAATCCTTTTTACATTATTAAAATGAACTACTTACTGACTCTCAACACATAAATTGGACTGATTGGAATATAAAATAATGGCTAGCATTTTAGTAAGATATACTACATATCTCAATTGTCATACCTTGGAAATAGTATTTTCGCTATTTATATATCAAATCCCAGCTAATGCAGTAGACTCCGCTTAAGCTGTTCCTTTCCTATCTTCATAGTTTCCTGTCTGAAATGACTCTATCAAGTATAAAGTACCTTCGCTCTAGCTTAGTGTTAATTCTTGTAATTAATTACTATTCCTTCTAAATTCAAAAGAAAATTTCTAATCACCTAATTTAGAAATTTATATTGATACTCTTAAATCACAAAAATGTATATACGTGTATAGATATTAGATACGTATATATATTTGTCTGTATGTTCCGAGTTGATTGAAGAAACTGGACGATTTCCAAATCTGATTTTTGGCATAGATATAGGGGTAACTTTTGGCGCCCGACAACACTCAAACTCGAAATTTCTCACACCTCATCGTTATGACAGTTTATATCTTGAGCATTTATAATTTTATAATATACTTTCACTATTTAGATTACCTAGTGTACAAGTATTTTTAGAAAAACAACCCTTGTTATTTGAATTATTACTAGCGCGCTAGTATATGTATATATTTGTTTGTATGTTCAGATTTAGAGAAGCGTGAAAAGTCACTTATTCGCACATAATTCGCACCCTCTAAAAGACAAAATCTAAATTTAATAGAACATGCACATTAATGATACGGACACGTTGGTCATACGAGATTGCCAATACGCTTACTCATTATCGTATGATGACGTAATCACTAAAATCTCCCATAGTTAAATTTGATTATTTTAGGCCTATTTACGCTTTATAATCAACTAGCCAAGTGACCCGTCGCCTTGCGACGAATTAGTCGGCATAAATAGTTAATATCCCAGTTAGCAGTAACCAATAGGATTAGACCTTTAACAATAGGCATATATATGCATATTAGTACAAAAAACAAAATGCTGTGTAATTATGGAACTAACACCTTTTTGTGGAACCCATTATATTTCCCGAGGTCTCCCTTGCAAGAGCTTTCGATTGATATTTATTTCGTCAGGATCGGGTAATGTAGCAAAGAGTTACAGGGGCGGACGGACGGACCAAGCTTTCTTAATAATATAGATGTTATAAGTTGTAAACCACACACCAACCGCGAAGCGGTTGGTGTGTGGTTGTGTTCTGCCGCGAAGTGACCTTAGCAAGCGAAGTGCGCTAATATACTGAGATTTATACTAACTATATATATAGATACAGTATATTGATATTGATACTGATTTATCTATTTGGTGATTGCCATTATTTCCTATCTAGTTTATCTCAATATTTATTTGTGTCACTACGTGTGAAATAAGTCGGTCTTGATTTCTCATTTAATTTAGAAATTTTATAAACAATCTACGTATAGTCCATACATGTATTATAACTACCCAATTAATTATGTACAATATTGCTAGTACAATTTGACCTTCTCTGCCAATGGCCGACGGTTTCAAATTAGGTAATAGTGATAATTACGCAGTCTCTGACGGGAATAACAATATAACATCTAGTCCAGTCGGAAAGAAAGGCACGATGTCTCGATTTACAACATTCCTTGGTTCTTCAAAGAAAAAATCAGAATACAAACCGGACATTTCATATCCTTCAGACTTCAAGCACGATATTCACGTAGGATTTGACCCAACAACCGGTGAGTTCAGTGGAATGCCGGCCGAATGGAAGGTGATGCTTCAGAATGCCGGTATAGACAAGCTGGAGCAAGGCAAGAATCCCGAGACGGTCATTTCCGTCCTGAAGTTTTATAACTCACAGAATATCAGTGCTAAGACCTACACAGAGAAGTACATGAGCACTCAGACACAGGAACACCACTACCAGCCGCCCCCCGTCCCCACACTGGACTCCTCAAAGCTCAGCGGCGCTATTCCGGACGTCCCGCCGCGGCCGATGTCTACCAAGCACAAAGTCCCTCCCTCCATCGCCTCGAAGCCAGCCCAGCCAATCGCCATGACCTCGTCCCCCTCCGGGAAACCCCCGGACATCCCGGAGAAGAAATCCCACTCGACAAAAACCGCATGCGAGCCACATCCTGCCCCCGGCAACGAGACGAATGCGGACGTCTTGAGAACAAAAGGCGCCCCTGCGAGAGGGAAAATGACCGACCAAGAGGTGCTAGCGCGTCTCCGTGGGATTGTTAGTGTGGGAGACCCGACACGCAAATACATTGCAAAGCAGGAGATTGGGAAAGGCGCCTCTGGGACTGTTATAACCGCGATGGAGCTCTCCAGCGGCAACGAAGTGGCAATAAAACAAATGAATTTAGCGTCGCAACCGAAGAAAGAGCTCATCATCAATGAGATAATCGTCATGAAGGAAAATAAACAAGCGAATATTGTCAATTACCTTGACAGCTACCTGGTGACTGACGAATTATGGGTGGTAATGGAATATTTGCAGGGAGGCTCTCTAACGGATGTTGTCACGGAAACAATATTAGAAGAACCGCAGATAGCCGCGATTTGCCGCGAATGCCTTCAAGCGCTACATTTCCTACACACGCGGAATGTAATACATCGAGATATAAAGAGCGATAATGTTCTGTTAGGAATGGACGGACAGGTGAAGATAACAGACTTCGGTTTCTGCGCTCAGATAACTCCCGAGCAGACGAAGCGCCGCACTATGGTAGGGACGCCCTACTGGATGGCGCCTGAGGTCGTCACGCGGAAGCAGTACGGAACTAAAGTGGATATTTGGAGTTTGGGGATAATGACGATTGAGATGATTGAAGGAGAGCCGCCGTATTTGAATGAAAACCCGCTTCGTGCGTTGTACCTAATCGCTACGTATGGTACACCAAAAATTAACAATCCAGAAAAGCTATCTCCAGATCTCCGAGACTTCCTGTCTAAATCTCTTGAAATGGATCCGAACACGCGCCCTGCTGCCGATGAGCTGCTACGTCATCCTTTCATTAGGAAGGCCGGCCCTTTAAGCTCCCTCACACGGAATATAATAGCAGCTAAAAAGTCTCTGAAAAAGAATTAGTCTATGGACCCAACTCCCCACTGACACAGTAGTTTATTTGTTTATTTTTTTGTAGTTGTTCTGTAGTTGTTGTTGTTTACCTATTACTTTCACTCACAAACATACATATTGTTGTTCTCTCAAGGTAATATTTTGTCACTAGTAGTAATAGTACTTTGAAATGATGAGTAAAATTAATTTTGTATTTTTTTAACATTGAATTATTAAGTAATAATATTGCTACTATATATATTACTGGAATAATATCTACAATCTGTTTATATTAACTTGTATTATTTCTATTAATTATATTATTTGTGTCTTATTTCACTCTATTCTCTGTTTAATTTTGTGTAACAGCTTATAATAGTGTAGAGATTATTTGTTATTGAATTCATTGGGATGAATGGAATTTGAAATTCAATTGAATATCTAGTCATAAATTCAGTTCGTGCATGCTGCAATTAACATATTCAGCCAAATGCGCATTATATATATATATATAGATATATAGATAGTGTTAAGCCAACCTACTGATCATTGAGGACTCATTTGTTTGTGTAATCGTATATAAACTACAGTAGAACCTCGTTAGTACAAACACGATTAATAGGAAATTCCGGTTAATAGGAACACTATTTCAGCCCCTTCTAAGCCTTTTAATACGAATTTCGGATGAGGTGATTGCATTTTATCGCTCATATGTACTAAAGAGGTTCTACTGTATACAATATATTGGCGAACTTGGCATACGTAATTAGTTGTAGCATAGTTAGAACTTAAGAGCTAATATTGACTAAATTTATTTGCACGTTAATTTGTCGTCTAAACTGATGAATTCGTTTGAATAGTTCGAATTTCCGCCTTCCTAGAAAATACAACTTAACAAGTCACGAATTACGCATAATTTCATTTATATTAAAAGTTTAGTTAATTCTAATTTAATGTACTATTAGGTGATTAGGTCATGGATTTCATAATAATGTGAGAATCTGAATTACAGTATACTTAATCCATAGTTCTTTGATTCATGATTGTAATTGGGTTAATTAAGAGCTTCCTTATTATATACGGTCTATAAATGACAAAATGAACTATGCTAAATATTTGTCGGCCGTCTATAAATTTTGTAGATCAAAAGTCCCTGCTGTCACTGAGTAATACTATTTGAGTTAAGAAATCCTGCTGTCGTATTCACAAAGAAATTTTAATTACGTACTTAAGTTAATACGGCAGTTGGTGTAGAAGTAGACGGTCTACATACGTATATGTAAGTTATTATTTATTTAATTAAAGTTAAATATTTCCGTTTACGTTGCGTTGCCAAATAGCTTTTGCTTACAAACTTGGTATTAGATAAATTGAAATACAAATCAGTAATTTATATTGGGTTCTAAATACATTTATTTCGTTTTTAGTGCAATATTTATTATGCTAACCCACACTGCTTGAGGATCATAATAACGCTCTGCTTTGCTTATAATGAACACCATGGATAGGTTATTCCAAAAATTTGACCATTTGGCTAGTTATTTGCTTCAAGTCCTTGTTAATAATACTTTAAGCTACCTCTTCTGTAACACATTCCATTTGTGCACTTACACTACTAACGAATCTTCCTGAGTATTCCAACTAGCAATTCTTAGCATTAGCATCTAATCAATATAATCTCAACTGAATCAGGTACGTTATATATACTTTAGTTTACAAAAGACATGCTATTTCTCTGAAATTCTTCGATTGTAATTGTGGAAATATTATATCCGTAATTAATAAATTGTTATTGCAAATTTATAATGAATGGATCCCGTATAATATATGATATATATGATATATGCAATCCAATTTAGTTGGAGGTTACTACAATTGTACAATTAACATACAATACCCACACTTGGACTACGTATTTACTTTAATATATAGTACAGTAAAACCTTGTTATACAAACGAGGTTCTACTGTATTGCATTACGTAATCTTTGACTTTTATTTTCTGTTATTATTGGAGCTATTATCATTTTTTGAAAATAACAAATTTTCTCTAAATTTCTCGCCTATTTATATCTATAGACATCGACAGCAAATGGCTACAAACTCACACGTGTACGGATGCCCTCCGTACGGAATCCAGTCTGGGGCTCCATTTCCCCAACAACAGCCTGTCTACAATGCAATCTATCCACCTGTTCTAATGGGATATCCCCAACAGCCTGTGTATTACCCGCAATACCAACAGCAGCTGATTCCCAACGCTAATATTAATATATTCCCACCTGATGCAATATTATTTTATGATGAAGATAAATTGTATTATGAATTTACAAATTTCGCGAAGTTTGGGTTCGATTTGGATGGTGTCTATTGGCCTACTTCTGAGCATTATTTCCAGGCACAAAAGTTTGCGGGAAATCCCCAGAAGATTACTCAGGTGAGGAAACTCGCTGGCCCGAGGGATGCTTTTGAGTTTGTACGGAGAGCAGAGAATAAAGCTGTGAGTTATATATTATACGAGACCTAGACCTTTCAAATTATACTTATTAATATCAGAAAATTTATATGCAAATTCGTGATCAACTTCAGCATAGTTATTTACATAGTATTAGGCTATTACACTCGTTATAATCATGTCTCTAGGTAAATTACTTAAATGATTTGTAAACAACCACTAAAAAATTCGAATTAAGCTTACTTGATTACTTATAATATCCGTTGGAAGCTAGCTTTAAGTTAATTTCAAACGAATTTCGGATAAGAAGTTCACTTTTTGACGGTTTTCCAATTTTAAGGGGTTTTTCTAACTTGATTCTAATCCGTTATTCTTATTAGTTAATTCGTAAGGATTGGCCGACTAAGAAAGATGGAATAATGTATGAAGCGTTGAAGGCTAAGTTTACTCAAAACAAAAACCTGAAGAAGCTATTACTGGACACAAATGATAGAATTTTAGTTGAAGATTCTCCTCACGATCCCTATTGGGGAATAGGAATGGATAAGAAAGGTAGGTCGGTGCAGAATGGGCTTGGTTAGTGGTATATTAAAGTTAAGGTCAACTATTTTCAATCAGATATTTTGTCCTCTTTTGAGAATTATTGACTAATAAATGACCAATTCACCATTCTACATTGTTTTTTAATTTACCTAAAGTACGAAATGTATCAGTTAATGGGGGCTGACTGAATAGTGCAATCTAGTGGAATCTAGTGGAAACTTAGGGTGACTGAATGGTGGAAGCTAGTGGAATTACTAAATTTTAGTGGAATTGACTGAACGGTGGAATCGAGTGGATTTTTTAAGGATAAAAAATATTTATAAAATGTGTCTAATTAACATGGTAACAAAGCCTAACAGTAACTCAATAGTATTTATTTGTTAGGCTTTGTTACCATGTTATTTATACATTATTTATCCACAATTCCTTATCAAACGAGTTGGTATTCATTGGGAAGTTCAATAGAGATGATTAGTAAGAATACTAATATAGTATATCATATTTGCCACTTCATGCACAACAATAGTTTAATCATTGCAAACAATTTTACATGGGCCAAAATTAACGTAATATGATACATACGTAGCTTATAGCATATACGTAGTGTTTAACAATTTAATCAAATTCCACTCGATTCCACCGTTCAGTCAATTCCACTAAAATTTAGTAATTCTGTTATGGGAGATGTTGTCAATCGAGAGATGTTGGCGATTTACCATTTATGGCTTCAGTTGTTTATAATTATGGTTTCTATTAATAATGCATATATATATATTATTAGTTAGCAAACTTTTAATTTTGTTATCTAATTTATCATTAACCAGTATATTTGTCGAAAGCTAGTCTTTAGGTGAAGTATAATACTTGACAACTTGTTTGCCTATTTCGTCACAAAGTGTCACTGACAACAATAAATACAGTGAACTCCCGTTGTAACGATATAACGAAATAACTGCTTTCTACGGAATGGAGATTTTCCCCCAAAGCACTAAATGCAGGAATTTACAGATCCAAAGCACTTCGTTATAACAATAGTTTAGGGATGCACCAGATCCGACCGGATCTCAAAAAAGTGGATCCGGTGCATCTCTACTAGAGTTCACTATATTCCTATTATAAATTTGTAAATGCGTAGTTCGTTTTCATATTTACTGTTTAAGAACTAAGCTGGTATAATAAAGACGACAATGTTTAAATGAACAATTTATGACAAATTGGTTCCGGCCGGAATCAATTTGCAGCCGGAACAAATATGTTAAAACAAAACAAACAAACAAACGAACAAATGTCGTTGATACTTTTCTTAGATATTATAAGTTGTTTATAGATGAGTATTTCCAACACCCATGCAAAGTCTGTAGCTCTTACCAGTTCCTCAATCAATTCAGGAATTTATTTATTTATTGAGTATAAATATTAAATATACAAGATAAGCCGTTGTATTTTGCAGGTTAATTATCTACTAAATGATAAATTAGATAACTAAGTTAAAAGTATGCTAACTAATAATATATATATATGCATTATATAATAGAAACCATAATTACAAACAACTGAAGCCATAAATGGTAAATCGCAAACATCTCTCGATTGACAACATCTCCCATAACAATTCCACTAGATTCCACTATTCAGTCAGCCACAGTTAAGGTACTTATTGAGTTATACAAATAAATAGTCTGTTACTTATACTTCATAAAGCTGATACTTATTCTGTAGTATGATCAAAAATTTCCCTAGGATTAATTGTATTGAATAGGATGGGCGGTTAACCGGTTTTGCTGACTCAAGTCCGTTTAGAATTGAAATAACCGTGGCGAGAAATCGCATCGTAAGCGTAGCCTCAGGACGGTTAACCCACCTCTGCTCTAGTTAATTTAATCGGAGCCTTTTTATTAACTCTCTCTTTCATTATTCTATGCAAATCCGCTGGTTAATTTTATCTACATAACTGTATCAATTGTAATTACTTACAGAAACTATTTGGTTTAGGCCAAAACAAACTTGGAGAGCTCTTAGTGAAGCTACGTACGGAACTAAGGAAGCATCCTTCAACGAATATAACGCCGTTACCTGCAGCTACACGCGTTAGCACACTGGAACCTCGGATCGGGTTAAAACGCTGTTCATCCCTCTCACGTCTGAACTCACTGCACAGCTCACTGCACAGCTCACTGCACTCTGATAGAATAGAATACGATGCTAATGACTCTAGTCACTTCCTGTCCTGTTGTTTTGGAGCTGATTTCTGTTTGGAGGGTAACAAATGGCCGACTGTATTGCACTATTTTATCGCCAAAAAGTTTAATTTGAAACAAAAACACGTGAATGCGATACTAGCTATGAGACTTAGTAGGGATGTGCATTTGTATTCGAGGAATAGCTTGCACAAACAGGTCAGTTGAGAATATTATTGGTATATCAATGTTGTGATATTGTTTGTTTTGTTCAATAAATTCAAACTTAATGTCTTTAAATTGGATGTACTTGTAGGATATTGACTCTCTCTGGGATCTACATAAGAAGTCTGTAATGAAGGAGGCTTTGAGAGCTAAATTTCTACAAAATGTGGACTTGAAACAGAAGTTACTTGGTACAATAGATAGAGAAATAGTTGAGATATCTCTGGATGATACCTATTGGAGTCAGCTAGCGGATGGAATAGGTAGGAAATTATACAAGCAATGATCATAAATCGATTACTATATTCCACAATTGTGTCGCTTATAATGCAGCATGCAAATTATGTATACAATACTGGTTGATACTTTCTGGCATATAATTTACACCAGATGATTAGAAGCTACATAGTATTAAATTATATTAGCTCTTTTTATGTAATTGAGTATACCTGTGTTATTAATTGAATTATACAGGTCGCAATATAATGGGAATGTTGCTGTCTCAAGTCCGTTTAGAATTGAAATCGTGCTCCGTAACACAGAATGCACCCATCCCAATAGCACCAGCCGTTAGTTCATTCAAACAAGATTCATCGAGTCAGGCTGCTTTAACCTCTAACTATGGCAATCTATTGAAGAGAAGACACAATTTGCCAACAGCATCTAATCCCATCACTAATCAAACTAGCGAATTAATCTATAGGTCACCAAAGGACTCTCCATCGAAACAAGACTCTACAATGAATAACTTGTCTGTTGATCTCTCTCGCACCAAATTAGTCAGCAGTATACACTTCTTGGATCCTGACCCTCTCGCAGAGTATTGTGAGTTATCCACTTCCGATGTTAATGAGTTCAAACTAGACGGACAGTATTGGAATTCTGTACAGCATTACTTCCAAGCTCAGAAATACGCCACAGGTACATCTCAGTGGCTAATGGATAAGATAAGGACAGCCTCTTCTCCCAAGGTAGCTTATGGATTGGGGACAGACAGGAAGAATTCACGCGTGAGTATAGTACAGTGGATGCCGGTTATAAGCACATCGTCGGGAACTGTACTTAATGTTCTTATAACCGACATAAATTATACTGGCTATATGGCAACCGTTTCCCAACATAGTGTGCTTATATCCGATATGTTCTTATAACCGGTGTGCTTATATCCGACATCTACTGTATAGAGAATTTGCAAATTACGTTTGGTTCTAGCTCACCTCATTATCACAGTGCTATTATTCGTGCTTCAATACAGATTTCTATAGACTTGCTATTCTTTTAGTTAATGGTGATAAGCTGGGACTCCAAGAGAGAAGGAGTTATGTTGAAAGCTCTCCGAGCGAAGTTCAGTGATACAAAACTAAAACGTATATTGCTAGATACAGCAGATAGACACCTTGTTCTTGATTCTAAAGAGGATTTCTGGGGAACTGGTGAATATGGAAATGGTTGTGCTACAGTTTGTTTTGTTCATTTATTGTTATATATTTTGACTCGTATTACTTAGGTACTAACAAACTTGGTCAGATATTAATGGAAATCCGGAAAGAACTGACAGAGAATAATTCTCCTTCAAAATGCAGCTACAAATACTCCCAATTAAATTCCTCTTGCTTACAGAGAGGAAATAGTGAATTTCCACAGCCTAGCTTATCCTCTCACAATGATGTTATTAGATTCTACGAGGAATATAAACCCTATTATGAATTCACTCCATACTCTAATCACTCTGTTGCAGTGGATGGTGTTAAGTGGCGAACTTTAAATCACTATTTCCAAGCACAGAAATTCACAGATCAGAAGTATAGAGACGCAATTATGGATGCACTGTCACCTCGGAGAGCTACTTACTTAGCGAAATCAGTCTATAATAGGGTTAATCAAATTCTACAAACGATAATTGAGTTTTGTTAGTAAAACTCAATGATTGTTTGTTTATTATACAGTGGAGCCTCCCATAACGGACATTCCAAATAGCGGACAACCTCTGAATAACGGACAACTCTCGTGGCACGGATTTATTTATTTAGCATATGTCTAATAGAAAAGCAACCTCTAAATAGCGGACAACGACTCCGGTCCCAAGGTCTCCGTCGTGCAGAGGCTCTACTATATATGATTTGGAAGTGCATATTACTTGGAATAGATGCTATCTTTCGAAGGGATATCTTTCCTACCTCGTCATAATATAATGTTATTCGAACAAAGCCGAATGCTTATTTCGTACTTACAAATCGATAACACCTAATTGCGCTCATTAATATTTTGCATGGATCCTTTTCTGTGATTATTTTGCCTTTCTAGTTCGAGAAACTCCTGACATCGACTGAGAGACGATCAATAATGGAGAAAGGGCTAACTGCTAAGCTTACACAGCACCCAGGCATTCTGCAGTCGCTTATCTCCACTGGTACTAAACACATCCTATTTGTCCATCCTACAGATATTGTATGGGGCACTGGCTCAGATATGAAAGGTAGGTACCATTAGTCTCCTTTTAATATTCTGAGGTGAGACTACAGTGAAATTCGCCTTATAGCAATTGTTTAGTGGAAAAGTTGATCTATTAACAAGTTGTTAAAACAACTGAAGTTAAGGAACGATTATATGCTCTATTTTGTACTAACTAGATTGACTATTAGCTACTTTCGCCAAAGATTCGGCTAATAGCAAGTTAATTTAAGAAAAACACGAATTTATATCGGCAAAACCTGCTGATAGTAAATTACTCTTTGAAAATGATTAATTATTTAGTATTACATTTTATTGGTTTAATATATTATCGCATTATATACAAATATGCTTGCTGACTAGTTAGAATACTAAGCTATTGGAACCTCAAGTTTCCAAAATAATGGGACCTTTTTGGGCAAATTAAAATCCAATCCTGAAATCTTGTATTTGGAATGTATTACAAAGAATCCATATTAAAGCTATTGTGGGATAAATAATTTGTGGCTTTATATTTATGGGATAGTCAAAAAGTCTGACAATGTCTGTTATTTGATCAAATTTAATTTTCGACAATTATGCTTATGCCTGAAACAAATTCGTTAATTTTTCATTATTACATATTTCCACTTCTGTCTAAATTATAATCCAATGCCTCTATATAGGCTCGAATACATTTGGAGAATTGCTAATGAAACTGCGTACCAAACTCAAAAATAATTCATCCTCAAAAGCTACTGATCACTTACCCTCTTCTGATGAGGAATGTAAGGGGAAAGATGATATTTGCACAAGTCAACATAAACCAATCTTTCTTCCTCCCTCCAGCCAAGGTAATTCGTATAATGTATAGCACTCATGGACAAGATTAATTATGGCGAATTCCTTAATAATCACTTATTTCATATAATTTAATATATTTTTTTGTAGCTTTCTTCCGAACGAAACTTTTCTTTCCTGTTTTGACTATTATGTTGTTGATCATTTCTATCATAATAATTAAATATTATTTCATTGATTTGGATTAATTCAATTTTAAATGAACTTTATTTTGCAAGCTTGTCCTATTTCAAATATTATTTTTTGTGTAAATAATTGAAATATAGATACTATATTGCAAATTATAAATTATAATACTAGTAGCTTATTATGTGTTCTCTTAGTAGTGTTGAAGAATTTTTTGCTATTTAGAGTATATACTTACATATAAAAGCATGCTTGAGTATTTTTAAGTCGTATAAATATGACTATGCTTGTCTAGGATTTCGAAATTTGAGAAAAACGAGGCTTCGTGAATTCACACCTCAAACCTTTACCGGGGACTAAATTTGGTCCATATTCTTTAAGATTTCCCACGAAAATATGTTTATCTTTTATTGTTATTATTGGACTTGACCAGTTGTTTAATAATTTGTAGCTCAGATATTTTCCTAGACTTCTTAGCTCGCCCATGGCATGTGTTGTACCACATGCTTCCACTCCAGAGTTGACTGGTAGTATCTTCTACAATTGTAATGACTGTGCACATTTCCTTTCTAACTGCTTTCCTTCCAATTTCAAATTGCATGGACATACATGGCCTACAGTATTACATTATTTTATAGCCAGAAAGTTTGGGCTAAATGACAAGCATTTAAATAATTTATTGACAATGGCATCTACCAGAGATGTGCATGTGTATTCTAGAGATGAAAGATATAGTGATGTGAGTTTAAAAGTCAACTTTATTAAATCTTTATTATTGTCATTTATAACTTGTAACTCGTTTACCATGTTTTTGTCATTTTTACAATTACCCTAGTTCTACATAAATACTTGTCGATTTATTCATTACTTCTATTGATTATTTGATATATCTCATTCTAATAAAATCCAGGGCTTTCACGAGTCATTTGATTTACTCGATGACTCTCGAGTCACCACGAGTCAAATGACTCGGTGATTCATGAAAAGCCTTGATAAAATCCCGTCCCCAGTATATTTTATGGTTAAGCGGGTTCATTGTATTTGTTTCCAATGCTATTATTATTCTAGGACATAGTTGTAAATTGGAATGCCAATAAGAAGTCTATAATGAAGGAGGCTCTGAGAGCTAAGTTTGAACAAAATGTCGTATTGAAACAGAACCTACTTAATACAGCAGATAGAAGTATAGTTGAAGTATCTCAAGATGATACTTATTGGAGTCAGCTAGCTGATGGAACAGGTATTGAAATATTCTAGCAAATGTCATATAGTAAATGTCGTTCTAATGGGACATGATTTATACCGCGATAGTGATTATATGTGAGATAACTTATTATTTGGGAAATATCTATCTATATTGTGTTTGTTTGTTTGTTTGTTTGTTTGTGTGTGTGTTTGTCCAGGATTAATAGGAAAGATCACAAGCTCTAGAAATCTGAAAATTTGCATTGTGTACAGGGTTAATTTTACACGCTGACAACGATCTATTGGTTTTCTAAACGAAAATTCGGGATTATCACTTTCTGTGTATCCGATTCGCCCACAATTTTAAATGACAATACAACATGAAATTAGACAAACGCAGTGTTTTTTTTAAGGCAAATTAGAGGCCCAAAATGGACCTCTAATTTTTCTCAATGGGCCTCTAATTTTTAACGTGCTAAGTACTCAATATCATGAAATGTAGAGTGAGGGCCTCTAATTGTTGGCAGGGCCCTCTAAGCAAATCCTTAAAAAAACACTGACACACGTATACCGATTTATGGGTTTATGACGTACGTGTGAATTAATTATAATTATAATTTCTTTAAATTCACTGCACATATTCACATATTAATTCACTGCCCGTATTGAGGTTTGGTGATTACCTGCTGACTCCACCTGCATGATTTCAGTTTAATTTATTAATAGCATACAGATATTCATAAGTTTAGATCTCTCTTCTATTTTCCACCTCACGGTGGGTAAGGCTGCGAAACAGCCGTTAATTGTATTACATACTGTCTACCACGAACAAACAAAGGTCGCGAAGCGACCGAGACCGAAGGGCTCGTAATTGTGTTGTAAAATTCCCAAAATTTTTGTTTTCCATGGAAAATTCCGGAAAGATTACAGATTTCAAATTATGTTTTGGAACTTTATTTGAAATTGCCAAAATTTTGTGATACTTAAGTTAGACTGTCATGAGTTCCGCTCTATCAACTTAGACCCCCTATCAGGCAGCTACTAACTATAGGCCCTTAGTCAGTCTACAGATAAATCACTCTTCGTATCATTAGAATAGTTGACAAACTTGATATACTGTCATGTCGCATCACAAACATAAATACATACTACAGAATACACACTATTTGTGTTTAGAGGAAACGAGCCCTTCGGTCTCGGTCGCTTTGCGACAGATTGGTGCTACGCACCTCAAGTTAACGGCCGCTGTGCGGCCTTACACCTCACCCTTTCTGCCATGGAAAATGGTAGAAAGGGACGTTATATACAACCCTTTCTACCATTTTCCATAGTTTTAACTTGTTTACCAATAATACCCGTCAGAAGCTAACTTCTAGGTCGATTTTGAATTTTCATTAATTTGTTTACCTATTTTTGTGTAAACAACAACAACAAATATTAATATTATAAATTTATAAATGCGAAATTCGTGTTCAGCATACTTGCTTACCTATAATACCCGTTGAGAGCAAACTTCTTGCTTGATTTTGAATTTAATTAATTTGTTTACCTATTTTGTGTCAACAACAACAACAAATATTAATATTATAAATATATAAATGCGAAATTCGTGTTCAGCATACTTGCTTACCTATAATACCCATTGAGAGCAAACTTCTTGCTTGATTTTGAATTTAATTAATTTGTTTACCTATTTTGTGTCAACAACAACAACAACTATTCAAATTATAAATTTATAAATGCGAAATTCGTGTTCAGCATACTTGCTTACCTATAATACCCGTTGAAAGCATACTTCTAGGTTGATTTTGAATTTCATTAATTTGTTTACCTATTTGTGCCACCACAACAACAAATATTAATATTATAAATTTATAAATGCGAAATTCGTGTTCAGCATACTTGCTTACCTATAATACCCGTTGAAAGCTAACTTCTAGCTTGATTTTAAATTTTCATTTATTTGTTTACCTATTTTGTGTAAACAACAACAACAAATATTCATATGAGAAATTTATAAACGCGAAATTCGTGTTCAGCATACTGTTTACCTATTATAACATTTGGAAGTTAGTTACTATCTCATATATAAATGCGGTTTCTATTCCCCCATCACTTTAATACAATCCGGACAAACAAACACACAAACAAACAACAATCGAGATTTAATAATATAGATATTAGACCATTCACTTAACAAGACTAGGATACTATCTAACTTGATAACTGTATGTCTACGCTTCCCAGATCCTCGTCAATGGTCTCAGCTTCAGAATCACTTTCGTCGGCGTCCATTTCAATTGAACCCTCAACAATCTGATCAATCACCCAATCCTGATTTGCGTTTTCTTCTTCGATATCATGTTTCTCCAAAACAGAGCAGAATGGTGGCGTCTTGCGATGCTTCCTAGTCTTTAGCATCAGGCTGGTGGATACGTTGACCAGTTTTTCTAAACGTTCCTCACTAAGGCGGTTTCGCTTCTTCGATTGAATATCGGAATGGACTTTCCAATTTCGCTCGGCTGCGGCGGTTGGCAATGGGATTGAGTATTGATTTGCGACAAAAACTATTCCACCAGGTTAGGGTGTCTAACTTAGCAGCAAAAATCCACTTGGATTCGTTGGCCCAGACCCCACTGTTGGTGTTAAATTTTGCAAACTCCATCATAACTTCTACCTCTGATATCAGTGATATTCCAAACTGAATGGCCAACGTGGACAGGAGATCTACTGCAAGAGCTTCTTCTTCAACCGACAGTGGATCTCCCAGGTACCTCTGATCCAAAAGATTGGCGAGATAGTGAATGGGCTGAGTCGAGAAATCCTTTCGGCTAGCTACTACCTTTAACAATTGATTCTTCTCTATCAAAGAAATGCTGTCGGAATATTCCTGTATGTGCTGCTGGAGTTCATTGAAAAGCCGACACACAAACCCAATCTGAGAAACATCACTCTCCAGTAGCAGAATACCTTTAGCAATCGGTGAATTTTGGCTACACGGTCCCAGAACTCATCTGAAATGACCAGCGTCTTAATACCGGTATCAATAATGCTCCGCACCTGCTCCTCCATAACAGTTGCTTCAAGTGCACTCCGGACTCGTAGGAGTCGAGCGAGACAAAGGAACTTAGAACTCCAACGAGTGGTGACTGGAATAAATATGGCAAGCTCCTTGCCGCATTTTTTCACCGCCTTCTGTCGAAAAACTGCCAGGGGGAGCTGATGATTTCGGATGTACTTGGAGACAGCCGTAGCTTCCTCTACAATAGGCTTGACCCACAACAACTTGCATATGTCTTTTGCCAAGAGATCCAGACTGTGAGCACTGCAACAACTGTAAGCAGCCGAGGGAATCTGAACTTCAAGATCTGCCAAGCTCGCTTCATAGCAGCAGCATTGTCCGTAACCAAAGAGAGCACTTTCTCCTCCCCTATCTCTTATATCTTTTCAGCAATAAGCTCAGCCATGTACGATCTCGTGTGAGAGTGACCACTAGCGTCAATCGTGGCCATGTAGACAGGGTCCGGACAGGTGGCCACAAAGTTAATCAGACCCTTGTTCTTGACGTTGCTCCATCCATCAGTCATCAGGCCGACCACTTGAACACGGTCTATTTTTGAAGCTTTCTCACCATTGGCAAACTGATTCTCATTGTCCAGCATTTTGGAACTGAGTTCATATCTGCTCGAGGTATCCATGCCGGACGTGCAATGTGTGCGAACTCTTTGAAGTACGGATGCTCTACGATGGAAAGAGGGAGCTCTACGGCATACACAAATCGGGCGAAGGATTCGGAGAGTTCAGTCTGGCACGATGAAGTCATTGCGTCCGCAAATGTCGTCATAGAAGCCTGCATCTTAGCTACTTTGAATTTAGAAGGGGCTGCTATTTCACTGGTTATAAATGGTTCCTCGCCGATTTCGTCGCCAATTTCCTCTAATTATCTCTTAGATTCTGGAATAAGTTCTTTACTTCCAGCGGCACAGCGGAGCATTGCAGTAGATGGTCCTTCATTTTGGTTACGTTGTTCGTGAATCGTGCGTTTTGACAATACTGGCAAGTTGCTAGTTTCTTGGTGCCATCAAGTTCCACTTTGTAATGTGCAGCGTTCCACACCAAACTGATATTTTTTGACATGTGAAGAGCAAATTCAATAGCTAATCCAATTAAATTACAAGCGGAGTAATTAATATTACATTTCTAGATATAGGCTGTTAAGATTTACAGGAAAAATTACGAGCGCACAAATTAAATTTCTTCTCTATATATTGTCATGCAGAATTAATTCCGAGGAAAAATAACCAGGCACAGTAACAACTCTACATTATAGATATGGTTTATCAAAATTTCAAAACTTGGTATACAGTAGAACCTCTGAACAACGGACACCTTGGGACCGGAGCCGTTGTCCGTTATTTAGAGTTTGTCCGCTATTTATAGGTTGCTTTTCTATTAGACATATGCTAAATAAATAAATCCGTGGTACGAAGGTTGTCCGTTATTTAGAGGTTGTCCGCTATTTGGAGTGTCCGTTATGGGAGGCTCCACTGTATATAATAATTTTTTGGAAATTTCCCTACCTTACAACACTAGCTCGTATTATTAAAACTCGATTGTTGTTTGTGTGTGTGTTTGTTTGTTTGTTTGTCCGGATTCTATTAAGTGATGGGGGAATAGAAACTGTATTTATAATTGAGATATAAGCTAACTTTCAAATGTTATAATAGGTAAACAAGTATGCTGAACACGAATTTCGCATTAATATAAATTCTAATATGAATATTAGTTGTTGTTTACACTAATAGGTAAACAATTTAATGAAATTCAAAATCAACCTAGAAGTTAGCTTTCAACGGGTACTTAAAACTATGGAAAATGATAGAAAGGGATGTAGTATATAACATCCACCATGGTGGAAAAGGTGAGGAGTAAGGCCACATAGCGGCCGTTAACTTGAGGTGCTTTGCATCGATCCGTCTTAAAGCAACCGAGACCGAAGGGCTCGTTATAATTTAAATTAACTGTAATTTAGTTCTCTACTAATTAGTATTCAATTCGGCCCTGCATATGTTATTAAGTGAATTATACAGGTCGCAACAGAATGGGAATGTTGCTGTCTCAAGTCCGTTTAGAATTGTTAAAATGCTGTTCATCCCTCTCACGTCTGAACTCACTGCACAGCTCACTGCACTCTGATAGAATAGAATACGATGCTAATGACTCTAGTCACTTCCTGTCCTGTTGTTTTGGAGCTGATTTCTGTTTGGAGGGTAACAAATGGCCGACTGTATTGCACTATTTTATCGCCAAAAAGTTTAATTTGAAACAAAAACACGTGAATGCGATACTAGCTATGAGACTTAGTAGGGATGTGCATTTGTATTCGAGGAATAGCTTGCACAAACAGGTCAGTTGAGAATATTATTGGTATATTAATGTTGTGATATTGTTTGTTTTGTTCAATAAATTCAAACTTAATGTCTTTAAATTGGATGTACTTGTAGGATATTGACTCTCTCTGGGATCTACATAAGAAGTCTGTAATGAAGGAGGCTTTGAGAGCTAAATTTCTACAAAATGTGGACTTGAAACAGAAGTTACTTGGTACAATAGATAGAGAAATAGTTGAGATATCTCTGGATGATACCTATTGGAGTCAGCTAGCGGATGGAATAGGTAGGAAATTATACAAGCAATGATCATAAATCGATTACTATATTCCACAATTGTGTCGCTTATAATGCAGCATGCAAATTATGTATACAATACTGGTTGATACTTTCTGGCATATAATTTACACCAGATGATTAGAAGCTACATAGTATTAAATTATATTAGCTCTTTTTATGTAATTGAGTATACCTGTGTTATTAATTGAATTATACAGGTCGCAATATAATGGGAATGTTGCTGTCTCAAGTCCGTTTAGAATTGAAATCGTGCTCCGAAACACAGAATGCACCCATCCCAATAACACCAGCCGTTAGTTCATTCAAACAAGATTCATCGAGTCAGGCTGCTTTAACCTCTAACTATGGCAATCTATTGAAGAGAAGACACAATTTGCCAACAGCATCTAATCCCATCACTAATCAAACTAGCGAATTAATCTATAGGTCACCAAAGGACTCTCCATCGAAACAAGACTCTACAATGAATAACTTGTCTGTTGATCTCTCTCGCACCAAATTAGTCAGCAGTATACACTTCTTGGATCCTGACCCTCTCGCAGAGTATTGTGAGTTATCCACTTCCTATGTTAATGAGTTCAAACTAGACGGACAGTATTGGAATTCTGTACAGCATTACTTCCAAGCACAGAAATACGCCACAGGTACATCTCAGTGGCTAATGGATAAGATAAGGACAGCCTCTTCTCCCAAGGTAGCTTATGGATTGGGGACAGACAAGAAGAATTCTCGCGTGAGTATAGTATAGAGAATTTGCAAATTATGTTTGGTTCTAGGCTTCTATTTCTATAGACTTGCTATTCTTTTAGTTAATGGTGATAAGCTGGGACTCCAAGAGAGAAGGAGTTATGTTGAAAGCTCTCCGAGCGAAGTTCAGTGATACAAATCTAAAACGTATATTGCTAGATACAGCAGATAGACACCTTGTTCTTGGTTCTAAAGAGGAATTCTGGGGAACTGGTGAATATGGAAATGGTTAGTGCTACAGTTTGTTTTGTTCATTTATATCTATATTATTAAATCTCGATTGTTGTTTGTGTGTTTGTGTGTTTGTTTGTGTGTTTGTTTGTGTGTTTGTTTGTGTGTGTGTTTGTCCGGATTATATTAAAGTGATGGGGGAATAGAAACCGCAATTAATATTGGGATATAAACTAACTTTCAAATGTTATAATTGGTAAACAAATGTTATAGAGGTAAACAAGTATGCTGATTTCGAATTTCGCATTTAAAAATTTCTCATATTATTATTTGTTGTTGTTGTTTACACAAAATAGGTAAACAAATTAATGAAATTCAAAATCAACCTAGAAGTTAGCTTCCAACGGGTATTATAGGTAAACAATTATGCTGATTTCGAATTTCGCATTTAAAAATTTCTCATATTAATATTTGTTGTTGTTGTTTACACAAAATAGGTAAACAAATTAATTAAAATTCAAAATCAACCTAGAAGTTAGCTTCCAACGGGTATTATAGGTAAACAAGTATGCCGAACACGAATTTAGCGTTTATAAATTTCTCATATTATTATTTGTTGTTGTTGTTTACACAAAATAGGTGAACAAATTAATGAAATTCAAAATCAACCTAGAAGTTAGCTTCCAACGGGTATTATAGGTAAACAATTATGCTGAACACGAATTTCGCGTTTATAAATTTCTCATATTAATATTTGTTGTTGTTGTTTACACAAAATAGGTAAACAAATTAATTAAAATTCAAAATCAACCTAGAAGTTAGCTTCCAACGGGTATTATAGGTAAACAATTATGCTGAACACGAATTTCGCGTTTATAAATTTCTCATATTAATATTTGTTGTTGTTGTTACACAAAATAGGTAAACAAATTAATTAAAATTCAAAATCAACCTAGGAGTTAGCTTCCAACGGGTATTATAGGTAAACAAGTATGCCGAACACGAATTTCGCGTTTATAAATTTCTCATATTATTATTTGTTGTTGTTGTTTACACAAAATAGGTAAACAAATTAATTAAAATTCAAAATCAACCTAGAAGTTAACTTTCAATAAGTATTATAAGTAAACAAGTGTGCTGAACACGAATTTCGCATTTATAAAATTCTAATATGAGTATTTGTTGTTGTTGTTGTTTACACAAATAGGTAAACAAATTAATGAAAATTAGATAGCTATCTACCATTTCCATGGTAGAAAATGTGAGGAGTAAGGCCGCTCAGTGGCCGTTAACTTGAGGTGCGTAGCACCGATCTGTCGCAAAGCGACCGAGACCGAAGGGCTCGTATATATATATGTATATATTTACTCGTATTACTTAGGTAAGAACAAACTTGGTCAGTTATTAATGAAAATCCGGAAAGAACTGACAGAGAATAATTCTCCTTCAAAATGCAGCTACTACTACTCCCAATTAAATTCCTCTTGCTTACAGAGAGGAAATAATGAATTTACACAGCCTAGCTTATCTTTTCACAATGATGCTATTAGATTCTACGAGGAATATAAACTCTATTATGAATTCACTCCATACTCTAATCACTCTGTTACAGTGGATGGTGTTAAGTGGCGAACTTTAAATCACTATTTTCAAGCGAAGAAATTCACAGATCAGAAGTATAGAGACGCAATTATGGATGCACTGACACCTCAGAGAGCTACTTACTTAGCGAAATCAGTCTATAATAGGGTTAGCCTTAATTGCTCTTTTTATATTATTATATTATGAGATGGCAAAAATATTTATCCTACAAGCATTGATTATCATCATGCCCTAACTTAATCGTTTTAACGTTCTTGAAATCATTAACATGGTTAGTGTCGCTTATTTAGAACTCCAGGTTACCAACCAATGTGTTTGTAACAAGGATAGTATGAGTATCTACTAACAACTGGCTTTAGTCCAGCGGCATAGACATAAAGTTTCAACAGATTGTTCATTTTTTTGATAAAAGCACCAAAATTTGTACACATGTACTTTGATGTAGTCCGAACATTTTGGATATTGAGGCAATTGAAAGAGTGTCTATATCGGCCATGACAGCTCGCCAAAGTTAACACGTCCGATAGTGTTCGCCGGACTTGTTTACCATAAAAACTTGTTCAAATTAAGTTATATCGTCTTTTTATTGTTGAATTCGGTTTCCAAGTAAAATTTCCGATAATTTGATATACCACATGACCATATTTGGAAGAATTTTCCCATAGCAACGCTGGAATGTACCAGGAATGTGTCAAAAATTCCCTTCTCCAATTGTGTCCTTACCCGATCGAGTGACCCCTCTTTCGACTCCAATCAACTACTTGAGTGTAATTATACACATACCGACCCTGTAAAACGTGATTTGATAAAATTATTCGAGATTCACCGTGATTTACGATAAATATCGAATAATTTCTATCGGACGTGTTAACTTTGGCGAGCTGTCATGGCTGATATAGACACTCTTTCAATTGCCTCAATATCCAAAATGTTCGCACTACATCAAAGTACAAGTGTACAAATTTTGGTGCTTTTATCAAAAAAATGAACAATTGTATGGTTGTGCCGCTGCACTACTTAGTCTTACTCGATGTAATTAGGTAATATTATCGACAGTGCTTCAAAATGCTTTCACTTCTCCGGAATTCGTATGAACCAAAATCATTTGTAATGAATAATCTTTGAAGGGTACTGATATTAACCGGATCTCCTTATCTTCATATTAACCGGAATTCCTTATTATACGTATTCGTACTAACGAGGTTCTACTGTATATCACTTAAAAATTTTTAAGAGTTTAACTACAAATTCCACTAATTTAGTCCGAGAAACTCCTGACATCGACTGAGAGACGATCAATAATGGAGAAAGGGCTAACTGCTAAGCTTACACAGCACCCAGGCATTCTGCAGTCGCTTATCTCCACTGGTACTAAACACATCCTATTTGTCCATCCTACAGATATTGTATGGGGCACTGGCTCAGATATGAAAGGTAGGTACCAGAGTGGACCATGGGTCGATGGGTCACCTAAATCGATGGGTCAGATGGGTCATGGGTCACGGCTCTGTGACCCATGACCCATGACCCATTTGGAATTTCGTTGTTTTCCCAGTATAGTACGAATCTAATTAACCCAGAAACATTAAATGGTATTTATTTGGTATTAGAAGTCTAACAAAATTAATTGATTGACAAAGCGGCATACATCTATATTATTAAATCTCGATTGTTGTGTGTTTGTTTGTTTGTCCGGATTGTATTAAAGTGATGGGGGACTAGAAATCGCATTTATATATGAGATAGAGACTAAGTTCCAAATGTTATAATAGGTAAACAAATGTTATAATAGGTAAACAAGTATGCTGAACACGAATTTCGCGTTTATAAATTTCTCATATGAATATTTGTTGTTGTTGTTTACACAAAATAGGTAAACAAATTAATGAAAATTCAAAATCAACCTAGAAGTTAGCTTTCAACGGGTATTATAGGTAAACAAGTATGCTGATTTCGAATTTCGCATTTATAAATTTATAATATAAATATTTTTTGTTGTTGTTGACACAAAATAGGTAAACAAATTTATGAAAATTCAAAATTAACCTGGAAGTTAGGTTTCAACGGATATATAGGTTAACAATTATGCTGATTTCGAATTTCGCATTTATAAATTTATAATATAAATATTTTTTGTTGTTGTTGACACAAAATAGGTAAACAAATTTATGAAAATTCAAAATTAACCTGGAAGTTAGGTTTTCGCGTTTAAAGATTTCTAATATGAGTATTTGTTGTTGTTGTTGTTGTTGTTGTTGTTGTTGTTGTTGTTGTTGTTGTTGTTTACACAAATAGGTAAACAAATTAATGAAAATTCAAAATCATAACGTCCCTTTCTACCATTTTCCATGGTAGAAAGTGTGATGAGTATGGCCGCATAGTGGCCGTTAACTTGAGGTGCGCAGCACCGATATGTCGCAAAGCGACCGAGACCGAAGGGCTCGTTTATTATAAGTCGGATTGTGTTACATAATGTTTAGATATTAAAAATTATATATTTAGAAAGGTCAATGGGTACACGATGGGTCAAAGCGTTACTTGATGGGTCAATGGGTCACTCGATGGGTCATGGGTCAATGGGTCAATGGGTCATGGGTCACAAATGCGATGGGTCAGATGGGTCATGGGTCACCAATGTTGACCCATGGTCCACTCTGGTAGGTACCATTAGTCTCCTTTTAATATTCTGAGGTGAGACTACAGTGAAGTTCGCCTTATAGCAATTGTTTAGTAGAAAAGTTGATCTATTAACAAGTTGTTAAAACAACTGAAGTTAAGGAACGATTATATGCTCTATTTTGTACTAACTAGATTGACATTGACTATTAGCTACTTTCGCCAAAGATTCGGCTAATAGCAAGTTAATTTAAGAAAAACACGAATTTATATCGGCAAAACCTGCTGATAGTAAATTACTCTTTGAAAATGATTAATTATTTAGTATTACATTTTATTGGTTTAATATATTATCGCATTATATACAAATATGCTTGCTGACTAGTTAGAATACTAAGCTATTGGAACCTCAAGTTTCCAAAATAATGGGACCTTTTTGGGCAAATTAAAATCCAATCCTGAAATCTTGTATTTGGAATGTATTACAAAGAATCCATATTAAAGCTATTGTGGGATAAATAATTTGTGGCTTTATTATTACTGGCTTAATATTTGTGGGATAGTCAAAAAGACTGTTATTTGATAAAATTTGATTTTCGGCAATTATGCTTGTGCCTGATTCAAATTCGTTAATTTTTCATTATTATTTCCACTTCTGTCTAAATTATAATCCAATGCCTCTATATAGGCTCGAATACATTTGGAGAATTGCTAATGAAACTGCGTACCAAACTCAAAAATAATTCATCCTCAGAAGCTACTGATCACTTACCCTCATCTGATGAGGAATGTAAGGGGAAAGATGATATTTGCACAAGTCAACATATACCAATCTATTTTCCTCCCTGCAGCCAAGGTAATTCGAATAATGTATAGCACTCATGGACAAGATTAATTATGGCGAATTCCTTTATAATCGAATCTTTCTTAGTCTCATCTCATCCTTTTGATTAGGTAAAAGATTAAATTGCTCTATATTCAATACCCTTAAGGGCTTTTTACACTTACATATGACATTCTATCTTAAATTAAATATTTTTATTGTTTTATATAGCTTATTATTATTTTGTAATGCATTTCATAACCAAATCTTATTAAACGAACACTTGTGAGCCACTTAGTCACAATAACAGTCAATACAGTACTAGTAGCAACTAGCAAGGACATAGGAATGTGTTTTAGTGTTCTGGTGCAAAAATTTTAAATACCAATACATTTCATATAACAGTATTTTTTCGCTAGGTAACTTTGAATCCAATGCCATGAGGCCTGCTATAATATTTACAAAAATTATGTGTGAGAAGTATAGTGAGCTGCAAATAAAATATGAAATGGTAAAAATTACCCAATTAAATTTGTATACGCATTTGTGTATACTGCGTCGCCCTGTGGGCGCCACTGGGACCATTTATAGAGGAACATTACCGATGAAAGAGAGCATGCAATTGTTAGTAATAAAAATAAAAAAAATTCAAGTTGTCTAGAAATGGTCCGGTTTGACCTGACCAACCGGACTGTCTCCTACGCTACTGAGGTTAACAAGTACAGGGAAATAATAATTAATGCAGCGGGTGTCTTGTAGTTTACATGGGTAAACTAGAACACCAAAATAAGTTTAGCAATAGGTTTACCAGATTAACAGTTTCCTGCGGAGGCGTAGCCAGGCTGTTGCGAGGTGTGCCCAGGGGCGTCCTGGCCATACAAGCCAGCGGGGAATCCCCGCTGGGCCCCCCTTGCAAGGTTCCTAATTTGGGCTCCTAGTTTTATAAGGCCCCCTTGGGGGCCCTTATAAGGCTATTATATCTGTACAAAAGCATAGAAATTTTCCCGATGGGCCCCTGGCCAGGACGCCCCTGGGTGTGCCTATAGCCACACCTCTTTACGACAGAGACTGCAGGTATACCAGGTTTAGGTCCATACCACATCGATCATATTTCTTGGCGACTGTTAAAACTATTAGCTAGATGCGAAACTATTTTCGGATATGGGGAATTAGTTTTTAACAAAGTATAATTTTTCAAAAGAAAATACACTATTTCCCCTCCCCCCCTAAATTTAACGTTTTCCCTCTTAGCCACACCAGTAATTACACCCTGGCTTCGCCGAGGATTCAGGTAGACCGAGGGGATGTTACATAGCGGAAGGGGACCATCCACGGCCCCATTGGATGTTCTGTCCGGACCAACCGTAGGGGACAAATGTACAAGCTAATAGGAAATAACATGTTGTGGATCGAATAATAGAGTACTTTTATATAGGACTGTATATGCTCATACTTGGGTCCTCTACCTTGGATGAATTGCTATATTTGGAACCTTTTGGCAAACCGTATAAGATATATTTTTGACGATTAGGAAGTAATTTATACTATAACATGACGATTGCATGTATACTAACTTACGAAAATATGTGTAGTTTTTATACTTTGCGATTTTGCACCTTTCCATTTAAGATATTATCGTCGATGTTTGGCTGTGTTCGTAATATACGTACTTGTTCAGCTCCATCGCCCGCTTCATATACTCGCGCATTAAAAAATTTACAAACGAAATTTGTAAATGCGAAATTCGAAATCAGCATACTTGTTTACCTATTATAACATTTGTTTACCAATTATAACATTTGAAAGTTAGTTATATCTCATATATAAATGCGGTTTCTATTCCCCCATCACTTTAATACAATCCGGACAAACACACAAACACACAAACACACACACAACAATCGAGATTTAATAATATAGATTTACCTTATTATAGGAAATTAACGCGAATTGGAGCAATTCGCGTTTATGTCATGTCGCGTTAATTTCCTATAATAAGGTATGTACTATTGATGAATAGGAAGCCATATACCGTATTTACTCGATAATCTCCCCTAAGGGTTTAATATTAATAATTGCGTATAAATGATTAATATACCTACTTACATCAATGTAGGTAACAACCACTTAAGCACTTGAGGTCAGTTGGTTAACAGTGTTACGTGCCTAAGTAACTAATAAATCAATAGTGCTAGTAGATAATTTAATAATAATCTGCAGTTCAAAGATGTGTTCTGGCCTATTACTGGGAATTTATATAATCTCTATAATCAATGCCAGAAGTCAATTTCTACCTACTATGAATCAATTAACTATTATTTAGTTAAGAATTAACTCTGTAACAATACTCTATCACTACTTCTAAGCTCGTCCCAGAGCTTATTCAAGTGATATATTCCTCCAAATAACGTGGCTTGAATCTAACTCTAGTTGATTTCCTCACTTCCTTTTCAATGCTAGGAACTAGAGCTTTTGAATTGGTTTACCCGCTTTGATTAATAACATCGCTTTGACCTCTGACTGATCTTGGTGTTGATGTTATATTTGGAGTAAATTCAGTTGACACTTCACTCATGTCATTATCAGTTACGAGCTCCAATTCACTCATGATTTTATCTCCTGTTAACGTTCGTTTGCGAGATGAATCTTGAACGCCGTTGAATGAGCTATTAAGTTCGGTTGTAACTTGACTGGTTGACTGCTCAGTTACACTTTTGTCTACATTATCTCTGTAACTACCTCCGAATTGTGTAGCTTCTTCTTCCATGTCAAAAAGAGGTGGTGATGCAATATTTGAGCGTGAATACCTGGGTCTTAATCTATTTACATGTACTACTTTTGTTCTCCCATCCAAATGGACAATTTCTGCAGTAACCAGGCTAGGTGTATCTCTTACTGACCAGTCTCCATCCCACCGTTTGTTCAGTTTATCTGCCACTCCATTCGTAATACTTGATAACCACACTGGTTGACCAATTGGGAAGGGTCTTTCAATCCCTATCGTATTGGGAACATGTTGGTGTTGTGCCATTTTAGCCTCAACATATTCTCTTGCTTCTGCTAATTTCTTTCTAACTAGTTCATGATAAGTATCTGCGTTCATATCAAAAGATCGTGAATTCCGGTTATCATATGGAGTTAACTCATTGGGTTCTCGGCCATACATTAGAAAATACGGAGATAATCCTGTTGACGAATTCACCGATGTTCGGTAAGCATAGAGAATTAGAGGAAGGTATTCTTCCCAATTACTTCTGCTTTCTACAAAGGCTCGTAGCATTTGAATAATACTCCTATTTGTTCGCTCCACTCCCCCATTTCCTGATGGGTGATATGCAGTAGTTCTGCTTTTAGCTGTTCCCCAAGCTTTACAGATTTCCTTGATCAAAATAGACTCAAAAATCCTGCCTTGGTCAGAGTGTAAAAACTGAGGATGACCGAGTCTGCAAAACATCTCAACTAAAATGCCTGCAATTCGTCCAGCCGTTTGATCTGGCATAGCGTAAGCCTCCAACCATCTGCTAAAGCCATCAACGCACACTAGCAAGTAACGATTTCGGCAATTTGATAGAGGAAGTTCAAGAACATCCACAGACAAAAATTCCATTGGTTTTCCAAACGGTAAATGCATCAAGTGAGCCTTGGGTTGAGTATTTGATTTTGTCTGCTGACAAACTTGACATGTTCTGATATAGTAAGCAAGATTTTCATTCGTTCCTACCCAATAAGCAATGCTTTTCAATTTCGAAAGACTCTTCTCAAACCTAGGTGTCCCGACTGAGGCATGTCATGGCAGCGATGTAAGAATTTGTTCTTGAAACATTCAGGTACAACAACTACTCGAGTAAAATCACTAAATGCATGGGGTTTGTATATTCGAAAAAGAATTCCGTTATCCACCTCCAATTGATTCCAAATTTGTTTAAATCGTTGCAAGGGCATTGTTGAGAACTCTTTTTGATCAAATGATTCAGGTTCACTAGATTCGAATTTCTTCAACACCATGCTTAATATTGGATCCTTTGATTGTGTGAAACTTAATTCTTCTTCAGGTATATCGCTATGAATTATTTCAGTTATACATACAGGCTCTACTTCACCAATGTTTATATTAACTCTTCGAGAAAGTGCATCTGCATTAGAATTTGTCCTTCCAGGACGATATCGGATGGTAAAATCATATTCTTGAATTGCCAGTGCCCACCGACTAAGCTTTGCTACATTCCGTTGTTCTGATAGCCACTCCAACGGTTTATGATCACAATATACCGTAAAATGTTTACCCAGTAGAAATTGTCTGAATTTCTTAAATGCACTTACAAGTGCCAAACATTCCCTTTCAATTGTTGAATATTTTTGTTCCGCTTCATTCAATGTTCTACTAGAAAACGCCACAACTTTATCATCTTGTTCTAACACCGCTCCGATACCAACTCCCGAAGCATCCGTGTACAATGAATATTCTTTGTCGGGTGAGGGACAGACTAAAATGGTCGAGTTCCCTAGACAATACTTAAGTTCTCTGAATGAATCCTCGCATTGAGAATCCCAATTAAATGAAGTAGTTTTCTGAAGAAGTCGATTCAATGGACTAGCAATATTCGAAATTTTTTGTACAAAACGACGATAATACTTAGCTAGCCCAAGAAATTGACGAACATCCTTAGAACTCTGAGGCCGAGGCCATTCTTTAATTGCTGACACTCTGGAAGGATTTGGAGCCATGCCACTTCTTGAAAATACGTGTCCCAAATATTCAACTTCATCCTTGCCAATCTCACACTTAGTTCCTCGTAATGTTAATCCCGCATTCTCAATTCTATCTAATACCATTGATAAATGTATTCGATGTTGTGAAATATCAGGGGAGAATACTAAAATATCATCTACGAATATAAAACAAAATTCTTCCAGTCCCCGTAAGATAGAGTCCATCATTCTTTGGAAAGTTCCAGGTGCATTAGTAAGTCCAAATGGCATTACATTAAATTGGAACAATCCCATTCCTGGCCCTGGAGAAAATGCTGAAGCTTCACGATCATTACAATGCAATGGAACCTGCCCGTATCCGCTATTAAGAGCCAATTTTGAAAACTTTGCCGCACCAGCAAGTCTTTCTTGTACTTCGTCTGGTAATGGTAACGGATAAGAATTCTTGAAAGTTTTGGCGTTTAATCGACGATAATCGATACAGATTCTCAAATCTCCATTCTTTTTCTTTACGACCACTGCTGGTGAACAATATGGACTGCTTGATTCTGTTATGATCTCCCTTTCCAACATTTCAGCGATTTGCCTCCTAACTTCAGCTCTATAGTTTGAGGAATTGGTCGGGCAGGGGATCTTACAGGAATTTTGTCAACAAGAGGAATTATATGGGTACTAACTTGTGTAATTCCTGGAATGGACGAAAATAGCTTCTGATATTGAGAAATTATATCACTATAGTTATCTGAGCATGGGGGTACTTCATACGTTGTCGTCTTAGTATACATCGGTATTGTGCAGCCCAGAGTTGCACGCGGGCCGAATTTTTGTAACCGCAGCCCGCCCCGCGGCCCGCCATTTAGGTTTAACTGACCCGCAGCCCGCACGGCCCGCGGGCCGATATGAAAAATAGGCCCGCCCCGCAACCCGCAACCGGCCCGCAAATAATCAAGTACCTTGTGTATTCCCTTAAATTTACATAACGAAGTACATTGTACATAAATGCTCGGAAAGCGCAATATACTCCAATGCATGCAATCAAGCATGGCCCTGGTTTAATATAATAATGATTTCATTCTAAAGTTTAGACGAACAAACAACAAACACATGACAAGGATTATGAGCTGAAAATACTAATTACAGTAATTTGGGGTAAATTGCTAAAGTTTAACAAGAAGTTGAGTTAATTGTTCATTGAACTACTTCACTCTCCTGACCATTGTTCAGTATAACGTATTGTGCGGGCCTATTGCGGGGTGTTGCGGGCCAACGGCCCGCAACAAAGATTATCGGCCCGCAAGGCCCGCGGACTTGCGGGCCAGCCCGCCCCGCGTGCAACTCTGGTGCAGCCTTCCTCTAGTTCACTGTCATCAATAGTCGTGCAGACATTTGGATCGTGCGGATCCTCTTCAGTAGAAACGCATACCGAATTGTGATTCTCACTTGCTCCAACCATCTTGACTGCACCCAGTTGTCGACTTTGAATGCAATGCGTATTGAAATCCAAAATCAATTTATGTTTCGACATGAAATCTACTCCCAAAATGATATCACAGATTAAAGCGGGAGCTATTAAGAAATCCTGGTTAACTTCAAGTGACCCGATGGCTACTTTAAGCTTAACTTTCCTTGGATAGGTAAATAATCTCCATTTGCGGTAACAAGCTTTGGTGAAAATTCTTGAATGAGATCGAGAGTTCCAGCCCACGATGCTAAATCTTTTGTTACCAAACTAACTGAAGATCCAGTATCCAGCATAAAGGTAATGTCAACTGTGTTGACTTTACCAGAGACTAAAATCGTTTTGCCGACCAGTTTATCTAGAGCGATAGAAGAAAATTCGTCTCCCCTCCTCCATGTACTTCTTCTTTGGGGCGGATTATGTGGGCAATCCTTGACAAAGTGAGAGGAACTTCCACATGTGAAACACTTAACGAATGTCCGACCTCCTTGCACTACCTTTGTTCTGCAGTTGCGTGCAATATGACCCTTCTTTCTGCAATTGTAACAAACGACTGGTTTGTTATCACCATGAGAAGTTATGGCTGCTGTACACATCGGCACAGTGCTCATGACTGCGCCCTCGGACCTTAGATTAGCTAATTGAATGGATAATTCTGATATAGATTCTTCCAATTTAACAAATTGTGCATCAGGGCGTTGCATTTCCAAAGATTTTTGGACCAGTTGCCCCTCTTGAGTTTTTGAATCTTTAATAGTTGAACATATGCAGTCCGTTTGTTTGTTTTCGTAGGTCATTAGCACTTTCGCTTTCTTCACTGCTTCTTCAAGGGAGGTAATCGAACTATTCAATTGAATTTCTCTAGACATTTGTGCAGGTAGACCAGTAACGAATCGGTGGAATAGAAGTTGCTCCTTAGCTTCAGCTGCTATATCAGGAAGTGCTCTATTGATCAGTTTCTTTAATTCATAAACGTATATTTGAACTGATTCACTAGGAAATAATGACCTCTTGTGAAATGCATCCATAGCAATAAACTTTCCTTCTTCAGGTATTAGGGCTCTTTGAAGGGCTGCCTTTACTAGATCATAGTTCTTCCTATCATCCATAGGAATGTCCTTATACGCGATCAGTGCTTCCCCTTGAAGCCTGGTTGCTAATTTGAGCGACTTTTTGTTCAACATTAGCCATTGCACATATTTCGAAATGTTCTAGCCATTCACCAAAATCTCCTGACTCAAAAGTACTCGGCATCACTGACTGATTTTCTGCCATTTGTAGATAACCACTCTCTGCTACCAATTGTTACGTGCCTAAGTAGCTAATAAATCAATAGTGCTAGTAGATAATTTAATAATAATCTGCAGTTCAAAGATGTGTTCTGGCCTATTACTGGGAATTTATATAATCTCTATAATCAATGCCAGAAGTCAATTTCTACCTACTATGAATCAATTAACTATTATTTAGTTAAGAATTAACTCTGTAACAACAGGTTAACAGTATTTAACGTATTTCTTCAATTAGCTTTACTCAAATACAGTAGAACCTCGTTAGTATGAACACGGTCGATTTGAAATTCCGGTTATTACGAACATAGGCGTCAAGTTTTGGGAAATATAATCAAAGATGGGGGGGGCCACTTGGGGGGGTCTGGGGGGCACTGGGATCTTTACTAAATATTTCCAGATTTGTTTCTTCAGAAACAAAATCAGCATATATTGAGTAACAAACGTGATTCTCACCCTCTATCATCCCTTGGTCGATCAAAATGACCACTTTCATATAAAAATTAAATCGAGCGACAGGTCCGGGTGATGCTCCCAGTAACCCCCCCAGCGTCCCTAGCACCCCCCCAATAAGCAATATTGGGGGGCCAATCAGCAATTTGTGGGGGGCTGCCCCCCCCAGCCCCCCCCAAAATCCCAAACTTGGCGCCTATGATTACGAACACAAGTTCAGTCCCAATCAAAGCATTTTCGATATATATGAGACCGGGTAATATTGCAAATTTCGGATATTTGGCGAACACAATTTGACGGTCCCCTGGTGTTCATACTGATTATGTTCTACTGTAATAGCTCCCTGCACCCTGCGGGCGGCTATAAATCAATAATTGACTAAGCTACTATTCGAGGAAATACTAAATACGGTATATTTTCTCAGTTTTTAGGAGAGTACAGGGGTGGTCGCAGGGGGCCCATTTGGTGCCATTTACCCCAATTTGCCAAAGCCTGGTACTGTCCTTTTCTATTACGATGGCGGCCCAAGAGAATGCACCCGGGGAAATGCCACGGATTTGCCCCGGGCTTTCAAAATCCTGGGGCCACCACTGGGACAGTATTGACCAATGAGCGAACCGCTTCAAAACTTCATCCATATATTTATCGAAAGAAGTCTCATCATCTATGTGCGACACCTACGTATCTATGAGATAACTTAGGGAAACTTGGGTAGTGTATGTGTACAGTTTGAGCAAAACATTTAGTGGTCAGCTCTTGTAGGATAGCTACACATTGTGTCTCCTTCAGTTTTCCTAATCTGCAATTAAGATCCAAATACAGTTGGAGTTGTGTCCTAATTTATAATCCCCCCCATCTACATGTGGAATACACAGGGTCGCCAAGAGAAGTTAACATAAGGGACATTAGCCAATGCCTGGTCCAGTGGAAAATTTTATGCCAAGGGTACAGCCAATTATCATTGTAAATTGGGTTATATATGTTAGTAGCTAACGAATTTTGAGGGGCTCGAGAGAGAAAAATATCCTAAGGTCCTCTTGGCTGTCCCTATCTTCCATGCTGACCGGCGTTTACACTTGAGCATGTAAACTGAGAGTTTCTTGAAGGATTATGTTATATTTTAGAACTTCTGCATTCGCTGCAGAACTATGAATCTACGCCAGATGAAGGCCAGGTTTGCACCGATATTACATTTAATCAAGGCTGAAACCGCTCGAACCGAATATCAGTATTCAACTATTCATGAAAAGTTTCCCTACCGAAATACGAATACTGATAATATTCGGTTACGTCAACCGAATACGAATACTGATATTATTCGGTCGGGAGAACGAATACCGAATAGGTGACATCATATCAGGTTGCCAACCTCAATATGTGAGCGAATTTAATATGTGAATATGTGCATTGAATTTAAAGCAATTCTAATAATAATAGTTATTAATTCTCACGTGACGTGACGTCATAAACCCATAAATCGGTATACGTGTGTCGTATTTATATTGTCTTGCCACCTAAATTGTGGGCGAATCGGATAAAAACTGTGAAGAGTTATTCCCAAATATGTGCCTATATAACTTCATAATCCCGTTATTTCGTTTGGAAAACCAATAGATCGTTGTCAGCGTGTAAAAATACCCCTGCGTGCAAAAATTTCAGATTTCTAGAGCTTGTGGTCTTTCCTAATAATTCTGGACAAACACACAAAAATGCTCCTCGCTATGATAGCATAGTTTATAATAATATTTGCTAATATTTTGCTTCTGCCGCAAATTTAATCAGTAATTCCTAGACTCGGCTTTTTACGACTCGAATTTGGCTGTCATTAAATTTGAAAAATCGGTACTATACACAGAGCTAGATTGCATTATATGCTTTTTTAATCGAAATAAAATCACTGATGTTTGTAGAACTGACATTTCGTAAACATAGTTATAATATTATACTCATAAATTCAAACTTAATTTTGACCTTGTGGCCATTGTAAACAAAAAAATCTGAACTTCTGTTATAATTAGTAACTAATTTTCTTTTGAATATACTAAAGCATGTATACCTGATTAATTCTCTGTCATCAATTAGGGAGGTTGCAAATAAGTTTACGTATTACCTTTAACGAATTGAAGAAATGAGTCTCTTATCTCTAATTCTTGTGGCAATTCTTGCTATCGCGACATTTTCAGCAGCAAATATTGGACCCGTCACAATAATGGTCAACGGACAGCCTCAAACCAAATATGTGCTCTCTGGAGACTGGTCTAAAGAGTTCGTTCGAGTGAATGGAAACAGTATTACTCTCAGTGGAGGTGGACGAGTCTATTTGGGCGACTCGAACTCCAGTGCCATTAATCCAAAATCATACTATAATATGCCTCTTCTCGGGAAAAGATTGACAATTGATGTTGACCTGAGTAACGTTGGATGCAGTTGCAATGGAGCGCTATACTTCATTACTATGCCCGGTTACAACTCAGCACAACAGCCAGTGCCCGGCGTTAATGGAGAGTATTACTGCGATGCTAATCAAGTAGGAGGCGTCTACTGTCCAGAAATGGATGTGATAGAATCCAACAAGTATGCAATGGCATCGACAGCACATACTTGCCAATATATTCCACCACACTACTATCCCTCGTGTGATCGTGGGGGCTGTGGAACAAATGTACTTGATGATAACATGAATGGATTCGGCCCGGGGAAAACTATCGATACAAACAGGCCTTTCACGCTTGCAGTAGCATTTATTACTGACGATAATCGTAGACTCTCAACTGTCAACAACTACTTTGCACAAGAGGGAAAAACTATTCAATTTAATTCTTGTAATCCAAACTATCTCCAGTGGATGGGGAAGAGTCTTCCTGGAATAGTCATGTCCATCAGTCTGTGGGGAACAGCTAACGGTGGAATGTCGTGGTTGGATGGAAAATCAGGTTGCCAAGGTGGATGCAACCTTGGAGCCTCAAGAGTGACTTTCTCCAATATCAAACTGGATAACCTGTGAATGCGCACATGTCCACATTTATATATTGAAATAAGGTGTTAGTACATAGATCGATAGTTGTTGTGAATTGTATAATTCGATTGTATAATTAGTTTCAACCTAACTTGATTATATTTGTAGTTTTGTACTTAATCGTGTGTATTTTATTGTATTAAAGTAGATCAGAAACCACTTAATAAGGATACAAACTCTAATCCGAGTGAAAATTTACCTTTCTAATTTGTGAATTATTCGGATTAATGAGTGCGCATATAGACCAGGGGTCGGCAAACTTTTGAACCCACGGCCAGGTTGAGTCATTTACCGCATTAGTCGGGCCAAGCGATTTACCATCCTTTAGTCTTAGTCGTAATTTATCCGTTGTATTTTAAATATCAGTAAATATGTATTGACTTATCTTAAATAATGTTATCACACTAATTTTTATATAAACACGTACGTATTTGAATTTCAAATGAATGACCGAATCGGAGGTCAGGATGAGCATATTTATAGAGAGCCTCGGGTCGGGGTTGCCGATACTTGATATAGACTGAGTTAATTGAGTTAATAGAAGAGTAATTGAAAAATTCTTTTATATTTTTAACAAGAAAACTTACCCAACAATTGTTATTTTATATAATTTGTAAAAAATCCATAATAACGAATTTCATTGGTAAATGCTGAATAGCAAAAATAACAATACCAGCGATAATCGCTGGTATTTTCTTAAAATAGATAATTAATTAATTATAGTATCTTAATAAACTACAGATAAATAAATGTTTACAATTACAGTTGTTCTTAGAAAATCAGCAGTGCAGCTAGTTAAAAAAAATTTGCTATTAGTAAAATTTGAACAACAGTTGAAGACTTAATTAGCATTGTTGCTACCAGAACAGCTTACTCAATATAGCATCAGGAATAAATTGTCCCGTATCAAGAACTCCCGAGCCATGGCCTACTTAATATACGGCCGTGTATGTCACCGAGAAGGCCAAATAAATAGAAGGCCAGTTTATAAATTTAATTCTAGGATAAACTATGCTTCTTATTGTTATTATTTGGGTTGCATATGGGGTAATCAACCATTGCGAGTTCAATGGAACCACTTTTGAGAATCTAAAATTTGTGGTTAAGCTGTTTAGGCGACATTTAATGATGACGGTAACAATTTATGGCAAAATGAAAAAAAATTCAAATATCATAAATTTCATTTTCTTCCTACTTTCTAATAATTTTATAACAGGAATACTAAATAGGGATATCTTTCATACTCCAAAGGCTATTAAATCACAAAATGGCGACATTTTAAAAAATTATAAAAATTATTAAACAACCACATGCTAAAATACAAGTAGCATCGATTTACAACTTACTAATTTCGTCCATAAAACGTATATAATTGCTGGTTTATTTATATTCATTCTCATTTTATATTCTGAAAATGTATACTAATTATATTAGCTAATTATCTTCATTTTCTCGTAGTTCTTTAGACTCGAATTGTATATTTTGTAAATTTGTGGTGTCATCATTAAATGGCGCCTAAACAGCTTAATCACAAATCTGAGATTCTCAAAAGTGGTTTCATTGGACTCGCAATGGTTGATTACCCCATATGCAACCCAAATAATAACAATAAGAAGCATAGTTAATCCTATAATGAAATTTATAAACTGGCCTTCTAATTTTTTGGCCTTCTCGGTGACATACACGGCCGTATATTAAGTAGACCATGTCCCAAGTGATCCTGCCACTGATCCATCCCCACAAACTATATTTTCATTTAATGATATCAAGTGTAATTTAAAACAAATTTACGCACAACTCTATAGTGACCTTCCCAGTTCCCTGCTTTCTGGGAGTATATGGTGTGGACACTTGTGCTAGGCTAGTACAGAACACTCGTGATATGATTTAGATGAGTCCGGACGAAGTAGCATGCTTATTGCATAGAATTTTATTATATATAGAATGCTATGCTTATTGATAAGGTAATTAACAGAAGTTATTAGTACGGCATGCCGGTATACAGTCTGGTTGAGAGCTAGCCCGCTGTCCTGACGAGGCCTATGGAAAGCCGAAACCCATCACCATAACATGTTATATGAGGGTACCGTACAATAGCAACACTGATAGTATACTGTAAAGCAGGGGTTTTTTTAAGGTTGAGACCTTGGTGTAACTCAACACAGCAGCGGCCGCGGCCAACCCAAATCGTGGTGTAACTCCAAAAAATCTTGGTGCAAAATTTACACCAAGATCGGCTTAAAAGAAACCCTGCTGTACAGTTTAGATAATTACTCATTAATTAACTATCAGAAACCCATTAAAAGCCACAATCAATTTTCGAAAAGAGAATTCTCCTCTAACAATTCTCACTTCGTTACTTTCGATCTGGAAACCCGGCAACCTTAATTGCAATATTCCCCAATTACATACGTACACCGCATCACCATTGATTCTCTCTGGACACTTAGCTTATATAATCTATCTATCTATCTATCAATATATTAAAAGAGGAATTATTGTGTGTTTGTTTGTTTGTTTGTTTGTTTGTTTGTTTGTTTGTTTGTTTGTTTGTTTGTGTGTGTGTTTGTCCAGAATTGATTGGAAAGACTACGAGTCCAGGAAAGCTGAAAATTTGTATATAGGGGTAATTTTGTACTGCGACAACGATCTATTGGTTTTTGAAGAGAAATATTCACATTTGAAGGTGACAAAATATGTTGGTCAATTAAATTCGAGGGTTTGTTAGTATGGATTAGCAGATTTCATCAATTAGTATAAAAAGCCTGTGCATAATAGAAATATTTTCTGAGGCTCCAATTTGATTGATTGAAAATAAATTCATTTAACCAATCAATCATTTGTCTATTCTATTGCCTGTTTTTCTTTTAGTATTATTTTGATTCGAGCTTTCTTATCGTGCAACTGAAATTTATTGAGCTATTAAAACTCACGAGCCCTTCGGTCTCGGTCGCTTTGCGACGGATCACTCTCTCACAAAAGTCGCTTCGCGACTTTTGTTCGTTCGTGTTAGGCACTACGCGATACAATTAACGGTCGATTCGCGGCCTTTCCCTCCCCAAAAGCAATCACTTTAATAATGTATTTTTGTAGCTCAATAAATTTCAGTTGCACGATAAGAAAGCTCGAATCGAAATAAAACTAAAAGAAAAACAGGCAATAGAATAGACAAATGATTGATTGGTTAAATGAATTTATTTTCAATCAATCAAATTGCAGCCTCATAAAATATTTCTATTATACACAATCTATTTATACAAATTGAAGAAATCTGCTAAGTGCTAATCCATACTATAAACCCTCGAATTTAATTGGCTAACAAATTTTGTCACCTTCAAATGTGAATATTTCTCTTCAAAAACCAATAGATCGTTGTCGCAGTATAAAATTACCCCTGTATACAAATTTTCAGCTTTCTGGGACTCGTAGTCTTTCCAATTAATTCTGGACAAACACACAAACACACAAACAAACAAACAAACAAACAAACAAACACACAACAATTCCTCTTTTTATATATAGATAGATTATTAATGTCATCATAGGCGTAGAGTTATTAATTATTTTACCAAAAGCTGACGGGGCGTGATTCTGTGTTTGAAATAATTTTTCTTTCATATACAATGGCCAAAATTTTGAATAGCGGGAGTTAAAATATATTCATCTATTATATAAACCAATCAATCATTTGTCTATTATTTCTACGAGCCCTTCGGTCTCGGTCGCTTCGCGACGGATCACTCTCTCACAAAAGTCGCTTCGCGACTTTTGTTCGTTCGTGTTAGGCACTACGCGATACAATTAACGGCCGCTTCGCGGCCTTTCCCTTCCCAAAAAGCTATAATATTACTAATGAGTTCACCTGTGGCTAGTGAATTTCACACTGTGACTTAATAACGCGTGCCTAAAATTCATTTTGGGTTGTGATTACTGTAATTTGTTTGGGGAATTATGTTGAGTAAGTTATTCTCATTGCTCAATAGTTATTAATTATTAGTTAATTAATAGCTCAATAGTTCTTAAGGGTAGCTCGTTCAGCTATATTAAAGGTTAGCTTGTTAGCTCAATTAAATTGAGACCTGTGGTTGGTAAATTATACGCAATTAATTATTTCAGTAAATTGTATTGCAAAGTAATTTACTAACTCTGGGTGTAATCTCTCCATAATAATGGTTTAAAGAGTGTTATACGCTACCCAGGCATTAGAGTATTGTTAACAACCCTTATACATAAGCTATTAGTATAGTACTAGGTGAACTCTTTAGGAGTTCTACATAGACAATCTTAATACGAATTCTATTAGTGTATTACCTATTCTTCAACTTAGTGGTTATCTGCTTCGGCACCCTACGCACAACATAATTCGTATTAGATTTATCTCTGTAATATGGCTACTCCTCTGACTGTGACTATACCCTCACTTCAGACAGGTCAACGTATCGAGGACTGGGAGCCTCTATATAGAGCAGCTGTCGGAGCAATGGACCCAGCATCTGCAGTTAAGCTCTTGCCCGCACACGTCAACCGGCGGGAATACGAGAGAGTGATAGTGCTCGAGGCTATCAAAGAAGAATCCTTGGATAGCGCTTTTACATTACTCCGCGAGAACCTCGACCCTCCAGTCGACATATATGAGTCTACCCGTAAATATTACGAAATGATATGGGCTTGTGGTGACTACGTAGATGACTATTTTGGCCGCATGATTAGAGAAGCGAAAAGAGCAGGGCTTAACAACAGGCACGCGTGTGTAAACATGGTTACGCAGCTCCCGCTGGAGATAAGGTCGGCATGTAAGAAATGGATCAGCGAACTGGCGGAGGGTATATCCGATAAAGATACCAGGACTTTTATCGTGAAGGTACGTTCCTTACTAATTGAAAAGGGGATCCCACTGGACACAGGCTGGAGACAACCTAGTAATGTGAAGGTAACAAGTATTCAGGATCAAGAATACGACGAGGTGATTTCAAACGGAGAGGAAGAAGAGTTTATTCCCAAGGTTCAAACCACAAGGGTTGGCAACCGTAGGCAGAAAGCTCAGGCTATTACTAGAAATTCCAATGAGTGCTATACTTGCGGGCGAAGAGGGCACGGATGGCGACAGTGCTTGGAAAGGACATGTAACCGGTGTGGACGTAAGGGGCACGATATAAGCCAGTGCTCCAGAACCTCAAATGTTGAGAGATCGGAGTACCCAAGGTATCCAAAGAGGGGGTATCGAGGGAAAGTGATGATAGTAGAAGACTCTATCCACGGACAATCTGCTTGTAACCACAAGAGCAACGGCCTGGACGAGGAGGAGTCGGTCAGTCTGAAAGTTGGTATAGCAGGCAGACAAGTTACCGCTCTGTTAGATACCGGAGCGAAACCATCCGTCATTGATTTGAAGACACTTTCAGGATTAGGGTTACGGAAGTACTTAAACCCAGCGAAGAGCAAGGTGTTCGGGCTCTGCCATAGCCCTGTAAAGGTACTGGGGAGAATCGATGTAGAAGTGAAAATTGGGCAAGAACATGCAGTCGTCCGTTTTTATGTTTTAGATAGTGAGGAGCCCACATTACTGTTGGGTAGGGAATTTATGTCCTGCTTCGATCGAGTCACGTTCGACTTTAGAAACAGGAAGATCGGTCTCGGAAGCGTCTGGATACCAATCGAATCCACCCTGAAAGGAGGGACACCCCTCTTCCGAGCACGTACAGCAATATGTGAAGCCACGCTCGCGCCCGTGGGAGTAGGGACCGATGATTTCAATGTTAACGTGGACTTGGACCAGGCAGAATATGAAGAACTGAGGGTTCTTCTGAACGAGTATGCTGATCTGTTCGCTAATGACCCCAAGAAGCCCGGGTGGACAACCAGCTGTCAACACGTCATAGATACAGGAGAGACTGCCCCTATTAAAGAGAGAGCGAGAAGGATGCCGCCAAGTTGGGAAATAGAGGTAGAACGACAACTGGATGAGATGGTGGCAAATGGTGTCTGCCGGCCGTCCCATTCACCTTGGGCTGCCAACGTCGTGCTTGTAAGGAAGAAGGACAACAGCATGCGCTTTGCTATCGATTATCGCCAGTTAAATAACGTTACTAAAAAGGACGCCTACAGTCTTCCCAATATTCAGACTATATTAGATAAGCTGGAAGGCAGTCGGTACTTCTCGTTTGTAGATGTTGCTTCCGCTTATTGGAGTGTTCCTGTAAAGAAGACGGACATAGAAAAGACAGCTTTTCATACTCCGAGGGGCCAGCATGAAATGGTGGTCATGCCGTTTGGGCTGTGCAACTCGCAGGCCACATTTCAAAGATTGATGGACAATATACTAGAGAAGGTGCCCAGAGCCGAGTCCTATGTCGACGATTGCTGTGTATTCTCACGGAATTTCAAAGAACATTTGGCAGATCTACGAGCGACCTTCATGAGAATCCGGGAAGGAAAGGTGAAGCTGAGAAGGGACAAGTGTCATTTTGGGTATGAGGGAGGAGAATTCCTCGGGCATTATATCTCGTCAGGAGGAAGACGTCCTACACAGGGCGCGACCGAGAAACTAATGCAATTTCCGACTCCCTGTTCCCTGAAGGAGCTACAGCGTTTTATCGGGAGCCTTAATTACTATAGAAGTTACATACCGAACCTCGCTCGGATCGCTGAACCCTTATACGCTCTAACAAAGAAGGCATCACGCTGGGAGTGGACAAAGGATTGTCAAGTTGCCTTTGACAGCTTACGCAGGAAATTGACTGAGGAACCGGTCTGTCTTGCTTTTCCGGACTGGAAAAGAGAAATGTATGTCGAAGCAGACGCAAGTAACGAAGGGGTTGCTGCGGTCTTGTCACAAAGAGACAAAGAGTCTGGTATATTGAAGCCAATCAGTTTCTTCTCCTCTGCTTTGTCCAAACAGCAAAAGAATTATAGCGCAGGACAGCTCGAAGCATGGGCGTTGGTGGCAGCCACCAGAAAGTGGGCTATTTATCTCAAGTCTGCTCCAAAGGTAGTTCTGCTCACAGACCATAACCCCCTTCAGTGGCTGCGTAAACAGAGAGATCCTCGACACACGTTCGCACGCTGGATAATGGAATTGGAAGAGATTCCATATTCGATAGAATACCGTCCAGGAACACAGAACCAGTTGCCAGACTACCTGAGTAGAAAACCTAATCTCGAGATCGATACAGGCGTTAACAGTGAAGAACAATTCGAAGAGAAGATCTACATCGTTGATAATCCCGATGAATGGATCACCGAAGTAAAAAGAAAGCAGGTGGCAGATATACCAATACAAGAAGCCGTTAGCCAGCTGTCTCAATCAGGCAAAGTTTCGAGGGGACCATTCAGGCGGGTTTCAAAACACCTGAATGTGAAGGAGGATCTATTATATTTTGATTCGCGAATCGTAGTACCTAGATGTCTCCAGATGGAGACACTCCAGACAGTGCACGCTCAAATGCATTTCGGCCAGGCGAGAACTCTACAACTTCTTCGAAGAAGTTTCTTCTGGATCGGACTGGCACGAGACGCAAGAACACACTGCAGTGCTTGTATTACATGTCAAAGAGCTAAACCGTCGAGGAAGCCTAAGGAACCTCTGGAACTGTTCGAATGTGGGGCTACACAGCCCGGCGAAGCGGTCGGCATGGATGTCGGTACATTGCCTTGGGCAGATGGAGAGTACAGATATTTCCTACTCGTTGTAGACCTCTTCTCACACCTCGTCGAAACTATTCCTTTGAGGGACCAGACAGCCAGATCCATTGTGAATGCATTCCTCGGAGGGTGGGTATATCGGGGTCATGGAGTACCTATCATATTAGTTACAGATCAGGGAAAAAATGTCGACGGTGCGGCGATTCATGAGCTTTGTCAGGAGTTAGGCATACAAAAGCGTCACACTACCCCGTATCATCCTGAAGCAGACGGTATGGCTGAGCGACATATCGGATTTGTCAAGCAGGTAATACGATGTTTAATGCTCGAGCGCAATCTGGAGAAAGGATCGTGGCCATCCTTGTTACCAGAGGTTACATTTTACTGTAACAACCTAGACAATGCTGCAACCAAAATATCCCCACACTTGATGACGTTTGGACGGCAACCGCGGACGCCGCTTGATATGCTCATTGCCCACGCACCCACAGACGGAGATCAAACCGTGAACGAGTATGTAGACCGCCTGCTTAGGAAAAGAGAAGAGCTGAACGAGATCGCTAAAAAGAACCAGGGAAATCGCCAATTGGAGACTAAGGAGAGGTACGATGCGGGTAAGAGAACTTCTGGAGTTGCTGGCGGAGATTTGGTATTTGTCAAGAAGGAGCAACGGGGCGACTCTCTGGATGTCAAGTTTGAAGGACCCTTCAGGGTCCTGGACAGACGAGGCGTGATTGTTCAAATTGAAATTGGGTCAAGGAATAAGTGGATCCATTTGAACCGATGCAAAGCATACGTGCCCCAAGTCATTACGAGTCCAATCGAACCCGCAGACCAGGGGATCGAAGCGCTTGGTTCCGGGGAAGACAACGTAAAAGAAAGCCCATGCTTGGCCGAAACGGAGGTAGCTGAGCTTGAAGCGGATACGGATACACCTTTGGAAGACGATGGAGAGACAGGGGCTAACAGGCGTTATCCATCTCGCAATCGGAAACCTAAAGTTTACGAAGGGTTCGTACCATGGAAGGATGTACCTACGTGGCGTGTAGGCTACGATAGAACAGACCATTCATAGGAAGGGGGAATGATGTTATACGCTACCCAGGCATTAGAGTATTGTTAACAACCCTTATACATAAGCTATTAGTATAGTACTAGGTGAACTCTTTAGGAGTTCTACATAGACAATCTTAATACGAATTCTATTAGTGTATTACCTATTCTTCAACTTAGTGGTTATCTGCTTCGGCACCCTACGCACAACAGAGGAGTTGCAAAATATTTGATTTAATAGTAATAAACATTTATAGATCTCACCATAAACAATTCATTTTGCAGGAGCTGGGTTAGTGAATTATTTAATTTGTTTGATAGCAATAATTAACATAATAAATCTCATCGTTAGGCAGAACCAAAATCATAGATTACTTAACTTAATTCATTTCTAGTAGAAATCCTAGGTTCCATTGATAGTCTTATTATATAGAAGCCAATATAGGTGTAATAAATAAACAATGCATTAGGGACTCTAATATTATACTTATGTCATTGACGTAAGCTAAATACATCACGAATAGAAATAAACTGATGGAAGCCAAACTGGATTAATCAAGTATGCAATTTCGGAAATATTGTAGGTGAAGATTAAATCATAAACCTCAATATATGCAATGATGCAGCAATTGGAGGTTACATTTTTGTTATTGCCTGGCTCAGATTAAATGCGAAAATTATAAAAAATTCTAGAGACATGCAATACATTCTGTTTTATAATGTGACAAAATTATTTATCGATTGAACCAAAAGTGTAAGAGCTGAATCCAAATTAGTTCCCACGTGACGTCACATTCCCATAAATCGGAACACGTGTGTCTCATTGTATGTAGTGTTATCATCTAAAATTGTGGGCGAATCGAATAAAAACTGAAAGAGTTATTCCCAAATATGTGCCTTTATGACGTCATAATCCCATTATTTCGCTTAGAAAACCAATAGATCGTTGTCGCAGTACAAAATTACCCCTGTATAAAAATTTTCAGCTTTCTGGGACTCGTAGTCTTTTCAATTAATTCTGGACAAACACACAAACACACACACACACAACAATTCCGCTTTTAATATACAGATGTATGTTTTCTTTTAGTATTATTTGGATTCGAGCTATCCTTATCGTGCAACTAATATTTATTGAGCTACTAATGGAGGATTTTAATTTCCCAAACAAATTACATTGTGTAGCATTCTTATTAATCACGTCATTAAATTAACCCATTTATTATGCATAAGTCAAAACATGGGGTTTATTAATGTATAACAAGATTTTAATCAAGGTAATATTATAAACTTCTTCTCAACCGGAGTCTAGTAGTCAGGTTACACGTACGCAAAGTTTTCTAGAATGCGAAAATTATTTATGTAATAAACTAGCAACTAATAATTATATTGATTATTACATTATTTATATGTGTATATTGGGGTGCAAACCAGTGCTCGACAAAATGAAATTTTGATGGTGGCTAATTAAGCCACCACCTCACTTTTCTGGTGGCTAAAGAATAAACAACGGCCTGTTTAACAAACCACTGATGACTTAACAAAGCTATGATGCCGTAAACCAACACTAATGTTAATCACAAATGATGCAACGAAACATATGTAGTTAAATTACTCTAAGTGCATAATTTCAAATCAATCCGAATATTTTCTACTGTGATACAGCCACATTTCCATTTGTGCCACTTATGCCACAATTGGCACGTGGCAGAAACACTTATGCCACTTCGTGAATATTTTCTAAATTTAATTGAAATCACAATATTTTCATATGTATATCTATAATAAGTTGTTTATAGTCATTTCAGAGTAGTTTAGATAGCCGTTAATAAGTTACCGGGTGAATATTGTGTGTGCATTAAAATCCCTATTGTTCAAATACTTTTGGCTGGTCAGTGTATAATCTACATAAAGTCAAATAATCCACAATATATGGTAGATTAGTTAAGCCACCAAAGGCAAAATTTGGTGGCTTAAATAAGATTTTTGGTGGCTAGCGCCACCAAACCACCAAATTTGACGAGCACTGGTGCAAACGCTAATCCAGATTATACAAAAGGGTACTGTAGTTTTGAAAACACTCATCTAGATTCTAGGACATAGTTATTCTACAAACAAAAAGTTAGATAAAAAATGGGTTATCAATTAAGTAGGTCCTCCATCGATGAATATGATATATAACTTCCAATAAAGTCTTTACCCAGCTGGGAGCAGATTAGTTTATCAATTTGTTCAGATTGCTCTTGAGTGAGACAAGTTTTCCAATTGCCAACTTTTCCCTTGGGAAATAAATACTTGCCCTCTTTCATCATATCTTGCTCATTAATCAGAGGATTCTCACGCATTGCTTCATAATTTGTTTCTTTCAAAATCAATTTATAGAGTTCTTCTGTCAATTCACACTCAAGAAATTTCGCAATTTCTTCTAGTTTGTTTTTGAATTCAGCATGTAATTCTTCGTAAGAGATTATGTATAAATTGGGGTTTTCTTTATGCTCGATATAATGTTTGATATGACTAGAATAGTTGAAGCAATTTTTTTCTATGAAAAACAGAAAGAATTCATCAAAAGATCCTTGAAATGATCCACTTTTATTATTCGAAAAATGATTGTACATTGAAAGAAGCACATCTTTTGGGTTTCTATAAATGTACAAGAACTTTGTATTCGAGTTATTTTGAGGCAGATATGAAAATGGGAAATGTGTAAAGAAAAACCTTGGGTCAGGTAACAAATCAATCTGGGAATGTGTCACTTGAAATCTATTAGTAGTTGCTCCTTCCATTATGCCTCCTTCAAAGAATGTTGCATGCTGTGACAAATACACTTTCGATAATTTTTCTCCCATTTTAAGTAAGTAGACAATATGTGCTAGCCAGTGTGTACCGGATTTAGGGTAAGATGCAATGAAGATATCTGTATCTCGCGGTGTAAATGAGTTGGATGCTTGTTCTAGCCATTCTTCTGTCAAAAAATTTGGAAATAAATATCCTTTAATAAGAAGTAATTTATTGGCTTTGGGTTCCATTTTTTCTGCCATTTATTCCAAATGAAGATTGTGGCTAAAGCTCCCAATCTCTCTTATATAGCAGTATTGTATCATAGAGCATATTATTGTAGACTTGTTAATCAAATAGTGTTATAGTGATACTAAATTTAGGTATTATTTATAACATTGTAATTGGAGCTGTTCATTGGAGCTGTTCACGATACTAAAACCATACCAAACCAAATGCTTATTTATTGTGGTGATATCTTATGGAAATATCAATATTGGAATCCCACTCTATGAAATGTCTATTAATAAAAATTTCATTCAGATTAGCATAGTCACTGTCATGTGGTTTTGGGATGGTATTATTGGTATGTGTTAACAATTACATAGCGCAAAGCTACACCGTGAATTGTGTGTGATAAAAATTTCAGCATGATCTAACGATGTACAGTGGATGCCGGTTATAATCACATCCTCGGGACTGCACTTGATGTGCTTATAACCGACATAAATTATATAGTGTATATGGCAACCGTTTTCCAACATAGCATGCATTATGTTCTTATATCCGATATGTTCTTTTAACCGGTGTGCTTATATACTAGTATATAGGGACGTTGCCAGGATTTTTCACCTAGGGGGGCACAGAAATTGCCAGAGGGGGCAAACATTATATTGGTGTTAAATCTAGCAGTTGACGGTACCAAAAACTATGCGATAAAGATTAAGCTTTATAGTTTAATGTCCTGCAAAGTATAAAAATGTTTTGGTTAGTGTAATTCGTTTCAATATAAGTGTAGATTTACACTTTAGGCGAGCGAGCGAAGCGAGCGAGAAAATTTTTCATGGTGTCTAAGGATCTTGTACAGGGGAAAATTGGAGCCACGTATAGGTAGGTATATGACTCAAATGGATTGGAAAATGCGAATTCATTAAATTGAATTCAATAGCATCAATGAATCAGAGAATAAAATAGTTCAATATATTTTACCAGGGGGGGGGGGCATTGCCCCGGGGCGAGGATTTCTACCAGGGGGACATTGCCCCCCTATGCCCCCCCCCCGTGGCGACGTCCCATAGCTCCAAAGTGACCCGCATTTGAGCATCGAAACCCGCTGACCCGCGAAGGTCCTCGAAAAACCCGCATTGGAAAAATAATTTTCTGGAGCACAATTCTCAAAAATCAGATCAGTATTAAGACTAAGCACGCTTAAAACACATAAATAGTTCCCTTTTTGTTCATTTTAGTTACTCTTATTCAGTAAATAGGTAGTAAAACTTGTCTTTTTCCTATAGAAACTAACATAAATATGTCAAAATGACTTTACCAATCTAATTTTAACTATATAAGAGTCCTAACTAATCTCCAAAACGAGTCCACAGGGGGGTGGGTGGGTGGAGGTATGCGTCCCTGCAAGTTATATCCGACATCTACTGTAATGGGAAGTAAGAGTGCGAATATCATGCTCGTTATTCATGGCTATTCGCGCTGCTAACTTCACATCCATGAAAGTACTCAGTTCTAGGGGTAGAAAGCTCGGCTCGGCTCAGGAGCTTTTAAGACTCGGGCCGACCCTGGCCTGCCCTTTCTATAGTCTCTATCACAGAATAGCCCCCTTTGCATATCGACAGTGAAATATTTTTTATAGGCTACACACCAAACTATACCGGTGTCGGAGTGCTGGTCCCCCGAGTGAAATCTCCTCCCTCGAACTCCTGACCCTAGGTTCAGAATAGCGTTTGTATAGGTTGTATAGGTTCTTCTAACTTCTAGGTATCAAGACAAATTCTACGTAAAATATTCATACTTTCAATGAGCCACTTTTGGTGGCTGCCAGCCTGCCACGTAAGCCACTTTAGTACTCATTAACTACGAGTCAGCTGGACAGCTGTGACAGCGAATAAGCAAATGCAAATAGAGAATGTCCCTTCTCAAATTTAGGAGCGGAAATTAGTGTTTACTCCTTTGTGTGAGATGGAGCACTCCAAATATTGAGGATCCCTTAAATTAATCTGTTGGAAAACAAAAAAATAAAAAAATCGCGGCCCCGCCGTCGTCAATTTTTATCTCAATAAAATATGTGATGTTAATCGTGTGGGGATTCTTTGCGGCCTTTTTCTCAAAATAATATAAATGCCGGTGTTTGGGGGCTAATGTCACGGAGTGTGACGAAATCAAGATAGGTTAAGAGCTCAAATTTTTTCTACAGGTTCTATACCACTAACATTTAGCTACGAGTGCTTGAATAAGCAAAAAACACCAAACTTCTACTAATAAGAGAGAAACAATCTCAAAATAAAATAAACAATCAAAAATCCTTACCTTTAGAAGCTCTCCCCTTCATATTCGTTGATGGAATTTCGAAATCAAATGTTATTGGATATTGGTTGGAAAGATTAGGCCTTTATCTATACAAGCTGCTCGCCCGCGCTACGCACGTTCTTACAACTTGCACTCAGGCCTGCGGCCCTCGCTTGTATTTAAAGCAGAAACCTTTTCAAATTAATGCCGGTTGTATTTTTAAATACATACTCCAATAGACTTAATGCAAATTGCGTAATGTATGTGCATGATTGAGCTCAAACTGATTCTAGGAGCCTATAAAAATGTCGGTTGTGTGACGAAAAATTAACAAAATTATATACCCCTGGCCCTCCCTAACGCTTTTTGCCATTTTGTAATAAAAAGGACGGGCTGTAATACTTACCCCTTGGCATTACTTAAAATTCAAAGGCCCTATACACAGGTTCAATATATTACGGGGAATCATATGGGTGATATTTAGGTGACCGCTAATGACACACATAACAGTAATGCTATTGTTTGAAAGTAGGACTGTGCCCCCCTAAGCTGTCTATTTATATCCGTGAGCCCTAGCCATAGGTATACAGTGGAGCCTCCCATAACGGACACTCCAAATAGCGGACAACCTCTAAATAACGGACAACCCTCGTGGCACGGATTTATTTATTTAGCATATGTCTAATAGAAAAGCAACCTCTAAATAGCGGACAACCTCTAAATAACGGACAACGGTTCCGGTCCCAAGGTGTCCCTTGTTCAGAGGTTCTACTGTATACGTATAAGGACAGAACAAATAAATTTGGAAATACTAATCAGCGCCTGTATTGTTGAATATTTATGCTAATTAGACTTACAATTTTCTAGATTTTAACGCATGTCCGTGTATAATAATGAACCGACTCCAAATAGAAATTCATTAAATATCACTAAGGAACTGTACAACTCTGTGGACCGCTGACTTTGGGCTGTGGAGAAGTTATTGTATTGATTGGTAATTATTGGATATCAAATAGACAACAATATAATGTTAGAATGACTGATTGGATAAATGAATTTACTCTCGACCAATTAAATCACAGTCTCAGTTGGCATTCTATAATGCACACTTAACAATTGATAGGTACACTAAAATCCTTTTATACGAATTGAATGCTAGCTGCTAATCCATACTGGAAAACCCTCGAATTTAATAGGCTAAAGTTTTGTCACCTTTAGGGAAGGGAAGATGTGAATATTTTTCTTAGAAATTAGAACTTGTTTCTAGATACACTATTTCCCACCCCCCTGCCAAATTTCAAGTCTGTAGCTCTTACCAGTTCCTCAATCAATTCTGAACAAACAAAAAAACCAAAAAATCATTGTGATTTAATATATAAGATATAAAAAGAGGAATTGTTGTGTGTGTGTTTGTTTGTGTGTTTGTTTGTTTGTTTGTTTGTCCAGAATTAATTGGAAAGACTACGAGTCCCAGAAAGCTGAAAATTTGTATACAGGGGTAATTTTATACTGCGACAACGATCTATTGGTTTTTGAAGAGAAATATTCACATTTGAAGGTGACAAAATATGTTAGCCAATTAAATTCGAGGGTTTGTTAGTATGGATTAGCAGATTTCATCAATTAGTATAAATAGATTGTGCATAATAGAAATATTTTCTGAGGCTCCAATTTGATTGATTGAAAATAAATTCATTTAACCAATCAATCATTTGTCTATTCTATTGCCTGTTTTTCTTTTAGTATCATTTGATTCGAGCTTTCTTATCGTGCAACTGAAATTTATTGAGCTATTAAAGCTCATTATTAATGTGATTGCTTTTGGGGAGGGAAAGGCCGCGAAGCGGCCGTTAATTGTATCGCGTAGTGCCTAACACGAACGAACAAAAGTCGCTTTGCGACTTTTGTGAGAGAGTGATCCGTCGCGAAGCGACCGAGACCGAAGGGCTCGTATAGTTAAATTGAGCTAGAGAACATTCTAGAACAATTCAGAAACTATATACAAGCTTGACACTATCTATGTTATATTGAATAGACGCACATAACTGTATATTAAAAGAATCCATACCTAGACAAAACAATTCAAAATGTACTTGAATGAATAAATTCTTCGCTATTTTTATCCAGGTAAAGTTCTGAGGTTACTTAGAAGTATTCAGAGAATCTATAGACATGTTCTATAGTGATTTATCAGTTTGCTATAAGGGCACCGTTAAAGCATGGCCGGCGGAAGCGGTCTGGCCGGTCAGGCCATGGCATGACCAATTTAATCAAGGGATTAGACCAATACCCTGACCACTCTTACATCACTAGTTAGGCCGGTCAATCCCTGACCTGACCACTTTATAACTGTTTCCGCTGGCCCTGTATGTTCTATTTACATGGTTGGCACTTCGGGCCTCCCAGATGTTATGAGAACAGCACCTGACCTTCAGGAGTGCATGGCCTTGAGAGGGTCATGTAGGTGGCAGACGGAGACTACGATAAGGTCCTGGCAGTACGCCTGGTAGGCCCTGTCTAGGAAGGACACATGGGTAGTACGCTAGAGGTAACTGAGGTCTATAGGGTAGTACGCATGGTGGTCGAGGGGTAACTTACCCTCCTGATGAGTCCATTGATGGGACGAAACCACCAACATGATATCTCCATGACTTGGGTCAGCGATAGCAACTAATCTACAATACTAGTGCATTGGTCTAATCTCATGATACAGTCAATGAACTAGGGCCGTAGTTCGACCTGTCACACCAAATTGGTCCGAGTCAAAACAAGTCCGGCCGGACCACTAGGCTGCCAAAAGTGGTCCGGGACCAATTTTGGGCGGCCAAAACTAGTCTGGCCGGGTGACTTTACTCACCAAATTTGGTCCCTTTCTGGACCAGTTTTGGCTGCCAAAAAGAGGTGAGACTGGTGAGGGTAGACCCATCAGTCCCACCTCCATACAGGTGTAGTTACTGGTGTACTATTAACCGGAGTTATTCAATTCCGGCTAAAGTCCGGGTAGCTCCTTTGGGCCTCCCGGACATTTCTGTGTGCCCTGGTGGTTTTCGACGCCTATGTACATGGCCTAACCTGTTTATTTATTAAACTATGTAGCAATTTATATAATTATGGCAGGGGCTTCTTGCCAGTTGAATTTCCTGACACAGATTCAGAATGCTAGGTCGGAACTCAAGACAAATTTTGGGAGATTACTTCGAAACATTAATGACTTACAAACCAAACTAGTTGGAGAGATCCAGTTCCTAGAGGATGAGTACCATAGACAGACGGAGAGTGAGGAGCAAATGAGCCGTTTGACGGAACAGCTGTGCAACTGTGGAGATGGGAAACAAATCGAGAACCGCTTGGCCTCCATAGTCAATCAGATTGAGGAACTGTTTTCCGAGAGGAGCTCCAAGCTATTGGTGCTGGAGTGGGACTTTGCCACGGAGCAGATACTGCTCAATAGATTCTGTAAGATTTCTGTAAAGAAACAGCTGCCGAGCCCACCACAAGGCAAAGAAGAGAACAGTCTCATTGATTCTATGTACAAGCTTAATGTTGCTGAGAAGAGTACATGGCTAGTACCGGAAGATGTGATAGCATACTCTAATTCCAGCAGCGAGTCAGAAGCAAATACTCTCAGTCTGGAACAGAAGTACAAGGAGACACGTAGCCCTTCCTACGCATGTTGTTCCAAAGGGAGTGGAAATTACGAACTCGACGACCCACGAGGAGTAAGTATAGACGACAGCAGTGATGAGATATATGTGGCCGATTGCAATAACGGTCGCATCATTGTATTTGATATTGACGGGTCTTATATCCGCGAGTTTACCCATAATAGAATGGTGAATCCCGTTGGGATATATGTTTCAGGAATTTTCGATCGCGTGTTCATAACTCTTAGTGGGAGAGAGGCAGTTCACTGTTACAAACTGGATGGCACATTCATAAAAGAAATTATGTGCTATGGTAGAAGTGGGATAACATTTGACAACCCTGCTGGTATTACCATGGACAGTAGTGAGCGAGTATATGTGTGTGACCGGGGTAATAACCGCGTGCCAGTGTTCACGAGGTTTCTCGTGTTTATAACGGTGCTCACTAGCCAGTTGTCTGACCCTAGAGACGTTAGAGTGGTTGGAAGCGAGGTGGTCATACTGCACGGGGGGGAGTATCGTGTTAGCTTCTACACCAGAGGTGGAGTGTTCATTAGAAATGTTGTTAAGAAGGGACACAACAAACAGAAAGTTGGCCATCCTAGGTCTTTCTGTATTGATTCAGATAATAATATTTTAATATCGGACACTGACAATGACTGCATAAAGGTCTACAGAACTACAGGGTTCCACATCTGCAATATAGGCAGTAGGGGAGACTGCGAAGGAGAGTTTAAGGGGCCGGCGGGCATGGCACTCGTTGATAATGGCTCATTAGTTACGGTATGCGATAGAGACGATGATCAGCTGCAGATATTCAGTTTATAGCTATGCACTATTAAATATATAGCCAGAATGGTAAATTTGATTGTTTGACTCTCAGTTCTTAACAATGTTAATTAATAGATAATATGTTCTAAGCTTATGCTATTGTAAATTATTACATATTTAGAAAAAAGCGAACTTAATTTGGCTTTATCTAGTAGAACTCGGATTAGAAATAACCCTGAGAATCGAGTACAGTTTTAAGGTGTACAACTTTCAAAATCATCGGCAGGGTTGTTTGATTTACATCAAAATTGAAATTAATTCCATAATGTTTCAATAAAAATACTTTTAAGTTATTCTCTTTAATTAACATGTCAAAAACTTGTATTACAATTTGGGAATAAGCTATTTCCAAAGTATTTGTCGGTTTTATAGGAATCATTCGACGTGTACAGAACAAGGCACTCAATCAACCAAACAACAAAGTATTTGCCTCCAAAAGAAGATGCTGTCGGCACAGCTGTAATTTTAGATTTTTTATTATTAGCTATTTTTAATACTGTACGTACTACACAGAGACATGACTCTACCAGATTCGACTTCGTTATCTGCTGATGATGATGTCATACAGTTCTATGCTAAGTCTACTCCATACTATGACTTCACACCCTACTCACAGCTCTCTGTGAAAATTGGACGTCATAATTGGCCTACTCTAAACCATTATTATCAGACAGAGAAACTAAATAATGAATCGTTAAGATATCTAATAAAGGGAGCTCCAACTGCTGCTATGGCTTCTCACATGACTGACTTTACTTATCGAGAGGTTAGTATACCAAAGTTTTACCCTATGGTCATGGACACTTGGTATATCCTTTTAGTAAGAAATTTAAAATATCCAGGCAGTGATACAAACTTCGCTCAAATTACGCTTTTATGACTTTTTCGAGAATTCTAACTACAGGTAAATTCCCGAAATGCGACACTTTTGGGAGCAGCGCTTGTGCTGGATATTCGGAGGTTGTCGTATTTCAGAGGTGCCGCTTTTAGAGGTTTACCTGTAATCGATCTTTGATTAATTAACAAATGAATTACAGTTAGCTTAGCTTTTCGTATTAAAAGGAGCCCATTCTGTATTTACTATCTCCCTAGAAAATCCCAGATTTTCAATTTCATGTTCCACATATACATCGTCCATAGAGGTTCTCAACATAAAGCTAAGCTTATTGATAGAATAAATATGACAAGAGATTATTATTATTAAGGTTGACAACCCCAATTCTATACTATGCGAATTTAGTTAACAAATATTAGTTTATTTCCACTTTTGTATTTAGTTTACAACCTCTCTGAGTCTAATACAAAAGAGGAGAGTTATGCAAACTGGCTTAGAAGCTAAGTTTAACCAGCATCCTTATCTGAAAGAGAAGCTAATTGCTACTGGAAACAAGAAACTACTGTTTGAACACCCAGCTGATCTGTTCTGGGGTACAGGAGGTTATGATAAGGACGGTTAGTATATTCAGTCTATCTTCCTACAGCATATTGTATAATGTCTACATCAGGTGTGTGCAACCTTTTTTAACACTGGGCCGCATTGTGCTTCTCAGACCTGTTCACGGGCCGCGATTCGGATAGTTTTGGAATCTTCAGATTTAGATTAGAAGAAAACATTGTTTAAGTTTTGAATAATTAGAATGATTAAGTGTTTTGACTATGAGAAATATTGTCACAAAATTCTAATAATACTCACAAGGTCACATATGTGTTCCTTAGTGTGAGAACTGTGATTGTTGAGGATTGTTTCGCGGGTCGCAGCACAGAGCGCTGCGGGTCGCAGGTTGCACACCGCTGGTCTACATCTATATTTAAAAATCTTGATTCTTGTGTGTTTGTTTCAGTGCTCGACAAATTAGGTGGTTTGGTGGCGTTAGCCACCAAAATCTTATTTAAGCCACCAAATTTTGCCTTTGGTGGCTTAACTAATCTACCATAAATTGTGAATTATTTGACTTTGTGTAGATTATATTTTTCGTTGCATCATTTGTTATTAACATTAGTGTTGTTTAACGGCATCAGAACTTTGATAAGTCATCAGTGGTTTGTTAAACCGACAGTTTTTTATTCTATAGCCACCAGAAAAGGTGAGGTGGTGGCTTAATTAGCCACCATCAAAATTTCATTTGGTCGAGCACTGGTTTGTTCAACTTTGTTTGTATTGTGTATGGTATGATTTCTAAAAGATTCGATGGGTGAGTTTATCAGTACATTGAATTCCCGTTAGAAAGAAGTACAAGGACCTTTCGTTTACTTTGATTTAATTAAGCGGAGTCTGTGCAATATATATTAGCGGGTATTTCGTTATATCCGACTTAGTTATAACGGCAGTTTACTTAAATTTGTGTTTGTGTGTTTGTTTGTCCGAATTGTATTAAAGTGATTAGGGAATAGAAACCGCATTTTATAATTGAGATAGAGACTAAGCTAAGTTTCAAATGTTATAATAGGTAAACAAGTATGCTGAACACGAATTTCCCATTTATAAATTTAGAATATGAAAAACAAGTAAAAAATATGGAAATCTTATAAAGGGATCTATATAACGTCCCTTTCTACAATTTTCCATGGCAGAAAGGTTGAGGAGTAAGGCCGCACAGCGGCCGTTAACTTGAGGTGCGTAGCACCGATCTGTCGCAAAGCGACCGAGACCGAAGGGCTCGTATACTATAAAAACTCTATTTTTTGTCTTTGTTTGTTTGTCCAGAATTAATTTGAAAGATCATACAGTATGTCCCAAGATGAAAATCTGTATCCAGGATAAAGTGCACTGGGATTATCCGAATTCGTTGAAACCAGTCGAACAAATTCGAAAATTTTGATGTGGATCTACTTTTAGAACAACATTGGGATTGGTGTGTTCGGGTTATCGAGGTTGCACTGTATTGGCTTTGAAAGGGAATTTTAGAGATTATGGCGTAATGACATGGGTATTTTGGGAATAAGTCCAGCTCCTCTAGGTTGCATGGAACAGGTTAACTCATTGTGAATGCCCATTACACACACATTCACAACAGATTGACTTCTTAAATGGTTATTGAGGAAATTAAAGCCTCGAAGCGGCCTTTGTGAGAGTAATTCATAGCGAAGGGACCGATATCGAAGGACTCGTTCTATAAATAATATATTTTATATAAAATTTATGATTAGTCTCTTACTAATGTGTATTTAGGTGACAATGTTCTTGGAGAATTACTAATGGAATTACGCTGTAAGCTCACAAATACGAATCCTTCTGAATTGAATTTAAATAATTCAAATTTCAATTCGGAAACATTTGAAAATGAAATTTTCTTATCTGATGAGGGGAGTGACAATCAACCACGATTAAGGCAACCCAATCAGTTTATTGCAGACTCAGCTGAAGATAACAAACAAGACTTTATTGACAGCGAAGGTAGTTTTATCAATACGAAATAATAGTAAGTAAAATAGTACGTATAACAAACGCACAAATAGTTAATTTCCTTCAACTTTATGAATTTACCTATTACGTATAAACAAAATGTATACTAATCAGGGCCGGCGGAAGCAGTTATAAAGTGGTCAGGTAATGGATTGACCGGCCTAACTAGTGACGTAAGAATTGCCAGGCTATCGACCTGACCGGCATGACCGCTTCCGCCGCCTCTGCATATTCACAATAAAATTTCTAATAAAGTAGTACGTAGAAGTGTGAATCGTCGTGAAGCGACCAAGACTGATAAGACATCAGTAAGTAGGTCTATACTTTATAAGTCTAGCTCTTTCAATCAATCATTGTTGCACTATTACATAGACATTTGATTATTTCTCTACAAATACCCTCTAGAACTGTTCCATACAGATTCGAATAGTAAATATGGTTAGGATAATTACAACCAGAACAACTCTAAATAAAATTTATTAAAAATAGGCCGTTATACAAGAAGTAATCTAAAGCTTTCGAAATATTCAATAAAATATATATTGAATATTTAAATATTCTTAATACTTGCGCGCTTCGCTTGCTAGGTCTATCCTTATTGACATGGGCGTAGCCATGATGGGGGGTGTGGGGCACTGCCCCCCCCCAAATTTTCTACAATAAAAATTGAATTCTATAATTAAATGAATAAATCAATTAGAAATTAGTAAATTTTATCTAAATATCAAAATAATTCCCCCCCCCCCAATATATATCCGGCACCCCCAAATAATGTTTGGCTACGCCCATGCATATTTGTAGAAAACTTTGAGGGGGGTTTGGGCGAGTGAAAAATTTTGGGGGCCAGGCCCCCCCATGACTACGCCCATGATAAATAAGCATTAAAAAGTCAAATCTAACAATGTGAAATTTTAATCAATTCGTGTATGTCATAATTCGGTAATGAGTAAGCATATTGTTAATCTGGTGTGATCAACTTGTCCGCATCATTAATGTCCATGTTCTATTTTATTTTCAGATTTTTATCTCTTAGAGGGTGCGAATTATGTGTGATTAAGTAAATTTCACGCTTCTTCTCAAAATGTGATAACGACGTGATAACTTGTCGAGGTGTGAGAAATTTCGAGTAGAAACCTAAACTTGTTGTCGGGTGCCAAAGTTATCCCTATAGCTAAAAATCAGATTTCCAAATCGTCTCTCTTTGTGTTTTGATAGTAAAGATAAAATTTAATAAAATTTCTGTAATATTAAAAGTGATTTCCATTTCCTCTAGACATCATCCAAAGAGAAGAATTATACAGAAAATTATTTATTTTGTTTGTTTTACTAGTTAGTTTACTGGTATTTATATTTTTTATAATTTAGATTAGGTCATAACCCAATTAGTTATTATTTAGTTTCTGAACTTTGATGAATTGTACTGTGTCAGTAATATTTAATAAAACTATTAATTGAGTATTATTCAATATTAATATTTCAGACAGGATCTAACTATGTGTCCTTGAAAGCTTATTTCTGTTTCTAAACAACATTATTTTCCGACGTTAATTTGCTAAATTATATTCCTAAGTTAATTTGTAAATTATTTTTTAAGAATAATTTCTGGGTGATCACAACAGAGAGTATATTTTATTTTGTATCAAAACAATTGCTTAAATTCGATTAATAACTGTATATTTACTAACGATAGCCTCCTGTGCTAGTTTCGACACAATTATATAATTAAACTTGAGTTTGTTATTTCTCCATCAAAATGAAATTATTTTTTATTAAAAGTTTCAGCTATGTTATTTCTGGTAACTATTTGAGTACGAACGGATCATGATTTTGTATAGAATTAGTAATTTATTGCGAAATATTTTATAAAGAATTTGCAGCAAAATCCCCCACCCCAATTTCTCAAATATTACTTTTCATTCATAAACTTGTAATCTTCATCACTCTTCGTCGTTGATCAAAACTCATCCGTTTTCAATTATATTTTTGCTAGTAGTATATATGTTCCTATTAGATAATATCGTTGATCTACTTATGCCACTCTAGACGGCAATAGAGAAGTTGATTTCGAAATAGAAATGTGTCGTGTCAGAGAGAGGATTAAAAGCACTTTTGTTAAATTATTTGAAAACTCGAGAAACTAAATTATTATGAGAGTGATAAAATTATAAATTCTTATAAATTTATAAGAGTAAATTGAAAAGGTAGAATTCCAGGGATTTCTCTGGACTAATTAGGTGGTATGAACACTCAACCAGGACTCGCAAGTCACAGAACAGGTACTTTTACTCCTATAATGAGCAATTGAGCATGTAATATGAACAGCCTCATCAACAGTAATGTAAATTTAACAGCGTATACTACAATTTCGAGATTTTAGCAAGGATACGCATTAATAAATTATTGCTATTTATACGACCTTAATTTTCAGAGGGAAAATTCCAAAAATACAATATACTCAACAATACTCAACTAATTTGTAAATATACTCAAGTTTTTCCAAATATACTCAAGTTTTATTGGATTATTCCAAATATACTCAAGTTTTATTGGATTATTCCAAATATACTCAAGTTTTATTGGAATATTCCAAATATGCTCAAGTTTTATTGGATTATTGAAACTAGTATGGAGATCCCAAACACAAATATTTATTAGTACAAGCTGCTCGTCTGCTCTACGCGCGTCCTTCCAACTTGTACTCGGGCCTGCGGCCCTCGCTTGTATTTCAAGCATGTTCCTTTTCAAATTAAATGTGTTCTTGATGAGTGGCCCCTAGCTGTCTATTTATATCCGTGGATCCTAGGCTAGCTATAGGTTTATATAAGGACAGAGTAAATAATTTGGTTATTTATGCTAATTTGAACAAATAATTTCTTAGATATTAAAGCTTGTCCGTGTATAATAATATACCAAGTAACAACTCCAAATATAAAATTAAATATGATATTATGATAATGTATATAAGTTATATAAGTTATATAAGTTACACTAAGAAACTACCAGTGGACCCCTAACTTTGTGCTGTGGATAAGTTATTGTATTGATTGATAATAATTTGATATCAAATAACACAATGGAATGTTAGAAATGTATGGCTAGACAGACAGAACACAAATAACTTATTAGATGCCTGAACTTCCTCTCGACCAATTACATTACTGTTTCAGTATTCTATAATGCACACTTAACAATTGACAGACACTAAAGCTGCTAATCCATACTGGAACAACCCTCGAATTTAATTGGCTAAAAGTTTTGACACCTTTTGTGATGGAAGATGTGAATATTTTTAGATTGAACTTGTTTGTACATACAGTATTCCCTAACCCCCCCCCCCTGCTCAATTTCAAGTCTGTAGCTTTTACCAGTTCCTCAATCAATTCTGAACAAACAAACAAACAGACAAACACAAAAACATTGTGATTTAATATATAAAATAGACCAAACCTATAGCCTTTCTAAACTTGAGTAGATCTGTGAATTTACTGAAAAGTTGAGTAGATTTGGAATTTATTGAAAGAACTTGAGCAGAATTGGAATTATTTTGAAAAACTTGAGTAGATTCGGAAATATTTAGTTTTAGATTTGAGTGTCAGTAAAAAGTTGAGTATATTTGGAATTTTTTTAAAAACATGAGTATTTTTGGAATTTTCCCAATTTTCAGACTTGCCGTGGAGATGAAAAATCGCATCCATATCCATATCCAGACCATTTTTTGTGGATATACATGGATAATATTGGATATTGATAGATTTATAACACCTAATATTAACAAAAATATCCAGAAGATTTAGGTTCTATAATTTATGTATATTTATCAACTGAATGTTGTACTATATAATCAAAGTCGTCAATATCGCTATCAGCCTCAAAACATCTCTTTCTAGGTCATTATTGATGGCTTCTGCTAGATTATTGGGTTCGATAACAATTCCTCGCTTTTTGATGAGTCAATCGCGACTAATTTCTTGGAATTTCATTGTCTCTTCTATTGGTAATTAATGAGCTAAATAGTATGGCTAGTAAGAAAAACCAAAAAGCCAAAAATAAAAATCAGGGCAAGTAAAATATTCAGGAGTGACGAAAAAAATTAAGGCTAGTAAATGGATGAAATAAATTAGGCGTGTAAAGGATTAAGTCACGTAAATAAAGGCTAGTAAACCAATTGGGGGTAGGACAACAAAAAAACTAAGGGTACTTATTTTTCACACTCATTTTTTAGAACCCTGGTTTTGAAATATTTTTCGAAGTTCAATTTTGAAATGGATATCCACAATATCCATGGATATTACAAAAACTCTATATCTATCCATGGAGGTCTCCATGGATATCCATATCCACGGCAAGCCTGTTAATTTTCATCAAATTGTAAAGAAATTTAATTTTTGGCAAAAGAAAATAACTAGGAGATAAATAAGTTTACTATAATCCCTAAATAAATCCTTCGAGATAGTGGATGTACATTGTAGGATTCAGTGTAGAAAGTGCAAGGTTTCCACGAATACAATCAAGTTTAAATGTCAAAATTGATATTACAATAGAACTATTGTCTCAAGTTCTTGGTCATCATCGCGGTTAATATAAATGCAATCAGAAAGTGCTTGTTTTATGAAAAAGTAGCTAATTGACTTATACTCAGAGTGTTGCGAGGAATAATGTTATTTGCCAGAGTGATTTTGACTTTAATTATCCCATACGGTGCTGCACAATTGAGTAATGGAGAAAAAGATGAAATTATCGATTTGCATAACAACTACAGACGTTGGGTACAACCTGAAGCCGCTAATATGGAAATAATGCAGTGGAGCAGTTGTTTGGAGCAGGTAGCATTTAATTATCTTAAGACATGTCCAGGCTTTAGGCACAATTCGGGTCGAACTGCAGATGCACAGGCTTTAGGTTGCGAGGCATCGAGCTATGTCGGTGAAAACTTGTACTGGTTCTCGAATTATATCGCCAACTTTTCAAACCCTGTAGAAGCTTGGTATCAGGAGTATACCAGTTATGATATCAGTTCGCAGTCTTGTTCTGGTGTGTGTGGGCATTTTACTCAGATTGTATGGGCAACTAGCTACTTAATCGGATGCTCGAAATATGACGCAAGTACGAATTGCGGCAATGGAGATTATGGTACATATTTTATATGTAACTACGCGCCAGGTGGAAATATAAATGGAATAATGCCTTATGTAACAGGGACACAGTGTTCTGAGTGTAAAGATGATTTTGTCTTTTGTGTACAAGGTTTGTGCTCGGTAACTTCTGAAGCAGAGAAGATCAGTTTATGTATCCATTTTGTGTATTTGATGATGTTGATGATGTTAGTATTCTAACAAGTGTTTGAGAATTCAGTTATTGATGGCTGTTATATTGATAATTGTAAATATGACTTGTATAAATGAGTGTGAAGTTGGCAGCGAATCCGAGCACAATTCTGTAGTCCATTAAATGGAAATAAAAACAAATATCAATTAGTCCTTCAATAGGAATAGAGCCTACTTGTGGTACATTGACCCATTAAACTTTCAAAACATTTCGGTAATGGGTCACCCCATGATGAGTTTGCAAAGGGGTCTCTTTTTAAGGAATTTTGGCTTGCAGTTCGATACTGAGCACAAATGTAAACGTTCTATATTATATCGAGAACCAAGCCACTTATATAGTTCTCCTTTGGAATAGTTTGAGACTATTAGCGGAATATTAGCTCTGGAAATTTTCATTCTTATCGGACATCTGCTTATGGCATGATGACATATCTGATTCCCACTTCCAAACATACATTTTGTTTATTAGTATTCTAATAAATACTACAGAAATGCTAATTCTAAAACTATACTGTATCCTATTATACTGTTGCTCCATTCGCTAATCTAAAGTCTCAGAGTGGGGTTTGGATTGTCCTTCATCTTTAGAATTGACTTTGATAACAGGTTGGAAATGGTTCATAAATAGTCTAATATATATTCTTTTTCCCGTCAATTTATGTTAATCACGTTTGTCTATGAATCAATAACCAATCACCATAAACAAATATATCAGTTTTTAACATTTGTGCAGCCAAAAATAGTTCCATATCTGTACCCCACGATCCCATTCGATCAATCATACTTATTTCTATGTATTGTTCAATAGAATGGCAATTGACTTCTAATCCCTGTGAAAATGATCGCTACCAGTGATTATATAAGAGAGTGAGCTAAAGAGGCAGTTCCATCAGGAGAAATTTTCTTCTCTTTAGAAGGCCTTAGAACTCGGATTTCCAAACTTTTGTCTTTTGATTCATTTTGGACAATTCTTGGTACGTGTATATAATATTCCATTAACATAAGATAATTTTAAAGTCTTACATTTTTATTTTTGCTAAATTTGATCTACCGGACAAAATTGACCATGATTATATAATGTAACATCTTGAGAATTATCATCTATAAAAATACTGTCATCGCTTGATATTTCTGCATTAACATCTAGTTTAAGAGACTTACTCATTCTATTTTTTGTTGATATATTGTTCTTATACATTTTTTAAATATTAGGCTTCTTCTTAATTAAGTTAATTAATTAAGTTATAAGTTATACGAGCCCTTCGGTCTCAGTCGCTTTGCGACAGATCGGTACTACGCACCTCAAGTTAACGATCGCTGTGCGGCCTTATTCTTCACCCTTTCCACCATGGAAAATGGTGGAAAGGGACGTTATGATATCCCTTTCCGTGTTTAACTTGTTTTTCATATTCTACATTTATTAAAGCGAAATTCGTGTTCAGAATACTTGTTTACCTAACACCCGTTGAAAGCTAACATCTAGGTCGATTTTGAATTTCCATTAATTTGTTTACCTACGTATTCTGTGTAAACAACAACAACAACAAATATTAAAATGATTTTCAATAAAGGGTTTAATTTCTGCCATAAATTAAACCCTTTATTGAAAATTTTCTTCTCCCATCATACGCAGAATTTTATGGTGAATCCAAATGTGTGATAAAATTTGGGGGTTTAGTAAAACGTTTTTTTAGTTATGGACCAGACAAATTTTGAAAGGTGTTAAAGATGTGTGCAAAATTTGTTAATCAAAGATCGTAACCCCAGGTGCAAATTAGACGGTCCCATCGCACCTACATGCCAAGTTTCAGCCCATCAACTATAAAACTCTGGCCAGGGCACCGTCTACGGAGAAAAAAAGAATAATAAAAATCCAAAATTGCAGCCTATGCCGACGCATGTTCCTTTGGTGGCACTATATTTTGAATTTTTGATGGTGGTTTATTGATAGTGCCTCCAAAGGAACATGCTGTCGGAACAGGCTGCAATTTTGGATTTTTTTCGCAATGTCATCATCACTATGAATGTGTTAAATTATTTCAGAAGGCAACGACCCTTAGAGTGGTGGAAGTTTCCATTTAGCTCACTTCATTTGAGAGATATTCAAGTTTCAGTAGAATATAATCTGTGATCACTCAGCATTTTTTGAATTTGCCGCCATAAAAAAGTTTGCCCAAATTTTCGAGACCGGCATGGGAGCTTAAATCGCGAGATATACCCTAAAGTATCAGAATCAGGCATAAAAGTTAACTTGCCAGAGGTTGGTCACGGAATCTTAGATTTTGCCCCCACTATGAAGAAAGTGGACGGTTTCCAAATGTGATTTTTGGCATACAGGGGTAAATTTTGGCACCCGCCAACAAGTTGAGGTTTCCACTCAAAATTTCTCACATCTCAACAAGTTATGACGTCACTGTCACATTTCGAGAACCCTGAAAAGTAACTTAATCGCACATAATTCGCGCCCTCTAAGAGATAAAAATCTGAAAATTTAATAGAACATGTAAATTAATGATGCGGACACGTTGGTCACGACAGATTACCAATATGCTTACTCATTATCGCGTGATGACGTAATTATTAAAATTTCACATTGTTAAATTTGACTATTTAGGGCCATTTACACATTGTAATCAATATTAGGAGTATATAAACCACACACCAACCGCGAAGCGGTTGGTGTGTGGTTGCAAGCGAAGCGATCTAGTAAGCGAAGCGCGCTAGTAACATATAACTTATATAATATCATATCATATATGTATATATACAGGTAAACCTCCCAAAGCGGCACCCATCGGGAGAATTTTTTTGTGCCGCTTCTCGGAGGTTGCCGCTACTCGGAGGTTGCTCATAAGGTAAAACTCCCAAAGCGGCACCCATCGGGAGAATGATTTTGTGCCGCTTCTCGGAGGTTGCAATGACTTTTTGCAGAAAAGTATTTAAACTCGTATCAAATTGCTACAACACATACAAACGTACATTTATTAACACTTATTGAAACATTCTCCATGGAAAACGATGCGTCTCATCAGTTTAACTCATTAAGTCCAGCCGTGGAGGACAAAAGCTAGCTGAAGGAGGATATATTTACGATAAGCAGAAGATTTATGGGGAAAAAACTCACTGGCAGTGCGAGAAAAAAGGAGAGTGTAAAGCTAGATTACACACTAAAGGAATGACTATCGTGAAGCGTAGTAATGAACACTTTCATGGACCAGATGTGCAATTAATTAGCTGTTTGGAAACAAAGGCAGGGTTAAAAAGGAAGGCACAAGAAACCCAAGATACCACCCATCATATTATCGGTCAAGGAGTAATTGTACTTACCGAAGGTGCAGCAGCTAAGTTACCTAAGTTAGAGAGTCTCAAACGAACAATACGCCATCAGCGACAATCAACGACCAATTTTCGTCCCCAACCTGCGACCCTCGAAGATCTTCAAATCCCTGATGAGTACCAGCGAACAAACAAAGGAGATTTATTTCTTCTGTTTGACTCTGGCCCAGAAATGCAACGTATTCTAATTTTCGGTACTCATAGGAACACTGAAATGTTAGTGGCTTCTCAATTTGGTTAGCGGACGGAACATTTAAAACAGCTCAACCACTCGTTTTTCACAGGTTTATGCAAACCATTCTCTTCGTGGTGGACCAAATCCCTTGGAAGATGGACACTTGCTACCGAGTATATTTGTCTTCTCCCTAACAAAGTAATAAGACTGAAGCAAATTCAAGCAATCTATATGAGAATGTGGCTACATATCCGAATCCTTTGTCCGAATGCTCAACCCACTCACATGTTAATGCATTTTGAGAAGGCAGCCATCAACGGCTTCCAGCATTTCTGGCCAAACGCTAATGTGAAAGGCTGTTTTTTTTCACCTTACTCAAAATATTTGGCGAAAGATACAAGCAGAAGGGTTGCAACTTGCAAGGAGAGTATAATTATCACAAATGAAGACCTAGCTCTAAGAATTCGGTACTACCAGCAGTTGCCTTTGTCCCACCTTTGGACGTCAATGACTATTTCGATACTGTTGCCAATGCCAATGCCTGCAGCACAAGGACTACTAAATTAAATTAAATTAAATTTCAGGGTTGTATCAACTCATTTTGAGTTGGCAAAACAACTCATTTTTGTCTACCAACTCATTCAAATTTCCTTCACCAACTCATTCAACTCATTCATTTTGCTGTTACCAACTCATTCAACTCATTCAAGAAAATGAGTTGATTCTGCCAACTCATTTTTTATTAAACTAATTGTAACTAACGTATATCTTAAATCTTCAGTTTAATAATACATTTACAGCTGCGTCGGTCGGCTCTCAAAAGTGATCCGGCCAAATTTGGATCTCCCTACGCATTAATGTTACGACAAAGTGAAAGTTGTCTGGCCATGGTCGGAAGTAGGGTTGTATCAACTCATTTTTTGTCTACCAACTCATTCAACTCATTCATTTTTCTGTCACCAACTCATTCAACTCATTCATTTTGCTGTCACCAACTCATTCAACTCATTCATTTTGCTGTCACCAACTCATTCAACTCATTCATTTTTTGTCTACCAACTCATTCAACTCATTCATTTTTCTGTCACCAACTCATTCAACTCATTCATTATGCTGTCACCAACTCATTCAACTCATTCAAGAAAATGAGTTGATTCTGCCAACTCAAAATGAGTTGATACAACCCTGCCAGTGTCTTAGTCTCACTACTTTTATATTTTGAACGTACCTACATCGGGTGTAGACTACCCGGCGGTCTCTATCAAGAACCGATATTTCCAATTGAGATGTGGAACCACCACCACGAGGTGCCTCAAGGTATACCGAGAACTACTAATGCCGTGGAAGCATGGCATCACTCATACAATGCAACTATTGGATGTTGTCATCCAAACATATGCCGTTTTATAAATGCACTGAAACAGGAGCAAGGACTTGTTGAGGTCAGACAAGCAAAATTTATCGCTGGGGAAAAGCCTACCAAACTACGAAAGGATAAAGCCAATGAAGAAGGGCTTAAAGGTCTAATCTTGGATATTTTCATAGGTTACCTCTGGAATTTCTACGCGGGGTAGCCCATAGAATTGGACTGAATGATGCATGAGGAGTTCTTTGAGGTTCAACAAATTATATTATTACGACCATTGAAAAATCGTAAATTACTCTCTTTATATTTAATCAATGTTATCACTTTATAATTCAGCCAGATTTATTAAATCAAAAGTAATCATGATTTGTTAAAATACTCTTATGTCCACGTACCGAATTGTCCACCTACCGAATTGTCCGTATCCCTAATATCAGTGTTTATCTTGGTGCCTGGCCGGCACTTTTAGGTGCCAGCCAGGCATCGGTTGAAGTGCAAAGGTGCTTCAGTGAGGTTCCATTTAGATGCAGGGTTGGCACTTAATTTGGTGTCAGATCTCTGACAAGATTTTTTATATTTCTGGATTTCTGGATAAATCCCTGTTTGGGTACCGTACTGGTCCGTACATATTTTACTGCCTTCAAATAATGCCTCAGCAATGAATTATACCGATTATGTATTATGGCTGAAACTTTAGGTGCAATAAAATTTAACTTCTATAAATAAGTACCGGCCAAGAAAATCTTAGATAAGTTATCCCCTGTATAATATATGTTTTGTTTGGATTAATAATTTTGAACAATTATCAACAGAATTCTTCCCTCACCCATGACCTACTATAGTATATACGGCTACACATGCTACCTAATCATTGAAAAAATAAGAGTACAAAACTGGACTCTTATTTTTATATGATTCGATAGCATGTGTAGTCGTATATACTAGTGTTGTAACGTCAGAAAATTTCCTAAGAAATTTCCGGAAATTTCTGGAATTTTTCCGGAAATTTCCAAAAAATAGCTAAATTTCCGGAAATTTTACAAGGAAAAATTATTATATATACCTAGTTTTTTTAATTTTGATAAACCATATCTATAATGTAGAGTTGCTACTGTGCGCTTGTTATTCTCCCTCATGACAGTCTAACTTAAGTAGCACAAAAATTTTGGCAATTTCAAATAAAGTTCCTAAGCATAATTTGAAATATGTAATCTTTCCAGAAATTTCCGGAAATTTCCATAGAAAACAAAATTTTTGGAAATTTTACAACACTAGTATATATACTAGTAGACCATGCCTCACCCTAGGTTCATATAACGAATAATTTTTCAAACTAAAAGATAGAGAATATATTTTTCCCACATAATATGTTTTTTAGAACCGGTGTAAGCGAGTTGGGGACGCCCAGCGTTTTAGGGACCAAGTCCCTAAAGTCCAAGCGTTTTGGGTCCCCCGTCCCTATATCGCTAGTGTTTTAAAGCCCAGGGGCCCCAAAATGTTATCAATTTAGGGACCTGGTCCCTAATACGCTGGGGTCCCCAAAACGCGTTTACACCGGTATCACTGTAATAATTAACATTCCATTGTGTAATTTTATTAGTTTTGTTATTTGATGGCAGCAGTACAACACCCAGATCTACATAGAATGACTGAGTTAGATTATAACTTCCCTGTTTTGTTCGGTAAGACTACTCATGAGTACTTTGGATTCACTCCTTTCTCTCAGGTAAGTTATTACATAAAATTTGATTAATTATATGACTTCGTTATAAGCGGAATTCTGTTATATCCATTTCGTTGTAACTGAAGTTTCCCCTTGGAAGCGTTACGTAACGTTTGAACGGTCTTCTGTCTCTATCATGAGCCACTTGTAGCACAAGTGACACAAATTACGGTTGTTCAAATACTTTTGGCCGGATAAAGTATATAGTATTCTTATAGCTATATATATTTCAGGAATTAGTTGATTTAGATATCTATAGTTCCTATGTCCAATTACAGTCAGGTTCTTTTACTGTAAACAATGAAGAAACTAAAAAAAATTCATAATAGATAGACTTTGTAATAAGCGAACTCAACTTAATACAAACCCTATGTAATGTAAGTTGTTAAAATTGGGACCATATGGCTTGTTCATAATATAAAGTTTTTCATATTAAGCAGACGAAAAATTATTCACAGGAAGCAGACCTGACTGTACTTTGATTTGATTTAATTATCGATGCTTGAAATAATCAAATATTACTCTTACGGTACGGTAATTATTATTCGTCACAATTAATAATTCATAATTACAGTCTACTCCGCTTAATAAAGTCACCTCGTGACCAGGCCGCTTTGATCCGATTAAGCGGAGAAATCTATTAAGCCAAAATGCAATTCCGTCCTTTAAATCCTGTGAAATTTTGATCCGATTAAGCAGTGAAATCTATTAACCGGTGGCTCTATTAAGCGGAGTCGACTGTATTTGCCATTTTTCAATGAATTATCAGCTTAGAAATGAATGAATTTCGATGGTTTCCTGATGTTCGTTATAACAAGATCCCTATACTGTATAAACTTGCATCTTGATAACAAGAGGGATAAATTATTGGCGTTATCTCAGGGTATAGTGAATGCTTATTTCTAGAACTCTTTCAACTTAGAAGATTCCTACTGGCTTACACTAGAACACTATATGCAAGCTAAAAAGTTCTGTGGTCATCCAATTAAAATTGAAGAAATTAAAAAGATGAAAAAGCCTGAACAGATAGCACACTACACGAATGATCCTGAAAACTCTCGGGTAAATAGGAATTCAGTAGATTCTCATTAAAGGCAAATTATCGATTAGGGTCTTTAAATTTCCTAGCTTATACAAATGTATGCAAGTGACTTAATTTCCGGAAATACAGACAAATTTAGACTGTCCCCTGGTGTTCGTATTACGAGAATCTACTGTATTTATATATCGGCCAACACCTTTTCTAGGGTTACCGTACTTCCCCGTGGTGCTTATTGTTTTCTTGGGTCAAATTTTCTCAGAAATTTTTTCTAGAAAAATCCAGAAATTAATATTAGTTGGATTTAGTGGTTCTCAGCGACAGTAAACATACCGAAATGGTTTAAATAAATGTCGTAGCATTTGAGTTATTAACGAATGGTATTAATTTTCTCGTACAAATACGGTATTTTACATTCTTAATGTAAGGTCATTTTTCACATTAAAAATTGGCCTTTCTGAACGTCGATATATTGTAAGTCCTCTTTAAAATGTAGTAGGATTACCATTGGCTCTTCTACAGTTCATTAATGATGCGTGGAATAAGAACAAGATGACGTACATGTACAATAGTTTGTATTCGAAGTTCGCACAGAATGAGATTATTCACGAACAGTTGATGCAAACAGGAAACAGATACTTGATATACGCCACTGATGATGACAGGACCTGGGGAATAGGAATTGATAGATCTGGTAACTTAACTTTTCTCAGCGTTATTTGTGCTTATTTAAAAAGCCAAATATCCTGTTGAGTTGAAATCAGCGTTTGAAACATTAATTAATCTACGTTTTGCTCTCTATTTCTAGGCAAGAACTACCTTGGTCTCTTACTCTGTCTTCTCCGAAATTATTTCCTCTCTCACCCGAAGCCATTAGCCCCCACCCCACCCTCTGACTGTGTGTATCACTTTATGGAGCTACCTGACCACAGACTGCCGGACAGCATGAGGCCCACTGAGGAGATGCTTGCTATATCGGAGGTCTCTACGCTGCCAACGGCATCTGGTAGTTTGTTAGTTCGTAACAATTTGAATACGTACCATGGATAAACGTTATATTCAATTACCATACCAGGCTTGGACATGGACCGGGTCAAGATTTCATGACCCGGTGACCCATCTGACCCGGTTGACCCGGTAAGTAAGTATACAGTGACCAGCGATACCAAAGAAGTTTCAATTGAAGTACTATGTCTATGTTTCATAAATATTAAACGCCTTACAATATTAGATGAATCTTTCTAAGTTTTAAAATTCTACAAACCAATAAAATTACTGTGAAGAACCGGGTCAAATCAAAATTTAGTGACCCGGGTGACCCGGTCCAAGCCTGTACCATAATATTACAGTCAACTTCGATTAATCGAATTCTTCGTTATTCCGAACACACCTGTCTGGCCCCAATGTAATCTCAGCCTTAAATTATCCGAATGTAGATTATCCGAACATGTTTGACATGTCCCAACGAGTTCGGTTAATCGAAGTTGCACTGTATATACGTGTATACTGCATACTCATTATAATTTATTTCAATTACTTGTTTTAAATATTCAATACAGTTGACTTTTAAATATAATTACCTATGCAGTGACAGTAGTTAATCAAGACAAAAGTTTGATACCGACCATAGATATACGATGTACTCCCGATTTCCATATTTACAGCCGATTCAATGGAGACCCAATTAACCGAAATTTTATTATTATTTGTTGGTATAGTATACATTCAGGGTTTCATAGATAATTTTTTCTTCGGGGGGTAAGTTAGTGAATCCACGTTATAAAAAATAATCCCATCGCCAGCTGGGGGTCTGGGGGGCGCTGTAAGCTCCTGGAAGCCAGAAACAATAGAGTGCTAGTGCTAGTACAGAATAGAGTTGTAGAGTATTATTATTGTTATGTACTAAGTTTACACTAGGATAGATGAAACCCTGACATTAAAACCTGTTAATAACGGCCACCCAAGGGAGTGGCCAAAAAATTGCCGTTATGTACAGTTGACATATACACAGGTTGATTATAATATGGGAAGTAATGTGGGGACCTATTCTATATGACCGTTATAGACATATTTTTTGTACATTCATTTATTTATTTATTATGATTACCGTATTTCCCCGTTGGGCTTCTTTTTGCCTTGGGCCAAATTTTCCCTCAATTTTTTGGAAGATCCAGAAAATAATATTTAGGTGGATTATAATGATTCTCAGCGACAGTAAAATACCGAAATTGCCAAAATAAATTTCAGTACATTTCAGTTATCAAATGATGGGTATTAATATATCATACAAATTCCATTTATATTTATTCATGGAAATACGGAAAATTGTTGTCCGCAATTGTCGGTGTCAACTGTATGATTCATTTTTACGATTAATCGAGATATAAATCCGTTTTAAAACTCCATTATTGATTAATATTTAATTTATAAATCCGCAATGGATTATGGACTGGATTTGTATTAATTAAGATTCTAATCTATTCCCTTTGTTTATACTTTATAAGTATTATATTTTCCCAATCAGGAATAGTATATTTCGGTGAGATTAGCAAACAATTCTACGAACTGAGTAACGATGCTAACTACAGTATTAACTTGGATGGGAGAGTTTGGCTTACAGTTACACACTACTATCAGACGAATAAGTTCACAGGATACCCAGACCTACAGAATATAATATCTACTTTAGAGTCTCCGGGTCAAGCGAGAGAATTCGCACACAGCAAGAAGGAGGTTTGTACTAGTTAGTTGTCAGTTGTTTCTCGAGTCTAGTTGAATATAATACGAAATTATATCACATTGTTAGGTCATTTTAACAGCTGTTTAATATTTAGTTACTCTTGTTAATTCAAATTTATAATACAGCAAACATATTTAAACAATCCTCTGGTCTTCGTACTAATGAAGGTTTTCCAATAATTTAGAATTTTGTTGATAAAATTGTTCGGATTAGCAAGGAATCATATATTCTCGGAATTTCACTAGCGTACATTTGTGTACGCTAGAGGAATTAAACCTCGTACTTACTGTAATTATATTTATTCAGTACTCGGCAAGAGATTTCCAGTTGAAGAAGGACACTATAATGCTACGTGCTCTGACAGCTAAATTCACACAACACAAAAACATTCTGTCTATCCTATTGAGCACTCAGTCTAGGAGACTTGTATTTGACTGTAACTGGGACGCTTATTGGGGTATTGGACCTGATAACAAAGGTAACTTGATGAGATTAATATCTTTAGTATCACGTAGGATAATATTAATGCTCAACTATTGTTTGTTTGTTTGTTTGTTTGGTTTTTAAATTTTTATGTAAATATTATCTAATAATAATGCTGAGTACTTAGGACTTCTTTCTCACTTCACAGTATAATACACGTTGTAAGTAATCTGTTGACCTTTGTAGTTATTGAACAAACTTCCTCACTTGAGTTTGGGGGGTCGACTGCCCCCCTGATTGATGGCTGTGGAAACGACTTTATTTTTCAAACACTTATTTTACATCGACCTTTTAAATATGAAAATCCGGCTTCACAATGGTGAATTATTAATGTTAAAATCACCTTGCCAGTGCCTGAAAATTACATAAGAAAAATGTTGTCTGTACATAAATAATTCCTTCTTTTAAAGGTCTGAATCGTTTGGGGCTTCTCTTATCCAACATAAGAGCTAGCATGCAGCCCGGAGGAGCTCTGCACAAGCCAAGTCTGTCTGCCCCAAAAGTGGCCCCATTCAGGCCCGCGCAACAAGATGATATATTCTTCTTCAATGAGGGAAAGGAGTATTTTGAATTCACACCTTACTCACAACATCGGATATTCTTGGATGAAAGATTTTGGCCGACAGTTGGACATTATTTTCAAGCGCAGAAGTTTTTAGAAAATCGAGAAATATATTCACAGATAGAAGCGTGTAACAGTGCTTCTAGGGCGTGGGAGGTTGCTCATGATACCAAAAATGTTCTTGTAAGTTTAAGTGTTTTAAGAACATCATCGGGAGTAGATAAAATGTCTTATAATTATCCCAGCATCATATACAATAGAACATCGTTAGTATGTAGACTGTTAATGCGAAATTCCGGTTAATACGAACACTATTTCAGTCCCCTTCAAAGCCTTTTCAATACAAATGACACCGGTTAATACGAATTAAGGAAAGTCGAACCAGGGTTGTAAACTTGGGGTGTGATGCCATGGTGGCAAAGGTGTATGGCACCCTGGCATTTTAAAACCGACCCCACAAATTTAATTTAACAGATGGCGAGCTAAATAATCCATTTGGTGACGGTGATTTTTTAGTTTACGCCCAAAAGTCGAACACATATTGACGGTTCCCTGGTGTTCGTACTAACGGAGTTATACTCGATATCATTATATATGTTCTAGTATTAAATAATTGTGCGTTAATATGTACGAGCCCTTCGGTCTCGGTCGCTTTGCGACAGATCGGTGCTACGCACCTCAAGTTAACTTACTCCTCACACGTTATGATTTTGAATTTTCATTAATTTGTTTACCTATTTGTGTAAACAACAACAACAACAACAACAACAAATACTCATATTATAATTTTATAAATGCGAAATTCGTGTTCAGCACACTTGTTTACTTATAATACCCGTTGAAAGCTAACTTCTAGGTTGATTTTGAATTTTCATTAATTTGTTTACCTATTTTGTGTAAACAACAACAACAAATATTCATATTATAAATTTATAAATGCGAAATTCGTGTTCAGCATAATTGTTTACCTATAATACCCGTTGAGAGCAAACTTCTAGGTTAATTTTGAATTTTCATTAATTTGTTTACTTATTTGTGTCAACAACAACAATTATTCATATTATAAATTTATAAACGCGAAATTCGTGTTCAGCATACTTGTTTACCTATAATACCCGTTGAAAACTAACTTCTAGGTTGATTCTGAATTTTCATTAATTTGTTTACCTATTTTGTGTAAACAACAACAACAAATATTCATATTAGAAAACTTTAACCGCGAAAATCGTGTTCAGCATACTTGTTTACCTATAATACCCGTTGAAAGCTAACTTCTGGGTTGATTTTGAATTTTCATTAATTTGTTCACCTATTTTGCGTAAACAACAACAACAAATATTCATATTAGAAAATTATAACCGCGAAAATCGTGTTCAGCATACTTGTTTACCTATAATACTCGTTGAAAGCTAACTTCTAGGTTGATTTTGAATTTTCATTAATTTGTTTACCTATTTTGTGTAAACAACAACAACAAATATTCATATTACAAATTTATAAACGCGAAATTCGTGTTCAGCATACTTGTTTACTTATTATAACATTTGTTTGCCAATTATAACATTTGAAAGTTAGTTTATATATATTACTGCGGTTTCTATTCCCCCATCACTTTAATACAATCCGGACAAACAAACACACACACACACACACACACACACACAAACAACAATCGAGATTTAATAATATAGATTTATTTAATTTGATTTAATGAGAGTCATCAAAGCGAACGATATGCTTGTTCGTTACAATTCGAATATTCGTTAATTTCTTTTCAGACAGCCCTGTTATATATGTTATTATTATTTTTTTAGTTTATTCCTGCATCCTTTGAGAAAGTTCGAGATGACATAATGCACAAGGCTATTAATGCTAAAATAGAACAACACGAGTCTGTAATGAATATGCTTAAGGGCACAGGGAATAGAAGATTAATGTTTGCAGCCCAGGATACTCATTGGGGAGTTGGACATGATAATAACGGTAGAGTTTATATTGACAGGTCTCTAGAAAAACTGTTTAATTACAGATCATACAGTAGAATCTCGCAAGTACAAACACCAGGGGACAGTCAAAATGCTTTCGCCTTATCCTTTTTTCGTATTAACCAATATCATGCATTTGTATTGAAAAGACTTTGAAGGCAACTGAAAATAATCTTTTGTAATAACCGGAATTTCGTGTTACCGTGTTCGTACTAGCTGGCTTATACTGACTTATATTAACTTAACTCATGAATTGTATTACTGGACAATAGATATCTACAGTGGAACCTCTATAAGTGGGGGAGCTGGGACGGGGAAAATTTCAATTGCCCCCCATTCCCCGGTTATAAAATTCAATTGGAAAAACATTATATATGCTATATTATACAAAATATTCATATAACACACACATTAATGCACGTTCTAGTTCTTATTTGTATGTTATGACAATTTAGTTAACTGCTGATCTACACTAGGTGATTTCTTCTAAAAACATCAGAGTAGATCAATCGAAAATATTTTTTCTGTAGAACTTTTGAGTCGATTTATTGGAAATATTGTATTATTTTATAAGAATCATGTTAGGATTTGTCCATTCCCCCCATTTATGGAGGTTGTTTTGTATGCAGATAAAAACTCCTTGAAATTTATGGTCCCCCATTCCCCACTTCCCCGCTTATAGAGGTTCATTTGTATGGATATAAACGAATATGGTAAAAAATTCCCCACTTATGGAGGTTCCCCATTTATAGAGACCCCACTTATAGAGGTTGCACTGTATCATGATTTTCATTTGAACACCCATATTTCTGATTTGTCCCAATAATTGTGTTCCATCAAATATTTGTTAATTGAATTAAGCCCAGTTTTCTTTTTGTAAATTATATACTGTTAAAGGCTTGAAACTGTAGCTGGTAATAAACTATCGTTATGCGATGGTAATTCAGTCGCGACCAAAGAGTAGTAAGCTGTCGTACAACGGTACCACAACATGACACTTAAAATATGAAAGATATTAGCGAGTATTCTTTAGGTAACAACAAGATTGGGAAAATTCTAATGGAAATTCGTAGTAGATTCAGTAGGAAAGTGGCAAAAGCTACACACACCAAACCAGCAATTAGATCACCACACGCAATAACACCACCCTCAGCACATAAGCTAAATCCAGACATTAAAGAAGCAAACACAATATACTTCTTTCAAGAGACCGATCCCCTCTATCCATTAACAAGTTTCTCTAATTATTCTTTCGTGCTATTTGAATTGAAGTGGTCGACTTTGAATCATTATTTCCAGGCACAGAAGTTTAAGACACATCCAGATATTCAGGAGAGAATTAGACAAGCGATTAATCCTCTGCAAGCTTTATGCATCGCACATGATAAATACGAGGTAATACAGTTAAAACTAATTTTACGGACACCAATGGGATGTTAACTACAGTAGAACTCGGTTATAACTTAACCCTTGAGAAAGGAAGATAAGTATATATTATCCGAGTGTACGTAGTAACCAAGTTTGCCTTACATAAAAATACTTACTGCTTTATAACTTGGTTAAAACAAATTAGCACTTACTATGTCGAAACAGAGGCTGCGCCAGGGCGCGCGCTCAATCCCCCTCTTTTGTGGGAGTCCCCTCTCCCCTATGAAATATAATATAATCCTCATTTAGTACCGTCAAAGCCGGCCTTGTATGAGGTTGTATTCGATATTCCAATTGTGTTGTCCCTCGTATTAGAAATTCAAATTTCAAATTTCGAATGAATATTCAAAAAACTAAACCATAAATGGGTGCATAGTACAGTACACCCTCGCTAATCCGAACAGAGGTGTTCCGATTCAAAAATCTGTTCCGATTAGTGAATTCGTTCGGTAGTGAAGTAATGCATTTTATAAGGGCATCTATAAATGAGAATCTCGATAATTCGAACCAAACTTGTACAAACCTTGTTAATCCGCACTAAACATCTAGTGTACTCCTTAAAATACTTTCCTGAGACTTATTTTTTACCTATATTTACGATTTTCCCCACTTTTATTAGCGAGGGTGTACTGTAATTGGAATTCTATTGTTTTTATTTAGTAATCACTATTTGGCTCAGTTAAATAATTCATGCAAAAAAATGCAAATAATTATTCATTATTCAAATTATGAAACATTTAAGCATGCCTAAATGCCTTCACCGCCTACCGATCGAGAATTTCCTCCTCTGCAGTAGCTCCTTACGACAATATATTTGATAGAATCCTGAAACTTTATGACAAATTTCCAAATTCCAATATAAACATGGAAGACAGGATTGTTTACCAATTCGCCCAGTTATCAATCGTAGAATAGTTCTACAGTGATAGCTACGCATGACAATGATTTAATTAAAATCCCATCTTTTAAAATGACTACGCTACCTAAACATGAAGTTGTGTTACTGCTAGCCGTTAATTATTAAATATAAATTAAGTGTGCTTCCTTGAAATCCCATTCCGGAAGTACGTACTAACCGAGTTCTACTGTATAATATATTTAAGTTTTGGGTTCAGGGGCCATATTCACTAAACTACTTAAATTTAAACTCTAGCCAAAAACTGTTACACTTCATACTTTAAATTACTAAAACAATGTTATTACTATCTATAATAGACAAGTCTATACGAATTTTCGGGTTATTCACAAATTTTGACGGTTCACTGGTGTTCGTATTAATTAACGAGTTTATTGAGTTTGACGTTTAATTATAAAATAATTATAATCCAATAGTATATTATATCAAATTGGAAAGAAGAGAGATCGAATTTAATGCAAATTGGATTGGAAGTTCGCTTTGAACAGAATCCAGCTCTTAGAGATATGTTAATGAATACCGGTAAACTGAATCTAGTTCTTAACAATAGGAAGGACGAGTTCTGGGGCATAGGAGATGGAACAGGTAAGTCTATTTTAATGTATTCAATGTAATATTATAAATTAATGTATATACAGTAAACTCTGCTTAATATAGCCACCTATTAATTGGGTTCTCCGCTTGCAACTAACTACCTTCGTACCAAATGGATCCATTTAAGTGTAGTCAAATATAATAATGCAAAACCTTTAAGTTACTAGATATTATAGATTTTCCTGTATTTCCATTGATAAATGGAAATAATTTTTATTGAAGTATAACCATAGGTGCTAAGTTTGGGGTTTTGGGGGGGCCGTCCCCCCCCCCCATATTGCTGATTAGGGGGGCTGGGGGTCACTGGGAGCGACCTCCCGGGCCATTCGGTAGATTTAATTTTTATATGAAAGTGGTCCTTTTGATCGACCGAGGGATGATAGAGGTGAGAATCACGTTTGTTTACTCTATATATCCAGATTTAGTTTCTGAAGAAACAAATCTGGAAATATTTAGCAAACCTCCCAGTGCCCCCCCCCCCCCCCCCATCTTTGATTATATTTTCCAAAACTTGACGCCTATGAGTATAACTACAGTCAACTCCTGTTATAACGAAGTGCTCGGGACCGTAGTTTCATTTCGTTCTAACCGGAGTTTATTATAAACGGATTTCGTTATATCCGGAGTTCGTTAAAAGCAGAATTCGTTATAACCGGAGTTCGTTATAACTTATAACCGAAGTAAATTCAATAGCTTAGAGGTTATATGGGATTTAAATGACTTCGTTATAAGCGGAATTTCGTTATATCCATTTCGTTGTAACCGAAGTTTTATTAATGTAGTATGTAGTATGTACGTAGTAAGATAGAAGGATTTCCGGACCGTTGAATGACTTCGTTATAAGCAGGTACTTCGTTATATCCGACTAGGTTATAACGGGAGTTGACTGTATTTGTTTTAAAATGCAAATTTATTAAAAACTGAATGTTCTAAATAAATGAATATAATTAACACTTAAAAATTTGTTTTTTGTCGAATTCCTTTTTTTACCACAGTCAACTACGCTTAATAGAGCCACCAGTTAATAGATTTCTCCGCTTAATCGGGTCAAAGCAACCTGGTCCCGAGGTGACTCTATTAAGCGGAGTTGACTGTATCTCAATTGATGATACATATATCCATAACTCTTTATAGGTAAGAATCGTTATGGAAATATATTGACTATAATTCGTGACAAATACTCTGCATCTCACAAGCCATATGAACAGATACAAACTTTATTTCCACCGATTACACCTAATAATCCTCCCGAACACCATATATTTAACTCAGAAACACCTGCCAATTCACGACCTTTATCAACTTATTTTAACGCAGCAGAAATACAGGATAAACCTACACCCTTACCTCGACGTACTAAACCATATCCCTCAATATCTGTACATGATACAGAATGGACTTTAGAGCATTTAGAAAGACCTGCATCTTATAGTGTAGATAAACAAAATCATGTTATTATCGCGAAAAACGCGAATGATGAAATAATCGCTTCCATTTGTGATACAGCAATAAGATTCCCAATGAGTGTTTGTGATGATGAAGAATATTTATATATTCTATGCGCACCAACTTTAGTTAAAGTAAACAAGTTTTCAGGAAAGAAAGTCAATGAAATTTGTGTACACCCTGGAAAAGCGAAAGTTGGCATGTCAGCTGACAATCTTAGGGTTACAGATGAAATAGGTGAGAAAGAAGCGTTATATACAATGGATTTACATGAATGCTGAAGTTTGTCTTATTATTAAGGTTTTATTTTTAGTATTATAGATACTTTTTATTTGTAACTTTTTGAATAATATATACAATATGTGATTTATGCTTAGCGTTATATAAAATAAATTAATAATCCCTTACTACCGCTAATCCGAATAGTGATGTATACGACTGTTCGCGTTAATACTCTATTATATTTTAATAGTACTCTTTGGTGGCTTATTAATTGATTATGATAAATTAACAATTATTTGTACGTATACAGGTAAACCTCCCAAAGCGGCACCCATCGGGAGAATGATTTTGTGCCGCTTCTCGGAGGTTGCCGCTTTGGGAGGTTGCTCGTAAGGTAAAACTCCCAAAGCGGCACTCATCGGGAGAATGGTTTTGTGCCGCTTCTCGGAGGTTGCCGCTACTCGGAGGTGCCGCTTTGGGAGGTTTACCTGTAATTAGTTAATTGTTTCGGCAATATTATCCACAGTTAATTTAATACGTCTAAACATATTGCTTTATTGTATTTAATAAATTTAATCCATTGTATATTAATACTACAATTAATTAAATAGATGCCAGTTCGAATTCACAAGTAGAATCAATTTAATTATCGCAAGTTGAAACAATAGACTAAGATTTAACAGTTTTACTGAATCTTAAGTGCGAGGAAATACAGGAGATTGGCACCCCAATTATGGAAGAAACGAAACCCAATTTAAAAATTCTGCAACTGTGAAAAGGTGTAGAATTATATTCTGTATCGAATGCATATAAATTGTATATTCAGGCACTTTTTATTGTTCCTTTTGTGAGATTGAATAGGTGAAAAAAAGTGTCAAAAAATTTAATAAAAAATCTTGACCCCAGGTGCACATCTGTAACCCATGAGATACCTATCCTAAAATTTTGGCTCTTAGTTAATAAAACTCTGATATGCGGGGAGGATTCGGACCAATAATAATAATAATATTAACTAACCAAGGCAGTCATTTCAATACTGGGACAACTACTATACTAAAGTAAAAGTAAAAGTGGATCCGATGCATCTCAATTGATAACGAAACGAAACGAACATATTTATTATAACATTATGGGTAGGAATTGGACTCGATATATTACAGCAACTCAGTTAATTGGAGATAATTAAATATTAGATGCAGTAGGTGAACTTCGCATCATGTACAATGTTGGAGAGAATCATTCATACAAGGGAGCAATGGTTTGATGGGACTGTCAAAAATCATCTGGAAAATTGTTGGCTCCAGTATTTATTGCTTTGCATTTGCTATTTGTGTTGGTAAGTTAATTAATTAAAGGTGGTTTCATATGGTATAGCATGCAATATCTATATATCAGATGCAAGGCGTAGCACGCGATCCGACTTTTTGAAGAAGTGCGACGCCACTGAGATGGATTGTGTGATCAAACGATAAGTATTGAATACTATGTTTATCATAAATTTCCCAGAAAATAATAACAATAAGGAATTAAACCAACTGTGATAACAAACACATCAGGCATAACGAAAGGCTAAGATTTACGTAAACTGACACTACATATTCCCACGATATGCAATTGGGTACAAATACTTTGATAGATCTATAAATACTAATTGTGTAATACACTAAATCCACTATTATCTATAACAAAGTTTAAATACACTACTTATGATGACCTAGATTACTTGTACCCGCTTTCCCTTTATTCTGAATCATGAGTAATTTCCTTGTCACTTTTTTGGATATATTTGTAGTGTCATCCGATTGAGTTTGTTGTTTTATAAGCTCTTCGTCTCCCTTATCGATTGTAGACATTTCTGCAGATTGTATTAGACTCTCTATTATGTCGTTGTGTAGGGAAATCTGACGTTGGATTTCTTCACTGGATTTCTCATCTGCGATCTAACCACATTGTATTTAGACAATAAACGTGTAAAATCATCAGCAAAGCTATACAAAATTGAAAATTCAACTTTTTATTAGGAGAACAGAATAATTGTTTTTATTTTGACAAATAGAATATGTCCAAAATAGGTTCGAACGGGGGATACCTTTTTAATATAAAAACCAGATTTGCAAAGGTAAATTTTTTGATTTTTTTTTATTCCTTGTACATATGGCATCAGGGCCGGCGGAAGCAGTTATAAAGTGGTCAGGTCATGGCTTGACCGGCCTAACTAGTGACGTAAGAGTGGTCAGGACATGGGCATAGTCTTAATTGAAGTGGGCTTCTGATACATTTAATAAGACTCATATTCCGATAAAGTATAATTACACATAGCTGTTTTCTTAGGGGAAACTTGAGATTAATAAATTCCCATCAAGCTAACTTCATGGATTTACTAAATAGATTTTCGTTAATATAAGGGAACCGTCAAAATTTGTTTGTATTACCCAGAAATTCCCTATCAACTTGCATGCATTTGTACATGCTACGTCCCGCCTAGGGGAATTAGCTGATATTTGTGTTCGTATTAACTGAGTAAATTGCGACATTTGTATAGGCTAGGGGAATTAAACTTCGTACTCCTTAACCGATAATTCAACTAATTCTGTTCGTATTACCGAGTATAATTACTGCTCAACCCCTGAAGTGGATTATAACTCACGTCCTGGAGTCTCTTGTGCTCCTTCTCTATGTCTAGATCTAGCTTAGTTCTGAGGTAATCTGGTACCAGTTCATGCTGCATACAGTTAATCCTTCCTTCTGTTAAGTGCACTAGCTGGGGGTCATGCTCTGTTGAGAACGCTGTAGGCACCACTATGCAGCTCTGTACTTCTCGACCTAAGAAAGGAATTACATTTACATTTAAGTAGAACCTCGTTAGTACAAACACCGTACTAGGAACTATTTCAGTCCATTCAAAGCCTTTTCAATACTAATGATATTGGTTAATACGAATTCTGGATAATCAATCGCATTTTGACGGTCCCCTGGTGTTCATACCAACGAGGTTCTACTGTACTACGAAAAATTAGACACCCTCATCCGATGTCACGCTTTTTTACTTGTTTCTAATATTAAAAGGGTGGTATGTCACGCAATGGTTGACTCCCCTCCCCACTTGGAAGCGTTACGTAACATTTGTCGACACCATATCGGCCAACACTTTTTTATTGTAATCTTCAGACGCTGGCAAGGTCATTTTTTAACATCAAAATTATCCTTTGCTAAGCCGGGTTTTTATTTGGAAATGTGTTTGCCGATATATACATAAGTAAGCTCCTTGAGAATAGCGTCATCAATTGCAACATAGATTAGACGTATATCAAGAAATACAATTGCATTGCATTCAAAAGACATTCTTTTAAATGTGGGGAAATTTTTAATCGGGAATTATAATATAAGCAGTGTATCCAATTGCAATTTATAGATTCCAAAATTCCCTCCAAAAGATACAAGTTTCTGGGAAATAAGCCAAGTGATCAAAACTGTGACACGTGAATGGTAAATATCTGACAGAAATAATCAGTGGTTAATACGGCTGCATTTCCAATTGAGAACTGTTTGATAGGTCAATTTATTGGCTTTGAAATTATACTGTGTGGGTTCACCTGTAATACAAGAATTTCCTATAAAATTCGTTTTACTTAAAAGCTAAATAAAACTTGTTAATTATAATTATAAAAATAACACTGTCTCAAACGCTTGGATTCTTCCAAAATATTTTAATTTTCATCAAAAAATTTATCTTAGCCTTGTTCAATTGTAAAAAGAGGCTAAATAATATATCGGGCAACATCTTTTCAATATAAAACCCCGGCTTCGCAAAGGTGATTCTTTGATATTAATTATAAATGACCCTGCGTGCCTTGAAGAAAAGGTCTTGGTAATACATTAGTAATTGCAATATCGTGGTGGTAAATATCATACAACATTGCTACGTTATATTACTTGTATATCGGTCATCACCTTTTTCTATGTAGTTTTCAGGCGCTGGCTAGCTCATTTTTACATCAAAAATTCACCTTTATGAAGCGGGGTTTTTATATTGGAAAGGTGTTGGCCGATATGTAAATGCCCCCAAATTATCGCAAGATATGTATTCTTATCTAACAGCTTTCTAATGCAGTCTACCATTTTGATAACTTTAGTTAGGCTATGACTAAGGTAGCAAGTCCTGTTGTAATGAATAGCACGATTGATGGGACAGAGGATGATGCCATTAGTGAAGATGTGGCCCGGTACTATGAGGTAATCATATAGTGATAGGGGTCGTTCAAACGTTACGTAATGCAACATTCCAGAAAAATTATACAGCACCCACCTTATACTTTTACTATCCAACTTTTATCAATTATTTTTGTATTTTGATGTCAAAATCATTGTTAGAATTTTGATATTGGTTAAATTCGAATTAATGATGACGATCGCATTTTGACGGTCCCCTGGTGTTTGTATACTGTAGCTTACTGTAATAATACAGTCAGGTCTGCTTATTATGAACAATTTTCCTCTGTATAATCGTATTTTTAGAACATATTGGATGGTAAACAAGTAATTTATATTTACATTCAAAATACCAATTTTCAGGCCTAATGGGTCAATCAAAAGGTAAATAACAAAAAAATCCCGAAAATTATGTCCCCTTCCTATGTCACGCTTTTTGACTAATTTGTAATATAAGGATGGCCTGTAACATGGTGTTACGTAGCGTTTGAACTGCCCTTTATGTGAATTAGATGGAGAGGTTTCACTCATAAAATTATTTCTATTTTAGATTCTATCAGAGCTTCAGCAGATTAAACACGACGTATCAGATAAAAGCAAACACAATCACTACCTCAATAAATGGGTTCAAGAGCTGGATAATAAAATAGGTTTATTAGTAAACCACAGAATATCTCTAGAAGAGCTAACTAGTATTTGTACGAAACAGAAAGAAATGCCAGAATCTGTAAGAGCAGACCAACAACACCAGCTGTACAGCAATCTGTTCTACCTGCTACAGACAAGTCCCAGGTGTGTATTGCTAAATCTTACTTACGTATAACTTTAAACACCTTTTCAGTATAAAATTCGCAGTGATCAACATCAGCCAACGCAAATCACCGAAATATGTCAAACTTTTTACCATTTTCTATACCCAAAGGATGGTCTGTTACAAATTGGTTAACTATGCTATCTCCCACTCCCTCTGCATAATCTGCATAATTTTGAGGGTAAATTTAGCCCCGAAAACAATAAGGGCCGGCACTTATTCGGAGAATATACTCACAACTCTATTTTTGGCTTATTTATTAAATACAAAATTTTTTGTTAAATAATTACTGCCTATGCCTGAAAATTTCACTAAAAAAGGAGTGCCCAATATATAAGTAATTAATTTTATTTTTCGTTTATTCTAAAATGAATTTACATTATAACTAACATTCCAATCTCCCTATTCAGATACATAGCAACCTTAACGAGAGCAGCGTCTCTGGAAGAGATAGACTCTCTCCTGGAAACAGTTATGTTTTCCCTGTACGGGAACCAGTATGAAGAGAGAGAGGAGCACTTGCTGCTAGCCATGTTCCATCTGGCTCTCACAAGAGAGATACAGAATGCTCAGGACATAGGTAGGGATATACTGTATACGGAAGTACATTAACTTCGAAAACTTCGTCATTTTGGTGTCAAGAAAATAAACAACACCTTTTCGCTTGCAATTGCTCCCCTAGGCTGAAAGAGGGAAGTAATTCAAGGGAAAAATAAAAATATTTCGTCACTTTTGAGAAAAGTAACTATATTTTGTGCAGACATGACAAAATGAAAAATAATATTAAAAATGACGAAAATTTATATTAAGAAATTTTCAAAAGTTAAAGTATGTTCTGTTTATTATAAATTAAATATGGATATCGGTTATTAAAAAATTGTTGGGAGTGGAGAACACACTTGCAACCATCCAAGGTTCTAGATATTTATGAAAACCCAAGATTCCGATCTTTCATTAATTAACACTTCACTACTTGTAATACTTCAAAGGATTTACAACATTTATATTCACTAAAAGGGTCATAGAAACTATAGTATACAGCATAACCTCGTTAGTATGAATACCAGGGACTTTCAAAATGGGATCACTTTATCCGGAATTCCTATTAAGCAAAATATCATTTGTATTGAAGGCTTTGAGGGGATTGAAATAGTTTTCATGTTAACAGGAATTTGTATTAACCGTGTTCGTACTAACGAGGTTTATACTGTTATTTAACTGATTTTAGGTACACTTATGCGAAATAATTCCGCGATGACACGCATGATGACCACATACACAAGACGACCTCCTGGTAAGAATTATGTCAAGACCTTCTTCTCAACTCAACTTGAAGAATTAGCCACACTAGAAGACTCATTAGAGATTAATTCTATCAAAGTTAGTTTTGTAGGAAGCAAGGTAGTCCGGATGAGTATAGATTTTACGGATTTAAAACAATAAAATCTAAATACAGTCAGGTACTTTATTATGAACATTCAAGGGACCAAAAATTGTGTTCATAATAGACAGACTTCATAATAAGCGAACTCAACTTAATACAAGCCCCATGTAAGTTAAATTGGGACCATAGGGCTTGTCCATAATAATAATTTTCATAAAGCAGATCTACAGCATAAGTAATGTATCCATATTATCCATTGTCCAGTAGTACTTAAATGGAATAGAATTTGTATAAACAATTCTATATAAACCAGTATATTTACAAAATAGGTGTTAGAAGAATTACGTAACAAACGCGGCGAAAAGCAATTACGTCGCGGCACACAAGCCGAAGCAGACGCAGATCCTGAAGTCCGGAAAATTGTACAACAAAGAATGAAAACCCTTGAAAACCACATAACACGTTTTTTATCAACAATGTATTCGTCTCTACTTAAAGTACCATACGGCATTCGTTTTCTATGCAAAGCAATTAGAAATTTAGTCAGTCAACAATTCCCAAGTATTACTTCAGATACAACTATTATAATGGTTGGTGGATTTTTCTACCTACGTTTTATAAATCCAATAATAACAGCACCACATGCGCCTAGCATCAACATACTAAGTAAATCGCCTACAACGCATGGACGTCGTGCTTTAACATTGCTAGCTAAGACCTTACAAACAATTTCAAATTTAGCTACCACACGTGAAGCGTATATGAAACCACTTGAGCCATTTTTATTCACAAACCATGATGCTGTTAAATCTTTTTTAAATAACCTGTGCCAAGTGCCAGATTTCCATCAACAGTTAGAAATGGAAGCGTTTTTAGCGCTTTCAAAACGACAAATGAGTCTTCAACTCAGATGGAAAGAAATTTGTAATATTCATAATCTACTTGTGATTTACCGCGAAAAATTAGTCGGTGAAGATCCTGATAAATTAGATATAATTTTAGATGAACTGAAAGCTCGTATAAACCCACAGGAATACTGTGTAGATCCCGATACACTGATACAACTGCCGTTAGAAAGTTATTGGCCTGATTCTCCAGAAAATTCCATCTTTTCATTAGATAATGCTGAAAATGCGTATAAATTTAGTATACTGCTTCTTGCGAAAATATTTAAAGCTGTTCCACATTGTTTGAGGGAAAAAGATTTGGAAAACGCGTTAATGAAAGCGCGGAAATCTAATAATGATGAAGTAGCAGCCCTGACTGAATTAGCTATTAAAAAAATACGTCCACTTTTCGAGTGTGAAGAGAATAGCGAGGAATTTCGCACGAAAATGTTCATCGATGTTAAAGCCGATATTCCAACCATACTACAGTTAATTGATCAAAACTGTGAAGAGTTGATTGATTTAAAATTTATTTTCGATGATTTAGCAAATGTTGAGCAATCTTTAATGGAAAAGTTAGAAGCTTATGAACAGTATTTAGTGCAAGTACGAAAAGCAGCTACACCAAATAACTCTTTAGAAAACACACAATCTCATGTTAATACTATGAAAAAACACAAATTTCCATTCTCACAACTTTATAGAGAAGGTGTTATTTCAGACGCAAGTGAAGTTCCTGAAAAACGAAGGAATAATTTATATTTTTTGCTTTCAATTGAAGATGCAGGTGTATTTAAAATCGCAGTACATTATGAAGGCCGTGATAATGAAATTATAAGCCATAATTTCGGTTTGGAAGAATTATTAGAACATCAATACCTACAAAATCCAATTCTTAGTGAATTAGAATTCGTCAATCTCAATGCTAAAAACTTATTACTCCTAATTTACCGAACTTTCTCAATAAAATAATGAATCCTATCTCCTTTATACTACAATAATTACTGCAGCTTTTATTTTTCAGACAATAATGTATATTTAGTAAACTTCATTACAACAACATTGTGTGAAGTAACAGTTAATTTTGTTTACTTGGATTATTTTGTTTATTGTTTTTGTTTGTTTTTCTTGATAAACCCTGTTATTGTTATTGTTGTTTTATTGTTAAGTGTTGTTTATCTTTGATATTACTTAATCTCAGGTTACTTTTTACTGTGTGAATTAATATATTAGTATAATCAGCAATTTTGAGAAGGGTTTACTTATATAGTGGATGCCGGTTATAAGCACATAGTCGGGAACTGCACTTAATGTGCTTATAACCGGCATATTCTTATAACCGACATAAATTATATAGGGTATATGGCAACCGTTTTCCAACATAATGTTCTTATATCCGATAAGTTCTTATATCCGGCATTTACTGTATATTAGCCAACATTTTTATTATAAAACCCCGTTTTGCAAAGGTGAACTTTGGTTCAAAAATACCCTTTCTATATTATAAAATGTGTCGGCCGATATATAAGCCCAATGGGTTGTAGATGTAGTTCAATAGCTTATTCGGGCAATTTGTTAATTCAACAGTTTGTTGACTCATAATATAACGAGATAAATTACTCGCGTCAGATTGGATTCTGTCCAAATCCACATTGGCCATGCGCGAATTGATCAAATTAAAAAGGACTACAGCACAAGTACTATATAAGAAATTGGGGTATAGGAAAAAAGCGTCCCTATCACGAGGTGTCTCGGATATATAATGGATTGGATTAGGAAATTATTTTGACACTCATTCAAAATCCATAATAACTGGATTTGCAATGTTTTATTATACCCATGGTCTATAATTATGATAATAGAATCAATTTGATTTATAAATTAGTTATGGATTATGGACTCGATTTAATTCTGGACAAATTGATCATACCACTGTATTTGCATTAAAATTCCAATCCAAACCCTCTGGTTTCAGTCTTGTCTCTATAGTCTATACGAACACAGCTCAGTTTATACGAAATTCCGGTTAATTAATACGAATACAATTTCAGTCCCATTCAAAGCCTTTTCAATACAAATGATATTGGTTAATACGAATTCCAGATAAGGCGAATAAATTTGACGGCCCCCTGGTGTTCGTACTAACGAGGTTCTACTGTACTTTCGATACTACTCACCTTTTTCGTTAGCAATTGTTTTCGATAGCGTAGTTAGCTTAGCTGTCAATACACTGAAGTCGTCAAGCAATTCAGAATAGGAAGGCCCCTTCTTCTCCACTTTACCTAATATCTCTGATATAGATCCTTTCACTTCGTTCGTATGTTGCATTATGTTAGTGAAAGGCAAGGAGTTGGCTAATTTCTTCTCGTCAGAATCCATTGTAGCCATTGCTACGCTATTCATTATAAAATGGGGTCTAATTAAGTGTTTGTATACGGTCAACCCCTTTTCTAATGTAATTTTCAGGTATACTTGCAACGGATTTTTTGTCATAAAATTAACATTTACAAAGCCAGGTTTTAATATTGAAAAAGTGTTTCCGATATATCAGAAATCCCTCATTTAAAAGGATTGAAAGGGACTGAAATAGTGTAAGAATTTGGAAATTATTCACTGTAACTGAATACATTTTTTGGTTCACATAATGCATAGTTAGTGTATTCAACTAATTACATGCGTTTTTCAGGCCACCAAGAGGGGAGGGGTAAGGGCCCGTGGAAAGTGCATGCCAAGGGCCGCCAGTTATCATAGTAAATTGGTTTATATATGAGTAACTAACCAAATTCGAGGGCCGGGAGAGAAAATGCCCTGCTCATTATCTCTCATAATCTAAGTATAATTAAAGAGATCCTTTTATCAGATTTTGTAATTGACCAATGTATATACGTACAATCAAATTTTTCCCGGTGTAAACGGTTATGGGCCGGGGCCGCCCCCTGGGATTTAAACCACTAGCGATATGGGGACGGGGGCCCCTAAAATGCTGGGTCCTCAAAACACGCTTACTTCGGATTAGAAATGAATTGTTTACAAAACATTAAATTTTATGAATAAATCATCAATACTGCTACCATAACCGTGTTTAGTATACGTTCTAGAGTATTTGTCAATGGCAGAAGTAAAAGAATCGAAGGTAAATATTATAAATATCTGTAATGGATATTTTTTCCCCCCTTTTACAACAACCGAATGGCTAGAACAAGCCTCTACCTCATTTAAACCTCGAGACTCTGATGTATTCGTCGTCTCATATCCCAAATCTGGGACACACTGGCTCACGCATATCATCTATCTACTGAAGTATAAAGAAAAAGCTTCGAAACATATTATTGGCACATACTTTGTTGTACTTGATATACCACAAGTCGATAATATTCCGAGTCCACATCCAAAGATAAAGGATGATAAGATTCCAGATCTTACCAATATGAAATACCCCACGGATTATATTGCTGGATTGCCCGATCCAAGGTTGTTCTTTTCGCATATGCCTTATTGTTATTTGCCTAAAAATCCTTCATCGAAATATCTGTACATCTACAGAAATCCGAAAGACGTCATTGTTTCTATGTACAACTTCTTAAACTTGGGCATTTATGCTACATTTCATGGGACATTCGCCGAGTTCTTTGACTATTACATAGAAAGAAACTGTTTCAATTTTTGTGAGCATCTCAAAGGATATATTGAACATAATAAGGATGATGCGAATATTTATATTATCTGTTATGAACAATTGCATTTAGACTTCAAAACTAAAGTGCAGGAGATTGGAAAATTTATAGGCTGTGAATTAACTGAAGAACTATTTGAATTGATTGCGAAAGAAACGAGTTTTGAATTTATGCGCGAAAATAAATTTATTAATGGCAAACATACAATGAAAGAGGGCGCGGATTTTATGTATAAAGGGAAAGTAGGTAGTTGGAAAGAAATCATGACGGAAGAACAGTCGAAGAAGATTGATGAGATCTTGCTCTCCAAGTTGGGTAAAGATTTTGTCGACAAACATATTATTTTTTCCCTCACAGCATAATAAGGGAAATATCTTTTTACTCATAGGATATTCTTGAGCATTTAGAATATATTTTCACTATTTAAATTATCTAGTGTTCCAGTTTTTTAGAAAAACAAACCTTGTTATTTGAATTATTACTAGCACGTTAGTATATTTATATATTTGTTTGTATGTTCACATTTCGTATTAGTGTGATTTAAATTTTATAGCTGTGATAAACTCATTAACTATATAATGAGCTATTAAATATTTAATTTCAGATACTCATGAGGCATTTAGAATATTATTATTATTATTTCCGATTTGAATAGCACGGGGGCAATAGAGGGGGCAATGCTAAATTTCTAATCATTAGGATTATTTATACTGTGTACAGTCGCATTCCCATTTGTGCCAATTGTGGCACAGTTCAGGGACAATCATTTTCAGCCAATATCCATGGAGTGGCACTCATGGATATTGGCTGAAAATGAACTAAAATCACAATGTTTTAAAAATTAATAAATATAGCAATATAGCTAGCTATACTATTAAAATACAGGCTGTAAAAATATTTGTTTGTATGTTCAGAGTTGATTGAAGAAACTGGACGATTTCCAAATTTGATTTTTGACATATAGGGGTAACCTTTGCGCCCGACAATAAATTTAGGTTTCCAGTACATTAATGATGTAGACACGTTAGTCACACAAGATTGCCAATATGCTAACTCATTGATGACGTAAACATAAAAAATTTAGCTATCTGTGAAATGTGACAGTCTCTGAGTCCAATCTCATGAAGAGTTGGGAGGGTGCGCACCCCCCGCACCCCCCCGGTGGATCCGTGCCTGGTATTTTTCAAAATGAATTGATTTTTCTTATGGCTTAAATATGTAGGAAATAATAGTATACGTATACCTAGAGCAAAGGAGTCCCCTCTCATTCCTGGAACATGGGGAGTGTTACGACCCTTCAGGATGTAAATTTAGTGACTGTATTTGACCAATTTACTAGTACTTCATCACTCGCCCCCGAATGCTAACTTTGCTACCATAGCGACGTGCATTCGGATCCCCAGGCCTGATCCCAGCGGGCGCTTAGGCTCCATGGCGCAGCTGACCTCAACGCAATTCGGACCCTGTCAGTAACCTCCACGTAAACAGATATTTGTTTACTAAGTACTGAAATTTTCAGGATAAGTATCTCATGGGCTACAGATGTGCACCTGGGATCACGAAATATTTTTTGGACAAATTTTTTCACATGTTTAATATCATAAGTTATTAAAGTTACTCATAACAAGAGAATAAATCGTGCATAATATTGAATTTATTTGGATTCGAATGATAATTTAATTTTACATTTTTTTACAGTTGTTGCAGTGTAAACGCTTACCTCGTGTCAACGCTTTCATACCGGTTCGCACCGGTTTAAGCTCACACCAGTGTAATCATATTCTAGGCTCGTAGTCGTAGCCAGGGGGGCTGTGAGAACTTTGATCCCCCCCCCCCCCTAATGAAATGAATCCCTGAGGTTCATTATTTAGTAGTATAGTAGAACTTCGTAAATACGAACACCGACGGTAAAAATCTGGTCGCTTTATCCGGAGTTCGTATTAACCGGAGTAATACCCATTTCAGGGGCGGCATACACGGTAAGGCTGGTGCAGCGAGCGCCGTACCACTTTTCAGGATGGCCAGCTTTGCTGTACCACCTCTATCTGTTCGAAATTCACAATTCATTGATAATTTAATAATTAAATAATTGCCGGATCACATTCAAATACTTGGTGCGGCGGGACCATATACGAATACTGTAAAATTCTCCGCCGTACACTTTTCGAAAGGACGTGCCGCCCCTGCTTGGATAGCTATTGTAGGGATCTGATTTGTGGAAGTGTTTGTTCGTCTTATCCGGAAATTCGTATTAACCGTGTTCGAACTAACGAGGTTCTACTGTAATCGAATTATTAATTCGCTACGGCAACTCTGGTTGACTAAAACAAGTGCATAGCAGTCAAATAATAACCCATGTGTGAATTGAGAGTGCTCAAATTTTCATATATTAAATAGCCTATCGCAATCGCATTGTATTGTTCATGCGCATAAGTCTAATACCCACAGGCTTTCATCTAGCCAACATTTTCCGCTCCTAGAATAACTTTGAGACACGCACCTAAATAACAAATTTTGTAATAAGACTATGCGAGTATCTCTCGATTTCCGTGCGCAACTAGAAAAGTTTCCTTTCAAACTTATGCGCCTGGATTAAACCTGGAATTTACGCATGAGCATATACATTTACTATTTTTAATACCTCCAAATTTCCATAACTAAACCAAACAATTTCAAGTTATAAATGTGTGCAAACGTGAATCCAGACATTCAGACAGGACAAAAGGATTCTCCCTATTCTTCAATCTCAACTCAGTATCAAGATAATTATGAATTCCCATACTGCCAAGATATAAACAAATACGATAAACAAATGAAAATCGGTCAAGGCACATTTGGTGAGGTATTCTACGCGAAATGTCGCCGCACACGAAAACCGGTTGCTTTGAAGAAAGTGAAGATGGAATTGGAGAAAGAAGGGTTCCCAATAACTGCATTGAGAGAGATACGGATTCTCCAATTGTTACGTCATGATAATGTAGTAAGACTCTATGAAATTTGCCGTTCAAAACCTACGCTGTATAACCGTGAGCGTGGAAGTATATACATGGTTTTCGAGTTTTGCGAGCATGATTTAGCCGGTTTGTTAAGTAACCCAGAAGTCAAATTCCCCTTGGAAGAAATAAAGGATATAATTCGTCAGTTATTTTACGCTATATCTTATCTGCATAAGAATAATGTACTGCATCGAGATATGAAAGCGTCGAATATATTCATCACAAGAGAGGGAAAATTGAAGCTCGGCGATTTCGGTTTAGCACGTGCAATCGCTGCGAATAAATTGCAACCTGCAAAATACACAAATCGTGTAGTGACGCTATGGTATCGCGCGCCTGAATTATTACTTGGCGATCGGAATTATAGCTTTCCGATAGACCTATGGGGTGTCGGGTGTATAATGGCAGAAATGTGGATTCGGTCTCCCATTCTGCAGGGAACAGCTGAGCAGCATCAGTTAACACTGATCAGCTGTTTATGCGGGAGTATAAATACCCGTGTTTGGCCAGATGTAGAACGTTTGGAACTTTTCTCGAAAGTTGTATTGAAAGAAGAAACTAGGAAAGTTGTTGAAAGGTTGACACCAAAAGTTTCCAATAGATATGCAGTTGATTTGATTGACAAACTTCTGGTGCTAGGTATGTAGTAATTATTGGGCTTACTAATATATCGGCCAGCACCTATTCAATATTACTTTTCGTCTTTGAAAAAGGTAATTTTTGATGTTAAACAGTTATCTTGACAGTGGCTGAAAGTTACCTTAGAAAAGTATTAGCTGATATATAAGTAATTTATTATATCAAAGTTTGAGATTTATTTTTTTAATACACCAATTTAGAAAAATTAAAGCCTCTTGCTTGGAAATTTATTGTATTGATTTTGTGTTACAGCAGCGTTCAGGTGGTCAGGCAGGCTATAAGCTTGAGTTCCTATTTATAATGAAAATGCAATGACCTGACTGGCCTGCCAACCTGTACATTAAACACCCATTCAAACGAAATCAGCTATAACGAAATCCCCGCTTAAATATATTCCTTAGACAGAACATGTCTCTTTATCTCGAGATATAGGGACATATTTTTAAAAGTCGACTTTTTTTCTAACACAATTTAAGTAAAAAAAAAGCTCGATTCCCTTTAAGGAAATTCACCATAAAAAGTGTGTTTTTATGGTAACTTAGCATAAATATGTCCCTATATCTGGAGATAAATGGACCTGTTTTGTAGATAGTAGTTGATTTATTCGCTTATATTGAAGTAAACGAAGGGGTAATTACTTGGACTTCTTTCAATGTAATTTCAAAATTTGTGCGCCACAAATTATTACACTCTATCTCTCTAATAGTCCACCAGTGGGAAAATGGCCCAAAGTGGGCTATTTAGAGAAACTATTATAGAATTAGAAAGTTGTTTTTGGACAAGTTGGACCATTAGAGAGAACAGACTGTATCTCTAATTTATTACCATATAGATTGAGAATAATTGGGGAACATACCTCATAACTAATCAGCTGTTGTCTAGTGTCGCTATGTGCGAATGTTTATTTTGAACAAACCTATCAGATCTGTGAAATGAATACCAAAAGGCTTTGTTTATAATAAATGCCTTATCATAAATAAGTACACAATAACTAGACTTGACTGTAGCTGTAGTAGTCACAATCAAATTATATGGGTTAAAATTTTGCGTGCCTAAAATCATTTATTGCCCGAAGTATGCAAATGCAATGGCCCTTCGTTTAGTTCGATGCAAGCGGACTAAAATCAATATTTAATTTATCCGTGCTATGAAATTATATACCTTCGTTATAATAAACGTATAGTAGACTCGATAATCGAACTACAAGGGGACCGTCTAAATTTGCTCGTATTAATTATCCAGAATTCTAAGTTAACCAGAGTCATTTGTATGGCCGAGAGGGAATATACCTTGTTGGTATTATCGAGTCCACTTTATTTCGTTATAGACCATTCAAACGTTACCGCGAGTAAAGCTTCTTAGGGAGTCAACCAATGTGTGACAGACCATCCTTTTGTAGTACTAATGATCCAGTGTCTAATTTTCCTGTTATTTTGCGTTACTTAACGTTTGAACTGCCCCTATATTTGACTTTATATAATTATATTCTAATCTACAGACCCTTCCAAGCGTATTACAAGCAATGCCGCTTTGGATCACGAGTTTTTCACATCAGACCCTCTACCAATTAGTGCAGAACGCACTCTGCGTCACTTGCCTGACAACTGCTTCGAAATGACGGTACCCCAGGGAAGGAAGCCATGCGTTAGTCACGTGACGAGACCGAAAGAGACACAAGGAATGGGAGTTAGTGCGGGTATGGGAGACAGGCTGTATTAAAATTAATGGATTAAATATCCGTATTGGTTGTGTATGAACTCATATCACCATGCGGAATTGGGATACTGGTATTCTGCATTGATTAAACTGGGAATTATTTGTGGTTTGTTTATAATTAAAGTACAGTATAATCTACAGTCTGAAGGTCGACCAAATATCCCATTCTGGGGTTTATCTAGGTGCCGGCTAGGCATCAGTTGTGGTCAAAAAGTGCGTGATTTTCGATTGATTTAGGTGCCGGGTTGGCACTTAATTAGGTGCCGGGTGTATGGTCAGATTTTCTGGTCCAGAAATGATTGGATAGACAACTGTTTGTGCACCGTAGCAGTTTACCTCCTTAAAATAGTGCCGCATCATTGTATTATATTGATTTTGTATTATGGCTAATACTTCTAGGCCCTAAGGGTGCCGGAAAATTTCTACCTCCATAATAAGGTGCCAGCCACGAAAATCCTAGATAAACCCCTGATCACATTAGTATGCATTCATATTGCATTTCTTATCACACCAAGGGTTCGGATTACTAGGTACTTAACAATAAAGCATTCTATATTCCATTTACAGTCAACTACGCTTAATTTGGAAAAATCTCCAAGAACAAAATCATTTAATTGAAATGTTTAATAGGGGCAATTCTCGGGTAATTAAATATTTGCTATATTGGGAGAATGTTAGAATAACTGCTGCCATGGCCTACTTAATATACGGCCGTGTATGTCACCGAGAAGGCCAAAAAAATAGAAGGCCAGTATATAAATTTCATTCTAAGCTAAACTATGCCTCCTATTGTTATTATTTGCATTGTATATGGGGTAATCAACCATTGCGAGTCCAATGGAACCACTTTTGAGAATCTCAGATTTGTGGTTAAGCCGTTTAGACGCCATTTCATGGTGAAGGTAACAATTTATGGCAAAATGAAACGAATTTTAAATAACTTAAATTTCATTTTCTTCCTATCTTCTAATAATTTTATAACAGGAATACTAAAATAGGTATTTATTTTTAGAGAATGCTTATATAGTGCTGAGCTTTGTAGAGTTCAGATTTTTTCCCATACTAAAAGCCCAGGCTTACTTTCTAAAGGTCAATTCCAAAGCTTGGGGAAAACTGACCTTTCTCAGTGCCTGAATACACATACTGAAAAACTGAACTCTACTAGAGCTGAGCTCTATATAAGTAATTTCTTATTTTTAATTAATTAATTAATAAACGGGAAAATTCCAAAAATACTCAAGTTTTTTAAAAATTTCCAAATATACTCAACAATACTCAACTAATTTGTAAATATAATCAAGTTTTTCCAAATATACTCAAGTTTTACCGGATTATTCCAAATATACTCAAGTTTTATTGGATTATTCCAAATATACTCAAGTTTTATTGGATTATTGAAACTAGTATGGAGATCCCCAACCACAAAAAATATTTATTAGTACAAGCTGCTCGTCTGCTCTACGCGCGTCCTTACAACTTGTACTCGGGCCTACGGCCCTCGCTTGTATTTAAAGCATCTCCTTTTCAAATTAAATGTCGTTCTTGATGGTTGGCCGCTAGCTGTCTATTTATATCCGTTCATCCTAGCTACAGGTTTCTATAAGGACAGATTAAATAATTTGGATATTTATGCAAATTTGAACAGATAATTTTCTAGATATATGAGCTTGTCCATGTATAATAATATACCAATTCCAAATATAAAATTAAATATCACTAAGAAACTGTACCAGTGGACCCCTAACTTTGGGACGTGGAGAAGTTATTGTATTGATTGATAATAATTTGATAACAAATAACACAATGGAATGTTATAAATGTATGGCTAGACAGACAGAACAAATAACTGATTAAATGCCTGAACTTCCTCTCGATCAATTAGATTACTTTCTCAGTATTCCATAATGCATACTTAACATTTGACAGACACTAAAGCATTCGATTATACTAATTGAAATGCTAGCTGCTAATCCATACTGGAACAACCCTCGAATTTAATTGGCTAAAGGTTTTGACACCTTTTGTGATGGAAGATTTGAATATCTTTTTAGATATTGAACTTATTTGTACATACAATACTAGTATTCCCCACCCCACTGCCAAATTTTAGGTCTGTAGCTTTTACCAGTTCCTCAATCAATTCTGAACAAACACACAAACAAACAAACACAAAAACATTGTGATTTAATATATAAGATAGACTAAATATAGCCTTTCTAAACTTGAGTAGATCTGTGAATTTACTGAAAAGTTGAGTAGATTTGGAATTTATTGAAAAAACTTGAGCAGAATTGGAATTATTCTGAAAAACTTGAGTAGATTTGGAATTATTTTGAAAAACTTGAGTAGATTTGGAATTATTTTGAAAAACTTGAGTAGATTCGGAAAGATCTAGTTTTATATTTGAGTATCAGTAAAAAGTTGAGTATATTTGGAATTTTTTTAAAAACTTGAGTATTTTTGGAATTTTCCCATTAATAAACACTCCAAGGCTACTAAATCACAAAATTCGAAAAAATTATACAGCAACCACATGCTAAAATACAAGTAGTATCCGAGTTATAACTTACTATTTTCGTCCATTAAACGTATATAAGTGCTGGTTTATACATATATTAATTATCATTATATACGGAAATGTTTACTAAGCATATTAGCAAAATATCTTCATTTTCACGTAGTTCTTTTAGACTCGAATTGTATACCTTATTATAGGAAATTAACGCGAATTTCTCCAATACGCGTTAATTTCCTTCGCGTTGATTTCATGGAGCGTTAATTTCCATGACCTTAATTTCCTGATATTTAACAAAATTATTCAATGGATGGACAAACTTCCGAGCTACATATTTTCAGATGTGCAACTAGTTTTAAAGGATATGCCATGTCTATCAAGTAGATTGGAAGCCTATGTGGGCACAATAAATAGTATTTAATTAATCAAGAGATTAATAATCCTGAAATTTTTCTAAAATTTATTCGCGTTAATTTCATGTATTTGAAAATGTTCAGCTCCAATTCGCGTTAATTTCCTTCGCGTTAATTACATGGCGCGTTAATTTCCTATAATAAGGTATATGTTGCAGCGTGTACGCAAGATGTATATAGTATATTTGTTGTGTCATCATTAAATGGCGTCTAAACAGCTTAACCATAAATCTGAGATTCTCAAAAGTGGTTCCATTGGACTCACAATGGTTGATTACCCCATATACAACCCAAATAATAACAATAGGAGGCATAGTTTAGCTTAGAATTAAATTTATATACTGGCCTTCTATTTTTTTTTGGCCTTCTCGGTGACATACACGGCCGTATATTAAGTAGGCCATGCTGCTGCTAAACTACTACTTTGAAAATTAAAACCCTAGGTGGCCCCAGGAAAGTGAAACTGAAACTGAAAGTAAATTCAGTTTCAATTGAAAATGAAAATGGGGTATTTTCTATTATACCTTAGAGTTAGACCCCAAGTTATCCTCGGGCTTTAATTAATTAACCGAGGATGAGTCTTTGGGGTCTAAGGTATAAACAAAGATTTAAATTCTACTGTACAAAGATTTCAGTAAATACGTATATCTCAAATCCATTCTAACTATGTACTGCTTTAATCGGATCAACCTGACTAATCGGGTAATCGGGGCTAGAAATAGAAACATATAGATAGTGTTAAATTATCGAGCCAACACCTTTATTCCGCTTAATCGGTTCAAAATGGCCTGGTCCCGACTCCCGATGTGTCCCTATTAAGAGGAGTATACTGTAAATTCTGTAATTACTATATTTATAGTAACTTAGTCAGCTATTATTTGGGCCTATTTTTTGTTTACAAATGATTTTGGCACATTATACTTTTTGTTTGTTGTAGCATATTATGATATCATCAGTTAAATAATGGCAAGTTCATCTAGTAAAAAATAATTAATTTATATTACGTAGTTTTAAATAACATTTGGGCCTAAATGAGGAGTGCTCGCAACTACATCGAAATGCTTCCGCCGCCACTGCCGATAATAGAGGTTCATTTTTATGGAAATGAACTATAATGGACGAAAATTCCCAATTACCTTATTATAGGAAATTAACGCGCCATGTAATTAACGCGAATTGGAGCTGAACTATTTCAAATACATGAAATTAACGCGAATAAATTTTATAAAAATTTTTAAGGATTATTAATCTCCTGATTTAATACTATTATTGTGCCCAAATAGGTTTCCAATCTACTTGGTAGACATGGTATATCCTTTCAAACTAGTTGCACATCTGAAATATGTAGCTCGGAAGTTTGTCCATCCATTGTATAATTTACTAAATAGCAGGAAATTAAGGTTATGTACGTATGTAAATTAACGCTCCATGAAATTATCGCGAAGGAAATTAACGCGATTTGGAGAAATTCGCGTTAATTTCATGGCGCGTTAATTTCCTATAATAAGGTAGTACGAGCCTTTCGGTTTCGGTCGCTTCGCGACATATTGCTCAACTGCTACACAGTCTCACTCTTTAATAGACAATAAATATTTAAATTTAAAGTTTAATTAATATGACCTTGCCAATCCTGAGATTACATTATAGCGATATACCGTATTTACCTGAATAACTTATCATAACTTATGACATACTAGATGCCCTGGGTTCCAAGCAGGGACGTCGCCACGGGGGGGGGCAATGCCCCCCCTGGTAGAAATCCTCGCCCCGGGGCAATGCCCCCGGCCCCCCCTGGTAAAATATATTGAACTATTTTATTCCTCTGATTCATTGATGCTATTGATTTCAATTTAATGAGTTCACACTTTCCAATCCATTTGAGTCATATCCCTGTATGAGGCTCCAATTTTCCCCTGTACATTGGTTAAGATCCCTAGACACCTCAATTTTTTTCTCGCTCGCTTCGCTCGCTCGTCTAAATGTAAATCTAAACTTATATTGAAACGAATTACACTAACTAAAGCATTTTAATACTTTGCCAGACATTAAACTAGAAAGCTTCATCTTTATCGCCTAATTTTTGGTAACTTAAAATACTAGATCTAACACCAATATAATGTTTGCCCCCCCTGGCAATTTCTGTGCCCCCCCTAGGTGAAAAATCCTGGCAACGTCCCTGGTTCCAAGGTATAGATAGAAAAAACACTTTCATTTTCACTTTCACTGTGACATGGGAGATCGTCCACTTACTCCCATATCACGGTAGTCAACTCATTGTGGTTGTGGTTTCGTCCCATTACAGGGACTCCTCAGGAGGGTAACCCTAACCACTAGGACCGTCCCTTGTGCGTCCCTTGTTACCGCGTACTGCCCCTACGCTGGGCTACCACCAGCGCACTCCTGTCACACAACACGTTCACTTTTAATTGGCAACTAAGAGATAATCTCCCTCAAGGGGTTTAACATTAATAATCGCGTTAATGCTGAATATAATTCCTAAGTAGCTAACTTTGGAATATCTGCTAATAATTAGCATAACACCACGTAAGCAGGTTAATTGAGTTGAGCTACAATTTGCTATTCGAGGAAATACGTACGTTAAATACCATTAATCGCCCCCTGCGTGCACCTTAAATTTAATAATCGCATATTTACGGTAATTATCCGAATTCGTTGGGACAGTCAAACATGTTAGGATAACTTAAATCGAGGTTATCCTGTAATTTATTCGTAATTACATTCAAATTAGCCTCAAAATGCACGTAGCCCCATTCATGCCACAGGAAGGAGACCGTCTGCCTAATTTCCGCCACGAAGTCCGTAACAGGCCACACCCAAATAAGGCATTTCTATACTGGAAACAGCCTCGCTCCAACCTGGTGCCGTCTCGCCCCATAGCGTACACTAATGACATAGCGGAGACCTTCTACCAGGACTACAGCAGGAGGGGAGTTCCTGCACAGAACAAGTACGGAGACAGAGATGAGACGCCAAGCGTACAAGTCAATCCGTGGAGGAAACCGGTTTCTAACACGTGAGTGTTTGAATATTATCTTCTAACTAACTACTTTATGAATATGATCTATTCGGACAAACTGTTTGTGGGAATTAATAAAAGTCAAACTCCTATAGTTGATTATTCATATTCATGAAGCAATACTTTGGTTTAATTGGTATTTTTAAATTATTTACATTCAAATTAACTCTGCTTAAATTGTATGTCTACAGCTACTATGACGGCAGTGCATTGGACCCATTGAGAATTTCAAGTCGCATTAGCAATGTTACTGTGCTAGAGAGGCCTGCCACTAAACCCTATGCGAAGTCAGCTGCTATAAGCAGTGAGCTACGTAATGCTACTCCCTCATGGTCTTCTAATCTGATTGAGAGAGACACTGTAAGGAATCAGTCCAGACAGATGAGGAGTAGACTCTCCGTCAGACCTGAATCTGGTTAGTTAAATACTACATGTATGTATAGCAGGGTTGGGTTCAATTATAATTGTAATTACTAATTAATTCAATTACAATTAATTACGTTTTTGAAATAATTGTAATTGTAATTGAAAACACAAATCCCTATAATTATTGTATTGTAATTGTAATTGAAATACACAAATTCCTATAATTGTAATTGTAATTGTAATTATAAAGCATTAATCCATTTTGGAAATTTTGATTGTAATAATTTGTTCTTAAAAGCAGACCGAAAAATTGTCGATTACACGTTTTCTAGTGTTATTTATTAATATAAATTATTAGACACCAACCAGTATGGCTTGGCTTGACATTTTTGCTACACTTCTAATAGGGGTTTGATTTTACATGAATAAATGGCTTCTCTTTGTAATCATGAGGGTATATACGTAAATATTGAGTATTCAGTACTCAGCCATCTACCTACTCATTGGATTGGATTCAATTATAACTGTAATTAATTTACTTTTTTGACATAATTGTAATTGTAATTGTAACTGTAATTGAAAAACACAAATAAGTATATACGTATAATGGTAATTGTAATTGGAAAACACAAATCCTTATAATTGTAATTGTAATTGTAGTTGAAATTCTAAGGATAGCGTAATTGTAATTGTAATTGTAATTAAAAATTATATTTGAGCCCAACCCTGATGTATAGTACCAATTAAACTACTGGACATGTTCCTTTTATACTATTAGTTAGGGAATTTTAACTCAAAACCTTGAAAAAAATTATTACCAAACAATTTCTACACTAGAGTCTTCTTCTGGACCCAAATAAACATAGAAAAAAGTTGCAAGCCCAAACCCGTGAGGAAAATTTTTTACACGGGTTGCAGTTTCTGATTTTCCATAGTAAATCGCCGACATTTCTGGAGCTAACTTTCTCAAATCAGCTCTAATCAACTTATTATCACCATATTGGTACTCTGCGTTAAATTTCCAGCAATTTGATATATCACATGTCCATATTAAATCAAGTGACCCCTCATTCGACTCCATTCAGCTACCTGAGTAAAATTATACGCATACCGACACTCTAAAACGTGATTTTATAAAAAAAAATTCGAGATTAACTATAAATCTCGAATAATTTTATAAAATCAAGACTCTAGTGTAGAAATTGTTTGGTAACAATTTTTTTCAAGGTTTACCTATAATTTGATGTAAAATTCCCTAACTATATCTCTATATTTCGTTATTGCCGCTGTGATTTAACACATGAGATGTATGTTTTTATCGTAAAACCTCCTTGTGCGCACCCGGCGGTCCGCAATGAAAAGTATTGTACTTTTAATGCATGCAAAGGTCATTTTTTGTCATCAATATTTTGTCTTTGGGAAGATGGTTTTTTATTGTGAATGTATGGCTGATGTAAAGTAAGCCCTTCTATTCATTAAATTCGCCGATATGTCGCTTGACATTATATATGCCAATTTCTAATGTATTGATGTTACCTTATTATAGGAAATTAACGCGCCATGAAATTAACGCGAATTTCTCCAAATCGCGTTAATTTCCTTCGCGTTATTTCATGGAGCGTTAATTTCCATGACCTTAATTTCCTGCTATTTAGCAAAATTATACAATGGATGGATAAACTTCCGAGCTACATATTTTCAGATGTGCAACTAATTTGAGAGGATATACCATGTCTATCAAGCAGTGTTGTGGATTTGATTGATATTTCATTCAAATCCAAATCAAATCAAATCAAATCCAAATCAAATCCATCCAGATCAAATCCAAATCAAATTCAATCCAAATCAAATCCATCCAAATCAAATCCAAATCAAATCCATCCAAATCAAATCCAAATCAAATCCATCTAAATCAAATCCAAATACTTCAGAGATAATTAATTGAGATGCGTACTTAGTTAGATATAATATAATATAATATAATATATACTATGTATTATACAGATATTTATTCACGTTAATACAAACGCTAGCTAACAAAATCTGTTCGAATTTCCAAAATTCGGATTTACGAGTCTACTATTAGTGTAATATCATCAATATCATATGTATTACAAATTGTATAGTACGTAAATTAATTTTTTTAAAGGATTTGACTCAAACATTAAATCAAATCCAAATCAAATCAAATAATAGTCAATCAAATCCAAATCAAATCAAATCATTTTCCTGTTAAAATGCATCAAATCCATCCAAATCAAATCCAAATCAAATCCAAATCAAATCAAATCCACAACTCTGCTATCAAGTAGATTGGAAGCCTATTTGGGCACAATAAATAGTATTCAATCAGGAGATTAATAATCCTGAAATTTTTTTTTTTAATTTATTCGCGTTAATTTCATGTATTTGAAAATGTTCAGCTCCAATTCGCGTTAATTTCCTTCGCGTTAATTACATGGCGCGTTAATTTCCTATAATAAGGTATACCTTTCCTTGAAACTCCATTTAAAATAGAGCTTTATTAGTCGATCACTAAAACAGATAGTGATCTCAATCGTTTTTACGATCTTTTACAATGTAAGTTATTAATAATTGGAATAAATTTATTACGATAAATTAAACTAGGTGTAGTTGGATTTCATCGTTGTACAAGTTTGTAGTTCGCATCATGAAAAATCTACATACCGTATGTCATAGTATGAAGAGGTGATAAATTGTATATTGAATGTCAAGTACAGGTACTAGTAATTAGAATATTATGAGTGCTCAAATAATTTCAAGTGGAGTGAAAGAATCTCGAATAGAAGATCGCATTTTACTAAAATAAGATCGTCGATCCCACACAGATACCTTAATCAGTATAGTGGACCCTCACTAATCCAAACAGAGGTGTTCCAATTTAAAAAATATGTTCCTATTAGTGAATTGTTTGGATTAGTGAAGTAATACATTTTCTATTGGCATCTATAAAATGATACCCCGATAATCCGAACCAAACTTGTCCAAACCTTTTAAATCCAAACTAAACATATAGTACACTACCTAAAGACTTGTCTGAGACTTAGTTTTTTATAATTCCATTGTAATATAGTAAATATACAATTATTTAAGATTTTTCCCAAATTTATACGAAAATCTCCTGTTCGGACTAGCGAGGGTGTACATACTTCTAACCATTCCTGTTTCTACAGTACAACCTACACCTTACATGCCTAAAGAAATATCAGACTTCACTAACTGGCTACAAACAAGCGAACCATCACAACGTGTACAATTCCTTAACTACCTACGCTCCCTCACAACTGTGTTAGAAGAAAATGAATTAGACACATACCTTAACCCGTCTCCAGTTAAACAGGCATTTAACACGAGAGCTGCTATTAGGAAACAACCTACACTTTCTTATCAAACACAAACACGTATCAAAAACCAGAAAAACACTCGAAAGAACGCAAATTTTAAGGATACACTAGATGGAGAAGGAATTGACATACAAAAATTATTACCTTGAATAATCCTATCAAAGCCAAAATTCTATATTTAGTATCGTATCACAAAGGGGAATTTATTTTATTCAACTACTATATCTATATTTATATATTATTGAACTGGACTGTTGCACTTATTAACTATTATATGCTGATTATATTTTGTTTTATTTACATAGCCGTTGATCCTGGTTTAGTATACTTATTCGGGGAAGCTGCATTTGTCCGAATTTTGTAGTATTCATTTGTCCGAATTTTGAAGTATGCATCTGTCCGACTGACGTATGCATTTGTCCGACTGGAGTATGCATTTGTCCGAATTTACATTGATGTAAGCATTTGTCATTCATATGATATTTTGTCACTAAGACACTTAGAAATGCGAGTGTTTTATCAATAATCAATACAAGGCACTTAGAAAGTGGGTGTTTTCCCAATGATCACGTAGACACTGAGATTTTCCACCAGGGCACCATACCCACACTTAAAAAGGGCGCGCTTTCCCCCGAAATCATATATACGCACTTAGAAATGCGTGCGTTTTAACAATAAACCATAAAATCACACTTAGAAATGCGAGTGTTTTATCAATGATCCATAAAAACTCAATGACAAATGCTTACTTCTGTCGGACAAATGCATACAACAAAATTCGGACAAATGCATACTCCAGTCGGACAAATGCATACAACAAATTCGGACAAATGCATACTCCAAAATTTCGGACAAATGCATACTAGAAATTCGGACAAAAGCATGCGCCCCACTTATTCATCTTTTTGCTGCAATAGATTATAATGTAGGAGACCAAACTTTGTCTAAATTTAATTTTGTGGGAGTACAAGGTTGCTCTTCCAATGCATATTTGATTAGATCGATTGAAGTCTTATTTTGATGTTATTGTTTTATTTAATTAATGTTCTTTGAATGATCTAAATATAATTTATTCAAATTTTTGATTAATGGATTTAAATTAAACAAGGCCAATCATGAAATATTTGATAAAAAAAGTCAGACGTGGAAACAATGCCTGTTGCTATTCCGTATAGAGATGTTTAACTGTGCAGTTATTGGCCATCATTCCAACCCTACTTAATTTTATCAGCAATTAGATGCATTTTGTTCCGTTAGACAGTAGTCTCGATTGTATCATTATTTACAAGTTGTTCGTTCGCGTTACGGGCGTTTTCACATCTTGCATTAGGACTTACCGACCTAACATATATGTATATTGGAAATTATATGTGGTCAGGTAGATGTTATAATATTTGAATAAATGCTACTTATAGTATATCGGAATTAAAAACTAAAAGTTTATTTTAAATGTTAAAACTTAAAATGAATTGAATTTCTGTATCCATATAAGCTATATGTTAGATGATAATTTAGAAATTGGAACTATAATGAATGAAACCTTGTTAATCTCTTGCTCTATCATTTCACGTTATAAAGACCGTTTCAGAAAAATCAGTTCGTGTCCGTGGAGAAACCCTGAATTTGCTTACACAGAATTTTCAGCGCACAAAATATTAACTGAATTCTTAGCTCAAAATGTATTCAGTGTAACACCATCTTATTTATTACCAACAGCTTTTAAAGCAACTTTTCATACATCTAGTAACAATTATAAAAAAACAATAAATCCTTGTATTATCTGCGAATATGATGCTCTGCCCAAAATCGGACATGCATGTGGTCACAACTTAATATCAGTCGCAGGAATAGCTGCCGCAATGATAATTAAAAACAATATGGAGTTATTTCCTGATAGATTTCGCGATTGTACATTGACTATTATAGGTACCCTTGCGGAAGAGCAGGGTGGTGGAAAAATTGATTTATTAAAATGGGTGGTTTTCGAGATGTGGATTTCGCGATGATGGTACATCCTTATACTTGTCCTTATACATGATCCACTTATATTGATGATGGGTTGTTATTCAGTCAATTATTCTCAGCGTGGTGATACAGATGGGAATTGGAATGTTAATTTGGATGCAGCTGTAATGGCTTATAACAATATATCTATGTTAAGACAACAAGTGTTACCAACTGCGAGGATTCATGGAATAATATTAACAGGTGTGTTTGAATAGAAAAAAATCCAAAATTGCAGCTGTGCCGATACATGTTCCTTTGGTGGCACTATATTTTGGTGGTGGTGGTTATTGATAGTGCCTCCAAAGGAACATGCTGTCGGCATAGCTGCAATTTTGGATTTTTTTCGCCATTAAATGATCGCGTCAAGGTGTTTCGTTAGACTCATTTATAAATTTGTTACCGGATCGCGGACAAAGGAAGCAATGATAAATTTGAAGTTTGTTTCTATCTTAAACCATCTTGAGTTTAATGTAATTAATTAATACGAGCCCTTCGGTCTCGGTCGCTTTGCGACAGATCGGTGCTACGCACCTCAAGTTAACGGCCGCTGTGCGGCCTTACTCCTCACATTTTCTACCATAGAAATGGTAGAAAGGGACGTTATGATTTAGAATTTTCATAAATTTGTTTACCTATTTGTGTAAACAACAACAACAACAACAAATACTCATATTATAATTTTATAAATGCGAAATTCGTGTTCAGCACACTTGTTTACTTATAATACCCATTGAAAGCTAACTTCTAGGTTGATTTTGAATTTTCATTAATTTGTTTAGCTATTTTGTGTAAACAACAACAACAAATATTCATATTATAAATTTATAAACGCGAAAATCGTGTTCAGCATACTTGTTTACCTATAATACTCGTTGAAAGCTAACTTCTAGGTTGATTCTGAATTTTCATTAATTTGTTTACCTATTTTGTGTAAACAACAACAACAAATATTCATATTATAAATTTTTAACCGCGAAAATCGTGTTCAGCATACTTGTTTACCTATAATACCCGTTGAAAGCTAACTTCTAGGTTGATTTTGAATTTTCATTAATTTGTTTACCTATTTTGTGTAAACAACAACAACAAATATTCATATTATAAATTTTTGACCGCGAAAATCGTGTTCAGCATACTTGTTTACCTATAATACTCGTTGAAAGCTAACTTCTAGGTTGATTCTGAATTTTCATTAATTTGTTTACCTATTTTGTGTAAACAACAACAACAAATATTCATATTATAAATTTTTAACCGCGAAAATCGTGTTCAGCATACTTGTTTACCTATAATACCCGTTGAAAGCTAACTTCTAGGTTGATTTTGAATTTTCATTAATTTGTTTACCTATTTTGTGTAAACAACAACAACAAATATTCATATTATAAATTTTTGACCGCGAAAATCGTGTTCAGCATACTTGTTTACTTATAATACCCGTTGAAAGCTAACTTCTAGGTTGATTTTGAATTTTCATTAATTTGTTTACCTATTTTGTGTAAACAACAACAACAAATATTAATATTATAAATTTTTAACCGCGAAAATCGTGTTCAGCATACTTGTTTACCTATAATACCCGTTGAAAGCTAACTTCAAGGTTGATTTTGAATTTTCATTAATTTGTTTACCTATTTTGTGTAAACAACAACAACAACAAATATTAATATGATAAATTTATAAACGCGAAATTCGTGTTCAGCATACTTGTTTACCTATTATAACATTTGGAACTTAGTCTCTATCTCAATAATAAATGCGGTTTCTAGTCCCCCATCACTTTAATACAATCCGGACAAACAAACAAACAAACACACACACACACACACACACACACACACACAAACACACAACAATCGAGATTTAATAATATAGATGTATAGATAATATATCCTATAATTAGTTAATTGTATTAGCAATGTAATCCACGGTGAATTGAGTAAAAAAATCCACGGTGAGTGGGTCACCAATAATATCACATTTGAGTAATTAATTAATTCATATCAAGGTTGAAACCGCTCGAACCGAATATCAGTATTCATGAATAGTTGCCCTACCGAATACGAATACTGATATCAGGTTGAGTAACCGAATACGAATAGTGATAATATTCGTTTACGTCAACCGAATACGAATACTGATAATATTCGGTGACGTCAACCGAATACAAATACTGATAATATTCGGTGACGTCAACCGAATACAAATACTGATAATATTCGGTGACGTCAACCGAATACAAATACTGATAATATTCGGTGACGTCAACCGAATACGAATACTGATAATATTCGTTTACGTCAACCGAATACGAATACTGATAATATTCGGTGACGTCAACCGAATACAAATACTGATAATATTCGGTGACGTCAACCGAATACAAATACTGATAATATTCGGTGACGTCAACCGAATACGAATACTGATAATATTCGGTGACGTCAACCGAATACGAATACTGATAATATTCGGTGACGTCAACCGAATACAAATACTGATAATATTCGGTGACGTCAACCGAATACGAATACTGATATCAGGTTGAGTAACCGAATACGAATAGTGATAATATTCGTTTACGTCAACCGAATACGAATACTGATAATATTCGGTGACGTCAACCGAATACGAATACTGATAATATTCGGTGACGTCAGCCGAATACGAATACTGATAATATTCGGTGACGTCAACCGAATACGAATACTGATAATATTCGGTGACGTCAACCGAATACAAATACTGATAATATTCGGTGACGTCAACCGAATACGAATACTGATAATATTCGGTGACGTCAACCGAATACGAATACTGATAATATTCGGTGACGTCAACCGAATACGAATACTGATAATATTCGGTGACGTCAACCGAATACAAATACTGATAATATTCGGTGACGTCAACCGAATACGAATACTGATATCAGGTTGAGTAACCGAATACGAATAGTGATAATATTCGTTTACGTCAACCGAATACGAATACTGATAATATTCGGTGACGTCAACCGAATACAAATACTGATAATATTCGGTGACGTCAACCGAATACGAATACTGATAATATTCGGTGACATCAACCGAATGCGAATACTGATAATATTCGGTGACGTCAACCGAATACAAATACAGGGGCCGTATTCACTAAGAAGTTAAGTTCGAACTTAAGACTTAAGTACTAAGTTCGAACTTAAGTCGTATTCACTAAGATTGGTATTCACTAAGATTTTAGTTCGTACTTAAGTTCGAACTTAAGTACGAACTTTAAGCAAGCTAGGGAGGTTGCTTAAGGCCAAGTATCCCCTGGAAATCTAAAGAGGTCTTCAGCTTGTTAGTCTGTCTCATAAAATCCCTTCCAATTATCTATTGTTTAACTGTGTTACAGTAAAACCTCCAAAGGTGAACACCTCCAAGAAATGAACACTTTTTCTCGGTCCCAAATTTTCCAATTGCTTTATACACACATTATGATAAATCATGAAAAGTGAACACCTCTCAAAAGTGAACGTTTTGGCCGGTCCCAGAGTGTTCACTTTATAAAGGTTTACTGTATTATTATTATTATTGCTATTATTGCTATTTATACCCCCAGAAGTCTCCAGGAGGATACCTCACGCGGGACAGCTTTACCCTGGCTATGGAGTCCTGGATACACTCCGTCAGCAACAGGCATATCCACCTCAGCACAGCCTCCACTCAGTGGGACCGGCTGTCAGACCGGCCGGACCTCACATACTCCCTGAGCTCCTACAGTCTGGAGGGGACAGGGAGCAGTAGCTCCGGAGAGACTTGGAGACTTGTCGGAGGAGCTACTGACACGAACTGGGCAGCTGGAGAGGGAGAACAGCCTACTCAGGCAACAGGTAGGGTAGTATGGCATGCTTATTGTAATACAGTAGAACCCCGTTAGTAAGAACACGGTTATACGAAATTCCGAAATTAATTAATTAATACCAAATGTGTAGTACTCCTTATCCGGAGTTCTTATTAACCAATAACATTTGTGTTGAAAAGGCTTTGAAGGGGACTGAAATAGAGTTCGTATTAACGAGGTTCTACTGTATTGTTATTCACTAAATATACTTAAATTACATACAGTGAACTCCCGTTATAACACCCTGAGCTCATATTACCCTAGATACGAGTGTGTGTATAAGGAATGTTATGCTTAACACAGGTGCGGGAGAGTGAGAACACTATATCTGACCTGACAGAGACACGAGAGAGACTCGAGAGTCGGCTGAGTGAGCTGAGAATAGCGCTGCACAACAACCAATTTCTCAATCTAGAGAACTCTGCGGTAAAACAGGAAATGACAAAGCTGGAGTCAGAATTGGAGCAATGCAGTCGGCTGCAGGATTCTGAGGCTCTCATCCATGGTGATACTTATAATATAGAATCCTACGGAGACTCAGTACAGACCGAAGCCGTCAATGAACTGGTGAGTTAACCGGCAATAAAGTACAGTCGACTCCGCTTAATATAGTCACCTCGGGACCAGGTTACTTTGACCCGATTAAGCGGAGAAATCTATTAACCGAAAATATTTTAAGCCAAACTGTCATTCCGTCCTATAAATCCTGAGAAATTTTGACACCATTAAGCGGAAAAATCTATTAACCGGTGGCTCTATTGAGCTGAGCCGACAGTGTATACTATATTGAATACGTACACTAGTATAAAGCATCATACCAATGTCATTTTTAATGACCCGGCGCTTATTCGGGGAAATACGGTATTAACAATAAACTTGTGAGTTAACCGTGTTATTCTTAAATACAGTGTATGCTATAGTATTGGAATACATTCTACTGTTTACAATAATACAGTAGAAAAATCTGATAGTCAGAATAAACCGATTGAAAATATAACAAAATTGGAATTTCTTACACATTTACATATAATGAATAGCTAGTTAGAATACCCCGGTGTTAGAAAAAACCGGTTTCAACTGTATTTACTTATTATTTACAATTCCCAGGTATTCCCACTTCAAATATTACATAAAAGACAATAACCATATAAGAATATACCACTGTAGTCTGTAAACAAATTTAAAGTAAACAATTTTCACATATAATTATCACTACATATATATACATATGTCATATGATATATATGATATCCCTACTAAGGCCTACTTACAGGTGTATAAACCTAAAGTTGATACAGTTATTCCCGTTTCATCTCTCTCCTTGAACAGAACGGCTACTTTGTCTTCTCGCGGGAGTTTCTGCATATAATTCAAATACTGCGTTTTGCTATCAACTAGCCTTTTAATCAAACGAAACGTTATTTCTACAACCAATGTTTGACCGCCCGTAGCATCAAAAAGGAGTAAATTCCCATTTCTGTCTCTCCCAAAACGTTCTATGTAAATATATTCATTTTCCTGAAACCCAAAGGGTAGTTTTCTACATTTCCCAATTTCCTTTGTGTCTCGTTAATCGCACTAACCACACACCTCTCATTAGAATACACCAACAGTTCATCATCCTTAGCTATTCATCATCGGGTATGGCACCTCTACAAACATTATTAAATACAAATCTGGTGTAAGAACCAGTATACGAGAATTCCCGTTATCACACACGTATATTCTTCCTATCGTCAGTAGATATTTCCCTCGGGTTATTTAGACTCGTAACATCTATATTGATAGAATCAAGAAATCGAGACACAACACACTTGTTACCAAATTTGTGTAAACAGTTCCCGTCTGTATCATACATAGTTAAAGAATGCTGAAATGTGTCTGTTACATATAATCTGTTATTAACGTATTTAGTTGCCCATGGGAATGAACCAAGTTTTTATTTCCAACAATATAATCACCACTGTATTATCAATCAATATTGTTCTCATTTATAGATGAGAACATCTCTGTCAGCAGATAGAAGATATGGAACAGGAGTTGGGGCCATATCTCTATAGAAACAGAGGTGGCATAGAGTTATGTGGGATTGTAGGCCTACAATTCCACATAACTCTACGCCACCTCTGTTGTCATGCAACACGCCCAGTCTGGAACAGGAACTAACCGGGGCTATATACAACTCTCCCACACCTAATGGTGTCAAGCTATACTCCTCTACCCCCCTTAGCTCTGAGCTGATCCTAGCTGGAAACAGCTGTGCAGCATTAAGAGCGCACAGAAGAGCGAGATCAAACAGCTGGATTGTGGACAGGAATATTCTAGAATAATAGAACAGTTAGTTCATTAGTTACCCTATCACACATTAGGAATATTATACAGTCAGGTTATTTTATTATGACATGCAAGGGACCTAAATTGTGTTCATAATAGAGAGACTTCATGATAACCGAACTCAACTTAATACAAACCCTTTATAAGTTGTTCAATTGGGACCATAGGGCTTGTTCATAAAAAACAGTTTTTCTTATTAAGCAGACGAAAAATAGTTCACAATAAGCAGGCCTGACTGTACGTACATAGATACACTCAACATTAGAGTACCAATAGGTCTCAACCTTTTTATACTTTGCATTCATTGACTAATAGCAGTTTACTTTTCATTCCCAAAGAGAGCATTTAATGTTAATTATGTTCTTCTAATATGTAACAATATTTGCCTATTAGCAAGAAAATTACTTGCAAAATATCAAAAATAACACAAAATGTTATTACCCGATAATACCCTTGTACTAGTAGTTGCTCGTTATTACAGAAATAATATTCGCATACCCCCACTGTTTAGACTGTGCTTTTGATCTATTTAATTATTTACCCTGAGATATCTATTAATTAAGAAATAATTTATATGTAGACCGTCTATCTCTAGACCAGGTTTTCTTACATATACATTAGTATTACCCATAGACGGCAGGGCTTTTGGTCTACAAATTTTTGGTTTATAATATTTGTAATGGCTTTTATAGACCGTCTACATATAAGGATGCTCATTAATTACCTCTACTGTAGGTTCCGATCTAAGCATCAACAGCTGCAATCAGAGCTGGAGATCTCTCTCCAGCTGAGAGGAGAGTCCGACCACGACATCTCTTGATTTGGCGGGTTCCCACATTCCGTGGTTTGCTCGCCTATCTCTATAGGACAGTTACATTCTAGCCTACCAATTACCCTGCATAAACTCTAAACTCTTGATTGGACCGGCATTTACATTTCAAATATCCTTTATCAAATTCAAATATTCTTTTTCAAATTTCATATATCCTTTTTCAAATTTTCAAATATCCTGCCACTTGTATATATTCTGCTATCACACGCTGATTGTTGTACTACCTGGGATTAACTGTGTGCTCTTGTACGTGTTTGTAATTTTAAATGAACTTATATGGAATTACTTTATTATTCTAATTAGGGGCAGTTTATTGCAATATATGTTAAACTAGTTGGCTTCTTTTTAAAATATTTTTATGGACAGATTTTGCTGAATACTGTAGACTCGTTAATAGGAACACCAGGGGACAGTCTAAATATGTTCTTATTATCCGGAGTCACTTGCATGCATTTGTATAGGCTAGGGGAATTAAACCTTAACTCCTTAACCGATATTTTGACATATCTGTGTTCATATTAACGAGATTCTACTGTTTGTAGGAATTTTTCAATTAATTACTACATAGAAATTCTCAACACACTTGTGTCTAATATAAGCTGATAGCATTTCTATTTCTTTCTACACTTGTTGTTGTTGTTGTTTACTTCTGAACTATCCAAACAATGCAAAAACGGAACACCAAAAGAAAGAGAATGTTACTAGACTACTAGTAAACAAACTACAAGTAAAACAAAAACTTTTAGTTTATTCAAATCAATTAAAAACTATCTTCAAATTAATGAAACATTTCGCTTACAAGATCTCCTATTTTCTCACAAGTTTTCATGGCTTGTTTGTATTATCCTAATTGCAGCAGAAATAATAGTTAACATTCTGGTTATTCGTAACGTTAAGTAAACTGAAATAGATTGGATTGCTTATATGAGTCAAGTAGAGGGATTTTTGAATGGAACTTTCGATTATTCACTTGTGTACCCTGCCGGATTCGTATATATACGTATATTCATAGGCGTCGTTGCAGGGGGGGCGGGGGGGGCCTGCCCCCCCCGAAAAAATGTCGGGGGGGCAGCATAGGTCTCGCCCCCCCCAGATTTCGCATACCTGCCAACCTATTTGAGTCATGTCCCTGTACAGGGCTCCAATTTCTACCTGTACATTGCCAAAATCCATGTACACACCCCCAAAATCTCTCGCTCGCTGCGCTCGCTCGTCAAAGGAATTACTATTCACTTACATTGCTAAATTAGTACTTGGAAAGGAGAAAGCATTTAATTATATATTGTACATGGAATCCCTGAACGCTTGAATAGATATATATATATATATATATTAACCAGTTGTGCCTTTGTGTGGCCAATGCAGAATGCACGGCAGAATATACAATCATCACTGTAGACATTTTAGGCATTATTTGAAACATAATTAGTAAATTAAAAATCCCTGTAGGCCTGTACTGAACCGCCAAAATGTTTAAATCCCTGTACTGTACAGGGAATCCCTGTAGGTTTGGCAAGTATGATTTCGTCCCCTCAGCTGGCGTTTCTCTTGAAAATTAGTTGATACTGTGGAGGATAACAGCATTTAATTTGCCAAAAATTTCAAGTTACATAAAGCTTTCTCAGTTAATTTTCATCTCTCTTACGTTATTTAAATACTATTTATGCGTGATTTTTACGTATTAATTGCAAAATAAAATAAAGGTCATATAAATGTTCTCTGGCTGCCCCCCCCAGATTTTCAGAAAAATTGGAAAGTTCGACGCCTATGCGTATATTCCACGATTTATAGCGTAACTGATTATGGTAGGAACATTCTACTTGCTCAATATATTTTCGCGATTATATATTTGGTTAGTTTGGCTGTTATATTTCGCATTTACCTGATGAACACCGAAATGCCACCTTATACGTATGTATTTATTTCTCAGTTGTTTCACATACCGAATACATTCTATTTATATTTTGTGGCTTTTCAATGACCCAATCGCTATGTTATTTCTCTACACAGCTGTATATGCATTCATATCTAATAAATGGTTGCTAGGCTGTACGCTATACAGTATAAGGCGTGTCGGTTAAAATGAATGTGTTACTATTCGCACCTGGATTGTTGGTATTATTGCTCCAATTTCATTCACCTTTTCGTACAATTTTCTACCTCTCAATTTGTGCTATAACTCAGATTGTAATTGGGTATTCCATTTCTGCTAACTCATCCGATTAACTATGTTAGCAAAGCTTTTCAGTTTAATCGCCAATTCCTATTCGAATGGACGGTTAATTAGAAATTCCTTTCTGAAGATATTTTCCATGACCGTACTTTTCACATTGCCCTACTTACAACGTTAATAGTACTGCTATCTACATTATACTACTTCAAATGGAGTAACAATAGAGTCACACCTCTCATTAATATTAACCGCGTATCTCCAAAAGGAGAATTCCCTAAGGAAATCAGATCTCACATTATATTCGTATTATTTTCTTCTAATTTCTGCGGTATAGTCACATCTCGTACGATCAGGGCCGGATTAACCCATGGGCAACCGGGGCACTGCCCCGCCATCCACTTGGTGGAACTCTGGAATTATACAGGTCTCGCATTTAGCTATTCTTATACAGCTGTTCTAATTATGTATTTATTTATGTAATAATACAGTTTTAACTTGCATTTGTTTGTAGTATAACCTTACTAAAAAGCCATACGATTAGGTTTTCATCCTTTCTGCTCCAAAATTGTAAAATAATTTGTAGTGACTGTATTTCTTATTAGTGTATCTAAATATTCAATGAATTTAATTTAGTGGATTCACCTATAGTTAAAAAATCAGTGTTCAATTAACAATTTCAGTTACAATATTGAAATTCAGCCTCTAACTAATTTATATCCATTCGCCCCCAAACTAATCAACCCTTGTCAACAATTTATTAATATTTCCATGGTTACTAGTATTACAATAGGAATGCAATCACCCCATTCAGATGACGATATTCCTATCATAGTCAGTGTGTGCAGTCTCAGTGAGATATCAGACTGCATGGTAATGACACCAGCCGACACTGGGTCTATTGATAGTAGCAATAAAACCCCGGTTAAACACACATGTACAACAATAAAAGATGAAAGAAGTAAACCCATATCTCCTTCTGAATATATGCGTAGTAAAGGTTAGTCAGAACATCGATTACTGCTGCTTTCCTAGACTGATTAATAGCATTGGAATTACAAGTGCGCTCTCGAATTCAACAGTTTGTAGGAAATCTATTATCTGTTGTTCTATACTATTAGAAGAAGTTGGTTGTATTATCTGTGATGGAATTGTTGTTGTTTGAATACGTGTGTCCTGTGATTGAATTGTTGTTGTTGTTATTCGTGTATCTTGTGAGATAACAGGGACAGCATTTGAAGTTTTTAGCAACTCGTGTGGTGCTAATGGTTTGGCTGTATCACTTATTTTAGCGTGAGTTCTCTGTTGGTTAGGAGCAGGGTTAATATGTCCCCTTATAGGAGTGGGATTAGGTTGGGATCTACTGCGAGTATGTTCGCTATCAGACAGTTGAGGCGTAATTAATGGGTTGAAGAGATTATCAGAGTTTATTAGAGTTTGTCTGACTCTGAAACTAAGTTCATGAGGTGTTAATGGCTTAGTTGTTAGCTCTAGCACTAACGGGTTGTATTAACTCCTGTTTAATAACAGGGTATTAGTTAACAGGGTTATTCATTCGTTGCGGAGTAAATAAAGGAACTGGAGTTAGCATTTGGTGAGTTTTCTGGAAATTGGTTTTGCGGTTGTGACATGATTTCGTGTGGGGCAGGGGGGCGAGTTTTCCCTGTGCTCGGGCATGGCCTACTTAATATACGGCAGTGTATGTCACCGAGAAGGCCAAAAAATAGAAGGCCAGTTTATAAATTTCATTATAGGATAAACTATGCCTCCTATTGTTATTATTTGGGTTACATATGGGGTAATCAACCATTGCGAGTCCAATGAAACCACTTGAGAATCTCAGATTTGTGGTTAAGCTGTTTAGGCGCCATTTCATGGTGACGGTAACAATTTATGGTAAAATGAAAAAAAATTCAAATATCTTAAATTTCATTTTCTTCCTACTTTCTAATAATTGTATAATAGGAATACTCCATAGGGATATATTTAATAAATTATTACCCCAAAGGCTACTAAATCACAAAATGGCGACATTCTAAAATTTTTTAAAAATTATAAAGCAACCACATGCTAAATTTCAAGTAGTATCCGAATTACAACTTACTATTTTCGTCCATAAAATGTATATAATTGGTGGTTTATACATATTCATACACATTATATATTCGGAAAATGTAAACTAAGTATATTAGCAAATTATCTTCATTTTTTCGTAGTTTTTTAGACTCGAATTGTAAATTTTGTATATTTGTGGTGTCATCATTAAATGGTACCTAAACAGCTTAACCACAAATCTGAGATTCTCAAAAGTGGTTTCATTGGACTCGCAATGGTTGATTACCCCATACACAATGCAAATAATAACAATAAGGGGCATAGTTTATCCTAGAATTAAATTTATAAACTGGCCTTCTATTTTTTTGGCCTTCTCGGTGACATACACGGCCGTATATTAAGTAGGCCATGGCTCGGGGTATCTGTCTGATGGGAGGTGATTGGGGTGGGGTGCAGTGGCGGCGCGTCAGAACAATCGCAATCCATTGCACGTGCGTCGCACGGCTCTGAAAATCTCCGGCCAAACAGTTAAAGTGGTCCGGCCAAAACCGGACCGTCCGATATAATATAGTAGAATAAATTAAAACTGGTCCGGCCATGGCCGGACCAGCCTGACCGCGTGCTACGCCTATGCATTGTGATTATCAAGAAAGATACAATTCTAAACCTATATATCTTATACAACAAATACCAAAAAGACTATTTAACTCCCAAACCGATAAATTCCCCGTTTAATAATATAAAGCGGCCATTATCTCGAGAATCCAGCAAAATATGCAACAGTTCCAAACGTATAGACACCAACCAGTTCCAAGGAGTTTAACATGGATCCGGTTAGCCTGCTAGCTCACCTCGATAAAATACCGCTGCACTACCGAATAGTTGCTTGTCTACAGAGGGGAAACAAGGTACAGTTTGAAATGGAGGTTTACGTGGGGGAGAATGTGTATAGAGCTACTGGCTCCAATAAGGAGACTAAAAAAATCCAAAATTGCAGCTGTGCCGATACATGTTCCTTTGGTGGCACTATATTTTGGTGGCTACTGGCTGGTAAATCAACGCCTCAAGGTGTTATCCACTGACATTCATAAGCTAATAGAGTTTAAATGGGATAGTGTATTCGAGTTGGATATTCCACAGTGGGGGGAAATACAGCTTAACGGCCACACTAGTGCATCTACCGCCCGGACCTTCTCTCCTCTGGTTAAGCCTATTGTACCGGACTATAGGGCCAAGCGGCTGCCTACTGCTTATAGCTGTAGGAAGTCCACGGATAATAAAGCTCCAGGAGAGTTGAATTATCCCAGAGGCATAGCCTTGCATTACAAAACTGGACACATTTACGTAGCAGATGAGAACAACCATAGAGTACAGGCACTCTCTGGTAACGGAGACTATCCCGAGAAGTGGAGACGCAGAGAGAGCTGCAAAACAAGTACTCAGATATGTTGCTAATGCTAGAGAAGGAGCAGCTGGTGGCGTTACTCAGCTCAAATTGATATTTGAAGATTGTTTGATTCCTCATTAATTCTATTTCTTTAATCGTGCAAGTATAAACTTTATACTATTCAAACTAAAGACTATATAAACTATAATGTAAAATTTTCAGTACTAATCCTATATTGTCGCCTGAGAACGTTTCGATATGTAAAATCCCTTTGTCCCGATATACCGGAATTAGTAAATTTTCCTTTTTCCAAAGATGAAGGTAACAGGGTATATTTCGAATTGATATGAATAACGTGTTAAAAGAAAATTGCGAAATAAAAAATTTCGAGAAAAATATAAAATTTCTTATTCTACAAAAATATTATCTCATAGTGCTAGATGCCATTTTCTGGCCTTCCTCCCCATCAGGTCTAACGTTCTTTCTTACCCCCCCCCCCTCCAATTTATTTGAAATTTATTTTATCTTATTAATTTTTATTCATATTAATTATAATTAACAGCAAACTAGCAGTGGTTAGCCCAGTGGTCTTCAAACTTTTTTTCTCAGCGTACCCCCTGGCTATTTTTTTACTTTACGCCCAACATCTAATTTTTACATATACGTACATACTTTACCGACTCGTCTCAAAGAGAGCCGGCGTACCCCAGTTTAAAGACCACTGTATTAGCCTATAATTGCATTGTGATTCTTGAGGTAATAACTGTGCAGCTAACCGCCATGTAAATGGTGTTTTTTAACTGCAAACAACAAAACATCTGCTAGCTATACAATAATATATGACGAAATGTATGATGAACACCTTAGTTTAGTTATATTTCGATACACTACGTAAGAGAAGTAAACCAATTAATTGAAAACTTTAGCTTTAGGGGTAATATATCACTTGTTATTAGCGAAATTTGTTATATCCATTTCGTTATAAGCGGAACTTTATATGTGATAGGAAAGAGGGTATTCCTGACCATTAATTACCTCGTTTTAGTGGGTATTTTTTACAGTAATTTATTGATGAGAATTCTTAGATATAGTGCTCAGTTTTAAAAAATAGTAAATAGCCAGATATACTTTCTAAGGTCAATTTTTAAATCTGAGCTCTATACTAGAGCTGAGCACTATAGTTATCTCTTTGTTAATTTTGTAATATGTTCAATGCTAGCCTCACTCCAACCATCCAGCTTGACACCATTCTATTCATTTTAATATTCGCTCCTATTATCTCTACACATTCATACCAACAATGGTCAAGCACAATTCTCAACTGCAGGAGTTCATAGCTGGATGGTTTGGTGGTAAGTTGTGCGTACTAACTTGACAGATGTTATTTATTGAGATTGCTCCTATATTTTAATTATAAAACCTTAATTCATTACTGTGCCGACTATACTATAGTATAATGGCCCAGTATTGATATGACTGCCTTGGTATTATTATTTATCCGTAGATCAACCACAAATCAGAGTTTTATTAATTGATTAACTAAGAACTGAAATTTCAGGATAGGTGTCTCATGGGTTACAGATGTGCACTGCGGTCACGATTTTTGATAATTCACATTTCCATCCCAAAAGGTGACAAAACCTTTAGCCAATTAAATTCGAGGGTTTTCCCAGTATGGATTATCGAGTAGCATTCAATTACACGTAGTATAAAAGGATTTTCTATCAATTCTTAAGTGTGCTTTATAGAATGCCTAACAGAGGCTGTAATTTAATTGGTCGAGAGTATATTAATGCATCCAATCAGTTATTTGTTTTCCATCAGTTTTTACAAATAGTTATTTTTGCAGCATTTTCTTTTGGAGGCAGTATTAATGAACCAACGACCAAAATATAGTGCCTCCAAAGGCGTTGGGTTTTAGATTTTGATTATAGATTCGTTAGCACGAAGAAGGTTAATAGTACTTAAACCCTCGCTGGCGTGGGGTCTGAAGTATAAATAGAAAAAAACCAGGTACATTTTCAATTTCAATTCAATTAACTTTCAGTTTCAGTTTTCACATTCCGAGCCAGCTTTGGGTTTAACAGGAAACTAAAACGGTCCCCTGATGTTCGTACCAACGTAAATCTAGTTTTTTTTAAGGGTTGGTTATTAGTATGAATCTACTCTATCTCTAGGTTGTACCGGAATATTTGTCGGACATCCTTTCGACACAGTGAAAGTAAGTTATTCTAATATAAATTATACTTGCCTGTTGCACTACTTTTTAATTATTTCGGTATAATGCATTACCTCAAAACAGTATGGAACACTTCGTAATAGGCAACGTTTTTACAGTACTTTAAGTCAAGACTATAGAGTACAGTAGTTTGCATAATAGAGCAACAGCTTAATTGGGTCAAACCAGGAAAAATATTTGAGCTCGCTTACACTTCCCTAAATACTCAATTTGTATTACGTCTAAGGGAGTATCACTCGATTTTTGAGGGCCTAAACAAATTTTTTATTCAAAATTACGCGCGTGGAAGCGCATCGCACACTCCTGGATGAAAGCCTGGGTCAAACTATCCTCTAATCCGAAATTACTGTAGTTAATTAATTAACGATCATTTTTTGCTCAAATCAAATCAAATCTTTTAATATTTGAACGATTTTGGTTGAGAGTTTGATTTTCATGTATTTCGTGTCGCAGTGGCGGCGCTAGCGAGGTACAACTGGTGGGGCCCACTAACATTAATTTAGGCCTGTGCCCAACCTCAGGTGGGGCACACCCTCCCGCCGCCCCTGTTCGTGTGTAATGTATCATTGGCCAACTGTTGTATTATCCTACCTCAACATAATATAATATAATTTTATTCACAATACGTACAGTCGAAACCGGTTTTTTCTAACACCGGTTTTTTCTAACTAATCGTTTTTTTCCAACTGACTATTTATCTAAATCTATATTATTAAATCTCGATTGTTGTTTGTTTGAGTGTGTGTTTGTTTGTCCGGATTGTATTAAAGTGATTGGGGGAATAGAAACCGCAATTAATATTGGGATATAAACTAACTTTCAAATGTTATAATAGGTAAACAAATGTTATAATAGGTAAACAAGTATGCTGAACACGAATTTCGCGTTAATAAATTTCTCATATTAATATTTGTTGTTGTTGTTTATACAAAATAGGTAAACAAATTAATGAAAATTCAAAATCAACCTAGAAAGGGTGAGGGTAAGGCCGCACAGCTGCCGTTAACTTGAGGTGCGTAGCACCGATCTGTCGCAAAGCGACCGAAACCGAAGGGCTCGTGTGTAAGAAATTCCAATTTTGTTTTGCTTTAAATCAGTTTATTCTAACTTTTTTTTAATGCAAAGAATTGGTTAGAAAAAACTTAGTTTCGACTGTATCAATATTTGTTAATTTCAATAAACAAAAAATATTCGAAATTTCATTGTGACTTTTCTGTTTCTTGTAACAGCTGGTAGTGACGTTTGATTTGCTAAAATGATTTTTAATTAATTTTAAAATTGATTATTTAAATGATTTTGGAATGATTTGAAATTATTTCATATCAAATTAAATCAAAATTTTCGAATATATGATTTGAATAGTTGTTTACAGCTCTTCTTAACCTATAGATTGCAAGTTTTAACATTACGATGATATAATGTCCGTCACCAGACTCACCACGTATTGATTAAGTTTTTTCCTTTATTCTTTTCCTGTTCAATCACTATAACGTATATAACCAACTGGATATTTAGTGGGCAGTGTGTGTCCAGAGCAAGGAATTATCCAGGAGCGCGAGACGCTCCTTTTGGAGCATAATTTAGGAAAAATATTAATTAGTAGCGCGAAAATTTGGAATCCTCTCCTATACTGTTACATTAATTTGTGATTTAGGCGTATGAAAATTGGATCAGACCAGGATTAGGAGCTTATTTACAAATGGCTGTATAATACACTTGTCCAGAGAACCAAATACTGGGGCTGGGGGGGTTGGTCAGGTTTGACGATTACAATTCTAACCAAATCAATTGTAATAGATAGATATTATTCAAATTTATTGTTATAATCATGACTGTAATCATTTCTAATAATCTCATTTTAAGATATTTTAATAAATAATTTCTAATTATTTGACTTCACCATACACACTAGGAATTAAATTAAATTAAATCATGCGAGGTAGGCAGGGTTACCGTGGGTATGGGGATCCCCATACCCATGGGAATGGGAATCAGATTTTCCCCTGTGGGGATCCCCACTGGGAAAAATTTGATTTTTTTCTTATCCATATCGGAATTCCCATGGGAATCCCCTAAAGGATACTCTTATGGATACCAATACTACTCATACAAGGCCGACAGGGCCTTACACCTGTTACTTCATTTTCATGCAACTTTTTTTTCTGAATTGTTATAGCAGCCTATTTGTATGTGTCCTATATGGGGATGCCCACAGAAATCCTGTGGGGATGGAATGGGGATGGGAATGGAAATTCCACTCCCACGGCAACCCTGGAGGTAGGGGTATACGGTGGTGCTAATAAATATTTGTAATGTAATTTTTGTTGTGCTCGGTTTCATTTATTTTCAAAGTATTTGTATTCAATCAGCCTGGTGTGTCTGACTTTGAATCTCTCTTCCATTAGGTCCGTCTACAAACACAGGCTGCTTATTCTTCTATCAAATACAATAATGGATTACAGTGCTTCTCTCACATTATACGAACAGAATCCGTAAGAATACATTCCGGTTAATACGAAATTCCATTATTTCAGTCCCCTTCAAAGCTTTTTCATTGTAAATGACACCGGTTAAATCGAACTCAGGATGAGGCGAACGCATTTTGACGATCCCCGGTGTTCGTATTGACGAAATACTACTGCATATGTATTCATTCCATAACACATTGTTAAGCTGTTTAATGTTTGTAAAGGGCTTAAGATATAATTTGAGCAAGCAATCGTCTCATTTTCTTTGAGCGCTTGACTCAGTTTTCTAGTTACAAAATTATCAACATCACATTAAAGAACACCTCTCTATAAGGAACCAGTGCAATTTACAGCTACTTTGGAAGTTTGGAATGCGCTCCTAATCTGATCCAATCTAATTTTAATACTCCTAGCTCCTAAATCACAAAATAATCTTATGTTTATAATAGCAGATGCCAGATACCAATTACCATATTTACTCGAATAATTTCCAGGCAAATATTGTTTTTCACCATTTTGGGACCAAATTTTTCAAAGAATTTTCGAGAATATCACATGTTATTGCAATTTATATATTCTAGTAGGTTGATAATCATATTGAATAAAATGGTGTGGGTATTAACCAGAAAATTATATTGACCTGTCTCGCTCCTGGATAATTCCGTAATCGGAATAATTATCAGGTATCATGGAAAATGAGATTTATACCTTGAATTAACATACTGGCTTGCAACACTATTTTCTTGAAATTAATTTATGGTTATTTTTAGTTATTCGGACTCTACAAAGGTATGGCTTCTCCCCTATTTGGACAAGCTATCATTAATGCCATTATATTCGGTACACAAGGGAATATAGTTAAATATCTACAGCATAAGGATTCTACACTACCCACCCTCAGGAATTCTGTGTTGTCAGGTGAGTTTTGAGACTCATTTTATATTTAAATATTTTATAATAAAAAATTAATTCTAATTTGTTTGTTTGTTTGTTTGTTTTTTCGTTTGTTTGTTTTGTTTTGTTTTGTTTGTTTGTTTGTTTGTTTGTTTATTTACTTGTTGCCAAGTGCAAATATCTTGGTTATTTTAATGAAAACATTCCTATATTTTTCCTAGGAATTGCTGCTGGGTTTTTTCAATCCTTCGCATGCGGTCCGTTAGAATTAATAAAAATTCGAATGCAGATGCAAAACATCGGCGTGGAATCTCAATCCGTGTTCTCTGATGTTAAAACGAAAGCTAGAGTTAGTCCGTTAAGTTGCGCTGTTAATATCTGGAGGAAGGAGGGCGTGGTTGGACTTTGTCGCGGACTTGGGTCTACGTTTTTTCGCGAGGTTCCCTCTTTTGGAGTATACTTCGGAACTTATGATACATTTTGTAAAATGGAATTGAAAGAAGGGCAGAGAATAGATGAGGTAGTTATATGTGGGTTTAATAGGGATTATTTTTATTGACCTGTTTCAGGGTATGTAAGCCGTTCAAACGATACGTAACGCTTTTTTAAGTAACCAATGTGTGATAATTATTCTTGTATTACTAAATGATGACAAAAGCGTGACTTAGAGAGGGTCTTTAAGGTTTTCATTTGCGTTCCTTAATGTTTGAACCACCATGATCCTCTAGTATTTATGTTGGTAACTTGATATACTCCCTTTTGAAGTTACAACGACTCAACTTAATAGAGTCACCTTGGGACCAGGTTACTTTGACCCGATTAAGTGGAGAAATCTAAACTGAAAATATTTGAAGCCAAACTGTTATTCCGTCCTATAAATCCTGTGAAATTTGACCCCATTAACGGAGAAATCTATTAACCGGTGGCTCTATTAAGCGGAGTCGAAAGTATATACTTTAGTTGGGTATACGGACAGTTGATGGACGGATATTTCGATATTTTTAATTTTTAATATAATTTTCCTAAGTTCACTAATTCTTGATTATTTAATAATTCATGAACAGTTTAACCAATTTTATCTTTGGTAGATTTTATTGAATCTGGATCAATTCATTGGAGAAGTGTGACGACTGTGTATTGTGTGTTTCGCTTAGAAACTTTTTCACATACCCAGTGAACGAAAACTTCACGTGAAGTTTTTGTCAAAATGGAATAATTCATGAATTAATCATAATCTAAACCATTATACAATTAATTAGTCAACTTTGGTATTTTTTATGAACATAGATCTGCTATAACTAAATTAAAAATATATTTTTTAATTAGGCATAGTTTATTTACCTACGACTAACCATCGAACATTTTCCCCACCAATACGATGGGTAATTATAAATTAATAACTTAGTCGTTCTACACAATACTGTCTAAATAATCAGGCTAAATCTCCTTCTCCCAAACATGATTTGATTGTATTGTTTCAATATAAATTGATTCAACTATTTATGCAATTCTTTATCACACACGTACTCACAATCCAATAGGCTAGTATCAAGATGTCATTATTTGCAGGTGGTGTATCAGGTATTCTAACCTGGCTTGTTAACTATCCGATTGACGTTATTAAATCCCGTATTCAAGCAGATGGAACTCTAAGTAAAAATAAATATAATGGATTTATTGACTGCGGTAAACAAATATACAACACTGAAGGAGTTAAAGGTTTTAAAAAAGGACTTGAAGTAACTTTAATTCGAGCGTTTCCAGTGAATGCAGTTACCTTCGCGACCGTAATGGTTCTACTGAATTATATGCGACGAAATTCAGAATGATATTTGGAAAAACAGTTTAAAACACATTCACTTCAACTAACGGCGAACACAGTCTATATTATTGTTGTTGCTATACTCTCACACTTATACAGTTTCAACGAACGAAATTATAATAATTAGTCGGTTTTTGTTTTAAGCATTCTTGTCTTTTAAACATTAGCTACGGCTGTTACCACATTAAACTCACAATTCTTACTACATTTATTACTAGGGAAATATAACTATTTAGGGGATAGAAATTGTCCTCAAACGTTGAACCTTAACCAGAGATTAGGTCCAATTTTAAAGTAACCTTCCTATCACCAGTTGAGTTACGATTGTGATTGTAATCAATAACACAATTTTCGTTAATCTTAACCGTATTCAGTTTTAGCTGTATTCACGACTGTAATTTTAGAAATAATTTAAGCTACGTATATATGCAAAATATTAGTAATTTTAATTAAATCTTACAAGATTTACGATTACCAGATTTGGTCTATATTGATTGGTAAATCCAGAATTCCTCTGTTAAGTTTAGTATACATATATCTAGTCGTTCAAACTTTACCTACCGGACAGACCACAGCCCAGTGGGACAGACCATCCTTTTTTGAATTACAAGTGTTAAAAAATCGTGACATAGAGAGGGGAGTTTCCAATTTGCGGTAAATACCGTTTGAACTTCCCGTATACTCACATGCTATTAAATAGTATACTACATATGGCTATGTAATTGAATTCGCTGAATTGCATTCAATGGGAAATCCATACCATAAGTTGTTAGAATTGGGATTTGCAAATATTTATTGAGTTTATGGAAATATATTGAAGATGATACTTTCTATCACTGCTCTGCAAAATCAAATTGGTGACAAGACTAACGTGACTAACTTTTGACAATACGGGATAAGCTTAAATTTTAGTGTGCTTCCCATAGTATAAACGTTATAGTATGATCCTACTATAGTTTTAAACTATAAGATGCACAGTTCTAAAAAATCGTTCTGTTGACTTCCGGTCGGCCGGCCGTACAGAGCAGCCTGACTAGACCATTGGTGATATAGATTCAGATTTGTAATGGAGATAGAGAATTTCCTGAAGATGTGCACCTCGAAGCTCAATTTCGTCTTTGTTCATCAGTTACTTATTTCAAAATTTGTGTTCTGATCCAGTGAATCTTTTATATTTCAAATTACAAATTGAAAATATAGAGATTGTATTTTTGAATATTGGAATTATATTTAAATATTATTCCTGTACCTACAATCAGAGGCGTAGCTAGGCCTGCATGAAGGTGCGGCCCTGTGGATTATGGTTGCGGCATTTCCGCACTATAGTATTATACTAATGGGCATTTTTTGGGTGCGACCTGTGCCCCAAGTGCCGCACCATGGCTACGCCTCTGCCTACAATACATACTATTGTAGGTTTGGTGGGACCAAAAATTGGGTGCGGCCCGCCGGCCTGTGCCATCCAGAAGAAGCACACTCCCATCCCGCGGCGTCTGAGAGTTTTTTAAATATATGTTACCGAACCACGTTATTTGTCAACAATAAATTATAAAAGTTATGTAAGTTATCCCTAATACGGTCAGGTCTGCTCATTGTGAACCATTGCAATTTTTCGTCTGCTTAGTAGGAATTTTTAGTTATAAAAAACCCCTATGGTTTCAATTTTAAGAAATTGCACATCATTAGCAAATAAGTTCAAATTTAATTTATACAAGCTGCTCGTCCGCGCTACGCGCGTTCTTACAACTTGCACTCGGGTCTGCGGCCCTCGCTTGTATTTCAAAACACATCTCTTTTCAAATTAAATGTCCGTTGTATTTAATTATATACTCCAATAGACTTAAACTGAATCTAGGCTCCTATAAAAACTTTCGATTATGGACGAAAAATGACGAAAAAATTATATACCTCCTCCCTACATCACGCTTTTTGTCATTTTGTAATAAAAAGGACGGGTTGTAACACTTACCCCCTTGAGCATTACTTAAATTCAAAAGCACAAATTGATTATATTACGGGAATCATATGGGTAATATTTAGGTGACCGCTAGTGACCCACGTAACAGTAATGCTATTGTTTCAGAGTAGGGCTGTGCCTCCCTAAGCTGTCTATATCAATGGGCCCTAGCCATAGGTATATACGTATAAGGACAGAAAAAATAAATTGGGAAATACTAATCAGCGCCTGTACTGTTGAATATTTATGCTAGTTAGAACTGACAGTTTTCTAGATAATAACGCATGTCCGTGTATATATTAATAAACTAACTCCAAATATAAAATTAATATCACTAACAAACTGTACAACTCTGTGGACCCCTAACTTTGGACTGTGGAGAAGTTATTGTATTGATTGGTAATAATCAAATAGACACAATGGAAAGTTATAAATCTATGGGAGACAGACGGAACACAATAACTGATTGGATAAATGAACTTCCTCTCGACCAATTAAATCACAGTATCAGATAGGCATTCTATAACGCACACTTAACAATTGATAGAGACACTAAAATCCTTTTATACGAATTGAATGCTAGCTGCTAATCCATACTGGAAAACCCTCGAATTTAATAGGCTAAAAGTTTTGTCACCTATAGGGAGGGAAGATGTGAATATTTTTCTTAGATATTAGAACTTGTTTCTAGATACACTATTTCCCACCCCCCTGCCAAATTTCAAGTCTGTAGCTCTTACCAGTTCCTCAATCAATTCTGAACAAAAAAACAAAAAAACAAATCATTGTGATTTAATATATTTATATAATATAACAAAGAATTGGCAGTAATGAATGAATGCATATCCATTGCAAATAAGCCTTTGTGTAATAAATGGTAGGATTTGCAAAATAAGCTAAATAATGGCATTATGTTAAAATGAAATATTACAACACTTTATACGATGTAGGTTCCCAGTTTATTGGTTTTCCTGCTCTATGACCTTTTTAAATTGTCCTATTTCAATTTGTAACTCTTGTCTCATTTTCAAGAGTTCATTTTTTTCTCCGACTAAATCTTCCAATTCCATACCCATTTCCTCGAGAGTTGCATTTATTATTGAATCCTTCTTGTGTTTAAAATGCAATTTTTGTAGTCTTCGCCTCTTTTGTTTTATCAATTTGACTTCATTATCTGTTGCCTTGACTGAACCTAGAATTCTATATAGAACAGATGGCTTGAGGTGTTGAATATTTTCATCGCTAAGATAAGGATATTCAGCCATAACTTTAATTGTTTCCGCCATTTCTTTATTGTATACACTGATTTGTTTATTTATTTGTTTGTCTTTTGCTGTATTTATATATTTTTTGGATTACTGGAACTTTAAACACCATTTTTGAATAATTTCGTTCCTGTTATACTTCCCTCATTTGTGGTCAGTAATACAAATCTGTAGTATAAATTATCCGTAGATTTTCAGAGCGATCATTATTTTCGCTTTATTTTCAATACAGAATTGCAAATTCATTACTAAAAGTAAGATTTGTAATTAATTCATTTAATCAATTTATTTATTGCTGAGCGACTATTTTAATCTAAGTTTAATCTATTGGTTTATAAATTATTGCTAATTTGCTTATTTAAAGTTACATTTTCATTTTCAGGGCGGGCTATTTATCTAGTAAGGTAATTTTTGTATTTTTTATACATAACCCATAGGATTTATTTACATAAGTTGCCAATAATGTTGCAATCAGGATTTGGGTCGATTCAAAAGTATTCATAATAGTAATCATTCATGTTTATTGCTGTAATCACGACTGTAATCTTTATAATAGATAGACTGATTCGTTAGCTGGCTAACCGGTTAATTACTGCTAATATCGGTTAACGGTTACATATTTCAATGACACTTAACCGATCTGTTGAATATTATCAGTTACAGGGGTAATTTTGTACTGCGACAACGATCTCTTTTTGAAAAGAAATATTAGCATTTTCATCCAAAGGCGACAAAATATTTTGGCCAATTAAATTCGAGGGTTTGTTAGTATGGATTAGCTAGACTTCATTCAATTAGTATAAATAGACTGTGCAATGTGCATAATAGAAAGATTTTCTGAGACTGCAATTTGAGTAAAAATAAGCAATCATTTGTCTATTTTATTTCATGTTTTTCTTTAATATTATTTGGAATCGAGCTATCCTTATAGTGCAACTGAATCCTTATAGTGCAACTGAAATTTTTTTCCAAACAAATTACATTATGTAACATTCTTATTAGGGGGATTTTATGAGGAATATATTTAATACACCACAAAGATGTATAATTTAAATGATCAGTTTCAAGGCGTAGTAAGGCCGCGGAGCGGCCGTCAACTGAGGCATGGAGCGCCGAACCGTCGCAAAGCGACTGAGACCGAAGGGCTCGTTGTATTAAAGATTAAAATTATGTGAATTTGTTGGTATATGATAATTCGGGTCTACGACAATTCATCGCGAACAATTCATCACGAAATATTCATCACCGTTAATAATTCATCACGGCGACAATTCATCCCCAGGTTTAATATTAGTATGTAATTTATTTTTCTAAAACTGGAAAGTAATAATGGTAGTAATGGTAGTACAAAGTAGAAATTACTTAGAAATTATAACAAAATGAAATTCCTTTCAGAGCTTGGCAATTGGTTCTTTCAGCAATATAGTTTAAGATATTCGTAAATCGTTCATCACAACATTGATATTTTTCCTTTTTGACGGAGGCTCATGGCCTCCGATGAGCTGCTGCACTTCTATCTCTTTTAACATCCGCTGCTTCCATACATGGGTTCAAGTCCGGACTGGAATTAAGATTTATATTTAAAATCCCATTCTGAATGGGAATGGGACTTAAGCCCTGAATCCCGAAATTGAAATAATGCGACTAGGAATTAAGTCCTATACTAGGGAATGGGAATGGGACTTAAGTCCGGAATTGACGAAAATGAAAGACTGCGACTGGGAAATAAATCAGGGAATCCCATTAAGATTGAGAATTCAGGGAATTAAATCGGAATTGAACCCATGTATGCCTGCTTCCCTAGAACCTCGATGAAACGAAAGACGTTTGGTACTTGAGCACCAATAAGGGACTGAAATCCGCGATGAAATCCCTCGATTTGGTTATTAGTACGATCTTCATCCTAAACTGTACGCTGATGCACGTTCCAAAGATCTATTGGGAACAATGGGGGCTAACGATTTCGACGGCGGTTTGGTCGTCCAATGTATGTGTCCTCGTAGTAGTTGGCAATTTACAGTCCGCGGGGATCAAATCCGTCTGCTGAGAGTAGATCGTCAAATGCCTGTTCTACTTCACCAGGAGGTAAGAATGCTAAAGCTGGAAGGCAACGCAGCCATGAAGCGAAATCAGGATCGGTTTGGTAGTCGTGCTGCAAACCTGCGGCTTGTATTCGTCGCCAAACACTCTGACTAATATGAAAAAGCAGCCTGTACAGTTTAGTCCGGGAAACGCTTCTTGGAATGCTCGGATTGCACCTTTTTCGAAGTCCGTCTTTAAGTTATCTGTTTGAGTCCAGGTTTGAGCTCTTTCAGTGCCTGAAGCATGGCCTCATAGGTTGCAAAAGTCTTGTTCAGCAAAAGACAGTAGACAAGTGGAAAATCTGCTTCCCAAAACTCGGCCATAAATTGTGCTGAAATATATTTATATTATTAAATCTCGATTGTTGTGTGTGTGTTTGTTTGTTTGTTTGTTTGTCCGGATTGTATTAAGTGATGGGGGAATAGAAACCGCATTTATATATGAGATATAAACTATCTTTCAAATGTTACAATTGGTAAACAAATGTTATAATTGGTAAACAAGTATGCTGATTTCGAAATTCGCACTTATAAATTTCTAATATGAATATTTGTTGTTGTTGTTTACACAAAATAGGTAAACAAATTAATGAAATTTCAAAATCAACCTAGAAGTTAGCTTTCAACGGGTATTATAGGTAAATAAGTATGCTGAACACGAATTTCGCGTTTATAAATTTAGAATATGAAAAACAAGTTAAAAAAATGAAAATCTTATAAAGGGATCTATATAACGTCTCTTTCAACCATTATGTATGGCAGAAAGGGTGAGGTGCAAGGCCGCATAGCGGCCGTTAACTTGAGGTGCGTAGCACCAATCTGTCGCAAAGCGACCGAGACCGAAGGGCTCGTTTGGAGAAATTTTAAATGTTCCATCAGCATACCATTTGCTGCACTGTGCGAGTGGTGTAGATTATGTGTCGTGGTGAATATTAAAATTCGATTGTGGCGAGGGCCAGAGTCGTGAAGTAGGAAATATGTGCCATTTGGCAGAATAGCGTATTCTACTGGAATATTTAAAGATAGAAGGTAAAAAGGCTGTGGAGGGCAATTTTTATGTTGGTTTCTCTTCCTTTGTACAGTTCTTTTCATACAAAATTTTGAGGGTAATTGTGCTGCAGAAGAATCAGGAATGTTTGTCGTGGTTTCGGTGATTATAGTCTGTGTTGGTTCCTGAGTAGTGGTTGCTCTTTCTCGTAACGCCTGCAGCGCTATCAATACAGGCGTCTTTGAAGCATCCCCCGCGTACTTTATAATTACATCACCACTCAAATGCAATCGTCCACGACACTTTGTTTTGGTTTGATGGTCACAGTACCAGCTAGTAGTACCAGGAAGATACAATTCTCTATCCTTTGTGTAGAAAAAGCCGTCTTTTCAATTTTAAGTTTCCCTTTCTCTGACAATAGTTTGCGGAACATTTAGTTAACTATAAGATCACTGCATTTACCCGTAGCTTTTATACAAATTTCCTCTTTGCCAATGTTAAATGGCAAGAAAGGTTGTAAGACCAATTGTCACTTGCGAAGTGATGAATTATCACCTACGATGAATTGTTCGTGATCAATTGTCGTGCTTCCGATAATTCTACTCATATCTATTTCCCATCACCGATTCACCATACAGAAAATTTCAGTAACAATCTTGTTTGATTGAGATTTTCAAGATTGCTAGACTCTTACCAATGTTATCCTGGGTTGGGCCGGTTACGAAACTTACGATTGTAATTTATTACAAATTTCTGCTAACATAATCGTAATAATTTCAAAGTAATTATTTACACCATATTATATGCTAAGAACATTTATAAATAGAGTGAATTAAATAGCTTTGACCGAAATAGTTTATGTATTGGGTCATTCCACACCAAAACGTCCATACGCCCCCATGTGACCATTCCAGTTTTTGCTGAAATTTCATCAAAACACTTCCTTATTGAATTAAGTAATTCACTCAGAATATTAGATGATTATGTCTTTACATTTCCAAATTACAGCCCTTCCTAATTTCCCATTCTTTTTCCATATTTTCCCGACCATCCATTTTCACCATTTTGTGAGTTTCATAGTTTTTTATTACGAGATGACAGGGCGCTCAAATTTGTTATACTGGGTATTTGTAACCCTAGCTTTTTGAATTTCTCCTCAAAATAAGTGTAACATTCTTCATTTATAAACCATGGATGCCTTAAAAGGCAAATTTACACCAAAAAATAGAATTTTTTCCAATTTTTACATCCCCATAGCGTTAAAGTTATTCATTCTAATTAACCTAGACTGTGGTTGTGCAATATCTAGGTTGAGGTGTATTACCACAATTAATTTCGGCTTAATTCAGTAAAGGGTGCAGATGATGTGGGTGTACAAATTTGAGTGCTCAGGTCAAAAATACAAAATTGCCCATCTTTGGATAAATGGATGACCATGTGGGCAATTATCTTTGCATTTGAAACTTGTATCAATGAAACATATGCATTTAATCTATATTTGTACCTAATTTCAAATTTGTGTCTCAACTCCTTCATTGTGTCTGGGCGTCATCGTTTTGAACAATTTTAGAAATTTTTAATTATTCTCTGTCACACTATATGGAGATTACTAATAATTACGTATGATGAATTTTTGAATTAGAGTTAAAGTTGACATGTTATTATCATTCAAGTGAAAACTTGTCATTTTGAACATTTTGTTTGAGATAATGATTATTCATACTAGTAATCTGCTTCTTAATTATATATTTTCGCGAATCTTAACTGTTTTTCTTGATATTTCGACTTACATAAACGTATACTATAGAATGATAGGATTTCATACCTATATAATTATGACTATTAATTTTTGAATATTTATATATCGTACGTATCCAATGTCCACAAACTATTCGCCTTATACAATCGACTAGTCCAAAACAAGTTACGGCGCCACCTAGTTTAAAGTGGTCCGGTTGAACTTGAAGAATCTGATTGAGTGATTCGGTTTACTAAAAATGTATACATATAAGCTCTAACTTCTGTCAAAAGTGGTCCAGTTGAAACTGGACCAACCGTACGAGTGGCGAGGGTCCTCATATCATATGAATACGTCATTTCAATTATGAATCTGGAAAAATGTACCGTTTGTTGCATAATGATAGATTTTTTCATTTTCAGATCCAAGTTATTTAGCTATTTACATGGAAATAACTGTTTCAACTAAAGTTGAAATATGCAGTATTGGTAGAACAATCAATGATGATTGCAATAAAACAACATATTGCAGAAGTTTGGGACTGACAAAAGTTTCCAACTTGTCAGAGCAAGATAAGATTTTTCTTGAGAGGAGAAGTGGAGTGTCTCTATCAGTTAATAGTACTTTGTGCAATCATCATGAGAAAGTTTTCATTACTCGTTATGAAAGTTTACAGAAGTATTGCTGTGACCCATTCAATGTTCACAAGATATATGTCAAAAGTAAGTTTGTATATGATTAAACTGTACTATTAAATCTACAAAGAAACTGTAATACAGGGATGGATCCAACGGGAGGGTTCAGGGGGTGTGCGCAGCCCCAGAATAGGAGACTAAAATCCAAAATATATGATAGTTTAGACCTTTTATAATACCATATTATAGGGACTAGGTTTATCTTTCATTATCACCATACATTTGCCGCATTATTATGTTAAAATTCGTAATTTGTATGTTTATTATTTTAATATTAACTAGCTAGTTAAAATTGTTGACTAGAACAAGATTACTAGACAACGGTCCAAGGTCACAGTAAAATTATCACAGTAAAATTACACAAAACCACGATGTATAACTAGATATTTAAATAAGCATTAATTGTTCTTGAAAAACCACCACAAACTCTCGATGTGAAGTTTTCTATGAATTTCTTACACCTGAGACGGTTATAAAGCCCGCTCCGGCTCATCTGTCTTGCTCCTGGAAATTGCACCCCCCCAAAGAAAATTTTCGCTGTATCCATCCCTGCTGTAATATACTATAGATTTACATTCAGGTACAATTATTTTGAATATTCAAGGGACCGAAAAATGTGTTCTTAGTACCGATACTTCATAATAAGCGAACTAAATACAATGAATACAAATTTATGTAAATTGTTCACTGGGATGAAAGGAAATGTTCAAATAAAAGAACTTTTATATTAAGCAGGCTAAATTTTGTTCATAATAAGCAGACCTGACTGTATAAAATATCCAAAATTAATAAATAATACAATGGTAGGACCTCGTTAGTACAAACACAGTTAATGTGTTGTCCGGATTAAGCGAACAAATTTTGACGGTCCGTTGGTGTTAGTATTAACGGGGTTCTACAATATAAATATTATACTAAATATTAGTATTTCTTGTAACCTATTCACTGCCACTAATAAAACGATACTTGCCATTAATTAGAGCACCTACATTATTACAGTTTGAGATACAATTAATCTAGTACATTGACAAATTTTTCTAAAATTTTGCAGAATCTCTCAGAACCATCAATGAACAAACAGCAAAACTTCTCAATTTGAAACCTGGACAAAAGATGTGCCCAGGATGTGTTAAGATGCTAAATCATGAAGATATAAAGATAGAATCATCAGATGAGGAGTTTGAACCAATAATTACTGCAACAGAGTCCTTGGCTGCAACTAATTCAGCATTAGGATGCTCTCCATTTATATCTGTCAGTCAACGAGATAAATTTGGCTATGGGAAAAGAAAACTCAAAGATATCAGACTCGCATCTAAGTTTAAGGTTGCTAAAGTGTTAAATGTGCCTATGGATGCGTTAAGTCCTCCAGAATTAAAGAAAACCTGTGAGAAATGTGAAGATTTGGACATACTGATGGATTTGCTTAAGGAAAAATGTCAGCATGTAACAAAAAATGAAAAGGTAAAATTGTTGACAATAATTCCAGACAGTTGGAGTCAAATAAAGACTATGGAAAAATTTGATGTATCTGAATACTTAGTGAAGAAGTCTAGAAAGTTGAAATACTCTTTAGGTATTTTGCCTGAATTAGAAATGAAAAAAGGAAGGTCATTAAGTTCAGAAGTTATTGAAAGGGTTGTGTCATTTTACCAATCAGATGACTATTCTCGTATGTGTCCAGGCAAGAAAGAATATGTTTCAGTTAGGATAGACGGTATAAAGTTCCAGATGCAGAAACGTTTGCTCCTTGTCAATCTAAAAGAACTTCATATCGAATTTCTTAAAATCTACAGTGATAAAATTGGATTTTCGAAGTTTTGTGAATTGCGGCCAAAGTGGTGCGTATCAGTAAACAGCAGAGGAATGCATTCTGTTTGTGTGTGCGAGCAACACCAAAATGTAAAACTACTAATTGTTGCAATTTCTCAGCCCCTTAATTTTAAGGACTTACTCTCAATATTTGTATGTAACCTCGATAATCGTTCCTGTATGATGCAGTTATGTGACAAGTGCCCTGGAAAGAGGGCCCTTAAAGAACATTTGTCAGATATCCTTTCTAAGAATGATGTGGAAATGGAGGATTCTATTAGTTTTAAACAGTGGATCCACACTGAAAGAACTTGTCTAGTTGAGATGCAGCTTTCCTTAACTGAGTATCTGGATGTTGTATGTGATAAGTTTGACAGTCTAAGACAGCACCACTTTATTGCAAAGTCTCAGTCGAATTACTTGAAATCTCTTAAAGAAAAAATTCCAAAAGATAGTGCCATCATCCTGTTAGACTTCGCTGAGAATTACAGTTTTTTAGTCCAAGATGCAGTACAGGGATTCCATTGGGAAAATAGCCAAGCAACTCTTCATCCATTTGTGGTCTATTATCGAGAAAGTGAAGAGTTAAAGTTTTTGAATGTGTGTATTATTTCAGATTGTATGGCCCATGACACAACTACTGTTCATGCTTTCATTACACGATTAATAGAATACTTGAAAGAAGTGAAACCAGAATGTAAGAAGTTGATATATTTCAGTGATGGGGCTGCAAGTCAATACAAGAATTACAAGAACTTTGCAAACTTGTGCCACCATCAAATTGACCATTCTATTCAAGCCGAATGGCATTTCTTTGCCACAAGTCATGGAAAAAGCCCATGTGATGGACTTGGAGGAACAACAAAACGTCTTATTGCCAGGGCAAGTCTGCAAGCAGCTGAAAAAGATCAAATTCTAACCCCCCATCAAATGTTTGCTTGGGCTGATCAAAATATTGAGGGAATAAAGTTTTTCTTTGTTAGCGATGGAGATATACAAAAGAATGCTAGTAGATTTCAGCTTAATTTACGCTATTCAGTGTCGAAAACAATTACTGGTACACGGTCTCATCATAGTTTTGTACCTATCTCAAAATGGCAAATACAAATGCGGCGATTATCTGTAGATATTTTATCAGATAATATTACTATAGGGGATAGTAAGTTTAAGTCGGGTGCTATTCAAAACATGCCTATTAAGAATACTGATGAATATCAGCCAGGCAAGTACATAGCCTGTCTTTATGATTATGAGTGGTACATTGGGATAATTATAGAGCGTTCAGAAGAACATAGTGATGTGTTTGTGAAGTTCATGAAGCGTTCTAAGGAAACTATTTTGTCTTGGCCTCAAAACATGCAAGATCAATGTTGGGTGCCTTTTCAAGATATTCTATGTACAATCAGCTCTCCAGAACTGCAAGGACGATTAGGCCGCCAGTACAAATTATCTCCAAGTGACTTTAACAACATCAGCGTTTTTATATCGAAAAAATAGTTCCTACTTTTACATGAATTAAATGTCATTTATTATACTAAATTCGGTTTACTATATGTCCAATTATCAATTTATCTGTTTGTTTGACCATTGTAAATAAAATGTTGTGGAATGCTATATAGTACGAATTAACAATTATGAAATGTATATTATTCTTAACAATCAGTTTACTATAAGAGGATCAGGTTATGGTTATACATTGTGACAGAGAATAATTAAAAATTTCTAAAATTGTTCAAAACGATGACGCCCAGACACAATGAAGGAGTTGAGACACAAATTTGAAATTAGGTACAAATATAGATTAAATGCATATGTTTCATTGATACAAGTTTCAAATGCAAAGATAATTGCCCACATGGTCATCCATTTATCCAAAGATGGGCAATTTTGTATTTTTGACCTGAGCACTCAAATTTGTACACCCACATCATCTGCACCCTTTACTGAATTAAGCCGAAATTAATTGTGGTAATACACCTCAACCTAGATATTGCACAACCACAGTCTAGGTTAATTAGAATGAATAACTTTAACGCTATGGGGATGTAAAAATTGGAAAAAATTCTATTTTTTGGTGTAAATTTGCCTTTTAAGGCATCCATGGTTTATAAATGAAGAATGTTACACTTATTTTGAGGAGAAATTCAAAAAGCTAGGGTTACAAATACCCAGTATAACAAATTTGAGCGCCCTGTCATCTCGTAATAAAAAACTATGAAACTCACAAAATGGTGAAAATGGATGGTCGGGAAAATATGGAAAAAGAATGGGAAATTAGGAAGGGCTGTAATTTGGAAATGTAAAGACATAATCATCTAATATTCTGAGTGAATTACTTAATTCAATAAGGAAGTGTTTTGATGAAATTTCAGCAAAAACTGGAATGGTCACATGGGGAATTTTTTTTAAATTGGGCTATTTGGCATGGAATGACCCTATTATCATAGTAAATTAGTCATAGGCGTCAAGTTTTGGAGAATATAATCAAAGATGGGGGAGCTACCTGGGGTATTTTGGGCAGTCACTTACTCAATATTTCCAGATTTGTTTCCTGAGAAACAAAATCTGGAAATATTGAGTAAACAAACTTGATTCTCACCCTCTATCATCCCTTGGTCGATCAAAAGGACCACTTTCATATAAAAATTAAATTTAAAAACAGACAGGTCCGGGAGTCAGGCGCCCCCTCCCCCATAATCCCAAACTTGCCGCCTATGATCATAGTTTTTGTTGATCGTGTCCTAAATACTATAATTAGCTTTGTAATCGCTAGCATTTATACGAGTTTAGCTTGAGCATAACTTAACACAATATATTATAGAACCATATCATAACTACATAGAATCAACCTAATAAGCTATGTAGAATTATATTCAGTATCGCTTCTCGGCCTTTTGGCTAAGATCAAGTGAAAAATACTGTTCTTATCAGTGTAATAGCTGATAGCCCCCTATTGGGGGCAACTATTACAATATTTTTTTCAAGCGGAAAGGCTATTTGAGCTTGCTCGAACCTTTCTACGGGTTGCACTGGTATTGCACTAACTTCCAGTTGCGGCCCACTCTCAATTACAAAAGATAGATTTCTCTTAGCCCCTCCTTTCCTCTGTGATCGCTCCAATATCAAATCTATACTATTAAAACACAAGCCTGCGTGTATATGTGTATGTTGCAGGCCAAATGCGTTTCCAGGCGAAACGCGTTTCGCCTAGGCCAAACGCGTTTCGCCTGAGAAAAGACGCCAAACGCGTTTCGCCTAGGCCAATCGCGTTTCCATTTTAATATATTCCTCATGGGTGTCTATTATTAGATATTGAAATCACTATATGCTATTTATCGTTGATGTGGTAATTAGAGGCTATTATTAAGCAGTTAATTAAGATCATCCAAGCTCTTCCTTTTCATTCATACACGTATTTAATTATTATTTATTTATACGAATTAACCTAACCTTCGTTATAGTATAGTATTTTATTATTATAATTCATTATTAATTAAGGATCAATACAATTTACACAAATTTTAATACTGAGTACTGTGAGTAGCGAATTTTTATATCTAAGTGGCCGATTTTGTGATTAGTATCTTATGTGACTTATTAACTTATTAATTTTCCAAGTTTGGTTGATTGCTTGTTATGCTAAATGTTTGGGGCAATTGGGGCCGTCGACATTTCAAAAGTGGCCTGCATATTCCTACCATGTTCCACTTGTGGCACAGGTGGCACAAATTTAAAGTGACTAAGTTAAAAACTAATTGTAGGAATATTTATTGTAAGGTGTCTCCTCAAGTAATTTCTTTGTCAACAGTATGACATTTAATGGGTGTACAACAGTGGCGTAGCCAGGGAGGGGCCAGACGGGGCCAGGCCCCGGTTAGCGCGGTTGAGGCTTGGGGCCCGACCGGCTCAGGATTTCAATCCTGGGACGCTGCTGAAATACATAGTCAGGGCCTGCTGCAAAGGCGCATCTAGGACAAGGAAACATATTCTTCGTGGATACCGTTACTTTACTGTCCTATTATTGTTCAAACCAAATACTCTCGTTCAAAATCTAATTACTCTCATACTTTCTCGAGCTTTTCTTTTCAAAAGTGTGCAACCTCTATTATCCGAACTATGTACAGTACCCTACCAAAAGTATTCGTACGCCGCCGATAAATTCTGAATTTTAATTATAGATTTGCTGTCGAATGAAATCATACAATTAGCTAAAGGCTCGCACAAGGGTGGGGTTGGTTAACCGATGAGGCTACGGTTACAATTCGATTTCTCGCCACGGTTAACTGGTAAACCGCCCATCCTACTCAATACTATAAATCCTTTATAAATTTTGATTATACTACAGAATAAGACTCAGCTCAGGCTCAGCTGTATATAGTATAACCGCATAAGTATAACAACTGATACATTTCGTGCTTTAGGTAAATTTAAATCAATGTTTTCTAAGAAAATTTATAAGTGGTGATGAGAATAGATTTTGGACTACATATTCTGATAAAATTCAAAAAGATTTAATACTTTATACATTAATTTCCCAATAACTCTGCTGATATTCAACAGACCGGCTAACTGGTTAATAAAATCTCTAACCGTTAACCGAATCCAGCCTTGCCTGCAGGAGCAGGTGCGGCAGGTGTGGCCTTGACTGCAACAATATTTTAGAAAGCCGCATCAATATTCGGGTACCATTTTGAGTCAAACTGAGATTCAATAACTCGACGTCACTTCGCCGCACCAATAATAATTTCCTTGCTATGAGCCTGTATGAGATTGTGCTTAATAATGGAAGGTAATTATTGTATCTGTAATAACTGCACACAAATTACGAGAGTTGTTGAGATTAGTACCACAGAACAACCGTGAAGCGGTTGCTCTGTGGAAATTAGAGGTGTCGAAGCGACCGAGCAAGCGTTGTACGCTAGTATTATATAATATTATAGTTAAAATACTTTGTTGTATGGGATGCCGTATCCCCTATTATTATTATTATTATTATTATTATTATTATGAATGATTGTATGACTAGTAGCAGCAAGAACAATAATGCCCTGGTTTTTCACATAAACTCTATGAAAGATTTTACGGGGGGTTAGGGTCACACCCCCAAGCCCACTCTAGATCGCTCGCTACGCTCGCTGCGATAAAATTTTGACTCCCCTAGATTTTCTTCTGGATACGCATGGGTGAGTGCCCCATGTGTGTGCCCAGGTTTACCTCAAGGTCTGGCTACGCCACTGGTGTACTATGAGACCTATCTAATAGCTGTGTTCTGGATACACAACTAACGCAACCATGATTCAAAGCGGATCATCGCCCTGTGTAGCATCCCAGATTATACCCCCACCAGAATATATCCGGTGTATAACTAGCCCTAGCCTAGTTTGTACCCCAGGGGTTAAACTGGGCTAGCCCAGAATATTCCTCCTATCTTCGTTTATAATAGCATGTGCAAAATATAGATTGTTTGGTGTAATCTATGATAGCATTATGTTGTATAAGTTACGGACTGTCTCATAAATAGGAAACCGCCTCAGAGTTCATTCAGTCGACAATATATATTTACTAAGTTGATTAAGTCTTAAGATCGATCTTAAGTCTTAACGTCGATCTTAAGTCTTAAGACCGATCTTAGTTAAGATCGATCTTAGTGAATACTGCAGCTGACTGTACTTGTTTACCTTATTTAACTTTTGGAAGTTAGTTATATCTCCAATTTAAATTCGGTTTCTATTCTCCTAACGCTTTAATACAATGCGAATAACAAACACAGATGTCCTCCCGACAGCAATTATCCCATATCCTAACAGCTGACACAGTATCAGGGTGTTATCCAGGCGTGCTGCGTGCGCCCAAAGGAGCTTAATTTGGCAGGATTTTTATCTAGGCGTACAATATCGAGAGTTCCTCCCATAGACTTAATACAAGTTGACTAATCTAGGCGTACTAAATGAAAACTGAACGAGCTCTAACAAAATCTAGGAGCGGGGTAATTTTTCCTGGATGAAAGCCTGCACAGTATCATGTTGAAAACTATAGAATCGCTACAATAACTACATATATTACTTACAAATCTATTTCACTAGCATCATCTTATGCCATCTCTCTAAGTCCATTTTCCGTGGCATTTTTGATGGAGGAAAAACATAGTTACTAAACAAAGACTAAAGTGATAGAAATGTATAATATTGGGATGATATGCAACACTTAAAATTAGTTGTCAGTATGTAATAGTAATGCTACATAAGTCAAATAAGTCACATCGGCCACTTAGATATAAAAATTCGCTACTCACAGTACTCAGTATTAAAATTTGTGTAAATTGTATTGATCCTTAAGGCCAAACTATACTGCAAATGGGAAAATGAGTTTAATTCGTTTTCCTGTTTGTTTCACACTGGTAAATAATCTGGCAAATTTTTTTTGAATTCTGAGTAGATTTGAAGTCAGTAGGACTCTGTGACCCAGGAATTCCCTGTTATATAGCCAATTTCGGACGGAGATTTAAATTACGGCCCCACAATGCTCGTCAGATAAATTGAGATTCGATTGTTTTTGGATAGTACCCTGTAAAGTATACCTACATTTCAAATTTCAGGTGAATCTGACCCATAGTTTTGCTGTAGCGACCTTTATAAGATCCTGGAATGTGATGGACATCATGGAGGGTGACTTTTTCAAATGGGTTAAAAAGTTTGTAGGCTCGCACTGCCATAATTTACTATCAAATTCGTTGTTATTCATCCAATACTATCTTTGCATATATACTTAGGATCTAAACCAAAATTTTCAACATTCTAATAGAAAAATTCTGATTTGTAGTCATTTAAAGTCAGATTTGGATTGTCAATGTGCCAAGTCAGACTTCAAAGGGCTGGAACTCTGAAAGTTCGCATTGTAGAGTTTAGATCAAGGGTCATTCCCAAATTGAATATATATTCATTAGTTTACACTTGGTTTCAAACAATTAGGGTAAAAACTGTCAACGCTCAAGCAATTAAAACTTTCTGACCTTTCAACTCATTGGGTGGTCCTTTCACTTTTCTATTTTGAATCTCAGTAACCCGTGGACCAATAAATAAAATTTTGAGTGCAAAATGATCCCAATACCCGGTTTACTATCCCTCAATAATACATTTTGAGACCCTAACTCGCACAATTTTTCCAAATGACCATATATGGGCATAAAGTGTGCCCATTTTTGATGATTTTCAAATATTTTTCTCGAAAACTATAAACTCTAGAGCTTAGCACTAACTTTGTATTCACATCTATGTACTATTACCAACTCATATGAAAAACGGATGAAAGCATTTGCAAAATAGTTATAAACATATAAATTCACTTGATTTGAGTCAAAATAGTGGTGTATGTAAAAACCTACCATTATAACTTTTGGTCTAGATTCCACAAATTTGGTTCAATATGTTCGAAACCAAGTTTGAATGAATGAATACATATGTTCCATTATAGAAATACGTTTTTTAACACTTCCGACAAAAACTTTCAGAGTAACAGCCCATTGAAGTCAGTCTTTGACTGCCAAACATCGAAATGTTATAGGTTGGCGGTAGAAATCTGACTTCAAAGTGCTGTAACTCTGAAAGTTTTTTTCGGAAGTGCTAAAAAACGTATTTCTATAAAGGTACATATGTATTCATTCATTTAAACTTGGTTTTAAGCATATTGAACCAAATCTGTGAAATCTAGACCAAAATTTATGATCGTCCATTTGAAAACTGTTCTTTTGATGATGATGCATACATTCCTAAGCTCTAAAAAGGTCACAACTTCGAAAGTATGAGTCACAAACAGCTGAAATTTTAAATGCTGGTTTATTTTATAGGGTACTATCCAAAAAGATCATAATCTCAATATCATTCTTGAGTATAGTTTGGCCTTAATTAATAATGAATTATAATAATAAAATACTATACTATAACGAAGGTTAGGTTAATTCGTATAAATAAATAATAATTAAATACGTGTATGAATGAAAAGGAAGAGCTTGGATGATCTTAATTAACTGCTTAATAATAGCCTCTAATTACCACATCAACGATAAATAGCATATAGTGATTTCAATATCTAATAATAGACACCCATGAGGAATATATTAAAATGGAAACGCGATTGGCCTAGGCGAAACGCGTTTGGCGTCTTTTCTCAGGCGAAACGCGTTTGGCCTAGGCGAAACGCGTTTCGCCTGGAAACGCATATGGCCTGCAACATGTACATATGTTACAGTCAGAAGCCGTTTCCAGTTGAAACGCGTTTCAACTAGTCAGAAACCGTTTCAGCTACTTTAACAGTTGAAACCGGTTCTGACTAGTCCAAACCCGTTTCCAATAGAAATTATATATCATGGGTGGACAAAAATTTAATGATAAGTTATGAATAAAAACGCTATGATAAGTTATGAATAAAAACGCTAAGATGTTAGGAATAACAATCCTACAAGGATCTTTGCTTATTCATTATCAATGCTCGTGTACAAATATTTATTTAAATTTGAAGTCTGTGATCTCCTATATTTAATAATATTATTAATATACATTTCGAATTTGTTTGAAGATCTACTTATAAACATTCTGTGATAATCTTAATTTTGACGTATAGAAGCAATGTTTGAAGTTCCATATCACCTATAAATTATATGTATTTGTGTTTATTATATATTCCACGAATCAAGGAGCAATCGAATAACTGTTGAATTCTTACTAAATGTTGCCACACCGCACGGATTTCAATATATATCTTAATTCTGATGATTGTCCCAGTTCAGTCATGAGTTCGGAACAAGTTTCTGATGTTCTTAATATCATATCTGGGCCTTGTCCAGTGAGTAGAGGTGCTGAACGACAGAGATATTATAGGAAGCGAAAAAGATTTCGATTTACAGATTCCAACTCTTTACAAGTCTTATATGAGGCAGTTACTTATTCCGAGAAGGATTTGGAAGTGGTTTCCAAAGATAAGCTATTTGACTTGTTTGAAACTGTCCATACGGAAGGGGGAAAGCATCTAGGAAGAGACAGATTGTTCACTGTCCTTAAAGAGAATTATTGCGGTTTCTCAAAGGAAGTGATTCAAGTCTTCCTGAATTCCTGTTCTGAGTGTCAGTTACAGAGATGTAAGAAACAGCTTAAGAGTACTGTAACTAAACCTATCAGAACATCAGAATTTGCTTCAAGAGGTCAAGTAGACTTGATAGACCTACAGAATACACCTGAAGTAAATAGACCATATAATTTCTTAATGGTGTATCAAGACCACCTCACCAAATTTGTAGTTCTCCGTGCCCTACAAAGGAAGTCTGCAGATGAAGTAGTCAAGAACCTGCTGGACATCTTCTCTTTGTTTGGACCCCCTCATATCTTGCAGAGTGATAATGGCAGGGAATTTAAAAATATCAACCTTGCTACTATGATAAGAGAAAAATGGCCTGAATGCAAGATTATTCATGGCAAACCAAGACATCCGCAGTCCCAGGGCTCTGTGGAAAGGGTTAATAGGGAGATTAAGAAAGTTTTGGGTTCTCTTATGAGAAAGAATAATGATCAATGCTGGATTAAATATGTTAATTAATACTACTCAATATTCCATCAACACCAGTCCACATTCAACTTTAGAAAACAAAACACCTTACCGAGTACTCTTTGGTCGAGACCCTGTAGGGGGGTTGGAAAGCTTTGGTATCCCAAAAGAAATTGCTGTTGATGTAACTACTGAAGAAGAAGTTAATCAGTAAGTTATTTGAATGATTTAAACAATGTTGAATTAATTTACCACTATATTTTCCATAGGTTACTCTCACATGCAGATGATATGGAAAATGATCCTGACATTTCTGTACCTGTTGTAATCGAGCCAGTTGGCTGCGAACTTGTAGAACACCTGACTGTAGAGAACATTGACAACCTCGAGACCTCAAGTTCTCACTTAAGCTATTCTCAGGATTCCTATATGAGAGAAATTAATCAAGGAAATATCAAATCAAATCTCGAATTGAATATCCCCGAAATGCCAATTCCTTCATCAACCCATATACCAACCTGTTCCTATCACTCCAGTTACGATCCTCAACTTCCATTTGCAACCCATCATAGTCCAAATTCAAGCTTTGTACAACCAAATGTATTCTCTTATACTTCACAATTTTCCGGAGATACATATCCCCTAGATTGTGATGAACCTGAATGTGCAGTTTGTTTGCAGAGTTGCAGTGAAGCTCACCACTGTCCTGTATGTCAGCGCGCTGTCCACACATTGTGTGGTATTCAAGTAGCCGGCTTCGAAGGTTATGGTGCACCAGTGTGGTGCAAGAATTGTTATCTGGGTGAGAGAGAAGATGCTATACACCACAGTAGAGCCACTGCTAAACGAGGACAAGAAAGGCAAATTAATAGGATGGTAAAACAGTCAGTTAAAAAAGCCAGAGTACTGGACATTGGAGATAACATAATCATACCTATCCCTGTTGTCGATAAGAGATCCCCATTTGATCCTCCCAACCTAGCTGGTGTTATTATCAATAGATCTGAAGAAGGCTACTACAAGATTGGTACACTAGCAGGGTCGCTTGACAGAAGTTATTTATCCACAGAAATTGAATTGTCCCACTCAAAATTTTTGCTACCTGAAGATGTTCCTGAAAATACTGTGACACTCCGGCAAGCCATTTTAGCTTCTTCTCTCGGAAAGCACAGATTATATTGTAGTTGCACCAGTGGATGTGGGTCTAACCGTTGCAGATGTCGACGTGCTAAGAACACTTGCAACTCTAAGTGTCATCGGAAGTTATCTTGCCATAACAAATAAGTTTTCTTAGTTTTGCAATTGCAAAATAATCAGCCTCAATAAAAAGGTATAATTACATAAACTTACATAGTAATATAGTATAATTATACTAATCGGATACATTTGTCCAATTTATTGCGGGAATTCGGAACATGTTTCGACCCGAAACTGCTTCTGACTGCAGAATTATAATCACTCAAAAGCTCTGCAACCAAGTGCGACAGAAAACTGTCTTATCATAAGATGCATAACAAATAAATATAAGATTGGGAATTAGGGAAAAGGAAAGTAACATTATTGCATAACTTCGAGTAAGATTCTTCAGCCGCCACTTGGTCTTTCAAATTGCTACTGTCAAGTTTTTGAAGAATGCAACCAAATTGATATAATTATCATCAATTTGGGTTTAATAATTAATTAAACTTCATCAAGGTTGCAACCGAATAGTTCAGTATTCGGTCGGACCATATACTATTTGGAAAATAGTATTTGGTCTAACCGACCAAATAGTCTATCGGTACCAAATATCTTTTGGTATTCATATTTCGTGGTTTAGAGTTGTTGTTCATTACCCAATATTTATTCTAAGCTATCTTTACTTGTTCAGAAAACTATAATTTGTGTGTATGATAGTCTAAAATGGGTACTATTTATCTAACTATTTGGTCAGCTGAATACTATTAATCTTCAGTTGACAACTATTCGGTTAAATTGGTGTTTGGTTAACAAAAACGAGGATATATTTCTAACCATTATACTACCATACGTACACTTACCTGTGCATTAGTGTTTTGAGGATCAATTTAACTTCCAAATTTTCTGTAAAAGCAATTACAAACTTAGTAATTGACAAACAAGATTTATTAATGTACTGACAGAGCCTAGAAACTACAAATCTATATTATTAAATCTCGATTCTTGTGTGTGTGTTTGTTTGTCCGGATTGTAATAAAGTGATGGAGAATAGAACTGCATTAATATATGAGAGATAAACTAACTGTCAAATGTTATAATAGGTAAACAAGTATGCTGAAGACGAATTTCGCATTTATAAATTTCTAATATGAATATTTGTTGTTGTTGTTTCCACAAGATAGGTATACAAATTAATGAAATTCAAAATCAACCTAGAAGTTAGCTTTCAACGGGTATCATAGGTAAACAAGTATGCCGAACACGAATTTCGCATTTATACATTTCTCATATTTATATTTGTTGTTGTTGTTTACACAAATAGGTAAACAAATTATTGAAAATGTAAATCATAACGTCCCTATCTACCATTTCCATGGTAGAAAATGTGAGGAGTAAGGCCGCACAGCGGCCGTTAACTTGAGGTGCATAGCACCGATTTGTCGCAAAGCGACCGAGACCGAAGGGCTCGTATGTTTATAAAATGCTCTCTTACTTAAATGGATGATGAGAATAATTTTGCTTGTGATGGAAGCAGTGGCGGCGCCAGGGCGCCGCTGCTGGGGGGCACCAGATGGGCAAACCTGAACCCAGGGGGGCACACATTTTTAGAAAAAACGCAGGAATTCATAGTTGCCGTCGAGACTCGAGAATCCACATATTTTCCCAGGAAATTATTAAAAAACTAATCCCAATTTCCCCAAAACACCAAGAATCGCAGGCCGTTCGCATTTCAAACTGGTGGAAAAGGGTAGCCCTGGACGCGAGCACGCTTAGCAGCAGGACCACCAGCTTTGGCCATCTCATTTAGACTCATCAATCAGACACTACAAATGTAATAACACTTGCATTTAACACTTAACATTGATTGGGCATACATGTTTGAAGACTCTGATTGAATCTTGTTGTTCATGTTCAATATTGTTCATATTTCGCTAACAATATCTGAGAATATTAGTTTTCCAAAGAATCTTTCAAAAGTGTGCCCCCCCTGGCGGGGGGGAACCATTTTCCCGTGGGGGGGGCACGTGCCCCCCTGGCGCCGCCACTGGATGGAAGCAAGTGATCACTATTATTCTTTCAAATTGGTAAATAAATATTGTTGTTATGTATTTAGAAAATTTAGCTAACTAGTAGATTATTTATTTATATGGCTGTGTTCAGCAAACCTTTTTGAATCTCGAGGCTAAATATATAAACCCACAGCTGTGCTGGCCACTATAAAATGAATGAATTTCATCTAAATTCAAAGACATATATGGTATACTTCAAATCCAAATCCAAAAGACATTCTGTATAACAATTTTCGTCTTTCAATAACTCTGGCTCTGCGGGCCGCAAATGAGGATTTCGGAACACTGATTTAACTGACAGATCATTCATTTATTTCCGTTTAACTTAATGGATTTATTGATTATTGACTTATTGAAAACTAAATATTCATAATATTATTAATTAAATATAGAAGTTCACAGACTTCAAATTTAAGTAATATTTGTACACGAGCATTGATAATGAATAAGCAAAGATCCTTGTAGGATTGTTATTCCTAACATCTTAGCGTTTTTATTCATAACTTATCATTAAAATTTTTGTCCACCCATGATATATAATTTCTATTGGAAACGGGTTTGGACTAGTCAGAACCGGTTTCAACTGTTAAAGTAGCTGAAACGGTTTCTGACTAGTTGAAACGCGTTTCAACTGGAAACGGCTTCTGACTGCAACATATATATGCATATACAGTGGAGCCTCCCATAACGGACACTCCAAATAGGGGACAACCTCTAAATAACGGACAACCCTCGTGGCACGGATTTATTTATTTAGCATATGTCTAATAGAAAAGCAACCTCTAAATAGCGGACAACCTCTAAATAACGGACAACGGTTCCGATCCCAAGGTGTCCGTTCAGAGGCTCTACTGTATATATATATTGTATGTTACGAGTTGATTGAAGAAAGTGGACGGTTTCCAAATGTGATTTTTGGCACCCGCCAACAAGTTGAGGTTTCCACTCAAAATTTCTCACACCTCGACAAGTTATGACGTCATTGTCACATTTCGAGAACCCTGAAAATTCACTTAATCGCACATAATTTGCGCCCTTTAAAAGAGAAAAATCTGAAAATTTAATAGAACATGTACATTAATGATGCGGACAAGTTAGTCACACCAGATCGCCAATATGCTTACTCATTATCGAATGATGACGTAATCACTAAATTTCACATTGTTAAATTCTACTATTTTAGGCCTATTTACGCTTTATAATACATATTAGAAGTATATAAACCACACCAACCGCCAATTGATGTTTATACACACTGTTCTCTCTAGTAGTCCACCAGTGGGCAATTGGCCCAAAGTGGACCAGTACAGATATATAAATAGTTGATTTGGACAAGTAAATAAGTGGACTATTAGAGAGAACAGACTAATAATATTTAGGTGTAATCAGATCCAACCAGGTTGCAAAACTGGCCAAACTCATCCGCCTGCAAAAACCCTGTCTATATTTCAAGAACACAGGAGGCGCAGATTACCGGCACCGTTCCTTTAATGCAACTGTTGGGTGTAATCAGATTTCGTCCAGGCGTGTAATTTTGTTTTGAAAATACAATGTTTTAAGGCGCGCGAAAATCGAGACATGCTCCACAGACGTATTTAAATTGAGTATTTAGGCGAAGGGCGCAGCATTAGTCGAATTCAATGTAGTCGTTAGTTAGTTCGAATCGGAATCAGTCAAAACTGAGAATATTTAATTAATTAAATCTTATATATCATAGAGAACTAATTTTGGGCACTACAAAGATGAGTTTTTCTCATTACACATAATTCGCCGATTATATCTCCCATGCTTGAATATGAAAAAATTGTATAGATAACGTTACCATGATAGAACATTAATTTACTAATCAAATTAAAGTAAATAATCGCTTTTAATGAAGTTGCAGTAAAACCACGTTAATACGAACACTATTTCAGTCCCCTTAAAGCCTTTTCTATAAATTTTTTATTGGTTAATACGAATTCTGGATAATCGAACATATTTTGACGCAGAGGCGGAGCCAGGATTTTTCGGCAGAGGGGTTTCAGGGGGAACCTCTATGAGGATTTTATGCTCACAGGGGGGGCAGCCTCAAATTAGGGGGGCTGATGCTCCCCCTGCCCCCCCCCCCCCCTGGATCCGCCTCTGTTTTGACGGTTCCCTGGTTTTCATACAAACGAAGTTCTACTGTATATATATATTCTCCCGGCGGATAAAGTAATTTATTTTACACCGCTTTTTGAAGAAGCTATGAGGCTCTTGGAATTCGTTATAATGAAGTTAACTGTACAATATCCTTTGATTTTAACAAATCAGATTTTCATAAATCTCATTTTGTCCAATGTTCTAGTCGATCATATTCAGAGTAATCCGTGTTTATCATTGTTCCAATTGAGAATTTATCTGATCAGGTTATCATTACGAGAATGATTTAGTGAAATATTTTATCAGATCATTTATTGCAAGGATTGTAATCATTCTGATTCGACAATTTACCTCGATTTAACTCAATCATTGTATTCCAATTTCACCTTTTTGGCAATAATGTCAATTAATAGGTTAATTGCTTATTAACCAAATCCATTTGTCTGATAAAATCTTTAATTATATATGTAGTATTTGTAAGTAATCTGTTTAACAGGCCCGTAGCATGCCAACATTTATTGGTGCGGCATAGTGACGTAACTATATTTAATATAAACAGACATTAATCCTTTGTACTTTATACGCTCTCTATGTTTTAAGTTACTCAACTGAGGGAAATACAAAAAATAAATACATACTATTAAAATTTTATACATTCTTTTTGAAGTTTAAAGAGAGTTGCTACTTGCTAAATAATCTAATGGTTACAAAACGATATATTATAATGGTACCGAACAGTTTGGCGGTTGCAGCAGCACCTATGCCACACCTGTAGCAGTTTTGTTTACCAATACCATTATGCCGCTCCTATAGTTGTCGGTGACTTAAATGTCTCCCCAAAAATTTGTGTGGTCACCAAAATTATTGGTGCGGCCATGGCCGCACCTGCTCCTACGGCCCTGTGTTAGCTGTTGAGTGTACCCTGATTATGTTAATTATTGATTGTACCCTCTTGATGCTTTTAATTATTGAGCAATTAGTTAGTGTAAAGTACATACAAAAATATTCATTTGAATTCTGAGGGTACTTACAACCATAACAACCAGTAATTGAGTACTAGGATGATATTAAAACAATCAAATTATTAATTATCCTATGAACGAACTGTAAGCATATTATTCCATTTAATTCCTTGAAATAATGACTATTTTGTTCTACTAGTAATTTCTTTAGATCCCTAATGTGTAAGATATTTATTGTTTATTGACAATATACTTGTACTATGAACAGTTATTGTGTAGCTTACATTCGAAAAAATAGGTAATCAATGAATAATGAATTTGATTACCGTTATTATTGTAATCAATGAATTATGTCCGCTTCCCGTAAATCAATTAATTTGTATGTTGCAACAAATGGGGTAAATTCTGGACCCTTGAACTTGGTTCACTACTCATATTTGGGGCGTTCAAAGTCTCAAAATTATACACCCCTTATGTTACGTTTTTACCATATGTAATATAAAAAGGATGTTCTGTCACACATTGGTTAATTAACCATCCTTTGGAAGCGTTATGTAAGGTTTAAAAAAAACCTATAGAAGAAATTACTATGTTGAGGTATTTAATATCCTTTGGTTATTCATGGTTTCTAAGATTTGTCTTGAATAACTTTATCTATATTCTATATGCATTGGCGTCGTCCCCAAAAGATTTTCACTCGGCCCTCCCAAATTTTCTACAAGACATTGAATAATGATTGATTGAAAGCATTGACTAAAGCACTAAATAAGCTAAATTCGTCATCGATTATCATTTATAGTTTATAGTACAAACATTCTATAATTAAGTGGATAATTCAATTAGAAATTTTTAAATTTTATCTAAAATGCCCCCCCCCCCTAACCCAAATAATTTTTGGAGGCTACTTCCATGTCTATATGTGGACTTTTTGCCTCCTTTAGAACAATAATAGACCAAACATTTACATAATCATATTTATATTTGATATACAGTGGAGTTGCTTTATTTAAGTTTATTAGCATCTCGGGTTTGCCACTAAATCTGGTTGCTAATAGGCGAAGTTGCTAATAGGGGAATAAAATTAACAGTATTATTACGCTTTGGTCCCGAAAAGCGGTTGCTAATAGAGCAATATATATTACGAGCCCTTCGGTCTCGGTCGCTTTGCGACAGATCGGTGCTACGCACCTCAAGTTAACGGCCGCTGTGCGGCCTTACTCCTCACATTTTCTACCATGAAAATGGTAGAAAGGGACGTTATGATTTTGATTTTCATTAATTTGTTTACCTATTTGTGTAAACCACAACATTAACAAATACTCATATTAGAATTTTATAAATGCGAAATTCGTGTTCAGCATACTTGTTTACCTATAATACTCGTTGAAAGCTAACTTCCAGGTTGATTTTGAATTTTCATTAATTTGTTTACCTATTTTGTGTAAACAACAACAACAAATATTCATATTATAAATTTTTAAACGCGAAAATCGTCTTCAGCATACTTGTTTCCCTATAATACCCGTTGGAAGCTAACTTCTAGGTTGATTTTGAATTTTCATTAATTTGTTTACCTATTTTGTGTAAACAACAACAACAAATATTAATATGAGAAATTTATAAACGCGAAATTCGTCTTCAGCATACTTGTTTACCGATTATAACATTTGACAGTTAGTTTATATCTCATATATTAATGCGGTTTCTATCCCCCCGTCACTTTAATACAATCCGGACAAACACACAAACACACAAACAAACAAACAAACAAACAACAATCGAGATTTAATAATACGAGCCCTCCGGTCTCGGTCGCTTCGCGACGGATCACTCTCTCACAAAAGTCACTTCGCGACTTTTGTTCGTTCGTGTTAGGCACTACGCAATACAATTAACGGCCGCTTCGCGGCCTTTCCTCCCCAAAGCAATCACATTAATAATGAGTTTCAGTTGCACGATAAGAAAGCTCTAATCAAATGATACTAAAAGAAAAACAGGCAATAGAATAGACAAATGATTGATTGGTTAAATGAATTTATTTTCAATCAATCAAATTGGAGCCTCAGAAAATATTTCTATTATGCACAATCTATTTATACTAATTGATGAAATCTGCTAATCCATACTAACAAACCCTCGAATTTAATTGGCTAACATATTTTGTCACCTTCAAATGTGAATATTTCTCTTCAAAAACCAATAGATCGTTGTCGCAGTACAAAATTACCCCTGTATACAAATTTTCAGCTTTCTAGGACTCGTAGTCTTTCCAATCAATTCTGGACAAACACACAAACACACAAACACACAAACACACAAACACACAAACAAACACACAAACACACAAACACACAAACACACAAACACACAAACACACAAACACACAAACACACAAACACACAAACACACAAACACACAAACACACAAACACACAAACACACAAACACACAAACACACAAACACACAAACACACAAAAGTGAGAGAGTGATCCGTCGCGAAGCGACCGAGACCGAAGGGCTCGTATATTAAAAGAGGAATTGTTGTGTGTTTGTGTGTGTGTGTGTGTGTGTGTGTGTGTGTGTGTGTGTTTGTCCAGAATTGATTGGAAAGACTACGAGTCCTAGAAAGCTGAAAATTTGTATACAGGGGTAATTTTGTACTGCGACAACGATCTATTGGTTTTTGAAGAGAAATATTTACATTTGAAGGTGACAAAATTTGTTAGCCAATTAAATTCGAGGGTTTGTTAGTATGGATTAGCAGATTTCATCAATTAGTATAAATAGATTGTGCATAATAGAAATATTTTCTGATGCTCCAATTTGATTGATTGAAAATAAATTCATTTGACCAATCAATCATTTGTCTATTCTATTGCCTGTTTTTCTTTTAGTATTATTTTGATTCGAGCTTTCTTATCGTGCAACTGAAATTTATTGAGCTATTAAAACTCATTATTAATGAGATTGCTTTGGGGAGGGAAAGGCCGCGAAGCGGCCGTTAATTGTATTGCGTAGTGCCTAATACGAACGAACAAAAGTCGCTTCGCGACTTTTGTGAGAGAGTGTTCCGTCGCGAAGCGACCGAGACCGAAGGGCTCGTATTATTAAATCTCGATTGTTGTTTGTGTGTTTGTGTGTTTGTCCGGATTATATTAAAGTGATGGGGGAATAGAAACCGCAATTAATATTGGGATATAAACTAACTTTCAAATGTTATAATAGGTAAACAAGTATGCCGAACACGAATTTCGCGTTTATAAATTTATCATATTAATATTTGTTGTTGTTGTTTACACAAAATAGGTAACAAATTAATGAAAATTCAAAATCAAACCAGAAGTTAGCTTTCAACGGGTATTATAGGTAAACAAGTATGCTGATTTCGAATTTCGCATTTATAAATTTATAATATGAATATTTGTTGTTGTTGTTTACACAAAAAAGGTAAACAAATTAATGAAAATTCAAAATCAAACCAGAAGTTAGCTTTCAACGGATATTATAAGTATATAACTATGAAAAATATTACTGACTATGTAATCAATTGTTTAGTGAGGAGTAAGGCCGCGTAGCGGCCGTTAACTTGAGGTGCGTAGCACCGATCTGTTGCAAAGCGACCGAGACCGAAGGGCTCGTTCTTCTAGCATTCCTACGTCAGTATGTGTAGTGATTTAGTATTGTCCACATAACTGATGATTCATTCTGCATACCATACCCAAGATAGGTAGTCATCTTATGTATCAAATGTCCACATTTGAAATACACTGCAAATCATTCAAAAATGTAGTCAAAATCTATACCAATTAGGAATATCCTCGTTTATTTGGAACACCAGCCAGGGATTGTAGAAATCTGTTCGTATTGCCCGGATTCATTCGCATGCAATTGTATAAGTTAGGGGAAACAATCCCCCAATATTATCCCGAATATCCTACTTTACTGTAAATTATTGCCGTTGCATTTCTAACTGAATGATCTCTACAATTATTCATCCAATGTTCAGTCTGGTAAACATCATTTATTCTTATTTACAGTCAGCTCTGAACTCTGATAATAATAAACTTAGAAACAACATCAACTAATTAAATAAAATTGTCACAAACATTGTAGTATAAATGTTTATGTTTCTCTAATCTGTAGATTGTCTATGAAACCTGATATTTATACATCAATTTTCCAATTTACTCGAACTATAAACCTAAATGTATTAATCATGTTATATTACAATCTAATTTGAAGACAACTACTATGAGAATTGCTGCATTCTCATATTATAACTATGTTGCAAAAAGTGTAGCTATGTAGCTTAAATGTTATACAGTAGATGTCGGATATAAGTACACCGGTTATAAGAACATATCTGTTATAAGCACACTATGTTGGGAAACGGTTACCATATACCCTGCATAATTTATGTCGGTTATAAGAACATGTCGGTTATAACTTATAAGCACATCAAGTGCAGTTCCCGACGATGTGCTTATAACCGGCATCCACTGTATTACAAATTTAATTTGAAAGACAACAGACTTACTATGCATATATGAGAATGGATGCATTCTCATATTAGAACTATGTTGCAAAAAGTGTAGGCTCTATGGGTTATGAATGTTCTTTTTAATGGAATTGAGTTTTGCTCATTTAAATCCATTATTTAATTATGTAATAGGCTCATTATAATATATGGTTACTTAAACCACAATAGACTGTTTTGTAACATTTCCATTTAGTAATAAAAATTAGTTCCTTTTACACAATAAATTCATCCAAAATGCGTATTGCTATTAGACAAACTAGAGCTAGAGGTAGTACAAGACTCCGTTTAATTAGTGATCCAATTAAGCGGAGTCGAATATATTATTATTCAAAAAATTAATTCAAAATAAAATTTAATTATTACAATTATTTCTATAAAAGGCTTACTTAAATATATCAGCCAACCTTTTCAATAGAAACCCGATTTCGCAATGGTGAATAGCAGAGGCGGCGCCAGGATTTTCAGGTAGGGGAGCTCTGGGGGGGCTAGGGGGTATTTCAGGGGGGGGGCACACTGTAGAACATTGTTATTCTAGGGGGGGCAGCCTCAAAAGAGGGGGGGACATGGCCCCCCTGGCGCCGCCACTGGTGAATAGTAAGTAAAATGACCCTTTTAGTACCTGAAATTACATTTGGATGGTACGTATTGGCAATTACCTTATTCAGAGGAAATTAACGCGGATTGCTCCAATTCGCGTTAATTTAATGGAGCGTTAATTTCCGTCGTTTTAATTTCATGGCGCGTTAATTTCCTATAATAAGGTCATTAGACTAGGACAGAATATATCCGGGAGTATAATTAAGCTAGGACATAATATACCCAGGAGTATAATTAGAGTAGGACATTATACTCGGGGTATACATTATTATAGCAAATTAACGCGCCATGACATTAACGCGAATTGCTCCAATTCGCGTTAATTTCATGGAGGGTTAGTTTCCGTCACGTTAATTTCCTAATATAAGGTAACTTATATATTCCTTTCTATAAATCAGTTGCAATTTTTTTCATTTTTTGATTGAAAAACATATATATTATATGTTAATAATAAACTAATTAAGGTTGTATATAAATAATATATTGTATTTAATCAAATACTTTTCGTAGACTGTTGTTGTGCTATTTTGTTGGTATTAGTTGTTAATTCAATCAACCTTCGATGTTGTCTCATTTTGTAATCGTAAATTCTTTTATTCTCAGCTTCCATTGCTTTTGAAACTTTCCGTAAATAAGCGGCGAAATAGTCGCCAAGAAAGTATTTTAGATGTTCAATCTGATTCAGAGATACAATTGGATATTTTAGGTTTATTTTCACCAAATCAAGTACTTCATCTGTGTTCATAATCTCTGGTTTTCTTTCGACTTTTTGTTCCCATCCAGAGACAAGATATGGCGAAATTCGACTAATATTTAATATCCGTTTTCTATTGCTTCTCCTGGCGAAATTTGGGCGCATTGATGAACTTTTCCCCGCTCGATTTATAGACATCTTTGTTATTATAAGAAATTGGACACTTAATTAATACTAATCTCTTTAGTAGCTGGTTTATATACTTACCTACATTATACTAATACATATAGACTATTACATAGCTCGATTAATATGAATATTATGTATGAGCCATTATGGTATTAATACACTGGAATTTTAAAATAATTGCACCATATGAACTTTGCTGATTTGTATTATCATTTTATAATATTACGTACGTACATACAAACTTGTAGATTTCACTTGATTAGTATTATTTTACATTTCTTTTTTATATTATGATCAATATGATCTTCATTTGGTTCTACTTTTGTGTGCATTGTACAATATCTATTAATATTCAATAGAAATAATTACTTCTATATATCTGCCATCACATATTCTAAATTTTTGATGTATTTTCATGCACTGGCATGGTCATTTTTTAATATCAAAATTTCCTATGCGAAGCCGGGTTTTTATATTGAATAGCCCTTAATAAATTACTTTTTGCTATATTTAATTTTGTATTGCTATGTGTTTATCAAAATAATTTTTCTGATTCTGACTACTTTTGACGACTCACTAAAAGTAATATATATTATGGAAATAAATTGTTGTCCTAGACAACCAATTAAAATATATTATATTGATATAATATTTGCTCCAAAGCATTTTCTCTCAAATGATACTATTATTCACTTATAAAACAGAATCTTAAATATCAGATAACATCTACTTTCTATTATTGTTTAATTTTTCATGGTTTGTAATACATAGTTATTTCTCTGTAATCATATTCAATGTATAATTGGAAAATTATTTGTAAATCACTAAAGGGAAAATTTTGAGTGGTTGATATGAATATTTGACTGGATTCATAAATTCATCTGAAATGTACCTTATCTTTCAGGGCGGTTCATATTGAATTTTCTACACTTAAATTATTGGGCCAAACTTTGTTACGAAATTACTGATACGAATATACTTTTCTAAGATAGAAATGATTACTGCTCCAACAAGGTGAAACCAGAGCTATTATGAATTACAGAAGTTTATTCACTACCGTATTTACTCGAATAGGCGACATTAATTTTAGCCGCCCGCAGGGGCTGTTATTTGAGTTTAGATTATAAATTTATAATTGTTATTTGAGGAATATGTTTTATACAATTAGTATACTACTTTCACGTGGTATTGGGTATGATAATTTCTTCTCGGATTTCTAGTTACCAAGGTATGTGTGGGTTTATTTAACCTTGATTCGCGATTATTAAATTTAAACCCCTTAGGGGGGGTACTATTCGAGTAATTATTATATCTGAAAAATTTGTGGTTTGTATTCTAACTTATGGGAATTTCCAGTATATTTCGTGGGTCTAGGATACGATAATTTATGAAATAACCTTCTATTTCTAGATCAGGTTTTCTTGACTTAAATAGTTTTGCCCAGAGTGGGAAGGGGCTTTTGATTTAGCTTAGCTAATATGGGCTTTTATAGATCGTCTACTTATAAGGAAGCTCAAAATTTATGTACACAAAATTTTTACGTATATGTACAAGTGCGTACAAAGTTAGGAAATATGGGCATATTCGTTTTATCTCTAAGTTATGATATTTTGTTATTATTTAATAATAACGAGCCCGGGGAGCACAGGGGGCAATTGTCCCCCCCTCCTTAAAAAATATTGCCAATGTAATATGTGCAAAATTAGGTCCCCCCTTACTATCGCTCCCTTCGGTGCCCCCCCCCCTTACCCAATCCTGGAATTTGATCAGGATATGTATTTACGTATTATAACCTTTGGAAACTAGCCTTTAGGTTCATTTTGAATTTTATATTTCACCTATTTTTCTAAGAACAGCTATACAATTTCTTAATAGAAATTTATAATTACGTCTTGTTCGGCATACCTGTTTACCTATTGAAAAGTCTGGTAAAATATCTCTGTTATACATGCGGGTTTTAACCCCCTATCACTTTAGTACAATCCTTTCAAACAATCGAGTTTAATAATATAGATTATTTTATACAATCTTTTGGTTTTCTCCGGTTAACGTCATTCAAGTAACGAATTAAAAATATTTGTAACATTAAGTCAACAAGTTTAATTGTTAGTATATTTGTATTACGTAGTATATACGTATACTATTAATGAACTCATTACTTATAGATACTGTATTTATTTGTATATTTCGGTAATAAAACAACACAAAGGAATTAGGACTCACAAATGACAAATTATATTCTATTTTAAATGAATTTTAATGATTTGGATGATATATACAGTAGATGTCGGATATAAGCACACCGGTTATAAGAACATATCGGATATAAGCACACCATGTCCATGTTGGAAAACGGTTACCATATACCCTGTAAATTTATGTCGGTTATAAGAATATGCCGGTTAGAAGCACCTTAAGTGCAGTTCCCGACGATGTGCTTACAAGGGTGGGGTTGGTTAACCGATCCGAGGCTACGGTTACAATTCGATTTCTCGCAACGGTTAACCGGTTAACCACCCATCCTACTCAATACAATAAATCCTTTGTAAAAATTTGATTAGTGGCCAGGCACGTAGCTACGGGGGGGCAACTGCCCCCCCCCCCCCCCAAAAGTACTTCTCGCCCCCCCTCCCAAGAGAATTTAGGAAGTGTTCGTTATAGTAAATAGAGTGATTCGTCCCCCCCTTGCCCCCCCCCGACCCCCTCACTTGCCCCCCTACATAAAACTTGCCCCCCTGAATTACAATACATACTCTAGCTACGTGCCTGGATTATACTACAGAATAAGACTCAGCTGTATAAAGTATAACCGCATAAGTATATTAACTGATACATTTCGTGCTTTAGGTAAATTTAAATCAATGTTGTCTAAGAAAATTTAATAAGTGGTGATGAGAAATGAGTTTAGGACTACATATTCTGATAAAATTAAAAATTTTTAATACTTTATACATTCATTTCTCAATAAATCTGCTGATATTCAACAGAACGGCTAACTGATTAATAAATCTCTAACCGTTAACCGATGTCAGCAACCGTTAACCGATGTCAGCAACGGTTAACCGAATCCAGCCTTGGTGCTTATAACCGGCATCCACTGTACTAGTTTAAAACCTGCGATTTACTTAGGGTCAAATGTATATATATATTATATAGGAAAAACCCATTTCCATTTTCACTTTCAATTGAAATACATCTCTTATCGATTGGACAATGTAGGAGGATTTGTATAATATCAACCACCAAAGATGAATATGAGCAGAATGGAAGTTGTTATAATAGTTATAAAACCACAGCGCCACACATTTTCTAAAAATTATCTATTTACTTTGATAATGCTTAATATATCTCGTAAGCATTATTTTTGCGCTTGGAGACATGTAAATGTATTGTTAGAATAATAATATAATAATCTGCTAATAACAATCTGACTCCTCTTTGTGGTTATATGTTAAGTTTAATGCATTGATTGAATACTAGTGGCTAAATCAAAGCCACGGTTTATAAAAGCTAACTAAATGTGTTTAAGCTATGCAGTCGACTCAACTTATTATAAGTTATAACACAGTTTAATTGGGACAAATATACAAGAACAAATATGTACTAATCTAATGTTGCACTATTTTTTTCGGTAAATCGAGATTACGGCCCGCCAGCCTGATAAAAACGAACGTAGGTTATAACGGCAGCATTTCCATACGTGGTAAATTCCTATAAACCAAGGGTGGGGTTGTTAACCGTTCTGAGTCTACAGGTATGATTCGTTTTGTTTATACTACAGTGTAGGACTCAGTATTATAAAGTATTACCCCATAAGTAGTACATTAACTAATACATTTCGCAATTTGGGCAAGTTAGAAACAGTGTAGTTACAGAAAGTTTATAATGTAGTCATTGTGGTGATGAGAAATGGATTTATGATCATCATTCCAACAAAATTCAGATATTTTTAATTATTTATACTGTACTTCCTCGCTAATCCCAACAGAGGTGTTCCGATTTAAAAAAATTCTGTTCGATTAGTGAAGTAATACATTTTCTATTGTCTCTATTACATGAGATTCCGATAATTTGGATCAAACTTGTCCAAAGCTTTTTAATCCAAACTAAACATGTAGTAATACTACCTAAATAATTGTCTGAGACTTATTAATTTATAATTTCATTGTAACATACGTTGGAACTCCTGGTCGGACTAGCGAGGATGTACTGTAAGATAATTTCCAATAAACTGCTGATTATCAACAGACCGGCTAACTGGTTAACGAAATCTGTAACCGCTAACCGATATTTAATAGCAACAGTTAACGGTTAGCCAGCCGGTTAATTAATCAGCCTTGTAAAAACAATAGTTAAGGGTGTAGTTGGTAACCGTTTTGCACAGCTTAACCACAAATTTTAGATTCTCAAAAGTGGTTCCAATGAACTCGCAATGGTTGATTACCCCATATGCAACCCAAATAATAACAATAAGAAGCATAGTTTATCCTAGAATTAAATTTATAAACTGGCCTTCTATTTTTTGGCCTTCTCGGTGACATACACGGCCGTATATTAAGTAGGCCATGAGTCAGGGCCTTTTGTTTTATAGTTGACTATTCAATTCAAATTCAAATCGATTTAATTAATACGCTCTAATTTGTTTGTAGTCATTACAATGCATTTTTTTATCAACAAACATATCTGGCGCCAAACTAGCTGTGGACTTTTTATTGCATCATTATTGATTATTCAAGATGTAGAAATATTTTAATTAAATAACATTAGATGTATTTCTGTATTTATTTTGGAATTGTCTACTCATTAGTCACTACCCATCATTTGACTACACGCATAACATATTACGTTAACTGTTGTCAAGACATGATATATTAAATATTTACCATATTTACCATTGTCTGTTCAGGATAATTATCAAGTTTGTAGAAATGCACTTTGATGTAGTCTAAATTGACCTTTCAGTAGAATTTGAGTATTTAAGTTCAGTGGGTAATTATTTGTACTTTGTTGTCTTACTATGTGGCTTAATTCGCACCCTTGTTGCCTGATAATATGCACACCGAGTTCAATCTGAATTTACACCCATTGGATGGACAATTTGTTGCGTTTCTAATATATATGTTGCAGTGCAAACGCGTTTTTGGTGTAATCGCGATTACACTGATATGTTGGTGTGATCGCGTTCACACCGGTGTAATCGCGATTTAGGTTTTTAGTTGAGCTTGTGTTAGTTTAGATAGTTGGTGATACTGTATACTAATGAGAAGAATTGTAGTTTGTAAAATCACATAGTCATATTTTTAAAACGAATGGAAATTTTTCAACTGTTTTTCAAAACGCAGAGGTGCCCATGCAAGAAGTCAGGGAGAGCTTGCAACTCTAAATGTCACAAGGGCCATAGCTGTTTCAACAAGTATATTATTAGTCAGTTCATTAGTTAGCTAATTGGAGCTTGCAAACTTGTATTTGTACCACCTAATCTGTAGGCAATCAATGATCCTTTTATCGATCTAAATCACGTTCAGTAATTATATCTAGTCCGATTAATTTTTAAGTTAGGTAACAAATTTCAATTATAACAAGTACAGTAAGTAAGTTACTTAAAAGTACAAATCTATATTACAATTTACAACTGAAACTAAATAGATGGTCCAAATTTTAATTACAAAATAGACCAAAGATTCGTAACTCTAGAATCTATGTAGATTAGTATTACACAAGAATCAACATATCTAAAATCAAATAAAAATTGTATATAACGAGGCCTTCGCTCTCGGTCGATTCCCGACGGATCACTCTCTCATAAAGTATTTTATTTCCTTTCGATGTTACTTTACCTAAGAATAGGAAAGCTAAGCGAATCATACGGTATTTGGTCAAAGAACTTGAGTCAATGTTCTTTTGACAGTTTGCCTGTCATCTTGATGGATATTGCCGAGAAATATCGAAGTGGGGCAATTTTTCAGGCTTGCCGTGGATATGGATATCCATGGAGATCTCCATGGATGGATATCGAGTTTTTGTCATATCCATGGATATTGTGGATATCCATTTCAAATTTAAGTCGAAAAATATTTCAAACCAGGGTTCTAAAAAATGAGTGTGAAAATTAGGTAGCCTTAGTTTTTGTTGTTGTCCTACCCCCAATTGGTTTATACGCCTAATTTATTTCATGTAATAAAATTATTTACAAGCCTTATTATTCTGAATCTAAAAGAAGGCGATTTTGACCTTTACTGACGTCAAAAAGGTCAAAATAATAGCCGAATCGATTTTTTCTCTCACATTTGGAAACCTTGCATGTCAAAGTATATTTGGTAATGCTAATACAAGAAATGTGGACTTTGTTATATTTCCTGAGATTGACCTGTCTATCTCCTTAATTTACGTCACTCCTGAATATTTTACTTGCCATGATTTTTATTTTGGTTTTTCCTTTTATCCTACTTGCTATACTTTTTAGCTCATTAATTAACCATAGAGGAGACAATTAAATTCCAAAAAATTTGTCGCGATGGACTTTCAAAAAGCTGGGATTTGTTATCGACCCAATAATCTAGCAGAAGCCATCAATAATGACCCATAAAGAGATGTTTTTGAGGCTGATAGCGATATTGACTAACTTTGATTATAGTAGTACAGTGGATGCCGGTTATAAGCACATCGTCGGGAACTGCATTTGATGTGCTATTAACCGGCATATTCTTATAACCGACATAAAGTATAAGGGTATACGGCAACCGTTTTCCAACGTAGTGTTCTTATAACCGGTGTGCTTATATCCGACATCTACTGTATAACATTTAGTTGATAAATAATAAATATACATAAATTATAGGACTTAAATCTTCTGGATATTTTGTTGATATTAGGTGTTATAAATCTATCAATATTCAATGGATATCCATGGATATCCACAAAAAATGGTCTGGATATGGATATGGATGTGATTTTTCATCTCCACGGGCCACGGCAAGCCTGCAATTTTTGAAGATTTTCAAAAGAAATCAGTTTTTAGGTCAGTTTACCCCTTCTCTCTATTTTCCCACTTCTCTAATAGTCAACTTTTCGAATAGTTCACTTATTTGCCTGTCCAAATCAACTATTTATATACACGAGCCCTTCGGTCTCGGTCGCTTTGCGACAGATCGGTGCTACGCACCTCAAGCTAACGGCCGCTGTGCGGCCTTACTCCTCACACTTTCTATCATGGAAATGGTAGAAAGGGACGTTATGATTTTGAATTTTCATTAATTTGTTTACCTATTTGTGTAAACAACAACAACAACAACAAATACTCATATTAGAATTTAATAAATGCGAAATTCGTGTTCAGCACACTTGTTTACTTATAATACCCGTTGAAAGCTAACTTCTAGGTTGATTTTGAATTTTCATTAATTTGTTTACCTATTTGTGTAAACAACAACAACAAATATTCATATTATAAATTTTAAACGCGAAAATCGTGTTCATCATCTTGTTTACCTATAATACCCGTTGAAAGCTAACTTCTAGGTTGATTTTGAATTTTCATTAATTTGTTTACCTATTTTGTGTAAACAACAATAACAAATATTCATATTAGAAAATTTTAAAGCGAAAATCGTCTTCAGCATACTTGTTTACCTATTATAACATTTGAAAGTTAGTTTATATCCCAAAATTAATTGCTGTTTCTATTCCCCCATCACTTTAATACAATCGGGACAAACACACAAACAAACAAACAACAATCGAGAAAATTCTCCGGCCCAACAGTTAAAGTGGTCCAGCCAAAACTGGACCCTCCTATATAATATAGTACAATAAATGAAAACTGGTCCGGCCATTGCCGGACCAGCCGGATCGCGTGCTACGCCTGTGATATAACAGTCCATATTCTCTAATAGTCCACTTTGGGCCTATTGTCCACTCGTGGACTATTAGAGAGAACAGTGTGTAGCTTATATTGGCATGGTTCTATTCTAGATAAAATGGCCCAATTATGCAGAGTAGACTTTATACCAAAAAACTTACAACACTTCAAAATAGGAAAATTATAATTTAAACCTTTTTAATTAGACATCCATTAAAATTTTGTAACCTATGTATTTGCCATCAACGACAAAAACTATGAATTATTTAAATCATCTTACATTTTACAGATATCTTACAAGGGAAATTTTGCGAATTGTAAGAATTTTGTCTTAATGTTAAAATTTAGCACAAATGTCCTGGTAAATATTATTATTGCAAGCATTCCAATGATTTATTGGCTAAAACATGCTTAGTTTTAGCTAGATCAGTATTTTATCTTGTAAGATATTCCCTATTTATTATAGAATATTCTTTTTGTTCGAAAGTACATAGCAAATTTGAACCATTAATTATTACAACAGTGTCATTAGCTGTAAGAATTATATTATGTCTACCCCTGGTTCCCTATGGCACCATAAAGAAATATATTTGTGTTCTAGAAAAATTTGTCAATGATACAACTCTTTCAGCAGTACTTGCAAGGATGTCGGAATGCGATGGACTTCCTTTCAGTCAGGGGGCATAGATCCGTAAATTTTGGGGATGGAGAATTTATAACTTGCACTGATAAAAACAAAAACGAATATGCCATAATCGGATTCATCAAAATTCCTAACTCGACAAACAGACTAAATATTTCTAGATTCAAATATAAATTATTCGAAATTACCAAATATTTTTCTCGATATTTCAAGTGTAGTGATATTTATTTATTTCATCAAGAATTACTTTGTGAACGTTGCATACACAAACTGCTGAAAGCATGCCTATAATTGATGTAGAATATATAATTGATTTTCATTGTTTGCAAAAACTTAACATAATAGAGAAGAGATCTTTACCTATACATTCAGAGATTTTCCCTGTAATGACTTGTTTAGTTGTTCCAATATAGAAATATGTTTTAAGGTCATTAATAGGCCCAAGAGAGTCTCTGCCTTCTGAAATCTATCAAGTAGTCCATTAGCTTTGTTGACTGTAGTTGTACTTCAGAGTGGACCATGGGTCGATGGGTCATGGGTCATGGGTCAGATGGGTCACCTAAATCGATGGGTCAGATGGGTCATGGGTCACGGCTCCGTGACCCATGACCCATGACCCATGTGAATTTCAATGTAATATTCAGTTAAAATACGTTTCACTCATCATCATCAATATTATTATAACATTGATGTCCATTGAAATACTAAACGTATTCAACATTGCAACAAGTAGGTTTGTTGAGGTAATTTAAACGGTTATTCTGTTATTCTGTTAATGTTACACTATAGTATTTAGATATTTAAAATTGTGTGATGGGTCAATGGGTCACTCGATGGGTCATGGGTCAGAAATGGGATGGGTCAGATGGGTCATGGGTCACCAATGTTGACCCATGGTCCACTCTGTTGTACTTCCACTGAGTGGCGTTTCTCTTAACACAGCTACATTACAACTAAATAATTTAGAACCATTTATATACATAGTTTCGATTTAACATGCTTAGTTAATTAACAATATGTTTAATAGGTCGATTTTGTCAAATGTTGATTATTACAAAATCAACATCCAAAATGTCGTTATTGTAAAATCAACATATGTACAGTACAACTTTAATTTATAAAATAATTTATTTTGTAAAATCGACATTTGACAAAATCAACTAATAAAATTTGTTGATTTTACAAAATCGACATTCTGAAAATAGTTGAGTTTCCAAAATCTTAGAAAAATTATTTGCTAATTATCTAATTATCTCAAAACTTAATTAAGTTAATCATAAATGATGTATCATGATTCAATGAATAGGAAGTTGCCTATTCCGGATAGATCAGAACTAGCCCAGTTTACATAAAATTGATAGCCTTTGAGTTATGGTTCATTTGAGGAAATATCCATATCCATGGCAACCGAGGAATGTGTCAACATTCCATTTATAATTACAATATATACCTTGATACCAAGTTCCTATATAGTTAGTTATAATACCTTAATAACGTCTATCAATACTAGTTATGGAGATAAATATAAATAACCTATTTATCAATGACTTTAAGTAATCCATGGTATAATCAGTTATATATCGAAGGTCACAGTTAAAATCGACATAATTTATTCGTTTAATTTGTAAACTTATGATGGCACGAGCGTTTATAATAAGCATACAATACACTTTGTTTAAAGCCTGGTTCTTTTATATTGTTATGTGCTACATGCTTACTCAGTTAAGCATGGCTTTTACCCTCATTCCACACCTTGACAGAGAATGTTGATTCATGTCGATTTGCAAAATTGACATGTTCAATTTGTAAAATCAACATTTGACAAAATCGAGTTAACATATGCATTCACAACATAAACTCACACATTGAAAATGTCTTTTCAAAGAAATGATTAATACTTAGCAATTAAACAACTATCAAAGTGATAATCTATCTGTATATTAAAAGCGCAATTGTTGTGTGTTTGTGTGTTTGTCCAGAATTAATTGGAAAGACTACGAGTCCTAGAAAGCTGAAATTTGGCATGCAGGGGTACCTTTGTACTGCGACAACGATCTATTGGTTTTCTAAGCGAAATAACGGGATTATGACGTCACGGTTGCAAAAAACAGATATTTTGTACTAGCTTCCCAATTTTACTCCGATCTGTAGAAAATTCAAATCATTAGACGTACACTAAATTTCTACACCTGATAGCAGTTCACGAATTCCCATTTTACTTCTGATTGTGACACAGTTAATTAATTAGTCCCTGCACTAATCAACCATAAATAGTGTATCGTACCAACACAGGTATAGCAAAGTGCAAGTGTGTGTTTGTGTGTGTGTTTGTCCAGAATTAATAGGAAAGACTACGAGTCCTAGAAAGCTGAAAATTGGCATACAGGGGTAATTTTACACGCTGACAACGATCTATTGGTTTTCTAAGCGAAATAACGGGATTATGACGTCATAAACGCACATATTTGGGGATAACTCATTCAGTTTTTATTCGATTCGCCCACAATTTTCGATAATAACACAACATGCAATGAGACACACGTATACCAATTTATGGAATGTGACGTCACGTAGGAACTAATTTGGATTCAGCTCTTACATTTTTGGTTCAATCGACAAATAATTTTGTCAAATTATAAAACAGAATGTATTGCATGTCTCTAGAAATTTTTATAATTTTCGCACTTAATCTGCGCCAGGCAATAACAAAAATGTAACCTCCTATTGCTGCATCATTGCATATATTGAGGTTTGATGATTTAATCTTCACCTACATTATTTCCGAAATTACATACTTTATTAATCCAGTTTGGCTTCCATCAGTTTATTTCTATTCGTGATGTATTTAGCTTACGTCAATGACATAAGTATGCATAATATTACTATCAATCTGATTTTGTTAACAAAGAATGCGCTTAGAGTCTCTAATGCATTGTTTATTTATTACACCTATATTGGCTTCTATAATAAGACTATCAATGGAACCTAGGATTTCTACTAGAAATGAATTAAGTTAAAAGGAGTCTATGGTTTGTGTGTGTGTGTGTGTGTGTGTGTTTGTCCGGATTATATTAAAGTGATGGGGGAATAGAAATCGCAATTAATATTGGGATATACACTAACTTTCAAATGTTATAATAGGTAAACAAGTATGCTGAACACGAATTTCGCGTTTATATATTTATCATACGTATTAATATTTGTTGTTGTTTACACAAAATAGGTAAACAAATCAATGAAAATTCAAAATCAACCTAGAAGTTAGCTTTCAACGGGTACTATAGGTAAACAAGTATGCTGAACACGAATTTCGCGTTTATAAATTTATCATATTAATATTTGTTGTTGTTTACACAAAATAGGTAAACAAATCAATTAAAATTCAAAATCAACCTAGAAGTTAGCTTTCAACGGGTACTATAGGTAAACAAGTATGCTGAACACGAATTTCGCGGTCATAAATTTATCATATTAATATTTGTTGTTGTTTACACAAAATAGGTAAACAAATTAATGAAAATTCAAAATCAACCTAGAAGTTAGCTTTCAACGGATATAATATGTAAACAAGTATGCTGAACACGAATTTGGCATTTATAAAATTCTAATATGAGTGTTTGTTGTTGTGTTGTTGACACAAATAGGTAAACAAATTAATGAAAATTCAAAATCATAACGTCCCTTTCTACCATTTCCATGGCAGAAAAGGTGAGGAGAAAGGCCGCATAGCGGTTGTTAACTTGAGGTGCGTAGCACCGATCTGTCGCAAAGCGACCGAGACCGAAGGGCTCGTTGTTCTAAGAGCCTCTACGCGTATGAGTTAATAATCAGCACCAGAGAGATTATTTGTGAGTACAGTAGAGCCTCTGAACAACGGACACCTTGGAACCGGAACCGTTGTCCTCTATTTAGAGGTTGCTTTTCTATTAGACATATGCTAAATATATAAATCCGTGCCACGAGGGTTATCCGTTATTTAGAGGTTGTCCGCTATTTGGAGTGTCCGTTATGGGAGGCTCCACTGCACAGTGGGCAAATCAGCGGTCATAGGTCAAATTTTGAGGTCTGTGTATTTGCTCAATTTCTTAAATATGTGTTGCTAGGATAGTCCCATAGAAATTGAATATATTTTAGCAAATTCCATCTGCAAGTCAAGATATTATAATTTGAATTACGATCATTAACTATGGTTTCCAAGATAAAACTCGAGTTTTCAAATAGTATCAAGTTTCAAGTGCTAAATTTACAACATAAAAGAAGCTTTCTAGAGCACTTGAAAGCATACTAGTATCAGTTTTTCTTCTAGTTTCCAGATATTTGTCTATATTTATTTAGTACATCTATTATGGTTTCCGAATTCGTTATAATTTATTTTATTCAGTTTTCGATGATACTTTTTGTATATTTAGTGCCCGATCTTATATGGTAAGATATGGTCAATTATTACACCTATTCTATCTTAAACTACAGAAAATTCTCTTTAAGATGTAACCAGTCACTAATTGACATCATTTGACCCAAAAATGTTACATACATTATTAAACTGTCCATCGTACGTAAATTTCAAAAAATTGAGTTGTTTATTAAATATTCAAATACTTGTGGTTAAGTATAAAATGTAAAAACACGCAACGATAATACCAGTGAACTGAGTGAAGTATCCGAACAGATGGTGTGTTAAAATCAAATCCCAGATAAAGAATTAGAAACATTTTCTGAGTTCTGTCGTAATTATTAATTTGTTGTTTCTCACATGTACATGATTATAATCAATTATAAAGCGGAAAATGAGATCTAAGATGCTCATTTGTATTCTACACATCGACACATACTACTAGTATGAATAGTCCAACTAGATCGGTGATAATGATCAAAATATCTGCGAAATTGGATTTATCTCATTTTTGCTAAGTCACACAACTTAAAAAATGTATGCCAAACCAAAAAATCTTGGGGCCCACTCAATTTGTTATAGGTGATAACCTATAGGTAACTAATACCTTTTATACCTCTATCTTGCACCTAAATACCTATGACCGCTGATGTACCTTGTTTTGCCCACTGTACTGTATACGTTTCCCGGATTCTGCATTTATTTCAATGAGTAGGAATATGAAATGACATCTCAGAATAATAATATCTTAAGACTCGAGACCAGTGTAATTTTAATATAACATGAGCATAACCTGTGAAACTCGAGAGCCGTAAATCATGTAGACGTATCTCGATTCTCAAACGTTTAAATGTAGGGTGGATGATTACATAGAGCATCTCACCAAGCTAATAAGTGGGGTGGATATATCCCCGGGATCTACGCCACTGCTTTCAGTATTTTACCGTGCCGACTACCAGTTTTAATTTTACAGCCTTGGCTAGTTATTATTATGTGCCAGCTGCTATGTAGTGAGTCAGTATTGAAATCTCTACCTTTATTAGTGTGCTTCATCTAGTAAAAAACGTTATAGTAGGGTCCTACTATAAGTTTATAATATTACTATAAGATGCTCAGTTCTAAAATCGTTCTGTCAGACTTCCGGAAATTCGGCCGTACGCACTCGCCTGACTAGACCATTGGTGATAAATATTTCAAATTTGGATAGAAGATAGAGAGTTTCCTGAATATGTGCACTCCGAAGCCTGATTTCGATTTGTTCGTCAGTTCTATCGAAATTTGTGTTCTGATCCAGTTATATATTGAGGGCTGAAAGTTGGCATGTAGGTGCGGAGTGGTGGTTATGAACTAATATGAAGTGTCATTGATATAATTTAAAGTGTGGATAGACTATTAGAGAATATAATTTTACACCTTTTGACAGTTCAAGAATATTCAATATGCGTAAATTCTGCCATAATTGGTGTGTCAAACTCTTTTATTTCACTTCAGATTCAGTAAAACTGTTAAACCTAATCCTATTGTTTGCTTCTAATTTATAATTGAAAACAAAGAATATATTCCATTATTAAATTTAAGAATTATTATATTAATTAGCTAATTAGGTAAATATCATTAATCTCAAAGATGATGCAAGATATAAACGAACTTTGAATTGATCAATTGTTCCTTATGATACGTAACACCTTTACAAATTAGTCTTAACATCGTCAAAATGTTTTTGCAATTTTGGGAATTCGAGTGTTACAAAGTCTTTGTTGTTGTTTAGAGATTACCCACATGTACATTAAAAATGCTGACTCATCAGCTATTATATTAATACTCAAACTAGAATAACTATGAAATTAAGTCTGTTAGAAGGTACTTCCAAAACTACGAAGGATCTTTTTCTACCGAAACACCTTTATGGTGGTGATGACATGACAAAAAAGTCTAAAATTACAGGTGTCCCGACAAGATTTTATTTTGGAGGCACTATCAAACAAACAACCACCAAATATAGTTCCTCCAAAGGAATATTTACAGTCTGAAAATATAGATTACAGAAATAGACTTACAGTCTGATATTAATACGAGTGTGAAGTTAGCAGCGAATTCCAGCAGTGAAATTTGAGCACAACTTCACAATTAATAAATTACTCATTTCTTATCCAATTCATCTGAAATTTGGCAGCCCCCCTTACTCATTATGGTACTTTTCAAATATACAATTGTTAATCCATATCACACCTACTCTTGCCACAATAAAGTTACAAAATTTGTAATACAAAATCCCCATAGGCAACTTTTCGGGTAACAGTTGCAACAATATAGTATAGCACTTTATGGTGTTTTGCTTAATTTGCATAACTAATTATTTAATAATTTACCCTTACCCTGTTATTATAAATTGGTAACCTTTATTTAAGTTTCTATCACAATTATTTATTCATTATCATTTTACGTAAAAACAGCCTTTTACAAGGTGCTGAGAAAATTGATGTATATTCTAGGAAAACCTATTAATCCGATAGGACATCAAATTCTTAATACCATGTAGTTGATCAATTGCAAACCTTAGTTGTTCAATTGCAAACATTAGCTATCAATTGCAAACCTTAGTTGATCAATTGAATTCAATTGAACTCTTATTTGTAGACTGTCTATTTCTACTTTATATATACAGGTAAACCTCCCAAAGCGGCACCCATCGGGAGAATGATTTGTGCCGCTTCTCGGAGGTTGCCGCTACTCGGAGGTGCCGCTTTGGGAGGTTTACCTGTATACTCACTTACGGCTAAGGATCCCCTAAAGATATTTCTAAATAAGTTATTTCTAAGCAATATGATAAGTGAGCTATCATATAAAACCGAGAGCTCGTGCCTACCTATCTTACTTAAGTTACATTGACACCCGAAACCATGTTGCTCAAAATTTACCCCTTGGTTCATTAATTCGGGGGTTTGAAAAAGAATTATCTTCCCGGAATTCACTCTAATATTATTATATCTGTAAAACATATATTTAAATATGTTCTATGTTTCAAACTGTTGTACATTTAATTGATTTAAATTTAGCTTCAGAAGAATCAAAAAATTGATAAAATCGCTCATTGTACGACGACATATCAAACGCATAAGTTTCCTGAAAATATTTGCATTGTGAAGAGTTGTTTTAATGTTTGAATATAACTAACTATAAATCGTCTCGAGCTTGACAGAGAGCTTTTAGCGCTATATCTAGTCACTGCTATATTATTTAAGTATACATTTCTTTTAATCTCACAGACGGGATGGGGGTGTGCTTCTTCTGGTTGATCTTGTTTGTTACTCTCAGATATTTGGGTAGGGAATTATGGTAGGATACCTTTGGTCAAATATTTACAAACTTGTGTAATAATCACTTGTGGCACAAGCCCAATTTGCTCCCACCAAACCTCCAAATGATAGTATTGTATTCTAGGTACAGTTTCAATTTTGGAGTTCTGGGGTGGGGGAGTTGTCCCCCACCCCAGGTCTGGAACTGAGAGGACCTTGACCCCTCCTTTCGTTAATATATTTAACTTTGAATACATGTAAGATGTATTATATGTTCCTAGTCTTTAGTGATACTGTACAGTGTATACTAGTAATAATATGCAATGTTTCAGATTAATAGTTGAAATAAAACAATAAGTGGATAATGGATTAGTATTTTTTTGCATGCAGGAGTATTTTGGGTGGGTCCAAAATTAATAAATTAATAAGTTATGATAAGTTATTAATTAATTAAAACACTTAATTGCTCATAAGTAAAAAAGTAAAGTGCACTTAATTGGATCATGGGGTAGAGATATGGAAATGTTTCTCGCCGCACAAATATTAACAACCGACATATTTGTCTATAGAGACAGTTTTCAATGTTGGGATAAGTTTTCCGGGTATGGATTCAATAACAAAAAAGATGTAAATAGATTAACTTCTAAAAGGATTTATCTGAGGTTACATCATGAATCATGATTCATTACGATTTTCAACCCGTACTCAAAGTTAATAAAGTAGAAAATTGTTGAATTTTCGAAGATTTGCAGTGCTTATGATTAAAAAAAAGAACTGAAAACTAGCACCAAGAATGTTCTAAAGATTGTACATGCTTCAATTGGGTGCAGTGGCGGCGGAAACGTGCGGTCGCCCCCCCCCCTCCCCCCCAACAAAATCCCAAAATATCCCAAGGTTTTTATTGTACAGTCGAATCCGCTTAATAGAGCCACCTCGGGACCAGGTTGTTTTGACCCGATTAAGCGGAAAAACCGATTAACCGAAAATATTGTAAGCCAAACTGTAATTCTGTTCTATAAATCCTGTGAAATGTTGACCCGATTAAGCGGAGAAACCGATTAACCGGTGGCTCTATTAAGCGGAGTTGACTGTATTTGCAATTAATACTAGGGTATCGAACTGCCCCCCCCCCCCCCAAAAGAAGCTCGCAGCGCCGCCACTGTTTGGGTGAGATGATCCGGAGAGTCCTCTTAGTGACAAAACGAGACGGTAGCAAGAGCATTCGGCACTCCGAAAGGATTATACGAATTAAATTTGGACTTGTTAAGAGCGGTTCCACACCTTGCGCCATACATTTTGCGTTAGGTGGAAGAAACAACACTTTAGCAGTGTATCGGGCCAGAAATGTGCAAAACTGTTGAGTGGCGCTTTTTCAAAGTCCATTATCATAGCAGCAGGTCAAAGGAGCTGGATTTGCTGCCACATCCTTGTGTAGGTTACCTCTGTTTTATTAGGTAGGAGCACGAAAAGACTAGGTAACAAGTGGCCATCCTTCATGGGGTCAGGCCCACCACGCAATGCATGTACCGCATACACCTGTGTGAATAGGGTGGGTGCTGTCTTAATTAAATGTCCCATCAGCCAACCAGACGGGATAACTGCAACATCTCCAGGTTTTGATGTGTCCCGAAAATGAGGATTCGCTGTACCTCCGGGCCAGAGTCGTACAGGAGGAACCGGAACTGTTCGCCTTTTTCTGTTTTCTTGTACTCTGGTGGGAGTGTGATTTGTTCCAAGGTAGCAGGCTGTGCAGGAGCTGCCAATTCCTGCACGCGTTGCCTCTGAATGGTGCGCTTCAGGATGTCTAGCTTGGGCAGCTTAGCAGCGGTGCATTCTGACAGTGAGGAAACACTCGCCAACTATTAGATGGGAGCTGTCCTGGGATCGTAGTGCTTGCCTCTTCATTCCAACCTTGGTCTCGTAGCACCTCACCGCCTCCTCGTCTGGTGCATGGAGATGTTCGTTAGTGCGTCTCACCTTTTGTATGTACTCTCGCCTTGCAAACCCCCCTCTGTTCACATTGCCAATGCGTGACATCATTTACTCTCCTTTGCATACCATACATATATCCACCTTCAATCATCTTCTGTCCTCCTTTCTGAGATATGATCACCCTAAATGTCTGATGAGGAGCAGTCGCCATGTAGTGTGTATCTTAATAAAGTTTCCGATTTTGGAAAAGAAATTGTACAAACTATTTATACATTAAGTTTTCCTATTAACAGTACTAAATCACCAGAGGTGTATGACTACACCATTCTAGTACCTGAATTGTACTAGATGAGATAGCATTAATCACCTAAGGTGTAAACCGTCCACACCATTCTAGTACCTAGATTGTTGTACTATTTTAGATTCCTTGTTTTTGGTAAACAGAGTCCATATATGAAAGTCTAAAAACTAGCCAATCAAATAAGTACCATTCTGTCGTATAACATTTTGTCTATGTAACATTTTGTCGTGTAACATTTTGTCCAAGTACCATTCTGTCTGTGACGTTATGTCGTGCAACGTTTTGTCGTGTAACGTTATGTCGATATTCCGTATAACTTTGCTAAACTAATTAACTGTTTATTTAATATATTATCTATACATAATGAAATAATGGCATTAAACTCAAGATTGTTTAAGATAGAAACAAACTTCCAATTTATGAATCGTTCCATTGCTCGTCAACCTTTGATAAATGGGTCTTAAGACCATTGAGGCGCTGATGACAGGGCGAAAAAATCCCAAATTGCAGCCTGTGCCGAATGTATTTCCCTTTGGAGGCACTGGTAGTTACCCAACCACCAAATGTAGCGCCTCCAAAGGGAAATGCGTCGGCACAGGCTGCAATTTTGGATTTTTATTACTGTATACTAATTTAGATAGTATAATACCTGAGTTAATATTTCAGAATCTAATAATCATGTAGATTAAAATCCTGATATCATATTATAATGAAGTCTGGAACCACTACAGGTGAAATAGACACTAATTCATTGAAGATCCATAGGGTGATTCGTAACAGATTTTTTGGACTTAAAAGTTAAAACAAACTAATTACGAATCATGTTATACCTCAACTTTTTTAAAGTGACATATTTTAGAACCACCTTATATAACTAACTATGCTGTCTATGCATCATAATATGGATTGTATATGTATCATACAATACCATGGCAGTAGACTCTAAGTGATATTGTGCCTAATGTGAATTAATCAAGTAACACAATTATTTATGCATCCAGTGAATTCCTGAACATTGGACGAATTTATATGTTATTTTCTCCAAAGTTTAATAATACGTGAATTCTCTCCCACGTATACGTATGATATATATTACGTTTAATTAAGTATTTTCTTAAGGGAAAATTCCCAAAATACTCAACTTTTTTGAAATTTCCAAAACGTGTACTCAACAATAATCAACTAATTTGTAAATATGTACTCAAGTTTTTCCAAATATACTCAAATTTTATAGGGTTATTCCAAATATACTCAAGTTTTATTGGATTATTCCAAATATACTAAGTTTTATTGGATTATTCCAAATATACTCAAGTTTATTGGATTATTCTAAATATACTCAAGTTTTATTGCAATAAAATATAATCAAATATTATAAGTCAGGGACTATCAAACAATACCCCTGCCTGAATTGGGGGATAAAAGTTTGTAACGCTATTGTTGCTGTAGGACAATAGATTACATTTCTGATCCGGCATCAAATTGATTAAACTAAGTTTAAGCATAAACTAAGTCGGTATACACAAAGCAAAACTAAGCTCAAACTAAATCTAAACTAAGTTTGGACTTAGAGTTTGCTCATTTTTGAGTTCAAACTAAGTTTTTGCTTAGTTTTCCTCTGAAAACTTAGCAAAAGTTAAGTCTAGTTGCTAGTACACTTAACTCAATACTCAAACAATTATTTGATCACTGTTCTGCAAGTTTTACGTAAATATATTTTGGATAGATAATATTATTCTATGAAATTGTTCTCATTTCTTAGCCTATCTTAGTTGCAAACAAACAAATATATACAAAATACACATAAGTTGACATAACAAACGATTTAAAATTAAATTGATACTGTACAATTACAATAAATATTGTAGCAATAATTATAATAGCAAATTGAGATATTGTAATGGAATTTATTCCGCTACAATATCACAAGTAAATTCTTGCTATTCCTTTATAAATTGGTTATTCATGGTTAACACTCAATTATATTGAGAATAGATCTTGAGAAAACAGGTGAGAAAGAATAACAAAGGAAGTAAGAATCTCATGGTACATAGCTCCCAACTGACCCGCCCTGGGCGGGTCCGACCCGCATTTGAACATCGAAACTCGCTGACCCGCGAAGGTCCTCGAAAAACCCGCATTGGAAAAATAATTTTCTGGAGCACAATTCTCTAAAATCAGATCAGTATTAAGACTAAGCACGCTTAAAACACCTAAATAGTTCCCTTTTTGTTCATTTTAGTTACTCTTATTCAGTAAATAGGTAGTAAAACTTGTCTTTTTCCTATAGAAACTAACATAAATATGTCAAAATGACTTTACCAATCTAACTTAAGTGTTAAGAGTCCTAACTAATCTCCAAAACGAGTCAACATCCTTTCGAATCTATGTAGTGAGGGGGGAGAGGGGGTGGGTGACCCGCATTGGACCCTCTCAAACTTGGTACAGTGTAACCTCTGGAATCGGGGCATGCGGGATACTGGGAAAATTTATGACGCCCCGATTGTGGAAATTCCCCGATTCTGGATTTCAGTCTGGTATTGTGTCAAAATCACCATTTTCCGTATATATGTAGTTCATATTATGTCATACTATTGTTTCGTATTGCTAGTCACACTGTAACGTTAAAATATTTCATTCTGCTACATATTTACCCTCAGAGGCGGATTGAATTGATTTCTTGTTCACTTACGTAGCATTTATATTGTGTTTTATTCGATAGTTATTGCGAAAATAAAAATTTATTGAGTTGATTTCAGTATTGATGCCCCGATTGCGTAGGGGATTTTAGTACTATAGTTCTATTCAAGCTGAAAGAATTAAATTTTCAGGGCTTGCCCCGAATCCCCGTTTGTCGCTATTTCCCCGATTCCAGAGGTTCATTTGTATGGGGAAATATTTTCGCGAATTTCAAATGCCCCGAATTCAGAGGTTCCCCTATTCCAGAGGTTACACTGTATGTGGTAGTAAGAATACATAGCAATTTGTCATCCATGGTCCTTGTATTCAAAGTAGTAAGAATCTCATGGTAGTAAGAATCTCATACAACTGAATAACCCCCCAGCTGTAGGATATCTCAACTTGTGGCCTATCAACTAAACTTAACCTCATTTTGATCAATGCAATGTTTTGTTTACTTTAAATTTACTTATATAACTAAAGCCCTCCTAGACTGCTACTGAAAATATCATTTATCACAAAATACACTCAAAATTAGGAGACGAGTAGCAGAGACAAGCAGGGTTTCATCCAGGCGTATGCAACGCGCCTGGAGGCGCGTAAATTTGGTAGAAAAAATTTCTAGGCGCGCGAAAATCGAGAGATGCTCCCATAGACTTAATACGAAATGTGTAATTTAGGTGCGTGTCAGCAAGCTCAAACTATATCTATGTAGGCGCGCGGGAAATTTAGTTTGGATGAAACCCTGGAGACAAGGGACCACTAGGAATCGTAAATGGGGATACAGATCGTTTAATACCCTGAATGAAAGCCTAGTCTACACACACTGTGCAAAACCACAACTAATTAGCCCGCGCCCAAATCGCAACAATAATATTAAAATTGAATCGACAACGTATGTATGATGCAAAGCATGTTCATTATACCTATTGACTTGAAACTTTATTCGAAACAATATGGTCATAATTAATGTTGGATAGATACTATATATATATACTAGGATTCCGCAAACTAGGTTTTTCAGGCCGCATGCGGCCTGAAACAACCCTATGTGTGGCTTGAGTGATAGCCCAATGGAAATTTGTAAAATTGCAAGAAAAGGACAAATCCACCCTTCTCATTAAATATTATTGTCAGTACTTTTATCATAACTGTATTACCTTTTGACTAGAGTCCTTTTATGCACTTTTTGCTTATAAATTAGTATAGTTCTAGTATTAGGCCATATAAAATAAATAACTTGTTTATCATCCGGATTTTTTCAGAAAATACGGACGGCGGACGGGATTTTATTTATATTTTTTATTTCCGTTAATATGCAAAAAACATTACCCTATGCCAAACAATAAATATTAATAATTAAATTAAATTATAAAATCACATGACAAAGCCCAAATAATGAAAGTAATGTTCTAAATACAAGACTAATTAACAATTTCTAAATTAGGAGTACTTTACACAAGTTTATAGTTAATATCTGTACGATTATGTTCAGAAAATAATAATAAAATAGATCCGGACGGGGGGTAAATATTGGGACGGACGGGGATGATAAACAAGTTATTTATTTTATATGGCCTTACAACAACATAATAGTTTTATTATAAATTTCGAAAAAAATTCTCGATATTGTTTGCGGCCTGAGGAAAATTTTGTTAAGATTATGTGGCCTGATATAAATGAAAGTTTGCGGAACCCTGATCTATACTTTAAAACACAAACCTTTATATATGTTAATGAATTAAAATGACCTTTGAATTTGCCTAGAAATTACATAATACAGGTAAACCTCCCAAAGCGGCACCTCCGAGTAGCGGCAACCTCCGAGAAGCGGCACAAAATAATTCTCCCGATGGGTGCCGCTTTGGGAGTTTTACCTTACGAGCAACCTCCCAAAGCGGCAACCTCCGAGAAGCGGCACAAAATAATTCTCCCGATGGGTGCCGCTTTGGGAGGTTTACCTGTAGATGTTTTAGGACGATATATAAATAATTCCTCATGCTTCATAAACAGACAACTCACTGTTAGTCTCAATGTTTGATGCTCCTTTCAAATAGTGCTGATACGTTGCTATCAAAAAATAGGAAATATAATATGGTAACTTTTACTCATCAAACAATTACTGCTTAATTAAAATCAGTCTAAATACCTTGTAATAACACGAAAAGGAATTATAAAAATAGTTGATAATTCAATTAATTTCAAATAGTTATTCAAAGGCTATTAGCATTAAAATAATTAGTTAATTAAAACCAAAAGCAAAAATATAAAAATAAAATATTATTTGTGCCTAATTATTGGAAATTCTACAATGATATTCATTCGCTGTTACCGTTGAATTTAATTAAGAGAATACTTATCCACCGATCATCGGCGTTTGTATTAAAAACCTCGCTACTTCTACCGATGATGTTTTTTATAAACAAAAAAACAATCGGTAGAAAGTAGCGAGGTTTTTTAATACAAACGCCGATGATCGGTGGATAAGTATTCCCTTAAATTAATTACGCACGTCTGTTTAAATACCACCCATTTATTGTAACTAGCACGCTTTGCTTACTAGGTCGCTTCGCGGCAGAACACAACCACACACCAACCGATTCGAGGTTGGTATGTACTTAATTAATACTTCTAAATTCGACCAATGGTCCCCGCAACATAATTTCCAATTAAATTCATATTTTAACAGAATATTACCTTACATATTATTTGATGATAATATACGATCGGACGCTTATTATTTATAAGCCCCTATACTTAAATTGATCACAATTTCCGATCTATACAATTAATCGTTTGATTTATAATTTTTGATAATAAATAGGGTACCTTGTTCAAAATATATCAATGCTGATCGTCAATGCTTATATGTGTATGGGAATACGATGTCGGTGTGTCATAGCGACATAGACTGCAAAATTTGATCTGATGATCAAATTTCATCTTCAGAGAAAAATAATTCGACGTCACCAATGTATTGGGTTTGATTTCTTAGTAGTTTACTTTACTATATGACACATAGACATCTATTTTCTGATTTTTGTGTCTTAATTTTAATTTTTATTACTATTTGACTGGTGTCAAACATCTTTTTTCGCATTTATGGTACAATTTCATCAACTTAATAGATTACTTGCACAATTTGGATGTTACTCATAATAATCAAACAAGATATAAATCAAGAAAAGAATAACTGATTCCGAATAACATGGATCGATCTGAATTATAAAATTTCAACTCCTTAGCTCAAATGATAAAAACATTCAAAGCTTAGTTATTTTGGGAGGTTGGAAAATGGCGCTTTCAAACGCGCCATTTTTTGACGAAAATTTACCCCACTCCCTATGTCACACTTTTTTCACCATTTTTGTAATACAAAAGCATAGACTGTCAGTCAGACAAGGTGCAAACAATTTATGAAAATTTCAAATCTTGGGGTGGAAATTGCCAAACTTTTGGGATGTGATAATCCAGGATGGATCATAAAAACTAAATTCGGTTACTTTATTGATCAATATACTTTTCTCTTATCCATGGTTATAATTGAATGGGCTAAAGTTACTTAATTTCATATTAATTCTAATTCACAACGGCAGACAAGGTTATACTAAAAACTCTGCTCGCTACACAAAAAGGTGAATCAAAATTACGAGAAAAACACTTCATTGCCTGAAGTTTAATGTGTCCTTAGTCAATCGTTAATTCTTATTACCTCTTTAAACAATTATAAACAGCTATTTATAAATGAACACGACCTCTCTCGATCAAGCTATTACAGCTTACCACAATTCTTCTCGGTCGATGACACCACCACATAGGAATTCATCACCTTTACCAACTGAAAATGCCAACACAGAAATACCAAATAATAACCACAGACCTTCACAGGTGAGTAGTAAACAAGTACACAATGATCGACCAAAGAGAACAACAACAACAGCAGCAGCAACAACAACAGCAGCAGCAACAACAACAACAACAACAACAACAGAAGGTGTGACAAATGAGGAGGCATTAGGAGTACGTGAAGCTCCAGACTGCAGACAGTTAGCATGCGAGGGAGAAAGACTTATACGAAACGGAGAATTCGAGGAATCTATTCCATTACTTGAACAGGGACTAAAGTTATCTCTTATGATAGATAATGCAGATTTCAATTTGGTTAGCGTTCTATGGTCGCTATTAGGAAATGCACATTACTCATTGGGTGAGTTTTTATCTAAAATACTTGTACAGCGATTATAGCTGTTATTATTCAACCTTCTTACTTGATTCTATCGATGATGCCCTCTATAAAAAATAGAGGCAGTATCTTAATTGCTAATTTTTAAATAATTTTTCATAAAGTAACGTTTGAAGCAATCTGTAGAAATTTCCAGTGAAATACCTGTTAGTTAGTAGTTACTTAAGCGAGACGGCTATTAATTAATCTCTCGTTAGAACGTGTTACTGTAATAGGGAAATTTATTTATTTGTCATTTATTATACACCTTTAGCATAAAGATATCATATCTATGTTAGGTATTATCCATGGTCTATGTTGAGATTATTACTATAGTCAGGGCAGCTAATAATTTACCCATTTGTCGCTGGTAATATTATTGTTTTTTATTACCACCCATTGGACCTTTAAAATAATTCCTTATATAGATGTGTTTATATATTTAAAGTTTAAGTCCTATGTCAAAATCTGTATTGGAAGATTTGGAGGTCGGCGAAAGATTTGTATTGTACAGTCAGGTCTGTTGTATCGAAATGGGATCAATTCGTCTGCTTAATTTAATTCTTTATTGATATGTAAAAGCCCTATGGTTAAAATTTAACAACTTAATAGTGTTTGTATTAAATTGAGTTCGCTTATTATGAAGACTCTGTTATGAACACAATTTTGCTCTTTTGAATGGCCATAATAGAAGCAAGTATTATTTTTATATTAACTTTCTATAGAACACCACAATCTCGCAGCCCAATGCCACATACACGACTTCGCTCTCTGTCGCAACAGGTCAGATCTGCTAGGCATGGCACAGGCCTTGTGCAATCTCGGAAATGCTTATTTCAGGAGGGGAAAGTTTTCCCGCGCTTGTCACTGTTACTTAGTGTATCTGCATACAGTGCAGAGTATGGGGGACCAAAGGTCAATTGCGAAAGCGTACCATAATCTAGGCGATCTCTTTCAGACCATCGGTAAGTTTACGCAATTATGAATACAATATAAACATTTGGGACAACGGAAGTACTTATATAATAAACTCTCATTAATAGGAACACCATGGGACCGTAGATATTTGTTCGTATTTTCTTAAATTCGTATTAACCGAACAAATTGCATGCATTTGTATAGGCTAGGGGAATTAAACATACTAGTACTCTTTAACCGATATTTCCTTATCCGTGTTCATATTAATGAAAGTATAATGTATATCGGCCAACATCTTTCTAGTTTAATTTTCAGGCTCTGGCAAGGTAATTTTTTCACACCAAAATTCAGCTTTAGAAGTCGAGTTTTTAGTTTGATAAGCCAAAAATTTATATCGTGGATTGTCAATTATTCGTTTAACCTAACTTTCTCATTAAAATAGGTTTCTTACTAACGAGATCTTCACGGATACTTTTCCACTCCGGTGAGCTATCGACTCTACCCAGTAACAGTAAAGTGTCTAAAACATATATAAAGACTGCTATTCACTATTTTGAGTTAAACTTGGATTACATGAACTATCTCAAGGATAAGTTTGGTGTAGCGAGAGCTTATACTAATCTAGCGAACTCATTTATGCTACTACAGGTTAGTTGGCACATAACATTACCCTATTGGAAAATTAGTACACATTTAAAGTAAATTAAGCGGAAATAGGTAGAAACTAAGTACAGTAGAACTTCATTAGTACGAACATTAGGAGACTGTCAAAAGGAATTCGTATAAAGTGTAATTTGTATTAGAAATGCTTTGAAGTTGACTGTAATAGTGTTCGTGGTATTGTATTAACCGTGTTCGTACTAACTAGGTTCTACTGTATTTACTTAGTTTTGCATTGTGAATATCAATTTAGTTTTTGCTCAGTATGGTTAAACATACTTTTTAGTAGTTTTACTTAGTTTAAGTTAAATGTAAGTAGTTTAGTGAATGAGGCCCCTTGGTCGGCTAGATATCACATTTGAAATGTATCATAGTATATACGATCAAGACAAATTTATTTGAGTATTTAGGGTTCGGATTAGCGAGGTTTCTCGCAAAATTCGTGAAAATTAAACTCCTCGCTCCTATGCCTCGCTCTTTATAACACAAATAGAATGGTTTGTCACATATTGATTAACACTTCCCTGGAAGCGTTACGTAAGTTTTACCGGCCCCTAATATTGCAATTCAGTTAATACTAACAACTTTGTATACAAGTATTCCCTTGCACAAATTGGTCCAACAAATTTGCTAGAATTAAAGGAATGAGACAGCATTCAGACCATGGATATAATTGTTAAAATGTTATCTAGGATTATGATAAAGCAATAGATTTCTACGAGAAACGTCTTACACTGAGTAAAGAACACCAAGATTTAGCAGCTAAAGGCCGTACAATATGTTGTATTGGGAACTGTCTACAAGCTATGAGACAGCTAGACAAATCTATTGAGTTTTACACGTCTGCAATTAAGGTTGCTGAAGAATTGAATGATCAGTTGGGACAAGCTATTGTGTTAGGAAACTTAGGTAATTTTGTTACAGTAGATTAGCGTTATTACATGGACCATGGATATTTAAAAGTACTTTTTCAGTCCACAAATTTATCATGTAGCTTTTTAACATCCAGGGGCGGCAGGTACTGCGTCGCCGCACCTCATTTTCAAAATATTTCCAAATATCGGGGGCTTTATCACACAATGCTAAAATAAAATGGACTGAAACCGCTAAAACGAGTACAAATTAATGTGTAATGCAACGGATACGGTTGCTACGACCATCAATTGAAAGGTTAACGGTGTAGACAAACACTGGAACAATGATGATTAAATAGTTGATGACGATTTTGTATCTTGGTAGTCCGTCGTCGCCGTACCACTTAGAATATTATAAATCTTCCGCCGTACCAATTTTGAAATGGATGTGCCGCGCCTGAGTCATCGGATTACTTAGATATTGGCCAACAGTTTTCTAATGGAAATTTCAAAAATTCACCTTTTCGAAGCCGAGTTTTTAGATTGAAAAGTGTTGGCCGATATATAAGTAAGCCTTTTAACATTGGACCTAAATTATCTTATGAAAAATGGTATTCCGATGGATATTTGTCCAATTAACTGGTGATTCATTGAGCGGGTCGACTATATAAATATAATTTATTAGTTAAATACTTAAATGGTTACCGTCGAGATTTTTAACATAAAAACTGGCCTCCAGAAAAAAGGTCAATATATGTGTCAATAAAACTCACCTTACAAGTAAGAACTCGCCGACAGTATCTGCGGTTGTCATATAAATACAACCTCACTTAAGCTCAAATAAAATGCATTACAGTGAACTCCCGTTATAACGAAGTCGGATATAACGATATAACCGCTTATAACGAAATGGAAATTTCCCCCTTAATCTCTAAATGCATTAATTATTATCCGCTTATAACAAATATCGGGATATAATGAAGGAATTTACAGGTCCCAAGCACATCGTTGTAACGAGAATTTACTGTATTTGTTTATAATCATCCCCACTGTCCAAGTTTGTAGCCTGCGTGTGGAAACTTCGTTAGTATGAACTCCAGGAGACCGTCAATTTTCGTTCTCCTTCTCCGGAATTCGTATTAATCAATATTATATGTATTGAAAATGCTTGTAGGAGACTGAAATAGTGTTCGTATTAACCTGTCGTACTAACGAGGTTTAGGGTATATCGATTTGAATAGTTCTTGTATACAGGGGCGGATTAAGCTGGTGGGCGGCCCCCTTGTGTTTGTGTTTATGCAAAGCAAATTTTATTTATTTATAAGATGCAGTGAGACCAATTCATGTTAGGCATGGGGGTGGGCGGCCCTGTTCAGCTGAACAATCTGAACGTGCCTTAATCCGGGCCTGCTTGTATATCAGTAACTATTTAATCTATTGGGCAATGCCTCTTATTTCATGGAAATAAAATTTTGTTTGACTTAGGATAATCCTTGAAGTAAATCATTAATTAGAAAAATTGAAATAATATTCCAAGTCCGTATTTTCAAAAAATCTGGATGATAAACAAATAATATATTTCACATGGCTTAACTAATTATTATTTTAATGTTTATTCTCATTTATTTTATATGCTTTTTAGTCCTAAATTGAATTAAAATTATTCTTATGCTAATAACTATTGTAAACCAGAAAACTTTATAGTGTAAAAGAATCAAATAACTATATTTAATAAATGAAGCTTTGGAACTGAAAAAATAAGTCAACTTTTGCATTTTTGTGTTTTGAGGTCAGTAGTTCTCTGCTTTTTGTAAAATGATCTATAGGATAGCATTTGTAAAAAAATTTTTATCGAGAACTAATACAATTTTTTAACATATTTTTAACATCTATAATTCTATATTATTAAATCTCGATTGTTGTGTGTGTGTTTGTGTGTTTGTTTGTTTGTTTGTCCGGAATCCGGATTGATTGTATTAAAGTGATGGGGGAATATAAACCGCATTTATAATTGAGATAGATACTAAGTTCCAAATGTTATAATAGGTAAACAAGTATGCTAAACACTAATTTCGCGTTTATAAATTTCTAACATAAAAAACAAGTTACAACTATGGAAATCTTATAAAGAGATGTATATAACATCCCTTTCTACCATTTTCCATGGCAGAAAGGGTGAGAAGTAAGGCCGCAAAGCGGCCGTTAACTTGAGGTGCGTAGCACCGATCCGTCGCAAAGCGACCGAGACCGAAGGGCTCGTTACATATAAACTCAAAGGTGGAATAATTTTAATGAATTTTCCGTATAAGAGATTTCGCTACTTAGTTTGATTATAATTTATTAATGAACTACCCTAGGCACTACATTCCTATTCAAAGGCGACAGCTTAAATTCGCTCAGTTGTTACAGGCAAGAACTTGAGTTCATGCGCAGGCTTGATAATTTCAAAGGTAGAATCAAAGCTTTAGATTCTTTATGGTTAGCCTATGAGCAGGAAGAAAGTTTTGAGAATGCAATGCAAACGTTGGAACAACTGGTGATTATGCTTTGTGATGCTAAAGGCTATGAAACTGAGTTACAATGTGTTTTAATGGAGAAAGAAAGACTACAGCATTTCTTTCGAGTTGAAAAGGATATTATTAAAGGTTGTTCAATTTAGTTTCTTTGTGAATTATTTATTGTTTGTACATAATGTCTACTACCACCAAGGTAAACCATTCTTATAAAGGTTAATTAATGGTCTAATAAACGCAAATCCAAGAAAATGTTCAAAAATTCATCGACTTTGCGGAAAAAATATATAATTAAGTATATAAATAAAAGAGCTAATTAAAAGCATCCGCAAGAGGGACCCCGTTCTGTCCCGGATGTTTGAGTACACATGGACACAATCTGATTACAGAGTCTTGATATGCTACACAGCTGTATAGCATTGGATCCGTATTAAGGATACAATGTATCTCTGAGGATTTAGACTCATCTATTGCAGGTCCTACCATGTCGGTTCTGTAATTACTGCAGTCGAAATGTTGTTGGAAGTAATCAACAGAATCTAACATGGGAAAGAGATTTCGTGCACAGATGAGTTCGTGTGTGAAACATGTTGTAGAACATGATTCGCCTGGTTTTGAATACTTCACCTTTAACTTATCAATGCTCGGCCATGACTGTTGGTAAGCTTCGTTGCTATACACTTCTAACTCACATATGTTTAAGCTTACATCACTGTAGAGCCTCACATTTGCAACACTGCCTGTATAGACCCATAACCATTCAATGCTTACTCTGTCGACAACAAAACTTTTAACTTTTAATAATTGTCCATTTTCAGACAACAATTCAATGTCAATGTGAGCTGACGGGTTGTTTCCCACATTGTCCCATGTTGGTAATAGTCTTAGTTTAATTTCCCATATCCAAATAGTGTTTTCAAACCCAATATTAATGTATGGTCTTTTTGAGTATTGTTTCGTTAGGATATAACAACTATCCATTGACCATACACCGTCTGTTACACGATTAATACTATTAGTATTATCGAGTGAATCTCCACTACCTAGTATTGGTACTTTTCCTAAAGCTACGTTTCCTGAACTGCATGTGTTTAGCTTTTCAGTTAGAATAGCAAGTCTATCCACAAACCCTACTCCAGTAAATTCGTAAGGGAGATAGGGTGGTAATTTGGTTCTCTTCTCGATTTTTTCGACGATTTCCTTCACAAATTTGATGTTGTTATAATCGATTGTATACACATAGTCTGGATCTCCGAATTTCTTCAAGTAATCATGCTGCAAATAAATATCAAGCATTGTCGGTTTTCCTTTAAATAATGTATCTGTATCACGATTTTTTGGAATTTCGAAACTTGGTTGTAGAAATGTACAACCATGCGCTAATGCATCCAAAGGGCCAGAACCAATGAATGGGAAACCAAGGCCAACAAATAAGTGTGTTTGATCCAACAGTTCTGCCAACTCGCTTTGTGATAAAACACCATGATTAGTATTTTCAAAGGGGAGATTTTCGATTTTTTAATCTGGAGAAATTGTCGAATGTATCTCCATATACTCACTAATAAGTTTAAGTACATTCATAATATTTTGAAGATAATCTAAGTATGATGCTTTCTTCCCATAGACAAGAGCTATCTTTTTCTTGTTAAGAAAATTTGTATTATTTTGTGTGTGTTTATGCCTCAAAGGGAACATGATACCAAGAAAGCTGTTGTCTTGTGTTAGTGGTAAATATGTCCATATCTGCCTTGTGTCAGGAAGGTCCCATTTGTCAAATAGACCCTTACCTAACATTTCGTTTGTTCTAATATTGAATTGTGGATCTGTACCGAAAGAATCAAGTATACGGAATTTACACAGATTCTGGAAATACCTTCCCTCACTTATTCTAAACAAACCTAAGTAATCAGTGATAATTAAGTCATAATGACGCTCTTCTACCAATTTCCGTTCAAATGTCGATATCAAGTAGACCTGTCACGAAATATTCGGTCCGGGGTAAATTTGGTCCGGCCGGACCAAATTTACCCCGGACCGAATATTTCGTGACAGACCCATGAATAGTAAAATTTTCTTTTTCGTGATTTTGTAGTAGCCCTCTTTTCTCTAGTAGCTTTTTTATCATCTGCCATTCTTCTATTTCTTGTCGTATTTTTGCAACAACCAATTCGAGGTGAATTCCCTGCTTAGTGATTTCATTGCTCTTCAGGAATGTCACTAACTTTTCTTTATAGCCAAACGCTGACAATTCATAATTTTCGATTAATTCTTGTTCAGTTACCATTTTTATGGGATTCTTTTGAGTTTGTATAACTTCTCTGGAGTGATTTTGAATTTTTATCTTTGTTTCATTGAAATTTATTGCAATGTCTTGACCGGCTATTTCCTCGACTTTAGGTATTCCTTTTTCTCCTTCTAGCTGTAGTATTATGTAATTACTGTTGTATTCTTTTAAGACGAATAATATTTGAATTACAAACATTATTGATATAAGCTTCAGCCATGACATTCCTGTACCACACAGACGAACCATTTGGTATTTGAATGCTAGTTATTTAAAATTTATAAAAGGTTACTTATATAACGGACAACACCTTTTCAGTATAAAAACCCGTTAAAAATGACCTTGCCGTGCCTAAAAATAAAATTAGAAAAGGGGTTGGCCTATATAAAGTAATCCATTTGTTTCAATACGCTTCGCTAAACGGAACACACATAGGACTTGAAAAACTATTCCTTATGCACGTGTTTCTTAACGACAGTTAAGTCCCATGTTAAAAACAAACAACTAGGTCCCAAATTTTCTATAAAGCACTTTAAAATTGGAACTAAACTCTAGATAGGAATACCCTATTTATAGGAACAATTTTAGGCACCATGGCTTTGAAGAATGGTTAACATAATAAAATATATTTAACGTGAAAATCAATTAATACAATACTAAGAATCAGTAACTATTATGATGTTGGACTAAAATAAGTGAATTAATGAGTAAACGAGTGATTAGATTGGAGGTCTTGATGATACGGATTCAAGGGGGGACAAAAATAAGACATGTACGGCGGCATGGCTTCGCGTGGCGGTTAAAAAAATGGAAGGACCACCAATAAATGATGAACCGCCAATGAGTGGTTCATCAGTAGTTGGCGGAACGATACTTTCAATAGTATCTGCTGCATCACCAAAGAGATTACACTAGGATTCCTCGAGAACGATGATTGCTCTTGCAAACGGGAGCAGTTGCTGACTCGAGTGAAAAGACTCCGCAAAACGAACACCTATTTTATCAGCAGAATCCTTTCTCGTTAAAAAATGGAGTACTTCGTTTAATTTTTCCACTTCTTGTAGATTACGGATTTCCTACAAATAAATAAATAATGAGATAAACATTAAACGATGTTCTAATCCTTTTTGGGCTGCGATAAGTGACTTATAGTAAATTACTTATATTTATTAAGCCATTTGCTATTAAATTTGCTTTATTTAGCATACTTTTCGAATTGCCCTAGCATCTGCACACATAAAAGGAGTAATTTAAAGTAATAAGTAAACAATTGACGTGTTCACCAGGGCCACATTTTTTAAAATTCTATTTTTGGCTTCCATAGACTATAATACAAATGATAAGCAAGGACAATAGAACTTCTAAGTCAGCAAAATACTTTTTAATCCTATATGACATATATTAATGTATAAGAAAACTCGGTAGCGAGTAAAATCTCCACTATTACACTTTGTTGATGAATTAATTCAATTTCCGGCCTGCATCACCGAAATTCACTTTTAGCCAAAATTTTGCAACATATACCAATGTAATTTAAAAAATATGAAATTTTGATAATCGGGATGGTAGATATATTCTTTGCAATTTGTTCCTTCTCTGTTAATAAAATTTTAGCATTCTTGTCCGGGTTGGGTTCAATTATAATTGTAATTAATTCAATTACAATTAATTACGTTTTTGAAATAATTGTAATTGTAATTGAAAACACAAATCCCTATAATTATTGTAATTGTAATTGTAATTGAAATACACAAATTCCTATAATTGTAATTGTAATTGTAATTATAAAGCATTAATCCATTTTGGAAATTTTTGATTGTAATAATTTGTTCTTAAAAGCAGACCGAAAAATTGTCGATTACACGTTTTCTAGTGTTATTTATTAATATAAAATTATTAGACACCAGTATGGCTTGGCTTGACATTTTTGCTACACTTCTAATAGGGGTTTGATTTTACATGAATAAATGGCTTCTCTTTGTAATCATGAGGGTATATACGTAAATATTGAGCATTCAGTACTCAGCCATCTACCTACTCATTGGATTGGATTCAATTATAACTGTAATTAATTTACTTTTTTGACATAATTGTAATTGTAATTGTAACTGTAATTGAAAAACACAAATAAGTATATACGTATAATGGTAATTGTAATTTGAAAACACAAATCCGTATAATTGTAATTGTAATTGAAATTCTAAGGATAGCGTAATTGTAATTGTAATTGTAATTATATTTGAACCCAACCCTGATTCTTGTATCAATGATAGACTCAAAACTAAGTTTCAAACTTTTGTCTTTGCTAAAAATAATGTTTCGAGAAAATCGATTTTGAAGTGAAGCCTATATATGGTAGTGAATAAACCTAACTTTGTATTTTGGGGCAAATATAGTCAACAAATTTATTTACATATGGGAAATCAAAGGTGGCGAACATTTGTCTAATTGAAATCTAAGTGATATCTATCAAAGTTCAAAATATAGTAAGGTGTGAAATGACCATACAGTATATGGAATTGGAGAAGTCCAAAGTAGAAACTATTGAAAATATTGCTGTAAAATGTATTATTTACATATGTGAAGTTGTGTGTGGCGGACATTTTTTTCAGTAAACCCTAGGTGTAATCTTTTAGATTCTAAGTTATTGGAATGAGTGAAATGCCCATATATGGAAGTGTTAAAATATTCACAAAATATTTTTTCTGATTTCCACAATTGTAGATAATGCAAATATGTGCATAGAAACTAAATTTGGAGAAGTTCAGAGGAGTGTTAGTTGACCAAAGAAGTGAAAAAATTCCATAATATGCCAAATTTTCTTCAAATATTTAAGAAAATGCGTATTTTCTATCCGATAATCCAAAAAAATTAATTATCATATTTACAATTCAATTATGATTTTCTCCATCTGTAAAAGCGTTAAGTTTAAGTGGCAAAATAAGTGCACAACTTGCTTTAATTAAGAATATATGTTTCATATAAACAAATTATTTGCAAGAGAAGCGTGCTGATTAATTGCAGTCGACTACATTTAATTAATTGCAAAGCAAATATCTATCGTTGTTAGTTAACAATAGAATACTTCATATTAAGTTACAGTCAGTAAACTCAGATAATGCTTCTCATATCAAGTTTGTAAATTAAAAGTATTTCTAAATATAGGAATTAATTATGTATATATCGGTCAACACCTTTAAATTTGCAGGAACTGGCAAAGTCATTTTTCCTATCAAAATATACTGCGAAGCCGGATTTTTATCGTGAAAAAGTATTGGGTGATATTTAAATAAGTTCCCTTCTATAATATAATTCCGTTTAGTAGTATATACAATTGGTTATTACATTATTGATTAATTAAAACACTCGCAGTAACAAAATTTTTAATTGAGCGCACCTAAAAATTTATTTTGTCCGCTTAAAATTATGACTTGTTTCTCTGAGAACGGGGGCGAGCATCTCAATATAATTTCCCATTAATTAATTAAGGGGTAAGTCTACATCCTAAAAATCGAATTAGCAAGTTTTGCTAGTTTTGTTTGTTTTGCGAAAGCATTTGGTCCTCTGGTGTTCGTACACATTGGAACAAATAGATCCAAATAGTGGGGGGGGGGAGGGGGGCGGTAGTATGGACCCCCCCCCCCCCGAATTCTACGCTTATGTAATTGAGGTTATACTGTAATAAATAACCCTGCAACTGGCCCATATTGCATTCGTGCAATTTCAGGTCAGAATTTACATGCGAATACTTTTGTTGGATAACAAATGCTACGAATTCATGTATTGTGCATTTATAATATTTGTAATAGATCAGGAGCTCCATTTCCGGCTCACTAATCGCTAGATACGTAAGGTCCACTTCAAAAATTATCATCTGTACAAACTTTAATACTGATTAATTAATTGTTTTCCTCTCAAAACAAACGCAGACACATTTTCTAGATGTTCGCTTATTCTGTTAATTTAAAGTTAAAAAAACAACTTTAATTATACCAATATATCGAAAGGACGATTTGATAACGATATTTTTGGTCTCCCACAAACAGGCTTGGAAAAATTATGATCTTTAATTAATTCACATCACATTGTTAATAACTTAATATCCTGGGTAGTATTTCCTTAACAATTCGGGAGAAAGTGAGCAAACTAGAGATGAAAGGAGAGAAGCTCAAGTATTTCCAATTTATGGTTGCCCTATCTCTCCTCAGCACTCTTTTGCACTACCCAAAATGCTCTACATTCTTCGGACCTCTCCCTGTTATGAATCTGACGACCTTTTTTAAGTCATTAACCAGCAGGATATCGAATATATCCTTTCGAGATAACGAGTCTGCGTGGACTCAGGCAACTCTTCCGGTTGGCTCTGGAGGGCTAGGAATCCGGAGTGCAGTGCAGCTTGCGGCGTCTGCTTTTATAGCCTCTGCTGTCTCCTCCGAACTAGCCCAACAGATCTTGCTACCCCGATCACGCCACTTACACAGACTTTGTCTCGACAATGCTATACACCGATGGGAAGTTATACACGAACAGCCAGCACCGTTACCCCACTTAGCACACATCCAGAAGTCATGGGATACCCTAGGCTCACTCAAGAAAATTACTTCATTGACCACCAACGCGCCAGACGATCTCACATGCACGTCTAAGGGCCGCATCTGCTAAGGAAACTGGTGCATGTTTGAGCGCGCTCCCAATTTCCAATCTAGGCCTCCACTCCACATGGACGACGATACCATCATGATCGCAGTCGGGTTGATCTTACGCACCCCTTTCTGCCGCTCCCACTCACGCCACCCATGGAATCAGTTGCCGACACAGCGAAGGTCGCCATCACGCCACGCTGCGATTAATTCCATCATACATCGGTCTGTGTCAGCAACCAAATTACCATCAAGGCTCGAACCAACAGAGCTAAGCAGAACCGACGGGAAAAGGGCAGACGATGTTTCTCTCATACCCTGGCAATCCGAGAAATTCTAGCCTGGGATGCCACCTGTCCCTACACATTCGCCCCTCCCACAGAGCAGAAGCGATCAGCAGAACCAGTTCGTGGCAGCTAAAGCTGAATATCTGAAAAGAGGTCCAATACAACAACCTCATATCGACACACTTTTTCGCACCAGTGGCGATCGAAACAACTGATTGTTGTGGACCCGAACTGCGAGCTTTATTCTTGATCTAGGAAGGAAGCTAGGACAAGAGTCAGAAGACTCAATTCATATTATACACACTCGTACAGTGACTCTCAGTGGCATTCAAAGGTAATGCCGCTTAAGTGCTAGGCACCATGAATGTGCATGTAGAAGAAGAGGGTTACCCTTTGTAATAGATTTGGACCTCTCTTAACGTTAATTTTGACCACTAAATGATCAAATTTTTATGATTTTGTTATAATTTGGTGGACTTAGAGTAAAAACGCACTCGTATATCATAATACCATGAAACAAGCATAATAATATAGTATTAAATACCCTGGATAGTGTGATCAAAATGAAGACTTCTGATATAGTAAATTAATTGGTATAATCTTTTTCAATCCTACCCACGTCCACAAATTTACTTCCAGCTCCTGAATGTCTTGGTATATTCATAAACAAATAAAAACATAGTTTAATAAACTCACTTTAACATTAATTTTTATTAATTAAGAAAGTTAATAACTTATTTATAATACTATTCCTTTTTCACCAGATCACAAGAAAGATTATTAGCTAGAATAGATATTTCTGATTCAAGTAGAATCTTCTCTGATAACAAATCGTCTCTCTCAACACGTAAATTTCGTATTTCTCTCATTAGTCTTTGATGCTGAGAGGTTAACATTCGCCTCCGTAAGCTAGATCTCTTGGCGAACAGTCTAAGGAATCCATATTTATTCAATAGTCCATTCCTAAAGGGAGTTATATGGATACTAAATGTGACGCAATTCCCTATAAAAAAACCTGGGTCGCAAAGATACATTTTTCATGTTAAAAAATGTACTCGCTATTGCCTGGAAATTACATTAAAAAAAGAGATATACAGTAGAACTTCGTTGGTATGAACACCAGGGGACCGTCATAATGCGTTCGCTTTATCCGGAATTCGTATTACCTATATCATTTTTATTGAGATAGTTTTGAAGGGGACTTTCGAATTAACCGTGTTCGTACTAACGAGGTTCTACTGTATACAGTGGAGCCTCCCTTAACGGACACTCCAAATAGCGGACAACCTCTAAATAACGGACAACCCTCGTGGCACGGATTTATTTATTTAGCATATGTCTAATAGAAAAGCAACCTCTAAATAGCTGGCAACCTCTAAATAACGGACAACGGTTCCGGTCCCAAGGTGTCCGTTGTTCAGAGGCTCTACTGTATACCTTATTTTACCTTTTTAGTATTTCGATCATGCTTAGAAACTCTACAACAGATGTACTATATACTTCTTGTTTTAGATTGTATTCCACTGTTTTTGCAATAAAACCGTATCCAGACATTTCAATATCTTTTTCCCAATCTTTTTTCAAGAATTTCTGTACCTCTGATAAGTACACTGGCTTCATCCCACATTCCATTGACCTCTTAGCGAAGTTAGGACGGTTAGCCGTGTTCTTGAAATAGCAATTGTTAATGGACGCCATTAATATTTTAGAATCCTAACAACATTTGAGTTTAGCTTGCACACATATTAATAGCGTTTCAATTGAGCCTATCAATAGATTAAGTCCTTAAGGGTTTTCTATTCTCCTACTATACAATTTATAATAATTAATTATAATTAATCTATAGCATATTAACCGTTGCGCAACCAGTTTGATGCATGTGTTTGTACTGTTAGTTTCTATTCATAGGACACGTGTTAATTTATATCAGACTTGTGTAAGGCAGTCCACTTTTACTCTATCTAAGCAAGTATGTAGCAGTCAGATTTTATTTGGTCAGTTTGTCACCGTATTAGCTGTACTTTTACCAAACCAAACGAACCGTACTCTTCTTCTATGGCCTTACTATGGAATTACTTTCATACAGTATCTGCCAATACCTTTTTTAATGTAATTTTCAGGCACTGGCAAGGTCATTTTCTGCCGTAAAGATTCGCCTTTGCGAAGCCGGGATTTTATGTGTTTGCCCAAATATGCGTAATCCTTAATATAAAACCTTATTACAGTATCACGGTACAACTTCAAAAAGCAATTAATTTTGGTTATTACGAGCTAAAGCGTGAAGTTGGAAACATTATCAGTAGAACCTCGTTAATGCGGACAACATGTGTTCGCCTTATACAGAATTAGTATTAAATTAATCACTAACCTATGTATTTAAAAAGGCTTTGAAGGGGACTGAACTTAGTCTGAAATAGTATTCATATTAAATGGAATTTCGAAAAACCATGTTCGTATTTTAACGAAGTTCTACTGTACTTTAAGCTTTGTACTGAATATTCAAGGCGTGTTCACCTCTAACCTTGGTTAATTAATACTTTGTATTATTATATAAACACTTTCTATATACCTTCTGCCTATGATATTTAAACAGAGGAAAACATTTATATAGTAGATTGGAATATAATAGCCTTCCCCCAATTTTTAGTAGTCATTTCCCAGTTTAATTGAATTTTCAGTTCGCATAACTTTAAGTAATATTTGGTTTTGATTATTTGTTGAAAGTAATATTAATTGATAAGATACAGCTACAGTACACCCTCACTAATCCGAATAGAGGTGTTTCGATTCAAAAAAATTCTTATATGAAAAATAGTTTTGTATCTCCTGTTCGGACTAGCGAGGGTGTACTCACTGTACTGTACTTATACCTTTTTTAGATCAGTTTCACAAGATCACAACTCACAAGATCAGTTTGAGGCCGTTCTATCGTGACGTAACGCTTCCAAGGGGGTGGGAGTTAGCCAATGTGTTAAAACCAGCCTTTTTGTATTATAAAATGGCCAAAAACGTAACGTAGGGAGGAATGTCAAATTTCAGCAATTTTGTGTTATGTAAGATTTGAACGGCCCCTTTTCTCCGTTTCTAAATTAAGGCCACTGTTAGTTGGAATCTTGTTTCAGCTCCACCGCCCGCGTCAGATATCACTCCCGCACGAATATTGTCATTATCTCCATTATTCCACCTACATTTCAAAGTAAGGCCACTGTTTGTTGCCAATTTTGTGGTATGATTAACTGTTAACACACTCTAAAATAGCCATAATTAGCTATTAACAAATTCAGAAACTATGACAAGCATTATTACCAAACGATTGCATTTTTATCAATAAGCTCTCACAAATTAGAATATTTGCTCGGATAGTTATTAACTATGTCGTCATCAAATAATGAGATGTCGCCCGCCCGCCCGCATCCTCAGATAGACTTCGTAAGTTCGTATGGAGCTGAAACAATATTATCATTTAACACTGGCCTAACCTTTAGGCAAGTAAAGCCTGGATTTTTTAACTAATTAACAACTATGCTCTACTAGAGCCGAGCTCTGTACAATTTCTATCATGACAAAAATATTGTTTCATACAATTGGAAACAGGAGAACTGAAACTTGTAGAATTAATCCTCTCTATAAGAACACTTTGAAAAACGTTCCTTAAAGAGAGGTGTTCCTCAACGAGAGTTAAATTTATTGTTAAAGTAATATTGTATTGTATGAGAAATTAATTCCCGTGAAATTTTGAATCAATTCAAATTATTTTTGATATCTGTTTAGGACTCAATTTATTATTACATCCATGATCGGACTAAGAATATCACGGGATCTAATTCTTCAATAGGTGAAAGTTAAAAGACCTTTCCAGTGCCTTAAAATTACATTGGACAAAGTGTTGTACGATATCACGGACTACTATATTACCGGACGCGACAAAGCCAAACCACAGTCAAAAATGCATAGGCTGAACATTGTATGACTGAAAATATGGTCAATTCTGTATTTTTAGTCACTAAATTTGGTATCTAACACAATCTTTTGGCGCTGAATTCAAAAATGACAATTTCAAGGTTCAAAGACTCACTCCCCGCCCTAATTTTGGCAAAAAGGCGTGGTCACACCCAAATATGATCAATTCCATATTTTTGTTCTATTACTTCATCATAACACTAAATTCGCAATATCCTCTTAACTAGGAACGATATTGATGAACATATGATTAATAAATTGTTCAGCTAAATAATAAATATATATTACTACGTGACCTTCGATATACAAGGCCTGACCTGCTAAGCGAAAATTTGTGTACCATGGATTACTTAAAGTGCATTGAAAATAGAGAATTGATATTTATTCCAATAATTAGCAATGATAGAGCTGAAAAGTGTATTATAACTATATAGGAATATGGTATCCAGGTATACATAGCACCCTCCAGAATTGTGATATGTCATCATCTGATGACGTCATGGTAATTTTGGTTGCGAATTATCTTGTTTTTCTAGCATACTTTTAACATAGTTAAACGCGTTATAAATGTTCAAAATTGGAACATGATTATACCCAGAAGTAGTTGAATAAAATATATCGAAATTATAAATCGAATGTTGACACATTCCTCGGTTGCCATGGAAAATGTATATTTCCTAAAATGTGCCATAACTCAAAAACTATGAATGTTATGTAAACTAGGCTGGTACTGATCTATCCGGAATTGGTAACTTCCTATTCATCGATAATACATTTTATATGCCTAACTTCAATAATCTTTGAGATAATGAGATAATTAACACTTAATTCATTATTAGGTAATGACTCACTATCTCAAAGATTATTGAAGTTAGGCATATAAAATGTATTATCGATGAATAGGAAGTTACCAATTCCGGATAGATTAGTACCAGCCTAGTTTACATAACATTCATAGTTTTTGAGTTATGGCACATTTTAGGAAATATACATTTTCCATGGCAACCGAGGAATGTGTCAACATTCGATTTATAATTTCGATATATTTTGTTCAACTACTTCTGGGTATAATCATGTTCCAATTTTGAACATTTATAACGCGTTTAACTATGTTAAAAGTATGCTAGAAAAACAAGATAATTCGCAACCAAAATTACCATGACGTCATCAGATGATGACATATCACAATTCTGGAGGGTGCTATGTATACCTGGATACCATATTCCTATATAGTTATAATACACTTTTCAGCTCTATCATTGCTAATTATTGGAATAAATATCAATTCTCTATTTTCAATGCACTTTAAGTAATCCATGGTACACAAATTTTCGCTTAGCAGGTCAGGCCTTGTATATCGAAGGTCACGTAGTAATATATATTTATTATTTAGCTGAACAATTTATTAATCATATGTTCATCAATATCGTTCCTAGTTAAGAGGATATTGCGAATTTAGTGTTATGATGAAGTAATAGAACAAAAATATGGAATTGATCATATTTGGGTGTGACCACGCCTTTTTGCCAAAATTATGGCGGGGAGTGAGTTTTTTGAACCTTGAAATTGTCATTTTTGAATTCAGCGCCAAAAGATTGTGTTAGATACCAAATTTAGTGACTAAAAATACAGAATTGACCATATTTTCAGTCATACAATGTTCAGCCTATGCATTTTTGACTGTGATTTGGCTTTGTCGCGTCCGGTAATATAGTAGTCCGTGACGATATACTATATATATAATTCCTTCAATTTATAATGCAACAATACTGTATGGAAATTTGGGTCCAGGAGAAAGTGTTTCCTAAGCTTGTTGTGTTCCTTAATTAGATGTGTGTTGTATTCGTTTAACTGTAATTTATTTGTATTTATTTTTGCTTATCATTTGTTTAGGAAAGAACAGTTCTTTATTAAAACGTTTCAAACCAACTTCAATAAAACATATTTTTAAAAAGGAATCAATTTCTTCTCCAAAACTAGAGAGAGGCACTTCAAGTCCAAAGAACCCTCACGCACGGAGTTCATATCAAGGTTTTACTGGTTTGACATTTCGATACACAATTAAAACCAATTTCATATATCTAATCAATATACTAGTGTTGTCAATTAAAACTTTCTCTATTCCAATATTTTATTTCCTAACCAAAAGTTTTCCCGGAGATATTTGATTATGCATTATTAGATTTCTTGCATCAAAAACTGATTCTAACAAACATTGGCTTCCAAAAAGTCATTGTTAGTAGATCAACTTGTTATTGGGCAATTGCTATTAGGCAAACATATTAAAATACATCTTTTGTTTAGTCGTATTAGTCCGTTTATTGTTATTGTGTATCTTATTTGCATAATTATTGTTGATTCAAAAGAACACTGTAGAGTTTATCATTAATTAATTTAGGTCTTTCATTCATAGGTAAAGATAGTAAAAAACGACATTCAGAAGAAGCTAGAGGAAGGCGACATAATTCACTTACAGACGCAAAAGATTTCGCGGAAATTCATGAAGCCCTTAGCCGATACAAGAATAAATCTATAGGTACTGTTCCTAACACTCATCCCATTCAATGTCACACAGATGAACACATACAGGAGTTAATCATAAGTCCATCTACCGAACTTATGAGCCTTCTTTATAATACAGATTCGTTTCCAAATTCTGATGAAATTCTGGCAAATTTTGAAGAAATACCGATTGAAAATTCGAATATATATGCATCATATGGTTCTAAAACAGAGCATTATACACATTTTTGTATTGTATCAGCTGTTTTAGCGAAACTTGACACAAACGGAGATGTCGTTGATAATGAAAATGATTTATGTAAGAAAGGAATTGCTTTTTTGTCCGAATGGAATGGTTGGATTATTTGCCAACAACATACCTTAGATTCTACATTATTTTCAACTACAGCTGATATGCAACCTAAGGAATCAGACATGATTTAGACTATCCTGACAACCAATTCTATACATTGGTACGCATCTACACACTTAACCATACACCAGCAAATTACCCCTAATTTAACTAATTATTTTCCTATTAAGTTTATGTATTATTTTTAACAACATTGAATTGGAAATTTACATTGTATATTTTGGTAGTACAGTAGTAGGATTTGTGTTTTCCTTGTATATCATTTGTGATTGTTAGTTTTTTTGTTATCATATATATTCCTTGTTTCTGTTGATTTATCTTATTAAATTTTATGTTCAAAGATCCAATGTTTGACAGGTTCAAAACAATACGAATTAATGGTATGGCTATACTGTCAATATGGGAATTATATATATAGGTGAACAAGATTTTGTTGATTTATGATCATGTAATAGTATAAATTCGTTGTTTTTTTGAACCTGTCCACTTTATATTATAACTGTACACAAGGAACATATGCATAACCAACGTAGATTCAGTGAACCTCTATACGAAACGTAAATTTCTTCCTTAAATTAAATGTTATAAAAGTGCTGTTTAGGATAAATGGGAAAACTTCTATATCGGCTAACGCCTTTTGTAATTTAATTTTCTTGCACTGCAATGGTTATTGTTGTTTCAAAGCAAACGCAACACATTAAAATGTGTTGGCTTACATATCAATACGTCCCGAAAATTATAGGAAGTATTAATACTAAATCGAATATTTCGAATATCTTTCGTTTTGATGAGTCAATGATGACTAAGTATTAAATCAAATTCAAGACTCAAAATACAGTGGAAAATAATTTTTTGTTAATGTTACAATAATTTAATAATACTACATAGTTACAAAGTATATAATACTGTATATTAGACACAAGTTAGTTATTACTCAGCTCGTTTAGGTAGGAATTTATATTTACTGTCTCTTTAATCCATAGACTACTTTTAGTCTATGCTCCAATCTAAACAAAAGTAAACGAATATCCATTTCAATCCAATATAATTCAACCATTTCGAACGAATATTCGTTCCAGCCCTAATTAATACAGTATTAAAACAAACGTGAAGTTAAAAGTTATCTTGTAAGATTGTACATAGGAGACCTTCAACAATTGTATTTGCCAACTGTAAACATTCAGTGGTAAAGTGGCATTTTAGGATTTTGATCAGGGAATGGCTCAATTTTGTTAGGGTTGCCATTATAGTTAAGTAAATACTACAGTTAGTTAAAATCTGGCGACATCCTAGTCCATTAGATCGATAATAGTTCATACCAATTAAAATATTAAAATCAAAGGTACCGTTCAATCGTTAAGTAGCTCAAAATTCCAGAAAATTATACCCCCTTCCCAATGTCATTCATTTTAATTAACAATTTGGAAATTTAAAAGGATACTAAGTCACACATTGTTTAACCACCACCCCTTGGAAGAGTTAAGAGGCCCCAACGTATCATAAAGACAATTAATTAAGGGGAGAATAGAAAAATTAGTGTTTCATTGAAAATAAAGAGTAGTGGAATTAACAGCAATTTTACTGATTTTTCATAGCAGGTTATTATTATTATTGCTAGACAAGCAAAAATTTATTGTTGTTGACAAATTAGGTAATAATTTGGAAGTTTTAAAATCATCTTATTGACTAGCTTAAAACGGGTAAATTAGCTAAGCAAGGATGCTACCTTGCTACTCACATTTTTATCATATGAACGTGATAAGTGTAACCAATAGACAATAAGTTCACTAGCTCCACAACAGGCCAACAATCTTTAACAAACTAGGGGCGTGTATAATATGTACCAAATAAGGGCTTACTTGTATAACGACCAACAGTTTTCAATAAAACCCGGCTTCGCAATTGCAAAGATGAAGTAATTCCCTAATATAAATGTTCCGGAAAAAATAAGTATGTTGAAGGACACTCTGTTTCACTTTAGAAATGACTAAATTTACTTTTTTTACAAATGAAAATCTTTTGTTAGTAATCAACTTAGTATCTGAAGATTTTAAGAAATTTCAAGGCTGGATTCGGTTAACCGGTTAACCGGTTAACAGTTGCTGACATCGGTTGACGGTTAGAGATTTTATTAACCAGCTAGCCGGTCTTTTGAATACAGCAGAGTTATTGGGAAATTAATGTATAAAGTATTAAATTTTTTGAATTTTATCAGAATATGTACAGTAGAGCCTCTGAACAACGGAGACCTTGGAACCGGAGTCGTTGTCCGTTATTTAGAGGTTGTCCGCTATTTGGAGTGTCCGTTATGGGAGGCTCCACTGTAGTCCTAAATCCATTTCTCATCACCACTTAATAAATTTTATTGGACAACATTGATTTAAATTTACCTAAACTCGAAATGTATCAGTTAATATACTTATGCGTTATACTTTATACACCTGAGTCTTATTCTGTAGTATAATCAAATTTTTATATAGAATTTATTGTATTCAGTAGGATGGGCGGTTAACCGGCTAACAATGGCGAGAAATCGAATTCTAACCGTTGCCTCAGATCGGTTAGCCAACCCCACCCTTGTAAGAATAATATGAATTTAGATTCAGTAAATATATTGACAATTTTTATTGGGCCATACGCCAAAAGCGCAGATATTTTTATTATATCTGCTACTATGAACTCGAAAACTCAAACCCCCATTTATACCTTGGTATTAGGGTACGTATTACTAAATTACTGATATATCGGCAAACACCTTTTTTACAGTATATCACTTTCAGGCACTGGAAAGCAGTGATGTAGAACTAAATTTGTAATAAGGGGGCTCCCCAAAGGGAAGATTTGGGATCCAAAATTTTAGATAATTAAGGGCGGGTCGAGGATTTCCAAAAAGGGGGGGTTTATTTTATAAAAACAATCGTAACTCCAGGCTCCAGCTGGGGGCTGGGGGCGTTATTAGTCCCACAGTCGGGTACAGTGGCGAAGCCCTAGAAGTCAGAAACAATAAAGTGCTATTCGCACTAACACGAATACTTAACAAGTGCGAAACTCAAGAGATTATTCTGGGCGTTCTGAGATTAATCATTAAATATTGAATCTTATTACAGTCGCCGGAATTGCAGCGGCACGAAGACTTCGATATTTCTTCGTGGTAATTATTATATGTGAGGTTGTGGGCGCTAATGCAATTAATTATAACACCTGTCACAACTACACAATAGGGTAGTATATCACTCCATGCTCTGATTAATCACATGCCTTACTTATTGTACTAAGTATCACTATAATATTAATAATTATAATTTATATGGACGAGCGAGTTAGCATTTTTGGAATATCCAGGGATTATGTCAATTATATGGGAAGATTTGAGTTCACAACAAAGAATTGAGTAAAATAAATAGAAAGTATTCCATATCAAAGGTGATTGAATATCTATACTATACCCATCCCCCACCTGGATTCGCCACTGATTATAATCAATTGATTGACGCGCTTAATCGCCCAATTAATTCTTCATAATATGAAAAATAATAATTCTGCAAATAGCCACATCAAGAAAACTTGAACTAAAGGAATAATAGACGTCAAGTTTGAAGTTCTGGACCCCCACAGGTTTAGAGCTAGGGGAGTTTGAACACTATTAGGATCATATTTTGGCTGTAAACTATAAGAAAGATGTTATTTATACGTTCCTAGTGTTCAGTGTTAAATGCTATGTATTGCAAATGAATAATCGGAGCTAAGTCAAGAATAAAAAATGGCTTACGGCCTCCCGGATGCTAATTTGAAAATTCCAACACTTGGTGCCTATGAATGGAGTCTATTAAATTTTAACAACCGGGGCTCAGCTCCCACTAAGTTTAAACAAGGGGGGTTCCGCCCCCCTTGTTCCCCCTCTTCTGCACTACTGCTGCCAAGGTCTTTTCTAACATCGAAATTCACCTTTTCGAAACCGGATTTTTCTATTGAAAGTTGTTGGCCGATAAGCCCTTTCCTTAGTTGATGATTTTTGCCTGTCCAATCAAGGAAATATCCAGGTGCGCGAGACGCTCCTTTTGAAGCATGATTTTTGGAAAATTTTAATTTAGGATCGCGAAAATTTGGATTCCTCTCCTATACCGTAACATTAATTTGTGATTTAGGCGTATGAAAATTGGATCAGACCCAGGATTAGGAGCGTATTTACAAATGGCTGTATAATACACTGTGTCCAATTCCTATGGCGTAATATTAATAATTTGAAATAAGTTAGTAATGTGTATAAGGCTTTATTTTGACATGGAAGCATTCCATTGATCCTATCAAGTAACTAATGCTTGAAAATTTAAAATATACATAACTTGTTAATAAAATAAATAATGACAGATTTAATTCCACACATAAACAAATATTTTATCATGTTTATGTTAAATTAGTAAATGAATACAATTGTCTGATTGTCCATGGTTTACACAATTGGTTTGGCTAGTTGAATACACCAATGAATTTCTATACATTCTATGTAGCTTCAATACAATATAATAGGCTAAGTAGTTGAGTTGTTTTCAAGTTGCATTTCTGTTATATCATTAGTTTGTTTGCAAACAAGCTATAAACATATTTGTTTACATCATAACCTGAGGTGGATGGATCATGTTTACGACTTTGTTTACTACTAAGCTTTCTGTGATGATTATTTTTCTACAAATACTTGATTATTTATCGATTGTTTTGATTTTTTATCTTTTCGAAGTTCCATACCTAACCTATATTTGAAATTTGCCACTTTTTTTTCGTAGAATGCTTGACGGAAATTTATAGATTATTTTCCTCAAATAAAAATGATTTTATGAGCACTTTTTGAGTTTTAAACTTTCTAATTTTAGCAAACATCAATGTATTTATATTATTGTCGCTAAATTTGATATTTGTCTTCTAAAATTGAACCAAATGTCAAAAATACTTTATATTCCTCCAATAATCAATTTTCAACGCATAATATAGCTTTTGTAAGCAATAACATTCCAGAAATGTATCTGTGAGCTATATATGTGATTGACTGTTTAGCAGAAATTAATTAACTCAATGCTTATCAAAGATTTTATGCATTATACAGTAGAACTCGGTTATAACATAACCCTTCGGAAATGGTGAATTAGTGCGTATTATGCGAGTGCACGTGCTAACTGAGTTTCCCCTCTATAAAAATGCATCATGTTTTTGTCAACAAAGTTATCACGTACAAGCCGAAGTACTTACTAATTAGCCCAAGTTGTAACCGAGTTCTACTCTAATAAAATAATCATCCTTTAGTCTTTTTGATAAACATAATGTTTACGAAACATTTTTCTCACCGTGAGAGAGTATCACACAAATTAAAATATATTACATACATAGAAAATTGTATCTCTTTGCTATCAAAGTATTTCTGAAATTACATTAGAAAAGGTGTTGGCCGATATATAAGTAATTATTATTATACTATTCTCAATTAATTCTCAATTAATTAACAGAACAAAATTTTCCTATTAGTTTTCGGTCAACATAAAAAAACTTGATAACATTAAAAAAATCGGTTCGTGCATAGCTCGTTTACACACACTATTGGGTCTACACTCTTTTTTTCAAACCAAGTTTCCAAAATTATATCTATTTCTTATAGTGTTTTCTTACTTAATTTATTTATATTCGGGGGTAGATATTAGCTTAATTTTCTGTAGTTTTATAAATCTCTTTTATGTGACGATCAAGACAATCTCTTTACCACTTTATCCTAAATTGGTACAGCAGGTAATAAAATTTTATACTTACTAGTGCAATTTAGCAAAAGCATTATCTATCACTGAATTGTATGGTGTGTGGTGAAACGCTTAGTTATTTTTACAGTTCCACTTTAATTTGGTTCTATCATCTATGAAGTAAATTTGCACTTATTTACAGTTTTTAGTCGGAGTTACTGAAATTTCGGGCAACACCTTTTCAAAACAAAATCCCTGCTTCGTAAAAATCCCTGCTTACCTTGACAATTATATGAAAGAAGTGTTAGGTGTATAAAAGTATGTAATTCCTTATTTCTTTATACATTATTGGTTGATGGTTGCTTGCATTAGAAGAATACTCAGGAGTCAGCCCACGAAAGAAGCGCTGTACGAGTGAACTCAAACAAAAGCGATTTCATTGTAAAAGAACCAGTTTGCAAAATACATACTCGCGAATAATGTACCCAAAACGATGGTCGCTCAATTCTCCTTGATTGAAATCTCCAGTTGAGATTCCCTGCTGTGTATAACGAGAATATAGTTTCGCGTTTTAGCAGTTAGCTCTCAATATTGATTGTGACAAATTTTGGACTTTTTACAAGCAATTGTTACTGAACCGATACAATGACGAGCGGAGGTGTTAAAAATCGCGGGTCTTATACCATCTCGAGTGACTACAGTTTCTAGGTTGAATAATGGTCAATTCTACTTATACTAATTTAGAAACAGATTTCATCGTATGTTACTGATTATGTCTACATATTTACTGTCAAATTGAACAGACCTCAATCAATGAGCACGCTCAAGTACTCAACTCAAAAACTGAAAGTCACTTGTCAAATGTCAATCAATGTTTATTCATTGTTCCATATTAGAAATGCAGGCAAAAAAATATGTCAAATTTTATTCAAAATCAGGATGGTTTTGTTTAATATTTATCAAATTATTTTTGTAGATTTGCTAATAATTTAATGACGCCATAGTTTTCGCCTACAATCAGCCCCTATTACCGTTTTCAATTGCCTACACCTGAACTACGTTGTTGTATGCCCTAGGTTGCTTATTCTGAAAAAAGTAACTTCAGTCATTTTTTTTTTTCCAAAGCTTTAAATTTTTCTAAAATATTTTCAAATTTTACAATTTTCTTGTATTTTTTATTTTTTATCAATTCCAAAGGCCAAGATTCCACTTTTCAGCAATTTCTAATTTTATAGCCTACAGTTGACTCATTAAACGAACACGGTCCCCTTGCGGAGTCCTATTTTTTATTAGAATCAGCGTTTAAATTTAATAAGATAAACTTTAATGTCCTTTGAATATTCATATTGGGAGGATTTATTTATACTGAAAATTATGGCCAGTAATTTGTGGTAAACAAGAAATTAATGATACTATAGGGAGCAATGTTTCAAAGAATTTAACTCAAAATTTGTGCAATTATCTTTCAACAATTGCTTTTGTTTATTGTTGTTTGTTGTCTCATTCTACATTTCCTACAAAACTTTTAGGTATTTTAATAAGGACTATATGTATATATCAGTTTACACTGTTTCAATTAATAAACGGATTCGCAAAGATGAATTTTTGATGTAAAAATTGACCTTGACAGTGTCTGAAAAATTACATTCGAAAAATGTTTTGGCTGATGTATTAAGTAATTCCTATAAACAATTGATTTTAAATTTATTTTGAAGAAATATTTGTGATATCAATTTAAAAGACACAATTTCAGATGTTTCAACTTGACATTGAAAATTGAATTCCATTCATCAATGGCAACATTTCAAATTCATTCCTTTCGTTATATTATCTTTATTATTCTTTCATTCTCCTATAACTATGTAACCCAATATTTCTATTATTAATCTAACCACTAGCTCATACTTATAGGAATTCATTATATCCAGATTTACCTTTGCAAAGAAATAGCGGTAAGTTTTAGATTAAAACTATTCATTTCTGCTGGTAGATAGTAAAAATATATAATTTTGTGGGTTTTCAATAGTTTGTCTCGAACAAGGTTGTTCGAAACACCATTACAATTATAGAACTAATTGTAGTCTCTTTTTTTTTGGCTGATACGAACAAATATTATTTTATATTGTATTTGAAGTGAAACTAACAACAATATTATAGCTTAATCACACACAGTGTTGTATGTACAGTACCCGGACAAAAGTATTTACTTTTGTCCGGGTAGTGTATATATGTAGATACTTGTTTACATTTCCAATTGACAGTTCCCAAACTTGATTATTGTGTTAGATTAGTAATTCTTGGCATCTTTTATACCAAAATTACCATTCCTGCAAAATTGTTTAAACATTTTTAGAAGATTAAAATTCAATTAATCGGATTCTAATTCGCATCCTCTACGACATAAAAATCTGAAAATTAATAGAACAATTACATGTACAATTGTACACCCATCATGCTAACATGTTGGTCACACCATGTTATCACTATGCTTACCCATTATCGAATGATGACGCAATAACTAGTATTTTTAACTATTCAAGCCTATTTACTTTAGTATTTCTGCCGCGAAGTGAACTAACAAGTGAAGTGTATTTATTGTGATTTAAAATTCAATTTATTTATTTAAAATTTGACATAAATTTATAAATACTTCTATTCTGTTATAGGTGGAAATGTTTGAGGAATCTAAAAATATTGAATTCCAAAGTGATTCATTTGAAGTTGCTACAAAATCTCTAAATAATTCTGAGAGTAATAATTCTCAAGAAAATTCAAAAAATGAAATTCAAATACAAACTGAAAAATCTATGCAAACTACTGTTGATAATTCTCAAGAATATTTAGTCAAATATGAAATGAAATCATTCAAATTGCATAATAAAAATGCTGAGGGAAAAACTACCCGTAAAAGAAATTGGCGAGCTGTATCAAGTTTAGAATCTCCAGGACTCAAAGCGAAAAAACACCTAAAAAACCGCGAATTTTTTCGTCCAAATCGACGAATTTCAATCCGTTTAAAAGGGCAGGCTTCACCACTCTATTTTCCACTCACGCATTACAAGTCGAGAAGTATAAAACTTATTATCAACGGTTTGAAAACTTCTTCATTAACAACACTCCCAGATTTGAGCTCAGATAAGAAGAAAAGAGGAAGACCAAGGAGAAGCGATAGCAATGATAAATCAATCGAAAATAATCTAACTCAGGCTAATAATGAGACTATTATACAAGAAATACCATTGACTGCAAACACTGAAAATGTAGAAAATAGCCAAGTAGCTGAATCGGAATTTACAACGAATCAAGTGCGAAAGAAAAGAAAAAATTCTACAGAGAAATCACCAAAAGCTCAGAAATTCCCGAACAATCTGCAAACAGATGATACTGAAAATAATACTGAAAACAAACCCAAAAGTCGTCCATGGAATATTCCAAGGAATAAATTGCCATCATTTACTATAGTTAACAATCCGTTGATGTTAAAAACGAGCGATTTCTATGGAAATAAGGTAATTTTAATTGAAAATATAAGTTGAGAAAAAAAATAACAAAAATTATTAGAAATTACCCATATATCGGCCAACACCTTATTAATATACCTTTCAGAAAGGTCATTACGTATTTAATATCAATAAATTCAGCATTTCGAAGCAGGCTATTTATATTGAAAAGGTGTTGACCGATCTATATAGCAAGCCCATCTTATTAATATCCAATTTATGAAACTATGAATATACAAGAGTTATTTTACAATTGTGACCTATTTGTATGATAATCATTTTGTTTAGTCTTCAACTGAACTGAAACAACTCGAAAAGAATTTGAAGTTAGTCTTTTTGTATTAATTATTGTATACAACAATATTATTTGTTTGTGTATTTGTTTACAGTGGACCATTATATGCATGCAGGATTTGTGGCAAACGTTTCGATCGTAAGTTGAGTGTGAGAGGTCACATGAAATCTCATTCAAAACTGTTCGAATATAAACATAGAACCCCAATGGTGAGCTTATCTATTAAATTATGGACTTACTTGTATATCGGTCAACACCTTTTCAATATAGAAACCCAGCTTCACAAGGTGGAATTTTGTTGCCAAAAAGACCTTGCTAATGCATGAAAATTACATTAGAACAGGTGTTGGTCGACATGTAAGTAATTCTTAAATAAATAAATAATAATAATTTACCACAAATATGTTTGTTATAGATGTTGATATTTTCCAAAGAAATTGTAGATTTGATTATTATTAATTCCAGAACAACAAAAAATGCTTTATCGAAAGTATACCAATTTATATAGATTAACCATAATCTGAATTACAGAATATTATTACGGAGACGTTAAAAGTTGTTATAAAATTAAAAATTACTAGGTATTTCCACTTACACTATCATCTGAGATTGCTGCAGATTCAGTCATGGAAGTGCATACAAAAATACCTTTAAGGATTCTACGCAAGCAAAAAATGTAATATTAATGTTTTGTTTGGATAGATTTGACAGCTTTATCATGATGGTGGCTTAGGCTAGCCCAAGATATTTTTTATTTGTAGAGTAAGAAACCTTTGGAAATTTTTGTAGACACATTTTGTTATTTATTTTCTAATAAATGGTCGAGAAATTCATATAAAATTTGTAATTCTAAAAATACTAATTTTTAATGGAATTTGTAAATTTTCTAATTATGTTCTGTTTGTAATGTTTATTTAAAATTGTGTCAATAGTGTGAAGAGTGGCTATGTATGCGATATTTGTGGTAAAGTGTTCTTTCATAAAATGGGCATTAGAGGTCACAAAAAATCTCATTCATTACTTTTCAGAGTAAAGGTCAGTTTTACATTTATGATTTATAATTGAGCTTACTTAGATATCGGCCAAAACACCTTTTTAATATTTAAAACCGCTTGCACAGTTGACTTTTTATGTTTAAAATGAACTTACCAGTGCCCTAAATTATATTAGGAAAGGTGTTGACCGATAAGTAATTAATTAATTTATTATAGTCTACTGAAATCTTGCAGTATAATTAAATAATATTTGAATTAGGGAATTGACAGAGCTCATAAGAATGATATCAAAAACACAGAGAAAACTTCAAATACATTTACTTTAGGGCATCTATTGAATACAAGAAGTAGTAAGTTTATTTGTTAAAGTAAACAACAGTGAAACAAATGAAACAAACAAACAAACAAACAAACAAACAAACAAACAAACAACTAACAACAATTTAGTTCGATGGAAAACATCTAGAATTCTAGATATTTAAATATATCTAATCTAATATTTTAAAATCAAGCACCTACAAATAGTAATGAAAATACTTCATTAAATTGTATGAATTAATTACAGCAAATAATTATAATAAATAAATAAATACAGTCGACTCCGCTTAAGAGGGTTAATATGTTAATATAGCATCTGTTAATAGATTTCTCCGCTTAATCGGGTCAAAATTTCACAGGATTTATAGGACGAAATTACATTTGGGCTTAAAATATTTTCGGTTAATAGATTTATCTGCTTAATCGGGTCAAAGCAACCTGGTCCGAGGTGACTTCGTCGACTTTACTATTAAAGTTGCAAATTTTAAACAACCCATAATCAATTATAAATTTCAAAACAGTGAAACTTTCTGTCTACTATCACATATGAATTTTATGATGGCTTCAGCGAGATCTCACAATTGGTTATCGCCTCCCATCAAAGGTCTCCTCCTTGATATAACTGGTGTATTATACGATTCCAATGACCAAGGCGGTACTCCCATATCTGGATCGATTGAAGCTTTACGGAAATTGAAACTAACGCCTGAGATGAAAGTTCGTTTATGTACGAATGAAACTCAAATTACGAAAGTCTGTTTGTGCGAGAAATTGAACAAACTTGGATTTGATAGTGTTACACCTGAAATGATATTTTCACCTGGGCCAGCTATGCGCGAAATATTACGCGAACGGAATTTGCGACCGTTTTTATTAGTTCATCCTGACGCTCATATGGACTATGAAGGTATTAGCATCGAAGACCCGAATTGTGTTGTGTTAGGCGATGCTGGTGAATACTTCTCTTATGAGAATATGAATAAAGCATTCCATGTGCTCACATCGAAACCACAACAGGAAATGTCATTTTTTTCTCTCGGTTTTGGTAGCTATTACAAGTATAACGGAGTATTGGTACTTGATGTTGCACCATTCGCGAAAGCGTTGGAATTCGCATCTGGAATCCAACCGGAGATTGTCGGCAAACCTTCACCGTTATTCTTCAATGCCGTGATTAATGATATGCAATTACAACCGCAAGATTGTGTAATGATCGGTGATGATATTATTAGCGATGTTGGTGGTGCACAAAATTGCGGCATTCGAGGCATACAAGTCAGAACTGGAAAATATAAACCTGAATGGGAAATTGATCCACAGTTTAAACCAGATGGATATGTTGATAATTTAGCTGAGGCAATTAATTTACTGTTGAAAGTATCTCAATAACTTCGTGCAATGGATGATCTTCTGCGTTATAACATCCATTGAATAATATTTTTTTGTACTTCTATATGTTATCTAATTTCTGTTTTTCCAATAGTTAGGATAAATGGAATGTATTTATATGTATTTGGAATTATACTCATATCGGCCAACACCTTTCTAATGTAATTTTAAGGTACTGACGAAGTAATTTACTAACTTAAAATACCTCTGCGAAGCCGTGTTTTATATTGGAGCGGTCTTGGCCGATATTGTATAAGTAAGCCCTTTTTTATAATAAAACATTCATCTATATGCGGAACATCCGAAAATGGTTTTATATAAAATCTTTAAAAATCTTTGTAAAACCTAAAATCTTTAGTATTGTCGAAATCGATTCTTTTATCCTATTAATTCACATGGGATGCCGACTAAATACCTAATCAATTATTACTACATAAAATGCTAGCAGGTAGTACATTTCTTGTAGAAGTTACGCGACAAAAAATATTAATTTGATTGTAAAAGGATCTTTTGGACCGGAAAACGTGTGTTATGTATAGAATCTTTTTTAGTTTTGAATCAGTTAATAATCCTAGGAATAGTTGTAGTACAGTGATAACAATAATTATTATTATGGTTCTGACTGAATGGTGGGAAATGTTGGAAAACTACTTGACTGAATGGTGGAATTTCTGAACTTTCGTCGATATGACTGAATGGTGGAAAGTGGTGGAATTTCTAAAAATCGATTGAAAGGTGGAAAACGCATATAACAAAAAGTACATATAGCATGCTCGTCAGCTCGATAAATTAGGTGGTTTGGTGGCGTTAGCCACCAAAGATCTTATTTTAGCCACCAAATTTTACCTTTGGTGAACCCTTAACTAATCCAACATAAATTGTGGACTATTTGACTTCGTGTACGCATGTAGTTTTTATTTTTCGTTGCATTATTTGTTATTAATTACTACAGGTTTGTCAAACCAGGGTATTGTACAGGAGTAGAATTGAACACTCCTAACTGTCCTAAGGTCACTAGAGAATGAATTTTGTACGCATAAAAGGTTAGTTTTGTATTACTCTATGGGGAGTTTCGGCAGTTTAAGCGCTCCTAAACGCAAACATATCCCAATTTATACGCCTCTAGGCGTATGGCGCGCTCCTGGATAAACCCCTGTTGCCAACCCTCCGCTTTTTAGCCTTTATTTCTCCCATCCTCCCGACCTCCCGCCAAACTTTCAAACTCCTGCTTTTTTGGAAATTGTTCCTATATTTAGATTTTATGATATACTGTCTGTTCTCTCTAATTGTCCACTTTTCTAATAGTCCACTTACTTACTTGTCCAAATTAAATATTTATATATCTGTAATAGTCCATATTCTCTAATAGTCCATTTTGGGCCAATTGCCCACTGGTGGACTATTAGGAGAACAGTGTGTATAAGTAAATAACTGGATTTTATTGCTAAAATTAGTCTAGTTACGAGTACCAAGTTTTGTTCAACTCATATACTTGTAAGTTAGTTAAGATTATTAATCATTATTTAGCCCCTTATTATTACATTGTACAATACGTATTATGTTTTAATTCGAATTTGGAAGATATTCTTAAAAATATCCCGGGTGGCCTACATCCTCCAGAAAGTTGTTATACCAGATATGATGCTGATTTTTTCTCGTTTAGTATATATGTTGATCTATGCAACCACGGATGGAATAAGATTTACAACACATTTAACAAATTTGATGACATAGTTGTCAGGAATTTCCTTGAATTCTCAAGAAAATGTCCGTAAATTACGAGAACTTTTGAAGATGTTAAAAACATACTTTGTAGAAAAATTATAATTCATTAATCTAGCTACGTATTTCGTTTTTGTTGTATTATTGCATACATTGGGTGAATACGAGATACGCAGGAAATAATTTGATAGATAGAACAAGAAAAATAAGCGTTTCCTAATTGTAGATAATCAAACATACAAATTAATCATATTGTATGGTTCTATTAATGATAGATTCAAAGAAATATCATATATTTTGAGTCTCCCGCTTTTCTCCCGCTTTTTCATCTTCGACCTCCCGCTTTTTTGGTAAAACTCCCGCCAAAAAATGGCAAAACTCCCGCCAAAAAATGGCAAAACTCCCGCTTTTTGGTTTTCAGATTGAAATGTAATTCGTAAGTAGTAAATATTATACTAGGGTAAAAATCATTGATCTTTACGAGATGTATTGAAAAGTCAAGTGAGCATGCTCACTGGATTGGAAGGAAAGAAAAGCATTAAATCATAAGTTATAATTATTGCCAAATTATCGAAAAACTAATGAAGAAATTTGAAGAATCATTTTGCTATTTAAAACTAGTTTGTTGCATTGTGTATTAACTAGTGTTGTAAGGTCGGAAATTTTCCGGAAATTTCCAAAAAATAGCTAAATTTCCCGAAATTTTAAAAGGAAAAATTATTATATATACCTAGTTTTTTTAATTTTGATAAACCATATCTATAATGTAGAGTTGCTACTGTGCGCTTGTTATTTTCCCTCATGACAGTCTAACTTAAGTAGCACAAAAATTTTGGCAATTTCAAATAAAGTTCCTAATCATAATTTGAAATATGTAATCTTTCCAGAAATTTCCGGAAATTTCCATAGAAAACAAAATTTTGGGAAATTTTACAACACTAGTATTAACAACATTAGTTTCCATCAATTTTACATGGCACCGAACGGGAAACGCCCGTCGGTAGGGCTGAAACGAATATTCGAAATGTAACGAACGAACCTTTTTCTAAACGAACGAATATTAGTTCGTTTGGATGACTAAGCATTAAAAGCATTTGCCAACAAAATAAATACAACAATACAAGAAATAATTATTTTTCTAAACAAACGAATATTCAAAAAAGTTGATTACCCGGGGTCACGTGACTCTCCTGACCTCACCCGACATTTTATTATGAGCAGGCTCACTGGTCCCTATGAGCTTGCTCACTCGACTTTTCATTATATGCTTTACGAGCATGCTCTGTACTTTTATACGAGCATGCTCTATGTACAAGGGCGTAGCCAGGCTAAAATCTATGGGGTGGGGGAAAACTGCCCCCCCCTGACCCCCCCCTCCCTACGCCCATGTCTATGTACCTTATGAGCATGCTCTGTGTACTTTTTGTTATATGTGTTTTCCACGTTTTCCACCTTTCAGTCGATTTTTAGAAACGAAAGTTCAGAAATTCCACCATTCAGTCAGACCCAAAATTATTATTAAATCTATATTTACATTCCTTAGAAGCTGGTATATTTGACGACATTATATTCTCACAAGAACCACTACTAACCTATCCTATATGGAAGCAAGTTATTCATTGCATACAGTCAGGCAGTTTATTATGGGGCCGTTCAAACTTACGTAGCGCTTCCATTGGGGAGGTTAAGCAATATATGACATACCATCTTTTATATACATTTTAGCAAAATGGTCTAAAAAGCGTGAAATAGGTCTAATTTTCGTGGAATTTTAAGTTAAATTTACATTATCAATGTATAACCCAGTCACTCTCATTTTATTTTAATGATTGTCTCTAAAGGCTCCGATCTGACACAATACGTATTTTGTGACATTATTAAATTTTGGATTATGGCTTTTTACTGTGAATGCCTTGTTTTAGGGTTTTAGTGTATTATGTATAGGCCAGAGTTTAAATGCATATATTTAACTGTTTATATGGTTTTAAAATGTCTAATTCAGGTTTATTTGATATATGTTAGTAACTTAGTATTCTGGTTAGCCAATAGAGAGACCATTATCAATGTTGCGTATAGAAATGTTTTCAATTATTTTGAAAACATTTGTTATCGGAGTTCTTAATAAGCTGCCTGACTTTAATTCTCTCATTTTGTTGTTGTTTATTACAGAATTGAATTCTTAGGAAGGAAGTACGAGTTGGAGATGAATTCCAAGTGACTGAGTTACCAAAGCCAGGTTAAAACTATTTTCAAAACTGAATATAGCTTACGAATCAGGATTCTCTAAACTTTATGATTTAACATTATCTTCAGTCTACTCTCGAAAATCCATCGAAATTTGTTCGTATTACTTAACGAGAGTCTACTTTCTTAAATTTTAACATTCGTATTTCTTAAAATTGAATTCCATTATTAGAATTCGAAGACAATTTCCTTTGTGTTTATTTGATTTTGTAATTAGATTTGTTGATAGCAGACGAGTTTTGTGAAGATATTATTTGGAGCACTGAATATACTGTTCCACAAGGTTTGTAGCTTTTTCAGCAATTTAGAAATTCAATAAATATCAGTTTAGCATTTAAATCTTAGCCACTGTAATTTATAAAAAGCTATACTAATAATGTGCTTAAAATCTTTTGTTTAGAAATCATTTAATAATTATTTTGTTTGGATTTGTATAGCAGTATGGGCGTTAGCTAATTAACAGAGAAAGGTGGATGTCAATAGTAAGGAAAGCCATGAGATGTTTTGAAAATATATTTTGAAGCAATACAAAAACGTGTATATAATGTAATCATTTAAAATTTTTGGAAAATCCGAAAATACTCAATTTATTAGGTTCAAAATTCACAGAATTCTAGACCGACTATTATAACTTTTTTCAAGAAACAAGAAATTTTTGATTTCCAATAAAATTATAATATTGCAAAATTATTGACAATATTATAAATGACTTTGTTAGAATATTTTATATTTCAACAACATTTAGTTGATGAATATCTGAGGCTGTCTAATAGTCCACTTGTGAAGTTTGGCGGTAGAAATCAAGAATACGCACTGCACATTCTTCTCCGTTGTCGAGGAAACATCTGGGTAAACTTGATCGCATAACTAAATCTCGATTACATATTCTTGAGACCGAAACTTTTCTAATGTAGTTTTCAGGCACGGCAAGCTACTTTTGACTTAAAAAATCCCATTCGCGAAACCGAATTTTGTGTTGGCCGAATTATTATTAAACCCTATTTTTAATAAGTCACATTTTAGGATGCCTTGAATATCTTGATTGATGGTAGAAACATGCTTACAGAAGATGATCCAATTTTTCAATACACTTTTACAGGTAAATTACCAAGAATTATAGTGAAAATAGCATTCCATTTGCCAGTATACCTAGTTATAAATTATAATAGATAATTTTGCTATAGTTTCATTGGTACTGAATTTTTGTCGCTATACTCATGAAAGGATTTGGAGAAAAATCAAGTTTTTAAGTGTACAGTAGACTCCACTTAATAGACCCACCGGTTAATTGAGTCTACATTTCACAGGATTTCCGGAACCGTTTAACTTGCAATATTTTTCGGTAATTGGGTTTTCGCTTAATTGGGTAAAACTATCCTCGGACCAAGGTGTAAATATTTTATATTTGTTATAAAAAGGTCTTTCTTTTTGGACTGAAGATGAGAGAAATGATTTTAAATCCGCTTGGATGAAATATGGGAAAGATTTTACACAAATACAGAAATATGTGAGTTTGTTATTATCCCTAGTTTTTTTCTTAATTATTTATTGACTGTTCTTCTGAATCTATGGGTATTTGTTAGATATTAATTATTCATAAATTGTTATTTTAGTAGTATACAAAATATTTAAATTCTAAGGAAAATATTATAAGTTCGGTATATTGTTTACGAATTTCATAATTACAAATTCGCATTATGTATTAATAATGTTGTTGTTGCCATGAATATTATAAACAAATTGGTTGAAATTCCAATTATCTTCACTTGGAAAGATAGTTAAAGTAATATACTGAAGAAAAACAACAATAAAATATTCGTATTAACAGGTATCACTAAATAGGTAATCTCAAAGTCCCTCAGACAAGTAATAGAATTCTACTACAGATGGACAATAGAATGCCCTGAAGAGTATAGAAAATATTCACGTACGATATCAAACAGAAAATACTTACAAACACTATCTAGTCCAACTACTGATACTGAAATTCCAGATAGTATTGAGAATGCTATTGTAACAGAACAAGATGAATCGACAGATAAAATATTAACGGACACAACTCCAGAGGAAATACAAGCAAATCCAATTCAAAACAAACCAGAAAAAGAAGTTGTAACTGTGTTAAGAAGGAATTTTCCTTCGCCAATGGGAACACCAACTCGCCCAGCTAAAGGTCTAAAGGAATTAGTCAGTAGCTATCAAGATAGGAAAGAAATAAAGTCTCACCCAAGTAACTATCATAGTAGAAGTGTTAGCCCAAAGAAAAAGCCTCCTGTTGTTAAGAAAGAACGTAAATTTGTGGTAAGGATGTAGTGAGTTTCTAATGTTGCAATAAAATTTCGATTTTGATCAATTTGCGAAAAGAAATTACTTAATTGTATATCGGCCAACACCTTTTTTAATGTAATTTTATGCACTAACATTTATTTATTTATTTAGCGTTTTCAGCATAAAAGAATTTGGAGCAAACATCATACAATCAGGTATTTGAAATCTATCAGTATTCTATATAGTATTTTTAAGCCGAGCTTGGTAAATATACAATGTATTGAACCTACTACATCATGAAATGTTTATTATTTGTCCAAAGGAATCCAAAACGTGCAGTTAATAAAGCAACATCGAAGAATCTCAATCAAAAGAAAACACCTGAAATACAAGGCATTCCAATCTTGAAATCGGTTGCTAACTCAAACCGCAAACGCATTATCAATCGTATGGGAACTTTTCCTTGTCGCAAATGCAAAAGGTGGGTTAAGAAATACTCATTTGGAAAGATCAACCATACGAATACACTACAAAATACAGTCAAATAATAAGAATATGCATTTTCCGATATATTACTTAACATGGGGTTTAAACTATCGATAAAGAACTATTTTCAATTTTCATGTCATCAGTATACAGAGCATACTTAGTTACTTTTTCAAATAATTTTCATTAACATCTCTGGATTTGCTTAAATTTAGAGATTTACTTTTTATGGGCTTTTATATTCATATTGCATTTTTCGAGTTATTTTTATTGAAGAATAACATTATTATTTGTAGTTATAACTTATAATGCATACTTATAAAGGCTTACTTATATATCGGCAAACACCTTTTTAACATAAAAATTTTGATCTAAAAATTGATTTTGACAGTTTCTTAAAATTGTATTGGAAAATGTGTTGGCCGATATTTAAAAAAAGTACGAACACTGTTAGTACTAAACTCCGGATATACGAACACTAGTTCACTCCCCTTCAAACCTTTTCAATATATAATACACCGGTTAATTCGAATTCTAGATAAGGCGAACACGTTTTGATGGTCCCCTGGCTGTTCGTACTAACGAGGTTCTACTTTAATTCCTATTATATATTTCTATAGAGTGTTTGACCGAATAAAGAGTTTGAATGCACACATGAAGTGCCACAGTATACGCACAATGAAAGGACCTGTTAGGCATATACAAAGTGATTCACAAACAATCCAATGAATGTGATAACATTCCAACTTCACTTCTCAATCACTTAGAAATACACACAAACACATATACAATTACTAACAAGCTATTTTTGAAAAATTTAAATAGTATTTCCATATTTGTTTGTGCTATGATGTGTTTTTACCATTTTCGCATTTCTATGAATAATTAATTAATTAACTCAAATCAAATTTGTACTCAATAACTACTAATTTGTTTATTTGTTTATCTATAATGTGTATTTAACTTTAATTGATGTGCAATACAATGATTATTAATATTATATACACTAATTGCATCGTCGAATTTGTCTATAGTATCGAATCTACCAATCACTCAACTTCTTGAACTTAAACCTTTTTTGCTGTACGTACTAAACTTAATTTTTGCTTTGTCACTGGAAATTATTATTAGCGCCGCATTAAATAACGCTTTAATTAAAGAATGTGGAAAACTGACGTTTTAATTAAATGCATTTATGCCGCCATTTTATGAATCTGTTTTTATCAGTTATCTTATAAGGAAGTTATCTTTAATTAAAGGTATAAATTCTATTAAATAATGTTTAATTATCCATTTTGTCCATTTTAAGAATTGCTGCCATGCTGGGAAATCTAATTAAAATATTTTTTGTACATTATAAAGCTAATTCACATGCTTTTCTATATGCGAAATTTTAATCGTAGACTCCGCATCGATTTCTTGCAAAAGTTCATTTCTATGCACAGTAGAGAAATAAAGCAATGAAATAAATTACAAATACAAAGTATGCTGGTGGATTTGTCACGAAAAATTTGGTCATGGCAAAGTGTTTCGGCCTAGATCTTTTGTACATTGATATTTACTATTATTGTTAGATCGCATTACAGACCGCCCACTAATGCGAACTTGTATAGGACAATTATTATATATGAGCCCTTCGTTCTCGGTCGCTTTGCGACTGATCGGTATTACGTACCTCAGTTAACGGCTGTTATATACTTCCCTTTGTACTATTTTCTAGGGCTGAAACGAATATTCGAAATGTAATGAACGAACCACTTTCTAAACGAACGAATATTCGATATTCGAATATTCGTTCGTTTGGATGACTAAGCATTAAATCAATTTCTAGAGTCAAAATACATTGGAAAGTAGGTTTTGATAATGTTACAATGGCATAATAATAGTTACAAAGTGTATTATACACAAGTTAGCTAATAATCAGCTAGTTTAAGTGGGAATTTATACTTACGATATCTTTAAGCTATACAAAAGTTTTTTGTTGTCCAAAATTAGGGGTCTGACTGAATGGTGGAAAATGGTGGAAAATGGTGGAAAACTACTTGACTGAATGGTGGAAAATGGTGGAAAATGGTGGAATTTCTGAATTTTCGTCGAAATGACTGAATGGTGGAAAGTGGTGGAATTTCTAAAAATCGACTGAAAGGTGGAAAATGGTGGAAAACGACTGAATGGTGGAAAATGGTGGAAAACGACTGAATGGTGGATAATGGTGGAAAATGACTGAATGGTGGATAATGGTGGAAAATGACTGAATGGTGGAAAATGGTGGAAAACGCCTGAATGGTGGAAAATGGTGGAAAAACGGGGGCTGACTGAATAGTGGAATCTAGTGGAATCTTTGACTGAATAGTGGAATCGAGTGGAATCGAGTGGAATTTGATTAAATTGTTAAACACTACGTATATGCTATAAGCTACGTGTGTATCATATTACGTTAATTTTCGCCCATGTAAAATTGTTTGCAATGATTGAACTAGTGTTGTGCATGAAGTGACACAATATGATTTATTAGTTAGGCTTTGTTACCATGTTATTTAGACACATCTTATTAAAATTATTTATCAACAATTCCTTATCAAATCCAGTTGGTATTCATTGGGCAGTTCAATAGAGATGATTAGTAAGAATACTAATATAGTATCATATTGTCCCACTTCATGCACAACACTAGTTCAATCATTGCAAACAATTTTACATGGGCGAAAATTAACGTAATATGATACACACGTAGCTTATAGCATATAGGTAGTGTTTAACAATTTAATCAAATTCCACTCGATTCCACTATTCAGTCAAAGATTCCACTAGATTCCACTATTCAGTCAGCCCCCGTTTTTCCACCATTTTCCACCATTCAGGCGTTTTCCACCGTTTTCCACCATTATCCACCATTCAGTCATTTTCCACCATTATCCACCATTCAGTCGTTTTCCACCATTTTCCACCATTCAGTCGTTTTCCACCATTTTCCACCTTTCAGTCGATTTTTAGAAATTCCACCACTTTCCACCATTCAGTCATTTCGACGAAAATTCAGAAATTCCACGATTTTCCACCATTTTCCACCATTCAGTCAAGTAGTTTTCCACCATTTTCCACCACTCTCGGATGTTTTCCACCATTTTCCACCATTCAGTCAGACCCCAAAATTAGTCAACGAATATCCGTTTCAATCTAAATTCGTCCAAACGAATATTCGTTTCGTAACGAATATTCGTTTGCAAACGAACGAATATTCGTTCAATCATTTCGAACGAATATTCGAATATTCGTTATATTCGTTTCAGCCCTACTATTTTCATAGCGCATAGTGTGACTTGTTTGCCTATAATACCTATTGAAAGCTAACATCTAGGTCCTTTTTTTATTTTATTAATTTGTTTACCTATTTTTGTAAACTACAACAATAAATATTCATATTATATATTTATAATTCGAAATACCAAAACATCATACTTGTTTACCTATATAATACCCGTTGTAAGCTAGCTTCTAGGTTCATATTGAATTTTCATTTATAATTTGTTTACCTGTTTTTGTAAACAACAATAAATATTCATATTATAAATTTAGAAATTACTTATATAGAGCTCAGCCATAGCATTCTATACATAAGGCAATGGTACGCACTCAAATTTCTGGACCAGGGATTAACTAGTATAGTCAACTAAATAGATGCAATTCAATTATTCTTCGAAATAACTAATCAAGGGTGCTTCTACTTATGTAATTGTTTTTTATAAAGGTAGTCATGTACAAGACGCATATTTTTGAGGTGCCACTTGGGCGAAATGACGTCACCGTATTATCTAATAGGCAAAATATGCCAGAACTTTGAACGCATGTAAAATGTTCAATTTCGCTTTTTAAAACAAATCGCTGTGACTAACCCATCTAGGAGTCATTTTACATATAATATCTCAGAATCAATTATAGAATGTTGACACATTCCTCTGTTGCTATGGAAACGTGATTTCAATGCTTGAGGTCATATCTCGAGAATAAATATAGTTACAGCTTAGTCAATGGCTCCAATTGATAGCCCATCCTCAACTTCCTATTCAATGATAATACATTTCGATGCTCTATCTCCAACCAATTTTCTGAGAATTGTGATTATTGTAATATACATTCAAACAGTTATACACATTTTGCGCAAAATTGGTTGGAGATGGAGCATCGAAATGTATTATCATTGAATAGGAAGTTGAGGATGGGCTATCAATTGGAGCCATTGACTAAGCTGTAACTATATTTATTCTCGAGATATGACCTCAAGCATTGAAATCACGTTTCCATAGCAACAGAGGAATGTGTCAACATTCTATAATTGATTCTGAGATATTATATGTAAAATGACTCCTAGATGGGTTAGTCACAGCGATTTGTTTTAAAAAGCGAAATTGAACATTTTACATGCGTTCAAAGTTCTGGCATATTTTGCCTATTAGATAATACGGTGACGTCATTTCGCCCAAGTGGCACCTCAAAAATATGCGTCTTGTACATGACTACCTTTATAAAAAACAATTACATAAGTAGAAGCACCCTTGATTAGTTATTTCGAAGAATAATTGAATTGCATCTATTTAGTTGACTATACTACTGTATTTCTCGGTCAATTATCCGATTCGGGCAACCAATTATCCGATTCGGGCAACCAATTATCCGATTGGGTCAACCAATTATCCGATTCGGGCAACCAATTATCCGATTCGAGCAACCAATTATCCGATTCAAGCAATCAACAATTATAGTGATATATTTGATATAATAGTGATAATGAATGCAGTTAATTAATATAGGATAAAGTGATTTATTGGATATATATATTGGATAATGTAGCTACTAGAGATTTTCAAGGCGTATTGCTCTCGGAACTGTTGCTGTCAATACATGGTAGAACGAATTCAGGCAAGTTGCTGGAGTAATTTGAGCCAAAGCATTTGGGCATAATTGCAATAGTTTATCTCTCCTTGCACTTACCATAGTTTGGCCCTCAATTGGTATAATTGGTCCTTGAGCGCTGAGAGTTCGTTTTATATAGGATTTTAGACTTTGGAAGCACAACTCAATCGGATTCAACTCGCAACTGTATGGAGGGAGGCGTTTCAATTCGATGTGTGAAGGGATAGAAGCTTCAAGTCTATTTTCAATCCCACGGTGACAAGGAGCGTTGTCAAGTACGATAAATGCCGTGTCAACTGAGCTACTTGGTTCCAATGCCAAACCAAACGAGAGATGGAATAATTCACTTATAAATTGATCAAAATGTGTTTGTTTAGCACCTCCGAATAGGATCTTTGAATGGACGAGTCCAACACCTGGACAGATAGCACATATCAGAGTGACATGGGGAGTTCGTTGATTGTCAGCAACCCTTCGAGCTGGCAATCCTTGAATTGATCGACCACGATTCCGAGCGGTATATAAGCCAAATCCACACTCGTCAACGTAACAGAATCTTGCTCCTATTTCATGCTGTTCTTGCAACCATAGAGCATGAGTTCTTCTACAATCTTTGTTTGCCGGTGAATTACGTACACTCGGAAGTAATTCAAGTTTTTTTACTGTAATTAAGCATCCTTCAAGACACCGAGCGATCGTAGATATCGAAACAGTTATCCCTCGTTCGAGAATTAGTTTATTTCTCATCTCGCCAAGAGTGATATCGGGACGGGCTTCAATGGAAATTAAGAGAAGACTTTTCGAATCCTCGTCCAACTTTTTTCCTCTTGGACCACCGCGAAGTTTGGTAGAATATTGTCTGGTGCTACAAATTCTGTAAGCGGTATCCTTCTTAACGCCAAACAATCTGGTCATCTGTTTATAGGTTACTCCCGACTCGTGGGCACCGATAAGTCTTTGCCGTAATTCATTTGAAATTGCTCTCCCACCTCGTGAAATAGCAACTGTAGATGATGTGGCAGAGTGTTGTCCTGCATCGTATGAACTCGAAGCCATAATTTATGATGAATATTGAATATTTAGGAATATATTTATTTCGTATTACTTTGTTTTATACATATCAACCCAGTATCCTAAATAGATAAACCAATGAAAATCAAAAATAATTCCGATCGGATAATTGGTTGACCCAATCGGATAATTGGTTGCCCGAATCGGATAATTGGTTGACCCAATCGGATAATTGGTTGCCCGAATCGGATAATTGGTTGCCCGAATCGGATAATTGACCGAGAAATACAGTAGTTAATCCTGGTCCAGAAATTTGAGTGCGTACCATTGCCTTATGTATAGAATGCTATGGCTCAGCTCTAGTAGAGTTCAGTTTTTCAGTATGTGTATTCAGGCACTGAGAAAGGTCAGTTTTCCCCAAGCTTTGAAAATTACCTTTAGAAAGTAAGCCTGGGCTTTTAGTATGGGAAAAAAATCTGAACTCTACAAAGCTCAGCATATAAGCATTCTCATAAATTTATAATTGCGAAATTCGTGTTCAGCATACTGTTTACCTATTATAACATTTTGAAATTAGTTTATATCCCATATCAGGGGCGTAGGAGTAGGTCCGCCAGGCCCGGCGCAAGCCGGACCAATAATTTCATGATGAATTTTTACAAAAACTATGATGTTTAGTCGGATAGTATTTAAATTCATTTTGATAATATAATAATGGTTAATCTCCATATTTTTGTAATATTATATTAGTGTTGATTACTACGTATTTTCTAAGATTTGCATTTGATTAATTAACAGTTGAATAATTGTCTTCATTTCACCAGGCTAATAGTAGTAATGGCGCATAAATATTTATACTTAGTACATATCATGCATCCGAAATTCATTTTTATATGTTTCATGTTCTCCAAGCACGAAATGGAGAAACCCGCCGGACCAATCGGTAATAGGTTCCTACGCCCCTGCATATATAAATGCGGTTCTATTCCTCCATCACTTTAATACAATCCGGACAAACAAACAAACAAACAAACAAACACACACACACCAATCGAGTTTACTAATATAGATATCTATACTTCTAAGCAGGACTGATAACTGTAGCACAGGACGTAGATATGAACCAGTGGTCGTAAAAGTTAAAAAAATACCTAACGTCGCGCAATGGTCGAGAGCCTGGACGAAAAATTATCAGATCCTAAAGATTCATGACGTGTGAAAGGTTATGACAATATTTTCATGAACCAATCAAATGCCTTTAGGGACGTGAGCATTTCAATCTTTTTGTATAACTAGCTTAGTAAGAACTTAACTATGAAATTGTAGTAACGGAGACTACGACGATGGGCAACTGTAGACTAGTAGCGTATAACCTACTAGTGGGGTTTCGTTCCATTACAGGAACTCATCAGGAGGGTGACCCTCGACCCCATGACTCCACTCACGCCTGTGGGTGGTCACGCTTCCTTATTGCCACGGTGTCTCCATCACGACACTCGTGCCTCCTGCCGGGGTGTGTCTCCATCACAACACTATCCCGGCCCCGATACTACAGAAATCATCTGTGATTGATTGCTCGTCACTATAAATACATTATCTTGAAGAAATCCGGCCCAAACTTTAAATTTCACGGCGAAGCGTGCACTATTTATTCAATTAATATTTTATATCACCAGTAATTCATTAAATAATAGACATCCAGGCCAGTGGCGTATCCAGGGGGGGGGGGGGGGGGGGGCAAGGGGGGGCGACCGCCGCCCCCTGTTTTTTAGATTGCCCCCTCACTTAGGATATACACTTAGCCAATTTTACTATTCCATCCGACCGACCCACCCAGAGCCCCCAGGATTTTGTCTTGCTCCCCCTTTGCCCCCCCAGTTCAAAAATCCTAGTTACGCCACTGATCCAGGCCCATTTTTTTTCCAACCCGGACCAGTTTTGGCCGGCCAAAATTGGTCCCTGAATAGCTTTGGCAGCTAAATTAGTTAGGCCGGACCAACTTCGGCTGCCAAAACTGGTCCGGAACGGGACGAAATTTGGCAAATGGGGACCACTTTTGGTGACTCGGCCAGACCAGTTTTGGCGTAACAGATCACATTTTTCTGTGATATTTAATAAGAGCATCCTTATATGTAGACCGTCTAGAAATAGACGGTCTATAAAAGCCCATACAAATAAGCCAAAAATTTGTAGACCGTCTATAAATTCTGTAGACTACTTGCCCTGCTTTTTATGGGTAATACTAATGTATAGGGAATAAAACCTGGTCTATTTCTAGACGGTCTACATATAAGATATCTCATTTGGTCTACATATAAGATATCTCATTTAGAACATATAAGATATCTCATTTAATAAGATATACTTAGACTAATAGAAGAAAACATAACTGATAAAAATTAATCTCACAATGAAAACCTAAACTATTGTTTAGTAAAAAATTTATTGGAAAGATGTAGAGTTAGAAGTACATCCACATAAATCATTGGCATTTTCCAATGAAATAGTTAACTTAACGTAGTAACGGTTACTGTGTTACGGTAATGTAATTGTAAGAGTAACTATTAATTAAAGATAACGGTAATTAGTTAAAAGTAACGGATGTCCGTTAGCGTTACTTTTTTCCGTTACCGTTACTCGGCGATGCCCGTTACCGTTACTAGTAACGGAGCACATCACTGCCTCCAAGCTGTTATAGACAGTCGCGGATCCAGACATGTTGAAAAGGGGGGACTCAAGAAATAATGCGAGCGTAGCGAGCAACTTATAAGGGGGTCTGGGGGGTAACCCCCTGTTTTAGTTTTAGTTATATACACTCAGAAGTAATTTTAAACGCTAATTTCTTTACAAGGAGCCATAATTCAAACTTGAGGCTGAAGTTTCTTAATTATTTTGTCAATTTCAGCCTAAATTTCATTCAATTTCAGTTTCGAAGGGAGGTCCCAGGCCCCCTGGGCCCCCCCTGGATCCGCCTCTGATAGAAGTTAAGGTTAAGAAGCTATAATCTAAGCTAAGAGACATGAGTCCACTAGGGATGCCCGGAATTAGCACTTTTGCAGTCACCTATTATATTTAATGGATCTATAATTAAATTTTATCTTTATTCAGTTTAGTTCCTTCAATTCAGTTCGTTCCAGGCCTTCATCTAGCCCTAAGAGATCCGCGCACCCAAAGTGATGTTCATTTTACAATCGCGCACCCAAATTTACCAAAAATAGGACATTTATCAAAAAAATGACCAAAATTAGTATTAAAATACTCTGGGTGCGCACTTCGCACCCAAAATAATTCCAATTTCACGCACCCTTCCAGCAATTTTTCTTAAAATCACGCACCCCTGGGTGCGCTCCGCGCACCCAGATGAAGGCCTGGTTCGTTCAATTGCCGTTCGGAAACGGTTGGCGTTCATTCACCGTGAATCCCTTAAAAGCCCTGCGTTCAGTTAGTTCAGTTTAAGTTCAATTAGTTCGTTCGTGAACCTTTCATTCCCTGATTAAATCACAAAGATATTTTTTGTATGTTCAGAATTGATTGAGGAACTGGTAAGAGCTACAAACTTGAAATTTGGCAGGGGAGTAGGTAATACTGTATCTAGAAACATGTTTTAATATCTAAGAAAAACATTCACATCTTCCATTCGAAAAGGTAAGAAAACTTTAGCCAATTAAATTCGAGGGTTTTCCAGTATGGATTAGCAGCTAGATTTCAATTACTATAAAAGGATATTAGTGTCGGTATCAATTATTAAGTGTGCATAATAGAATGTCTATCTGAGACTAATTTAATTGGTCGAGAGGAAGCTCATTCATCCAATCAGTTATTTGTGTTCCCTCTGTCTAGCCATACATATTTGTAAGTTTACATTGTGTCTAATTTGATATCATAGCTGCAAAGTTTTACAAGTCTAAGGTTAAAGTTGGGGGGGGGAGCGCGGAGAGAGTGTAGCGAGCGACTTTTTGGGGGTCTGGGGGGCTTGCCCCCCCTGAAAAAATTGATTGCAACAAATGACATTTTTTGAATGGATTATACGCAGGGGTGGTGAATCTGCTGTTAACAGCCATTTTGGCTGTTTGCTGTTAACAGCTAAAGTCGCCTTTAAGCTGTTAACAGCTAATGAGAGCTGTTAACAGCCAATTCAAGCTGTTCAAATTCAATAATTATATCAGTAAAATTAAGGAAAAGGGACAAGCAAAGAAAGTTATACTCAAAAATGTTTAAACTCGAATTGTATATCGTTTTTACATAACAGTGAAATTTGAAACTAAATGATTATATAATAATATTTCAATTATTGCATTGGTCAGCATCTAGCTGTTAACAGCTTGGCTGTTTCCATCCCTGATTATACGTTATTTACTATCCTAAATTATATTGAACATTTTATTTTTTATCCTGAGCGCACGGTAACACCCGCACCATTAATATTGTCCCCCTTCAACTTTTTATGGGGCGCGGGCGCCCCCCGGGTCCCCCCCCTGTTTGCGCCACTTTTTGATATCCAATTACATTGTAGTATCAATCAATACATAACTGTTTCCCATATTGGTTCAAGGAGTTGTACAGTTCCTTAAATATTAATATTCGCTAATTTACAAATTTTGATTCTGTATCATATCACGGACAAGCTCTCTAATATATAAGATTGTCTGTTTGAGTTAGCACAAATATTCCGGCGGGTACTGGGTTAGTATTTTATAAATATAATTTACTTTGTCCTTATTTAAACCTAAAGTTGGGGTCCACAGATATAATATACTGCTTAGGGGCCACAACTGAGAGGTTGGGATTTCCTGCTCTGCTACATATATGCTGTATAGTAGAATCTGCAAAATGTCACTCTATTCAACGGTCATTTGTACATAGCGGCCAGTTAGAATAATTCCTATATGATTTCCCATAACATAACCAATCTGTGTATGAGGCCTTCGAACGAAGGAGGAGAAGGATTGCGAATGTGACAGACCATACTTTTTATTTACAAAATGGAAAAAACGTGCCGTAAGGAAAGAGGATGTATAATTTTTGTTAAAGTTTCGTTACATTCCACAATATTTAAATACAACTGGCATAACATTTGAAAAGGCATATGCTTTAATTAAATACAAGCGAGGGCCGCAGGCCTGAGTGCAAGTTGTAAGAACGCGCGTAGCTCGAACGAGCAGCTTGCATACTCATAATTGCTGAAAACGAGCAATTTAACCTAATTTATTCCTGAACTCTGGTTTCTATAACCACGTACAGTGAACTCCCGTTATAACGAAGTCGGATATAACGAAATGGAAAATTTTCCCCAGAGCACTAAATGCATTAATTATTATACGCTTATTACTAATATCGGGATATAACGAAGGAATTTACAGGTCTCAAGCACTTCGTTATAACGAGAGTAAAGCTTACCGTATAACGGGAGTAACGAGAGATTATAGCATATTCATTATATGAATATGAATATATATTATGTATACGTAGATTGGAAATTCAATACTAGGCAATATATAATAAGTAGAGCATTTTAATTAATTATTAATTAACCATTACTCATTACAGGCCTGTAGCCAGAAAGTGATAGTGGGCGGGGCTATGAGAATTGCAGGGGGGGCTGAGCCTCATATACTATCATAAAAACATAAAAACATAGGCATATTCAACGGAGCTTGATTTAATAGTAAGAATTCTCATTGGGCAATGTGTGCAGACCATCTTTTGTATTACAAAATTGTTTAAAAAAAACAAAAACGACATAGGTAGGGGGTGTCTAATTCTCCTGGAATTTGCGCTACGTAACGTTTGAACGGCCCCTTTGTGTGTGACCCTATAGTGGAAGTTCTTACTAAACACTAGTGACGGCGTACTAGCGCGACCGCTGTATTTATCAATTTGTACTTCCTTTCAATTATTTCTGATGTTATACATGTAAGTAGATTTAATGTTGTAGATTTACATGAATCGCGCACTAGTGATTAGCCAATAATTCATATATAAATAGAGCATCATAACGGTAAGTTATTTAAAAAAGTGGAAAGAATGAACGCAGTTGGATACAAATACGCAAATAATATTTCGCAAAAAGATTCTTCTCAACTTGGTGATTGGAATTATCTTGGACTTATAAAACCTTTAGCAACAAGTACTGCGTGTTACAATTCGCCAAGACAGGCTAAAAAACAAACTTCTGTTTCGAGTCTTTCGACATCATCACAAGGCGGAAATTATGAAGATTATCTCAAATATCGATTCTAAACTACCCCCTACCCCACTGATACAGACGCAGAGAGATGTTATAGTCTATTAAATCTCTGCCCACATTATATCTGACAAGTTACAATTGTTTTGTGTATTTAGTTAATTAATGATTTTGTTTCATTTTATTTGAATTGTAATCGTTTAATTAATTTACAGAATATTATGTTTTTAGCATGATCTATATTGAAACCAGGGACCAGGGTTATTGGAATTTGTGAATATTCGGAATACTAACCCGAACGGGAGAACCAAAAATATATTTTTGATAGAAGAGGGCAAAAATCTGAAATATAGATAAATCACTATGAAAGTATAACTAATATCAGGCAAGTATTTAAAGTATACGTACACTACGTAGATGTTTTTTTCGATTTCAAAAGGTTTGAATAACTTTGGTTGGGATTATCAAGGTTTCCTTTTAAGAAAATGTTTACTTCACTAATCGGAACATAAAATTTTTAAATCAAAACACCGCTGTTTTGATTGGCGGGGGGTCTACTGTAGTCAGTAATTAGTGGTATGTAAAGTTTATTAATTTTGATTTATCAGATTTTTTTCTCTAAATCTATCAAAATATATATATTAGCCAACACTTTAATTTAATTTAACCAGACTTCGCAGGGATTAACTTTTGATGTAAAATTCACCTTGCGTCAGAATTAAATTTAAAAAGGTGTTACTTTGTACATAGTAATTCCTTTTATATTGAGAAAAATTGTTATACAAGTAAATCCTTTTATTTATTGTTGTCTATATCTTGAATTGGCGAATATTTACCATATATGGCATGTTTTGAATAGCATTTGGAACATAAATGAATTCCAGAATTTTTGAACTTATTGAAGAGCTACATAGAGAAGGAATTTAGTCGAGACACAATGTTGTAATAATGACTCGTTGATGGTTGAAAATGATAATCTGAAGAAACAACTGGTGTATTCAAAGGCAACTATACTTGAATTAGAGAATAAATTGAAAAATTTAGAACAAGAAAATGTATTATTAAAAACACATAAGCGAAAGCTGAAATTAGTTGTTATCAAGCTAAAAAAGAAATTTCAATCTAAAGATAATAATTTGAAGAGAGTTAAATCGAAAAAAGTGGAATCTGCAGAAATAATTTCTAACAAAATTGAAGTTATTTGTATAATTGATGAAAATTTAATTGAATATCCTAATTTTGAGGTGAATGAGTCTGCAATAAATGAAAAAAATTCACCGAAAATTTCATTAGAACAAACAGCTATTCCATGTTCAGATGCATCAGATAGAATAAAATTAATTTTAGAAAAAAAATCAACATTGAATCCACGTAATAAACAAGATAGAACAAAAATGGAGACAAAACCTTGTGAACAATGTTGGAAATGGTATGGAGATTATATGCAACATATGAAGGATACATGTAAACACAGATACCATGCGATACCCCCATCAACACCAGAGAACTTTTGGAATGTTGGCTTCCCATCTTCCCAAAGCGATTAATAATGTATGTTAAGGGAGTCGTATTTAATTTGATTTAATTACAGAAACTGTTCTCTTGTGAGTTCCTTGTTACTTATTAAACGATCAACTGGGATTGAGAGTTTGAGTCAAATTGATTGAATACAGTTGTGTTGTATACCGTAAATAATGTACATAGGGGCGTCGTAACCCACCCGGGCATGTCCAGACGCCCAGAGGAGCTACCCGGAGTCCGGGTAGCTCCGGGCAGAGGCGTAGCTAGGCCTGCAAGAAGGTGCGGCACTGGTAGATTATAGTTGCGGCATTGCCGCACCCTGGCTACGCCTCTGGCTCCGGGTAATAGTACACTTGTAAAGAGGTGGGTCGAACTACGCGCTACGGCCCTCAAGCAGTTGGCACGGCCCTAGATTTCAAAAAATATTCAGAAAATTGCCCACTTTACTAATAGTGAAGGAAAACTACTAGTTGTTTTTGGTAATAAATAGTAAAAATGCTCGTTTTGACCGCTTAAATGGTCGTAAATTCAAAAGGGGTTTCTTATGGCCGACACTTTTTCAATATAATTCCGCCTTCGCAAAGGTAAATATTTGATGAAAAATGACCTTTGCCAGTTCCTTAAATTTTTATTAGAAATTTATTGGCCGAAATATATGTTATTCCGATTCAAAATAGAGCAAATTCTTAAACATCACTATTTTGTTAGTATACAATGCAAATAGCTGAAATTGAAATTTCTTAATTAATTAACTTAAAGACAACTTAATAGAATGTCAGAATTATATTATTTAATTAATATGTTATGATAAGTTATATAACCTTAATTAGTTGCCCAAAAATCTATATCAAAATTATTTTATAACCTACGTATACATACTATGGGTTGTTTTCGATATACGTACTACTACTGATATTATAAAATTAATTGAATTAAGAATTTCTAAATAATGTTTTTAATTAATTTAATATTTATTATTTTAATCCGTTTGGTGGTTGTTATTCATGTTTACACGCTCTAAAAATATAGACTGTAAGCTATCTAGTACGTATCTTTATTACATTTTACAATATAATCTAACATGGTTTGTTTCTAATGTTACAAACGTAAATTTATTTGATGTAATTTACATTATACACTTTCGTTATTAAAACATGGTCAAGATCCTATGATTTGTGAATTCCCTATAGAATCCTCGAATAAATTTTCTCATGGATAATACATACAGTAGACTGGTTAATATGAACAAAGGAAAATATCGGTTAACAAAGTACTAGATTTAATTCCCCTAACCTCTACAAATGCATGTAAGTTAACCGGTTAATATAAATTCTGGATAATACGAACAAATTTCGAAGGTCCCCTTGTGTTCGCATTAACGAGAGTCACTGTATCTTTTATAGCAAATGAGCGCCATAATCTATTAGCATTCAAATCAAAATGGATTTTATAATATTATGCATTAGTACTGGTTATGTCCATATGGTGTATTATTTATGCATGAATGTATTTCAATTACATTTACTTATCTCCATTAATTAACTATTACAATTAACACCACGCACAAACACATTAGACTTAATGATGAATTTTCAAAACCTCTTGAGCATAATGATGTACGCTTCACATTTCTCAAGCTAATTGCAAACTGGCTTGACTGTTGGCGATGTCGTCAAGGAAAACATGGAAAATTAAGTCCACAAACATTCACCAGTTTTTCTCACTCATGTCTTGCCTTGATAGAAATCGTAAATCATCTCACACAGGACTCTGGTTTTGATTATGTGCTCACATCAAGATTGCAAAATGACCCAATCGAGCACCATTTTGGGTTGTATCGCATGATGTCTGGGGCACAATATCATATCTCTTATTCACAAATACTTGAGAGTGAATGGCGAATCAAACTATCCAGTATGCTTAAGTTAAACAACAAGATACCGAATATGTTGGCTTAAAAGAATTATTCCAATCATTCTCTAAACCACCTGATGAACAGCTGGATAGTTCCTAAATATAGACTTATTCCTCTCAGTGCTAAAGATCATTCCTAACATGCCTCTGGACACTTCCCTTTTGCAATCAATTGCCTTCGTAGGTGGTTATGCTGTGCATTCCTATATTAGAAATTCATTGTGAAGCTTGTTTATCAATGCTAACACAAGATAAAGAGCTGGAAATTGTTGATTTTGAGGATGAAAACAAGCTTATTCAATTAATTGATCGAGGTTGTCTCAAATGGCCATCACACATTGTCATTGATGCTTTCATTGTAGTATGGAAAGTTTTTGTGGCAGTTGAGAATGAGAAGCTTTTAATGCTCCGATTTTATCAGGACCTTCACGTAATATTTTAATCACTGGCAACGCTTTATGTTTAAGATACTCAATTTGAGAACTGGAGGAATATTTGCAATTCCTGCAATCAACAAGGCTGGACAATTCTTCATAAAATCATTTCCGTAGCTGCAAATTGTATCTTGGCGAACAAATTTGGAAATGTTAATTCTATACAGCGAGAACATTTGAGATCTATCAAAATCGAAAGCTCAAAAAATTTAAAGAATCTTAGTTTCAAGTCATGTTTTAATATTTAATTTGCTTACATTAGTTTGTTCGCATTAGTTTTGTTTACATGAATTATTTTAATAAAGATTGATGATTTCATAGTCCAGTCATTAAACAGACTTTATACATGTTCTTAATCAGACTGTTTTTAGCGGTATAAACAAAATGTACTTGGAACTTCTAACCAGTCCATGGTCCATTTTCTCAAATTAGTACACTCCTTATATTTCGTACTCCACGCGTCAGTATATTAATAGTGCAAGAGTATTGAAGGAAATATAACCACATAATTAATCTGTCGTTGTTATGGAATGTAAAATCTCGGTTTTCAATTCGAAAATAGAAGCCTACTCGATCTCACAAATTGAATCAATATAATTATCACAAGTTGAAACAATAGAATTAGATTTAACACTTTCAATTGAACTGAACTGAAGTGTTAGTAAACAGAGGAAATTAGTAACTCAATAGTGGCGCAATTTGAAAATTCGTGCACTGTGAAAAGGTGTAGAATTAAATTCTCTATCAAATGCATATAAATTAAATATTTCGCACTATTATTTGTTCTTTTTATAACACTAAACAGGTGCAAAAATGTGGCCAAAAATTTGTAATAAAAAATCGTGACCCCAGGTGCACATCTGTAACCCATAAGACACCTGTCCTGAAATTTCAGTTCTTAGTTAATAAAACTCTATTCTGTGGATGATCTACGGAAAGATAATAATATACCAAAGCACTGTTGTATGACAGTTTTACTACCATGACAGACTTACTACCTCTATTACTAGTACCATGGATGTTCTCTATCCATGACAGAATTACTACCTTACATGACAGAATTACTACCCTTTGATCATGACTTGAGTAGTATTACTATGCACTTTTAATGGTTTCTTTCTTTCTTTCTTTCTTCTACTTGACTAAATACAAACAGCATGTATTCAATATAGGAAGTATTTACTTGTATCTTTTAAAAATTTTATTGAATTTGACTTGCTCAATCATCTATATAATTGACATTTCCACATTCGCCTTCCCCGTATTCATTATTCACTAGGTTAATTAATGACTTGCTCAATCATCTATATAATTGACATTTCCACATCCGCCTTCCCCGTATTCATTATTTACTAGGTTAATTAATATGTATAGCATTGTGAACGGTATAGATAATTATTCTAACATCGGAGATACGACCTTTTAATGGATTTAACAATACATAACCTATTGGGAATCTGAGAATATATTAGCTGACAAAAACCGTATCGCTCTACAGCCTCTACTCAATGATCATTGCATTGCTGAAGCCGTCTGTGTAAAAAAAAGTTGTAGTACGACAATGTATCCTGTCAATAACTTCACTAAGTTGATAGCCTGAGGCTGGCATTTTAAAATTTCGTCTCGCGAATTTTGTTGAGTTCAATAAATCGCTCGGCAAAATCACATGGGAAAGAAATTCACAAGCTTTGAATATTCAGAGATATTCATTATTGTAATGTAATTTCTTGAATCAAGACTATAATTTGTGTCTTTCTCAAATCGATGAGTAGAATAAATAATATAAATGAATTACCATTTCCTATATTGAATACATGCTGTTTGTATTTAGTCAAGTAGAAGAAAGAAAGAAAGAAACCATTAAAAGTGCATAGTAATAGTCAAGTCAAGATCAAAGGGTAGTAATTCTGTCATGTAAGGTAGTAAATCTGTCATGGATAGAGAACATCCATGGTACTAGTAGTAATAGCGGTAGTAAGTCTGTCATGGTAGTAAAACTGTCATACAACAGCACTAAGATTAGAACTGGGCCACCACTATACTATAGTATAGTCGGGACAGTAAAAACTAATTCTAACAAGTGACAGTATAATAAATTCTAACAAATGACAAATTCAGAATTCTAACAAATGCATGCGCCGCGCCTCTTTACTTTATATCTAGCTATTTTAATGCACAATTGGTGTCTGTTTGTGTGTTGGTCTAGAATTAATAGTAAAGACCACAAGCTCTAGAAATCTGAAAATTTGCATGCAGAGGTAATTTTACACGCTGACAACGATTTATTGGTTTCTAAAAGAAATAACGGGATTATGACGTCATAGAGGCACATATTTGGGAATAACTCTTTCAGTTTCTATCCGATTCACCCACAATTTAGATGGCAAGACAACATGAAATGAGACGCACGTATACCGATTTCTGGGGTTATGACGTCACGTGGGAATTAATTATTAATATTATTAGGATTTCTTTAAATTAACTGCACATATTCACATATTAAATACACTGCACATATTGAGTATTGAGGTTTGGTTATTACCTGCTGACTTCACCTGCTTGATTTCAGTTAAGTTCGTTCTATTAGTGATTTATTAATAGCATACAGTTTTGCATAAGTTTAGATATTTAGATACGCATAAGTGTTCATATAAATTCCTATTTGAACTAGATAATCTTTTATCTATTCTGTTTTCTACCTCACGGTAGGTAAGGCTGCAAAGCGGCCGTTAATTGTATCACGTAGTGTCTACCACGAACAAACAAAGGTCGCAAAGCGACCTTTGTGAGAGTGATCCGTAGCGAAGCGACCGAGACAGAAGGGCTCGTTTTATTAATTTTTGGAACTTTGTTAATTTACAAAGTACAGTAGAACTTCGGTAGTTTTAATTGTTAATACGAACACTATTTCATTCCCTTTCAAAGTATTTCAATACAAATGATGTGGTTAAAACTTAATACGAATCCCGAATAAGGCGAACGCATTTTGACGGTCACCCTGCTGTTCGTACTAACGAGGTTATACTGTAATTGATAGTTTAACAAGGACATTTAAAGTTTAACGATAGTAATTTAATGCCTAACAAAATTAGTTAAAAGTTTAACAAGAGTAGACTAAGATGAGTAGTGTATAGTTTTACTCATACTTTACGTCACTCATTTTAGTTCTCACTATTAGTTAATAAAATGTTCGAGTTTTAATAAATTAGATTGAATCATATAAACAAAGTGAATTGTTAAACCTTGAATTAGTTGTTAGGCTTATAAATAGACCTTTTAACAAACTTGAAAGTGTTTACTCCCATTAATTAATACAATTTTAGAATGTCATATTTAGATGGGCTGGAATTTTGCTCCGCACATAAATTCTCTAAAGCTTTAAAAGTTTTCAAAGACCTTTTAGCCGCTACAGACCCAAGCGATGTCACCACTCAATCAATCTTGCATGGGAACATTGCACAAATTGAATTAGAAATAGATTTAATAAAGAGAGCTTTAATTTCAGCAAATCAAGCAATTACAATTTCACCTGGTAACCTACATGCTTATATTGCGAAAGCAAATTGTTTTGAGAAACAAGGCGATATTGATTCATCGATAAAAACATTAGAAGAATGCATGGAAATTTTACCACATACGCCATGTGATATTAAATTGTATAACCATTTAAAAGGTGAGTTGTCTTTTTATAGGAGCAAAAAAGAACAAATAATAGAAGCGGAAGAATTGAAAAAACAGGAATTTGAGATTATAAAACGAGAGAAAAAAGAGGCAGCAGCTAAAGGGTTAGTTAATTAGTTGATATTCCGCCTATTCGTGTTTCTATTAACGAGAATTTACTGTAAATAGGCAAGACAAGAAGGTTGAGAAAAAGAAACCAGGCAAACCGGGTAAAAATCAGGTCACAATTAACTTCAAAGAAGGACAAACCGTTATACTTGAAGATACATCCCAATTGGAACAGTTAGAAATATTAAGAGGCAATGAGCTATTCAATGAAGGGAAACTACTTGAGGCAATAGAGATATATACAAAGTTAATTAACGGGGATGATACAAGGACTGCGTTTAAATGGCAGTCTTATTTAGCGCGTGGGTCAGCACTCACTCATTTGATGAAGCTAGAGGAAGCATATAGAGATTTCAGTGAAGTGTTACAGGTAATTTGTAATGCAAAATAATAATAATTCATACTACATGCTAGTTCTTTTATTATGAATATTTAATATTTAAAAGTTTTGTTCAATAAAGAGACTTCATGATAAGCAAACTCAACTTAATACAAACCTAAATAAGTTGTTATTGCGACCATAGTGCTTGTCCATAGTATACAGTCTTTCATGTTAAGGACCGTAGGGCTTGTTAACTTTTTCATATTAGACAAGAAAAACTGTTCACAATAAGCAGACCTGACTGTATAACCAAATTTACTCGATTCACTTGATTCTCGTTCGTCACTGTACCGAATCAACAACATTGATATATCCTCTGAAACAAAGTCGTCAAAATATTTTTAGGGTCTAAGGATTGTCCAGGACAAAAATTTTAGAGCTGAAACGAATATTCGAGATGTACGAACGAATATTCGAATATTCGTTCGTTTTGATAACAAAGCATTAAATCAATTTCATGACTCAAATACATTGCATGCATTGGGAAATAGTTTTTCTTAATGTTGCAATAGTTTAATCTAAGTTACATAGTGTATTAGACACAGTTAGTTATTAGTAACTTATTACTCAGCTAGTTTAGGCAGGAATTTATATTTACGATCTCTCCAATCATTAAGTAGGCCATGCTCCAATCTATTTAAAAGTAATGTTTTTGTCCAAAATTAGTCAACAAATATCTGTTTCAATCTAATATTCGTTTCAAAACGAACCAATTTTTTTCAATTATTTCGGACGAATATTCGAATATTCGGCATATTCGTTTCAGCCCTAAAAATTGTATTATTCGGTGATGTATTTTTGGACAAATTGGGTCACCAAGGTGATTGAATACAAGGTTCTAAAAGAAACAATCGTCATGAAAATTTACTGTGAATACATTTAACAATAGGTTGATGAGAAGAATATTGAAGCACTGAAGAGGCGTGGCAAGGTAAGACTAGCTCTAGGGGATTTTAACGGAGCAGAGAAAGATTTTAAGGACTGTAGAGAGTGTTTGACTGAAAAGGATCAAGAAGATGCTGACATCGAAAAGGAGATGGCCGTCATTTTCAATAAGGAAGGAAGATACCATGATGCTTTGGGTGCTCTAAAAACCGCAGAAAAACTCGCGGTCATAAAGAAGGGTCAGTTAATAAGTTAAGAGTTGTAAGCAGGGGTTTATCTAAGATTTTCTTAGTCGGAACTTTATTATGAAGGTAAAATTTCCACGGCACCCTAAAGGTGTTACTCATAATACGTAATCGGTATAATTCCATGATGTGGCATTATTTTAAGGAGGTAAAACTTATACGATACCCTATAGGTTTATCCTGGAATTCCTGGGCCAGAAAATCTCGCCAGGCATCCGGCACCAAATTAAGTGCCAACCCGGCACCTAAATGGAATCACACTGCAAGCATTTTGCACCTCAACCGATGCCTGCCTGGCACATAAAAGTGCCGGCCTGGGCCGCCTGGCACCTAGATAACCCCTGGTTGTAAGTAATACAACAATAATTCATAATAATATCCTATTGTATAGTATAACTCGCTTATCCCTCTCGGGAATGGAAATGAGTACGTATTAACTGAGTATACCTCGAATCGAATTTACCCTACATATTATTATAATTACATACTGTTTTATAAACTTGGTTAGAAGAATTAGTACTTATAAGCCGATGTACAAACCAAGGTAAATAATAACCGAGTTCTACTATAATTGAAACATATCTATTTAATTTAAATGAAAAACCATTTTAGCGTCTTCAAAGAAAAAAGAAGAAAAACAACAAGAGGATGCATCTCAGAGCATCCTAACAGAAATTCAATGTATACGTTCCCATATTTACAATTCCCTTGGTATGTCAAAAGAGGCGGAAAAATATGCCCAAGCAGCCTTGAAAGTATTTCCCGAATCTAGAGACGCAATAGAAAACCTAGCTAAGGCACTGAAAGAACTACAACAGTACGAAAAGTCAGAACAAATGTTTTTAAAAGCTATTGAAATCCAGCCTATCTTCACACCGACTTATAATTTACTTGCGTTTATGCGGTTTTCTTTGGCAAATTTAACCGGTACTATTGAAATTGCAAGTAAAGGGTTGGAAAAAATGGATAATTATTCAGACTTGTTGTATCTCAAAGCATGTTCCTTCCACGGGTTAGGTCAGTTTAAACAATCAATTGAATGGTACCAGAAAGTCATCAAATTAGATAGAAATCACTGGGCATTTTATCACATTGATTTGGCCAGGTTTCATCAGAACATTTTCGATGATCCCCTTTGGAGTTGGAATCTGGATCGGCACTTTCATTCTGATTTCAAAGAAAGGTGGTCAAAACGAGAACCATCTTCAACATTAAAATATTATGTAAACCAACCACCTATTCCAAGGAAATCAGTTCCTTTGAATTTAGGTCAGAAACTTGAGCCTAATCTGAAAATCATTTATGATGCAGCTTCACTCTTTAAAACAAAGATCCAGTACAACTCTCCAGGTTTTTGTAAGAACGAGAAACAACATAGACAATCCGGAATAGCAATTATACACATGGCTCAAGTTGCAAGGTCATTCTGGAATGCGTTTAACAAAGGTGAAATTATTCAGGTCAACGGTTTTGCCCAAAGTTCCGGGAAACCTGAACCATTTGAACATGAATTCGGCTGGCGGGATTTCTTTGATATCGCTGTAGCTTGGAGACAAATTTCTGAGCCTAGTGACCCTGTATGGTGGATTGATATGTTGTGTGAGGGTACTTTTTCGGAAGGCTATGGAGCTTTTACTCCTGTGTTAATGGGTGAATCACATGTTGTACGATATTATCAGTATCACGATAGGATGATTGGTCTCATGCGAGAATTAATGCCACAACAAAATAGCTTTACAAGTGAACAAAAAAATGTTTGTTTTGAAGCAAAGCGATGTGATGATTTGTACCAATTGTTACTGAAGGATTTCTACGTGCATACGAATTGTACACGATTGACTGATGTAACTGCACAACCCTTAGAAGGAACGCGTTTGACCATTCAGCGTAATAAAAATGGTTATGTGTTGTCAATACGTACACCTTGTACTCCAGAAAGATGGAAAATGTTCAATGTTGAAATGCAATTAGCTTGGTTAAACCTTGCTCAAACAATGAAAGAAAGGACTGATATTAGGAAAATAGTGAAAGATATCCTTGTTGTTGCATTTTATTGGTATAATTTCATGCCATTAGTTCGAGGAACTGCACTTTGTGGTCTTGTTGCAATACATGCGTTATTATTAGCTGCGGGATTTGAAATAAAAGGTGATATTCCAGAACGCTTGCAAATCGACTGGGAAGCAATTTTAAACAAAGATCCTGATAGTTTTATAGCATCCATCAATGAGTGGCTTGATGGTAATGTAGTACCTTTGGAACAAGGTTTTCTTGATGGTGTTCCAAATGTAGAGGAAAACATAAATACTTTACGGAAAGCTTTTCAAGTATTGAATTATGGCTTTAAACTGGCTTGAAAATATTTTTGGATTTTTTAGTTATCAATTTAGATGTCCTTTTACTATATATTTGTTTTTGGATCTTAGCTTTTGTAGGTATTTTTGCTTTTTTATATAAAATGTATATATATCGTGTATAGAATAATTTTAGATAATACTGGAAAACATAATACTATACACAAGTTATAAACTAATTAACACAATAAATGTCGAATCGAGTTCATACTCATCTACAAATCAAAACACAATTATTATAATACCACTACTTCTGGAAAATCGTATCGTATTTCTTTAGGGTGCATCTGCTAAAGAGAATACCACAGCATCCGTAGCTACACCGCAATTGTTGTCTTTCATAGACATCTTTACGTATCCTTCATTTCCCCAATGAGTTGACCATGAATTCTTAATCCACCAGTAATCTTGTCCATTTTCTGTCCCATAACCCGCTAATAGGACTGAATGGTCTAAGTCATTAAGTCCATTTTTACACTTGTAATCATAGTATACTCCTGTTGAGTAGAAACTGAAGGAAGGACGGCTGGCGTCGATTGCAACTTGAATTGGACCTTTCGTTGCACTTAATATTTTTAGTGCATTTAAATCACCTTGAGGCGAAACAGTGAAATTATTAGCTTTTACACAGATATCTTTTTTCGTTTCTTTCCAATGACAAACGCCATCAGCCATTAGATAGCCTCTTCTGGTGTCAGGTTGTTTCGCAGCTGAAGCGTATTCATCGCGTGTGACAATACAATTATTCATTCCAGGCTCTAACAACCATTTCCCAACTCGTTCGGTCTCCCCACCATCACAGCCATCATTTCCCACAACCCAAGTGCAATCAATTAAACACTGCTCACTGAGGCTCAGTAATTTGCCTATAGGGGGGCGCAAATTAGGACCGGCATAAAAATCGGACTATGAATTTTGGGCGAATTTTTATTTGTTTTTTTTACAAACCAAAATTTCCTATAGTTAACAGTAGGGATAACTAAGGAGGGATGTTTGCAGCATATCAAACATATTTTGAATTCAATAAGACTTTGTCAGATTTTTTGCCGTATTGATCCAACAGTGTGGCAATTAATTTTTTCGATTTTTCTAGTCATTTCTATGTTAACCTACCATATTTTATAAAGTAACTTCCTTCTAAAGTCCCTGTTGTACCGAAACTCCAGCAAGAGCCACATATGCCTTGGTCTTTGGGTGGGTTCACTGCACCTTTATCTGTCCAGTTCATTGAATCTGGAATTTCTATGTCTGATAATGGTACTTCATTGCTTTTCAAGCGGTAACCTTCCCCTATACCAGAGTAGACATGTCCGTTTCGAAGTTTTAGTTCTTTTTCGGTGTGATCAGCCATATGATTAATGGCTAACTTAAAGCCTAAATTTTCGCGGTTTTTGGAGTGAATGAATCGACGAGCTTGTCTGAAGATGGTCTTTCTACTTTCATGTTCAAAGTACGAGTTGTATGTTTTGGAATATTTCTAAAATTTGATTTAAAATTGCTTTTATATATGCTACGGAACAGGATGACTTTATAGTTTATACTATCTATAATAATGTATGGCTTCAAAGTAAATTTTATCGCATTTTAATACTTGTCAACCCACTTAGAATTCGCTTGACTCATTAAGACAGGGTTTTATTCAGGAGCGCGCCATACGCCTAGAGGCGTATAAATTGGGAGATGTTTGCCTATAGGAGCGCGAAAACTTCCGAAAGTCCCTATAGAGTAATACAAAACTAACCTTTTAGGCGTACAAAATTCATACTTTAGTGACCTTAGGACAGTTAGGAGTGTTCAATTCTACTCCTGTATAATATCCTGCATTAAGATGACGTATTATGTTATAATATACTAGTATTTTAGTAGTACTAGCGCGCTTCGCTTGCTAGGTCGCTTTGCGGCAGAACACAACCACACACCAACCGCTTCGCGGTTGATGTGTGGTTTATACACCTCTAACATTGATTATAAAGCGTAAATAGGCCTAAATAGTCAATTATAACAATGTGAAATTTTAGTGATTACGTCATGCGATAATAACTCAGCATATTGCCAATCTGGCGTGACCAACGTGTCCGCATCATTAATGTACATGTTGTATAAAATTTCAGATTTTTATCTCTTAAAAGAGCGCGAATTATGTGCGATTAAGTGACTTTTCAGGGTTCACGAAATGTGACTATGACGTCATAACTTGTCGAGGTGTGAAATTTTTTGAGTGGAAACCTCAACTTGTTGGCGGGTGCCAAAAGTTGACCCCTATATGCCAAAAATCTCATTTGTAAACCGTCCAGTATAGATATATATGTTATATTGATTTTGTCAAATAGTCGATTTTACAAAATCAACATCCAAAATGTCGATTATGTAAAATCAACATAATTTGTAAAATAGTTGATTTATAAAATCAACATTTTTAATTAGTTGATTTTGTAAAATCGACATATTTTATTCGTTGATTTTGTAAAATCTGTAGGGGTTCGTTTGGGGCCCCCCCCAAATTGAAAATCTTGTTATTATATTTAGGGGGCCCCTTCAAATTTGGGGGGGTCTCCCCCAAATTTGAATAGTGTAATCTATTTCGTAGGGCCCCCCCAAATTTATGGGGGCCTCCCCATTTGAATTGTACGCTAGTTCTAATTTTGAGAGGCCCCCTCCAAACTTGTTATCCTGCTGGAAAACTTTGTATCAAATCTACTCATCCTTATTCCATAGATGCATTATACGATTATACGTTATACGTTCGGGGAGCGTATAATGGGCCATATATACGTTAAAATCCGTTATACGTTATACGTCGTATGATGATTTTACGTTATACGATTATACGTCATACGTTCACCTATCGTATAATGGTACCATATATACGTTATACGTTACGTATAATGCAACTATGCCTTATTCAACAATTTTAGGTTTACAAATATTCACATTTCAAGATTGTATAGGGGCAAGTGGTCATTTTCAGGCCTTGAAGTAGGGATATTTGGTATTTTTAGGGTGTGAATGTGATTTTCTTTAGCGAGGATACATAAAAATAATAGTTGAATATAGCAACAATTATATGAAACATGATACACTTACAGAGATTGTGTTAAGTCTGGGATAATTAATGTAGTCTGTTGCAAAGGCTTTTGTGTACCTTAGTTCGGATGATCGGCCTTAAATTTTTCGCTGTCCTATCGTTTATTGGAAATTAGGATGATTTAGAAGTTGCTGTTTGGGGCGTGCTGTGGCATTAAGAAATTTTCAGATCAACTAATGATTTCTTGGGCACTACTAGCAATTAAATTTATAAATTTGATGGCATACTACTGATACTAGTAGTAAGCAGTATTTATTAAGGATTCCATAATTAAGAGTGATATACGTGTATTAATTGCAAATGAATTTGATAATATTTAGTACTTGTAAATATTTTATATAATGTTGTATGCGATTTGTCAAATATATATTGACTCCTTCATTTATATTTATGCCTACCGCTATTTGCATGCTCTTATATATTGTATAATATATTTATAATGATAAAACGTATTCAAATTGTATCGAAATATCCCAATTTTAATATGGATGAAAGTGAACCGGAGACAGCATCGGCCGATTTACAAGGTTTTGATGAAAATACGACCATTAACGATGAATTTTTGAAGAAACTAATTCAAATATTACCTAATTTCTCTGAAATCTCAGCCGACATGTTCTCTTCTGTGGATTTAAGAGGTTCAACTGGACAAGAAAGCAAGATCATCAGCAATAGAATGTATACATACATATTTATTATCTCAATTGGAAGCAATGCCGTAGGGGAAATGAAAAAATTCCCGATCTGATCCGACATTCGATTGAGAATATTAAACCTAGTACCAAGGAAAATTCAAAGCAATTCAGAAAATTCATTCAGAAACGACTTTCCGAATATCTTCTTAAGGTTAGTTCATTATTTAAATTATGTTTAGTCATTTAAAAATATTATATTCTGCTAATGCTCAATCGTGATGTAATTTCTAAATATCTGATCTAGCTTCAACCTTTCTTTGCAATTTCTCCGTTTGAAATCTCCTTATATTATTTTTAGTGAAAATACTCAACTTTGACTTCACTGGTAAGTCTGGTTGAATATGTCACAGTCATTGAACATTTTTTTTAAATTAAGTACGTATATAATGAATTAACCAGATATGGGACATCGATACGATTAGGAACGTAGGCGCTGTAATAGCTAGTGAGAGTTATAGAATTACACTGATTCGATGCAATGGATTTAAACAAAATCCGAATTTATGACTGAGCTATGCGCAGAATACCTCGTATTTAATTTAAATATCTAGTTTCATTTAAATCTTTGCTAGGATACACATCATGGATTTTTACTGAAAAAAGGAGACAAAATAGTATTGTCAGATGGAATGTTACCAATTGCTATAGAATGGTTCCATGATAAACTCCAACATCCAAAATATACAGAGCTTATTAGATCCCTAAAATATAATTTCCACATTTGGGGCGTTGCTAATGACAGTATTAAGAATTCTTATACTGAATTGAATTGTGAAATATGCCTATCTAATCTCGTTCTCCCAAAGAAAGGACACCACAAACATATAAAAACATTTGCAGTCTTTGAACGAGTGCAAATAGATCTCACACAGATTGCATTCGATAGTCAAGATATTCTTTCTAAAAAAGGTTTTAAATGGATTTTGACAATAATTTACTGTTTTTCAAAATATGCATGGGCCTTTCCATTGCAATCAAAGGAAACAAACCCAATCTGTAGGATACTCTGTGATTTGTTTCACAAAGAAGGTGTTCCAACGATTTTACAAAGCGACAATGGAGGGGAGTTTATATCGAACATAATCAAGTTTGTAATGCCTAAACTTGGAATCGAATTGATAAATGGTTCGCCATACTCTCCTACATCTCAAGGGCAAATCGAAAGATTTAATAAAACACTAAAGAATTTACTTAAGAAAGAAATTCAAATTGAAATGTCCAAGTCTAATAAATTAATAGTGGAAAATTGGCCATGGGATTTATTACCTAAAGTAATGGATATATATATTCATAACAAACATAGATCTTTATCTAGAACGCCATGGGAAATATATTATGCAAGATCTTCACCTCACCAATTAAAATATATCACACAGCTGGAATCTTTTACGCCAAATTTTGTTGAATCATGCTCGAAACCAAATCCTGAAATAATGTATAATATAGAGAGGTACAATCTAACTAATGAAATGAGAGTTCATGCGGATATGGGAGAAAGACTGAAAGTCCATACTTTAACTCAAACACGGAAAATCCAAATCGAAAACTATCGCAAGATAACGCGAAAACAAATTTCGAAGACAAAATTAAAAGTAGGAATGATTGCATACATGCGAAATCCGAATAATTCAGGTAGAAAGAAGAAATGTCTTCAGCAAACCTTAAATGTTAAAACAAAAATATTGAAAATTAATTCAACATCAAATCAATGCTATGTTGAATATAACACAATTCAAAAAGGTATTAAGCACATGTGGATGAATCAAAGTGATCTTTTCACTATTATGAATCCAGAAATCACAGAGACTGACTTTACAGATACATGTAAAAACATAACTAATTTTTCTTTGGAATTCAATCGAAACGAATACAATAGGTTATTATGCGAATTCGAACAGAAAACCGCAGAAAAATGGTGTAATACTCGGAAAATGGTGTGATCATTAATACAAGATATTTGTGAAAAAGACAAATGCCTTTTCAGTATAATAGACGATAAATCTTCTAAAACTATTGACAATTGCGAAAGCGAATTCATTTTCTACATTGAATTACTCACTGAAGTTTTGGATGAGCTATTTTCTAAGTTTTGTGCAAATACATATCATATTGAGATAGAAACTTCCCAATCATCTGTTCATCAACTTAAATATTTGGCTCATCGAGGATTTAAAGAATTCATTAGTGTATTGCAAATCTGGTACCGTGATAGAATTAAAGACGAGTTAGGAAATCATTTCTTCAAAATATTACAAACTTTGGATCCTTTAACAATTCATCAATGCAAGGAATGCATATTTTCAGATCACTGTACACATGACTGCTGTTTCCAGTTGATAAAATATCAATATAATAGAAAAATTTCACAAAGAGATGTTTCGAGTGCAGTTGTTGAACCTAATAGTAGTATTGTTCAAATAGATAAGAATATAGTATGCCTGGGTAAACGTCAAAGAGATAAAACTGGTAGCATTAATGAGATCAATAATTCTGAATGTGATCTGTTTGATAGCGAAAAAAATAAACGTACAAAATATTCAGAATTTGATGAGGATTATTGTGTTTCAATTCCTTTGAAACTAATACATGATCCAAAGAATTTGTGTGGATTGAGCAAGTCATTGAGATCTGCGTCATTGGATGATTTATATGCTGATTTAATAAGGCCATTTGATCATCGTCTATTAAAACTGAAAAACGAGACTACCAAAACTGGAACAAAGAAATCAAAGTCCTATTTTATCCCTGTAACTGAAAAGTGGAGAAAAATCAAATGCCAAGAAATTTTGGATTGTCCGGGGATATATATAACTTTAATCAACTATTCTTCTAGACCTAACTTCTGCTTAGAAAAATCCATCGTAAAAGATAAGATTTCTATTATTCCAGATGGAAACTGCCTTTTCAGGTCATTCAGTTGGTGGCTGTCTAGAGACGAAAATTATCATGAAGAAGTTAGGAATAACATTAGTAGGTTTTATGAGTACATCCTCTGAATGTTACAAATATGTCATTTCAAAACATGGCCAAAATATGGAAGAATACGTTTCTAACAAGAGAATAATGATGCTAAAAGTATGGGGTAGCGATGTAGAATTATTTTCTGCAGCAATATGGTTACAAGTTGATATTTATGTGCTAAAAGATGAAGAATGGCTGAAGTTTTCATATTTGGGCTTTAATCCAAAGAAAGGGAAAAACCAATCAAGTTCGTTTAATATCTACCTGGAAAATAAATTTGATCACTGCGAACCTATAGTTTCCGTTATTTCCAAATTTTGATATTAGATCATTCACATATTTTACCATTTAGATTTAGATGAACATTTAGACTTTAGTAAACAATTCCTTTTATTTCTATCAAAAACATATTAGTGAGCATTTTTCTTATACTTATCACTTTTCCAGGCAATTAAACATAGAACCTTATTAACTACGTACTATTATTAAAATACAGAATCATAGTTTTCCAGCAGGATAACAAGTTTGGAGGGGGCCTCCTCAAAATTTGAACTAGTATACAATTCAAATGGGGAGGCCCCCATAAATTTGGGGGGCCCTACGAAATAGATTACACTATTCAAATTTGGGGGAGACCCCCCCAAATTTGAAGGGGCCCCTTAAATATTATAATAACAAGATTTTCAATTTGGGGGGGGCCCCCTCGAATCTGGGGGGGCCCCCCAAAATCACCATGGAATATTTTTTCATTCTAGTAAAAAAAAAAAATTATTTTGGTAAAAAATTTCTTCATACAAGTCGGTATATACTTGGATAAAGCGAATTCTGAACAAAATGCAATAAAACTAAGGCCTATCCGAGTAATATAGCCAAAGTCGAACACTTGTTATAGTTCCGTTGATTTGTTTTGACAAAAAGTGTCCGGCTACAAAAAATGTCCGGCCGGACAGTTTTTGTCAAATTTAGCAAAAAATGTTGTTGTGACAAAAAGTGTCCGGCTACAAAAACTGTCCGGCCAGACAGTTTTTGTCACATTTAGCAAAATAATTTGCCTACAAAAACTTAATATTTTTCTTATATTTTTCAGCATATTACGCAAGAAAGAGAATCTGTGATAATACAGTAAATACGTATACTAGAAAATGACAAGTGAGAATCTAACTTTGTTTTAACTCCTCTAATAATCTAATACAGTATAACCTTGATCATCCGAACTCTTTGGGATTACTCAAAACAAGTTGGGATAATTAGGATAAACACATTGTATTAAATTAACCAAGGGTTCCCGGATAATCGAAAAATCCGGATATTCAGGATTGTATTTAGTGTTTGACAAAAACTGTCCGACCGGACACTTTTTGTCAAAACAACGTTTTTTGCTAAATTTGACAAAAACTGTCTGGCCGGACAGTTTTTGTAGCCGGACACTTTTTGTCAAAACAGATTCATGTTGATTTTGTAAAATCAACATTTGACAAAATCGACATAACATATACACATATACACCCCAGGGTTGATAAAAATCATGATTTTTTTTAAAAAATCAAAAAAATCCGATTTTTTTGATTTAAATCAGATTTTTTTTATTTAAATCAGAATTTTGATTTTAATTGTTTTTTTTGCAATCTATATCACACTGGCGTATATTATTTGGCTAATAGGTTAATTACATTGTTAATGACTCATTATCAATGTAATTTGATTCATTATCAATGTATTTCTTTTCTTTTTTCGCAAAAAACAATAGACATAAAAAATCTTATTTAAATCAAAAAAGTCCGACTTTATTGATTAAAATCAGAATTCTTTGATTAAAATCAGATTTTTGATTTAAATCATGATTTAAATCAATGATTTAAATCAAACAACCCTGATACACCCAGCCTTGGTTTTAATTTAATAGTATAGGAATAGATATATGTCTTTACTTAACTTATAATTCTTTTATATCAAATTTGGGGTACATCAAATTGTGAATGGATCAGGGATGGATTTAATGCTACTAATTTTCTACCTTTTTTGGAGGAAATTAAGGATACAAATAACAAATGGTTAGAAATCCGAAATTTTTCGAGTTTGAGAAAGCACTGAATGGGTAATAAGATCAGATCTGGCCAGGGGTGGGGTGGTTAACCTTTCTGAGGCTATGACTACGATTCGATTTCTCCCAACGGTTAACCGGTTAACAGCCTATCCTACTCAATACATCTAATCGACATTTTGATTATACAGTGTAACCTCGCTAACCGGGGAATTTGGGACTACAGATTTTGAAGTTATTCCCCATCCCCGGTTAGAGTGTGTCTCTATTTATTGATTTTCCTATGGTCTTGACTTTCTATTGAAACTTATATTTTAGCACACTTAAGCAGGCAAGCATCACAGACTTTTTCGGAAATTCTAATTAGCCGTGTTTGTTTGTGTTCTAGAAACTTTCAGATTTAGGGAAACTAGTAGAATGCATCGTTTGTATTAAGTAAAGTACTATTAGTAAGACACTGTAATAATTATATTCATCTCGACTTATGTTATAAATTCCCCGTTTAGCGAGGTTAGGATTTAAAGTAATATACGAAGTCGTAACCAGATCACATTCCCCATTCCCCGCTTAGGGCAATTCCCCGGTTAGAGAGAGTCATTTGTATATTAAACGACGAAATCAAAAAAAGAATTCCCCGCTCCCCGGCTATCGAGGCCCCGGTTAGCAAGGTTACACTGTACTACAGAATATGACTCCTCTATAAAGTAGTAATACCCATAAGCACATTGACTATTACATTTTGTATTTTAGAAAACTTATAAACTACGTTGTTACAAAAAATGTAATACTGTTTGGTGATGGGAAATGGATTTATGATTATTATTTACTAACAAAATTCAGATAATTTTTATATTTTACTCATTAATTTCCCAATAACAACAGACCGGCTAACTGGTTAATAAAATCTGTAACCGTCAACCGATATTAGCAACGGTTTGATCTAGAATTGACGTGGAAAATTGTAATATTTATTTACTTTGGAAGCCATACAGTATGAACAGATAAAATAATGTCACCATGTTCCAAATGTCAACTTGTTCCGTAGACCGTAGCATATACATACGTACATAGAATTTCGATCTTAAAATGCTACTTATTTAATTAACTCACTTTTTTGAATGATTCAAATTCGAAACTGGTATCTCTGTCATTTTTTTCTGAATCTAAGCTCGCAATAAACTCAGACATTGGATCCAATTCTGTTTGAGATACACCTGGACCTGGATAACTACTACACTTAAAATTTGTCGCTTCATCAAAAATACCAATTGGAACAGTTCCTGGTGCAAAGTCGCTATACTCGAATACATATTCATCATAATGTGATCCCATCAATCTGTCATAACCAGTGAAGTTAAAATAAACTGGAACATTCCCATCAAGTACGTGCATTTCGTATGTGTTAACTTTTTCCGTTGAAGTGTAGGTATATCTGTACACATCGCAATAGCGTTCTTGAGAATTGTACCGACACCGTGACTTATTGCTCAGCAGCTTGAAATCAGTGAGAACTGGTAAAACAACTTGGTATCCAATATCTCCAGTTACATTGTAGCAGGTCATTTCGGAATCCTTAAATATTTTATTTATGAAGTACAATCGATTCTGATTATAATCGGAACATGTTAATTAACCCAATTATTTATTAATTAATAAAAATGTTCGTTTTACCTAATAACAAGGCGCAGAGAACAACAAATAAACTAAAAATATATTGAATATCAATGCGTTTACTTTATGTCAACCCACGTAAGATAATTTACAAACGACTTTAGAACATTAATTAATAGAGCTTATATAAATGTACCGGGAATTGCAGGCAAAAGTCATAGTGCAGTGTCGTAAATATCAGATTTTTTATTTTAATATATGCGCAAGCTAATCTGCTTTAGTCAAACCACAGTAAAAATATGGATAATCAACCTTTCGAGACATACCCCCTAGATAATTAGCATATAATAAACTTACACTTCCGGGTGGACTTGGTACAATTTTATACCCACCTCTATTAATATAGAGGATTGAATTCATTCCATTGTAGTAGTCAATGCGGCTTCTCTTCGTTGCTGGGTCTATCCAGGCTTCAAACGGCTCTATTATATCCCCATAAGGCAGAAAAATGTGACCTTTTACAGTATACGGGTTTGTAGACCAGTCAGGGACTGCGCCAACTAATGCCATAGACAGGCATAGAGAGAGAACTACCAGCTGAAACATTGTAGAATTACTCTATACGAATACATAGTATAAATGTCATAGTTGAGTTTGACTTGTGACTTTTGGTTATATTAAAAAAGTTACTAACTAATAAAATGTTGCAATATATAATTTTTTTTTAAGTTGAAATTTTAAATTCACTATCTTCAAGAATTTCCCTTTTTCAAATTCTTTAAAACAGCATGCAATCGATTATCATTAGCACGAACACAAGGGTACCGTTGAAATTTGTACTCATTATCCTTATTCGAAATTAATAAAACAGGTGTCACTAAGCATTGAAGATTTTGAGGTAAAATTTTTCTAATTTAATATAAATACTGGTTTTGAAATGTATTTCAAATCCCTTTCAAATCTACTTTTATAACAAATTAGTGCCTATTCTAAGATAGCTTGCATCAAGTGACTTCAACTTTCCATGGAAATTTAGATGTAATATAATAGTCAAAATAAAAAAGGATTAGGTGTCAGTATAGATAATCGAAGTACTAATGCTATGTAGTTAATGGTAAACGTTGTGTATTTTTTCCAATACTGTAGAATTAACAACTAAATATCTTGTTCTCTCCCTTTTCCGTATATGTTTTTCACATGTTGCATTTTTGCAAAAATATACTTGTTAATATCCAAACATGGGTAACAAACCGTGAATTGTATTAGTACATATTACTTAGTAAGTAACAAATTTGGTAGGATTATGAAACATATTTTTGTCCTCCATAATTATTATTTCACGGATGTTTTTTGGGAATTGGCGATGTAAATATTAACCGAAAGTGTACATATTTGGGATGGTAGGTTAATGTTAATCTCGCTATAATCGCATCATTACAAATACTTCAATTAAATATTACCTATTTTCTTGTTGCTGTTAACTGTTTCCGATATACATTTGCAACCAAATTATGTCCACTCAAGGTGCATAGTTTGATCTCAGGGAAGGTAGCTTGATCATCTAGGCCTAAATAATATACGTATCCCGAAATTGATTGTTTATTTGTGTTACATATTACAAACCTGGAATGTTTGGAGCAATTCGGAATCATTGTTGCAAAGGTCCATATATTCTGTGAAGTTTTGCAGATAGGACCCTGATAATAATTAAATTTCCAGTTCTAGATCATCAAAAGTTCTGAGAGACTGAGACCCGGGAAAATTGCAAGTTACGGGTGCCCGGATAAGGGAGATTTGAGTGTATCTATACTATTTAGTATTTAAACACAAGGCTGTATATTTATCTATCTATCTATATATACGTATATGTTATGTCGATTTTGTCAAATGTTGATTTTACAAAATCAAAATGAATCAACATTCTCTGTCAAGGTGTGGAATGAGGGTAAAAGCCATGCTTAACTGAGCAAGCATGTAGAACATAACAATATAAAAGAACCATGCTTTAAATAAAGTGTCTTGTATGGATATTTGAAACGCTCGGACCATTTTAAGTGTGTGTTTACAAAATCAACGAATAAAATATGTCGATAAAAATATTTGGGAGGTGTACAGGGATTTTGGCCAATGTACAGGGGAAAATTGGAGCCCTGTACAGGGATATGACTCAAATAGGTTGGCAGGTATGTATTGATGAGAGTAATGCATCGAATTAATAATTAAACAATTTATTATGCAGGCTAAATCCTGGGTTAGTAATTAGCATTAGGTAATTAATTAGTTGACATACTTGGCTCCCAAAATTAGCTACACACTGAACTGAATTAAGTACGTGTAATTTGAAAGTCACAGGTTTATAGGGATACCGTTGACGTATTTATTATGAGTGATATTTTAAGGAGGGTAAGGGCGCGAAGCGGCCGTTAATTGTGTTTGCTTAGTGTCTAACACGGACAAATAAAGGTCGCGAAGCGACCGAGACCGAAGGGCTCGTATTATTAAAACACAAACCTTTATCTTACTACTAAAACACAAACCTTTGTATACGTATATTTTGTTTGTATGTTCCGAGTTAATTGAAGAAACTGGACGGTTTCCAAATCTCATTGTTGGTCTACCCGACCCAGTGCTGCCAAGTCTTCGTAAATTTACGTAGACTACGTAAATATGACCCCTATCTACGTGTCACGTAAGAAAACTTATTTCTACGTATTTCTAGCGAAATATATTTAAGACTTCTTGTTCAACATATAACTGCGTTTTGTTCTTACTAGTGAACCACCATATCATTATTTATGGTTAATAATATGTCAAATAATAACATAGTGATGAACTATTCCAATCGCAGAATACTCTGATTAAAAAACAGTGCACAATTCAAAATTATCTAAATTATTACTTTGATATTTTGATACATGCTATTAGTGAGTATATCTTATTGTTTACAAGGGCGAAAGCGTCCATATATCTACCTTTATAAATGATTATTCATACAAAATAGTTAGTTTATATTATTTGCAAAAGCAAATTAGGAGCTTTTGGGTTGCAGAGGGAATTTCAGCATGCTCCGTAAAATTTTTGTTTCTCCGTAAATTTTATGTTCAATCTCCAGGAATTTATCTGAACTCACTTGGCAGCACTGACCCGACCCGACTTTTGGCACCCGACAATAAGTTGAGGTTTCCACTCGAAATTTTCTCACTCCTTGCAAAATTCACTTAATCGCACATAATTAGCACCCAATACGAGATAAAATTCTGAAAATATGATAGAACATGTACATTAATGATGCGAACATGTTGGTCACAGCAAATTATCAATATGCTTGCCGCATGATGCGTAATCATTAAAATTTCATTTCCGGTTGTTAATTTTGCCTATTTTAGGCCTGTTTACGCGATAATTTATGTAATAAGTAGTAAACCACACCACAACCGCTTCTCGGTTGTTTTGTGGTTGTGTTCTGCCACAAAGCGACCTACCAAGCGAAGCCTGTTAGTAATAATTTATTAACCAAATTACCAATATTAATTAGCAGTTTCAATATTATAAATAGAGCCACAATAAACAAATAGCACTGCATAAATATTGAATATTTATCTTCCCTCTTTCTGCTATAAAGTGAAAAACAGAGCATTCGTAGCTACACCACAATTGTTGTCTTTCATAGACATCTTTACGTACCCTTGATCTCCCCAATGAGTTGACCATGAATTCTTAACCAACCAGTAATCTTGTCCATTTTCAGTTCCATAACCAACCGCAAGTACAGCATGATTTAAACTATGAACTCCATTTTTACAGCCTGGCTGATAGAACACGCCCTCAGAATAGAATTTGAATGTGTAATGGTTGGCATCAATTCCAACGGAAATCGGTCCCTTTGTCGCAATAAAATGTTTTAGTACATTTACATCACCTTGAGGGGATACAATGAAATTCATTACTTTTACACAGGTAGCTTTATTCGTGTCATTCCAATGACAAACGCCATCAGCCATTAGATAGCCTCTTCTGGTGTCAGGTTGTTTCGCAGCTGAAGTGTATTCATCGCGTGTGACAATACAATGATTCATTCCAGGCTCTAACAACCATTTTCCAGCTTTAGCAGGTTCTCCGCCGTCACAACCATGGTTGCCTTCTTTCCAAGTACAATCAACGAGGGACTGTTCACTGAGATCCAGTAGAACTCCTATAGGAGCATTAGAAATTTAACTAACCTTTTATTGGAGTACGAGCCCTTCGGTCTCGGTCGCTTTGCGACGTAACGGTGCTTCGCACCTCAAGTTAACGGCAGCTGTGCGGCCTTACTCATCACCCTTACTGCTATGGAAAATAGTAGAAAGGGGCGTTATACATGCGCAGCGCCAGGTTTTTCGAACTGGGGGGGCGACCAATTTTTCAGGTCGGCAGCTTTTCCATTTCAGAACTTATCTGAAAACAATGAAGCTACATGAACTTGTCATACTTGCAAACTATCCAGGGATATAGGGACTTCATCGAAAATCCACTGATTTTTTGAAATTATATTTGCTTATATTCCCGTTACTAAATAAGCATTGTATTATAAATAATGTTATTTATGAAGAAAATATTCAAAATAATTATCACAAATAGTGTTAATACATTTTATTTGCTACTTATGGGGTGCGGCGATGCTACAATATACGAGATATACAGTGCTGCCAACCTAAAATATCCCAAAAGTGGGACCTGTGGCGGGAGTTTCATCTAAAAGCGGGAGGTAGATACTCTAAAAGCGGGAGAAAAAGCGGGAGGTCAGTATTTTAGTTAAATTAGCAAGAATACCTGAATAAAAGGCATTATAAAAACATTTCTCTACCTATCAATTAGTTTCTACCCTCTAATATTGAATATAAGGTAGCAGTGAGCATTTTATTATTATTATAAAATATATAAATAAATAAAAATTTCCTAAATGATGTGTTGTAAAAATTCCCTAAATGATGTGTCAGAATGGAAAATTGGAAATACAAGATAATATACAGAATTATGGTATTTAAAAAGAGACAAATTTGTTTCTGGGGTTAGAGTAAATTAGTTAAGTGAAGACTACTAAAATATATTGCTTGTAATTATAAAATTAAGATTCTAATATTTACATATACAATCATCCAAAAAGCGGGAGGTTTGAGAGGGGAGGCGGGAGAGCGGGAGGAAACATCAAAAAGCGGGAGGGTTGGCAGCACTGGATATACGGTAATAATATGTATGTTTTATGAAAATTGAGCGAGCGTAGCGAGCGAGCTAAAAATTTTAAACATTCGAGCCTCTAGAAATGTGTCCAGGGGAATGAGTCTAGGGATTATCCTGGGCGAATTTATCACATATGATTTAACTTGAGAATAAACTAAAATCCTGCCCCCCTCTGGCGCCGCGCCTGGCGTTATATATTCTCTTTATAAGATTTCCATAGATTTAACTTTTTTCACATTCTAAATTTATAAATGCGAAATTCGTGTTCAGCATACAGTTTACCTATAATACCCGTTGAAAGCCAGCCTCTAGGTTCATTTTGAAATTTCATTAATTTGTTTACCTATTTTTGTAAATAACAACAATAAATATTCATATTTAGAATTATAAATTATGAATGCGAAATTCGAAATCAACGTAGTTGTTTACCAATTATAACATTTGGAAGTTAGTTACTATCTCATCTATAAATGCGGTTTCTATTCCCCCATCACTTTAATACAATCCGGACAAACACACAAACACACACACACACACAAACAACAATCGAGATTTTATAATATAGATAGATCTACCGTATTTACTCGAATAGCTTTCCAATCATATTTTAGTGGCGCTACTATTTGCTATTCTTCCCCAACTCCTAATTACTTGTGTGGACGTGGTGTTGTATGATATTCACGGATCTATCTAGTGCAGGTATATTTAGCATTTATTCACGTTATTCGATGAGGTTATATTCGTTTTAAATAAGCTATGTAGATCAACCTACCATGTTTTATAAAGTAACTTCCTTCTAAAGTCCCTGTTGTACCGAAACTCCAGCATGAGCCACATATGCCTTGGTCTTTGGGTGGGTTCACTGCACCTATTTCTGTCCAGTTCATTGAATCTGGAATTTCTATGTCTGATAATGGTACTTCATTGCTTTTCAAGCGGTAACCTTCCCCTATACCAGAATAGATAAGTCCGTTACTCAATTTTAATTCATCATCGGTGTGATCAGCCATATGATTAATGGCTAACTTAAAGTCTAAATTTTCGCGGTTTTTGGAGTGAATGAATCGACGAGCTTGTCTGAAGATGAATTTTCTGTTTTCGTGTTCAATATATGTGTTGTATGTTTTGGAATATTTCTAAAAGTTTGGAAATTATATATTACGTACTTAGCAATCCAGTTCAATTTTTAACCAACCTGTTTGAAGTTTTCAAATTCGCTATTTATATCTTGATCCCTTTTTACTGAGTCTTCGCCCATAAACTCACCAATTGGATCCAGTTCTGCTTGAGAAACACCTGTTTGTATAGAAATAGCATTACCATCATATTTTAAATGCCCTTCAAAAAAGTAATCTTTAATTGGTTCCTCTTCATAATCGCTATACTCTAGTTTGTATTGATCATAATGTGATCCCATCAAGTAATCATAACCAGTCCAGTTGTATAACACAGGAATTCTATCATCAATTACATGCATTTCGTATGTATTAACTTTCTCCAATGTCGCTTCTACGTATCTGTATACATAGCAACTTGTTGGTTTGGATTTGTATACACAATCCCTTTCTTGGCTTATGAGTGTATACTTGTTGATGACTGGTAAGACAGATTGGAATTTAATGACTCCAGTTAGGTCCAATAAAGTGGTTTTCACGACCTATAGAATAAATCCTAACACTCAGGTGTGCTTATGTGAATTCTTCGTCCGTTTTGTATGAGAAGCTATTTATTATGAACAAGCCATCCCTATACACTATACAGGCTTTCATCCGATTTGTTTGCGCGCCTAGATCAGTTTGAGCTCGTTCACGTATATTACTCATTTTTATATTAAGTCTATGGAGTATCTCTCTATTTTTTGCGAGCCTAGAAAGTTCCTTTTAATAATTATTCCCCTCCATGGACCTTACCTCCCTATGAAGGTACATTTTTCAGGTTTTATAGTCAAAAAGGATGTCCTTATAGAAAATTTCACCGTAACCAAAGTAGAACCGGGAATTAATGGCACCATATTTCAGGAATACGGGCTCGCAAATTTGAAGAATACTTTTAAGCAGTGGTGTATTGGGAGGGGGGGGGGGAACGCCGTTTCCCCACTTTTTCAATGAAGTGACACAATAGGATTTATTAGTTAGGCTTTGTTACCATGTTATTTAGACACATCTTATTAAAATTATTTATCAACAATTCCTTATCAAATCCAGTTGGTATTCATTGGGAAGTTCAATTGAGATGATTAGTAAGTATACTAATATAGTATCATATTGTGCCACTTCATGCACAACACTAGTTTAATCGTTGCAAACAATTTTACATGGGCGAAAATTAACGTAATATGATACACACGTAGCTTATAGCATATACGTAGTGTTTAACAATTTAATCAAATTCCACTCGATTTATTTAAAATAACATTCTGTTCGGTATTCAAAAATTCAATTTTAGAAAGTTTAATTGTTAACCGTAGACTGCCCAAACGCCACAGTGTGGCCGTGTCCAAAATGTTGGATAAATTTATTCAAATTTCCAAAAATCTCAGATTTAGACAATGTTTTTATTCTCTATCGTTTTCAATCATTTTTCAAATTTTATGTTGATAACGTAGCATAAAAATGACTTATGTTATAACACCCGTTACACCGTTCCCCACTTTTTAAAATAGGAATACACCACAGCTTTTAAGATACTTTTGATAATCCCATATACCTAATACAAAATGAGTAATTTAATTAAGCCCTTTTAAGCCCTTGTGACCAGCTCAAGCTAGAAAATCTTGGCACGCTGATAATTTTTCCTGGACCAAAGCATAGACATAGCGTTACCAACTATGATTATATAATTTATATTTGCGAATATTTACTCACCAAAAGGTGATAAAAAATATTTTAAAAGTTAATAATCGCCTCTACTTTGTACTTTGGAGGATTTATTATACTCAAAATACACTTACACCATTGTATGAAACGGGTACAATTTTATACCCAGGTCCATTAAGATAGAGGATTGAATTCATTCCATTGTAGTAGTCAATGCGGCTTCTCTTCGTTGCTGGGTCTATCCAGGCTTCAAACGGCTCTATTATATCCCCATAAGGCAGGAAAATGTGACCTTTCACAGTATACGGGTTTGTAGACCAGTCAGGGACTGCGCCAACTAATGCCATAGACAGGCATAGAGAGAGAACTACCAGCTGAAACATCCTAAATAAGATAGATGTTAGCACTTAGCAGCACGCAAATAATACAATAGACTCTCGTTAATTATTAGGAACACCAGGGGACCGTTGAAACTTGTTCGTATTAACCGGAATCACTGCATGCATTTGTGTAGACTAGGGGAAGAAACTTTGTGCTCCTCAATTTACCGATAATTCGTATTATACGTTTATAAAGGTTACGTATATAAATGTATTTTATTTATACACTGCACCTAATAGATACTTTTATATGAACATAATTTATATATGAAAACCTTTTAGTTTTCTTATTCAAACATGAATGTATTGTGGTGGGGAAAACCTTTGGAATTATTAATATAAAGAGAATATTATTTTATTCATCGTGATCATCGATCCCAAGATATAGGATTTCCATCAAATTTTTGATCTTTGCTTGAATTTCGGCTTACCAGCATATCACTATCGAATCTTTAGTATTTCGTTAGAATCGCAGTTAGTAGTATACACAGTGGTGTTTTGCCAAAAAAAGAAGTGGGGGGGCGCTCCCTTTTCAAATTTAGCATTTTCTTAGAAAACATAGGTGAAAACGGCCCCCAATAATGAATCTATAGATAACTGATAGGAAGGAGCGCCCCCCCTGGGATAAAAGCGCCCCCCCTAGCGAAATAAGTGGGGGGGCGCGCCCCCCCGAGCCCCCCCCCCAAAACATCACTGAGTATACAGTGCCGGTGTAAGCGCGTTTTGGGTATCCAGCAATTTAGGGATCCCCGTCCCTAAAACGCTAGCGTTTTGGGCCCTCTGGGTCCCTGAAACACTAGCGATATAGGGACGGGGGTCCCTATATAGATAGCGTTTTGTGGTCGTGGGATCCCTATATAGCTAGCGTTTTGTGGTCGCGGGGTCCCTATATAGCTAGCGTTTTGTGGTCGTGGGGTCCCTATATAGCTAGCGTTTTGTGGTCGTGGGGTCCCTATATAGCTAGCGTTTTGTGGTCGTGGGATCCCTATATAGCTAGCGTTTTGTGGTTGTGGGGTCCCTATATAGCTAGCGTTTTGTGGTCGTGGGGTCCCTATATAGCTAGCGTTTTGTGGTCGTGGGGTCCCTAAATCGCTAGTGATACAGGTACGCCAGTGTTTTGGGTATCCTCGTTTCTGTGCCCTAATTACTGGAGATTTAGGGGCTGAATGAATAGTGGAATCTAGTGGAATTACTAAATTTTAGTGGAATTGACTGAACGGTGGAATCGAGTGGATTTTCTAAAAACCGACTGAACAGTGGAATCGAGTGGAATCTTTGACTGAACAGTGGAATCGAGTGGAATTTGATTAAATTGTTAAACACTACGTATATGCTATAAGCTACGTGTGTATCATATTACGTTAATTTTCGCCCATGTAAAATTGTTTGCAATGATTAAACTAGTGTTGTGCATGAAGTGGCACAATATGATACTATATTAGTATACTTACTAATCATCTCTATTGAACTTCCCAATGAATACCAACTGGATTTGATAAGGAATTGTTGATAAATAATTTTAATAAGATGTGTCTAAATAACATGGTAACAAAGCCTAACTAATAAATCCTATTGTGTCACTTCATGCACTTCACTTCATGCGAAAATTAACGTAATATGATACACACGTAGCTTATAGCATATACGTAGTGTTTAACAATTTAATCAAATTCCATTCGATTCCACTATTCAGTCAAATTCCACTATTCAGTCAAATTCCACTCGATTCCACTAGGTTCCACTAGATTCCACTATTCAGTCAGCCCCGAGATTTAGGTACCTAAGTTTACATAAAGTGAGTACAGTGGAGCCTCCCATAACGGACACTCCAAATAGGGGACAACCTCTAAATAACGGACAACCATCGTAGCACGGATTTATTTATTTAGCATATGTCTAATAGAAAAGCAACCTCTAAATAGCGGACAACCTCTAAATAACGGACAACGGTTCCGGTCCCAAGGTGTCCGTTGTTCAGAGGCTCTACTGTATATCCTAAATTAAAGGTCTAAAGTACCTGATTAATATGTGACTACTTGATATACGTAGATAGGTCACAGTTACGTAGTCTGTGTAGATAGGTAATTAATCTCATTTATCTGGCCTACTACATTTCTTTGCAAATTTCACACGCCCACTTATAGTTTGGGCCTATCCACGCCAGTATCGGAATCCGGCGATCCACATACTTTCTTCGTGAAACCATTCTTGACAATCCGCACATTGCATTGTATCATTTTGCCTCCTTCCTGAGTACGGCATTTACAAAAAATATCGATCCTCTTTCTAATTTTGAACTTAAATATTTTTTCTTTCTATTTTTCTATTTTTCATTTTCGCTTTCTATTTTTCACTATTTTTCATACAAAGACTAAAGATAGTGAAGGATTTGGGCCTAGGGGTGGTATGAATTGAGTCTATAGATTCTATATGGGTGGCCTTGGGTGGGGTCCCTATATCACTGAATTGATCCCTATATCCCTAGCGTTTTTGGGATACAAGGGGTCCCTAAAACGCTAGCGATTTAGGGACGGGGATCCCTATATCGCTGGATACCTAAAACGCGCTTACACAGGCTTTAGCTCTTTCGGCGCCCACGCAAAAATTATCTTGGCGCCCCGCGTTTTCCATCAAATACGAATTGAATATGTAATTTTCGCCCCCTAATAATAACGCCCACGCGGTTGCTTGTGTTGCGTGTGCCTAAAGCCGGCCCTGGTAGTATACTAGTAAATACAATGATAATGACTTAAGTTCTTGGAATTTTTAATCAAACGTTACGTAACGCAAACTAATACACCCCCCCCCCCCACTATGTCATAGCTTTGATACCATTTTGTAATACAAAAAGGATGATTTGTCACACACTGGTTAACAAATAACAACCCTCCATTGGAAGCGTTACGTAACGTTTGAACGGACCCTATAGTCTCAAATTTCATTTTATTGAGAGCCTGTCAGATTATTTAGTCCATAACACCCCTTTGTTATCAATATTCTATAGTTCGTAAAGCTTTTAGTTACCCATGTAATATTATTTATATATAATTTGAATGCTCTAATTCTAATAATTCCTTTCAGTGTACAGTATTAGATTGAAACATTCATAATTTGTTTGCGAGTATGGAGACCAATCCATACGCGAGAATTCGTAATAAACGCACAGAAGCGAATGTGAAATTCCTTCCTTCCTTACCGGAAACACGTGCCAAACCTTCCTGGCTTCAGGTTCAACCGGCGTTCAAAGAGCTGAGTCCGGTGCGACCCGGTATTCAAGTGAGTTTAGCAGATTACAGTTGATTATTAAGTTAACTCCCGTTATATTCTAAGTCGGATATAACGCTAAGGTCTGATAGAGCATGCAACATTTTACTTTATATACATCCGAAACCATCTGAGTTTATCTTCAGAATTTGAAATTAGTCATTTGCAATAATATTTTCAGAGCTATGATCGGTTGTGTGTCGATAAATGCTAATTTTAAGCAAATACAGTCAATAACCAAGTTATCACCAAGTCGGATATAACGAAGTACCTACTTATAACGAAGTAATTCAACGGTCCGAAATCCTTCTATCTTATTACATTATTAAAACTTTTGTTATATCGAAATGGATATAACGAAATTCCGCTTATAACAAAGTAATTTAAATCCCATATAGCCTCTAAGCTATTGATTTTACTCTTGTTATAACGAACTCCGGTTATAACGAAATCTGTTTATATTGAAATCCCGCTACAACGAAATTCAACTTGTAATGAACTCTTTTAAGATCGAACTCCGCTTATAACGAAATGAAACTAAGGTCCCGAGTACTTCATTATAACGGGAGTTGAATGTATATATGTTGTAGGCGAAATTGAGTTTCAGTCCAAATTGAGTCTCAATTTCGCCTAGTCCAAATTGAGACTCATTTTGGACTAGTCCAAATTGAGTCTCATTTTCGTCTAGGCGAGATTGAGACTCAATTTGGACTGAAACTCAATTTCGCCTACAACATCTATATCACATGTCTAAATTTATGGAACACATTAATGGCCAATAAACTATATGGTTGCAATAAAATAAATTCAATGTCCATATATGGTGGTGCATTATGCAATAATTCCTGACGCTGGCGGAAATTTATCATACTGTTTTGACGGAAATGGACCCCCTACAGATTTGGACCCCCCTTTAACTTGATAATCAAGTCATCATTATTGAGCCTTTACTTCCTGTTTGTCAACATACATGCTTACTTCCCAACTCTCTTGATATTACTCTTATCAATACACTAACAACAAAGATACTCTGAGCACTCAAGTTCATAATTGTGTATATCTGTGAAACTCAGGCCCCTTGATCATAGGCAATTCCAAAAATTGGAGAAATTAATTAAGATTACATAAATTGAGTTTTAGTACTCTCATAGGTTATTTACTATGTTATTAAAGGGGGGGGGGGTCCAAATCTGTAAAGGGGGGTCCAAATCCGTCAAACACTATTATATTTTACATATTTGACGGAAATGGACCCCCCGGTCCAAATCTGTAGGGGGGTCCATTTCCGTCAAAACAATATACGACCAAAAAGAGGTAGAGCTTAGTTCTATCCTTCGGGGACTGTAGTTAATCAATTTAAGGGACAATGAGCTAATTTTTGGAGGTTTAATAAAGTTTTTATATTTCATTTTGTGCCACTTCGAAACAAATGCTAACTAATCAAATTTTGAACCTCTTTACTTAAAAAATTTATACCTCAACATCTATCTAGTGAATTTGTTTGAAAATTTTATAGAAGGTTCTTTACATTAAGCCGCATGGAATACATGAATACATTCTAGATAAAGTTAGTGTCTTGAAATTTCAGGAGGTGTTTTAGTTCCAAATTATACCAAAACTTTCGAAAAAAGAAACAGCGTTTAGAGCTTGGATGGCCCCTTTCTTACTAATGTTATATTTATAGTTGCACCAAGGTACAGCTTCAAACGGGCGTGCTTCTAGCCTTGATAGAAAGAGCGGAAATGGAAAGAGACACACACGTGCTAAGACTTGGGAATCTTCATCTCAGGCTTCCGTGAAGAAACTAAGCAAGTCCGTTGAGGAGAGAGAGAAGTTCAGACGAGCTCTGGTGGAGATGATTCTCTCAGAAGGCAAAGAGGTACCTACTCTCTCCAACAACTATTAATTATTTTTGTTTTTGAATTTTTTATCTTTTGGTTAGACTGACACCTGCTAAAATTAGACCTGCATGATGGAAAATTTAACTCCTATGTGTAGTATAAAATACCTATTTCATATATATCTATGATATAACCCTTCAAGCCGCATTATATCCCAAAAATTTCGGAAATTGGGCCAAATAGGAGATTTTGACCTAAAAAGAAAAATTTGCATTCCATTAAGCAGAGTTTGGCCTGCTTAACCGAGAAGCTTGTGTATTTAGTTCTATTGACATAGTTCTGTTTCCGAAAGTGACTCCGTTAAGTTGGCCCGTTAACCAGTGGCTCTACTAGTTGGAGTCTACTGTAGCTTAACACTGTATACCGCACTACTCTCATAGGGAGTTCCGGATCCAGATAGTATACAGAATGGCGCTGAGGCCTCAGTTAATAGCGGCACTCACTCCCCTACCCCAGCTGAGAAGGATCTGCTCAGATACTACTACTATATACACCATGGGATCGATACGGAGCATGTGGCACCGTTAGAAGACTCGTCTCTTAAAAATACTCTCAATAGGTGAGTTTAGTCTGTTTTTACTTTTGCAAGTTTTATTTTGCAATGTACAATCAGCTTCACCAAAAATTATATTTTTAAAAAGAGACTCATATTAACCGAACTAAACTTGATACTGTTGTATGAGGTATACTTACCTCTATTACTATTAAACCACTATTAACCAGGGATACTTTTTATCCATGACGGTTAATCGTCTTTGCTATGGCTTCACACTTTTTCCTTCAGAGTACACATATGCACTTATAAGGATTCACATATCAAATATAATTATACTATCATATTTTGTTATTGCATCAACAAAGCATTTAATAATTACATAGGTATTTTCACTACTATTTTTGGACTATGATGACATTTTTCGATGGTATTGATATGTGAATCCTTGTAACTTGTAAATGACTACATGTGTAATATCTATACTATTAATTTATTACACAAACCTGTATATATATAGATGTATGTGTGTGTATATATTTGTTTGTATGTTCCGAGTTGATTGAAGAAACTGGACGGTTTCCAAATGTGATTTTTGGCATAGGGGTAACTTTTGGCACCCGCCAACAAGTTGAGGTTTCCACTCAAAATTTGTCACACCTCGACAAGTTATGACGTCATTGTCACATTTCGAGAACCCTGAAAATTAACTTAATCGCACATAATTCGCGCCCTCTGAGAGATAAAATCTGAAAATTTAATAGAACATGTACATTAGTGATGCGGACACGTTGGTCACACCAGATCGCCAATATGCTTACTCATTATCGCATGATGACGTAATCACTAAATTTCACATTGTTAAATTTGACTATTTAGCCTATTTGCGCTTTATAATCAATGTTAGAGGTGTATAAACCACACATCAACCGCGAAGCGGTTGGTGTGTGGTCGTGTTCTGCCGCGAAGCGACCTAGCAAGCGAAGCGCGCTAGTGAAGAATAAAGTGTGAAGCCAGCGGTAAATAGATAGTCATGGATATAAAGGATCCCTGGTTAATAGTTATTATAGTAATAGAGGTAAGTTACCGTCATACAAAAGTACAAACCCTGTTTAAGTTGTTAATTTGGGACCAATAGGGCTTGTTCATTACTAAAAGTATCATTCAAATAATTTTGTGGATTGAAAATAAACAATTTTCAATTGAATAAAAGTTACTAAAATTTAATGAAAAAGCGGTTTGACTGAATAGGATCGACTGGAATAAGATCGACCCATATTCACGTCTAGAATAAGATAGGCTCTTTTGGTGTGTATTATGGCTCATGATAAAACCCAGGCTCTTTTGGTGTGTATTATGGTTCATTTTCACGTCTAGAATAAGAACGACCTATTGTTAATCTGACATTGATCTATTGTAGTACATTAACTGATCTCTTAGATGAAGCTATACCTAAGGTTTCAGAGTGCTACAGTAAGAACGAATTAATAATATCTTATTCAAGTCGTGAAAATGGGTCGATCTTATTCACGTCGAACCTATTCAGGTTCTCCGAAAAACCCGCTCCCTTATCTGACACACAAATTTACTTATTTCCTTTTTCTTGTAGGATTATTCCTTCCCTCAAGATTGGAGAAGATCAGCTGATTGACAATTTATCTGATGAAATGAGGGATAATTATTTGCTGAGTGTTAAGAAGTCTATAGTAGATTTTGTTTTGAGAGACCCGAGAGCAAACATACAGGAAAAAGTTGTTCAAATCCCGCCTCATAGAAAGGTATGTGAATCAATCATGGGAATTGTTGTGTGTTTTCGAAAACAATTACGTACATAATTCTATATCAGTCCTTTTCTAATGAATTTTATGCATTCACTTTAAGGTAAAATTTAACATCAAAAAGTAACTTTTTTTGAAGTATTTTTTTAATATTTGAAAATGTGTTGGCCGATTTGTGAGCTCTTTCAAAGTTCATGGAAATTTGTACATATTATCTGAGTTCTACTGTATTATTTTAAAGTTAGAAAATTCGTGTTCCTCTTCAAAAGAAGTAAAATACGCAATGTGATATATTCGCGTGTCATAAATGAAATCTTGCTGTATATACACTTCCTATAGGAGCTTGCTATTGTCCCAAAGCCATGGGAAAAATCATTCAACACCAATCACATACAAATCCACAAAGATCTCCATCTCACTAACCCAACACTAACAGCGGTACTCAACCTTTGGTATCAAAACTTTAGCCGTCTGCGATTAGTGCCGCCTATAGATCTCTGTGAGCAGTCAGAGGCTTATGAACTTAAAGGATTTCAAGCCTTGATATACAAGAGCTTGGAGAAATCGAAAGAGATTCTTTTGAAACAGTGAGTTTATATGATTTTTTGGTGTTTATCGTATTTAAACCCCTTTAAAAGCTATTTTTGAGGAAATAGGATAGTATATCTATGCTATAAAAACAAGATTTTATTTGTTTGTTTGCCAGAATTAATTAGAAATACGATAAGTCCTATAAGCTGAAAGTTCGAAAATTTAGCTAAAATATGAATACATGAATACACTAGATGGCTACCTGAGATTCAGAACATATTCTATCTCGCTAACAAGAAGAAACAAGTCCCTGTAGACAATCTAGAGGGATTCTTCAATGCAGTCGGTGCTATTATGACGTCACAGCTGAGAGAGCTAGCCCTTGCTAGTATAGAGGATTATCTTAGAATGTTCTGTCCAAAAGAGAATAGTTATTCTCTCCTGCATTTCCCAGGTAATTGAAAAAAATCGCGAAATTTTAATACCTTCTTAAGATCGGGCTTACTTATATATCGGCCAATACATTTTCAATATAAAACCTGGCTTCGCAAAGGTAGATTTTTTAAAATGGGCTTGGCAGTGCCTGGACATTTAATTAGAAAATGTATTGGCCAAATAAGTAACGAAATAGCGAATATTCGAATATTCGTTCGAAATGATTGAAGGAATATTCGTTTAATATTAATATTAATAATAATAATAATAATAATAATAATAATAATAATAATAATAATAATAATGATGATGTATTTCTAAAGCGCAAATTCCATAAGAATATGTTCAAATGCGCTGTACAAGAATATGCTTAAATCATTAATGATAAATGTTCCTGATGGTAGTAGGGAGGCGATTCCATTATTTTGGTGCTGCGATAGTGAAGGAATGAGTTTTGAATGAGTAGATTGTATGTAGGTTGATCAAGCGTAATTGCAGATCCAAACCTAAGAGCGTTTCACTTTGAGGAGATCTGATATGAGTATACTTATCCACCGATCATCGGCGTTTGTATTAAAAAACCTCGCTACTTTCTACCAATTGTTTTTCATGTTCATAAAAAAAACACCATCGGTAGAAACTAGCCAGGTTATTTAATACAAACGCCGATGATCGGTGGACAAGTAAATTCATCTGATATATATGCAGGCAGTGTTTTTTTTAAGGATTTGCTTAGAGGGCCCTACCAACAATTAGAGGCGCTCACCCCAACAATTAGAGGCTCTTACTCTACATTTAATGATACTGAGTACTTAGCACGTTAAAAATTAGAGGCCCATTGAGAAAAATTAGAAGCCCATTTTGGGCCTCTAATTTGCCTTAAAAAAAACACTGTATATGCAATGCAGGTTCTTTCGAATCTGTGAAGACGGTTGAGTAGAATGGCGTGATTGACGGATATCAAATGCTGAGCTAAGGTATAGAAGAATAAGAGGGTGACATGTTGGGGGTTGATATTGAGGAGTATGTCATTCTTACCTTAAGCAGAGCGGTTTATGTGTTGTGGTGTTTTCTGAACGCAGATTGTGTCATTGGAAGGAGATTATGAGTGTTAAGATAATCAACTCTCTAGGGAACAGATTCTTTCTCAACTAGTTTGAGAGAAAAGAAAGGTTGGATAATGGACGATAACTAGCAAGGGTAGGATCAAGGTTGCTCTTCTTCAATTAGGACGAATAATAGCGCGTTTCAAGCAAGATCAGAACTGGCCTTTGGATAGGGAAGTATTTAGAATTTTCTTCAGGACAGGAGCAAGGATGTCAATGGAAGATTTGATCAGTGAAGATGGCAGTGGATCAAGGTAGCGTCTTGTTTGAAGCCTTATTTACCAGAACCATGATGTCTGTTCAGATAGCTCTTTGAATTTGGAGAACTGATAACAAGTGGAGTTAGGTGATGTAGATGGATTCAAAATGGTTGTGTCGAGGCAATGTTTAATCTTATTTTGGATACCTTCACGCAAAGAAGTCAGCAAATTCATGAACTAATGTAGCTTTGTCGGAGTGAGGTGGTAGCTTATGTTTATTGTTCAATTCGAGGAGTAATTAGCTGTATTGAATCAGTGGCGGCGCCAGGGGGGGCACACTTTTGAAAGATTCTTTGGAAAACAAATATTCTCAGATATTTTTAGCCAAATATGAACAATATTGAACATGAACAACAAGATTCATCAGAGTCTTCAAACATGAATGCCCAATCAATGTTAAGTGTTAAATGCAACAGATTTATTAGACCAGTTTTGAATGCGAACGGCTTGCGATTCTTGGAGTTTTGGGAAAATTGGGATTAGTTTTCTATACTTTACTGGGAAAATATGTGGATTCTCGAGTCTCGACGGCAACTATGAATTCCTGCGTTTTTTTCTAAAAAGGTGTGCCCCCCCTGGGTCCAAGTTTGCCCATCTGGTGCCCCCCAGCGGCGGCGCCCTGGCGCCGCCGCTGTATTGAATAGTTTTCGTTTGTCATGACTATGTTCGTTTATCAATTCCGTATAGTATGCCGACGAATGTTCACGATTCATCATGAATGTCATAATGTTTATTTTTTCGTGGTAATTTCTAATTCGCTTGTTTGACGTTAAGCCTCCACTTCCGCTCAGCTCTTCATTTCACAAGCTTGGCACGTTTTATGCGTTTGGTGAACCAAGGAACAAGGCGCCTAGATATAATCGCTTTCGTTGGTGTGGGTGCATGGTTGTTGTAGATAGCACACAGGGTGTTTTCATACAAGGATTGAAGACCATCAGGATTGTCAGGTGGGTATTTTCGGCGGAATGTGATCTCTTTACTAGAAAGTTCAGGTTTAATGAGGGTTAGGGAAATGATTTGAAATGATTGAACGAATATTAGATTGAAACGGATATTGCTTTATTGGTTTTCGACGGCAACACAAATTTTGTTTAGATTGGATAGATCGTAAATATAAATTCCTACCTAAATTAGCTGAGTATAACCTAACTTGTGTCTAATACACTTTGTAAATGTGATTAACTATTATAACATTTTTTTAATATTTTCCACTGTATTTTGAGTCTGAATTTGATTTAATTCAGTCATCAAAACGAACGAATATTCGAATATTCGTTCGTTTAGAAAAAGGTTCGTTCGCTACATTGCGAATTTTCGTTTCAGCCCTAAATATAAGTAATTATTATTATGCTTTCCAATATAGGTTTCATTATAAGAACAGTGCTACTAAATACAACTATTAAATTCGAACCTGATACAGCTGGTTTTGAATTGATAATTCTTAATGTAATCGATCTAATGTTGGAGTCTATAAACGCGATTCCGCGTGTTGAAAGTAAACTTTTCGCGAGTGAAGAGAACACCACGCGGAAAAATAAAGCAACACTTAAAGTTTCAATCGATGCGAATTTATTGAAAGATGTGAAGAATAATTTACGCGTTTTTATACACAAACAAATGCAGGGACCAGTGAATCATATGAAAATATTGGATTCGTATCAATTTTTGGTTAGTCAAGAATGTGATGCTTCCACTGAAGAGTTCCTTGCGAAAGAAACAGCTTTTGACAAATATATCGGAAAAGTAGAAGAATATAAGGAGTATTATCAAGTGCTACAGTACAAGTTCTTTAGAATGGTACAGTGTGGTATATTTGAATTGCATTTGGATGATGTACTTAGGAAGCTAGCAAAAAGGTTTGTTCAATTTTCCATTTACTAAAATATTTGTTCGTCTACCGAACTAATAGAAATTTCAATACCAGTAGACTCGCCGGTTAAAGAATACAAAGTTTGATTCCCCTAACCTATACAACAAATGCATGCAAATGACTCGGCTTATACGAATTCTGCATAACACGAACAAATTTATACAGTCCCCTGGTGTTCGTTTAATGAGAGTCTACTGTATTCAAATTTCCTCATTGTTTGACTGTACATTTATCTAATAGGTCAGATAATGTTTGCAACAAACTACTACAAACTATGTGCAAGAATAATATCGGTGAGAACAAGGCAATTCTAACTGAATACAAGGAGTTAGCAGAGAAAGCTATGAAGACGCCTGGTGACACAGAAGAACTGATTGAGTTGGAAGAGTTTATAGCTAAGCAGAAAGATGTCGGTGTTAAGGAGCTGGAAACAAGGCTAATGGACTCTGTAAAGCGAGTCAAGTTCTTGGTTAGTTAGTTAATCAGATTTCTATGGAACTCTTAATCAGAGGCTTATTCATTAAAATTCTTAATTTAATTTCCAAAAAGGTTTATAGAATTTAAGTCCCAGACATTATTTATCTGGTGATCATTGCATTTTATTTTATTTTTTATATTTACTTGCTTTTGTGGCTCATAGTTACAAACTAATTGAATTATTTCTTATAAAGATCGATTACTGCGAGATTCCACGTCACGAACTGAATTTGAACTCTGAACTCTTCACTTACCCTTCAAGGATGCAGGCTATATTTGAGGAACACGATGAGATAATGAGAGATACTAAAGATGAATACCAGAATAACCTCAGAGTAAGTTATATAATTATTCATGTAAAACAAACAAACAAACAAACGAACACAGATTATCCAAATTATAATAGAAATTTATTTTTTAAGATCAACAAGATCTTTTAATTGTATTCAATATCCTGAATAACTGTTGTTTCCTGTAATAGACGAGACGAGATCAGTTCCAAAAGGAGCTGGAGGCCTATGGCAAGCAAGTGGAAGAATTCAGTACTTTTGGGGATCTCACACAAGTTGCTTCCTACGAGAAGAAAGCACGCGCGCTCATGAAAAAGCTTGAAGACGCACAGAATACAATTGAACAATTCGCAGCGGAAGAGGACGCTTTCGAATGGGATCGTACGAAATATCCGCTCAGAAATAAACTTGCTAACACGTTGGCACCTTATTTTACACTTTATGACCTGATTGTCAGCTTCAAGACGAAGCACGATCAATGGTTACATGGCGCTCTTACAGATGTTGATCCTGATCAGGTAAACTTTAATTGATTAAATTATTTGTTTATCCACGGAAGTGTGTAAACAAAATAATAATTTGTTGGTGGCAAACAAACCGCCAATTTTCCAATTCTTTCGTATGATAAACAGTGTAACTGGTTTTCGAAGCCAAAGTTAAACCCATTGTGACTTTTTTTTAAGATATTTTTTATATTACCACCAAACCATCGTATTTTGGATAACCCATTAATTTAATAAGAAATAGAGCAAAAGTAAATTACATTGGAATCTTAGGGGCTGCCGGGTGTCACCAAAAAGTGACTCATTTGAAAAATATTTTGGTATGGAATTTATTGTGGGACTCGGAAGAACCTATATAATACAACAAAAGATTAGTGGCAGAATACCAGATTCTGAAAATTTCGAAGGTATACCAACACACCTTAATTTTATTTTGTTTATTACCCTTTTTTTTTCAAAAAACACCATTATGTCATGTAAAAAGTTGAATACAGCAGAACCTCGTTAATACTAATAGCACTATTTCTGTCCCGTTCTAACCCTCTTAAATTCAAATGATTTTGGCGAACGCATTTTGACGGACCCTGGTATTCGCACTGACAATATTCTACTGTACATCGTTATACTATTCCACTTCACTATTAATATTTTTATTTTTATTGACTTGACAGGTTGAAGAGGATGTCGGTATGTTGACTCGCGGTCTTTATAAAATGGAGAAAACATTTTCTGAGAATCCAACTGTACAGGCTATGGCTTCTTCTGTTAAGAAGGAGATTTCGGACTTCAAAGAATACCTACCGCTCATTGGTGCAGTCTGTAATTCAGGTTTAAGAGAAAGGTAAGAATTCAGCCAGGGGACAAATGTATGCGGAACAATTCGTTATAGGAAACCGTTTAAATACAGTGAAACCTGTCTATAATGGCCTCCCAAGGGACTGATCAAAAATGACCGTTATTGACTGGTAGTGGCCAGAAAATTCAGGGTCATGATTTGAAGATTAATCTAGTAACAAGGACTGCACATTTGTGTAGTGTAATTGTAATATCACCTGATTTGCATTATTAGTTTGTTACTGGTAGTAACTATAGAAAATAGATCATCGTTCGGAATATGTGCTATAATAAACACATAGCTCGTTATATACTGTTTTAGGTCATCAAGGGACCAAAATGAATGCCCGACGATCGCGTTAAGCAGTGATTGCTATGCACAAGCTCAATACAGTAGAACCTCGTTAATACGAATACCAGGGGCCATCAAAATGCGTTTCTATTGAAAAGGCTTTGAAGGGGACTGAAATTGTGTTCGTATTAACTGTTTTGTACTAACGAGGTTCTACTATATATGGAAAATCGTAGGGATTGTTTTAGGTAACCGCTATATAGGGTAACATGTTCGACTTTATTTATTTGTAAAAACTTGATACAAATTTTCTAGACATTGGACTAAGATGTCTGATATAGCTGGTAGAGATCTAACTCCTGAAGAGGATACTAACGTTGCTACATACATAGCTATGGGGTTAGAGAAATATCTCGATCAGTTTGAAGCAATATCTGAAACTGCAAAGAGAGAAGCTTCCCTTGAAAATACTCTTAAAAAGATGATAGAAGAATGGAAAGAAGTTGTATTGAATATGATTGAATACAGAGATACAGGTTTGTTGTAGGAAATGTCTTTGCTTTATTCCATTTAAACAACTTTGTTGCAGGAACAAAGATTCTAACATCAATCGATGATATTCAAAACCTCCTCGATGACCATATTGTTAAAACACAGACTATGAGAGGGTCTCCTTTCATTAAACCTTTTGAAGAAGAAATAAAAGAATGGGAAAATAAACTGCTATTGATGCAGGAAATCTTGGATGAATGGCTGAAGGTACAAGCAACTTGGCTCTACCTCGAACCAATATTCTCTTCACCTGATATTATAGCTCAAATGCCGGAGGAAGGAAAAAGGTTAATTTTAAGGCCATACTTATTTATTGGCCAACACTTACTCAAATAAAAACCCGGCTTCACAAAATGGGTTTTTTTGTTAAAAATGACCTTGCAAGTGGCTGAAATTTATATTATAAAAGGTGTTTGCCGATATAGACGTAATTGATGATTTTTACATGTTTTGAAATGACGATCTTTCTACCAATACTGTATAATTTCTAGTGATGTAAGCCCGGAAAATTTCATTATCCTAAAAATGAATAGTTGAAAGATTCTCTAGAATCGAGTTGTAACTGTGCTCTTGTGATTTTATACCAGAATTTAATTTAAAGATTGCTATAGAGTTGAAATAGTATACATTGAAAATTAGTAGAGCTGAAACGAGTATTCGTATACTTCTTTTGGACAACAACCTTAATTTTGTATATATTGGATGGGTAAAAAATTCATACCTAAACTAGCTGATTAATATCTAATTTGTGTCTATAAGCAGTGGCGGACACTAGGGTGCGAGGGGGTGCTTGAGCACCCCCATTATTTCGGTAAAAGTGTATTTTCATTAGTGAGTGAAAAAATGTTTATACAAGTTTGATAATGGTGTACAAAGTAAAGCTTAGGAATTGTGATCAAGTTGAAAAGAATAATAATTGATCTAATTCAATAAACTTAGATAAGGATAAATAAACAAAATATATGTAATTAATTAATTAATTAATTAAATACTAAATCAACTCAGGGTATTGTATGAGCACCCCCAATAATTCTCAAAGTGTCCGATCCGCCACTGTCTATAAGGTATATACCAGGGCTTTTCACGAGTCATTTGATTGGCTCGATGACTCGCGAGTCACCACGAGTCATCGAGTCAGACTCGGTGACTCGAGTCACTGAATTTTGTCACGAGTCAGATGACTCGGTGACTCATGAAAAGCCCTGGTATTCACACACTTTGTAACTCTGATAAAATTCTTGTAACATTAACAAATTTATTTGCCACTGTATTTTGAGTCGAATATTCGTTTCAGCCCTAAAAAATAGTATCCTACTGACCTACTCTCATCTTCGTAGCACTAATATTTTGCTATTTTGAATCTAGTCATAAGCATAATATTATACTATTTCCAATCTCTCCGGAAATTTCCTTACAAATTACAATACCTAAATTTATGGAAATTTTACATCACTAGTAATTTCCATCATTTGTTACTAATAAAGTACCTTTACTATTTCGTATTTGTTAAGGTTTATGAAAGTTGATAAAATATGGAGAGAAACAATGAAGAAGACAACAGAAGACCCTCATTGTCTAGCTGTTATTGAAATCGAAAAAATGCTCGACAATATGAAATTGAATAATGCACTGTTGGAGCTTATACTCAAAGGTCTGAATGAATACCTCGAGAAAAAACGATTGTATTTCGCGAGGTTTTTTTTCCTTTCGAATGATGAGTTGTTAGAGATCTTATCAGAAACAAAAGATCCGACTCGAGTGCAACCTCACTTGAAGAAATGCTTTGAAGGTATTTTAATTTTTTATCCTATAACATGTCTATACGGAACAGAATACCGACATTTCGATACACGACATTTCATTTCATTACACGAATGCAACCATACGAAATGTTGTATATCAATTGTAGTGTATCGAAATTAAAACTGAAAACTGTTGCTTATATTAACCGAAAATCTTGCCTATAACGAGGTGTATCCAAGGGTTTCATTCCCTTTTCTTCCTTTTTAGGTATTGCAAATCTCACCTTTACTGAAGATCTTGAAATCACACATATTTGCAGTTCAGAACGTGAAATTGTTCAACTAGATGACGTCATAAACACTGCAAAAGCTCGAGGTCAAGTTGAAAAATGGTTGTTGGAGATTGAAAGCGACATGGTTCGTTCAATTCACACTATTATTGCCAAAGCTTTAATTGCGTATCCAGATAGTGTACGTGTTGAATGGGTAGTTTCATGGCCAGGGCAAATAGTACTATGCGTTACACAGTACTTCTGGACTCAGTCAGTTCATATGGCCATACGTGGCGGCCAGGAGGCATTAGAAGAGTATTTACAGCAGAATAACGATCATATCTCTGATATTGTGCAACTGGTGCGAGGGAAACTGAGTAAACAAAATCGAACGACTCTAGGGGCACTTGTTACATTGGATGTACATTCTAGAGATGTGCTGGCTAACTTAGTACAACTGAAGGCAAGTTTTGACAATGACTAATTTACGAAGGAATTAGTTTATATCGGTCAACGGCTTTTCTATTATAATTTTAAGGACTTACAACGTCGAAGATTCACTTTTGATAAGGTGAGTCTTTGACCTCGCAATTGAAATTTGGTTTTGGCCGATGTATAAGTAATGCTCTTTACAATATCCAAAATTTAATAATCCACTAATTTAGAATAATAAACCCGATATAAACAAACAGTATTAAGTACAAATTCTCCTTTAAAATAGGTGAAACGTGAAGATGACTTCAGTTGGCTATCACAGATGCGTTACTATTGGGAAGACGAGAACCTCATTACCAGAATGATCAACTCAAGTTTGCCGTATGGCTATGAGTACCTTGGGAATACAGGACGTTTGGTTATAACACCGCTAACAGATAGGTGCTATAGAACTCTATTTGGAGCTTTGCATCTACATTTGGGTGGTGCACCTGAAGGGCCTGCTGGAACTGGTATGTTTCGAATATAATTTGATTTTCATTGAATAGTACCATCGAAATTTGTTCGTATTATCCAGAAATTCGTGTTAACAGCAGTCACTTCGGGCTAGGAGAAATAACTTTGTACTTAACCGCGATATTTCGCTTTATTCGTGTTCGTATTAACGAGAGTCTACTGTCCTTTGAATAGTAATCAAGGCAATTGAATATTGATTTTAACACCATTTTGTATCACAAAATAATAATACTCGCTATTTGCATTAATTTCATATAGGCAAATTTTCTGAGTCTAGATTTCGTATGAGCTTGCTCACACTTGTCCAATTTCCGCATTTTGTATTACGTCCAAGGTTTTATCCATGCGCATAAATCGAAGGAAACTTTTCTGCACACAATAGAGAGATACTCTCATTAACTTATTACAAACTAGTAATTCAGACGCGTGTCAGCGAGCTAGCTAATACGGATTAACTATTTGCACCAAGTTATAACCTTGATTAATTGGGTTGCTTAATTATTTGTGTAACCAACTAATTAGGAAAGACTGAGACTGTAAAGGATCTCGCCAAAGCTGTGGCTAAACAGTGTGTAGTGTTTAACTGTTCAGATGGATTGGATTATATCGCTCTTGGGAAGTTTTTCAAAGGTCTAGCTTCTTGTGGTGCGTGGTCTTGTTTTGATGAATTCAATAGAATCGATTTGGAAGTATTATCTGTAGTGGCACAACAGATATTAACTATCCAACGCGGGATTATATCAGGTTAGTTTGACTCGTTTGCTATGTATGAATAACATGCTTACCAAATAATCCCTGGATTTGGGATTCATGGTTTTCCTGCTTTCCATATGGATTTCCATTGTCAAGACCTGAAGATGAAATACTATATCAGTGGTTTTCAACTTGTTGGGAATTCCTCCTCCCGGGTGGAATTTGGTCGTCCTCGGGGAGGAATTGCACATATACTGTTCGCTTATTAGATTTAGTACTACTTAGTTCTAATAATTCGCTATCAAAACTGCTCGGATTACTCAAAACAATTACACTCAAACCTCTCTTATACGGGCACTGTCGTCCGGAGGGTGCCCGTACTGTAAATTTGCTCGGATCTAAGAAATACAATGGCTAGTACAGCGCTATCCGAAAGCGTCTAATCCATATTTTCTAGATTCATTAAAAAATAAAACTGATGTTTTAAGGGGATGTGGATAATATTTTGTCATTAAACTCCATTATTCGTTAAATTAATACATATTCAGCTTGGCTTTACACCAATAAGGATGCCCGGTTGAGGAGGTGCCTGTATATGAGAGGTTCGGATCTCGGAGGTTTGAGTGTAATTGCAATTATTACTTTTTCATTGACATGATTACTTATTGTAGGAAATTAACGCGCCATGAAATTAACGCGATTTTCTCCAAATCGCGTTAATTTCCTTCGCGATAATTTCATGGAGCGTTAATTTCCATGACCTTAATTTCCTGCTATTTAGCAAAATTATACAATGGATGGACAAACTTCCGAGCTACATATTTTCAGATGTGCAACTAGGTTGAAAGGATTATTACTTATATTATATTATTTCTAGGTGTTCGTATGTTTATATTTGAGGGAACAGAAATCAAATTGGACCCGACATGTGCTGTATTTATTACTATGAACCCAGGTTATGCAGGTCGATCTGAGTTACCAGACAATCTAAAAGCTTTATTTCGTACAGTCGCTATGATGGTACCAGATTACGCAATGATTGCGGAAATTATGCTCTACTCCTGCGGTTTTGTTAACGCCAGGCCGTTGTCTGTTAAAATCGTTGCTACATACAGGTTATGTTCAGAACAACTAAGTTCACAATGCCATTACGATTATGGTATGCGAGCGGTGAAATCTGTATTAACAGCGGCAGCAAACTTGAAACTAAAGTATCCAGATCAAAATGAAGACGTGTTGTTGCTAAGATCAATAAATGATGTGAATTTACCGAAATTTCTCTCACACGATCTTCCCTTATTCAAAGGTATTACTTCGGATTTATTCCCCGGAGTTGAATTACCAGAACCTGATTATGACGTCATGGAAGAGGCAATGATTAAAGCGTGTAAACGTATGAATTTACAAGCGAGTAGATTTTTCTGTGACAAAATCCTTCAAATATATGAGATGATGATTGTGCGTCATGGCTTTATGATAGTAGGCGAGCCTTTTGGTGGGAAAACGGAAGCTTTTCGCGTTTTGGCAGAAGTTTTGGGTGAATTGTGTGAAAAGAACTTAATGGAAGAAAACAAAGTGCAGATTACTATTCTTAATCCCAAGGCTGTTACTATGGGGCAACTTTATGGTTCTTTTGATCCAATTTCTCATGAATGGTCCGATGGTGTACTCGCGGTTAGTTACAGAGCTTTCGCAATGTCGCAAACACCTGATAGGAAATGGCTTATCTTTGATGGGCCAGTAGATGCCATATGGATTGAGAATATGAATACAGTTTTGGATGATAATAAAAAACTATGTTTGATGAGTGGTGAGATTATACAGCTGGCTAACACAACTAATTTGATTTTCGTCCCAATGGACTTAGAGGTGGCTAGTCCAGCTACTGTTTCAAGATGTGGTATGATTTATATGGAGCCTCATATGTTGGGTAAGTTGAAACAAATGTAGTTTATGTTTACAGTGAATTCCCGTTGTAACAAAGTCCATGTGACCCCTATGAAGTCATTTACTTTATCCGTCTGGGTGATATATTTAATAAGGGGGCATTTCGTTACATAGGCACAATCTTTTGACCTGTAGCCAAAAGTGCCAGTGGTGCACCTCAATACAAAGTACAGGTGGACCTAGCACCACCGTACTTTGCGCCTATGTTTCGTTATATCCGACTCCGTTATACCGGGAGTTTTATTGTATGTTTAATATACAATAAACTCTCGTTGATACGAACACGGAGGCGAAATGTCTGTTAAGTAGTACGTACGATGTTTAATTTCCCTAGCCTACACAAATGCATTTAAGTGAGCCCAGTTAATGCGAATTCCCGTATTATAATACAAATCAACATAACTCTGGTGTTCGTATGAACGAGAGTCTACTGTCTACTAAATGAATATAGGTTGGCAACCGTTAATGGAATCCTGGCTCAACTCGCTCAGCTTTCCAAGAGAACCGGGTTCTGAGGAGCCGAAGCTTTATCTGAGTGAGGAGAACAAAGAGGATATACGGAATCTGTACAAACGGATGTTAACACCTTGTCTTGATTACTTGCGAAAAGGTGGAGTAAAGGTATGTGATAATTTGTGAAAACAGTTGGGTCTCCTTATTGTGGAAAAAATCTAATTAATAAGAACTTTTTTATGATGAACAAGCCCTATGGTCCCAATTTAACAAATTACATGGGGTTGCTTTATTATGAAGTCTATTTTAGCAAAATTTTTGTCCCTATGAAAGTTCATAATAAAGCAACCTGACTGTATTTGTAAATGTCAATGGACAAAACGTTTGTTAATATTAATTTCAGGTAATACATACACTGATTCCATCCCATTGGAAGCCTTTTTTGGCCGTCATGTCGTGTATTATTAACCAAGTTTCAATGGGATTAATTCGACCTAAACTTATTAGGAAATCTCCCCTACAACTGATTCCAACATCAGTAAATCTCTGATGAACTTACAAGAATCTCTATTGGATGCTTTCAGGAATAAAGCTACTATTGATGGATTGAGTGATCTCCAACAACTCGCTTGGATACAAGGGTCTTTTCTGTTTGCATTTATCTGGACAATCTGTGGAACTGTAGACCTCAAAGGAAGAGCGGTAAGTAAATACTTAATTGTATGTATAGTAAGTATGTAATGAAATTGGATTGATCTTCATCTGAAGAATATTATAGGCCTGAGATTCAACTAGTAATAATTATTAATAAGTGAGATTTCAATAGGTTAGATCTTTATTTGTATTGATGTATTGTATTTTATGAGACTAGTCATAATAAGAATCATTATATATGTGATATATATCAAGTACTTGGCAGTTATTTCAGAATAACTGTAGAACCTTTTTATTATCTAAATGATTTTTTTCAGCCACATTTTAATCGAATTTTGTAATTTCGCGAATTAACATTGGTTTAGATTGGCTCATGTGCGAATTTAAACAGAATACAATATTATGTTTTAATTTACATTTTTTAGTAATTTTGCAATTTTCGGACTTAATATACAATTTATTAACTATTTTCCTTTAGGGTTTTGATAACCTTTTCAGACTGTTACTAAAAGGCCCGCTTACCAAAGAAATACAAGATGACCATTATATAATTTTACCAGTAGGAGACCTAATCCGTCCTTGGGTTTGTCCATTAATTCCGACTGAAAAAACAATTTATGAGTATAAATTTGAATTTGAAGGTGATGGCAAATGGGTACCTTGGATTACGTTTATTGAAGACTCACCACCTATACCAAAGGACCAGCAATTCAACTCGATAATTGTTCCTACAATCGATACTGTTCGTTATTCATATCTTTTGCATTTACTAATTACGCATGAAAAACCGGCTTTGATTTGTGGCCCAACCGGTACAGGGAAATCTGTATATATAATGGATTTTTTAATGAATAAGTTACCGAAAGAATCATATATGCCTCTACCGGTTAATTTTTCCGCACAAACCACCGCAAACCAAACTCAAAATATTGTACTTTCAAAGTTGGATAAGAGAAGAAAAGGAGTTTTTGGACCTCCATTAGGTGAGTTTGTTGGATTCCACCATATTTTGGAATCTGTATTTTCTAAATGGTCTTAGTATTGTTTAAGCATATTGTTGTTGTTGTTATTATTGTTATTGTTATTATTATTGTTATTGTTTATTTCTAAGGAAAAAAGACTATTGTTTTCGTTGATGACTTGAATATGCCTGCTAGAGAAGTATACGGCGCTCAACCGCCCATAGAACTTCTACGTCAATGGCTCGAATACGGTAATTGGTATGATTTGAAAGACAACACGTCTATGAAGTTGATTGATGTTCTTCTGGTGACCAGCATGGGACCACCAGGAGGGGGCAGGAACCAAATTACACCTCGTTTCTTGCGCCATCTGAATTTAATTTCAATCATGGATTTTGATGACGCAACTTTAACAGGTATAGTCACTCTCTGCAAGTTTTTTTAAATTTAAAACTTCATGTACAATCAGGTTATTTTATTATGAACATTCAAGGAGATAAATATAACTAGCGCGCTTCGCTTGACAGGTCGCTTCGCAGCCGATCAATACAAATCACATTGATAAATAGTAACTTAATACGTTCCGGATAAGGCGAACACATTTTACGGTCCCCTGGTGTTCGTACTCACGAGGTTCTATTGTACATACACACTATTTACAACCTTGTCTTTAATTGTTAGATTGATAATAAGCGAACTCAACTTAAGACAAAACCTTAAATAAGTTGTTAAATTTGGTACATAATTATAAATTTCAAACATACGAAAAGTTATTCCAAAAAGCAGACCTGACTGTATTATATTTGTCTAGGAATCTTCAATGCAATCACAGATTGGCATTTCAACAAAGGATTCTCTGCCGAAGTCAAAGCATTATCAACTTCTCTCGTCCAGGCAACGCTTGGGGTGTTCAAGAATGCAATGGCTAACCTACTACCTACCCCTACCAAATCTCATTACCTGTTCAATCTACGAGATTTTACTCGTGTTATACAAGGAGTTACATTAGCGACCCCACAGACTATAAATACTGTTAATGGTAAGTTTCAATGGTACTTGAAATATCCAATGCAAAAATATAGTAGATTCTCGTTAATACGATAAGGCGAAATATTGGATAAGTAGTACAAAGTTTGATTCCCTTAGCCTATACAAATGCATGCATGTGACACCGGTTAATACGAATTCCGGGTAATCCGAACAAATTTGACAATCTCCCGGTGTTGGTATTATGTAGCGAGAATTTACTGTACTTCTACATTCTATTCCTATCTAGGTATTCTCAAGATTTGGTTGCATGAAGTGCTCCGGGTATTTTATGACCGTTTGGTGATGGACTCAGACATTGAATGGATTGTTGGCTTCTTACGCGAGTCTCTGAAAACGCATTTCAGTATAACCATGGATGAATTGTGTAAAAATCTTGATTCTAATGGCGATGGAATTGTTGAATCAGATGATTTATGTTCTTTGTTGTTCTGTGATTTTGTTGATCCCAAATCTGAAACGAAATCCTACGTTGAAGTGAAAAATTTAGATAAATTACGCGCAGTTGTTGAAGACAAACTAGATGAGTATAACAATATGAGTAAAAAACCGATGAATTTAGTATTATTTCGGTTTGCAATTGAACATGTGTCTCGTATCAGTCGTATTATGAAGCAACCACGAGGGCATGCTTTGTTAGTAGGCGTAGGTGGATCAGGTAGGCTTATATACAGTAGAACCTGTCTATATGTGTGCCCACTTGAGAAATCAAGCAAATCTCGACAATTATTATGCTATTTTGACAGTTACAAATTACTATACTTATTTTAAATTATTCCTCAAACTGAATAAGTACAGATAAGTCATTAAGTACTTATAGGATAGCCTACGGAGTACGGACCCCTTAAATTAATTTGCGGATCCCAACTGAACTACTGGGGTATTAACTTCTGGTTGCTGTATTTATATAAACACCTACAATTTAGGTCGCCAGTCCTTAACAAGGCTTGCTTCGTATATGGCAGACTACGACCTATTCCAGGTGGAGATAACTAAAGGGTACACTTCAGTTGAATGGAGAGAGGATCTGAAAAAGATTTTGAGACAGGGCGGTGAGGGAACGAACTCTTCTGTTTTCTTATTCACGGACACTCAGATAAAAGAGGAATCTTTCTTAGAAGATATCAACAATCTGTTGAATACAGGGGAGGTATGTGTGTATAGGCAGTATTAACAGGTGTCACTAAGTATTAGAAACACTTTGAAGTATAGTATACCAAACATTGTCCTGTTCAATATGTGAGAGGGCAAAAATTCTCGCAAATATCCATGCGGATTTTATAATGCATAATTACTGTTCAGGTGCCCTTAGTACCTAGTGATACCTATTAATTATTAATTATTATTAATAAGTTGAATAAATTTTGACGGTCCCCTGGTGTTCTTAACTTATTTTTGAGATAATTTCACGTGTTAACGTTTTATCTAGGTGCCTAATCTATTCGCGATGGATGATAAACAAGAAATATGTGATAAAATGCGAGTTATCGATAAACAACGCGAGAGAAACAAACAAACTGACGGCACAGCTCTCTCTCTCTATAATATGTTTATAGAGCGAGTGAGGGATCAGTTGCATATAGTACTCGCTATGAGCCCAATCGGAGATGCGTTTAGGAACAGGCTAAGGAAGTTCCCTTCTCTTGTCAACTGTTGTACCATAGATTGGTTCCAGAGCTGGCCAGCGGACGCGCTACAAGTTGTGGCACAGAGGTGAGTTATGGAATGGGAAACTTTAAAAAAAAACTAGTTTGTAGAACAAAAAAGATGGTTTGCATGCATTGTTTAACCCTATGATCCATTCCTTGAAAGCGTACATAACGTTTGGACTTCCCTACCTAGCAGTCATTGGTATCACCATCAGCTGGGTTACTATATTATTTTCTATCGAACTGATGAGACAATATGTTGAAGGAAAGTGGATAGAGAAATAATAGTAGTTCCGAAAAATATGCTCCATTGAAATATCTATAAAACTATTGAATTGAAAACACTTATTTCATATACTACAGTTTTCAATTCTGTATTTACTCATTGAATTATAATTTCCCACTTAACATAGGTATTAAAATATGGCAACAAACAAGCTCAACCATTTCGGTATAATCGACTGTTGATTTGTTTTTGGCATAGATTTACTTTTTTATTAGATTTTTGGAAGACGTTGAACTTCCAGATGACGTTAGAGATAGCTGTGTGGAAATGTGTAAAATATTTCACATGTCGACTCGCGAATTGTCCGAGGAATATCTTGCTATACTCCGAAGACACAATTATGTCACACCAACCTCATATCTTGAGCTGATTTCAACGTTCAAAGTTCTTTTGGAAAAGAAGCGAAATGAAGTTTCGAAGATGAAGAAGCGTTATGAAATTGGACTTGAGAAACTAGAATCAGCTTCGGATCAGGTTAATGGTTTTTTGATTTTACAGTAAAGTATTTAATTATTTATACGAAACACCATTGATAGGAATGTTTCTTTTTTAGTACAGGTCTGCTTATTGTGAATAATTTTTCGTTTGCTCTAATTTGAATGTTTTTATTACGAACAAGCCCTATGATCCAATTATATCAGCTTACATAGGGTTTGTAGCATTGTATTCTGTTGAGTTTTCTTATTATAAAGTCTGTTTTATTGCGATTTTTTTTGGCCCTTGAATGTTCATATTAATAGAATTCTTTATTATGTTATGCCTAATTGTCTATCGACCAACCGGTTTTATTGAAATCGTTAACTGAATATTTTATGTGAATAGGTGGCAGCAATGCAAAAGGAATTAGAAGCATTAAAGCCGAAACTGGAGGTAGCAAGCGAGGAGGTCGCTGCTATTATGATTGTGATAGAAAAGGAGTCCAAAGAAGTAGCTCAACAGGAGAAAATAGTGAAAGCAGATGAAGCAGTGGCGAATAAGCAAGCGAGTTCTGCTCAGGCTATTAAGGATGAATGTGATTCTGATTTAGCTGAAGCTATTCCTATTCTGAATTCAGCTCTGGCTGCTCTCAACACACTCACTACAGCGGATATTTCTCTCGTGAGGTAGATGAGTTGTTTATGTACACGTATATCGGGGTTACCATATATCGGCCAGGATTTTTAATATACAAATCTTTGATGTTTAGAATTGCCTTAAAATTTAATTAGAAAAGGTGTAAAAAGCAGAAAGCTCTGTGTATACAGTATATCGGTTATATAAACCATATTTTGTGAAACTTTTTATTTACAGTGGACTGGAAACTACATATCTATCTTAATTAAACTCAATTGTTGTTTGTTCCCTTGATTGTATTAAAGAGATGGGGGAATAGAAACAGCATTTATTATTGAGATAGAGACTAACTTCCAAATGTTATAATAAGTAAACAAGTATGCTAAAACGAATTTCGCATTTATAAATTTATAATATGAATATTTATTGTTGTTTACAGAAATGGGTAAACAAATTGGTTAAAATTGAAAAAGAACCCAGAGGCTAGCTTCCAACGTAAATACAAGGGCTGAGTTTTCGATCCGACGGGTCAATGAAATCTAGGGCCGTGCCAACTGCTTGAGTGCTGGGTTGGCACTTCATTGAATTATAGTTATACCGCATGTATTATGACTAAGACAATAAGAGTGCCGTACAAATTGACCTCTATTATATAGTTCGGCCCATTATAAGAACCATATTCATGGAAACGGTTCTATTCATTGAAAATATTTTTAAAATATCGGTTATAGAACATATTTCTCTACTCTCAGCTATGTTTATATGACCGGTATCCACTCTATTTGTTTGTTGTTTATCGACTGTTGTTTTTAGAACAATGAACCATCCTCCTTATGGCATCAAATTAGTAATGGAAGCAATCTGCATTCTCAAAGGAAGTAAACCAGACCGGATACCAGACCCAGCTGGTACTGGCAAAAAGGTAGAGGATTATTGGGGACCCTCTAAACGATTGCTCGGGGATTTGGGATTCTTAAAATCTCTGACATCGTTTGATAAGGATAATATTCCTCTTGCTAATATAAAGAAAATCCGTGAGAGTTATACTTCAAATGAAGATTTCGATCCCGAAAAGATTAAGGCTGCATCTACTGCTGCTGAAGGCTTGTGTCGGTTAGTTAATATATTTAAAACAAAATTATCTCGCTAATTATTACGTTAAATATTAGTTAGCTAGATCCAAGATTTTACTAAAAACTCAAAGCTACATTGCTTCCAGTTAATCGTGTCAAAACACGCTGGATTCAATGTGAACCAATATAGCGGAGAGTATTCAAAAACATATTTTGCTCTTAAATACTGCTCAGTCTGTCAACATGAAATTTAAATATAAATCTCTGAAAATGGCTAGCTGAATGCGAGCTAATCTGTGCTTTAAAATTCAATAAAATATTTCCCAAATCTCGAAAAACATACCTTTAACTGTTATATTTTGTAAACAGATGGGTGTGTGCTATTGAGAAGTACGATTTGGTTGCGAAGGTTGTCGCACCTAAAAAGGAGAAATTAAAGGTGGCAAATGCTGAACTGGAAGTTGCTATGAAGTCTCTGAGAACAAAACAAGCGAGCTTAAAAGAGGTAAACACAAAAATACAATATACAGTTAATTCCTGTTGATCAGGGCAAGCTGTATTATACCAAAGTCCCAATTAAGCGAAAGGGTTTGCTTAGATATTGGTTACCACCTTTTCAATATGAAACCCCGGTTTCGCAAAGGCGAATTTTCGATGTTAAAAGAATGCCTTGCCTTGCCATGCCTGAAAATTTCTTCTAAAGATGTTGGCCGAACCTTTTCGAAACCAGGTTTTTACTGAAAAGTTGTTGCCGATATAAGCCCTATTTCTAATAGGGAAATACCACTATACATTTTACATTTTCTATTGTTAGTATATTAATTAAGCGAACCCCACTGTATATTACAAGATATAAATAACTAATTTTAATAATTCTCATACCTTAACTAGGTTCAAGACAAACTAGGTGCATTACAATCCCAGTATGAAGAGAATGTGAAGAAAAAGGAAGATTTAGAGTCACAAGTGAAGCTTTGTAGAGAGAAGCTGGACAGAGCTGAGAAACTCATTGGAGGATTGGGAGGAGAGAAACAACGTTGGTCTAGAACAGCGAAAGAACTTAAAATAAGTTATACTAACCTTACAGGTAATTGCATTAGATATATGAGGTTGCCTATAATGAGATCTTTAAATAATAAAATACTGGAAACTGTAGTATCGATAAAATTCACCACACTTAAGTGCTTTAAAGCGATATAATGTTAACATATGCATAGGGTTATTGAGTTTCGCTGTATTGGCGTATAAAAGCACCAATAATTTGGGTACATTTATTTCGCTTTGCTCCTAGGCTGTTTACTTTATTATGACAATTTTTTGCCAAATTCTACAAAATTCAAAATTCGAAAACTGCTTAACTACGTATACTGGCCTTTGGCATCTTAAATGGGCTACAAATATTGCAAATGAGGATAGAATAATTACCATTCCATTGTTTGTTTAAAGAGTATTTGGATACCATAATTTCCGCATGTAGGTAATTACTGTAAATTGGTAGGAAGTTAGGAACTATTGAAGTTTTCTCTCTATTCCAAATTCCAATAGGTGATATATTAGTCAGTTCTGGAATCATTGCTTATCTGGGGGCGTTTACTTCAGCCTTCAGACAGAAACAAGCTAAACGCTGGCTGCAAGAATGTAAAAAAAAGAATATTCCATGCACTGAGACGATGAGCCTAACTTCTGTGTTGGGAGAGGCTGTTAGGATACGACAGTGGATTATTTCTGGACTCCCTTCTGATAACTTTTCAATTGAAAACGGAATTATAATTTCGAATGCTAGGAGATGGCCATTGATTATTGACCCACAGGGACAAGCAAATAAATGGATAAAAAATATGGTTTGTTTGTGGTCCAGTGTTGTTGATATCAAATTTATTAATCCAAGAAATATTTAAGTTATATTTACTCCTAAATACTATCTTATTTGAAAAGTTATTTCTCGTCTCAAAAGCTGATTCTAACAAATCTCAATAAATTTTATATCTATAAAATTAATGAAACAGTTTATATTGGCTGACACCTTTTCAGGATAAAAACCAGTGTTGGCACATAAAAAAATATGTGTATATTAGTTCTTTTAGCTATTTTTTAATATCTTATTGGGGGACAATCGAAACAAATTCTCGCTTACTAAATTTATATGTTGCTTATACGTACAGTAGAAACCGGTTTTTTCCAACCATTTCAGTAAGAATAGTAGAATACACCGATACTTACCATATCTGTCAACCTTACAAGGATTTAACCATTTTTGCTGTTCTGTTTAAGTATATACTATATAGCAGTGGTTCCCAACCTGGGGTCCATGGACCCCTTAGGGGTCCACGGACGCCTGTAGGGGGTCCACAGGATGTATTACGGTCAATGGGAGGGGGTCCACAGAATGTCTATAGGGGGTCCACGTTTGAAAAAGGTTGCGAATCGCTGCTATATAGGGATAACTTACATTCAAACAGGGATATTTAGTTGGGACGAAATTACTGATCGTGACTCTAAATTCGAGCTCCGTACAGGGCAGGGCTATAATTTAGGTTGGCAGGTATGAGATAGGATAAACCGATAGTTAGAATAACCCGGTTTCAACTGTACTTGAGAAATCAGGCTTGAGTACTCTAATTTTGAATCACATCAAATAAAGATAAATTCTGTTTTTTGACCAAAAAAACATGTTTGTGTTGCTTTGGGGGGAAATTTAACCAACACTGATAAAAAAAGACGCTGCTGAAAATTACTTCAGAAAAGTTGTTGGCCGATATACAAGTTCTTTTAATGCTTACTAGAATTTCGCCAAACTATAACTCCTCTCTTATAGGAAAGGTCAAAGAACCTTCATGTCATCAAACTGACGGATCCGGATTTCGTTCGAACTCTTGAAAACTGTATTCAATTCGGTACACCCGTTCTATTAGAGAATATTGGCGAAGATTTAGACCCAATTTTAGAACCTCTCCTTTTGAAACAAACTTTCAAACAAGGAGGGACCCTATGTATTCGTCTCGGTGACTCGACAATTGAATTCTCAAAAGATTTCAGATTTTATATGACTACAAAATTACCTAACCCTCATTATATGCCTGAAACATCAGTGAAAGTCACCTTATTGAATTTCATGATAACTTATGAGGGATTACAAGATCAACTCTTAGGTAGTGAACATTTATATTTTGGGGGTCATTGTATATTTTCCATTATTATTCGGTCATATTAATTTTAAACTTCTCTGTAAGGAAGGGCAGATTTCTACAGGGAAATAAAATTAAAATTATTTACATAAAATGTATATTTTGTAAGACTAAAATATATTTTTAATAATGCGTAATTTGTGTTTATACAACTTATATTTTTAACAAACTAAAGGAAATCTTTTGGCAGTTGATACAAATTTAAGTAACATTAGAGCTGTTCGGATGATAATTATTCAACTCTTCGAAGAGGAGAGTGTTAGCCAATGTATGACATATCATTTTTTGTATTACAAAATGTACAAAAATGCGTGACATCAAATTTCCTTGAGATAATAGCGTTACGTCATGTTAGAACGGCCCTACTGGAATTAATGCCATTGACGTACAGTAGGTAACTTTGGAAAACCCGTGAATATATTTTCATACAACACCACACAAGGGAGTTTTTTATTTATACTTTTACCCCACCTCCAGAGGCGGGTTTAATTTTAATTAAAGAAATACCAAAATATAAACTCAACTGAGAAAATACAAATAACTTGGGCCCAAGGAATTATCCAGGAGCGCGAGACGCTCCTTTTGGAGCATGATTTGTGGAAAATTTTAATTTAGGAGCGCTAAAATTTGGAATCCTCTCCTATACCGTAACATTAATTAATGATTTAGGCGTATGAAAATTGGATCAGACCAGGATTAAGAGCGTATTTACAAATGGCTGTATAATACACTGCTTGGGCTACAACTCGAGTAAATCGTGATTTACAAAATTTAGTCCCCATTCTACGAAGTGGCTTTCTGGCAGTTATTAAGGCGCATGGTCGGAGGTTATGTTTGAACAATGCCCTCTACTTTAGAAACATGCAAACGATTAATATTATTGTTTGCAATTCTAATTTTGAGAGGGGTTGAGATTCATACAATTATCATTTTACTTGGTAGTAGAAGCTAATTAAACAATATTTTATATTTGGTGAGTGGGCCGCAACTGGAAGTTAGTGCAATACCAGTGCAACCCGTAGAAAGGTTCGAGCAAGCTCAAATAGCCTTTCCGCTTGAAAAAAATATTGTAATAGTTGCCCCCAATAGGGGGCTATCAGCTATTACACTGATAAGAACAGTATTTTTCACTTGATCTTAGCCAAAAGGCCGAGAAGCGATACTGAATATAATTCTACATAGCTTATTAGGTTGATTCTATTTAGCTATGATATGGTTCTACAATATAGTCTGTTAACTTTAATTACAATGACTTGCAATACAATACAGAGATATATTTTTTGCAAATCTGATTAGTTTTTTGGAATTTACAAGTGTTTTTCAAAATGCCTTAGGACTTTTCTAGAAACTTCTTGCTATAATTCCAATTTACAACTATTAAATTAGATTACCATTATACGATTCCTTTTGATGTTCATTCAATAAGCAATGTAATTACTAGATAATTTCTGTTGTAAACTGAAAGTTTTAATTGGAGATTTAAATGGTCGACTTGCTAAATTCCAATACAACTTGAAAGCTCTTGTAATTCATTTAATGAATTTATGATTACTAATACAACATATTGAAAACTAGATAACTCTACACTATTTGGGATTAAATAATGTCTTCTTTTTACACCTAAACATTAATAAATATACTACATTCCAGATAAGTTTGAAAATTATAAATGGAAACTGATTGAATGACGAATTGAAATTGGATTGGTACCAGTTTTATATAAATAATCAAAATTAATGAATTAAAAAAAAGGAAAGCAGTTAGAATGGGAGAGAAAAACACAATTAAAATTTGGGCTGAATTCCCATTCTTAAATGATGAAAATATCCTGCATTTAAAACTGACGGTATTGTACAGAATGTTAGGTTCTGTTAAGGCAACTGATAAAGAAGTTGAACTTATTAAATGGAAGCGAAAGAAGCTACAAAAGTTACATTTTAAACAGAAAAAAGATTTTATATTTAAACAATCTATTGAATATATACATAAATTGGAGGCTGAAAGGAATGCACTTTTGGAAATACGCAGTGATTTGGAGAGAGAGATAATACAGTATAAAATGCGGCTATTAGAAAATTGTTAACATTATTTAACTTATTGTATTGTGCAATTTATGCGTCAATTTATAAGCAAAAGCTAATCTTATAACACGCAGAAATCATATTAATTTGATTGTAATTAAATATTTGAAGTTAAATAGTTGAGTAATATATGGGTTGTGTAGAGGCTTGTACGGTTATGTCCCCTTAAGGACTGTAGTATCGTATATTGAGGCTGTATGATACACTAATATTATATAAGTATACGGTGGAATTTTGAGGCGCTCTGGTAGATTGAGACGCTACTATAAATGTGATTTCCAATAATTTAACGATACAATTTATCGTAGTTAGAACGCAAATTTAAGATAATTTAAGATATTAATTGAATTCTCGAAATGGAAATTGTTTACCACGCGTCTCAAAATATTACAGTATAATTTTAATAGCGCATCCTTGGTTCACTTATACAGAGTCTAGAGTTCATGATGTATAATGCAAAATGAAAGTAAATCATATTTATAAGTAGCGTCTCAATCTATCAGAGCGCCTCAAAATACCACTGTATAATTTGTAATAGCATATCCATTGTTTATATTAGTGTATCAAACAGCGCCTCAATATAGAACTATACAACAGGACTGTACCATATAATTGCCAATTTTATTGATAAAAATGGTTTATTTATTTAGTATGCAAAAAACTTATTTGCGTTTAGCTTCAAAGCTGGTTACAAATGGTATTTAGAACTTATACACATATTTGTAGGTATTGTAGTTGCTAAGGAAAGACCGGAACTGGAGGAAGAGAAGAATCATTTGATTGTACAATCTGCTGCGAACAAATTGCAATTGAAAGAAATCGAAGACAAAATCCTCGAAGTTTTATCAAAATCTGAGGGAAATATTTTGGAAGATACAAGTGCTATTGAAGTAAGTTAGTTTAATTCAAATTGGAATTTGTATGCAATTGAGATAGTCAAAACTAGTATTATTTGTTTGTTACATCAACAGCAACAACAACATATAAATTACTTACACCTAGTAATTTTTAATAAACAAAGCAAAAAATTTCCATCAATTATGAATTCATTTCGAAAAGGGATAAGTTTTATCTTTTGTTAACAACAACAACAACAACAACAACACCAATAGAATTAACAATATGCAAACCTTGCCCATTTACAAATTACACAGACATATATTAATATGGAACTATTTAAATATCGGCACACAAGTCATTTTAATATTACCTTTTGAGGCCGGGTTTTATATTGAAAAGGTCTCGGCCGATATATAAGTAAGTACGTTATTCCTATTAATATAATACATATTTAAGGTTTTATCAAGTTCAAAAGCCCTCGCTAATGAAATTTCTGAAAAACAAGCTATTGCAGATGAAACTGAACTCAAAATAGACGAGGCTCGTATGGGATACCAACCAATAGCAATACACTCTTCAATCCTATTCTTCACTATTACAGATCTGGCTAATATAGAGCCAATGTACCAATATTCACTACCATGGTTTGTAAACTTGTATAACAATTCTATAGAGAATGCCGAGAGATCAGATAATGTTGTTACACGCTTGGAACATCTCGAAAACTACTTCACATATTCTCTCTATTGCAATGTGTGTAGGTAAGTGTTTTCGTGTCTAAATACAATATAATCTTGTTAGTGTGAACAGTACAGGGGACTGTTTCGTACGATTACAATCCACTGTACGATTACCATCCATCGTACGATTACTATCCAAAGACAGACTGTTAGATCATAGTGTAGAAAATGTTAGGTCATACTCAGTGTTGCTCACTTAGAACACAAATATTGTTTACTTATTCATCAATAATAGTCGTGAACATTATTCATCCTCACTCACTGTAAACCAGTGTTTCCCAACCTTTTTTCGTCATTTCCCAATTTTATCAAATTATTTTACAAATCGCCCCCTTCTAATTGAAACAATTATAGTGGTTTAATTAATATATTGTAACATTTTGACTTAATATGCTCGAATATTCAGTCCAAATATAAGGTCTCGGCAGTCACCTCCTAGATAACAATTTGGATTAGACATTGTTTAAAATAGTGTTCAAAACAACATCGCCCCTAAGAGAACTTCATCGCCCCCTTCAACTGTGTACCGAATTTTCGCCCCTCTGAGAGCGATAATCGCCCCCGTTGGGAACCACATTTTTTGACGGAAATGACCCCCCTACAGATTTGGACCGGGGGGTCCAAATCCGTAAAATATAGAGTGTTAAAATTTTCGATATTTATGGTAAATCACGGTGAATCCCGAATAATTTTATCAAATCACGTTTTACAGGGTCGGTATGTGTATAATTAGACTCGGGTAGTTGAGTGGAGTGGAAAGAGGGGTCACTCGATTGGGTAAGGACACAATTGGAAAATTGAATTTTTGACACATTCCTGGTACATTCCAGCGTTGCTATGGAAAAATTCTTCCAAATATGGTCATATGATATATCAAATTATCGGAAATTTTACTTCGAAACCGAATTCAACAATAAAAAGATGATATAACTTAATTTGAACAAGTTTTTATGGGAAACACGTCCGGCGAACACTATCGGACGTGGTTACTTTGGCGAGCTGTCATGGCCGATATAGACACTCTTTCAATTGCCTCAATATCCAAAAAGTTCGCACTACATCAAAGTACATGTGTACAAATTTTGGTGCTTTTATCAAAAAAATGACAATCTGTTGAAATTTTATGGCTATGCCGCTGGACTAGATATAACACCTTGAGTATGACGAAACTTTTTCTACATTATGATCTAAGTCTGTCTTTGGATAGTAATCGTACGATGTTTATTAAAATAATGATTACGACTATTATTGAATGAATAAGTAAACGATATTTGTGTTCTAAGTGAGCAACACTGAGTATGAGTATGACCTAACATTTTCTACACTATGATCTAACAGTCTGTCTTTGGATAGTAATCGTACGATGGATGGTAATCGTACAGTGGATTGTAATCGTACGAAACAGATCTAAACTAATGCATATCTGTATGCAGGGGCGGCGGCAGCACAGCCCACTTGGGGGGGCGGACCAATGTACTGGAGGGGCAAACCCAATAGTTGTAAACATTCCAAAAATTAACATTCATACCAAATCGATATTTTTAATGACAAATTTAATTAAATAGTGTCCTATAATAGTATACGGTGGGGCATCTCAGCAAAACGGCTATTATGGACTCCCTGTCCAGGGCGTAAAGCATTTCCGCATTAACATTAAGTACTCCTATAGCAGACAAGCGAGTTTCCGCCCCCCCCCCTCGCGCCACCACTGTCTGTATGCTATTAATAAATCACTACGTAATAGAACTAACTAAACTTAATACAGGTGGAGTCAGCAGGTAATCACCAAACCTCAATATGTGCAGTGAATTTAAGAAATTCTAATATTCCAGGCACAGGAAAATGTCATTTTTGAACATAAAAATTATCCTTTGCGAAGCCGATTTTTATATTGGAAAGATTTTGGCCGATATTTATGGTAAGTCCTGTGACAAATTGATTTTTATTATTATTTGCCCTAGATCACTTTTTGAGAAAGACAAGCTTCTTTTTTCGTTCACCCTTTGCATCAATTTATTGAAGTTTCGAAATCAAATCGTTGAGGATGAATGGCGCTTCCTCTTAACAGGTGGAATCGGGCTTGAAAACCCACATGCCAATCCGTGTAAATGGTTGCCAGCAAAATCTTGGGATGAAATTGTACGTTTGGATGATGTACAGAAATTCAAAGGAATTCGTTCGAAATTTCGCGCGCAAGCAAAAGCATGGGAAGAATATTATGATGCGATAGAACCTCAAACTGCACCATTACCCCAAGAATGGGACATAAAACTAAATCAATTCCAAAAAATGATTATTCTCCGTTGCATACGGCCAGACAAAGTAATTCCTGGGGTACAAGATTTCGTCACAAGGAATATAAATAAAAAATTTATTGAACCACCGCCATTTAATTTATCACAAGCTTTCGCAGATTCACATTCCTGTGCACCGTTAATTTTCATATTATCACCTGGAGGTGATCCAATGTCTGCTTTGTTAAAATTCGCAGAAGACCAAGGCTATGGAGGATCGAAATTAGCTTCGTTGTCCTTAGGTCAGGGACAGGGACCTATTGCAATGAAAATGCTTGAAAAGGCAATGAGAGAAGGTTAGTTGTTTGATTTGTGTCCTATTACTTTGAAAACATTGATAAGTTCATGGTATTTAGACCATATAAACAAAGGGCTTACTTATATATATATATGTATATAGGCCAACACCTTTTCATTCTAAAAACACGTCTTCGCACAGGTGATTTTTGATATTTAAAATGACCTGAAATTACCTAGAAAGGTGTTGGCCCAAATTTAGTAATTCCAAAAAATGCATATTTAAAAATAATGATTACGAATATATGATTTATTTTACGGCCTTAACTCTATCATTGTAGGAAGCTGGGTTGTGCTACAAAACTGTCATTTAGCTGTATCCTGGATGTCAATCTTAGAAAAGTTCTGTGAAGAATTAGACCCAAATACAGTGCATCCTGAATTCCGTCTATGGCTTACCTCCTACCCTTCAAACCATTTCCCAGTATCTGTACTTCAGAATGGTGTTAAAATGACCAATGAACCACCCAAGGGATTAAAGGCTAATTTACTGAGATCATACCTTAACGACCCTATATCAGATATGGAATTTTTTTCCAACTGCAAGAATGAAGTGGCTTGGAAAAAGTTACTATTTGGTTTATGCTTTTTCCATGCTTTGGTGCAGGAAAGAAGGAAATTCGGCGCGCTTGGTTGGAACATTCCATATGAATTCAATGAAACTGATTTGAGAATTTCTGTGAAACAACTCCAGATGTTTCTTAATGAATACGATGAAGTACAGTTTGATGCGCTTAGTTACCTAACTGGACAGTGCAATTACGGTGGTAGAGTCACAGATGATTGGGATAGACGGACATTAGTCTGTATTCTGAATAAATTCTATTCAAGAGGTAAGATTGAATGGATTATTATGTACAGTATATTACCCCTTTAGTATGTACACAGTTTGTACGAAATTCCGGGTATTACGAACTCTATTTAAGTCCCCTCAAAGCCTTTCCGATACAAATAATATTTGTTAATACGAATTTCGGGTAAGAAGAACGCATTTTCACGGTCCCTTGGTGTTCATATTAATTAGTTTATACTGTAATTGTTTACAATACAATAGATACCCGCTAAACCGAACCCTAGATACTTTGTAGAAATTTGGCTTGCGAATATTCAAAGGACTAATAATTTATTCTGAATATAGAGATCATAATAAGTGAACTCAAATACAATGACGAAGTTAATTCCATATTTATGTTTCCCCGGTAAATGGGAGGGGTAACAATTGAAAATGGGGAGGGAGGACAGTAGCGAAATGCCATTTCGTGACAACAGTGACAAGTTTATATAAGTTATCCCGTGTTCAGTCTATATGTACCATGTTTTTATTCAATTCTATGTGTTTCGAATTTAGATTTTATGAATCTTAGCGTGGGAAGTTGCGTAATTTTGGGCAAATCTCGGCCAGGCCAAGGAGTTGCCTATTAGGTGTTAATTAATTAATTAACGTGTTCCTTATAAAAAATGTGTTGTTTAACGTTTACCGGTCATTGACAATTTATTTATTCAATTAAATTAAATTACCAATTTGATTATAATTATTTAATGATTGGGTAATTATAATCGTATTAACTATTACTTCGTATACGAATCCGGATCCCGAATCCACCTAAAATCGAGAAAATCCGGCCGGATCCGGAATCCATTATATTAAGATTACGAAAATATTACTGACATAAATTAAACGAGCCCTTCGGTCTCAGTCGCTTTGCGACGGATCGGTGCTACGCACCTCAAGTTAACGGCCGCTGTGCGTCCTTACTCCTCACCCTTTCTGCTATGGAAAAATGGTAGAAAGGGACGTTATATACTGTACGTGCATCCCTTTATAAGATTTCCAGTTTTAACTTGTTTTAATATTCTACTTGTTTACCTATTATACCCGTTGAAAGCTAACTTCTAGGTTGATTTTGAAATTTCATCAACTTGTTTACCTTTTTTTGTGAACAACAACAATAAATATTCATATTATATATTTCTAAATGCGAAATTCAAATTCAGCATACTTGTTTACCTATTATAACATTTGGAACTTAATTTCTATCTCAATTATAAATGCGGTTTATATTCCCCCATCACTTTAATACAATCCGGACAACAAACAAACACACAACAATCGAGATTTAATATTATAGACGAGCCCTTCGGTCTCGGTCGCTTTGCGACAGATCGGTGCTACGCACCTCAAGTTAACGGCCGCTATGCGACCTTACTCCTCACATTTTCTACCATGGAAATGGTAGATAGGGACGTTATGATTTTGATATTCATCAATTTGTTTACCTATTTGTGTAAACAACAACAACAACAACAAATACTCATATTAGAATTTTATAAATGCGAAATTCGTGTTCAGCACACTTGTTTACTTATAATACCTATTGAAAGTTAACTTCTAGGTTGATTTTGAATTTTCATTAATTTGTTTACCAATTTTGTGTAAACAACAACAACAAATATTCATATTAGAACATTTTAACCGCGAAAATCGTGTTCAGCATACTTGTTTACCTATAATACCCGTTGAAAACTAACTTCTAGGTTGATTCTGAATTTTCATTAATTTGTTTACCTATTTTGTGTAAACAACAACAACAAATATTCATCTGGGAAATCTATAAACGCGAAATTCGTGTTCAGCATACTTGTTTACCTATAATACCAGTTGAAAACTAACTTCTAGGTCGATTTTGAATTTTCATTAATTTGTTTAGCTATTTTGTATAAACAACAACAACAAATATTCATATAAGAAAATTTTAACCGCGAAAATCGTGTTCAGCATACTTGTTTACCTATAATACCCGTTGAAAACTAACTTCTAGGTTGATTCTGAATTTACATTAATTTGTTTACCAATTTTGTGTAAACAACAACAACAAATATTCATATTAGAAAATTTTTACCGCGAAAATCGTGTTCAGCATACTTGTTTACCTATAATACCCGTTGAAAGCTAACTTCTGGGTTGATTTTGAATTTCATTAATTTGTTTACCTACTTTGTGTAAACAACAACAATAAATATTCATATTAGAAATTTGTAAATGCGAAATTCGAAATCAGCATACTTTTTTAACTTTCATAACATTTGGAAGTTAGTTTCTATCTCATATATAATTGCGGTTTCTATTTCCCCATCACTTTAATACAATCCGGACAAACAAACACACACACACACACACACAACAATCGAGATTTAATAATATAGATGTTTATCGGTCAACCCATGCACTGTTCGGATTACTGTACTGATATTTATCTTTGATTTATTAAGACATACTTGATGTCGAGAAATTCAAGTTCTCCACAAGTGGGATTTATTATACGCCGCCCAATGGAGATTACAATTCCTATATTGAGTACGCTCGGTCTCTACCGATTAACCCGGAGCCAGAAGTGTTCGGTATGCATGCTAATGCAGATATAACCAAGGATCAACAGGAAACCGGTTTGCTATTCGATTCTATTCTGCTGACACAAGCCAGGGCTTCTTCAGGTAGTTTGTTTGTTGATTCGTTTGTTTGTTTGTTTATATTTACTATTGTGTAATTAGGTGGAGGAAAATCATCTGACGAGATAGTTGATGAAGTGGTAGCTGACATTCTATCAAAACTACCAAAGATGTTTGACACAGAACAAGCACTAAGGAAATACCCGACCACTTACGCACAGAGTATGAATACTGTCCTGGTGCAGGAGATGGTACGGTTCAATAGGTATGTAAAACTGTGTTGTTTCTTCAAAATATTTGTGGTTATAGCAGACTTCCAGAATTCACTTTTTTAATAAATGTACACAGTACAGTAGAACCTGCTAATCTGACACCGTTGGGATAGCGATAAAATGTCAGATTATGCAGGTTTTAATGCATAGTCCGACGTTCATTGGGATAAGGAAAAAGTGTCGGTTCTGCTGAATTCCGGATTATACAGGTTTACTGTATCCCCATTTTATTGTAGATTCTAAAACAAAAAGTATTTTGAACATATTCGTATCCATGGTATGCTATTTAAGTTACAGTTACTGCTATTTGTCATGCTTCCAGTAGATATGTGAACTGTCATGTCCAAATATTTGTGTAATTAACCAATTTTAGCATTGTAATTCCATGACAACATATCTTGTGATTAAGAATGTAGAGGCGAACAAAGTTTAATTCCCCTAGGCCCTAGCCTATACAAATATATACAAACGACTCCGATTAATACGAATTCCGGATTATACGACATATTTCTACGGTCCCCTGAAGTTAGTAATAAAGAGAGTCGACTGTAATTACAAATTCTTTTTCTTACAGATTGATAGAGGTTGTATACTCTTCACTATCTAACATCAGAAAAGCTATAAAAGGATTAGTAGTGATGTCTGTTGAGCTTGAGAACGTCGTGAATTCAATATTGTCCGGAAAAATTCCTGCACTCTGGAAATCTAAATCGTATCCCAGTTTAAAACCGCTAGGTAGTTATATACTGGATTTATTGGCGAGATTAAAAATGTTACAAGATTGGTATGACAAGGGACCACCTATTATATTCTGGGTTTCTGGATTCTTTTTTACACAGGCATTCCTGACTGGTGAGTTTGTCGTCATAAAAAGTTTAACCAGTAATTTATTCTTTTAGAAAAAGAGATTAATAATTAACCTTACTTATATATCGGCCAATATAAAAACCCGACTTCGAAAAAGTGAATTTACGTTTTAAAAATGACCTTGCAAGTGGCTTAAAATTACATTAGAATAGGTGTTGGCTTATATTTAAGTAATTCCTTAATATATCAAATTTGTTTAGAGTTTAAATGAAGGTAAATATTTGTACTTTAGGCGCTCAACAGAACTACGCACGTAAATATACAATCCCAATCGATCTCCTCGGATTTGATTTCGACATTCTTGAAGACAGAGACTATAGAAAACCACCTGAAGACGGCGTATACGTTAAAGGCCTTTTCTTAGACGGTGCTCGTTGGGATCATAAATTGAAACTACTTGGCGAATCTGTTCCCAAAGCTTTATACGATCCTATGCCAGTTATACTACTTAAACCAATGAGACGTGATGTTATTCCTGAGAAACAAACTTATAATTCCCCAGTATATAAAACGAGTGACCGCCGTGGTGTATTATCTACTACTGGACATTCTACAAACTATGTGATGGCCATAAAATTACTAACTGATAGGGAGGAAGAACATTGGATTGGACGTGGTGTGGCACTCTTATGCCAACTCGATAACTAAAATAGGCACCTTATAAACAGTATTTCGATCAACAATATTTAATCGGATTTTACATTTTACAACTAATCTACCCTACGTCTCTACCCATCTCTTTATTTGTTTGTGTTTTAGTCAACAATAATAACACTTATTCTTATTGTGCTTTTGTCTACTAACGTCATTATCAATTAAACTTTTTATCGATTCAATTTATTTTTCTAGTCTAATTACATAAATTATTTACCCAACATTCTGCCAAAGTTATTATTAATTTATTACAAACTCATCATAGGCGTCGAAAGAGGGGGATAGTGTATAACTCTCGTGGCTAGTAACGTAACTAGCATTGATACTAGGCTAGCTAAACCATACGTAATATCAGAGGCGGATCCAGGGGGGGGACTCCCTTAGAAACTGAAATTGACAAAATAAAATAAGGAACTTCAGCCTCAAGTTTGAATTAGGGCTCCTTATTTTTTAAAAATAGCGTTTAAAATTACTACTGAGTGTATAAAGTCAAAAGACCCCCTTAGAAGTTGCTCGCTACGCTCGCATTATTAATTAATTCCCCCCCCTTATTAACATTTCTGGATCCGCTAGTGCCGTATTAAACATTTCTTTTTAACTTACACGCATAGAACAATTATATACATACTTTCATAATTAATTTTAAATAACAGTGGATGATTATAATTGTTACATACGCGTATGTAACAATTCTACCCGTCCAATATAATTGATTTTTAGCCCCATATGCATTGTTTTTTTGACCCATTCACATTTGAGTTACACCCCCCTTGGAGTTTCGGCGCCCATGCAACCCATTTAAACTTTCCTTGTGTTTTGGAATTCTTTGGAATAATAGTTTTGCTAAATACCTGAAAATCGAGGTATTTTATTGAAGAATAACATTATATGTACTGCATAGTTATTACTCTAAGGCAGGTGTCGGCAACCTTTTAAGCCTGTGGGCCAGATTGAGTCATTTACCGCATCACTCGGGCCAAGCGATCTACCGTCCTTTGGTTGTAGAATTGTAAAGGGTAAAACTTATCTTTAATACTGTTACCACAATAATATTTATTTAAATATTTGGATTTGAATTGATTGACCCAATTGGAGGTCACGATGAGCATGTTTATAGAGAGCCGCGGGCCGAGGGTTGCTGACCACTGCTCTAAGCCAATATAAATGCCCTATTGCCTATTGGCATGAATAATCTCGTTATATCTCCATCACTATTATTGACTAGTGGAGTGTCAATTAAAAAATATCGCAATCCCTGAATTTATCATGAAATCCAGGAATTCCCTTGGAAAATTGGCTAATGTGTAAACTGCTTATTTATACTTTGCACCTGGGAAAAATGCCCTCTAAATCCACCATTGAAAATGGAGGAATTTATTTCTTGCGTTAATTATGGTCGAAAAGTCTATATTTGCCTAAACAAAATTTACAATGGCATTTAGGAAGGTAAATTATCAAAGCATCTATTTTGTAAGATATTAATACGAGTTCACCAATAATTGTGTAACCTGAACTTATAAACCCGCAATAATACAGTTCGAACTAGTACACCCACATGGAATCTAGTTTATTATGAAGTGTGCAATTATCTTAATTATCTCATCCACCTGCCAATTTTTATTATATCCACACAGAAAATAGTCTCTCACGTGATTTATGGTATGATGTGCAATGCCATCGTCGCATCATGCATCATGGCATGCTCTAATAAGTATAAATCAATTTCAACCAAGTAGAATAGTATTGTATTTACAAATGGACAGCGAGTTTTTTGAGGCTACAAATTCAATTCAATTAGAAAACAATAGTGAAGTTCTATTTGACCAAACTTCCTTGAAAGGTAGGAATTATTAATTTAATATATAGTAAACTCCATAACGAAGTTGGTCCGTTGACTTCGTTAAGGGTGATTCCAATCGCGATTTGAAATTTAATATAGTAACTTTTTATTGCTTCTGCGTAACAGCCTAAGATTTTTAACAGCATCTTTATATGCATTTCTAAGAATAACTAGATTTAAAAAAAATCAATTTTCATTATGAAACTAAAATAATAAGAGAATTCTATAAATGGCTTCCCATAGACTATAACACAGTATAATATGCTTAAGTTAACTCAGTAGGAGTTCTTCCCAACTTCTATCCAATGGTTATTTATCAAATTGAATTACTTTTGAATATTCTAAACGAGCGATAACATTGAATTTAATTTTTCTTTTCCGCTTGCTTTACATTTTACGAAATTATGTCTAGTTTTCTTCAATAAAGTGCATTTTTTCGTTAATTTTCAATCATTAAATTTTTTCAAATCCCTAATTGCATATTCTACTTCCGATTTTTTGTTCCTCTAAGTATATTGAAAAGAATGCAGTTCCAATTTTTCATCTTTATTATTTCAAAATCCCAAAACTAAGGTTTCTGTATGATCAAAATGCCTGTTTTATTATTTTGAGATACAACCATTTGAATGTTAGGTGAATATTTCCCGTAATACTCCACCTTATGACTTTATTATATAATCTTACGTGTTTTGTAATATCCCCGCTGTATTTACATTAAAAATTATATTAGCTTTACTTTTATGCACATATTACAAATAATTTTCGCAGAAATTTGCTTTCTAATCCAGAAGATACCATATATGGAAGTGTGAAATTACGTAAATATCGGTGTTCCTAGAATTTTCCACCAAATTTTGATTGAATTTTAGAAAATATAATATAAAGGTATAATAATCTGCAAAAAAAATTTTTCGTACAACAGAAACCGAATTCCCGGAAATGTCAATTAATCACGATTGGAATCACCGTTAAAACGAGTTAATTAAAATTAAAATTTGGAAATACATTTAGAGCGAATTGTTTAACATTCTTGTTAAAATATATTGTTAAAAAATAATATCATTAAAAAATGTTAAAAATGTGACTTTTCTAACTATTATATGAGTAAATATGCAAGGAATTACATTTTACCCGCCAAGACCTTTTATAAAGTAATGTAAGGCACTGGCAAGGTAATATTTTAACATAAAAATTCACCTTGGCGAAGTCGAGTTTTGATATTGAAAAGGTGTACGTACAAAAAAGTAATTTAAGATTTTATGTGAGAGCACGGTTAAATAATACAATCGTAAGGTGAGATTCGAGGAATACCTTACGACACGCATTATATCGGACAACATTACTTACAAGCTAAAGTGAATGAGAAAGTGAGTGAGTATTCTGCATATGCATTTGAGGATGTTACAGATCATGAAGCTTGGTCTGTTGTACATAAAGATGGAGAAATGCAGGTAATTGGGATATATTATTATTATAATGTATTTTCAATAATAATTTTTCTATTGTGCCATTTGCATATAAGAGAAAACAGTAGAATCTCTTATCCAAACACTAGGTTGCAGTCGAAATTTGTTAGTATTATCCGTCTATTGACTCTATTCGTATTATCGAAAGCTCGACAGTTTACTGTACTTATTATATTGAGCCAGTTATTTAGTATCTAAGTAAAGACACTAAACCCCCCACACTATTTGGAACCGTTATATAATGTCAACGGCCCCCAAAATGACCTTGTCAGTGCCTTATATAAATGGTGTTGACGGATATTAAGTAATTCCATAGCTATGGTAATTCTAATTATATTCACTGCATTTTAGGTGTACCGAAGAGAGGTTGTTGACAAGGAGGGTATCGTACTAGACCCATTGCGCGCTACTCACACTGTTAATGGAATAACAGCACGAGAGATGGCCAGTGTATTCTTCCATCCAGAGACACGCATGCAATGGGAAACCACGCTAGACTCAGTAGAGCAGTTAGAAGCACTAGATGACGTCACTACTGTATTCCGGCATTTACACAAACGCATTTGGCCTTCCCAGCAGAGAGAAACCATATTTTGCTCGCATTTATGTGTTTTAGCGAACGCGCCTAAAATAGATTATTCAATAGGGGGTACATACTTTGTTATGAACTTCTCGGTTAATCATCCCAAGGCAAAGATTGAACCGAAATTAGTGCGAGTACGCGTCAATATAAGTTTGGTTTGCCAGACATTCACAGGTAATTAATTTAAGCTAATATTTCGTATTTTTAAAACTTCGGCATTACTATTAATTTTCTAACTACAGTAGATGGAAGCTCATTAATACGTTAAGGAGAACAAGGTTAATTACTTATCCTATATAAATGCATGCAAGTGACCCCGGTTAATACGAATTTTGGGTACATATATGCATATACGAACAAATTTGACAGTCCCCTGGTGTTCTTAGAAACGAGATTTAACTGTAGTCATTTCCCGTTATAACAAACTCCAAGGAACCCTTCATTCAGGGTTTTTTTAAGGCCGATCTTGGTGTAAATTTTGCACCAAGATTCTTTGGAGTTACACCACGTTTCGGGTTGGCCTGGGCCAGTGTTGAGTTACACCACGATTATGGTTCGGCCGCGGCCGCTGCAGAGTTGAGTTACACCAAGGCCGCGCTGAGTTGCATCAAGGTCTCAACCTTAAAAAAACCCTGCTTCATTTACTTTAATATACGCGCAATAAAATCAACTACAGTAGACTCTTGTTGTACGAACACCAGGGGACGTTGAAATGTGTTCGTATTATGCGGAAATTCGTAATAACCGGAGTCACTCACATTAATTTGTATAGGCTAGGGGAAGTGAACATCGTACTCCTCAACCGATATTTCTAAATATCCTTGTTCGTACTAACGAGTGTCTAGTCAGACTCTACTGTATATAACTTTGTTATAACGATATTATTTACTACAGAAAAGATAAATAGAAGAGAATGCTTATATAGAGCTGAGCTTTGTAGAGTTCAGATTTTTTCCCATACTAAAACCCCAGGCTTACTTTCTAAAGGTCAATTTCAAAGCTTGGGAAACTGACCTTTCTCAGTGCCTGAATACACATACTGAAAAACTGAACTCTACTAGAGCTGCCTGAGCTCTATTCGATATAAGTAATTTCTAAATAGAATGCAGATTATTGCAATATAAATATTATCTCCTTACTATCAATAAATTATTTCCTATTAGACACACCTATTAAAGGAGATACGAGTTCTCTCAATCGCTCAGAAATTAATTGCAAACTAATTTACACCGCAGAAGTACATCCTGGTGGTTGGGCACCTGCTAATGTCATTAGAACCATAGGCAAGAGAGAAGTGACGAAATTCCTGAAAAAGTTTGGCACTTTTTCAGCTCAATTTGTTTCAACAAAACCTATTGACTTGTAAATATATTCACGTTTCTCAGTTTTATAACTTTTATCTCTTTGTAGATTGTTATAGTAATAATAGGTTTTAATTAATAACATTGTGTTCAACTCTTAGGGATCAGAATTCATTAACCTGAGCCTTTATATTTATGCCGACATTATTATTTAGAGACAGTATCGAGATGTTTGTATTCGGATGAGTTTAAGTCCCAAATTAATTAATGCAAAAGTGCTTACTAATAGTATACTATCGACCAACACCTTAACATAAAAATCCAGCAAGTTGCATTTTGATGGTGAATATACGAACTTGTTAAATGGAATGAAATAAATTAACACTTTAACAGTAAGTGCTCGCTTGGGCAAAAAAAGTTGTATAATACGTATGTATTCAACATAGAACAACTAAAAATATTGCATGACGAGGGTAAAATAATTTTATAACAATAAAACAGATTATTGTACATTTTTATCCACATAGGCAATTATAAATATTCGATAGATGTAACTATGTATTTTGTAAAACGTGAAGCAATATCACGTATTATACAACTTTGCTATTAGGCGAACACTACTCTATTGTTCTTTTCCCTCCCTGTTAAACTTAGTAACACCAATTAGTAAGAGTGTCGGATGAAGCAAATAAATATTGGCAAGGGGCCCGTGGGAGTATGCCAAGGGGGCGTCAGTTATCATTGGAAATTGGTCTCGATATTAGTAGCTAACCCAGTTCGAGGGACCCGAAGAGAAAATGCCCTTTTCTAGCGGCTATAAAACAAACAAAATATATTACTTATTTATACACATTTAATTGATGATTCGATAATTATACCATTTAATCAACAGTTAATGTACAACAAAACAAGTCCAAATACAAACACGAACCAGAAATTACCAGAATAGAAATTACATAATGAGTAGTAACGATGAAACATCCATAATACTTATATGTATGTATATGACGGTTTAATGTGACAAAATAAAAATACGCGGGTTGACAAGGGTAGAATCAAAAGTTGGGTTTGGATAATAGAAAGCCTTTTAGTTTTGAAAGAAATATTTTTTTGCTATTTTAATTTTTTTTGTATGTATTTATATTATAAAAATAACGTAACGGTGATAATATATTGCACAAAGTGACGTTGTATTTTTGTAGCTGCCTTTTTTAGTTTTTTTAGTTTTTTGAGTATTTTTATGAGTTTTTCGTAGTTGTTTTTTTCAGATTTATTGGGAGGGAGGTGTGAAAATATGTATATGAATTTAATTAAAGCAGTCGACAATATGATGCTTTTCATCGGTTAGACTGTAGAGAATCAAAAGTCGCAGAGTGTTTGTTTGATTTTTGAAGATGGTATCAATGTATTTTTTCAATTCGTAAATGATCCGATTTTGACGAGTGTCAAAGCCGAGACAGGTCAATTTCGCGGATTCTGTTTTCATATGTAAATCATAGATTAAACCGAGGAGCGATTTTGAGTCCAAATCGGTTGCAATGATGTGAATCGTGTCAAAATTTTCGAATTTATTGATGACAGTTTTCAGTTTTTCGATTGTCAATTCTTGAATACCTGCAACACTTCTTTTATTCGAAATTACTTGAAATTTAATGCGATTTTGTTGTGGATTTAATTTCCATTTTTCGAATTTTTCAAAGAATTTCAAGGCTTCATCACAAACATTTTCTTGCAAAACTGTGTCATTTTCCAAATATTTGCTTTCTTTCAAGTCAAACATTTTTAGTTTCAGTCGACTTTTCTTTGTCCCTCGCTTATTGTCAACGAAAATAATCAAAGGAGTGACCTCTTTCTTACAATTTTTCTCAATTTTACTTTCGTATTCCGCGTATTTTAACACATCACACCTCAAATTGGATTTTTTCCACAAATCTTTTGCAATTGAAAATGAATCAGAGATTGTATTGGTGTCGGAATCGAGTGGTACAACTAAACAATCAAAATTCGCATTTGAAACTGCACATTTTTCACGATCAATACACTCTTGTAAGTCAATACGTACACCGAACGCATGTTTTGGGTATTGTTTTGAGTGTCGAAATTTCGCGATTAAATTCTGATGCATCATACCGGTTGCTAGGAGAATATCATCGTTACAAGGATAACTGTTAGAACTTGTTTCAGGGTTGTAAGTAAGCGAGACTTGAAATAACAAACCATCTGTATTCAAATAGTTAATCACACCAGGCGAGATGCAAAGAGAAAATTGGCTCGGAATTCCTCTTAAATGTCTGAGAAGAAATTTAATGTCTTTCAATGCGGTTTGGAAATTTTGATTCTCCTTTAGTGATGGGTTTTCTTTTAGAAATTCTTGCTCGAAATTTCCCGGTTCGTAATTCTGTACTAACGACCGACATAAACCACTACCGTGTGTAAACGCCTGACATAAATCCTTTAGTTTACTAAATCCTTTCGCGGAATTTTTTCGTTTCGTAGTTGGCGATGAGCTTGGTCCATGTTTGAGTAAAATTTGTAGAATATTTCTACGTTCTGATTCATTCATTTCGTATTGCTCAAGTAGAGCATCCAATAACTTAGAATGACTAATGTAAATACAGAAGGAATCATTCTTGAAGACATCAAACGTAAGCAGAACATCCATGGTTACTATTATGGTTTCTGCTTCGACAAGGCAATTGTATGTAGGCGGCGAAATTATATCGAAAATCATTTCAAATCGTTCCTCTGGACCTTGTGGTGATAATGAAAAATTTGTATTTGCAGGTACAATACTGTTGACTGTTGATGCATCGAAATTATTTTGCCTGTATATTTTGCCTATACAAAATGTCTTCATGTCATGTTCAATGTTGTTACGTGCTATAAATGCAGTAAAAGGAACACGCAAATCAAAAGGCATTGACAATACAGTGCCTTGTTCTGAAAGCATGTGGATAGCCTCGATAACCGGTCGTTGTATTAAATTTCGTGTGTAAAAATTAGGCAAGTGTATTTGAATCGCGCCATGTCTCGACATAATTTCAGTAATTCGCTCGAAAATACAACTTTTGGATAAGAAAGAATCAAATACAGCTTGTGATGTTTCAATGTTATTTGATGGGAGCGAGATTTTGGATTCGGACAATGATTTTTCTTTGAAAATTGTACCAAGAATAGTGCGAAAGCGAGTTGAGTCTGTTTTTTCGAGAACTTTCTTCAATGCTTCTTGAAATGATTCATCTGCGAATTTTGCTGGTAAACTTGGAATTATTTCTTTCGCAGAAGGCCGTTTATTCGGATCTCTTGAAAGCATTTTTGTTATTATTTGCCGCGGTAAGTCAGTTATATCAGTATATTTGAAATCTGTAGGGAAAGTTTGAGATTTTAATTGCATAAAAACATTGCTTTTCTCTGTCATAGTATTGAAAGGTGGATAGTTCATTTCGAAGAAAATGAGACCAATGCTGTAGATATCTACTTTCTGTGTGTACATAACTTTACCTAGAGAATATAGTTAATTAAATAGGGGCCTATATTTGCCAAAATATTGTGAAGGCGAGTTACTTTATGGTTTGTACAAACGGTACGTAGCACTTCAAAGGTAGAGGTTAGCCAATGGGTTAGAAAATGGTAAAAAGGCTAGACATAAGGAGGGCTGTCCAATTTTTACGTGAAGCAACGTTTGAATTTGAGCGTCGGAAAATTTGATACTTTCGATCACCCAATTAATAATATTTGGGAGGGGGGGGTTAATGATTACATATATTAGTGTCAACACAATTTATATTTGTTAACCATTGCTCATAAAACTAATTTGTAAATAGAGTTTACTATTTAAAATAGGATTTATTTATGTACGTATACAGTAGAACCTCGTTGGTATAAACACCAGGGGACATTCAAAATGCGTTCGCCTTATCCGGGATTCGTATTAACCAGTGTCATTTGTATTGAAAATGCTTTGAGGGGACTGAAATAGTGTTCGTATTAACCGTGTTCAGCTAACAAAGTTCTACTGTAGTTTTTACTGTAATATTTAACCTCAAAAATTAACCATCGTGAATAAGTACTATACTTATAAGTAAGCCCTTAAGAAAATATATTTACCTTTCAACAGCTCAGGTGCAATGTACTGCACTGTACCCGCAACGCAATTAATCCCATTCGATTCAACGCCAACACTCATTGCAAGTCCGAAATCTCCAATTTTAACATGTTTTTCTGAATCAACGAATATATTAGCCGGTTTGAGATCTCTGTGTATTAAATTCTTGCTATGAATATAATTGAGTCCCTCCATCATTTCTCTGAACAGCCTCAATACTTCCTCTTCTTTCTGGTAGAGATCCTGCGCAATCAGCTGTTCTATGGTGTCACTCTCGCAGTATTCCATCTATAGAAATGTATATTATATTATTACAACTCGTTTATTGGTGTTTGTTTGTTTGTTTGTTTGTTTGTTTGTCTGTTTGATTGTTTGTTTGTTTGTTTGTTTGTTTGTTTGTTTGTATGTTTGTATGTTTGTATGTTTGTATGTTTGTATGTTTGTATGTTTGTTTGTTTGTTTGTTTGTTTGTTTGGTTGTTTGTTTGTCTGTTTGATTGTTTGTTTGTTGGTTGGTTGGTTGGCAAATGTTAAAATAGGTACACAATCATGCTGAACACGAATAATATTAATATTTGATAATGTTGTTTTGGTAAACAAATGAATAAATGGACTTAGAGTCTACTTTGCATATATTATACAAGGAGTCCGTGTAATAGCAGGTAATAGTCCGGTAATTAATGAATAACAGTACATACCTGTAAGCAGAGTATGTTGTTAACTGGGCTAGGATAGCAAGATAGCTCCTCGTCTGAGCTCTCGGCCGGATCGCTGCGAGAAGAGCTCCTGTCTCTCTTCTCTAAAGTAGGACTCTCTTCTATAGAAACATCTACCAGCCGTCTCGATGCTAAACTGCTGCTACGGCGAGCTATTAATAGAGTCTTGTTAATATACACACAGTAAACTCTCCTAAATACGTACACGGAAAAGGTGAAATATCGGTTAAGGAGTAATAAGTTTAACTCCCCTAGTCTATACAAATGCATGCAAGTGACTCCAGTTAATACGAATTTCGGAGAATACTAACAAATTTAGACGGTCCTCTGGTATTTGTATTAACGAGAGTCTACTGTATAACTATTTATTGTGAGCATTTGGCAGATTACCATTAACTCCATATCTAATTAGATATCGGCCAACATATTTTCAATATAAATAATCCGGCTTTGCAAAAAATAACCTTGTCAGTGACTGAAAATAAGTGTTTTTGATTAAAAGTAATTCTTTTTATTAATTAAAAGCAATTAATAATGTGCTCTAATAGCAAGTTAATTAGTCACAAGTAGGACTAAACGAATATTCGAAATGTACGAACGAACCTTTTCTAAATGAACGAATATCCGAATATTCGTTCGTTTTGATAACTAGTAAGCATTAAATCAAATTCAAAAAAGTTTTTTATTAATGTTACAATAGTTTAATGACAAAGTGTATTAGACGCAAGTTAGCTATTAATCAGCTAGTTTAAGTAGGAATTTATATTTAGGATCTCTCCAATCTAAACAAAATTCATGTTGTTGTCCAAAAGAAGTCAACGAATATCCGTTTCAATCTAATATTCCTCAAACGAATATTCGGTATATTCGTTTAAGCCCTAGTCACAAGTATATAATGCACTCATAATGTAAATTAAGTTATCTAAGCTCGTACGAATGCACAATTAGTGATCTATTAGAAATGGAACTTACTCAAAATAAGCGATTTCGAATTGACCATCAATGTGTTATTTGAATGCTCACTACTGCCTCCATCTCTGAAGGATACAATCTCACTTGAATCAGAGTTACCAAAATCATTAACAACTGCGTTAAATCTACGACGTCTGGGCCGCTGTGCGAAATCTTTAGGCTCGAAAATATCAGATGTTTTTGAAACAGTTTCGTTTGATTCATCTTCCTCGCTACCACTGCTGCAACTGGGTTCTTCTCCTGATGTGTCGACATCAAACCAAGCTTGATAGTATCTTTAGGAGTACATAATTAGTGTATTGACATTAACATTCATAAACTTTTTGTATATATTCCAGGTATGTAATCAGTAAGCACCTAATTTCTTAAATTAATTAATAATACATCAATTACGACAGCGATTCCCAAATTATAATCGTGGACCCCTATATGCTATAGCAAATACCAAATATTATGTGGACCCCCTCCCATTGCCTGTAATACAAATTTATAGATCTTGTGGACCCATCGTTGGAATCAGGGAATAAGGACCAATGTTATAGAAACTACCTTACCTGACAACATTTTCATGATCTAATTGAGAAAGCATTGTCACTTCTCGTTTGAAGGCTTGGCGCAGATTATTATGTTCACTGTTAGGAGGTAATTTAATAACTTTAATTGCGTAGATCCTTTGGTCGATCTTGTGTAGGGCTTTGATAACACGACCATAACCTCCTTTTCCAATTTCGCCAAGGTCTTTGAAATCACCTGTAAACATAAGTTAGTAAAAATGTGGAATATAGCAAAAATATCCTTATATATCGGTCAATACTTTTCTAATGTCATTTAATGACTAATTAATGACTGGCAAAGTCATATTTAATATAAAAAATTCATCTTCGTGAAACCGGGTTTTTATATTTAAAAAGGTGTTGACCAATACATTAGTAAGCCCTTATCTAATTATGGAAACATACACAATTAGTTTTTTCGTGTAAATGGGACAAGCTACTGGAAACGTGTTCCAATTAAGTCGAATGAATTATAGAGTTGTATGAGTGCAAACTTGTTAAGAATTAACATTTTCTTTTTCTGAACTATGATGGTGAACCCAATTGATTTATCTGTGAGCATTCAGTCTAATTGTAAACTAATTAATTGGAAGTCAGTAGAATTCGCTTTAGAAGTCAGGTTTCATAGATTAGTTGGTAGGTAGCTCATCAGCTAACTATTTCATATCAGAATGTGTCAGGTCAAAGGACATGTATACGAGTTAATTTTAATAAGTAGGTTGAAGAACTGCATATTATGAATTTAATTGCGGTGTAATTCCGGATAGACCACCTCGATCGGTTTTAATTATTGCTATTTGCGATCAGGTCAGAAAATCAGCCCATGAGCATGTCAATTGAAATCATCATTATTATTACATTGGCACGAATGATATTATACTAGTATAGAACTGGGTTAGTAAATACTACTATATTAATCTAAGTATACTCATGGAAGTGAAATTGTTTAAATTAATTTCATTTCAAATTTCTCTAAACTAGAATTCTGGTAATACAAAAAGTGGTGAATCCCATTATCTTGCGACTCTAATTGTATAGTGACTGAGCAAATAGAAGTAGTTAAACAATTAAAGTGAATCACGAGTTTTGATATGTATCAGTAATTCAGTATTACTATATTAACTAGAACGTCACATTATTGCTTACGTAGAATTGTTAGCCAAAACAAATTACTAAGAAGAACTCACCAACTAGCCTAGATAGCCCAGCATACACATCACTCGAGTATCTACTTCGGCCATCACATTGCCCAGATCCACTTACTGATTCGACATAACCACTATTACTACTCTTTGGGCTAGAAGGATTAGTTTTCATATCGTACAAACATGTTGGGGCGTTTCGTGCTTGAAAGAATATTTTCAAAACATTGCCAGTGTTTACGTAAAGTTCGTTAGTCGCCTGAATACATTTTCGTATAAATCGCCAGAGCGGAGGTGGGCAGCCTTGATGTCCTGAATTTTCGTCAATGTTTATGGAAATTTCGTGTTTGTTTTGAAAGATTTGGGCAGTCAACCATCCTAAAGCGTTTAGATCCTCAACTTTTGTTTGTGTATTTTTCGCAAAAGGATAATGATCAACGCTAACTAGGCCTGCGTTTGTCAATTCGTGAAAAACAGCACTTGGCAAGAAATAATCCAATAGAATTATCCCACCATTGTGATCAAGACAGAGTGTCGATAGTGATAGATTTCCGTGATATAAATCGCACTCGTGTAACTCGTGTAACCCAGTGATAATCTTGTGCAATTGGAATGGAAGCTTATCCACTGTCAAGAGCTGATACTCTTCACTCCGCCCAACTAAATCTGAAAGATAGATTGCCTCATTTTGAACACGTATCCATTCAATACGGAGTTGTGACTGCGTACATACAAATTGGAAATCAGTGTAGCTACAAATATTTTCGTGTGAAAGGTTTTTGAGTACACGAAACTGATTATCTTTTAGACTTTGTAGAAGTTGTATAATAGATTCTGGAGTCTGAGCTGGATTTTTTCCTATAAGAAACGAGAATTAGATTAATTAGGATATAAAGAATGCACTAATCCTAATTAGAAACAAAGTAAAAAAATATTTGGTGTACCTTTATTTTGCTGCTTTTTATCCTGCTCCCTCTTCAAATCGACAATAATATGATCAATGATACGAAGCTCTCCATGTTCCGTTCGTGCTAGATACCTGGACCATCCTTGTTGCTTCACTTTGACCTGTACAATCACAAGAGAACGTGATAAAATACGCGAGTCAAATGCTGAAGTGCCATCAATACGCAAATCCTGATATTCCTCCATGCTATCAATAAATTCCAGATTGTTCGTATTGCCATTGTTCACAAGCCTATTCTCAGTCCACAAATTCAGGTCGCCATGTTTCGCATAGTATAGCCCTTCTTCTATCTCTGCTGTGATTTGCATTACATAGACAGTCGCTGAAACTGAAATGGATTCTTTAGTTTTCCGCAAAGAAAATTCAGCGACTTTTTTCCTCAAAAGCTCAGATTTCTCCCATGACAATTTATTGAATTCTTCAAGTGAGACTTTGATTGATCGTAAAGGAAAATCGCTGGGGATTTCGAATATTGTCAACGCATTTATATCATCTACTTTCGCTATGTAGGAAGTTTGAGTAAGTCTTGGAAAGAGGCGTATCTGTAGTTTGACATGGTCCAAATTTTGTTGTTCAGTAATCTCTTCAATAGTTGGGAAAATAGACTTCAGAGTTTCGATTTCGACAATAATATTATTTTCTTGGCTGCTTTGTTGTTGAATTGACATTGAATAGGCGAGACGGCCTTGAAAGCTTGGGAGTTTGGCTTATGAATCAACTCAAGATTAACTTTCATTAAAATTAAAACGGAATTTGGCGATTTATAACAAAGTGAAGTGTATTTGGTTTGCTATCAGTCTAAGTTCATAATAACATTCAAGAAATAATATTAGCGCCTAATTATCTAAACCGCTTAAAATTCATTATAATGACTAGGCTGATAAAAATAGACAAATAACCAAGATATTAAAAAAAAGCATTTTATACTTATGGAAGGGAGATAGGCACCTCATCAAACGTTCAAATTTCTTGCAAAAATAAATCTTTCTGAGAATTTAAACAAGTGTCATTTAGACAGTAATAAATTTAAATTTAAATTAAATTGAACTTATAATTAATTAATTAATTAGAAAATTCAATAAACAACTATGTATTCAATAAAATATGTTTCCCAAAAAGACTATTTATATAGATCGATTCTATAGGATCTTCAATTCATGTACAAAGGAAGTATCTAACTGGTTTTGGTAATGATCAAAGTTGAGTGTCTTTGATTAATAGTTACGATTACATTCTCTCATAACTTAATGGTCGCTAAGGAAGCAAATGGTTTCGAGAGCAAATAGCATTAGTAACATTTTATCACTATGCTAGCTAATTGTGGAATCTGTGACAATTTAATGAAACATGCCATAAACCATGATGTGTTGTTGGTTTTGTTCTTGTTGCTTACATATATACTCCATAAATAAATACTAAGTAATTTGACACTTCATTAATTAATTCCGAATTAAAATTGAGGAGCATATAGCTATAGCCAGTTCTTCTACCAAATGAGATTCGTTATGAGTGAACATAAATAAGAAATTCTACACCTATATTTGGGGATAATGATCTGGTATTGTTTCGAACTTCAGTATTTCTGACAAAGTTCAGTATCTTCACTGTAATTAATACCATACGAGACTGCAATGCTAGCTATTTACAAATACCTGATACTTTTACGCCTTTTTATGGCAATCACTCCCTTGAACCATTCCCAACTTACTAAGACTGAATAGAAAAAAACATTTTTTGAAGAGTAGATCATTTTTATATTCTTGGGAATCAGGTTTGAGTTCTAAACAGGTTACTACAAATGCTCGACAAAAAATAAAAAATTGATGCATGATGATGGTCACACTTAGCCACCAATTAATTTTCTGGTGGCTAGTTAAGCACGAATGGGTGGTGGTTAAACAAGGGTTCATTAAGACTCAAGTGTTTGAACTGAATTTTGCACGCCTAAAACGATAATTTGCATTACGTCTATTGTTACAGATTTCGCACGCCTACAAATAATCAACTTTAAATTATGTAAGCCTACTTAACCCAGGCACGTAGCTAGTATGTAATTCAGGGGGGCAAGTGCAGGGAGTCGGGGGGGGGGGGGGACGAATCACTGAATTGACTGAATAACATAAATCAAAAGAAACAATGATTGAAGCGGGCTGCGATTATATGATGAAAGATTTAGCAGAAATTCAATGCCTATTATTAAATTCGACGAGTTTCCGCGCTTAAAATCGTATGAACATAGCAACGGGAGTTTCAAATTCCATAGTTTTAATCATGCAGTTGAAGTAAATTCGAGTCTATTTACTATAACGAACACTTCCTAAACTTCTCTTGGGGGGGGGGCAAGAAGTACTTTTGGGGGGGCAGTCGCCCCCTCGCCCCTCCATAGCTACGTGCCTGCCGGCGGTCAACCACCGAAATCTTCCTATAAACCACCAAAATTAATAGTGTGGTGATTTAGTTAAGCCACCAAATAAATTTTATATGCAATTTTATGAAACGAGGTAGAGTCCCAAAAGATTTTCACAAGATGTAAAACAGTGTTTCTTTACTCGGCCCGGAGGCTTATTTGCTCAATGGTGCCTCATTTAGCTATGGATGATTAGTTAGCCACTGATGGTTATGTTAACTACAGTAATTGCAATTACGAATCTTTAACGAAAAATATTATATCTAAATGATATTTTTAATAGAAAATTATTTTTTCCAAGTACATAATACCTTTGTAATTGGATTCACATAGATAAGATTTTATCAAAATTAAAAACTTGCAAGTACAATACCTGATTACGTAGAAAACAATTTGATACAGTTTCCTTTAGAAAGCAATAAGGTGTTTTGATACACGTGAAAAACTGTAAATTAAAAATCATAAGCATGATGTAAAGTTGTAAACAGTCAGCAAATAATAGATCATGCGTACACAGAATAGGGGAGCAGATTTCGTAATACATTGTGAATATTGATAATAAAATCAAGTTCAGGTTTATGACCATACTAAATTGAAGATTTCAGAACCCATTACGTCAATGAATTTAGCGGATTCGCAATTCATCAGTAAAGTCGATCCCCAAGAACAAAAGACATTTAATTGCTTGGATAGACGTATAAAATAAAGGAGTGTATTCGCGTTAATTAAGGGAGACTATTTCGATCATCTATATTATTAAATCTCGATTGTTGTGTGTTTGTTTGTTTGTTTGTCCGGATTGTGTTGAAGTGATTGTGGAGTAGAAAGTAAATTAGAAACCGCTATTGATATTGGGATATAAACTAACTTTCAAATGTTATAATAGGTAAACAAGTATGCTGATTTCGATTTTTGCATTTACAAATTTCTAATATTAATATTTATTGTTGTTGTTAACAAAAATAAGTCAACAAATTAATGAAATTCAAAATCAGCCTAGAAGTTAGCATTCAACGGGTATAATAGGTAAACAAGTACACATATACTGAACACAAATTTCGCATTTATGATTTAGAATATATGAAAAATAAGTTAAAAACTATGGAAATCTTATAAAGGAATGTATATAAAGTCCCTTTTTACCATTTTCCATGGTAGAAATGGTGAGGAGTAAGGCCGCATAACGGCCGTTAACTTGAGGTGCAGCACCGATCTGTCGCAAACGACCGATACCGAAGGGCTCGTTTATAATTAAACTGCATTTCACTTATTACTTATTGTCGAATTGGTGGGGATTCCCAATATCATCACGTAGGGATAAAAAATTAAAGTAACACTAATATAACAAAAATACGAAGTACAATATTAGTAATAATTTCTTATTATTCGCTGCTAAATCAATCAAGAAGTTGCTCATAGTCAATTTGTATCAGAAACAAGGCTCAGGAAATTGTGTTGGCAAAATACCGAATCTCTTTTTGAGTTTAATTCTATATCTTGAGAATTTGTCATCCGGTGAAAATCTTGCCGGGTGAGCAGATATTGTAGGTTGCCCGTAGGGATCTGTTTTATCTAGTGTGTAGACACGTTGATTGGTATCGACGTTAATGTAATACATAAGATACATAGTGAGTGAGGAAAGTATATACTTTAGATGCTAATAAAGTTAAAATAAATATAATGTTTAAAGAAAATATCAAGTTAATTTTGTATACCTCAGGCGTATCTAACGGTATCTTCCTTACCAATGCAGCTAATACTAGTAATAAAACTAATAGAGAATACATATGATGGATTCTGTTCAAATCAGATTTCAGAAAAACTGTATTCAAACTTAACTTGGATAAAGCAACATGCAACACAAGTAATATGAGGTAAGTCAGTGAAGATTACAGAATCTGATTCAATAAACTAACAAGCCGGTGTCTGAAGGTCAAATCAACAAACTAATTAACAGATAATTTGCTCTAAAACTGAAGTCAGTGAATATATCTAAAGGTAAGTGCTACTTTCTAAGAGCTACAAGATAAGCAACCTTCCTCCATCTTGCATAAAGGAATATCTTCTCTATCTTCTTTCAGAGTCTGTTTATCGACTGTAAACTGAATAGCGTCTACGGCAGGGCGAGTACGTAAGTAGTACATACCGCATTTCATACCTTTCTTCCATCCGTAAAAATGCATACTTGTAAGTTTCGAGAAATTAGGTTCCGCGATATGGATATTTAGTGATTGTGATTGACATATGAAAGCAGACCTATCAACAGCCATATCGATAATGGAACGTTGTGGGATCTCCCACACTGTACGGTAGAGTGATTTCAAATCGTCCGGTATTTGTGGGATATTTTGTACAGATCCCTTATCCGCAATTAGCTGGTTCTTAATCCGGTCATCCCATATATCGAGGTTAACCAGATCCTCAAGTAAGTGCTTATTGACAACTTGAAATTCACCTACATGTTATGTAAATCAAAGGTAAGCTTAATATGATAAACTTTTATTCAGAAGTAACCCTATGGTCCCAATTTTACAACTTACATAATACAAAGGTTATGTATTAAGTTGAGTTCGCTTATTATGAAGTCTCTCTACTATGACCCCTTGTATAATAGAACCAGTGTTGTAAAATTTCGAAAAAATTTGTTTTCCATGGAAATTTCAGGAAAGATTACATATTTCAAATTATGCTTAGGAACTTTTTTTGAAATTGCCAAATTTTTTGTGCTACTTAAGTTAATTAATTCCGAGGAAAAATAACAAGCGCACAGTAACAACTCTCATTATAGATATGGATTATCAAAATTTTAAACTAGGTATACAGGTAAACCTCCCAAAGCGGCACCTCCGAGTAGCGGCAACCTCCGAGAAGCGGAACAAAATCATTCTCCCGATGGGTGCCGCTTTGGGAGTTTTACCTTACGAGCAACCTCCCAAAGCGGCAACCTCCGAGAAGCGGCACAATATCATTCTCCCGATGGGTGCCGCTTTGGGAGGTTTACCTGTATATAATAATTTTCCAAGTAAATTTCCAGAAATTTGGGAATTTTTTGGAAATTTCCCGAGCTTACAACACTAATATTAGAACTGGACTGTATTAATAATATGACTGGGGCAATAAACAATTAACTCACCAGCAAGAACTCTTCTCGTATAAATATTCGAAGTGAAAGGCTCAATTGATTCATTATTGCCCAGAATTTGTGCGGTAGATGCAGTCGGCATTGGAGCAACAAGCAAGCTATTTCTGATGCCATGTAATTTTATTTGTGCCTTAAGGGACGCCCAATCCCAACGGGGTCCCGGTGTCACACCCCACATATCATACTGGAGAATTCCCTTGCTAACAGGAGAGCCAGGATAAGACTCGTAAAATCCGTCACGTTTCGCGAGCTCACATGAAGCTTCCAAAGCACCATGGTAAATGGTCTCGAAAATTTCCCGGTTTAGCTCACGTGCAGGTTCAGAATCAAAAGGCATACGCATTAATATAAATGTGTCTGCTAGTCCTTGTACACCGATCCCAATTGGCCTGTGTCTAAAGTTAGAACGCTTTGCCTCTGGCACTGGGTAGTGATTGATATCGATTATTTTGTTAAGGTTTCGGGTTGCGACCTAAAGATTAATGAATAAGTTTACCTAGATTAGTACGCCCCGAATATAACCTTAGTAACGTAGGCAAATAAAATAATTAAATTGGGTTATAATGTATCGGCCAATATTTTTCAATTTAAAACCCTGGCTTCTCAATGTTGAATTTTATGATAAAAATGTTCTTGCCAGATGCCTAAAAATTACATTATAAAGCTGTTGGCCGATAAATAAGTACAGTCGACAGCTTAATAGAGTCACCTCGGAACCAGGTTACTTTGACCCGATTAAGCGAAGAAATCTATTAACCGAAATCTATTTCCGTCTTATAAAGTTTGAAGTGAAATATATTAACCGGTGGCTCTATTAAACGGAGTCGACTGTAATTCAGATAATCATTCAGTTCAGAAACGTTAAAAAACAACCTTTGTGACATTATGTAGTATTTCAAAATTGAATTTTGAAGTGTCTCCATTCTTTTCAACATATCTTGACAAAGCCAGCGAAGCTAGGTTACAAACAGCAGTCTCTTCAGGACTAGAATATTCTATAATCTCAGTGCAGAGGTTAGAACACTTGATTGTCCCAAGGTTTTGTTGATTGCTCTTGCGATTAGAAGCATCTTTGTAGACCATATATGGAGTGCCTAAATATTATTACAAAATGTAATACAGAAGGTCTTACATAATGAGAGTATGAAATTAATGGCGTAATGTGAAGTGGAAATTTGTTTACTTTGAAATAAGTCAAAATAATGAGTAACGCTATTGACCGCTGTATCTTGCTATTCTAATCCATTAAATTTGAATTCTAAAGGTATTTTAAGTTGGAGTCTCGTTTGTTATAAATGAACAAAGGAGATTTCATTTTGCAAATTGAAAATATAGCAACTGTGTAAAGTAAACATTCTTAATTGAATTACAATGCACTTGTAATGCTGTCTGACTATTAAGATGTTTCTATTATTAACGTAGTTATTGAGCATGATTCGTAAGACTATTAATAACAAATCTCAATCAACTCTTGTAAATTGAACACTAATATGACGATCTCAGTTTTGGTTACAAATTCCCAAGTTACGCAAATATACACATTTCCACCCCATATACACGGTAAGACTATCGTTTAGACGCCGAAATTAAAATAATAAAGATTTGTATAAGAGCCTGATAGTTACATAATAAAAATATACCAAGGATTAACTAAATGGTAGCGAATGTGTGACAGGCCATCCTTTGTAATACAAAATGGTTAAAAAGCATGAATAAGATAGGGGAGTCTAATTTTGGGAAATTTACTTTACGTAACGTTTGAACGTCTCCTTAATGTGTTTTAATATATTATTCCGGCCTGGAACAAATTTGTCAAACAATACTCCTATTAGAAAACCTATTCAAGGTCTCCTGAATGTATTAACCTGTTTCTATTTGAGATTCAAGAATAGCAAACCATAATTTCTGAGCTTTAATTTTCTTTATATATCGACCCTCATTCTCGTATTTAGTATACAAAACTTCGAAATCTTTCCCCCAACAATCGGCCAATCCTGGACAGCTACGTGGACACATAAGCGACCATTCACTATCGGCTTCAACTCGCTGCATGAAAAGATCAGGAATCCAGAGTGCGTTAAAAAGATCGCGTGCTCTTTGCTCTTCTTTTCCTGTGTTCTTGCGTATATCGAGAAAATCGAATATATCTCCATGCCAAGGTTCAAGGTAGATAGCGAAAGCACCTGGACGCTTATTACCACCCTGATCAACATACCTGAAATAATCATATTGTAATTAATATATTAACTGTACTGATTCAACTTTCAATAAGGATTGGGTTCAATTCATGTATTAACGGGTGCAGTAATTTAATATATTCGTGTTAATTAAGGTTCAGAGACCGATTAAGTAGTTGTAAATTATAGATAGCTACATAGGAATTCTTGTTAGCAAAAGTTCGATTGCTTAACATTAATAGCATTATTATATCAGACCACCTGTTTCCAATCCAATAGGATTTGTATAAAAATAAATTACAATTCAAACCCATAATGAGAAGCGATTGAACCCAATTATCTTATTCTATAAACATACCTTGCTGTACTGTTATACACTTTCAGCATAGGAATAAGACCGTTACTAATACCGTTTGTACCAGCTATGAAACTCCCTTTAGACCGTATATTGTGTACATGCAGGCCAATTCCCCCTGCAAATTTAGAAATGAGTGCACACTCCTTCAAAGTCTCGTATATACCATCAATACTGTCGTCCTTCATAGCGACAAGAAAGCATGAGGATAGCTGAGGCAAGCAGGTGCCAGCGTTGAAGAGAGTTGGACTAGCGTGTGTAAACCAGCGTTCTGACAACATACTGTAAGTTTCAAATATTGCATCTAAATCCTCAGCATGACTATGGATACCTGCAAATAATATTTATACTTATATGACCATTGGAATATGAAATTACTATCAAATTCCTATTTAACTCCCAATGGTGACTTTCACAACCATGTTTCCACGAAAAGTGGTACCATATACCCTAAGGGGTGGGCTTGAATTAATATTCACCTTGACTACAATTTTAGGGAAGATTATGCAGAGTCCATCTTTTTGTAATATAAACTGGTCAAAAATCGTGGCATGTGTGGGGGTGTCTAATTTTTATGGAATTTTGCGTTACGTAATTAAATGGCCCCAAATGGTAGTTATTGGATAAATCCCTCACCTACTGCTACCCTCATGAAGAGGTGTTGTGGTCGCTCTACGACCTTCCCATTAATCTTCAGTAGATAGCTTCTCTCAAGCGTTTTAAAGCCGAAATAAGATAAATCAAAATCTCTATCGAATATTATAGCTGAGTTGAGTCGGTCGGCATATTTCATAACAAAGTCATAGGTTTGCTGTGATACCATTGGAGTTTTAGCCCCTACAGGATAGCAAATATAGTAAACCTATAGCAGAATGATAAATATTTTTAGTTTAAGGTGTGAAAATCTGATAAATATAAATTCTGACAAATTCCAAATTTGATGTCCCCTTTAATCAATGGTATAAAATATAAAGGGAATCCTTATATAGAGCTGAGCTTTGTAGAGTTCAGATTTTATCCCATACTAAAAGCCCAGGCTTACTTTCTAAAGGTCAATTTCGAACTCTGGAAAAAAACTGACCTTTCTCAGTGCATGAATACACATAGTGAAAAACTGAACTCTACAAAGCTCAGCTCTATATAAGTAATTTCAAATATAAATATAAAATATCTTAAATCAGATCATAAATTATGTTTGAAGATTATTTTTCAGTGTATCATAAATTATCGGCGTTACATTTCACTTATTAAGTTCTTAACTACTTACTAACAAATATTCTCTCTATCACACAGAGAAATACATTTGCAGAAGGTAGAAAGTAAAATAAATATAATGTCGATGATTGCTGATAAATGTAATACCCGTGTCTTTGTCACAATGGGTATATAACATTTCTATCACAGTCGAGAAAGCTTTCTGTGATTCTTTGTGCAGATTAGAAACGGCGATTCTTCCTGCAAGCTTCGCATAGTCCGGGTGGATTGTAGTCATGGTAGCTGCTATTTCTGCAGCCAAATTGTCAAGCTCATTCGTAGTAACGCCAGGGTAAATTCCTAGAAAAGAGATCTGATGATGTTTTGATAACAGTACAATGATTATTCAACTATTTTATCGAATTATATATTAAATGAGCACCTGCAATTAATTACATACATTACAAGTCTATTCATACTACAAATGACTTTTCGATGAATGTGTTATAACAGGTAACTAATTACAAAGATGTATGTATTAAAAATTACTAATTTATGAAATATTAAATTTCACTACTAAAGAAAATATTATATATGCTAAATTTATATATATTTCTTGCTCAAACACTGATTCTAAAAACATAATTAGTAGATTAACAAATAGATATTACTTGCAGATAATTAATTTGCAAAATTGCAAATTGTTGTAAACAGTAGTGACTGTAAAATTTCCAAAAATTTTGTTTTCTATGGAAATTTCCGGAAAGATTACATATTTCAAATTATGCTTAGGAACTTTATTTGAAATTGCCAAAATTTTTGTGCTACTTAAGTTACACTGTCATGAGGGAGAATAACAAGCGCACAGTAACAACTCTACATTAAAGATATGGTTTATCAAAATTAAAAAAAACTAGGTATATATAATAATTTTTCCTTGTAAAATTTCCGGAAATTTAGCTAATTTTTGGAAATTTCTTAGGAAATTTTCCGACCTTACAACACTAGTAAACAGCCATGCCAAATTGTTTTTTGTTTTTTGAGATAAAAAAATGCTAAAATCCAAACTTAGGAAATCACCTGAAATTGTTTTCATCGTGATCTGCACTGCGTCGACATATCTGTCAGAAAGTCCATAGCAAAGTTTTTTTATCCTTGATGTTATTTTGTCGAACATAACATTCTCTCGCATTCCATTGCGCTTTATTACGTATAAGCGTTCTGAATGTGGTGACGTGAGCATTTATGACAAATGAAACAGGTTGCTAATACGTATAGTTCTTTAAGAAATTAAGTATTGACTATACGTAACAGGATTTCTTTACCACCAATATATATCACTTATTAATATTTGATTGTAGATATCTCGTACAATAATATTATACCATGATCGCTTTTCTAACAATAAATTTGATAGGGTTGTTTCAGACTTATAAGAAATGTGACACATCCGTGGTATAAACCTTTATGAATTAGTCAGTTCAATAATGAGTAATAGCTCATTAAGATGGGTTAGAAGTTGAGTACCTTTATACTGTATTAACATATCTGTTCTGGCTTTTCATATCAATTATTTTCTCTCACACAAACCTTATAAGTATGGATATTTTCACCATAAAATTAGGCCATGGAATAGAGGAACTTTTATAGTCCAAACAATAATCAACTAATTACATTACCATCCCGTCTAATTTTAATCATAAAAAGTTGACATATTCGATAGGTTTATAATTGATTAAACTAAATAGACCATACTTCAAGTTATCCTAAACTTGTTACTCCTAATTTGTCGGATCTTTTGCTTTACAATTTGTCCTTTGGTCAAAGGAACGTAACGCTTATAATACGGCTCAGCAATCTTCAAATCATTTATAAGGCAAGAACTCACGCTTGTATCCCATATGCTTTGAAAAAACAAAAAGCTAACACATTCCGATGGAACAATTTGGTTGTCAGCAAGGAATTTTGAGGTTAGGAAAATACGCTCCTCAAACTTTGATAATTTTGATGAATTATCTTTGGTTGAAATCTGGCTATATGTGATCGGTTTGTTGTGCTCAATCAGGAAGAATAAATACCTAGAAAATATAAATACAGTACGTATACTCCGCTTAATAGATTTCTCCGCTTAATGGGGTCAAACTATCCTGGAACAAAACTGACCCTATTAAGCGGAGTCAACTGTATTAATACATTAGGGTCCCTTAGAACAGGGATTTTTCAAGATTGAGACCTTGGTGTAACTCAGATTAACTGCGGTATAACCACATAATTTTTTTTCCCATACCCAGCGATAGACCCGAATCGTGGTGTAATTTACACCAAGATCGCACTTAAAAAACCTGCCTTATAAACTCATCTGGCCCTAGTATTGATTGGGAAAATAATCGACTTTTGACTATGATACCAAATTCAGTAGGGTTCACATAACCAGACTGCTCAATTAATTAACCGTTTAGAGTGTATTATAAAACATCATTAGAGGCGCACAAATCAAGTAATAATCGTTGCTTGTAACCATGGATAACTAATCAATAACTGACCTATGCAGTCCTGTTCCATAGAAAGGCAAAGGCTGTAAATAATCTGCCAGAACCTGCCCATCGATTATCTCTTTCCCGCGCGGAATATTCGCTACCAACCAGTGCAATATTTCGAACTGATTATCAATTAGGTAGCCATCAGGATTAGCAAGGAAAATAGTGGCAAATTCAGTATTGACTCCAGACCAGTCGATGTTTATTTCTGGATTATTTGTGGCAGATTTAGGAAGTAAAACATTCCCTAGAAAAACAGGATTCGTTTTAGGCTTCGTGGGTTCTATGGAGTCGCCAGTATTTTCATTGTTAGTGGGGAATTTTGGCTTTGTCTCAATCGGAGGATAAGTGACAGAAAAGTTAGCAATGGGAGTATACGGAGAGCATCGTAATATCTGTTGAAACACCTCGTAGTATATTCCTATATGAAAGAACGTCAACTTAATTAAACCGATAAATCTGTGAGTAATTATAGTTAATTTATCGACTGATGGGAGAATTACCATATTTTCAAAATGAACGCCGAACTGTGTATGCCAATGCGGAAATTGTAATTGAACAGCTGTTCTTAGCGAAATTGAGGAAGAAAATAAAAGCGTTGAGAAGCATATTCAGGGAAATACAATATAGGTTGCTTAGCTTCTTAGCTTCTAGTCCTAAGAAACAATGTCCACTCCTTGGGGTACAGTGTGGCATATGCTCTCGAGAATTTTCGAAATGTCTAGATTAACACCACTAAGCATCGCACTTCACTTGTTAGATATTGGAAATTGGGCCATTAGCATTCTATCGTATCTCACTTCCAGGGGCTTTGCGCCTGGAATAAATATTTCTGAATTTTTTAATAAAAGGACAACCCCTCTTGTAACAAATCCTGGATCCGCCCCTGAATGTTCAGGAATTTTTGCTACACGTAAAGTTTAAATGGCCCCATATGGGATAACTTATATAAAAGTATAGATTAAATTCTTAGAACCGGACACAAAAATTGCTGAATTACTTCTATAATGCAACTCACCACTTCTGAGGTGTGATCTTCTCCCAGAGAGTGCGTTCTGCCACCATTCCCTATTTACTTCCTCTATAGGAATGCGGGTTGTATCATACCGGGCACCTTTCTCTAGCACTGGATCGAATGCATTCCTTTGCCTCACTGCGGCACGCTCATGGCGAGCCGCTATACTGCTAGGGATCGTCCGTAGCACCCGCGCGGTGAATCCGGGCAAACCACACATCTGATGATACCACTAGAATACTGAATAAGTAAATGAGATTACGTAACAAGCGATGGTCGGTTTCGATATAATGGTAGATAAAAACTTTCTAGATCAGTGGTTCCCAACCTGGGGTCCACGGATGGCTGTAGGGAGTCCACGGTTGAAAAAGGTTGGGAATCGCTGTTCTAGATGGTCTCAAAATTATATTGCTAACATTCTTATCGTATTTTAGTTCAAATGGTTAGAGTTTAGGCCCTGAAATTATTACATAGTTTATGATACATGTAATTAGGCATACAAAATTTAGGCGTTAATTAAGGGGTGGGCGCGTTTAGGATGTGAGTAAATAGCTTTCACGTGATTAAGATCACGGCTATGGTGAAGTACCTACTGACAATGAAGCATTGTAATGCCATTGCCATATATATGGTCCCCTGACCATTCGCGGTGCCATGGATGGTCCCTGACTCTACTCACCCCCCTGGCTACGGACCTGCGTGACAGTGCCATGAGCAGTAATTAAATATCAAACTATGAACTGGGTACTAAGCCAGTTTGTTGCATAAGTGGAAATCACGATAGTCATAAAGCTGTATAGAAGAGTTGTATTTACTATGAAATCTCCATAGGAATGTGGTGTGATGCTAAGCTGATGAAAGTTAGTCCATAGTAAGTAAACGAGATCTGGCGTGTAGATAAATAGCCGAGAAGCGAAATATTTCGAGATAAATTCATTCGTTATTTATTTATTTTGTGTATATTGAATAATAACAAGAAACACGCTTTTTGATTTATTCAAATATTTTGAACTTGGGTAAGTTGTTTGATTTCAAATTTCATCAAATAATATTTATCCTTTCACTAATTTCTGCTTCCTCTATGAATGGGTATTCTGGCCATCCGGAAGTTTATCCAATTCCGGTGTAAGCGCGCTTTGGGGACCCAGCGTTTCGGGCCCTGTCCCTAAATGGCTAGCGCTTTGGCCCCCCTGGACTTTAAAACTAGCGATATGGGGACGGGTCCCTAAAACGCTAGGGCTTTAGGGACAGGTGGCCTAAAACGCTTGGGTCCCCAAAGCGCGCTTACACCGATTATAGATACAAAATTCATGTGCGGGCGGTCAGTTGTAAACTTTTACGTAGACGCGCCTAATTGAGCGTAATGTTAGCTCTTCCTGCCTCTATAAGCGGGTAAGACCATATAATTACCGTATTTCCCCGAATAAGCGCCGGGGGCTTGAATAAGCGCCGAGGCAATAAAAATGACATTGGTGTGACAAAATCTATACACATTATTTGATCACTGTAATGTGATTCCATTGATTTTGGCAACTTCTGTATGTATACTGTTGGTGGAAACCACTAGAAGCGACCTAAATATTATATTCTGGATTTTTCCCAAAGATTTCAGGATAATTTTGGCCCACGAAAACAATAAGCGCTGGGGCGCTTATTCGGGGAAATACGGTATATAATTTTCAGGTGGGCAAAGGTTTATAGGCGAGTTAATTCTAAAGTTATATAAAAACTCGCCTAATGATTGTGCATTTAGAAATTATATGCACTTCATCTCAACTCTCGTTTCAATAAATTCAGATTTTTAATTTTTTATGTGTAAATTAGATCATATATTTATGAAGAGTTTAGTTTCAAGCATACCATTCATTCAAGACATAACAAACACAAAATATATGTAGTCATTTCAAAACCTATACGTACGTATATTACATATTTCACTCCATTCCACATTCACAAATATTGGGTTACAAAAACATAACTAACTGTAAGAGAATTTCAGCATTTCAATTAATTGGATAGAAGGTTATGTATCCAATTTAAAATATAACATCTGCATACTTGCGTCACTATAATTATAATTAATATATCTACTATCTCCATTTCTCTTTCTCTGGAGTGGAGATGATTGAATTTGAGATGATTGAATTTGAGATGATTGAATTTCAGAAGTATATTATATTATATTTTATTACTGGTCCGGCGGAAGCAGTTATAAAGTGGTCAGGCCACGCTTGACCAACCTAACTAATGACGTAATACGGTCAGTTTATTGGCTTGACCATTTCATAAAAGTGGTCAGGCCATGGCCTGACCTGCCTGACCGCTTCCGCCGGACTTATTAGTTTGACTACTAATTAACAGGTATAATTAATTAAACTAACTTAACAACTTTCAATTACCTTTCCCACGTAATTACAATGCAGCATTCTTGGCGACAACTTTTCCTATCTAATATTTTATCTCATATCTTGTTTTTATAACAATTATCTACATTCCATTCTACATAATACGTTGCGTTGTTACCCGAGACAATTACATTATCACGTGTGTATTAAATTGCTTTGTTTAAATTATCTGATTACATTCTATGTCAGTTACGAGTCTACCTAATTGTGTGTAGATATGACTATCTTGCATACCTTATGGACCTTTAGGAAATTTGAATGTTTCAATCTCGTGGAATATTTCTTTAATCAACTCGAATTTGAGACTCTAATTTAAAATCGAGCTACTTGTATTAAGGAGATAGGTCCTCAAATTTTCGACACCCGATAACCCCTAATTATTATTGTGTTTTCGAATAGTACTAATTATTCTAAGAAGGACGTAGAAGCTCAGAATTTCTAAAATCGAAAAATTTGAATTAGATATTCATAGTCAAAGTTTAGCCTAATAGTGAATCCATACTAGTCATTATAAATTCTAGCAATTTACTCTAATTGGCGCAAGTTCTATTATAGTGCAAGTTTAACTCAACTACATTAGTACAAGGGATTATGCCACACAGAATTTGTGATATCGATTTGATTCTTTTTTTCTCTAGATTTTCAAATAATCACTCGATTTTATCAGAATTTTGGCATTATATATTAATTAACTCTATAACTTTGTATTAAAGTTGAAAATCGACACGGCATAATCCCAAGAACAACTGACAAGGATCATTTTTGAGGGATAATTTTTTCCTCTACTACTTATACTTTTTGAGATACACATAAGAATACAAAGGTCACTCTCAGAAAATCTTGCGGAATTTTGTTTAATACAAAATAGCGGCGATTTTGACCTTTAGTGACGTCAAAAAGGTCAAAGAAATGTCCTAATCAAATTTTCTTTCGGAATTGGATAGATAGTATATCAAAGTATAGATGGGAGTGCTTAAACAATAATCCATAATTTTTCATGATTTACTAATAATTGAGTGTCCTACCCCCTGAATTTGCACAATTCCCCATTCTTTGACCTTCAGTGACGTCAAAAAGGTAAAAAAATGTCCGAATTAAAATTTTCTTTCGGAATTAGATAGATAGTATATCAATGTATAGCTAGGCGTGCTAAAAACAATATTTTTGCGTTTGCAACATTAGTGATTAATTTGAGGACCTATCTCCTTAAAGCCTACTCTATATAATGTATGGCAGTAATATTGATTTATATTCAATCGAATAATGGAAATAATATTTAGCATCTATAACTTGTATTACAAATACTATATGTAACATACTCCGATAGCTAATAGTAACAGCCTAACAGGAGTGATTATATATACAGTAGAGTTCCCAAAACGGACACTCCGAGAATCGGACGTCTCTCTACAACGGACAAAATCCATCCCCTCAATATGTCCGTTATTCGGAGACTCCATATATATATATTTCTCCGCTTAATCGAACCTGGTCCCGAGGTGACTCTATTAAGCGGAGTTGACTGTATTTAGCTTTTGCATCGGAATTTTCAACAGATGAAATTCTTGGTTTTTAACACCTTATGGAGGGAAACAAATGATGGTCAAACTATTAGTATTTATCAAACAAAATATAATTTAAATTTGCTGAGTATGAAACGGCAAATTCGATGTAGTAGACTTCTAATGCTATCAATAATTTGCCACGTTGAAAAACGCTTGTATCCATTTTTAATAGAACGAGTAGTTTATTAACGAAAAACGCTTGTTAACCTTTCCAACCGATTACCCAATAGTTGGATCACCAGTACTCTAAAGTTAGAAAATATAATAACTTGAACAACCTTAATTAGCATACCTTTTGGACAAGTGATGATGACCAAACGTACGTAATGCATCGTGTATAACCTTTCTATTCACTCTGTAAGCTTCATATAATATTATTGTATTTAGAGCCCTTCTAATGGTTCTCTTAACCAAAGGAATTTTGCTTGAACTCTCGGGATATTCTATTTATCTAACTTGCATAATAGGATATTTTTCAGAAATGCATTGTATTCTAGATTTTGAATACAACAATAAGCAGAATAATATTAGGAAGTATGTCTGTAATTTGATAATAATCAAATTTTATAAACCGCTGAAAAGTTGAAAAGATTAGAAAAACTAGCACTTTTATATGTACTACCTAGAAGTTGTATAGGTTCATATAAATAGTAGAGAAATTATAATGTTTTATAGATTTTACTTTTTAAGAGTGTGATGGAAAAAACTTCTGAACTTACGAAAAACATAATATTTTCTTCTGTGAATAAAAGTATACCAACGAAAACTGGAAAGGCGAATTTAGAGTGTGAATATTTATTACCGGATACTTCCTATCGAGAGAAAAGAAGATTTTGGAGAATGCGACGGAAACGTGGTAAGTAACTTTAATATCTAAATCACCATATATCTTGTACACTGCTATTCGAACACGGTTAATACAAAATTCCTGCTACCAATACGTTCACTTTTCGGTCCTAACTACGACTACGACACCTGTTAATTACGAATATCGGGTGTAGCTAACAAATTTCGACGATCCCTTTTGTTCTACTAACGAGAGTCACACATATGAAATACCAATTTAAACGATTAATTTTTGGCCGATTGGTTGTCGAATTAACGCGCTTTTACTGAAAGATAATAGTAATTAGGGAATGTTTTACAAATTTGTTGTTTATCAATGCAGGATTTTATTTATGTCTGTGAATCAGTGTGAACATGATGTGTAATCCGAAATGTCATTATTACACTTCTAAAATAGAACCCAACATATAAGTTATCCATCAAAATTTAATTGTCATACCATCATCATACAGACATTTTTCATTTTCGTCAAGCATTGTATTAAGGGTGCTCTGTACTGATATTTTGACACCCGACGACCTAATGTTTTTATTGCGTTTTTGGATAGTACTAATAAATCTAAGATATCCCTGAAAATATTAGAGTTCTACTATGTATATATCCTTAGTTATGAACTAGACAATGTCAATATAGGCCTAATCCATACTAGCCAAATATTTACAAAAAATTTTTATGTTAGTTTTTAGCGCGAAACATGTCAATTATAAAATATACCTGAGTCAATACTCAATGTTTTAAATCGAACCGAAATATGCTTTTTCTTTAATCTACTCTATGTTATTGTCATTTTTGTGAAATTGGTCAAAAAAAACCCACTATTTTTCATTAAAAGTATACTAATTCAATTTTTTTGTATTATATTGCCAAAACTGCCCGCTTTTAAAACATGCGCCTACATATACTGAGCATTTTAAAAAAAAGTTTGACTTTCTAGTATAAAAATTCTCTTTTTTACATCCATATGCCCAAATGGTCTTTTTTTACACCTTCATAATTAGCATTTAATTAATTTGTGTCGAAGTGGCTGAGTCCAGAATATGAAAGTGCGAGGAAAAGGAGTTCCTAAACTGCATAAAATAGATAATGTCATTTGAAATTGAATTAGACTATTTTTAGAAATTTAGAGCTAAGCTCTATCTCATTTCGATCAGAAGTTGGATTTTTGTCAGCTTTTTAACATATTGCCACTTTGACACCACCATATTTGGGCATTTGAAATCAGAACACATCATTCGAATTATAATATAATCCCAAAAGTTTATCCAATGAGTAAGAAATAGTATCATGATGTGACTAGAATTTTAGAGCTAGTCTCTGCTGTCCAGAGATCAAGAGTTACAAAATTTGCTTCGTCATCAAAATTGGGCACATCAAATTACCATATATGGTCATGTTAAAAAGTGTGACACCTAGAGTCCTAAAATGTATTATAAACGTATAGAAAGTCAGGTATTTACAGTATTTTCTAATGCCTATGATCATTTTATCTCAAAGCGTTTCTGAAATATCAACAGGTGTGAAATGTCAGATTTTTTGCCCCCTTCTGTGGCCCAAAAGTCCATAACTTATCGAATAATGATTGGATCGTGTTGTGTAACGTCTCATTTTGTGCGCAAATGCTATTTACATATTTGTATTACCAAATTGGTGTTTTATATAATACTTTATTGTATATTTGAGGGCCTTGAGGTGTGAAAATATGACAAAACAGACAAAACCATAGTCATAAATTGGTCATAACTCATGATATATTATTGTAAAAGTGTTGAAAACAAATGCTACGCATAGATAAGAAGCTGGCGCATTTTTATGAAGAATAACAGAATTATTCTGCTGTCCAATTTCCCACAGTAATATATGATCACCGGGTACTTGCATACCCTTCATATTCTTTTATGCCCCTAATTTCCTAATTTTTGACATATTCCTGAACTTTTTGACGTGAACCTGTATATTTTGACCTGTAGATTCCGAAATTTTTTATTTTGGGAACAATATATGGCAGTGTAGATTTTTATCACCTCTTTTGATGTTGAAATTCGGAAAAATTCGTGGGCCGCAGCCTTAGAATGCTTCTAAAACCAAAAATAATAATCAGAAAGTTAAAAAATTTCTCTGGGGTAACACATGATGCATCCTCAGACCCTTGAACTAGAATTGAAAAAATTTTCTTCTAACATTTTATAACGATAGTTTAGTGCACGACTGCGTTTTATGATTATTTTGAAAAAATGCCCTTTAGCATCGTTTCTTCTGCAAAAATAAATAAAATAAAAATTATTACTGAGAGGAAATAGTCTCATAATAATATGTTCAAAAATTCAAAAAGATTCAACAATTTTTGAAAAAATGTCATGCCCATATAAGGAAGTCGACGTCTTATTTTATTAAAAAACACCATCTTGATTGAAAATTAAGAAAAAAAAAATCATAGAAGTCAATCTCTATCTCATCTAGAGTATTCCTAGTAGTAAATTATGCAATTCTGAGATTCACCGTGAACGCCCAAATATCAATACAGATTACCCTTAAATGCGGTTTACCTTGATATGTGTTCCTTATTGACGTTTTTAACAAACTTCAACAATTCATTTACCAAATTACTTGTATTAATTAGCATACTATCACCTGATTGTAAAGATGAACCCGAATATACTAATTAACTGCATACTTTAACATCTGTGCATTCTATATAAGGAATCAAATGGAATATGAAGCCATTCTTCCAATCAACTGATAATCGATGCCTAGTTAGATCATCGGATTCATTTGCTCTCAAGGAATTCTGAGATACTTCCTCAATTATGCATTTACATTTAATTATGTATATCACAAACATGTGTGACTGTGTTTTGGGCTAAAATTCTTCTTTACTCCTTTCTATATATATAGTATTTAAATAGTACTGTGGATGCAGGTTATAAGCACATCGTCCGGAACTGCACTTGATGTGCTTATAACCGGCATGTTCTTATAACCGACATAAATTATATAGGTATATGGCAACCGTTTTCCAAGATAGTGTTCTTATATCCGATATGTTCTTTTAACCGGTGTGCTTATATCCGACATATACTGTATTTCATACTATTTCCAAAGAATAAAAATCTATAACTACAGCTGTGCCGATAATTTTGTATTCAATAGAGAAATATTATTTGTTCATAATTTGCTCATATAAATTTACACTCTGGTTCACACTTGATTATACTGAGTTAAATATTTGGTTGCATTTAATTCTAATCCTGCATAAAATCGTATAACCTTATTCTGTCCATAATGAATTGCATAATATGGGAATGTTGTGTATGATTCTCATCAAGATTGTGTTTACTAAATTTACTGTGAGAAAAGCTTCTCTCCGCTTATCGCTTTAGAAAGGATTCTGATCAGCTGGCCAACATTTTACACAGCTGTTTTTGAATAATTTTAACCCAGTCTATGGGTCGCGAATGCTGACTTTTCTATGAACGACATTTCGATTCACGTTAATTCAAACAAATATAATATTGTATCAAAATGTCATGTATCGAAATGTCGTGTGTCGAATTGTCGTTTATCGAAATGTGGGTATTCAATAAAATTCTGCTTTTTGATAACATATACAATCGAAGTTTTCGATCTCTAAATGATTTGTGAATTGATTTTTGGCATTTACGAAGTTAATAATTAGAAAACTTGTGATCAAATTCAGCTGCTCTATGATTTGATAAATGCAACCATAAGATCTGTAAACTATTATTGTACATTCCTTTGTGAATCTATGATTGTTAATTATAATGAGTTAAGTTCCTCTTGGCTTCAAGAATCATGGTTTATCAATACTAATCGAGAAGCTATAATATCTAATAAACAAGTGTTATGTTTTGGAATTCTTATTATTTATTTTATTCGATCAATGGAAGGATAGTTTCTTATCATTGTTAATTAACTTCCTGCCAATGACAATAATTTTCCTAATATTTGAAAGTTAATAAATCAATAAATATTTTTTGTTATTAAATCATGTTTTGTTGGAACTAACTTCCTGTCTTTGGAATTTAATTACATGAATCCCTAATTTATTTACAATTTATTATCTAGGTTCTGCAGTTTTTCTTATACTTTTTGCTAACAACATTGAGCCATTCATTGTATGGTACAAGAATAAGCGGTCTTTGAAGGAGCCTCGTGGCATTATTTGGGTGCAAAACTACAGAATATTACCTACATGGTCGAAATTAACACTCAGTTTTACACCACAGATAACACATGATAAACCATACCTCATTTCATATGAGACATTCTCCGAAATGGAAGGCTGGATTTCAAGCATTTCCGAAACAGCCATCTACAAAGAAAATTCAATTAAATCGAACTCAAACTCTTTAAATTTGACCAATACACCGAATCGACCAAATCCATTGGACTTTACAGGCAGCCTTGATCTCTCTTGTCATTTTGCGACAGGTTTTGATTTAGAAAAAGATGCAACATTAACATCCAGCATGGGTTCTGCAAGCTTAAAGCTTAACTTTTCACCTATCACTTGCTATAACATTGGATTCAGAAGGAAAAAGACAAAGGAAAAACTTTTCGAACCTTACACATCATTTCTCGATAACAAAGATTTATTCCTTTTTGGAAAAATTGGTACATATTAATTCTCCACTTTTGAGATTGAATTTCAGACTGTAGCATTTTAACAATGCAAGACCTCACAATGCACTCAACACTTATCAACTGATTTGTATTTAAATAGTTGGGCATGTAATGTTGCACGTATATTTTTAGAGTTAAGTGGTAAATTTCCATTGATTCCAATCCCATACGAGTAAATGTGAATTTGATAGCTATCTACGACTACGATTAATTTGGACTTTTAATAACAGCAATAAAAGCATATACCACTTTTATTTTATTTTAAGATTAACGGGGTTGTACAAATCTTGCAGTAATCTCATTGGTAATTTGGTAGTATAGACAACAGGCGACTATCGCAATTTGTTCGTCTTATCCGAAATTTGTGTTAGTAGTTGTCACTGAGTATTAAAATTGCTTTGAAGGGATCGATGAGTGTGTACGTGCTACAAACACTCTCCTCTACGTACTAATGGTCGACTCGTTAATATTATTAACCCAGCTACTTTCTAACGATGTTTATTTGTTTGTAGCAGATACCATGGATATATAGTTTGATAATAGACTTCTAGTGCTATTGTATGACGGTTTACTTACCTCTATCACTATAACCATAATTAACTAGGGATAGCTTCTATCCATGACGGTTTACTCCTTATAAGTGTAGATGTAATAGGAAGTATAAAGTGTGAAGCCATAGCAAAGACAGTAAGTAGACCGTCATGGATAGAAAGTATCCATTGTTAATTATGGTTATAATAATAGAGGTAAGTAAACCGTCATACAACAGTGCCTATGATTGTGTATAAGTAATCTCTAGCAAAGTAGTTTGATCAGAATATTATGAGTCCATAGTATGTATTTGCACTAATAGATAGCTTTATACTGATTGATCAACTTTATTATCTTTGCTAACAGTCTAACACACATCCTTGATTATAGTTATTAGTTAAAACCTGGGATATTAACACATATCATAGGAGAAAAATTTAAGGAAAATATTGATATTTCCCTATAATCTTTCCTTCCTTAACTCCTTAACCAAAAGGGATATTTCTGATTATTAGGCAATAGGCATACAATTATTTCCTAATTATTCCACAATCATTTATATTAATTATTGCAATTGCACATGATTTTTGGGGAATTAGCTATTATTATTATAATAAGCGTAGAATTTGGGGGCGAGGGGGCGCGCCCCCTTAGATTTTAAGCTGGGAGGGCGGTCCATAGTACCGCCCAGGCACGTAGCTAGAGTATGTAATTCAAGGGGGCAAGTTTTATGTTGGGGGGGCAAGTGCAGGGAGTCGGGGGGCAAGTGGGGGACGAATCACTCTATTTACTATAACAAACACTTCCTAATTCTCTTGGGAGGGGGAGCGAGAAGTACTTTTGGGGGGGCGGTCGCCCCCCCGTAGCTACGTGCCTGGTACCGCCCCCCACTATTTGGATCTATTTTCTCCAATGCCTATTACAAATAATCTATTATTAATACTATATACAGTGCAATCTCAATCATCCGAACATGCATCCTTGTACTAGTTGCTATTCCGCTATGTATAAACAACCTCAATTATCCGGATTGTATATATCCGAACATTTTAACCGGTCCCAACGAGTACGGATAATCGAGGCTGTGCTGCATAAAACTAGGTATCTCAGCTTTGTAGATATGAAATTAATGGAAATCGTCATTAGAATATATCTTATCTCGCCCCCCCCCCAGATTTTTGAGATTTTAAGATAAATTATACGCCCATGATTAGAATTACATATTTCCTATTAGTTGCACACATTATAGCCGTCAATGTCCTTTTTGCAATTATTTCAACTATATACTGACTTTCTTGACGCAAGTTCAAGGTTAATAATTAAAATAATTCACAGGAAGCAACTTGTGTACACTCTTGCAAATCTAATACTTATAATAGAACTAATTTACCATCGTGAGTGCATGCAATCAGTACTATAGAAACTTAAGTAACGAACTTAATTCTATTCAAATTATTCATTGAAAATATTCGTGTTACAATACTTAATTAAATTTGTTCCTAAAATGGGGAAATGCATTGAATATGGATTAGTTCAAGTTCATAATTTGATTTGTATGCCTTCTTTTGGAGTTATACTGCTTACTTCATGATATGAAGACTCTATTTTCTTAATTAATTAATTAATTAATTAATGCAAAATGATGATTAATTCTATTGGACTTGGTTGAACTTTATTCAAATGAACAACCTGCTAGCCCACAGGGTTTGGTGTGGTAAAAGTAATCGGAACTTATTTACCAATAAGATGTAATAGACAGTAACAAACCACATTAAACGTATTGAGAATAGTAAAATTGTTGTGGATTGCTTACAGACAATTTACCACTATATTTTTTATTCAAATTTTAACTCCCTCACTATTAAATAAATATTAGTAAATGAGTTTCTAAGAAAAATAAAAGTTATTTGTTAGCCTATGAAAGAGTTTTGTTAATATTTATTTTGTAAAGCTCGGTTAGTATACCATATAAATAAGTACTTTATAAAGACTAAATGCTTATGATTTCGAATATTTGCTATAGTTGTGTGTAAGGCAAAATGATAATCATTTTTTATTTAGCTGAGTTACATAACATAAATTACACTATTCCTGAAATTTATTCAAATTATTGAAATTCTAAATGCATCTGGTGATTAAAAGATATATTAATCTCATTTTTAATCATTTTAAGAATGCTTGGAGAATCACGAGGTACCTTTACTGGTAATTTCAAATACATCTGGTTGAGTTAAAGTGATGAGATAATAGTAATAGGATGGATTGAGGCGTACCAGACACTGAAGTTATTTAATACCATACTTTTTATTAACTGTTATCCCACCTAACGCCATTATTTTAAACGTTGAAGTTCACTTCATTGAAACGAGTTTGTTGTGGCTAACCAAGATTATAGAATTAGAGGCCACCTGCAATTTTGATGTAAACTTATACTTGTTTATTTCAAGCATTAGAAGACAAGGTAGTATACTAATATTATATAATATATTTAAATTCATTCTTCTACTAGAGTTAGGACATAGAGAAATTCATATAACTTGTTATTCAAAATATCTATACAAACTGTATTTGACATGTCATAAGAAATTATATCAAAGTAAATTTATCTTCTAATACGAACTTTAATATGTTATGACTTCTTGTGTTTATTGGAATTCAACACAAATTATGAGTGACCTTTTATCATGATGGAAGCCATTACTTTAACGCTACTGTTTTCCTGCAGAGAGAGCTTGCTCCATTATTGCAATACTGTTCAAGGTTGCTCGTTATATAGTTAGTGCTTTCGTTTCCAATAAATTATTGTATTTTGATTAATAGATTTCCTCTTATTATAAGCTCATCAATTCGCAAGCATGTCCTTAGGCTTAGCAGAATGCAAATTACTGATAATTATGGCTACCATAGCAGAATTAGTTTGTGAAATATTATTTCATCTAGGGGTTATAACTGAGCGCGCCTACATCTACACTCTGAATATGTACAAATGGAATAATATTTCCATAAGAACAATAGTTCGCGAAAAAATTCCATAAAAGCAATACTACGCCAAATCTCGAATGTACATAATTCTATTTTGTTTTCAATTTTCATTAAAAATAATAATTGGATTATGTTTAACGCGTCCTATAATGTAACTCTACTTAACTTGACTTTATATTTCAACAATGCTATATTTGACTTAATAGCAATTACTTATTATTGTATGATTGAGAAAGAATCCACATAATTTCTATCCATAACCCTTATTATTTCCCAAATATTCACCGAGAGGCTTCTAGCTTATCTCTGATTGTTCTCAATAGAAAAAACCTGTTTGTTACAACATAAAACCTATGAATAACTTCCTAACTAATTGTCAGTTATTTCCAATTCCTAAAGTAATTTATTAATTGTTTCTAATCATTATTATGATACTATTTAGTAAGGTACTTATCCAACAACAACAACAACAATAATTTAGTACATTTTATTTTACAAAATTCAAGGTTAAAAGGGAAATTAATTTCGTGGTTTGATGCGTAGACTTCTTCTTAGGTTATTTTTGGTCATCTTGGACGTATGTTTTTTCTCCAACTGTTGTTTTGCCTCAAGGATTTTATGAAAACCTTCGAGGCCTTCGATGACACCATCACCAGTCCAGGCTGAACAGGGTTGAATTCGCCATTTTCTTCGTTCTTGAGATAGCCCTTTAAAACCAATCGTTTTAGTGATTTCGTCTATAGCCATTGCATTTTCCGAATCCTGTTTGTTCGCGAAAATTAACACCGGCGTTGATTTCATGTCCTGATCACTTAGAATGCTGTTCAAGGCTTCACTTGCTTCTTCCAGTCTATCAACATCTGTAGAATCAATCACGAAAATCAATCCGCTTGCTCCGGCATAATAATGCCTCCACAAACTGCGAATTTTATCCTGACCTCCCACATCCCAAAGGGCATATGTCGCCCGTTTATTTTTATCAAATTGGCACATTTCTACATTGAACCCCACCGTTGGATTTACATCAAAATCTGGTTCAACATTTTCCTTCGCCAAAGCACGTTGCAATAGAGAAGTTTTACCAGCAGCATCAAGGCCTAGAATTAAAATGCGATTATTAACAGGTTCTGATAGAGTGTAGCATGCTCGTACTGGGAATGCTTTTTCCATGTAGTTTCCCATTTTCTTTTCGAAGTTTTGAGTAATTCTTTGTTGTTTCTGATAGATGATGTACATTGCAAGAAAACTCAGTCTATTTATACTTATAATATAATTGAAAAGTACTACTATACATATGTACTATTGAATGGGTTTCATAGCTGATTGTGATCAAAATTAAGAATTGTACTAGTGTTCTACACTGGTTAATAGAGTCAGGTCTGCTTATTATGAACAAGATTTCGTCTGCTTAATATGAAGATTTTTTATTATGAACAAACCCTACGGGCCCAATTTAACAACTTACATAGGGTTTGTATTAAGTTGAGTTCGTTTATTATGAAGTCTCTCTATTATGAACACAATTTTTGGTCCCTTGAATGTTCATAATAAAAGAACCTGACTGTAGTATTAAATTTTAAATTGTTATTAGTTAAAGATACATTGTTGTTGACGGGTTCTGATAAATTGTCCTGCTGGCTTAAATTGGGATTAATCAACCAGTTATAATTGGTATAACCGACCATTGGATTACTTTTAATTTTCTCAAAATACTTTCTAAGGATATACGTCATACAATTTGTCGTTTTTAAGTGTATATAATTAATTAAGTTGTTCAGTTGTTCAGTTGTTCAAAATGATCCAAATTTAAAAGGGAAGGAAATACGTATGTAATGTTTCAACCAGGGTTGCCAATCCAATCCAATCGAGAGAACTTATCGATTATCGATTGCTGAATTTTGTATCGATTGGATTATCGATTGGATTGCCCAAAGTCTTCATCGATTGGATAATTATCGACGAATTTTTATCGATTTTTATCGATTTTTTCGATTTAGCGAGTAAAGGCGATAAATTATAATAATTTATACACAATCGATGGATAATCAATGCATAATTGATAGAAAATCGACAAATAATCAATATAAAATCGACAAATAATCGATAAATAATCGATAGATAATCCATAGAAAATCCATCAATAATCGATAGAAATCCATAAATAATTGATAGATAATCGATTATTTAAATGATAAACAGTCTATAAATAGTCTATAAATTTTATCGATAGAGATCTACAAGTAATCGATAAATAAGCGATAGAAAATCGACAAATAATCGATAGAAAATCGACAAATAATCGATAGAAAATCGATAAATAATCGATAGAAAATCGATAGAAAATCGACAAATATTCGATAAACAATCGATAGAAAATCGATAAATAATCGATAGAAAATCGATAAATAATCGATAGAAAACCCATAAATAATCGATAGAAATCCATAAATAATTGATAGATAATCGATTATTTAAATGAAAAACGTCTATAAATAGTCTATCAATTTTATCGATAGAGATCGACAAGTAATCGATAAATAAGCGATAGAAAATCGACAAATAATCGATAGAAAATCGATAAATAATCGATAGAAAATCGACAAATAATCGATAAACAATCGATAGAAAATCGATAAATAATCGATAGAAAATCGATAAATAATCGATAGAAAATCAGAAATAATCTATTGAAAATCGATAAATAAACTATTGAAAATCAATAAATATTAAATAATCGATAAAAAATCGATGATTTTTATCGATTATCGATTGGATTGGATTGTCAGATCATATCATCGATTGGATTGGTTATCGATATCGATTGCCAAAATTTACATCGATTGGATTGGATTATCGATTGGATTGGATTGGATTGGCAACCCTGGTTTCAACATATATGTATACAATTCATTTAAGGTTGTCTAGTCGAAAGAATTTGGCCTACAACATTTTTCCTTTGAACTACTTATGTGTCCATTTTAGTGTTTGATTTAAGAACTGATCCTAACAGGGACGGCACGTCCTTTTGAAAAGTGGTACGGCGGAGAATTTAACAGTATTTGAATGTGGTCCGGCGAAGCCTCACCAATTATTCTTATATGGTCTAGCTCCCCCGGTCTGGCGACGCTGCACCATGCATTTGAATGTGATTCGGCAATTATTAGACCATTAAATCATTAAATTATCAATGAATTGTTAATTTAGAACAGATAGAGGTGGTACAGCAAAGCTGGCCATCCTGAAACGGCTAGGCCGGACCAGCAGTACCGGGTATACCGCCCCTGTGAATATCTAAGTTGACTAATTTATGAATTATTCGAGAATTACTAAAATTTATTTTCATAATAACCGGTGTCCAAATATTACTCTAGCGCTGGAATTAAATGTTCAATAATTGATTGTGAGGAAATATTTCGTCTAACTCACCATCTGGTACTTTTGATAGTTTTAATCAAATTGTATATGGAAATAATGGAATGCATCACTGGCTAAAGTAATTTCAAGACATCTAAAAAGGTTCCCTGCTTATTAAAATCAGATTTTTTAATTTTTTTTGTCTAAAATTTATTTGGTATAATGTCTATTGTTTCAAAATTTTGGTGCCTGGAGGTTTTTCTGTTTTTGTTTTTAGATTCAGATTTGTTTGGTAATATGATCAGTTTCTTATTGGGAATACTTGTACGCGATTCAGTTTCAGTAAATGAATTCAATACAACTAGTATTAATTTCCTCATAAGTTTCAGAATTTTGCTATAGTCACATGCACCGTTTCTTTACAAATAAATTGGTTTCTACTTTCTACTTACATTGCAATAATTAAAGAGCAAATGCTGTCCCTAGACACATAAATCACCCGATTAATTAAATTGCATCTGTATAGTATTATATTATTGCTCGTCTGCCTCGTCACAACTACAAACCTCAAATTATATTTGTAGATTAGTCCACGCATAAAGTCTATTAGGTGAGTACTCTCAACCAAACTATTTGCCAAAGCTAGCAGATGTTGATTTGCGGTATAGATTAACATGTGTTATTAGGTTTAATGAATTGATTCGTGGCAGGTTTAAATATTTAATATCTAACAAATATCTCAATGAATCATTTATCGAAAATAATAAATTTATGTTGCCAAATTAAACTTTGATTAGCTTTAAAGATTACCTAGCTTTCTATGTGGTCTCTTTCAGTACGATTATGCACTTTACATTTTCCGTAATTATTTTTGATAATAATAATAATCATTTTATGGATCAAAATTTGTAGATTCCTAATCAACTCACAATCAGTGGTTAAATAAAAATTGTCATAAATTACCTTGTTATAGTGGATGCCGGTTATAAGAACATCGTCGGGAACTGCATATAATGTTTTTATAACCGGCATAAATTATACAGGGTATATGGCACCCGTTTTCCTGTAGAATGTTCTTATATCCGGCATCTACTCCTGTATATGATGAAATTAGCGAGAATTGCACCAAATCGCGTTCATTTCCTTGAGCGTTAATTTCCATAACCTTAATTTCCAGCAAATTTATACAATCATGAATGGATGGATGAACTTCCAATCTATATGCTGTAGAACCTCGTTAATACGAACATCAACAGACGTAAATATTTGTTCGCTTTACTCTGAGTTCGTATTAATATTGTTTTTCATAGAATAATTTTGGTTCTAATTACACAATAATTGCTGAAATAAGAAAAGTAGGATAGCTAGAGATAAGCTCTCTGTTACAATAATATAGCTAATATGTTAAATTAGATTAATCAATATTAATATAATTTTTTGTTAGGGGTCCTGTGGCCTAATCTCAGAACCTTAACCGGAGTAATGCCCATTGAATAGCCATTATAGGGACTTGATTTTGTGGAACTATTTGTTCGTCTTATCCGAAAGTTCGTATTAACCGTGTTCATACTAACGAGGTTCTACTGTATTAACAAATCCGGATGGTCATATCACTCATATTCAGGGATTACTTCCCCATGTTACAAATGCCCAAAATGGAGATATGGATTTCCTTAATCTAGATCCTTGCATGGACATATTATTTTTAGATCCTTATTTTTTATTTTTTATTTTTTTATTGTTTAGGAAAATATTTCTAATTTTTGTTCGCGTTAATTTCATGTATGTATTTAAAAATGTTCTTCCCCCTCAATCGGATTAATTTAATGTACTTATTTGAAAATGTTTAGCTCCAATTCGCGTTAATTTCCTTGAGGGTTAATTTCCTATAATAAAGTACCTGTCTTCTGCAGATAAGTTATAATTTTGTGAAATACACTCAAACCTCCCTTATCCGGGCACTGTCGTCCGGAGGGTGCCCGTAACTGGGAATTTGCCCGGATCTCAGAAATACATTAGCTGGTACATGTGCAATCCCAAAGTGTCTAAATTCATATTTTCTTGATTCATTCAAATATTAAACTGATGTTTTTAATGGGTTGTGGTGGATAATATAAGATATGTATTTGTTATAGAATTTTGTCATTAAACTCCATTATTAGTTAAATTAATACATATTCAGATTGGCTTCACACCAATAAGGATGCCTGTATCTCGGAGGTTTGAGTGTATACTTTTAATTATTTAATTAAGAGGTTGAATCTGTTTCAATAATATTGCTCTGTATTATGATTGTCATTACAAGAAAGCTGTACGACTGATAACTTATTGTACCGAAACTGTCATGGCTAGAATATCCATGGTTAAAATATACGAGATATTTCATACACTGTCATATTGATTGCTAGAAGGCGTTATTAATATCTAACGGATTAAAGTTAAACGGTTGGTTGTTAACAGATATGTATTAGTACAGCATAATAGCGTGTAAATACAATAGAACCTCATAACTATGAAACGGTTTATACGAAATTCCGGTAAATATGAACACTATTCCAGTCCCCTTCAAACCTTTTCAATACAAATTATATTTAGTTCATACGAATTCTGGATAAGGCGAACGCATTTTGATGTTCCCCTGATGTTCGTAGTTCGCACTAACCAGGTATATTTAATTAATAGCCCGCAGCCCAGCTGCGGTTTTAAATTTCCTATCTACTTTCTACTAATTTTTCTCTAAAAGCATTGGTTGAAAGTCGATAGGATATATAGTCTTATATTTATGAAATATTCAAAACCACTTCCAGTTTATTTCCTGGCTATTATACTAGTACTAGATTTTTGATTGACGTTTGAGAATATGAATGTAATTATTTTATTACTCTCCCTACTATTGTTCACATACCCTCTATCGAACTGTCTCCCAAATGAAAAACAAATTAGAGAGGAAATATTTGAATTGGCTAAGAAAAAATACACTAGTGATGCTAAAAAAATGTTCAGTGCTTATGACAGAAATGGAGATGACAAATTGGACGATTCAGAAATCCGTGTTCTGCTTCAAGAAAGCGGAGGTTATAAATGGACATTGGGGATAATCACTCACCAGTTGATACACACCTTTGATAAGAATGGAGATCATGCTATCTCTTATGATGAAATCCCTTTTGAGTAGATTTTGTGATAATTGTTTTATATGATTGTTTGATTATGTATATATACAGTAACTTTTATACCATGGATGGTATTGGTGTATTATTTTATTTCTTGTTAATTTAAATGTTCCGAAACTTTTCCATTCAGTGGCCTTATCCATAGTATTTCATTGCATTATATTTGTTGCAGGGTTTTTTTAAGGCCGATCTTGGTGTAAATTTACACCAAGATTTTTTGGAGTTACACCACGATTCGGGTCGGCCGTGGCCTCTGCAGTGTTGAGTTACACCAAGGTCTCATCCTTAAAAAACCCCTAATTTATTGTATTCGCGAATTCATATTAACAGTTGAAAGATAATGAAAGTGTGTATGCCAATCAGTGGCGGATTGCAACCCCCCCTTTGATTTTAAATTACCTTTGATTTCCACTATACTCTGTCTAATTAGTTTGCAGTTGTACCCATGGGCGCCGAAACTCTCAAACGCTAGGGGGGGTGTGACGTAATATTCAAATGTGAAAGTTCAAAAAACAATGCTTATGGGGATAAAATCAATGTTTGATGGGCATAATTGTAAAGATATATACATCATCCACTGATATTTGTACAAACTCGTTATGGAATGAATAATTTTCCATTTTTTTCCCCTGAATTCTCCTCGGCCAGGGGGGGTAACACCCCCCTGACCCCCCCCCCCCATTTCGGCGCCTATGGTTGTACCAGATTATATAATTACCTCAATTAGCAATTAGAGACCTCAACCTGTAATAGTTTTCGATTATTTCCCAAATTCCTAATAATTTTCATTATTTCCCAAATTCCTAATAATTTTCATTAATTTATTATTTATACTAGATAAATTGCTTAGCTTCTAATAGTATAGTATGGACTCTTATAGTTATTTCATCTCAGGACTACATATTGCCTTAAATTAATAATCCCTCCTCGCCCCAAATGTGGGGGTATTACATCGTCCCCCACAACCCTTGCTGGGAATTTGGGCCATCCTAAGAAACAATGTCCAAGTGTGACATATGGTCTCGTAAATTTTTGAAATGTCCAGAATAATCCACTAAGTAGCGCACTTGATCGGGATTTGAAATTGGACAAATAGCACTATATCATATCTGGCTTCCAGGGGCAAAGCCCCTGGATGTGCCAAGTTAATAAATATTCGGATTTGCACCAGTGTATTCGCGAATTAAGCACATATTGGATATAGTGATATATTGGCCAAAAATCCCATGTCTCCACCATTATCACTATATCCATTATGTACTGTATTCTCAAATACATTGGATAATTCGCGAATACACCCAATTCGCACTTGCACTGCAAGTCTGCAACATAACCATTCAAATCGTTTGAAAATCAGTGATGTTCCAATACCTATTTTTTAAATATACTTTTTTGTATCAATGGCTACAAAAATATAAAAAATATGTATAAGATTTGCGCTAATATTTAATATTCAAATCTACAAGTTTGTATTTAGCTTACACGTACACCTATACATAAATTGTTAATTAATACGTGCCATTTCTGTTCACGAAGTAGTATTGATTTCATTACACTCAATACCACCCTTTTTGGTTATATCATTACGACGTATCATCAGACCAGCAACAGATAATGTGCTGAGGTATGTATCATTGATTTATGCATTGTATAAGTTGAAATAGGAGAGGATAAGTTTGAATGTAATTGTTAATCACAAAGTACATATTGAATTATTATAAATTCTAAATAGGTCGTGTTACTGATATTCCATTTGTTTATTAAATATGAAGTTTGTTTTGTGTCTGTTTTCGATTGCTTTTGTGGTGAGTTAAATTTACGTAGAAATTTGCTAGTGACCAACGTTTATATTTGAAACATCGATATTCCCTTTTCATTTTACATTTTACAGACCTCCATGGTACCGGAAAAATGTTTTCTCTCAGATAGGTCTCTCTTAACCGAGAATTAGGTTAAATCTAAAATCTTGTACATCAAATTTGGTACCGAGGAAAGCATTACATATCACGAGCAGAGGATTTGTCCAACCGGGAATTATACTAACTACTTGGCTGGGGCCCGGGGAATTATGTTTTAACTGGGGCTTTTGGCCTTTTGCCCCGAATGCTGGGACCGCCTCTGATCACGAGATTATTCGTCAAGGATGTTTTACTGTACTGTGAACAAGTCCGAGGGACCCGTAATTTATTCCGTATTAGCGGAGTTGTTAAAAGCATGAAATATCAACTACAGTCAACTCCCGTTATAACGAAGTGCTCGGGACCGAGTTTCATTTCGTTATAAGCGGAGTTCGATCTTAAAAGAGTTCATTGTAAGTTGGATTTCGTTGTAACCGAAGTTCAATATGAACGGATTTCGTTATAACCGGAGTTCGTTATAAGCAGAATTCGTTATAACCGGAGTAAAATGAATAGATTAGAGGCTATATGGAATTTAAATGAAATCGTTATAAGCGGCATTTCGTTATATCCATTTCATTGTAACCGAAGTTTTAATAATGTAATAAGATAGAAGGATTTGCGGACCATTGAATGACTTCGTTATAAACAGGTACAGTACTTCATTATATCCGACTTGGTTATAACGGGAGTTGACTGTACTTTATCCGTTTGCAGTTGAAAGGACGACTTCGTTTAAACAAGAATTACTTCATATGACCGGGTCAACCGGAGCACAATATTCGCTAAAATTCCGGGTCACTACCGGATCCGGCTTGGATCGGGTCACCGGGTCACTTAATTTCTGATTTTACCCGGTTCTCCACAGTAACGCTAATTAAATTTTAGATAATCCTTATATAGAGCTGAGCTTTGTAGAGTTCAGATTTTTTCCCATACTAAAAGCCCAGGCTTACTTTCTAAAGGTCAGTTTCAAAGCTTGGAAAAACACTGACCTTTCTCAGTGCCTGAATACACATACTGAAAAACTGAACTCTACTAGAGCTGAGCTCTATATAAGTAATTTCTAAATTTTATTGGTTTGTAGAATTATAAACTTAGAAAGATTCATCTAATATAGTAGGGCGTTTAATATTTATGAGACATAGTACTTCAATTGAAACTTCTTTGGTATCGCTTGTCACTGTATACTTACTTACCGGGTCATGAAATCTTGACCCGGTCTAAGCCTGATTTGTATTATGGGCCGTTCAAATGTTACGTAATGCTTTCAAGGTGGTTAAAATGTGTGACAGTGATCAACAAACAAAATGGTCAAACAAGGTGACGTAGTATAGTGAGGGGAAGTGTCTCGAATTTTCGGGAATTTTTCGCAACGTGTAGTTTGAACGACCGCTTAGTTTTCCAAGGGAGGTGGGAGTAATCAAAGTGTGACAGATCATCCTTTTTGTATTACTAAATTGTCAAAATAGCATGACATAGCAGGACCGGCTGAAGCACTTATAAAGTGGGCAGGCCGGGCCATGAATTGGCCGGCCTAACTAGTGACGTAAGAATGGCCAAGCTATTGGCCTGACCGACCTGAATATGAGCTTTCCTTTTATCTCCAGATCCCACTGATAGAATCTGCCGGTATTCTCAAATTGCAAGTGCATAGTTTCTCCAGGCCGAGTGGGACGGACGCGGGAGGCGGATGCTGTGACTTTCTTTCCTGTTATTGTGACCCTTTCTTCATATTCTGCTGGCGCAACTATTTGACATCTATTACCGATACTAGTTGCAGTTCTTCTCAGACCACTGACCGCTACAATGATCAGAATGTTATCAATTTTAATTCTGCGACTTTTAATGGAGATTCTGTAACAAATCCTCTTACGCTAGGCGTTACGAGCACATTCAATGTAAGCAGAAGTGTAATAACTTAAGTAGCATATTTATTGTTTCCAGGGCTACACAATTACACAATTTTAAAATCCAGAAAATAATATTTAGATGGATTCTAATGGGTCTCAGCGGTAGTAATTATACCGAAATTCGTCATAATTACACTTCGGTTATCAATTAATGGGTATTCATTTTGTCATGCAAATGCCATTTTTATTGACCCGGCGCTTATTCGGGAAAATTCAAATTTCTTATGATGCTTATCGTGGACCAATTTTTCTTTCTTTGTGGTCACAATTTATTACCACAAGTTAGAATTTCTGGCTCACTTTAAGCACTTCAACTACAGTCAACTCTCGTTATAACGAAGTGCTTGGGACCTGTAAATTCCTTCGTTATATCCGGATATTCGTTATAAGCGGATAATATTTATTCCATTTAGTGGTCTAGGGGGAAATTTCCATTTCGTTATAACGGGAGTTCACTATTTATTAATGATCGTTTTTTTATTTCTTTTAATGTCTACCCGGAATATTTGGAATTCTGAATCTATCCATATTAAAAGTGCTTGGAAGCATCAGGTAAACTGTTGAGGCACAAAATAATCTAAATGAGTGACTGAGCACGAATTGAATATCATTTTTGAGATCAAATTGATTAAAAAGTTATGACATTTTCTGAAATAATTTAAGCCATAAGAACTTGAGTAAACTGTCGTTTAATTCTTTTAGAATTCAAACGGGACCAAGGCATTGTAATTATACAGTTTCGGATGTCTTTAGTTTAAATAAGAACTTAAATCGTATAAACTAAAAATTCCTTTGTGTTTTAAAGTTCACCGAAAACGAATTTATGGCTTTGGCGATGAGATATAAATAACCATGGATTCTCATTTACGTATATATTGTGTATTTATACAGGGCGTGATGCAGCTATTCGTTGTTGTTTTTGATGGAGATTCCATTTCCGGTAATGACCTGATTGACAGATTTGTAATCGACTTCTCAGTGACGTCATCATCAAGTCTATCTACTATCAGCACTTTCACAGGGACTTTTGGTAGCATAATGACGGTATCGAAGACCTTAACTTGTTCCGCAAATTACTATGGCAGTTTGTGTAGCATGTATTGTGTAGCACAAAATAGCGTTGCACTGGGACATTACACATGCAATCCAAATGATGGGTCATTTGTGTGTAATTATGGATATTCTGGGAGTAACTGCAGGACACGTGAGTTTTATCCATGATGTTATCCTAAATTTTTTCCATGGTGATATTTTATCTATTAATACGTAATTGGGTTTCCGCGAATACATTCATATTATGATGGATGCGACCTTTCTTTTAAAATTTCACAATTTACTTGACTTATGTAAAATTTATAGTTTTATCTATCCATTCTAACTATTACCATATCTGTAGCTATCTGTAGTAATGGCTGTCTCAATGGTGGTTGTACTACACCATTCACTTGCATGTGAGTTTTTATATAAATGTTTTTGTCAATGTATTATTTTTATGAATTCCATTCTCTCCTAGCTGTAACAGTGGATGGGAGGGTGCTACATGCAGCAAATGCATTCCAAGTCCTACCTGCGGTTGGTATAATTACTTAATCTCTATTGTCGACGCCTATTTATAATCTGCTTGCGTTTTAGATTCGAACGGTGGATTCTGTGATGCTGCTTTTAACTGCAAATGCCATCCAGATTATCAAGGCACTAATTGTGACCAAGGTATGTAATTTTTATTTTATTATACGACTACTTTATTTATTTTATTCTTCACTTTATTATATATTGATAGATACTAAATTCTGTGAACACAACCCAGGAGTATGTAACAATGGCGTCTGTACTACCACTGGCATTAACCAGTATTCGTGTACTTGTTTTGACGGATATACTGGTACCAACTGTGAAACAGGTTTGTTTGTTTGTTTGTTTGTTAATGGACATACTTAAATATTGAGCAACACTTTTCAATACCTGACTTCGCAAAAAGTAATCTTTGAAATTCTAAGACATTGCCTGTGGCTGAAAATTACATAAGAAAAGGTGTTGGTCGATATAGTATGATAATTCCTTTGTTTACGTTTACAGTATTATATTCGTTCGTTAATTTTTCATTTATTTATTTGTTTGGTTTGTTTATTTGTTATTTGTTATTTGTTTGTTTATTATTCATTTATTTGTACGTTAGTTACTTGTCATTGTTTATTTCTAGCAATCAACCTCTGCATCCCAGACCCCTGCACTAACGGAGCTTGTAATAACCACATGACAGATTATGACTGTATCTGTGAGTTAGGTTATGAAGGGAAGAATTGCTCACAAAGTAAGCGAGAAATCAAATTATTTGATTCTAAACCATGGATTGTGATTTAAACACGCTCTTCTGTAGTTATTAACAATTGCCCAACTTCTAACTGTTCATTCGGTGACTGTGTTAATCAAATTGGAAGTTTTACCTGCTACTGTTCAGCTGGGTATACTGGGGAGTTCTGCGAAACAGGTACAATACTATATCTATTATCATTACACCTGTTGTATGACGCTTCCAGGGGGGTTTGCAACCCTCCCTTTGATTTTCACTATACTCTGTCTTAATTAGTGTGCAGTTGTGTCAGATGCTATAATTACCTCAATTAGTGTCCCTGACCTCTAATACTATTTGATTATTTTCCAAATTACTAATAACTTCTAATAGTATAGTATGGACCTTTATAGTTATTTGATCTCAGGACTACATATTGTCTTTAATTAATAATCCCTCCTCGCCCCAAATGTGGGGGTATTACATCGTCCTCAGAACCCTTGCTGGGAATTTGGGCCATCCTAAGAAACAATGTCCAAGTGTGACATATGGTCTCGTAAATTTTCGAAATGTCCAGAATAATCCACTAAGCATCGCATTTGTTAGGTATTGAAAGTTGGGTAAATAGCATTATATCGTATCTTGCTTCCAGGGGCGAAGCCCCCAGACCCCCAGCTGTTAATGTGGTATTTTTTTATAAAATGACAACCCCCCCTTTGAATAATTTCTGGATCCGCCCCTACATGGAATACTTAGAAGGTGTAGTTGTGTGATAGGAATTATGCATTGAGGTTCTATCAAAAATGGTATGTAAACCGCCATACAAATACCCCAGTATAACCAAATGTCGCTCCACTACATAGAGAGGTCCCTATAGGAAATCTGCTAATATAATATTAGTATGAATTCCTTTTGGGATAAATTCATATTAAATTGTCGCTATTCTATCAATCATACATAACTCACGCATTTTATTATTTCACGAAACATCCAGTGTGTCCTTTCATGTCCTTAGAAATGGCAACCAATTTGCTAATTTCCCCGAATTGATCAGATTCATAATTAAACTGAACCAACACACATGATAACAAATAAAATCATATTTGACTAACTTTTGCATTCTATTATTTAAGGGTCGTTCAAATGTTAGGTAACGCAAATTTCCTGAAAATTAGGACCCCCTCACGCTTTTTACCCTTTATTATGCAAAAGGATGCTTTCTCACATATTGGTTAACCCCAACTTTGGAAGCGTTATCGTTTGAATGGCCCTTTACTCCTTTACTTTATACAATAGCCTAACGATACATACTGCAACTGTAACGCGTTTACAATGTCATCAGACCAGCCTGTTACTTCAAGAGATCCTCCCCCTCTACCGCCCAACCATCCCTCATCCAGAAAATCAGGTAGCAGCCGGCCCCCTCCCCCGCTGCCCCCACAAGCGGGACAACATGGTCCACCCCCTGCCCCGACGAACAAACCTCAAAAGCACCCTACCCCACCCCCCTCTACTGCGAATAAGGATGTGACTATTATTTCCGCCCAACCAATCACCGCGGCACATCCCTTTCACTTGGTCTCGCGACCTGTAGGCGAACCTTCCACCGACACCACTCTGCCGCCTCCTATCACCTCAAAACCGGTGCCTCCCAAACCGCAGAATTATATGAATTTTGAAATTCCCTCCGAAACAAATGAAACTATTGCGACATCACCCACTAGGCCAAGCATGGCGCCTACCATATTGAAGAGCGACGAGAGGGGACCGAATCGGCCTACATCTCCTCCGTCCGATATTTTTCTGTCGAATATTCTGGAGAAAGAAGCCACGGATAAGACGCATAAGAAATCTATCGAATCTGAACCGACATCTAAACCGCCATCTCGATTTCCACCACCTCCCCGTCCGGGACGGCCTGCATCAGAAGTCCCGATTGTCGCAAACACTGAAGAGCCACAATCTGCACCTCCTGCACCCGAAATTATACACCATGATCCTGTTGCACCACCTGTGACAGATACAAATCCGTCAATTAGGAAAGCACCCCCACCACCCATCACGGCCAAAACATCCCTCAAACCAGTTCAAGCACACCCGGAATCCGCAAATCAAGTGAAGGTGGTTAAAACCGCGGAATCGACCGAACCGATTGTGTATGCAAAACCATCACCAAGACGCCCTGTGGCCCCCCCAGCAAACAAGCCCCTTGCCCCTTCAAAACGCGCCCCCCCTCCAGCATCCCAAATAGATAAACCACCCCCATCCTCGAAATCAATCGCTCCAGTCAAGCCATCTCGCCCGGGAAACCCCAAGCCAAATAGGCCCAACGTTCCCAAAAGCGATACGAAAACGACAAATGCTGTACAGCTAAAAGCTCCGTCTCTACCTCCACGCCCTGAACCCGGACATCCTCTCTACAAGTATGTGTGTGCGGAGCCACACGGCTTCGCTTTAATACATTACCCCAGCAACCACCAAGATATGCTCAGTATCAGTAAGGGAGAGTTTCTAATGCTTTTAGAACGTCTGGACAATAACTGGTATTACTGTGCTAATGAAGGTGATGACGAAGGTCTGGTGCTGGCTAGCAATATTAAAGTTGTTAGAAAATTACCTGATGAAGGTGGGCAAATTATTTCCGAAGATAAACCATTTGCTGTTGCGACACATGATTATACGTCTGGTGTAGATGGAGATCTAAATTTCAAAAAGGGTGATGTTGTATTTCTTGTGAAATATCTGAGTGAGACATGGATTGAGGGAGAGTGCGAACGTACACGGGCGATTGGAATGTTCCCAAAATCTCAAGTGGAGATTGTCACCGACTTAGAGGAAGGCCCGCCTAATCCAGAAGATTATATGGAAGGCCCACGCGCGAAAGTTATTTTCGATTTTCCCGGCGTTCATCCAGAGGATTTGCCTTTGTTTACAGGTGGATTTGTTTACCTGCTAGAAAAACTCGGTGACGGGTGGTATAAAGGCATATTGCCAGGTGGAAATGAGGAGGGGATATTCCCTGAAGCTTTTATCGAGGTCATTGAAGCACTCCCTGATATACCAAAAGAAATTGTTGAAAAGCCATCCGAACCTCCTGTGAAAGTTGACACTGGAAACACTGGATACACTGGCAGTGCTCTTTATGATTTTCCCGGTGGAACAGAAGGTGATCTTAGTTTTAACGCGGGTGACGTCATATATAATATCACAAGTGTCACTGATGAGTGGTTACAAGGAGAGTTGAATGGAATTGAGGGAATTTTTCCAGTCAGTTTTATCGAGAAAATAAACACAACTCCAAGTGTTATTGTTGACAAACCTAATACTGATATCAAATTTGCTAAAACAATGCAAATAAACGAAGAGTTATTACCGCGTGCAAAAGCTTTATATGATTATAACGAAAATGTTTCTGGGGATTTAAATTTCAAATCAGGTGATATGATCTGTTTGCTACAAAAGTTGAATGAAGAATGGTTTGAGGGAGAATTCAATGGAGTTGTTGGAAATTTCCCTGCATCGTTTGTTGAAGTTGTGCTTCCGCTACCTTAACTATCAATAATAATTTGTCTTGATTTTGTGTATTAATTGTGTCCTATTCTTTTGTTATATTTATCTTTTCAGATGATGAATTTGTGCCCGTGTAGTTTTTATTTAGCTCCAAACGCGAAAACTAATAGTCCTTTTCAGCTTAATTTTTTGTTTGAAAATCTTCAATTGGTGTCAAAGTTTTTACATATCATATTTTGTTTATAATGCTGTTAAGCAGTTTATATATGGCGCATTTTTTTACTCTGGGTAAATCTAGTTTCCAAATTTTTCGCCTTTTGTGTAACAATTATCACCAAACTTTTTATTAGAAATTGATGAGTGTGCGATTAATCCCTGCCAGACTGGAGCATGTATGGACTTTGTGAATGGATATGTTTGTGATTGTACAAATCAGAGTTTTGTTGGACGGAACTGCTCTCTCGGTAAGTCAACTAGTAATCTTTTTCAGAAAGGCGAATTCAAGTTAGATTTGATGATCAATGGATCTTCTTAAATTTATCACGGAGTTATCCTACTATAGTTGTCTCTCATAATATGAACATCAGGGGACCGTCTAAATTGATTCGTATTATCCGGATATTCGTATTAACTGGAATCACTTGCATGCATTTGTAATAGGCTAGGGGAATTAAACTTAGTACTTCTTAACTGATATTTTGATATTCGCCCTCTCCGTGTTCGGCTGTTTTATTAGCGTGAGTATACTGTACTCATTCTTTGTATAGATTCAAGTGCAAACCCTTCTCCTGATTACTGCTCAGCTGATTTTGACTCTTGTCTTAATGGCGCTACTTGTGTTAATAACGTTGGAGGAAATACTCTATTCAATTGTACCTGCAGGTAAGTGCTTAAAAGCTTTTGCAACTCATTTGGGAATTCTGTCAGTTCTCGAATTATTACATGTACGACTTTTATTTTTGCCTTAGTATCATTCTATTTCCTACATTTAGCGAATTACCAAATTTAATATATCGGCTAACAAATTTTCCCGATTTAATCTTCAGACACCGACAACTCATTTTAAGATCAAAATTAATGTTTGCAAATCCGGAGTTTACGTTGAGCATGTTTTCACCGTTTATGAGTAAGCCCATTTAAATTGGTCACAATATGCATTATACACGTATACCTCTATATGTTACTTTCTTATTATTTATAGTGATGGGTATTTGGGTACTTATTGTGGGGACAACTTGGACAACTGCCCCTCTACACCAGCTCCTAATCCTTGTAACAATGATGGTACATGTGTTGATCTGGCTGGGGATGATTTCAGGTGTATGTGTAATCCTGGGTACCAAGGTGAGTTACAAATATGTGTCCTAATAACATAAACGCCAAATACGCTATTTTCATGCACATGAACGGAACGGTTAAAGTTAATGATGAAATTCAGGGCTTTTTCTGTGTCGACTACTATGTAGTGAGCCAGTATTAATATCGCTTCCTTTATTATTCTTTTTCTCCGTAGACGGTACCCTGGCCAGTGCTTTATAGTTGATGGCTGAAAAATTGGCATAAAGGTGTTGGGTGACTGTCTAATTTGCACCTGGGGTCACGATTTTTTAAACATTTTTTGGACACATTTTACACCTGTTTAATTTCACAACAGTAACAATATTATAAGGCTGAAACGAATATTCGTTTGAAAGAATATTAGATTCAAACAGAAACATATATTTGTTAATACTTTTCGACAACAACATAACTTTTGTTTCGATTGGAAGATCTCATCAATAATTATTCCTACCTTAAATTAGCCTTTGTAATAACTAACTTTTGTCTATGTGTCTAATACACTTTGTCACTATGGTCTGAATATAATGTAATTTTATTGTTTCAAATTGTGATAATTATATTGATTCAAACTTATGAGTTGGCTTTATATTATCTAATTGAAAACTAAGAGTATACACTCCAACAACGACACATTATGTGAGTATATTTCCTGGCTAGAATTCTCTTGCACTATTTATACTGACGTAATTAATTCTAATTAATTCAATCTGTATTTAACATTTTGAGACGCTTGCAGTTTGTTTATAGGGGTTATTGAGTGTGCGGAATTCAAATATTATAGCCTAATTATATTTTAATTGATAATATTCCAAATCAGTCAAATTCGTTTTTTAATTAATAAATTATTAATAAATTATTAATAAATTTAATGATTATTTTACTAATTATCCGAAACACCTTTTAGTGATGATGACATGCCAGAAAAATCTAAAATTACATCTTTGCCAACAGCATTTTCTTTTGGAGGCACTATCAAATGACCAACCACTAAAAGTAGTAAAAGATAGTGCCTCCAAGGGACATGCTGTCGGAATTTTTATATTTTCAGAGTCCGTTACCTTCATTTTTATTTTATAATACTTTAACGAGCCATTCCGTCTCGCTTTTTTCAATAGACAAAAATATTAAAGTTTTGAAAAATTGAATTCGTAAGCAGCATACTGTTTACCTTTACTAACGTTTAGAACTAGCCTCTAAGTTCATTCTGATTTTAATTAATTTGTTTATCTATTTTTTGTAAACAACAACAATAAATATTCATATTTGAAATTTCTGAATGCCAATATTCATATTTTAAATTTATACATATTTCCCCCCATCACTTTAACACAACCCGGACAAACGAACAAATAAATAAACAAACAAACAAACTAACAAACACAATCGAGTTTTTATAATATAGATTTTATCCTCCAATTTCATTCTTCTAATAGGTACACTATGTGATACGGATATCAATGAGTGTGATTTAACACCTTGCAACAACGACGGGACTTGCTCAAACTTTTTAGGCGGTTTTAGCTGTAACTGTACTGTTGGGTTTGAGGGGGATACTTGTATTGATCGCACGGATTATTGCGCTATGGGAAATGCCTGTAAGAATGGTTCAAGTTGTATTAACAATCGATTTAACTACACATGTGAGTGTGTGCTGGGGTAAGTTGTTGTTGTTGTTGTTGTTGTTGTTGGTGGTGGTGATGGTGTTATTCATATTTCTTGTCCATGATCGAATGTCTAACAATTTAGATTCAGAGGAGAATTCTGTGCAGAGAACATTGACGACTGTGTGGATGTATTCTGTGGTGACGGGATTTGTATTGATGGAGTGTATGGTTTCAGTTGTGACTGTACCCTCGGTTATACAGGCCCCAAGTGTGAAATTGGTGAGCTATAACAAGAGTTCAATTTTGTGTATATCATCACAACTTGCAATCATATGGTCTATAGTGAACTTGAGGCTACAAAATAGAAGAAATGTGCATCTATTTTTATGCTAAGCTTTCTCAGTAAATTTACATCTCACTTACGTTAAAAATTAATGTGTGATTTTTGCTTATTAATTGCAACATAAAATAAATGTCTTTTAAATGTTCTCTGGCTGCCCCCCCCCCGAGATTTTAAGAAAAATTGGAAAGTTCGACACCTATGTTCCGGTCTTACATGAATAATTAAAATTAATTATGGGTTGTATATCGTTTATTTTCATATTTTGCTTTGTTTAGAACTTGATGAATGCATGACAAAGCTCAGTACTATTATTGTGCAGTTTCCTGGCTCTACATCAGTATGTGGTACAAATGGGGTGTGTAGTGATGAAGTGAACAACTTCACTTGTGCATGTGGAGACCGATATAAAGGCACTCTATGTAGAGAGGGTAGGTGCTGTTTTTTGAGTATTTTCAGCGTTTGAGACCGTAGAAACTATTTAATTAATCAATTAATCCCAAAGCTGGCTCGGAACGTAAAACTGAAACTGAAAGTTAATTGAATTTCAATTGTAAGTGAAAATGAATGTGGGTTTTTTAATTTATACTTCAGACCCCATGCCAGCTTAGGTTAATTAATAGGAAAATATACAAAGTTATTATTTAAAGATCTTACTTATTTATACGTATGTACTATTAAAACACGGCTGTATGTATTTATATGTATATTTGTTTATATGTTCCGAGTTGTTTGAAGAAACTGGACGGTTTCCAAATCTGATTTTTGTAACTTTGGTACCCGACCAGTGGTGTTTTGCCAAAAAAAGAAGTGGGGGGGCGAACCCTTTTCAAATTTAGCATTTTCTTAGAAAACATAGGTGAAAACGGCCCTCAATAATGAATCTATAGATAACTGATAGGAAGGAGCGCCCCCCCTGGGATAAAAGAGCCCCCCCCAAAAAACATCACTGTACCCGACAACAAGTTTAGGTTTCCACTCGAAAATCTCACACCTCTCCAAGTTATGATGTCCTTCTCACATTTGTGAACCCCATTAAAATTCACTTAATCGCACATAATTCGCACCCTCTTAGAGATAAAAATCTGAAGATTTAATTGAACATGCACATTAGCGATGCGGACACGTTGGTAACAGCATATCATCAATATGCCTACTCATTATCGCATGGTGACGTATTGATTAAAATTTAACATGGTTAAATAAACTTAAATTTTACTGTTTTAGGCCTATTCACGCTACATAATTAATGTTTGAAGTATAAAGCACACACAAACCGCGGTTTGTGTGTGGTGCCGCGAAGCGACCTAGTAAGCGAAGCGCGCTAGTATATATAATACGGTCAACACCATCGGCGGATTCCTGGGGGGACATTTGGGGGGCAATCGCCCCCCAGTTTTTCAACATTAGAATAACTGAAATTAATTAGAAAACAAGAAATATTTATAATTATTAATTATATTGGCTAATGGTAACAAATATAAACGTACAATATAGAATCAGAAAATATCGAATTGGAGATATACCCACCCAACAAATTGTAGTTTTCAAAAAGTAGCTCTGATAAGTTCAATTTTTCCCCCAGGATTTTTTCAAGAATCCGCCAGTGGTCAACTCCTTTTTTCACAATGGTGACTTTTTATATTATAAAAATATCCAGAAAATTACATTAGATAAGGTGTTTACCGAAAAATATATAACAAATTCCTTATTTTTTATGTTCCTTTAGTTATCAACTGTGACTCAAAACCTTGCAATTCTTCTAACATCGTTGAGTGCCTTGGTGGGGTTACAGACTCATTTGAGTGTATCTGTCAGCCTGGCTTTACTGGACCCCTCTGCGACATTAGTACGTTATATAGTTATGTTCCTTTTATTTACGGAATTTACTTTGTGCATAAACAAGGTTCAAACATAGTTTGAACTTCGAAATTACAATTATTTGGTTTCTTCTGAAATTAAGGAATTGTAAAGTAGGCAATAGTTTAAGAATTATGACCCCTTCGATTTCGGTCATTTCGCGACAGATCACTCAACCGCTACGCGGTCTTGATTTATTCAATTAAATTTAGTAGAACCTGTTAATTAATAATTCGTTACTTATTTTTGTGAACAACAACAATAAATATTCGCATTATAAATTTTAATTTCGAAATTCGAATTCAGCACACATGTTTATCTGTTATAACATTTAGAAGTTAGTCTCCATCTCAAATATAAATGCGGTTATTATTCCCCTATTTCAAACAAACAAACAAACAAACAAACAAACAAACATACAACAATTGATTTTTACTAATGTATATTAGTGATTGTAATTAATTGTACTCCTGCTTTTCAGAGGCCGTTTAACGTTACATTTGCTTTAGATATCGATGAGTGCGCTCAGTTCCCCTGTCACAACTCTGCTCCTTGTACGGATGGGAGCAATGACTACTCTTGTGACTGCATTTCTCCTTGGAAGGGGAAAGACTGTAGATTCCGTTAGTGTTGTTTGTTTCCATTAAGAATAACAGATTCATTTTTAAACCACAATTCGCTTGGATATCATCTATATTGTGAATACAATGCACCAATACATACATACATTTGGGCATAGGCATATTATTATGACTACGTACATACATACATGATATATAGGCACAGTAGACTGTTAATACGGACACGGATAAGTCAAAAATCAGAAATATCGGTTAAGGAGTACAAGGTTTAATGCATGCAAGTGACTCCGGATATAAATACAAAAACATTTCGACGGTCCGCTGGTACTCGTATAACCGAGAGTCTACTGTAAATAAAAAGTGCTATAAGAATACCAGCCTTAGCTTAACTCAAGTTTATTATCCAATTAACTCCTCTAGAGAATACCAGCTGTATACCTAACCCTTGTAACAGTGGAGCCTGTTTGGATGTTAACCTTGACCTGTCTACATTCAACTGTACCTGTCCTCAAGGGTATACAGGGGATCTGTGTCAGTCTGATCTGAATGAATGTTTGAGTGGAGACAACACTTGTCCTAGTGGGGTTAACTGCACTAATACACAAGGATCGTATTACTGCAATTGTCCTAATGCTGGGAGTGGTAAGCCTTAATAATTACGAGCCCTTCGGTCTCGGTCGCTTTGCGACGGATCGGTGCAACACACCTCAAGTTAACGGCCGCTATGCGGCCTTACTCCTCACCCTTTCCACCATGGAGGATGTTATATATGTTTCCCTTTCTACCATTTTCCATAGTTTTAACTTGTATCTATAATATCCGTTGAAAGCAAACTTCTAGGTTGATTTTGAATTTTCTCAAAACAAATATTGATATTGAAATTTATAAATGCGAAATTCGTGTTCAGCATACTTGTTTACCTATAGCTATACAGTACATAATGGATATAGTGATAATGGTGGGGATATTGGATTTTTGGCCAAATTATCACTATATCCAATACGTATATCACACTATATACTATCACTTTATCCACTGTATCACTGCGTCTAATATATGACTGTATACATTGTCAATACTTATATTCTCATAAGTATAATCAAATTCCTTATCGAATTCAAGTGGTAACGATATTTATACTGTAAAATATGAAATTTATGGGGACAACAAGGTCAAAATCCAATGTTCTTGTATAATCTGTGCACAAATTATCACTATATCTAATAATGATATTACTATAACCAATAAAATTTGTATGGGATTGCTCGGGAACACATCAAAAGCGGCAAAATTATCACTATATCCTATATCACTATATCCATTATGTACTGTAATAACATTTGAAAGTTAGTTTATATCTATCTCAATGTTAAATGCGGTTTCTATTCCCCCATCACTTTAATACAATATGGACCAATAAACAAACACACAAACACACAACAATCGAGTTTTAATAATATAGATATAGAAATTGACATAAATTTAATTATTGTCTTGTTTATAGGTATTGATACATTCACTTGTGCGGAGATTGGTACGTTTCTTGCTGTTGTTTTTTTTTTGCTCTTCAATTATTTTATATATGTTCGTTCTTCTTTTAGGTTCATTTCAAGGTATTTCCATAATATTGATTTTTAATTTGTACTAGGATTAACATTTTGACTGTGCCGACAATACTTTAGTATAGTGGCACAGTATTGAAATCACTGCCTTTATTATTTCAACTTAAACTGTGTCTAAATTAAATTTAAACTTAGTTTTCATTCTTAAAACTCAGCAAAAACTTATTGTATGTTGAACAAGAACTAAGGTTAATCTCCAAACTAAATATGTTCTAAGTTTTGACTTAGTTTACTTTGAGAATACCCACTTTGTTCCAGGTTAAGATTATACTTAGTTTTGCTTAGTCACAGGATGTATTACGGTCAATGGGAGGGGGTCCACAGAATGACTATAGGGGGTCCACGGTTGAAAAAGGTTGGGAATCGCTGGTTTAAGTAAATGAATGATACCATACGAATTTGTCGTTTTAACGCCTAATAATTTCCAAATACGTACAGTTGTTTACCAAAACATTTAATTAACTCTATTTATTTATTTATTTGTATTGCTAGGATTAACCACAGCAGACTACCTATACTACGTTTTAACTCCTTCCATCGTTTTTATCATCCTAGCTTTACTCATATGTCTCGTTGTGTGTTGTTGTTGTTGTTGTTTCTTGAAGAGAAGGGACTCTAAAGTTGCAGTTAATGAAGGTAATTGATAATTATTAACTGTATACTACTACAAGGATATGTGTGAATGCTACAAATACTATATTATTCTGAGGTAACTACTTATATATCGGCCAACACCTTTCGTAATGTAATTTATACACTGTGCTAAGTCATTTTTTTCAAAAAAAATTACCTTTGCGAACAGGGGTTTTTGAGTTGGGAAGGTTTTGGCCGATATATAAGTAAGCCCTGTTTTCTGGGCTCGAAAAATTTATACAATTCATAGGCATAATTCTTCCAAACTCAAGCGTGAGCATTTTATTATTAAACTGGAATAATGTAGTACGTAGGTAGATAGATATGTAGTAAATAGAGATCCATCGCAAAGCGACCGAGACAGAATGGCTCGTTGATAATATTTCCTCTGAATTAAATGGCCACGTTTCCATAATTATTAGTCTTGCTTTACGCAATCCAAATTATCCAATGCTATTTCCAAGTAATCTCTTGATTATTAATGATTATGAGAATACAATTTTGGATACAAATGTATACTCTAATTATTCTCAGAAACAATGTTCATAATTCTTATAGATGAGCATTACCAATCTCTCGATGTGAATAACTATGAAGAGATAACGTATCGATTACCAGATGAAGCTGTTACCAATAACCCTGCTTATATTACTGGTGTTGGAATTGAGAAACAAACAGATGTTACAGCTGTAACTTTCAATCCACATTATGGTGGTGTAGCAACAGAAGAGAATTTGTATCTCGCTGAACCGAATCAATCATTCAGTGCGAGTATTCCAAACCAACCATTGAGTAGTCCTGATGTAATGAAATCAGCTTATAATGATATAAATGATTTTCCAACCGCTAACGATATCGATGCGCCTATAATGGGTATTTATAACGAGGCCACTGCGGTCACCTCATTAACTTTCTGCCCAGGTGTTGAAGAGAATGAGTATGGAAATAATTGAATGAGAATTTGTATTTTTGAACTTGTTTTTTATGTGTATATTCCCCACATCTGTACATTCTATTTTATCTATGTGTTCATGTTTTTGATAGTGTTAATTTTTTCTGACAACAAATATTCATTTTAGGAATATTGCACTGATTTTCACAATCATAACTATTTCAGTTGCTAAGGAATTTAGTGTGTCAAATATATCCCTTATAATTCTAAGGTACTTGGAAGGTCATTTTTTGATGAGCTGTTCTTATATTCGGGTTGGCCGATGTATATCTAAGCCTGTTTTTTTAACAATTCCATTATGAACACTTGGTTAGCTCACAATAATCGAATGTGTGTATTGCTTAGCGACAGTTTGTCCGCTTAATCATGTATAATTTCTTTAGCTTCATGAAGTCTACTTTGCACTTGTATCATGATATCATTTCTAGTACTCATTGAATTCACATATACTCTTGCTGTATATTCAAATTAGTACAAACTAGTTTGAGTATATAGGCAAGTAAGTTTGTATTTTCAGTTACATATTGTATTGTTGTATTCTAGCTTGGTTTATTTGGAATGATTGCCATCGCACTCGCGCTTTTTCTCACACTCACACCCAGCGTATTCACCCAACAACAAAACACATTTCAATTCGCCCCAAATGGTTCTCTGATACTTGATCCTCCCCCTGATCAAACAGGTGGCGCTACTTTATTCGAATTCACTAATCCATCCTACTTATCTTTCGTGTACTCATCTGCAGACGGCATTTCCAATGGTATATCCACAGGGATAATTCCTATATTTGACTCTGTTGTGGAAATAGGTAACTCTTCTTGTATTGCCTCGGATCCCAATGCGTTTGTTGAAACTGCCAATACTAACCAGTCTGTATACGTAACATGGTTGATTGGTATTATTATACTGGCTATATTTGGGATATTAATGTGTATTGCGGTAGCCTGTACTTGTTGTATTGTCTGTTGTTGTAGAGTCTTATGTCATTCCTGTGGAGCCGAGCGTTCGCAGAATCTGACTCCTCGTTGCACCCTTGTTAACCTCTGTATTTGGTCCCCTTTTCTCCTCGTGTTTCTCTTCTTGTGTATTATAGGGTGTTTGTTCGGTATTCTTACCTACATCAGTCTCAATGCATACATTGAGAGCGTGCCTACAATATACGATAATTCCCTGGATTTTATCAATAGCACTTTGAGTGGGTTGAGTAGCCAACTTGAGTTTGCTATTCAGACACAATTGAATGCGACTTTCGAAGCAACTATTATTCAAGTACAGGGATTCTTTGATAATTCGTTCGGCACACGTTTAGATGGACTCGTAATTCAACTTAACTCTTCTGTTAGTGTCATAGATTCGTTAAAGTTATCTGCTAACGCATTACAAGCGGATCTCACAGGCGCTTCTACACTTATAACTAACCTTAATAGCGCGGCTGACGGTTTAACCATGAAACTTAACAACTTACAAACACAGTGTGCTTCTGCAAGCCTAGACTGTAGTGCGATACCCTCCTCCATAGCAACCGGATTGCTACCTAGCAATGTACCTGATATTTCGGCAGTAGTTATGGAGTTGAATCAATTAGATACAGCTGATCTCGCAAGTGTGGTTGACAACGTGACATCACGTATTGATTCAGAGTTAAACACGTTACGGGGTACATTTGATGATTTGGATATCTTAGCTTCATTCGATATTGGTAATACTTTCTCAACACTAGCTGATACGATCGGTCAGGACCTCACATCTTTCCGGTTTAACAATTTACTGAGCTCTTTAGGCGTGACTCCTTCTTCATTCCTGAATACCTACTCTATTGTAACTAAAATCATGCTTGCTGTTGTTATTATTGTGTTTGTATTGATTATCATTAGCGTGTTGTTCGCAGTGGTTGGTCTTGTGATCGTCTTCTTTGGTTACGACAGTGAAAAGAAGCCGTCCATGCGAACCGGCCTTTCTAACACAGGAGCTGTGCTGTTAACATTGTCCGGATATGTGAGCTTTTTAATGACGTGGTTAATGATACCAATATTGGTGGTAATGTTTTCTGTTGGGTCATTGTTAACAACAGTCTCACAACCGCTCGTAGACCAATCTATTCTTATTTATGTAGCGCCTTGTTTGGAGTCTTTTTCACAGGAAATTCAAGCGGGGAATTTAGGTACATTTACATTGCAGGTTAATGTTACGCATATTTTCGAGGCTTGCCAAAATGGGCAAACCTTATTGAGTGCACTACAAGCTGATGATTTGGCTAACAAGATAATTAGTAATGTGAGTGTACTATTGAATGACGAAGTACAGAATATACGTGGGCAAATTAATCCTAATGTTATTTCTAATGGGATTATTGATAGCTACACTTCTTCTATCAATATGTATGATACAGCGGATTTTGACTTTGATGCGGCGAATAGTGTAACAGCTGACTTAGACACATCACAGGTTGTAATGAATATCAACAATGCAAAAACACCTCTGTTGAATTTGATAAGCATGATTGACTCGCTTCCTAGTTCAGCCTCGCTAGATACATTAAAGACTTCTGCTGAAGAAATCCTATTGGATTTGACTAATGTGGAAATGAATCTTGTGCCACAGGCTAATGGCATTATATCATCCACACAGGGGAATTTGAATGCACTAACTAGTGGCCTAAATGAGGTTAATGTGACATTGACAATGGCGTTTAATACCGTGACAGAATTTGCTAGTAATTTAACTGACCTCACTAATGGCCTGATTAACGATTCTATAAGCACTTTAGAGGCAAACGCGCTAACATATTTGCTCTACGTGCGAGATAACATTCCAAAGTGCCAGTTCTTAACTGACTTCTATACAGCTGTTGTCGATGTTATATTCCTTGGAGTATTACGCAATTTCAATGGTCTATGGTTCTGTTTGGGATGGGCGTTATTATTCTTGTTATTGTCAGCCATTTTCTCGTTTGTAGTTGCTCGCTACAGCGTGCGACGAGAACACGAATCTTGGTTTGAAGAAGACGAAAACAGCATTCCTTCTGGCGGAGCTGGTCGCGGGGCAAAGGAGCTTGACCCCAGTGCGCCTGTTGTTCACGGGTATCTAGATAGTAACGTTGACCAACCACCACCTTTTTACACTTACCAAAATGATAATGTTGAAATGCAACAACGTGTTCCATACAACACTGATACACCCGTGCTTACGCAAATGAGAGGTGGGGAAATATCTGCTAAGCCAACTTGGTGACTTTTAATGTATATTTTACACGTTGCCGTCATTTGACGATTTGCAGCTATTTATATTCCTTATAGATTTGTTGCCATGTATAACCGTTCAAACTCTGAATCTATTTATCAATTATTTACTGTCGTGTTTACTGTCCGTTTATTGTCCTTTATATTTAATAGAATAGTTGTGTCAAAAAATTTATTTGTTATTATGGGTAAATGCATAATCATGTAGTATTTAGGGCAGTGGTTCCCAACCTGGGGCCCACAGGATGTCTAATATTTACTATAGAGGGTCCACGGTGAAAAAGGTTGGGAATCGCTGATTTAGGGGATGGGTAAAATTTCACGATTGATCCGTTAAATTTTCCCCTATATATGGCACAAATATCCATGGTGAGGCATTTTTAAATTTTAATGCAACAGGGCGTTAAAATTTGGATTTATATAAAATTAACCTTGGATATTACAACTGCAGATAAGTGATAATTATCCAAGTTTGAATCAATACCAGGGGTTCTTAACCGAAACAATCTTGTTACCCCCCTTTCGAAATTTCTAGACATTTCCCCCCCCCCCCCCATAATTGTTAACTGTAAATTGTATTATATTATTCATTCCAAACAACTTGAAACAAGAGAGAATATGAATAAGAATCACGTAAACATATCGTGTTGTATAGTAAATAGGTTTCTTGTATATTTTGGTCACCTTTGTAAGTATTTATGTAATTTTACTTTGTAGAGATATTATAAGGTATGAACAAATTGTTAAAAAATTTCCACCCAAATCCTCCAAATTCCCCCCTAGGGGGGAATTCCCCCCCGGTTGAGAACCCCTGATGAATACAAACCATAGTCCATTCCTACATCACTTTCCTGTATAACATTCAACTACCATCATAAATCTAATAGCTAAAGGGTATCCAATGTTCAGATTTTACCAGTAATCTATATTATTGATTGTTGTTTGTTTGTTTGTGACTCGAGTTGCAAAGATCATGATTCGTGAAAAGCGCTGGAAATGTACGAGCCCTGTTGTACCTCGCATTATAATAACCATGGCTGACTAAAAATTTGAGAAGTCATATCAAAAATGTCCAACTACCATGGTTATCATAATACAAGGTAGTTGAACTATTGTACAACACCAGCCCTTCGGTCTCTCTCTTTTCCAATAAACAATTAATAATTAATTCATTAACAAAAAATGAATAGATGTAAACTCAAATTCCAATCGCTTATTCTCAGCTTACATCTATCTACATCGATAACTCGCGAGCTCTGACTCGTGATAAAGTGCAATTACTCGATTCGAGTCATCTGACTAAATGATTCGCGGTGATTCGCGAGTCATCGAGTCAATGAAATGGTTCGTAAAAACCCCTGGTTCGATTCGATAATATTAATGAACAGGTATTTGATTACTAATTAGCCATTCAATTAACATTGATCAATTAATTTATCCACACATACTCTACATTCCTTTGTCCAGACAACAGACAATACCTACTTGATTGTGGTCAGATCGCCACCTGATCCATGACAACGTTAACGTAGAAAAGGAATGTTTAAATCGTCTATAGTGATGATATACTATAATTTGGTTTATATCCCTTTGTTAATTACATAGAATATTCAGTCTATCCACTAAGATGAAATGTAACCGATAATCTCCCAATTTAGTGAATCATTTCGTTAAATATTCAATTTACATCAATTGGTGGTTCATATATTTTGTCGGTTATTGTCTGCAATTCGGTCATTTGGTTTGTAGGTACTTCTTAGCGATTGGGTTAGCAAACAGATACAGCTCAGCATTATCTATTTTGATATACTATAGTTGTTTTATTCTATGATTTAATTTTAGGCTTACTTTTCTATATCGGCTAACACCTTTTCAATATAATAACCAGCTTCACAATGGTAATTTTTTATGTCTGAATATGTGTTGGCTGATATACGTACAGTCGAAATCGGGGTTTTTTGCCTCTCCGGGTTATTTTTCCTCCTTGCTTCTCCTTGTTTCTTCATAACCTCATAGTACTGTATAATGTTAAATACGGGGTTTTTTGCCTCTTTTTCCATGCATCTAGGGGGGCAAAAAAAACCGATTTCGACTGTATAAGTAAATCCTTTAATTTCTCTCGAAATATTTGATAAATTATACACGGAACAGAATACAAGATAAAATTTGTGTATATATACTATGTACACGCAAAATGATGGTTTTTGTATTGCGGCCAAGTATAACCAATTTATCATACCTGCCAACCTATTTGAGCCATATCCCTGTCAGGGCTCCAATTTTCCCCTGTACATTGGACAAAATCCCTCTACACCTACCAAAAATTTTCTCGCTCGCTGCGCTCGCTCTTCCAGGGAATTACTATATAGAGGATTAATATAGTCATATCAAAATTATCACTTAGGAGAGGAGCTAGCATTGAATTATATACTGTACAGGATATCCCTGTACGTTTGAATAAATATATAAACCAAATTGTGCCTTTATGTGGTCAATGCAGAATGCATGGCAGAATATACTATCATCACTGCAAACATTTTTAGGCATTATTTGGTAAATTAAAATCCCTGTACAAATGGAATAAATCCCTGTACAAATGGAATAAATCCCTGTACGCCTGTACAGAACAGCCAAATTGTTAAAATCGCTGTACGGTTAGAAAGTATCATTTATGCGCTTGTCGAAAAAACTTGCTTACAAACTGTGTTCATTAATTATCATATTATTGGAAATTAACGTCAAGGAAATTTAACGCGATTTGGAGCAATTCGCGTTAATTTCATGGCGCGTTAATTTCCTATAATAAGGTAGATGACATGATAACGATAGTTTCTTTCCAATTTATAACCATGGATAAGACAGTGTTTGTTTGTTTGTTTATGGTTTATTTATTAATGTGATAAGGAAATGGAACTGCACTAGCATTCAAACTGGAAACATAATTTGACCACGACCTAAATCTTACGACGTTTAAACTTGCATTATTTCAATTTGAACAATGGAATTGGCTAGGTAACTCTATAAGCTTTACTCAACACCAGTATCATATGTTATGATATAGCGTATATTCTGCCAGTGTAGATAGATAATAGGATAAGTATAAAAGTGAAAATTGATAAAAATTTAGTAAAGAGAGTAATATTATTGCTAGTAGAATAATTAAATATTTAAATGGCACAGTTGGCAAATGAAGTTAAGTTATTGCAGACACAAAAAGAAGTAGAGAGTCTACGGAGAAAGTTATCAGATGCCTCACACGAGAAAAAGATGGCTATTAGCCGTCTTAACAAGGAGTGGGACCAGAAATTATCGGTAATCTTGTAGATTTACTTCTAACTTAAAAAACTTTATTATTAAGTTTACTTTTGTATCGGCCAACAATACCTTTTTATAAAACACCAGGCTTCGCAAAGGTTAATTTTTGAAGTGAAAATATACTTTTTCAGTCCTGAAAATTACATTAGGAAAGGTGTTAGCCGATATAGCAGTATATTTCCTTATTTCTCAATGGTAATGCTGTAAATTGTAATGCTTAATAATTTCACCAGAATGCTTTCGGCCATCAACTGGTCAAATGAAGCGCTACTCAATTGACTATCTCTATAATTAGATGCTAGATTAGCAAATACAGTATATTACTTTAATTAATAGGAACACCAGGGGACCGTCGAAATATGTTGGCATACCCGGAAATCTGTATTGACCGGAGTCACTTGTATGGAATTAATTAAACCTTAACTCCATAACCAATATTCCGTGTAACGAGAGTCCGCTATTTCTTGTTTTTATTCGATGCAAAAAATGGTGATTTTTAAGTCAATTAGAAAATCTTGATCTCTGAAATTTCATGCAGAATTCCTCATCACGAGTAGGCAGTATAATCGGCTGCTTAATGGCTCGCTATGCCGCATGGATCACCACTAGGATTATTGTCTATAACATATCTAATGAGATAAAGATTTAATCTCTGCTAATTTAATCTGTGTACGTCGACAGGTATCAAAATCTAATTAATAAATGGCTTATATATCTACCAACACCTTTTCATTTTGAAATCCTGGCTTCGCAAAGGGGCTGTTCAAACGTTACGTAACGTTTCCAAGGTTGGTTAACCAATGTGTGACAGACCATCTTTTTACTGTGCCGACTACTACGTAGTGGGCCAGTATTGAAATTAGTTTTCTTCTTCTACACAGTGCCCTCACTTTTATAGTTTAATATACTTACAATATTTCAGTTCCATTCAAAGCCTTTCAATACATATGACACCTGTTAATACGAATTTTGGATAAGGAGTTTAGATTCCGACGGTCCTTGGTACGTATTAACGAGATACTGTAAGGTTATGAGAATGCATGGCTTGGTAGATCGAGAGGGACAAGAACAGTAAGAAGTGGGAGGTGGAGAGACAGGAGCTGTACCTGACACTGGAGACTAACCTTAAGCTCGCCAAGGATAAAGACGTACTTCAGTTGATAGCAGAGAAAGATAGAGAGATGAGGAGAATGCGAGATAATATGAGTAAGCTATTAATCTAAGTCGTATAATACGTTAAGTTGCTCACGCAATAATTATACAAATATGTTCTTACTTACAGGAAATAGATACATTGTATAGATATGTAGAAATAATCTACAAGTATCATTTGTTTTGAAAGGCTTTGAAGGAGACCGTTCGTATTAACCTCCTATTTACTTGTTATTCATTAGATTAGAAGATAGCGTTAAACTGCATTCGATAGCATTCCCATAGAACTATGGTATGCATTGTAGGTTTAATTACAAGGTTTTGTATTGAATTGTGTCCCACGAGCTTTGTATTGTGTCTATGTAACGCTCTGTCTGGAATTAATTTGCAGACACAGTTATCTGTATCTGATTAGGAGGGATAGTTGTGGTATTGTTTATTGTAAATGTATAATTGGTTAATTAAATTAGTAGTTTATGTTTGATTGTAAATATTAATTTACTATGTATTATTAATTAATTCAAAATTTCTGGAATTTTGAGTTACGTAATTTTTGAACGGCCCCTTAAGATAATTATACAATTGTTCAATTATAGGTTAACCTCAACAAAAATCATTTCTACTCGAATGATCCATAATTTGTGGTAGCATATCAAACGCAATTTGGTTGTTAACATAAGCAATTACATATTAGTTTCATTCATTATAGAAAGTAGTTTACGTATGAATCGCAATAATATTCTGCATTTTTGTAGACAAAATGCTTTCAAAATTACTAGTTAGCAGCTGTATTAATTTACAATTAATTATACGCAAGTGACTCGGTTAATACGAATTTCCGGATAATGCGAATTTCCGGATAATGCAAACCAATTACGACGTTCCCTTGGTGTTCTTATTAACGAGAGTAAACCGACAAACAAACATTGATACAATAGATTCGTTAATACGAACACTGATATGGCGAAATATCGGTGTTTAATTACCCCAGCCTATACAAATGCATACGAGTGACTCCGGTAGTCCGGTTAATACGAATTTCCTGAAATTTGATCAAATTTCAACGGGAAAGTGGTATTTGTATTTACTAGTCTACTCTAGCTAAGTTAGCAACTGTGCTTTTTAGATTATGAGCGCGACAATGCAATACGCGTAGCGAAGGCTAACACAGAAGAAAAGTATAGGAATTTAATAAGACAAAGCCAAGAAGATTCGAGAGAAAGGGAGAACAGCTTGACAAAGGAAATTAATGTATTAAGCAAGGAAAAGGAATCTCTGCAAGAGCGTGTGTCTTCTATTAGAAAAGCGGATTTGGAAAAGGCGAATGCTATAAAGCATATTCACTATAGCCATGAGAAGGTATTTGAATAATTCATAACTTCTTCGAAAAAGTAGTTAGTTTTAAGCCTAAAGTCTGTCACTGTGGGTACCGTATATACTTGAATAGTAGTCCCCCCTCGAATAATCTCCCGCCAAAGTAGTAAATAAAATTTATTACCACTGCCCGGAGTAAACATCTTTATCTAATATAAGTCTCATTACGATTATCAACCGACTATAATAAATAAATTGTAATAGAGTGCGATATTCTCGAAAATTCATAAAAATTTTTCGTCCCAAAATGGCGAAAAAATAACAATAATCGCCTAGGCTACTCTTCGAGTAAATACGGTATTTCAAATAAATTTATATCATAAATTAAACTCGCTTAGTTTTGGAGATAACTTGTTCAAGCAAATACACGCAACCTCGATTGACCTTTTTAGCAAAAACTCAGTTTTGAGAACTTAAGAAACTTATCCAAACTAAGTTTATACTTTTGTTTGGCTAAGTGTTTAATTAATTAAGTTTAAGAAACGTTAGTAGCACTATTAGAAAGTGCGGTTATTGACTCCTACATAAGTAGACAATAAAGGAACTGACAGAATGCATGAAACAAGATGCCGGAGAGGAGTACAAGCGCTACAGAGCCCTGGAGCAGTACGCACATGATAAAGAGAGCGAAGTTAATAAGCTGAATAGCAAGATTCTGCGGCTCGACAATGATAAGGAAATCCTAGAGAAACAGATCGCGACTATTAGCAAGTTTGGGGAAATGCATGGGTCTTCTTTCAATCCCATTCTAGCACCTAAAGTTCTTTCTAACCGAGAGATAGAATTGGTGAGTAGTTACGCGAAATTTATAGTTAGGCCCTTTCAAATGTCACTTAACGCTTCCAAGGAGGTTAACCAATGTGAGACATCATGCTTTTACTACAACTGGTGGTACGAAGGCCATTTTCTGCGCCATTTACTAAAACACTCCAAAATTATTCCGAAAATAAAGTTTTCAGCGCACATCCAATTAGACACGATTTAATTGCATATCGGTTAAAAAAAAAACTCGGCTTCGCAATGGTGAATTTTTTGATGGTAAAAATGGATGCTGAAAAATTGCATTTGATAAGGTGTAGGCCTCTACATTAGTCATACTTTTTGAGACTCTGTTATATTACACAGTAGACCCTGCGTGAATTAGTGTAAAACTTTGACACCTTTGAAGTGTAATTCTTATGATACAGTCAATGGAATTTAACTACTCGATTAAGTTGGTTTCTTAATGTCAATGTTTCAAATTATTTTCCCTAATCTATTACGCTACAGGACAAAGTTTATTTTCTGATCACTTCTGTCAGTGTATGTTGGGAAGTTGCATAATTGCCTTATTTATCTACCGATTAATTACAGGTGATTATTATTATTTTAGTTAAAGAATCCTATTTATAAGTGATTAAAAAATTCATCGAAATGTTAGCATTTTTATATGTTTTACAGCTGTAGCACTTGTGTCAGTAATTAACTGCAATAATGTTTGAGAATGTTAGTATTCGCTGATGTTATTTATGCAGGCAAATTGTTTTGATGATTTTAGTGGGGAAATTGAGCCTTTTGGCGCTTAATTCATTTAATCAGGGTTCCGAAAACTTTCATTTATATCAGGCCACATAATTTTAACAAAGTTTTCCTCAGGCCCCAAACAATATCGAGAAATTTTTCGAAATTTATAACAAAACTATTATGTTGTTGTAATACTAGAACTATAATTATTACTAAGTAAAAAGTGCCTAAAGGATTCTAGTCAAAAGGTAATACAGTTATGATAAAGTAATGACAATAATATTTAATGAGAAGGGTGGATTTGTCCTTATGTGTGGCCTGATAGCCATTGGGCTATCAGGCCAGACATAAGGTTGTTTCAGGCCGCATGCGGCCTGAAAAACCTAGTTTGCGGAACCCTGATTTAATTGATTAGTATTTGGGCGGGCAAATTTACATACTTTTTAGCGATTAAATTTGTTGATTAGTATTTATATTTAGGCGTGTAACTTATAAATACGTACTTATGATTATGCTGTATAATAAGACACTCGTTAATACTAACGAAGATATTGCGAAATATGGTTAACGAGTACAATTGTAATTCCCATATCCTATACAAATACAGTGGTGTTTTCGTAATTTCAAGTCTAATTTTGATGAAATTTGGTTGCTAATAGGCGAACTTGCTATTAGAGGTACAGAATGAACATTAAATGCTCGCTTGGGCACTGAAAATACCTTGCTAATAGAGCAATATTACTATTAAATAAATTGCAATTAGGCGAACACCACTGTATTTAAACGTATGCAGCAAACTGACCCGGTTAATACTAATTCCGGATAAGACGAATTCCAAACTTTTAACGGTACCTGGTGTCCCTATTAACGAGAGCTTGCTGTATTCGTGTTTAGGCGCGAAAAGTTCGAGAGCTCGAGAAGGAGCTCCAGCAGCAGCAGCAGCAGCAGCAGCAGCAGCAGCTGTTTCAGTCACAGGGCGAGAGACAGAACAGCCTAGAGAGAGGCGGATCTGCAGAACAGGGTTTGCGCTCAAGCACACTCTATGTTAGCTCTCCGTACCCACCCGGGAGACCCACCAGCGAGGGGAACACCAACTCGCCCACCCCCTCTCCCTCCGCAGAGCTAGAGGAGAGACTCAAGCGACTGCAGGAACAACGGTATGTGGCATTGGAATGTTTAAACGCTATTTTGTTATGAACTTTCAAGGGACCAATAATGTTGTTTATAATAAGCAGACCTGACCCCGAATTAATTATGTTATGAATTGCTTATATATTGGCCAACACCTTTCTAATGTAATTTAGGAGGCAAGCTGTCTTTTCACTGACAAGGTGGTTTTCATATTGAAGGTGTTGGCCGATATATAAGTAACCCCTTGAGTTATGTAATGTCCTGAGGGGTATCATAATAATTAGGAATTTACGTATGTAATGTCCTGTTATTAGTCGACAGCTGAAAGAGCTGGTGACTTTCCGGGACCAACAGGTCCACCAACTGGAGCAGAGCAACAAGGATCTGTCCTACGAGCTCGATAAGGCCCTGAGGGGGCGGGACGAAGCTGAGAACAGATTTGTTGTGGAGAGAGAGACATACCTTATGGAACATAGCAAACAGATGGACGAGCTGAACATGCATAACAACGAATTGGAAGACAAGGTATGTCATTACAGAAACTTGTTTACTTTATGCAATTTTCGCCACAATCAACAAAGATAATAACGGTAATTAAGAAATCGATGTTTTCTGTTTAGTATTCTCACTGGAGTTGGGCTATGGTTAGGGTTGAAAATTCACGATCTTTAATTAAATCACATTTCTCATCGTAACACTTTAATACTTTGTAGATATTTTGGAAATTGATATATTTTTATGGAAATTAAAGCGTGTAGTTCGTAATACCTTGAAATATGAATAATCATATTAATATGACTACCAATCACATCTCTAGCTCCAAGAATGCTCGGATAGCTTAACTGCTCTACGCAATCAGCTGATTGATATCCAGGCTGCGAAAGCTCAGCCAGTGCTAGAGCCGAGTAGCATGGAGGAGGCGGTGGTGTTGCTGCAGAACCAGCTATCCGGTCTGGAGAAGAAATACAAGCGAGTGCACAAGGAATCTCTCGCTACTGAATCTCTCTTCTCTCAGTGGTGCGCTCCTGACCAAGCAATTCCCGTGGATTCCAATGACAAGATAATGCAACTGGAGCTAGATTTGGGCTACACACGCGATGTGAGTCCAGTAGAACCTGTTAATTACGGCCACCCATGGGACTCGCCAAAAATGGCCGTTATGTACAGGTGACCACAGGTTGATTATGATATGGGAAGTCTGGGGACCTATTAAACTTGGCCGTTATGGACAAGTTCTACTGTACATACAATACTGTTTCGGGACAATTGAACGTTACGTAACGCTTCCAAGGAGGGGGTAAACCAATGCGTGATGAACCATTGTTCCTTAAGGCACCTAACACCTTTTGAATGGTCTTAACACTGAGGTTATGATGACATCATCAATTTTACACAATTTTCAATTTCGACAATTACAAAGTATTGGGTGGTGTTCCCTACATTCATATGATAATGTCCGTTTCGATTAATATAAGCCTTTTCTGATGATTGGGCTTACATTATACAAGCAGTTGGCGGCGAAAAATAAATAATTCCTTTCTGATTTAAATTCTCTAATTTGAGAATATTTGCCCGTGATGAAACCTTGATTCTTCCCATTATTGCATAACTAATTGTACCATTAATGATGTAGTTTATCAATTAGTTTGAAATTGCATGTATTTGGTTACTCTAGCCTATGACGCTAGTTCAGAACGGTCTATCAAATTACTTTTTAAAGATTGTTTTCGTCCAAATTCCACCACGTAATACCAACTTATTTTAAATCTAATTAGTTAGTTTGTACAACAATGAGATGTTTGTCGGGGAATTTGCTTTTCATTTATGACAGAATTTCCCCTTAACTATGGAAACAGTACAATCAGTGATTACCCACTCATTGACTTATGATTAGGGCAATAGTATGCAATATATATTGATAACTAATGACAACAAATACTGGTACGTATTTGTATTATAGGAAGGCTATTAACTTAACAGTTGTAGTTGTTCCAATTTTTATGATTCTTGAAGAAAGCTAATCAATATATTTGATAATATATGTTAATAACTGTTAGTCTCTGAATTTCAGGATAGATTATTTCAAAATTACCATCTGGTCAGTGGTCACGTCCCTTATTCCTAAGATTAATCTAAATCTAACATAGTTTTGCCTTTACTATTTTATGCTGTTTTATGACTTAAAGATTTAGTTTAGTATATTAGTTATACGAACATAGATAATAAATCTCGGTTGAGGAGTACAAAGTTTTATTCCCCTAGCTTATATAAACGCATTTAAGTAACTCCGGTTAATAAGTCTATTCTATTTGCTTGACTAAAACTTTAGAGATAGGTACTATAACTAGGCTCGCCCATGCTATCACTCGATGGTGCATTTAATCCGCTATAAGCGGTCTCTACTCTATGTATTATGTATTATGTATTGTGTATTGTACTGTATAGGATCTACGCGAGGCTCTGGAGCAAGTCGACGCGTTCCAAATACGAAATGAAAAGCTTAAGATTGACTACCAGAAGAGCAGGAATGACGTAGACAGACTGATCTGTCAGAGAGAAAAGGCTATGGACGAGAAAAAGAAAGCTGAGGAAACTGAGAAGGAGCATAGAGAGGCATTCAAGCAGTTCAGTGAACAGGTAGCTGATAATAATATAGTACGTAATAATAATAATAATAAATCCAATTTTCACTAGTCCACTTCTGTAATTGGGAACTTTATGGTTGCCAGACGTCCGGGTCTAGAAGTCTGGCAACCATTTGTCCGGTGACAGGTTTGAAACTATTTTATCCGGTTTAGAGAATTTGCTGCTTGTGAAGCAATGTGGAAAATATTTAATAATTAGATAATGTTATAGGTCAGTAAAACGCCTAAAAATTAACGAATACGAATAAATGCAAAAGTGCTAATATAAGGAGATACCGACATTTTGTTACACGACATTTCGCTACTAATTTGATTGGTCTATTTTAAACACTTTAATGCTATTGATTTTAATACCATTTTAGTTCCAGGATGTTGTATAATATTGTACTAATTGTAAGTTTGTAACACTATAGTAACACAAAACTAATTATTAACAATAACAACTAGTTAGCATCCAACTGAAATGGCGTGCCCTCTTAGAAACTCCATTCTGGGACGATATAATAACTAGCGATGAGTTCTTTCAAAGCTTGTTCGCTAGCTTGTGACTTCACACGTTAGGTGGCTGAGCTCCTGCAATGAACTTAGCCTGTCGCACCTCGACCAGTCCTTGTTCACGTTTTAAGGAAGCTATAAACTTCCGCGTTGTAGGATTATCGCATCCAACAGTCCTCTGTTGTCCGTAAATGAATCCTCTTCAATCAGCTTATTGCATCTTTTTGATGACTTGATGGGGGTAAATGACTGATGATTATTTTCTGATATTATTGTTGTTGCCATGTGTTACGAATTATTAAATATGAAAACATTTCCTATCTATTACCACCATAAAGTGATGGAGGAAAAACTTTAAATTCAACAAAGCGAAATGCTGTGTAACGAAATGTCGGTATGCGTAATATAAGTAGAACTTCATTAGTAGCAACACAAAGGGACGTCAAAATGCATTCGCCTTATTCGGAATTCGTATTAATCGTACTATCGAGGCTATACTGTACTAATAGTTTAAATAAAATACGAATATGAATACTAGTACTAATATTAGACTACTTCCTGTAGATATCGCATTATAGCAATCTCGACAAAGAACTCAAAAACCAAAAAGAAAAGCACATAAAAACTAAGGAGAGTTTGACTTCTAAAATAGAATATCTGAACAAGGAAATAGAAAGGCTACATACTTTCGAGGTAAAGGCATTACAGGTGGAACCCCTGAAGAGAGAATTGGAACTTTTGAAGAATATTTCTAACGGGAATTCTGCTAGCCCTCCCACCACTCAAGTTGCTGATGAACTCATTATCGCACAGAGAAAGGAGATCTCGGGTCTAAAGAGTGAGTTTTGTATTCTGTCACATGGCATTGTAACATGTCGCGAAAAAGTAGTTTTATGGGATTGTGGAATTAAATAGTGTAGACTCTCGTTATATAGGACACTGATTATTCGAAATATAGGTTAAGGAGTAGCCTATGGAAAGGCATGCAAGTGACTCCGGTTAATACGAATATCCAGATAATACGAACAAATACGACGATCCTCTGGCGTTCCTATTAACGAGACTCTACAGTAAAAGCGCCCGGTATTTTTCGCAGAATAAGTACATACTTGTTTATATAGGCGAACTTTATACTTTCAAATTAAATGCTATGTTACAACAATTATTATTACTCGATATATCTTCACAGATGAATTGAATATCTTAGACCAAGTGAACAAGAAGAAAGACCGCCTAATCAAACAACTAGACGCTAGGGAATCCCCTAACGGACCCAAACTAAGCACCCCGACCTTTGACCTCAACTCATCCCTCCCTAGACTCCAGCCTAAACTCTCTCAATCAAAAATATCGCCGATTCGTCACACGTCATCTTCTTCCTCATCTACTTCCTCACAGGTCACGTCATATGATGACTCATACCAACTGCCCAATAACGTAACCAAGCAATCTTCGCCTCATGCATATGGGAGCCTCACGCTACCTCGTCCCGTTAAATCACGACCTAAACTATTTGAAGAACGAATTGAGGATGTAAATAATTAAGAAGTAATTTGTTCCCTTCCTTACTTTCTGCTTTGCGCAATGGATTATTTATTTATTTTGTATATACTTGGCTGCATTGGTTGGACTTTTCTATAATTTATTTATTGTATTTGCTTCGCATGCTAGCATCAACTGCGGTATTTGGCTGTTTATATTTAATTATTTCATTTTTTCATTTTTTCATTTGTAAATTAATCTCAGAGTTGATCTTAGTTACAATTGAGCGCTTAAAACCGTTAAATGATACACTCTTTTTTGACCTTTTGTAAATTAAAAGGATTGTCTGCATGGTTACCCCCAGGGCAGGATTTACCCTTGAGTGGCCTGAAGGCTGAACCACACAAGTGGCCCGAACATGAACGACATTGGTCGGTAGTGGTCCTGTAGTGGCCCATTGGTCCTGTAGTGTCCTGTACATTGGTCCTGTAGTGGCCCGAAGGCTATAGCCTACTTAGCCTAATGGTAAATCCGGCCCTGGTTACCCCCCTTGGAAGCGTATGCTATTTATCGCTCCTAAATTTAATTTAATCTCGTTTTAAATTTGGAAAAAGTGGAAAATCTAGTTACTAACAGGACCTAATTTGGTGTTTAATTCCTCGCTTAATTTATTCTATAATAAATTGGTTATTTTTAAAGATACATAATTTATTTGTTTACTTCCAGTACTAATATACTAGTTAAGATGCTAAGAAATGAGAATTTCAATTGACTGGAATCCGGAAAATGCACTCTCATCTCTAACATTGAGTGGTACTTCACTAGCTTCTGACGTTAGGCATATGGCAAGTATTATAATGTGGCTCTTGTGTGTCAATTGATTTCAAAGTAATTATTCGAACGCAAACTTAGCTTTTCAGCTAAGCCAATTTATCAGTCGGAGAATGATCTAATAATTCGAGGTGTTTTTTGTCAATTGTATCAACATTGCATTCGAAAAGTTGATTGAATATATATATGAAGAATTCCTAATTTATATATTATCGATAAAATACTCGATTATACAATTTCTAAGATCATTGTTATGTCCTGTTGAAATTTTTCCTTTGATGGGATAAAAAACAACATTCAAATCCCTTTCTATTCGATTTGTGGGATTATTAGGCATTACTGAAATATCTGGCAATCACTTTTTTAATCGAAATTGGCAAAGCCATTCTGCATAGAAATTCACCTCTATGAAACCGGGGTTTGGTATTGAAAAGGCATTTCCAGTTGGGCTATGTACTAATATTGTGTATTTTTGTATTAGAGTAGAATGGCCTTGAATAACGTTATAAACAGACACGAAACAGAACCTCTCATGGATGCACCGAAAACACACACAACTGCAAATTCGAATTATTCATATTTCCGCGGAAAAAGCGAAGATGGTTTTGAGCGTTCTCTCATCACAAGTACTGTTTTAGAACCAGATATAACGCGATCTGAGGCCAACGAACTGCACCATGGATCAGACCGTGGATTTTGCTGGAAATGGGCCTTATGGGCTTACAGAAAAATATTCAAATCTGGCCCCACTAAACTATCTACTTTCACCGGTGTGATTGTACCTTGCATTCTCAGCATGTTCTCTGTTATTCTCTTTCTACGGATCGGTATGGTTGTGGGCCAGGCCGGGCTGTTGCAGACTATCGCTATGCTATTGCTAGCTTATTTCGTGACCGCACTAACTGTGTTGTCGCTAAGTGCTATCTCTACTAACGAGGTTATTAAGGCGGGAGGGGCATACTATATGATCAGTAGAGCCCTGGGTAAGTTAACTTACACAAACTAACAAACAAAGAAGTTAATCAAGGGTTTACTTATCGGCCAACACCTGTCAATATAAGAATCCGGCTTCGCAAAGATGAATTTTGATGTAAAATATTGACCTTGCCAGTAAAATGTATTCGCCGATACACAAGTAATACGCCTTACAATATTGAGTTTATATTATTACTGTTATTCCTATAGGTCCAGAGCTCGGTGGCGCGATTGGTCTGCTATTCTACATCGCCAATGTGTTCGGCTGTGCTCTATACGTCATCGGTCTTAAAGAGGTGTTGATTAGTAACTTCGGCCCTTCAGGAACTTTTGCAGATTCCCTGAGTGTAACACTCCCCTCTAGTTACTGGTTGGATTATTTGTATGGCACCATAACACTTGGGCTTGGTTTAGTAGTTTGTGTTGTTGGAGCTGGTATGTTCGCGAAAACTACTTTGTTAATATTTGTTATTGTAATGACTTCACTCGTCGCGGTTGTTATCAGTTTCTGGCATTCACCGAGACAGTATAATCTTGTTGTTACGCTCCCGCAAGGAAATCCTATTAACCACACGCTGTTCTTCTTTGGGTTTTCTAACGAGATAATGCAACAGAATTTCATGTCGCACTATTCAACGGATATAACTACAGGCAATATGCAAAGTTTCGCGCTTATTTTCGCAATTCTTTTCAATGGTTGTACCGGAATAATGGCCGGTGCTAATATGAGCGGTGATCTTAAAAACCCTAGCAAATCCATTCCGCAGGGTACCCTACAAGCGGTTGGATTCACATTTCTTGTGTACGTTTTAATGGCATTCCTAACGGCCTATACGTGTCACCCTCTGTTACTACGCTACGACTACCTGTACATGGTGCATATTGACTACGTGCCTCCTCTCATTGTAGTCGGAATAATGGTAGTTACACTATCAGCCTCGCTTTCCAACTTTATTGGGTCTAGTCGCATTCTTTGGGCCGTTGCTAAGGACGATATTTTCGGTATTTTCCTATATCCCTTTCGCTGGGCTACGAAAGGCGGTAATCCGATACCAGCTGTGTTTCTCTCTTGGTTCATAGCGCAGTTAGTTCTATTCGCGGGTAAGCTCAATAGGATCGCCCCTCTTGTGTCCATCCTATTCCTGCTATCCTATGCGAACGTAAATTTGTCGTGTCTCGCGTTGGAATGGGCTTCGGCACCTAATTTCCGTCCAACTTTTAAGTATTTCCATTGGACAACAGCTCTGTTGGGATTCATGGCCTGTGTTATTATGATGTTTGTGGTTAATGCGTTATACGCGGGTGTTGCTATTGTACTCTACCTAACGCTTATTGTGATTATACACTACAGAAAAACTCCCACATCATGGGGGGATATCACACAGGCGCTCATATTCCATCAGGTGAGTCATCATGCTACAGTAGAACCGAGTTAGTACGAACACCAGGGGACCTTCAAAATGCGTTCGCCTTATCTGGAATTTGTATTAATCAATATCATTTGTATTTAAAGAGGCTCAGAAGGGACTGAAATAGTGATCGTATTAACTAGAATTCGTAATAACGAGGGTCTCCCGTAGGTGTACCGTGACATAAGTAAACTCCTGTTAATACGAACACGATTACTATTAGACACTCGCTTTTTAGCTATTTTTTAGACACTCGTTCCCTTATAATTAGACAAACCCCTTGTTTAATATCGGTATAACTTACGTAGGTTAGGAAGTACCTACTGATGTTAGACATCCGTAAGGACCACGTTAAGTTCTGGCGGCCCCAGCTGTTGCTGCTGGTCTCCAACCCCCGCGCTTCTGTCCAGCAGATTCAGTTCATGAACCAGATGAAGAAGTCAGGGCTATTTATACTCGGACACGTTATGCACGGGTCTATGGAGGACGACATGCTGGTGGGGAACTACCATACTGCCTACCAGGCCTGGCTTAAGCTGGTGGACCTAGCGAGAGTTAAGGCTTTCGTAGAAGTAACCATCTCTCCTTCTATGTATCATGCTATTGCAACACTCATTCAGGTAGTTAGCTAGTCAGCTAGCTAAATAGTTATGTCGCGTGGCTATCTAAATAATTAGTTAGTTAACTAATTAAATAGTTTTCTATTTACAGTTGCTTATTGTAGGTATCTGGGCTAGGTGGCATGAAGCCTAACACGATTGTATTCGGTTTCTACGACACCCAGCCTCAGGAAGATGCCCTGTACACTCTAATTAAGAAAGATAGACTGGACCGAGATCCAAAGCTGGCATACCTAATGGACACATTCCTACCTATGAAGGATAAGACTGACAAGAGCAAGGACTTCACAGAGATAGAGTACGTGCAGCTAATCAACGATTCTCTTAGGCTGGGAAAGAACGTGTGCATTACAAGACATTTCCATAGGGTTAGTTGTTAGAAATTGGTTTATCGGGATTCGGGTTTATAGAATCTGATACTTTTCGATTCCATGCGAAAAAAAAAAATATCTACACAATTTGTTACTTAACGCATGGATTTTCGCATTCAATGTTAACCATAGTTAACATTGAATCGAACAGCAATTGATCTTTGGGGCGTTCAAACGATAAGTAATTACCACTAACAAACTTTTTGTATTTCAGAATGGTCAGAAAAGCGTGACATAGGAATTGAATGGTCGCAAACAACCAAACAATTTCTCCACTTGCAAGCGAAAAGCAGTGAATTTGCATGCGAAATATAAATCACTATATAGTCAGATCTGCATGTAAACTTTTTATTGTTAACAAGCCTATGGTCAAATTTAGCAACTTACGTAGGATTTGTATTATGTTGATTATGAACAAAATATTTGGTCCCTTGGATGTTCATAATGAAATAACCTGACTGACTGTATTGAACTGAAAACCATAATTTGATTATTCCTTAACCAGATGGAGAAGATTTCCAGAGGGCTATTCCAGTCCGCCTTCTACATAGACATTTGGCTTGTGAGTCCTGAGTCCATAGTTCAAGACGTGTTAGTACAGGGGGACCTAGATGACACGCAGCTCATAATGCTACAGTTTGCGTGTATAATGCAGATGGTGCCTGGATGGAAGAACGCGCGTCTCCGAGTGTTTACTTGTTCTCAGACGCGAGATCAGGGCGTGCAGCGACTGGAGGTGTTAAAAAGCGCGATTGAGGAGCTCAGAATCCACGCGCGTGTTGAGGTTGTACTCACGAGCACTCCACTGGCCTCAACTGATGAAAATATACCGGAATATGACACCTGCGCAGCCCAGACTTCTCCTCACTATCTAGCAACACACCCGTACCAATGGCTAAATAGAACAATGCGAGACAGACTATTCAATACAAAAGTTGTATTCTGCTATTTGCCAAAACCACCAGCAGACGCAGAATCCTATTCTGAATACCTAAAAAATATAGAGACAATGACTAATGACCTACCTCCCTGTATTCTCATGTATGGAGAGACAGAAGTAATCCACGCTCCACAATGATGGAATCGCGGTTATTGGCACCTCTCGTATGACAGATGATATGTGTGAAATGTTCTCCAATAGAGTTTATGCTCATTGCTTGTATATGATCTGTTTATTTTGTTGTGCAATGCATAACTAGGACAATATTAATTTCATTAATTAATTAATATAGTATCTCAATCCCAATAATTTTCAAATTTCTTGAAAGATTTTCCTTTTTTAATTTGTTAATGATTATTTTTGGTCCACAGTCTACAATATAAATCATGTAGTCACCTCTCGTTTTATGAATCAAATGGACCCTGATTCTACTTCGATAAAAGCGGAGTAAAATCAATTACTTTATATACGTATAGTATAACTATGTTGGTATTTCGTTAAACCAGACTTCGTTATAACCGAAGGTCACTGTACTGAAATTTCAAATGGGATAAAATTGAGTGAAATGTCACAAAATGTATGCTCACTCCTAATTAAATACCCACAAGATTCGAATCGGAATAATAATTCATTCCTAAGCATAGCTATTCGCATGGCTACGGCTATGGAGACCAGTTCGGCGCTCAGGGATTCAGAGATCAATCAAAAGGCCTTCCCCCTTGCCCCCCCTGACCTAACCCTAAGGATACTACAGCTGATCGAACAGACAAACAGCTATAAACAGCTGAAACGCGGCGCTAACGAAGCCACGAAGAGTCTAAACAGAGGCCAAGCAGAGTTCATAGTTATGGCAGCGGATTGTGATCCCCTGGAGATAATCCTGCATCTCCCACTCCTTTGTGAGGACAAGAACGTGCCCTATGTATTTATACAGTCTAAAGAGGCACTCGGTAGGGCCTGCGGGGTGTCGCGGGCAGTAGTAGCTTGCTCGGTGATTAGCTTAGAAGGGTCCCAGCTGAAAAACCAAATTCAGGAGCTACAGCTTTCTATGGAGAAACTTATGATATGAATTATATACTATTTTTAGAAATCTTCATTCTTACGCTTTAGACTTAACTTCCTGATTAATATTGTTATTTTAATTGGGATTTATCATTTATTCAATGATAGAGCCACATATCAGATCTACTTGTCCCATATGTCCATCGTGTCATCTTTCGCGAATATAGGAATGTATCCAGTGTTTTTCAGCCGTGTAATGAAATTGCATGAACTGGGATTTGTATGCGTTTAGGCCAGTGTCAAACCTTTCTAATTCACCGGCCAATTTCGGATTTTTCACAGCACAGGGTAAATTACGTGATTACATTCAATAATTTTTATTCTTGTATTACGATTAGTATAGTACTGTTCAGAGTGGACCATGGGTCAACATTGGTGACCCATCCCATTTCAGACCCATCGAGTGACCCCCCATTGGCCCATCACACAATTTTAAATATCTAAATAATATACTGTAACATTAGCATAATAACAGAATAATAGTATAAATTACCTCAACAAACCTACTTGCAATGTCGAATATGTTTAGTATTTCAATGCACTCAATGTTATTAAAATAATGATGATGATGAGTGATTCGTATTTAACTGATGAATACATTGAAATTCCAAATGGGTCATGGGTCACGGAGCCCTGACCTATGACCAGGGCCGGATTTACCATTAGGCTAAGTAGGCTATAGCCTTCGGGCCACTACAGGACCAATGTACAGGACACTACAGGACCACTACCGACCAATGTCGATCATGTTCGGGCCACTTGTGTGGTTCAGCCTTCAGGCCACTCAAGGGTAAATCCTGCCCTGCCTATGACCCATGACCTATGACCCATCGACCCATGGTCCACTCTGGACTGTTGTATGACAGTTTAACTGCCTTGTATTATTATAACCATAGGCGTCGTAAATGCAAAGGTCAATCCTTCGGGCCGCCCGGAAATTCCGGGTAATGTCCGGGTAAACTCCGGGTATAGTATTAGTAGCATAGGGGCAACCCTTCCGGGCCGCCCGGACATTTCCGGGCACCCGGGGGGTTACGACGCCTATGATTATAACCATGGATATTCTAGTCATGACAGTTTAACTACCATGACATTCTACAACTTATTTGTATGACTTCCTCAACTTGTAGTTCCTATCGCATGATGACGCATTCTTTAAATAGTATTCTTTCAATCAACTCTATACCTCAATACATATTATAAATCGCTGAGAAACAAATGATAATGAAACTACACAATCATAAAAGCCTATTAGTCATCATGCAATAGGAACTACATGTTGAGGAAGTCATACAAAGAAGTTGTAGAATTGTCATGTTAGTTAAGCTGCCATGCTGGAATATCCATGGTTATAATAATACAAGGTAGTTAAACTGTCATACAACAGTTATAGTTAATTACTTTAGTATAATAGTATAATGTCATAAAGATGGAATATTATTTAAGCTAACATTTTCTCGTTTGGCACTGCTTCCCATCGACCAGCTCATCCAAATTTGGTGCAATGGGTGAAACAGCAAGCCTTAGAGTGCAGTCTAGATTTCTCTTTGTATAAATAAAGCTGTGGAACAATGCAATGTTGTTTCCATTGATTAATCGATATAGTCGACATTTAAAATAGCTAAAAGTCAACACAATAAATAACAGCCCAAGGTGACTCATGATTCCTTAAGGCTTAATTACTTAGCGGGCCAGCCTCAGGCTCCTTCCGGGCCATAGGTTTGACACCCCTGGTTTAGGCAGTCGACATTCATGCTATAACGCTAAGCGGCTAAGGATTTAGCTCAATCAATTATACCAAGGGCCTTATTCGCTGGACTTCATAAACCAAGAGAACTTAGTTTAGTTTATAAACTTAGTCATGTACTTAGTAACTTAGGACTAGTGGAGATTTATAAATAAAAGTAATAAAGTCTAATAAAGTCAGGTCTGCTTATTGTGGACAATTTTTCGTCTGCTTAATTGAAAGTGAAACTGTTTTTTTTTTTTACTTATAGCTCAGACCCACGCCCAGCTTTTAAATGAAGAACTTTTTATTCTGGACAGCCCTACAGTTCCATATTAACAACTTACATAGAGTTTATGTATTAAGTTGAGTTCTCTTATTATGAAGTCTCTATTATATAAAACACAATTTTTGGTCCCTTGAATGTTCATAATAAATAAAGAGAATACTTATCCACCGATCATCGGCGTGATTGCCAGTCAACTCGTACCTATTTCAACTCGTACCAAATCAACTCGTCCCAAATATCAACTCGTACCAAATACCACTTTTATTTGTACTATGTCAATGGCCAACAGGGGCTTGACTAGTTAACCAAATTTAGGGGATGGTTAAAAACTTGGATATATAAGAGGAGTAAATTAATATCAAGGCATAGTGTTCTATACATATATAATGCTGAGGCGTCGGAAGCAAAATAAAAGTGGGGCGGCCATAATTTTATTTTAACAGAGTTAGTGAGCGACCAAAACGGGCCTGGCAATGGGTGACCGCTAGGCCGCTCCACTTTTCGTCATAAGTATATTATTTCTTCCTAAGAAAGTGGTTCGACGAAGAGTAGAAATTGATCTTAGGTGGCCGAGGACATCCTCAGCCAATATGCTGTATTTTTTTAATTTCAACAAAAAAGTGGGGCGGCCATGGCCGCCCCAGCCGCTGCAGCTCCGACGCCTATGTAATGCAAAGATCAAGCCTTCTTTTTTATATAATTTTACGTTTACCTCTCAAAATCTTTAGAACAATGAATAATTTGTGGGAAACAACACCATTCGCTTAATCGATGAAATTTTCTGATACTTGAGATTAAAATGGAGTTTTGGCCTTATAAATCACGGAATATTGTATCATGACGGTTTTCAAGCATTTGTTATGACATTTCACGTCGATGGTAAGACACTATAAGCAATTTAGTTTGGGTTCAGAGGAAAATATATTTATAACTGCCATAAAGTTTTGACCGTGTACCGTTTGTAAAAACGTCGTATACATTAGATATACTCCCGGAAAACTAAAGGTCATTAAGGATAAAACAGAGTGCTCAACTACTCATCTAGCGAGATATCATAATATATGATAAATATGTTATTGTTTCTCATCATTATATAAAAACGATCTCATTATTTAATATTAATATCAAGTTATTAATTAATCAAATTGGGAATAAGTTGATGAACAAGGTTCTTATAGAATAGGTACGCGTAAGAGTTGTCCGAAATAACAGGTACGAGTTGACCAAAAAGATTGGTACGAGTTGTCCGAAATAACAGGTACGAGTTGACCAAAAAAATTGGTACGAGTTGACCAAAAATAAAGACCATTAGTGCCTAAAATAGGCACGAGTTGACTAAAAATACTAGGCACGAGTTGACTAAAAATACTAGGGACGAGTTGACTAAAAATAAAGACCATTAGTGCCTAAAATAGGCACGAGTTGACCAAAAATAAAGACCATTAGTGCCTAAAATAGGCACGAGTTGACTAAAAATACTAGGGACGAGTTGACTAAAAAATTAGGTACGAGTTGACTAAATAATTATGGACGAGTTGAAATAGGTACGAGTTGACTGGCTCCCATCGGCGTTTGTATTAGAAAACCTCGCTACTTTCTACCGATTGTTTTTTTATGTTCATAAAAAACATCATCGGTAGAAAGTAGCGAGGTTTTTAATACAAACGCCGATGATCGGTGGGTAAGTATTCCCATAAATAGATATGACTAATTATTAAAATTACATCTATGGCACCGTACATTCCTTGGATGTCGTTGCTAGGCTAGCTAGCAAAGGAAATAGCAATACGTATTATACTTTGTGTGGATGATGTTTGCACTGGTTGAAATGACAACGCTTACTTAATCATTAATAATGTAGACAATATGATTACGTTGCATTTAGAAAGATGTTATCACCATGCAATTTCCTTCCAAGCCTCAAATTATATTGGTTTGTAGTTACACATAATCTGCAATGGAATGCATAAATGCGTTGTGCGTGTGATTGAATTATAATAGGTGAATGGGTTAATTATAACTTAGTAGAGCTTGCGTGTGTTGACCACATCTAATTCATTGAATTTGTGGCTTCACATTATTCTTGTTATATTTAGCTTCGAGATTGGTATTCCATAGAAATGATATATTAATATTATTCAATAGAAATAATTTATTATTGTTATTGTTTGTTAGCAGGCCATTCAGACATTATGCAGAAATTCTGGGTGATATTCGTTGTTTTTCTCGCGCTTTTTCACGCCGCACAAGGCAAGAAATGCTGCAACTACGACTGTACACAGGTCATTTCGCAGGGCAGGAGTTTCCGCGAGTACATTCCAACGGATCAAGATGGGCTCAATTTGGAACGTGACGTGAAGGTGTGGGTGTTCATGAAAGAAATGGGAGTGAATGAGGAAGGTGATGAAATGTGGTTTGGCGAATCACGCGGAAAGCGCGGGTATTTCCCTAAACACTTGATAGGCGAGTACATGGTGTTGTGTAGGGAGCTAATGGAGATACGCGAGGGGGGCCTGCCTGCTTATGCACCTACAGGCGAGGAAAAGCGCGAGGATATCACCCTCGGAGAGTTGGAAATGGATAATGGAGAGGGTTACGAATCTGATTCTGATAATGATATGCAGGAGCCTACTGAAATCCCAGACTTGGTGAGTGAATGGAGAATGAAAGCGAGTCAATCTGAGTCGAATCAGGAACGAGATAATATCGCGGATTTTCACGCGCCGGACACAGACGCAATGCAATCCCTGAAGAAACAGATGGACCAGGACTTCCTGAATCGAATTCTTGAGGCCGAAGGCGTTGATAGGATAGACGAAGTTGATCCTGATAGGATTACTGAAATTATTCAAGACCCAGGGGCGGCTAGTATTGTGCTTGAGGCTCTACAGGAGCTGAGCGGAAATAGGGATCGCGAAATGTCACACGGAGGCTTCACTGCGGGGGGGATAATGGGAAATGAAGTCAAGGGAGTAGTCAATGGTGATTCTCGCGAAATTTCACCCCCTGATGCTGAACTAATTGATACATCAGTCGATGATGGAGAGTCTGATAATGATGATCCGCCAGTTCAGGACAACACAGATCGCGAAATTTCACACCCTGAAGTTGAAACATTTGATGAATCAGTTGGTGATAATTTTCCATTTCAAGACAGCACAGATCGCGAAATTTCACACCCTGAAGTTGAAACATTTGATGAATCTGTTGGTGATAATTTTCCATTTCAAGATGACACAGATCGCGAAATTTCACCCCTTGATGCTGAACTAATTAATGCATCATTTGATGATAACTTGCCACTTCAAGAAGACAGCACAAATCGCGAATTTTCGCAGCCTGATAACTCTGCTTTTGAAAACACAGCTTCAGTTGACATTCCTGATGACATTGTAGAGAGACATTCTTATGATGAAATTCGCGAAATTTTACTTTCTGAATCAATAGAAGCTGAATCAATTCAACAAGAACGTGAATTTTCTCACTTTGAACAATCCATTGATGAGGTGCCTCACGAAATTTCACACCCAGATGACCCTGATAACGTGGCTACAAGTAGAGACAATATATTCCGTATAACTCCATCTCCTCTATCTGATATAATCCGCGAATACATTAACACATACGGTCTCTTCTACATAACTATATACACACTAATTCCTTTGGTCATAACCCATCTCTACGTTGGTAGGCGTACCGCACGAAATACAATTTCAGCGCACAAGATTAAAACCGCGAGCCACGTTAGGACCCTGGAGCAAAAGGTCGCTTCTCTCCAGAAGGAGAAGAAGGCTGTTGAGGCTAGAATCGCGAAATTTGACACCTTGAAGGAAGCCAACGCCGCTTCTCAAGAAGAACTTAACTCCCTACGATTTAGCTTCGATAAATCCAAACAGGAGTTAGCAGGCAACTCTCAATACATATCCCGGCTTGAAAACGAGGCGGCACAGTTGAATGGGGACCTACATGTGTTGCAGGAAAGAATGAGTGACCAGTCTAGCCAGGTCTCGCGGTTAGAGACACTTAACACCTCTGCTCAAGAGGAGATACTCTCCCTGAATGGTAAGATTAACTTGGCTAATGCGAATATACAACAAGCAGATACTGAAAAAATAACTCTACAATTGAGACTGGATGCGAATATTGACAGCTTTGCTAAACTGAAAGAAAAGCTGAATGAGGTTGAGAAAAGCCGCGATGAAGCTGAACAGAAGAAGAACCGACTGCAGGACGATCTGAGGCAGAGAGAGGCGACAAATTTCGCGAATTCTGAGCGCATCCACACGCTTGAAGGCGAAATAGAAGTGCTTACAAACTCTTTATTAAAACTACAGCCAAAAGGAATGGGAAATTCAACAACGACTGACACAGAGAAAACTAATATTTTTGCAACTCTAACAAATACCGCGAAAGCTCTGAGTCAACTAGAACAGGCCACAGTGAGTAGGGACAAGTTTGAGCGCCTTAACCAATTCTTAACCACTGAAAACGCAGCGTTAAAGGCCCGCTCGGAAGATTTAGATGACAATCTGTCATGTCTCAAGTCTAACAACATACTCCTTAAGAAACAGCTGGGGGATAGCGATACGAAGCTACAAGTCCTGAATGAATATTTCAATACAAAAGAGTCCGAGCTCCATAGACAGCTTAACGAGTCTAGAAATAGTCAGCTGCTCCTACAGGGGAAGGATCACAGGTCTGTCGAGGAGATCGATTCCGTACGGTCGGAGCGGGAAGCTCTAAAAACCGAGGTTTCTGCGCTGAAACAGCAGCACTCGCTTCGCGAAAAGTCTCTCCTCGAGCAGATCGCTTCACTTGAGAAGCGCGCGCAGGATAGCCTCTACAGTTCGCGGCGTAGCGAGCAAGAGCTAAGGGGCAGGGACCGTGAAATCACAGAGCTGAAACGGAAACTCGGCGAGTCTTCTCTCCCGAGCTCACAAACGGACACTTATCTCAGCCCCAGGTCCACTTCTCCCAGCTCGCAGCTCTCCTCGAACAGCGACACCGAGGCCAGGGGCGAAAAAAACCGCGGAACACAGTCGCCTAGTCAGGCGCAGTTCGCCTCCACTGGTCCCCCCCTACCCACCTTTACATCGGGCCCCCCTACTCGAAACGAGATTCCTCCCACTGTCGTAGCAAGCCATGTAAAGCCGTCTCCGTTGCCAGGGTACCTCCCGGGGTACATGCCGTCCAACTTCTACCGCCCCGCCCCCTACCCCCCTATGATGGCTCCATTCCCCCCTAGGCCAATTATTCCGCAGAATATGCACCATTTCAACAGTCCGACCGTCCCACTGAAACACAGGCCGAAAATCAAGGCTGCTGTCCCCATAGATGAACCAATAGAACCGCCAGTAAGCGCGATCAATAGCAAGCTACCCCCAGGGCTCTACGCACCGTCTCCTCCCACGTTAATTGACACCTCCCCTTCTAACGAGTACATGCACCTGGACGACAGCTCTCAGGGGTACAATGGGTCCCTCTTGGACTCACAAAACCACTCTAATACGCCCCCTATGAATGAGAGCAGTGCTTTCAAAATTGATGTTTAGAAATCCTCAGTGTATCTAAATTAATGTATATTTGATTTTGTTTGTAATTCTAGTACCATTTGTAGTAATGTTGGGAATTGTTTGCTCTCTTCTCTTCAAATCCATTTATTTTATATCATAAATATTTTGTATTTTGTTATGCTAATAAAGTATAAGTGAGAAGTGAGCACTATATAATCTAATATTTTTAAACTTTTGGGCCTGGCCTGTTCAGTGTTCAGTGTTCACTAACGTTTCTTATATAAACTTAAACTTGTTACAATATTCCAAACAGACTGAGTTATGAATAGGGACTTAAACACGATGCTCAACAAGAATTATCATATATGATTCATGGTGTTTACTTTTAATTAATCACAAGTAGAATCCGAAGTGATATATTATAACCAATTAGGGATGGGACAGAGCTCGCACCCGCATCCGTATCCGCGGAGCTTCGCATGATTTATCAACTCCGCCTTTACATCCGAATCCGCGGAGTTTAAAAATCTCGCATCCGCCTAACATCTGAATCCGCGGAGTTTAAAAATCTCGCATCCGCCTAACATCTGAATCCGCGGAGTTTATGAATTTCACATCCGTCCCCTCCCAATTAAAGGCTGTTCTCTCTAATAGTCCACTTCTCCACTTATCTAATAGTCCACTTCCTTAATTAATTGTCTAACATAATTTTGTTATTCATTACTAGTTTAATTGCACAGTTTTTGTATGTAATATTGTTCTTCTCTAATTATCCATTCTCTAAGTTCATTTCTCTTATAGTCTACTTCAGTAAATGTCTAAATGGGACTCTTTGTCTACAGGTGGACTCTTAGAAAGGCCAGATATGCTTACTACTTACACAGTTCATACTCCCTAATAGTCTGATGTGCATTCATTTGCATGTATTTGTGTGGGAATTAAACTTTGTTCGCCTAATCCCTGTACATATTACAAGAGTCCAAAGTATAGTAATAGTACTAAATAAAATATTCGTTATCCTTATCGTATATATATATATATATATACGTAGTATATGTATTGTACTGTAATAATAAAATACTAATATATATTACAAATTAGAACTACATTATCTGATTTACATTGAATACGAATATTATTACATAATGGCAGAAAATATTTTTCGAGAATTTGAAGGAGCTGAGATTTGGCAGCATTTAAGAACCCGCACCAACCCGCAAGACGATTCCGTGACCCGCCCCCGACCCGCCCCGAAAATATTCTATCCTTTGACACGCAAGAACCCGCATTTATCACCCCGCCCCGCGCAGTGCTCTAATACACATACTGAAAAACTGAACTCTACTAGAGCTGAGCTCTATATAAGTTATTTCTTTATTAATTATATAGAAAGCTATTCTATGTAAGACTTTTTGTAATTTATTATGCGAATTTTACCATATAATATAATAGTGCAAACATAATATTAGTATCGTTATCAAGGCTGGCGGAAGTGGTCAGGCCAATTGACTGACCACTCTTGCGTCACTAGCTAGGCCGGTCAAGCCATGACCTCACTACTTTCTAACTGCTTCCGCCATCGCCGTAAATTCATTACACAAACCAGCTCATCAATAGTAGGAGTGTTTTAGTACGGGATAAATTCCAACTATCCTGTCTACTATTTAGTAGTCGAGTTCAGATATTGGTTGACTTTAAACTCTGATTACTAATCACTAACAACACTGAGATATGATTATTTTATGAGTTATACAATGCATTTTATTACGCAATACCCCTTTTAATGCTGCTACAGCCATATGTCTCAGTAGCTCACGTGTGTCTTAAGCAATAACAAATATAATATGCATCTGTGTTAGAGTCTACAGATTAGGAATGATCATCTATAGGGCATGGTATGGTATACTATAAATAACTTGCAATTAAAGTAGTCATACAAACCTAATATATTAATAATCTATTAGTGGATACAGGTTGCTCTCCCCAAATTCAACTCTCTCCTTTTCAAGTTTGTATTAATAATCACAATTCGATCCTCAATTCTTGCAGGTTCATAACAAATGAGAAAAACTTCACAGGTAAGGAATTACTGTTACAGCCAGGTTATTTTATTATATGTATGGTACCAAAAACGTGCACATAATTGAGAAACTTCATATTTAGCGAAAACCTTATGTAATTTGTTATTTAGGACCATAGGGCTTGTTCAATATATTTTTTATTATAAAGCAGACGAAAATGTTCACAATAAGCAGACCTGACTGTATTTGGTTGGAAATAGGTATTTCTTCTATTCAAGCCCATTAGTTAATCTAATGGGTGCCATTATACTTATTGCAAATATATTCATTGCTTTTAGTATATATGTGCGGAATTTCGAACCAAGGAACTATACTGTTAATTAATTAAATTTATATTCGATTTTCCTAACAGACTGCCTAAAATGCTATCTTTTGGTCCATAGCATTTTCTTCAAATTACAACTTAATTGTGCACCTGCTAAGCTGATACCATATAGTTTAATTAATTTCATACATCCTTATGCTAAATTGCTCCATCTTTCGTTATAGTGTTAGATTGAACTCAATTAATTTATTTGCGCACTCAAATGGTATAAATAATGCCTTCCAACGTTTATCTTCACAGCATTATGGCGTAAGGGGGGTAAGGGATTTATTTAAGTGCTTTTACATAGGCTTCGCTCCCTGATTATAATTACTGCAAAATTTCCCTGGCGGAAGAATTAAACGGCTAAATTCTCAACCTTAACACTATAAAATGAGCTGCAATCAATCTCTCATCCAATACAAGGAGCTCAGCTTCCTGCTGTGTCCCTCTCCCACAGACACAACTCTACCCACTTTCATTGCGGTATGTCCTTAGTATGCAATATTGTTTTAAATTACAGTTGGACTCTTGTTAATACGAACACTAGGGACGTTCGAATTTGTTTGTATTATCCGGAATTCGTATTAACCGGAGTCATTTGTAAGTGTTTGTATAGGCTAGGAGATTAAACCTTATACTCCTTAACCGACATTCGCCTATTCCTTTTTCCTGAGAGTCTACTGTAAGTTATTATTGTACTGTTATTACAGATGCTGAAAGAAAATGACGTCACAACTATGATCCGCTGCTGCGAGCTATCCTACTCAGACGAGCCTCTTAAGAAGGCAGGGATAACCCTCCTGGTTAGTTGTAGCGATAGTAAGCGTTACTTACTATACCGGCCGACACCTTTTCAATATAATACCCGACTTAAGGGCCGTTAAAACGTTACGTAACGCTTTCAGGGGTTTAATTACTAATGTGTGCTAGACCATCCTTTTTGTACAAAATGGCAAAAAGCGTGAAATATGGAGGCGGTGTCTACTTTTAGGAATTTTGCGTTACGTAACTATGAATGACCAAAAAGTGATTTTTTCGCTGTTAGAAACATGACCTTGCCAGTACCTGAAATCATTAGCAAGGGTGTTAGTAATTCCTAGCTTCAGTGAGGTGATTATGGTTTATTTAATTGTAGGACTACGACTATCCGGATGGAGATGTGCCTCCCGAGGGCCTAATTGAGAGTCTACGGACGCTTATAAAGCCAAGCAATGCCAGTGTGAACTCAAAGGAGGCCATCTGCATCCACTGCAAGTCTGGTCTGGGCAGGGGCCCGCTGCTGGCTGCTCTCGCGCTGATGGAGCGAGGCCTGACTGCCAAGGAGACCGTGGATATGTTGAGGAAGTAAGGCGTTACGAGTCGAATACAGTACTCTCCGCTTAGTTGGGTTACTTTTGGTCTGAGGGTAGTTTGACAAATTATGCGAGAACCCAGTAAATACCTTTTCCTTATTAAGTGGAATCTACTGTAGTAAAAAGTATGTTAAAACATATTGTACTTATTTGCAGTAGAACCTCGTTAATACGAACACGGTTAATGCGAATTTCCGGTTAATACGTACACTATTTCAGTCCCTTCAAAGCCTTTTCAATACAAAGGATCCTTTCGCTTCATTACGAATCACTCAACCGCTACGCGGTCTCAATTTATTGATTAAAATATTCCCTATTATTAGTTCTTTCCACTTAACAACCACAAACTACTATATCGTATTTTCCAAGGGAATCTATTATATCGTATTTTCCAAGGGAACCTATTATAACATTAGGAAGTTAATCTATATCTCAATTATAAATGCGGTTTACGTACGGTTTAACACTTTAATACAATCCCAACAAACAAACAAACAAACAAACAAACAAAAACCCAGTTGGTAGTTAGCCTCTAAGTTCATTTGAATGTTCATTAATTTGTTTGCATATTTTTGTGAACAAAAACAATTAATATTCATATTAGAAATTTACTAATGCGAAATTTTTCAGCATACCCTCACCTACCAAAAGTATTCGTAAAAATCAATAATTTGTGCCACAAATGGTTCATGTCGGAAATATGTTGCGTACTTCATGTGTGTCTTATCAAAACTAGTCAGAAATATAGTATTTTCAAGTTTGGTTAATAACTTGTTATACTAAATGTTTGGGAGCATCTTTAGTCGACAGTTCCAAAGTGGTCTGCATATTCCTGCCATGTGCTACTTGTGGCTCGTGTGGCACAAATTTTAATGTGACTATAAGTTAACAACTAATTGTGGGATTGTTTACAAAATTCGTCAGCAAGAGAAATTCTGACATTTTTAATTCAAAACTGCATTCAAGCTTTCTTAATTCGAAACATTTTTTGGTAAACAGAAACAAATATTTAATGTGCTCATTATCTAGTTAATTTGGTTAACAGCTCAAAAAAACTCGAAATTACAATAATTTTGAAATTTTTTTACCCTGATATCCTAATTCATGATTCTCATCATATAGAAAACCAATTCAGTGTGTACTTCTATTGAAATGTTGGTGAATGTACAAATTAAAGTGGAAATTATTGAGTCTTGTTTACCTATGATAACCGTTGGAACATATCTACCAGTCTATTTGAGTCATATCCCTGTACGGGGATCCAATTTCCCCCTGTACACGTACATTTACCAAAATCCCTGGACATCGAAAGTTTTTTTTTGCTCACTGCGCTCCCTCTTCCCTACCTATACTTACTTATTTTAAGAGGAATTACATTAACCAAGATATTGCATTATGTAGTTAACGCAGAATGCATGGCAAGTGATACTATTATGTTATTTATATTTATTAAGGTTGGCATAAATATAAAATTACTTCGAAAAGGATAGGAAGTGTTTAATGCTACATTTATTACTAGACTCACAATCACAAATTGTGCCCTAACTAAAATCCCTCCGCAAATGCAATAAATCCCTGTACGCCTGTACATAACAGCCAAAATGGTTAAAATCCCTGTACGGATGGCAGCTATGTTGGAAGGTAGCCTCTAGGACTCTAGGTTGTTTTTCAACTTTCATTAATTTGTTTACCTATTTCTGTAAACAACAATAATAAATATTCATAATATAAATTTATAAATGCGAATTCGTAATCAACATATATTAGAACTTCGTTAATACGAACATCAACGGATAGTTAAAATTTGTTCGCTTTACCCGGAGTTCGTATTTTTCCGAAGTAATATCCATTGAATAGACATTGTAGGGACCTGATTTTGTGGAACTGTTTGTTTGTCTTATCCGGAAATTCGTATTAACCGTGTTCGTAATAACTAGGTTCACTTACTTGTTTCCTATTATAACATTTGAAAGTTAGTGTCTATCTCAATTATAAATACGGTTTATTTTCCCTATCCCTTTAATACAATCCGGACGAACAAACACACAAACAAACACAACAATCGAGTTTTAATAACATAGATTCCACCGGTTAGTACAAATTTCGGATGAGTAGACATTTTGACGGTCCCTTGGTGAAGTATTAACGAGATTCTACTGTAATTCATTTTATAGGAATATCCGCGGTTGTATTAACAGCAAACAACTCGCGTTTATTTACAGCTACAAATCTTGTCGTAAGAGAAGTCTTCAGCTCTCAACACACACACTATTCACTAACTTTCCTTTCAGAAGCTTTTCCAACTGTATTCCGTAGATCTAACTTACATTCCATTCTCATTGCTTGTTGTCAACCAGAATTAGAGTTATGTTATGTACTGAATTATTTACTGACTGTAACTTGTTTAAAATTATTATTTACAATGCACTTGTTACTAACTGCAATTAACCAACTAATTTATATTCTCTTTAAAGCCTGGAAGTAAAATAGTTTTGTTTTTTAATTAAAGAGGGATTATATAAACTGTACGTATTATACAGCCAATCATCAATACTCTCCTAATTGATCCAACTTTCATAGGCCTAAATCACAATTTATGTTGCGGAATAGGAGAAGGTTCCAAATTTTCGCGCTCCTAATAAATATTTTCCAAAAATCATACTCACATCTCGCGCTCCTGGATAATTCCTTGATTATATCCAGTTTCTAATGTAAGGTTAATTTAACGTGGATTCTCGTTAATACGAACTGGAATAAGGAGTACAAGGTTTAATTTCCCTATACAAATGCATGCAAGTGATTCCGGTTAATACGAACATATGTATTTCGACCTTCCCCTGGTGTTGCTATTAACGAGAAGTACTGTAGTTCGTGAAATTAGAATGACAAACGAAAAGCGAGCTATGGAACGGATCGGACTATTCTCAGAACCGGGCTATACGACGATATCAGACCCGTATGGGAAGAAGGAGACCGTGTTCAGGGGGAAGCCCCCGCAGGACAAGGGGTTGAAGCCGTTGCAAATTCCAGGTAACATTCGGTTGTCAGGGTGTAAAATAATTGACTTATATCATGGGCAAGCAATCGACCCTCGCAAAATCAAAATGGGAGAGAGTATTTTTCGCCCCCTCTAATAATTTGTTCAATGGGGTCAAAAGTATCAATTCGCTCTCCTCTCCAAAATTTTCCCGGGTCTGTCAAACTTATTTCGTCCCTCAATATTTCTGCAATCGACGCCCCTGATAAAAATACATTTATCTGAATTCCTATCAGGGTTGGTAGGTTTGGCCAAGTGCAGGGGTTTTTTTAAGGTTGAGACCTTGATGTAACTCAGCGCGGCCTTGGTGTAACTCAAAACTGCAGCGGCCGCGGCCGACCCATAATCGTGGTGTAACTCCAAAAATCTTGGTGCAAAATTTACACCAAGATCGGCCTTAAAAAACCCTGGCCAAGTGGTTAAAGCAAGGTGGTTTAAACCGGGTTAAACCGCCCTGTCCAAAACTTAAAAATTGGACAAAACTGGTCAAAACCTTAAATAGTTAAAATATGTGTATTTTCTTTTATAGAAAAGGTCACTACCCATAGTCATATAATCATCAATACTATTACGTATAGCAATATAATATGCATGTTGCTAACATTATAGTATTATAATTCTAGCTCCTGACACCCTTATCTCCATATAACAAAATATAAGCTTACTACTGTTTGTATTACGATTACTTAATACCTCTATTACTATAACCATAATTAACCATGGATACTTTATATCCATCACGGTTTACTTATTGTCTTTGCTATGGCTTCACACTTTATACTTATTGGGATACCGACATTTCCAGACTCGACAATTAATGCAATTCGATACAAGATATTATGAAGTCGATAAGAAAACTTAGACATGAATAAACTCAAGGTATGTAGTTTATTTAAGAAATGAAATAGTATATGAATAGTATATTATTAGGAAAGGAAATGTTGGCACAATAATTAAATAAATTATTCCAAATCCAGCCCATGTTATGCGCTATACCACGTAAAAATCCATCATTGAACGATTGAAGTAGTCCCTCACTAAGTCCTGATTTTCTCTTCATGGTGTTGCCAATTTGTACGCTTTGTTGGTCTCTCTCCCACTAGATATTTTATTTGTTTCAATTCTACCATTCCCTGTTCTAACTTAAGCGCCTGTATAAACTTCCAAATTGTTGGATGATGGCAGCACATCTGCACTTATAAGGATTCACATCTCAAATTCTAATTGGAAAATGCCATTATGGCCCAATATATTTAAGCTAATGCCAGATTATGATAGTAAAATTAGAAGTTGAGATGTGAACCCTTTGTAAGTATAGGTGTGCAATAAGAAGTATAAACTTTGAAGCCATTGCAAAGACGGCAAGTAAACCGTCATGGATAGTAAGTATCCATGGTTAATTATGGCAGTAGTAATAGAGGTAAGTAAACTGCATACAAGAGTACTGTTGTATGCCAGAATGACTCGCATGCTAGGATGACACAAACCATGGATATTCACTATCTATGCTAGAATGACACGCTCTACTAATCATCTAATGACTGTTAGAACTTCACAGGTTTCTCAGTTCATTCAGACAATTACATTTCACTTTTTGTTATGGCTTCTTTATCTTTAAATTTTAAAATAGCATTACAGGTATACAGGTAAACCTCCCAAAGCGGCGCCCATCGGGAGAATGATTTTGTGCCGCTTCTCGGAGGTTGCCGCTTTGGGAGGTTGCTCGTAAGGTAAAACTCCCAAAGCGGCACCCATCGGGAGAATGATTTTGTGCCGCTTCTCGGAGGTTGCCGCTTTGGGAGGTTGCTCGTAAGGTAAAACTCCCAAAGCGGCACCCATCGGGAGAATGATTTTGTGCCGCTTCTCGGAGGTTGCCGCTTTGGGAGGTTGCTCGTAAGGTAAAACTCCCAAAGCGGCACCCATCGGGAGAATGATTTTGTGCCGCTTCTCGGAGGTTGCCGCTACTCGGAGGTGCCGCTTTGGGAGGTTTACCTGTACTACTTGTTTTAATGAATTCTAAGATTTCGTATTTGATTTCATTATTTTAAAACCAATATTCGCTGATAGAAAAAGCAAAAGTATGTTTAAAATTAAGACATTAAGATAGGTATTAACACCGATTATTCGGTATTTAAATTAAGGCATACATATAGTAAGATTCATTTCAATAACCATAGTTATATTGTTATAATTCAATCCTATCAAAATTCTAGCATAGATAGTGAATATCCATGGTTTGTGTCATTCTAGCATGCGAGTCATTCTGGCATACTACTGTATTTTAATAATTCCATAACCATACGAATGTTTAATAAACTTTAAACACGTATTATTATATTGGATAAATACAACATCAATTATATTCTTCGACACTACGTCAAGGTTTCATTGAGGTTTATTCGGTTTTAACCGGGTTTTGTCCACTGTCCGTCAAAAATTGATCTTGGGTTGGACAAATCCCAACATTATTCCTATCACTGTATAGGTTCGAAGATACGTACCTCGACACAAGCGGGATATTTCGCGGAAAAATTCGACCGCATAATGCAGGGAGAGGCGCATGCGGATCCTATAAAGCGCAGGAGACAGGACCGTCTGAAGGAGAAGAAAAAACAAATAACCGAAAAGCCATTCATGCCTTCAAACCCCTCTGCCAAGTATTCCGGAACTGGTAGCGGTACTTTCTCTGGAAAGATAGAGGCATTCCAGGGTATTTGCATAGTTACCAATTGACACCACTGATATGGGCGTTAAAATGTTACGTAAATCAAAATTCCCTGAAAGTCACGTTTTCTGAACGGCCCAATGGCTTGTTATTTCCTACGGCTATATTACTCTAGAATGGTTGTATAATTTATTTGTTCAGAAATCATAGAAAGATTTTGATATTTATTTTTGTGTTATTAATTATTATACTACGTAATCTATTTTCTAGGCGCTGCTCGTTCGAAAGCTTCCTATAGCGCGCCGGGTAAGAACTTCCAGGTTACCCCGGGCAAGATAGGGACGGGCTACGGATACGTGGGCGTGACGATTGGCGCTGAGTTCAAGTACATGGAGTCTGATTATGAGGCGGCGCGACAGCTGCGGTCAAAGGAAATGGCGGATCATAAATCTAAGCTGAAGGGACAGGCTTTCAAGTTGTTTAACCATCCGCAGACTCTCTTCGATACAAACTCTTACAGACAGGTATGTTCTTATTCTCTAGGCCCATTCGAACGTTACGTAACACTTCAGACCATTCTTTTTGTATTACAAAATGGGAAATGGGGAAAAAGTGTGACACAGGGGAAGAATAACTTATAGGAATTGCTTTATGTGACGTTTAACGGTTGTTAGTGCTGAAATGTTGATTATATGTGACGCAAATGCTCTCTTTAAATACACTAGAATTCGGTTATATAGTTATTTCGGCTTTACTTATTTATTTTTTAACAAGTTTATAAAGTAGTAAGTATCAGTTATCATGTTCCCAATCACGAGGGCTACGTTAAAACCGGCTTCTATTGTATTTTCGCGAATAGGATAAATCACATCCGCCAGAGACAGAGTACAAACCGAGCGAAAAGCTGCGACCAAAGCCATTCTTACCATCAACTCCCGCGAAATATATCGGCGGATCAAAAGCAGGAACATTCGACAACTACCCTTCCCACTCAGAGGACCTCTATCAAGAGGCGAAAACGCGAAAAGACCCCACAAAGAGGATCATATTCCACCCTTCAGCAGGTCCCAAATCCATGACTAGCAACTCGCTCGTCAGTCAGAATGTAATGAAGACTGTTAATGTTCACAATTTCCGTAAAGTTCAGTCTGTGATGAGTCACTGACTCTGTACTGCTTGCTACCCAGTCTCTTATAGCGTATTTATCGCGAAATTTCACATCATATTTACACATTAATCATATGCTATAATATCTTTTTATTCAATTGTGCCCAATGCCCATACATTCCATTTGCACCTGATTACCACTTCCTGTTGCTTTGCTAGCTTCTTAATGGCACACTGGTTCCACAGAAACTCTCTTAAGAACACAGTTCCTGTTAAGTTCGATGATCTGAAGAGGGCCTCTTGCGGCGGAGATTCGAACAAGATTGTTGGGTAATTAGTTTATATCGTGTTTGCACACTTGTTTCCTGGATTTATGTCGCAATCTGGGCCTATTTATGATCCGCAAATGTTTTGCAAACGTTTTAGCCACACAGGGTTCTATCTAGGATATTAAATTTGGGGGGGGTGGGGGGGGGGGGGGAAGCATCCCCCCACCTCAGTAGATAGACCCCTGCCACATTCTTGCAACAATTTTAGCAAGTCACATTTTTTCGAAATGTGTTTGCTATTAGTGAAATTGAATTAACATTAAATGCTCGCTTGAGGACTGAAAACAGCTTGCTACATAGACGAATATTGCTAAATTAAAGCCATTCCTATTAAGCGAACACTCTGCCATCACTTGTTATTGTAGAGAGCTGAAGGTAACGCGTGCTCGCTTCGTGACACTTGTCTCGAGCCACACCTCGCTTCCAGACGAAGTGAAAGAAGCCGCGATGAGCTACCTGTGTCTCCTCAGAGGACTCATCGCCCCTCCAGCCGAATCCGCCGCCAGCTCAGACTCCAAACTGCGGACAGTCACCACTTTCAAATGGACCAACAGCATGGGCGGCAAGACCCCCTCTGTACACGCGGACGCTCAGTTCGAGGTCATCAGTGTGCTGGTTAACCTCGCGCTTTGGTACACCAAGCACGCGGCTAGGCTCTCCGCTAGTGACAGGTCAGACAATTGCCACATTCCTACTTGACCTAATTATTTGGGAAATTAAACACTTACATATCGGCCAGTTTTCTGGGGACTAACAAGGTCACCTGCCTTTTGTGAAAACTGGTTTTATATAAGTATGTAAACTCCCGTTATAACGAAGTCGGATATTACGAAATACCCACTTAAACGAATTTATATATATTTTCAAATAAGGATAAAGTAGTTTATTTTATTCCGCTTATATTGAAGTAAATCCCTTAGACTTATTTAAGTTAGATATGGCTTATAACAGAGGATAACTATAAACAATGCCGTCAGTTCTATCTATGACTTTCTCTGGTTGTTTAGCATAACCATGGACGAGGCTAAAGAAGTGCACTCTGCCCTCAAGCTCGCTGCCGGCATATTCTTGTGTGCTAAGGAGCAGCAGGGACAGCTGCCCGCACAGATCGAGAAAGCAACCGATCTCGATATAAGAGTCATAGACTCGTACCTATTGCAATGCCAAGTTTGTTCTTATAGACTTTCATATATGCACATCCGTTGTCATTGTTTCGTATTATATTACGGTATACTAGGCTGAGGCTCAGGAAATAACGCTGGCCAGAGCCCTCGAGTTGGGACACAAACCATCCATAGTCCTAGCACTCTCTCTGGACACACACAAGATGTTTGATAACGCAGGTACTTGCACAGATTCCAATTGAGCATTTCTGTTGCTAGTTACAGCTGTTATTCCTAGCTTATTCCCTGGAGACACTGGACAAAGTGCTGGTAGGGAAATGGAGATCTTACCTGTCTCTAAAGGCGCTGTTCTACCAGAGCTACGTGAGTCGGGCTTTATACCGGAGGGTTAGCGTTTTAGCTGTGCGGTCTGTAGGGCAGGCACGTTGCCACGTTGCCACGGGGGGCAGCGCCCCCCCCCCCCCCCCCAAAAGTACTTCTCGCCCCCCCCTCCCAAGAGAATTTAGGAAGTGTTGTTATAGTAAATAGAGTGATTCGTCCCCCCCTTGCCCCCCCGACTCCCTGCACTTGCCCCCCCAACATAAAACTTGCCCCCCTGAATTACATACTCTAGCTACGTGCCTGCTGTAGGGTCAGTGCTTCTGGGGACAACAGCTGCTGAGCGAGGATAAGTGTGGAGATGCTATTGCTGTTCTGCAGATGAGCAAATCTTGTGAGTTGTTGTTGTTGTTGTTGTAACGCTTCCAAGGGGTAGGGACTAGATTCCTTGAATTTTGCGTTACATATCGCCCCTTGTTGGTGTGACTGAGTTCTGGTGTGTAGTGTACGACAAGTCTGGAAAGCTCTGCAGGGAGTACGCCACTGCTCAGGGGCCCGGACAGGCTGCCAGACCGGACAGACATCCGTTCTATCAAAAGCTAGGACCAATGATTGTCAGGTTCCTAGAGAAAGCCAACCATGAGAACGGATTCATGTACGTCCTTATAAAACGCTTACGAACAGACATATACGCTTTTTGACTATTCAAAAGGTGTGACGTGCCATAAGGAACTATAAAAGTATGGCCAGTCTATAACGGCCATTTTGGCCAATCCCTTGGGTGGCTGTTGTTAAAAGGTTTTACTGTGTAATAATAATAATAATAGTAATAATAATAATAATTCAGATACCATCACAAGATCCCAGAGGCTGCCCTTCCCCCCGAGTACCAAGACACGTTCGGCTTAGCTAAGCCAGAAGAGTTCTCTCTCCCAGACATGTCAGAGCTGTGGACACCACAAGCTTATAATAACTTCAAATCTGCGGTTCCGAGTGAAGGTATGCAAGTTAACTAAGATTTCTTAAAAACAGGACTTAGTAAAAATTCATTAATTACTGTCGGTAAATTCTCGTGGATATAACGAATTACGGTTAAGGAGAACAATGTGTAATTCACCTAGCCTATACTAATCTATGCATGTGACTCCGGTTAATTCGAACAAATTTAGACTGTCCTATTAACGAGGTCTGCTTTAGTTTATTTCCGCTTAAATAGAAATAAACCGAGGGTCCCTCTGACTTCGTATAACGAGAGTTGACTGTACGAATACTATTGTACTTATTATTGACGTCATATCACTTAGAGAAAGGAGCCACGCCCTCAGCCCCTGTCCCCAAAGGCGCCTCTCCCTCCGAGGAGATTACCCCAGTCGCAGAGCCTGACATAGCCCCTCAGTTCCCGCAGGTCCCGAAGACCCAGTCAGGGTGTGTTATATCCTAGCAACAGATATGGGTATTGGTATTTGTATAGATTTAGTATGGATCAACAGTGAATATAATTTATTATTTCTGTGGTTTAATTCCAATACTATTTATCCCCGCTAGACCGAGGCAATTTATATGTCATTAGTGGAATTGGTAAATTCTATGTTTTTAGAAAGATCATCCGTAAATGCTGATACGAAGTTGTCGTAGCGTCGATTAGCGCATTTTAAGTATTCTATTTCTATCTATAAATGTGTGTCTGTACTTAGTGAGATATCACAGTCAGTTTATTTTATTATGCACATTCAAAGGACCAATATTTGTGTTCATAATAGATACTTAATGCATACCTGAGGGGCCGTTCAAACGTCATTATCGCTTCTAAGGGGGGGGGGGTCAATGTGTGACAGATAATATAAAATATATTCATAATATAATATTATATTAAGCAGACGGGAAGTTGCTCACAATAAACATCCTTACTATAATATTCCTACCTTGCATGCTAGCTATGGATAAACATATTGTACAAGGGCCTTTGTCTAAATGGACCAACGTCGTACAGGGATGGCAGTATAGATGGTTCGTATTGGATAAGACAAATGGTTATTTGAGTTATTACATTTCGCGGGAACAGATGCTGAAAGAGATGAAGCGCGGGGGCGCGAAACTTCAAGGCGCTGTCTTGGAGATCGATGACAGCGACGAGACAGCTTTCGCGATTATATCTGACAAAAAACAGTTCCATCTCCAGGTGAGAATAATCGCGTGTTTAATTAACTCTTAAATAGGGATAATTATACGAATGATGATTGTTTTATTCAAAATCAGTTGTATAGTATTTTGTCCAGAAGTAATCATTACATTTAATCATCTTCCCAAGATACCTTTACTATTATTCTTGTATAAAGTTATACGACACGAGTGTGATATTCAAACTGCTCCTTATTAAATATCCCGATTTTCCTCTCTGCTCATAGAATTTGATATAACATAAAGAATGTGACTGGCTTAATCGGAGGCTAGTTTATACTCAATGGGTCTCTATAGGCATAATACTTGCTTAGATATTTGTTATCCACAAGCAAAATTAAATATTTTTAAAATACTGTTATTTCTCCTAATATTCCCCGTTCTCTAATAGTATACTTCCTTAAGCTATTCCTACGAGACTGACTGTAACCCACTGTTTGGTGCACACCCGTAAGGTATATACTCATGTTGTAGGCACAGGGCCCGGAGGACCGGGAGAGATGGGTGGAGGCTCTGCAGGAGAGCATCCAGTTCCAGGCTGCGCCTCCTCTCCTCAGGAAGCTCTCCTCTGAGGGCGGGGTCCGCACCTCTGCTGGCGCCTCCGACATACAGGCCTGCGTGGCAGAAGCGGAAGGTACACTTATACGCAGTATTGTTTGTGTGTATAAAATTAATACGTACTTGTATACTCTACTACAAGTTAAATATCTGTTAGTTCTCGTATGTTCTTTGATGCAGTTAACTGAATATTGTTACTGAATAATCAAATTTTTGATTAAATTATGCATATTGAGCCAAGTAATAATCCTAATTTGAGTAACCATATTTGTACTTAATAACCGAAACTTGACCTGATAAAAATATTTTATATTACCTACTACTGGCATGATTCTGTTCCAGGGAAAATTACTCCATCAACGGAGTCCACTGTACATTTAGTTTACAGCACGTCTCTATAGGCTACTATTCCTTGTTGTCCGATCAGATAAAGAGCTTTAATTCGAAGCTAACTTTGACCTCTGACCTCCAGTCGGAGTACTCGCAGCAGGTCAAGGACCTAACCAGGGAGTACTCGCTGGCCTTCAGGAACTGCCTGGACCAAATGCACCCGATGATCTCTCTGCCGGATCCACACCTCCCTAGCGACAGGAGGGACAGTCGGACCGCCACAGAGCTCACCAGCAAAGAGGAAACAAACGTTAAGGATATTATAGCCAGGGCTAGCAATGGGATTATGTTTGTTCCTGTAGCCGCAGAGAACTCCAGTGAGAGTCCGTGTCCCATGCAGGACTGTGGAAGGTTAAATTTGCTATACAGTAGAGTAGACTCTAGTTAATAGGAACACCAAGGGACTGTTGTCATGTTCGTATTACCTGGAGTTACTTACATGTCTCATTCACTAGACTAGTTAACTTATTACAGTAGAACCTCGTTAGTACGAATACCAACGGACGGTAAAGATTTGTTCGCTTTATCCGGGATTCGTATTAACCGGAGTAATACACATTGAATAACCATTATAGGGACCTGATTTTGTGGAACAGTTTGTTCGTCTTATCCGGAAATTCGTATTAACCTTATTCGTACTAACGAGGTTCTACTGTATATTTGATTACTTTATGAGAATTCCTAGTTTTTGCTTTAATTTACGCAAACGTTAAGCAAATTCTAATTACTTAGATTCAAATAAGCAAAATATTGCATTGAATAAGGCCCCATGTCTAGTATGTGAACTAGTTTGTATTCTCCTTTCACATTTACAGTGTCCACGGTCCCTTAGTTATGAATCCTGTAGCGACAGCGACGAGTATTTCTACGACGTGGAGACCTTCTCCGCGGAGGGAGAGGCGACGCCGGGCCGCGCGAAGTCTGATGACGAGTCTGCTGGCAAGACGGACACCTGTATGGACCCGCATGACGTCATAGTGGATGAGGAGCTGGAAGAGCTAGATAACGTATCGGAGGGAGTGTCTCAGCACAAAAGCGTGCTCATGCACATGGCCAGTCAGGTATGTCCTTATCCGCAATTCGTATTAACCGATACCTTTTGTATTGAAAAGGCCTTGAAGGGGACTTAATAGTAATTTTGACGATCCCGTGTTCGTATTCACGAGGTTCTACTGTAGGTGGATTATGATGGTTTTCAACGACAGTAAACAAACCGAAATTTCCTAAATCAATGTAATTACAATTCAATTATCAACTAATGGGTATGAATAAGGGCCAGCGCTTATTGGGGAAATACGCCATATCTATATTCGTAATAGTAATTAGAAAATGAGTTACTAATACTGAAGTAAAGATGACTGGACGATACCAGTGTTAAAATAGAGGTATTATGAAAATTTACATGTTTAGTATAATCTCAGCCCCATGTCCCCATCAATTGATGGGGTTAACAAAAAATGTTGATGGGGCTTCCGCCCCATCTCGCCACCTCTGATTCCGACAAATTGACAAATTTGGTTAGAGCTAATTTTAGGTTCCCTTTAATTATAAAGCCTCTTCTGAACATAAAACATGACAGAAGGAGATGAGGTGGCAAATTCAAAGTATTTTGTATCGTTACTATATACATATACTAAATTACTGCATTTTTGCAATGCTTATACAATATACATCCTTAAATTTATACTAATTAAGAATCCCTTTATCGTTTCCCAGTTACCAATAATTCGTTACATTCGTCATTTCCCATTCACAGGATCACATTTCTCCCATGAATCTGTAACTTTCATTGACAATACAACTTTTAGATACAAACTATGATATCTAATAACTAAGGGATAATAGGTTATAACTAATCAAATTCTAACTACACATGCTTCTACTATTAGGAGCTGTATGTCTATAAGCATGCCTGATCGATAATACATAATATGAAATTTACTTTTTCAGAAATTGTAGATGGATAATTACTTTGTGCTATCATTCGAATCTTTTCACCAGCGGAGTCCATCATCCCGTCATAACTGTACAACTCATTTTTTATGTATGTTTTCAGGGTGAAATATCCATGTGAGAGTAAAGTGTATCCTAAAAGTATGTAGGTAACAATTACTTCTCCGTAAGTGATTGATACTGTATTTTCAATCATATTTTCTAGTGAAGATGAGTTCATTAAATGGCCAGTTTCAAGAATGAGGAAAGGAGAGTTTTCTAAATTTTCCACTTATTTTTTCTACCTTTACAGGTTCTTCAGTGCATAAGGAACACTTTGTCACAGTAACTCTGACATCAATACTCTTCTGACAACTTAAGATAAACGTTTGCAATGATGATATATCATGCCATACTTCAAAATAATTCATACAATTCCAGCATTGAAGTTGCATATCATACCTTCTATCGTTGAAATTCATTTTCTGCATTAACATGACAAACGAAAATTTCGATCCAAAAAATCGATAATACTAAATTTATGTATTAGAGTAATTTCTTTGGATACCCAAAGTCGTAGCTATCAAAATCTTCTTTCCGAAATAATGTGATCAGCTCATATAATTTTCTATCAATTGTGATTTTGAGAAATTGAAACACACTTAAGATTTCTTCTATATGTAAATTTGTGAGCATTGGCGTAGCAACATGGTTTTGCGATGGAGGGGCGATAGCGAGCGAGGAAAAATTAGGGGGTCTACCGTTACGGTCTACCCCCAGGAAAATTTAGGTAGTATGTGCCTAGAATAAGTTAGTAAAAGTAACTTGGTTTTGTCCTATCCAAATTGATTTGGACGCACATCAAAACTGATATTTAACATTGTTACATTGAATCAGTGATGTGATAATGAATGTGTGGTTTCAACCAATTAACAACATACATAGATTATGCGCATCTAAGATGGTATCATGATTCATAAATAATACGGAGCTGAGTATTCCGAATCAGAATATTATAGAAATTGAATAATATCGTAGAGAACCACAATGTCACAAGAGCACCTAAACCACGTCGCCGGAATCCACATACACAAACAGGAGAAGGACAAAATCAATAGACAAGAGTTATTGGATGAGTTTGTGTCACGAAATCAATTTAGAAAAAATGTTTTCTCATTCAGCAAAGACATGACTTAGGCTGTATTATGTTTTTCGAATAAAATCAGCACGTAATATTGGGGTAAAAGGGTGAGAGAACACACAATTTCATGGAGGGGCGGGATAGGATTTTTGTAATGGCCGCCCCCCCCATGGCTAAATCATGGAGGGGCGACGCCCCCCCCCCCCCCTATTCTACGCCTATGTTGTGAGTGTAATAAAATGATCAATGCTGCACCTATTAACGAAGTGAATCCCTTGACAAGTACTATTCCATGTGGCACAACGATTTTGTAAATTAGTTGTATTTCTTTCTGCTGTATTAAATTCAGGGTTGTTTGATTTAAATCATGATTTAAATCAGACTTTTTTGATTTTAAGCCTGATTTCTCAATTTCGCTTTTGTTCGTCAGTTATATCGAAATTTGTATTCTGGTCCAGTGACTCTTTAATAATTCGAATTATCAATTGAAATTATAGAGGTTGTATTCTTCTCCTCTCTTTTTTGTTTCGAATCTTTTGACCATAGCTTTAGATATTTTCGTTTAATGCGAAGTAAGATTCGGCCTTTACGGATGTAAAATATATTAATCTTTGCTTGGACTACTTCATAGGGTCCCATCCACGAATCCTCATATTGTGTGCCAGGTTGAGAATTCTCTTTCCTAATATTCCACACGATAACTTTGCTCCAGTTTTTATTACTGTCACGATTTTTTGCTTAGCTTGGAATCATAATTTATCTTCATTGCTTCCTGTGCTTTGGTTATGTTTTCTAGTGCTTTGGGGAAGGTGGCTTTACTCATGGAATCACAAATAATCTCTAATTTTATTTTCATCTGTAATTAGATTTTCGGAACATATTTAATATTTCATCTATATGTATTACTTCTATAGGTGTACGTGCTTTCCTCAGCCCAGACATTAACTCAAATGGGGAAACCCTGTCGCAGGCTTCTTTCTAATATTTATCCCGAATACCACTTGCTCAAGGTACTCGTGCCATTTCTCTCGCTTTGATGCTAGCATATTCATTTAGTATTTTTTGATCGTTTTGTTCGAGGATTCATCTAATTCATTAGTTTGAGGATGATATGGAGCGGATAAAAGCATTTTACAGTTATAGGTAGTTTATAATTTTTACATTGTGGAATTTACAAATTCCCTCCTGTTGTCACATAAGATCTCGACTGGAGCTCCCTGTCTGTTGAAAATAGAAAAGAGACATCTTGCCGTCTCTTCAGCAGATTTTGATTTCAACGAACGTGCTTCTATATATTTGGTTAAAAGTCTGTAACTGTTAGAATATACAGGTATCCTGACGAGTGACGAAGGGAATTTTGGATTACAGAGATCCATCCCGACCTTATACCAGGATTCAGAAATAACCTGAATGGGTGTAAGTGGTTCACTAGGAGTTCTGTGCTATACTCACAACGAGAGCAGCGGTCGCACATGTCTGGGGCGCCGGCGACCCGCCGGAGCAACGGGTGCACGATAAACCAAAACCGGGGGTGCAACGCCCCCCCGCACTCCCCCTTCATGCAAAAGAAAAAAATTGACCGGAGCAACGGGTGCACCGTGCACCCGTGCCGCCGGCGCCCTAGCATGTATATGTACTGCTTAATAGTGTTAGTCATTCCTGGCCAAAAATAGCGATAATGTGCAAGATTATAAGTGTATCGATAACATAGTGGCCACAATTATCGTGGACTTCTTTCAGGACGTCGTCTACCTCGCTCAATTGGATTACGATAGTTGGTTTGGTATCCAAATTGTAACAATTTTGTAATGCTTTGAACCTTTCCGAATTATCCTCTTCTGATTATCTGAAACTCCAAAGGGATAAGAACCATCCGAGAGATAGTTATCATTGCCGGCGCCACGTATTATGACTTTATGAGGTGTGGGTGAGTGGGTGTCCACTGTATAGTCTAGTGGGTGTCACTGTACAAGCACCGCTTCATTTCCTTGAGGCAGTGGGTGTCCGGACACCCAGGACACCCCGGTGGCGCCGGCCCTGCCGGGTTATATAATTCTGTATACTTTTCTGAATTCATCAATAACAGGTATTATTTAGGTCGGTTTTTTATAATTTATGTTAAATATATGTGCATTCAATCTATTTACCAATTTAGTATCAACGATTATGACGATGTAAATAATATAATATTGCCACTTCTATATGCTGCACGCGTTGAATGTTTATTAGAGAGGCCATATAATTAATAACAGCCTAAAATTAACCCGTACCAATTTTGTCATAGATATTTGAGAGGCCATATAAAATTATCACTACCTAAAATTAGTCCGGACCAAATTTGTCAATTTCTCGGAATCGTGACAAATATGGTCCGGCCGGACCATATTTGCACCCGGACCAAATATGTCATAACAGGTGTATTAGAATAATTAAATTGGAATTAATTAAGCTTTCCTCAGATTGTTTGCTTAATACATGGCTACACTCCTACAGGTTAAAGTTGGCATGGACCTGACTAGGATAACGCTCCCTACATTTATCCTGGAGAAGCGGTCTCTGCTGGAGATGTACGCCGAGTTCCTATCCTATCCGCACCTGTTCACCTCCATACCCGATGGGGAGACGGAGGAAAAGCGATTCATTAAATGCGTACAGTATTTTCTGTCCACTTTCAGCGCTGCTAGGAAAGGGGCCATAGCCAAGAAGCCGTACAACCCAGTGTTAGGTACGTGGTTACTGTTTGGCATGATAGGAATTAGTATTTTCTTAAGGTTGCAGTTTCAAAATGGATTTGAAATAAATACAGTAGAACTCTGTATTAACGTACGTACCCCTCAGGGATGCACGTATTTATTACCAGCGTGTACGAACTAAACGAGTATTCCTATTCCCTACAGGGGCCTACACAATACATACATACTGCTTTATAGACTTGGTTTGAAAATTGGTACTTACTAAGGAGACGTTATAACTGAGTTATACTGACTAACTTTTGTTCAAATTTCCGGATTCATAAGTTCGTCATGACAACGAATGGAATGTGTGTTATGATGACGTAATAGGTGAGGTGTTCAGGTGTTACTGGGACATGAGTCAGCGCCGTCCCCTCACAGAGACAGAGGCTAGCCTCGTAGAGTCAGGTCCCGTCCCGTGGGCAGGGCAGGACTCCCTCACTTTCATTGCTGAGCAGGTATGTTGGCACTATATTCTAGTTATTTGTATAGGAAAACCATGGATGACTACATAATGCAATTTCAAATACATTGAACAACTTTTTTAAGTCATTTATGTAGTAACGTACGTAATTATTTTTAAGTTTCATAATGTGGTGAAACAAACAGGTGGAGCCAGAGAATCCTTATCGATCATTAATTAACTACGATAATTTCATTTTCAATTACAAAAGACATCTATTCTTTACGGATGTCCATAGATATATATAGTTTCTTATCATGTGTATAGTTTCTTATCATTCGCTATGAGCACATATATTTATTTATGACAAAGCGCAACTTGTGTAGATTTCCAGCCTTCTAGAATTCTGTTGACATGCGTCTAGAGAATTGACTGGAACAAGTTGGCGTGATGTACTATGTACGTGAATAAATATTCTATGTACAGGTTTCCCATCACCCTCCGATATCCGGTTTCTACGCTGAATACCCGCACAAGCGCATCTCTGTATCCGGTCACAACTGGACTCAGAGCAAGTACTTCGGCCTATCCATAGGAGTGCACAACGTTGGGATTATCCGGCTTAATCTACACGCGTTTGACGAGGAATACACCTGTACTCTCCCCAAGGCATACGGCCGGAGTATACTAACGGTGCCATGGATAGAGATAGGCGGGAAGTGCTACATGGAGTGCAGCAAGACTGGGTACCTAGCTAGCATAGAGTTCCACTGCAAGCCATTCTACGGCGGGAAGAAGCATAGGGTTACTGCAGAGATAACCCACCAACCGACCGGGCGGCTAGTTATGCGCATAGACGGGGAGTGGAATGGGATTATATACGCAGATCTCCCGGGCGGGCACCGCGAGGTATTCCTTGACACCCAGAGTCTGCAGATGGCACGCAAGAAGATAAAGCGGCTTGAGGCAATGGAGCCACACGAAAGCAGGCTGCTCTGGCGTGATTTAACGCAGGCTCTGAGGTCTGAGGATCTAGAAAGCGCGACTGACGCGAAACACGCTGTCGAAGAGGAACAGCGAGCAGGTGCGAGAAACCGCATGGAGAAAGGGGAGGTGTGGGAGAACCGACATTTCACACTTATTGGGGAAGAATGGTTTTATAACCACCCACTTATGAGCCGGGTGCATGGTGATGTTAAGAAGTGATTGGAATGATATTATATTTCTAATTTTTAGCGGTTTTCAACAAATCAAGAGTATATAACTATTGTATATATATTTATTATATATCCTGTCTCAGTAACTTATTAATATCATATTGCCAATATTATACAGGAACTTATTTATTCATTTGTTCACTAATAAATTCACACTTGAGTCTATCTGTTATTCGTTAGCAGGCTTACAACAACTTTTGTCTGTTAACAGCAGACAACGTAGCTACTAGCTATTGTATGACCGCGATTTAATAATTTCTGGCGAGAAAATCCTTTTTATACGTTAAACTAAAGTAATTATATTTCAGTTCGAAATTGAGCATTAAATAATGACCGAACAAACTTATTCCCTGTTACTTGGCTATCGCCATTAGCGGCTGTTAATTAACTGCAGTTGCTGACTCCAGACTTGTTTTTACAAAGTTTGATTTATGTAAGAAACCTTGATAATTTACAAATGCGTTTTCGAGGGAAAGCTATTTATACAACAGCTGGAGAATATATTGATATTGAGTTGATACAAATGCTAGCATTGTGTGGAAGCTATATTGGATGAATCTGTAAATGTACCCGAATAGTACGCGGAAGAAGAGCCTGTCGATTTCCGCAGAGGACGTTCTGCGGCTGTGCAGAGAGGGAGACCTTGGCAAGCTGAGACGGCATCTAGAGGATGAGGATCAGTACCAGCGAAAGGTGCATTGGAATTTCGGGAAATACGAATACCCACTGCTGTATGAGGCGGTGGATCACTCACAGACTCTCGTGGTGAGTTAAAGTGCCTATGGTCATGATTTTCAGAATCACCAAGACACCAACCAATATTCCTATAAGACGGTTATTGCATTTCTCAATCATATGATCTCCCAATTTTCCACCAAAGTATATTAGGTGGTGCTTATTATATAACACAATAGTCAAAAAAGCGTACCATGGGAAGGGGATGTCAATTTGCGGGAAATTTGCGTAACTAAAAGTTTGATTTTGCTTATCATTTTTTGTGATTGTCTAATTCGAAAAATTGTTGAATATTTTTTGATGATGTCATCATCTCAAAGTGTTAAGACCCATTCAGAAAGGCTTATTTTAATTGAAACGGACTCTCATATGAATGTCGAGAGATAGTTGAGGGCTTTTAAACGATTCGTAGACTAAATTGTGGCATAAGACTCGAAAATATATACAATTTTCGCCCTTCAGCACCAAGTATTACAAATTTATCCGCTTTCAAGACAAGCGTTTTAACGAAATAATCTCTTTAATCCGGACGGATAAAGTAGTTGGTTTGACTCCGCTTATAACGAAGTAAACCCAGAGTTGACTGCACATTTTGCTACAGGTCCAGTACTTACTATGCAAGGAGGTGGATGTTAACTTTAAAGTCCCGCATCGCAGCAACAACACGCCGCTGCACACAGCAGTTAGCAGAGGCAACGAGGAAATAGTTAAGCTGCTGCTGGACAGAGGAGCCAGCACCTCAGCCAGGAACGAAAATGGGGAAACTCCGATGCTCAAGGCGCTCAAAGCAAGAAAGAGAAATATGGAGTTCATTCTGAGATCTTATGGTATGTTGTATGACGGTTTACTTACCATGCTGGCTTAAATTACCTCTATATACTTTAAGCACTATTAATCAGGGATAATTTCTATCCATTACGGTCTACTGACCATCTTTGCTATGGCTACATACTTCCTATCACATCTACACTTATAAGGTTTCACACCTCAAATTCTAATTTTACTATCATATCAGTGAATTAATGGTTCACGAACGAACTTATTGAACTTGAACTGAACAAGCTGAACGCAGGATTTTAAGGCATTCACGCTGAACTAACTGAACGAACTTAACTGAATAACTATCGATAAATTAGAAATTCTGGATCATTAATTAATACATATATCACTAGAAAAGTAAAATATAAATAGAACACTACTCATATCTGCTTGCCATACCTAATAATCCCCATCACCCACTTATCTGAACTGAACGAACGAACTGAAGGAATTGAACGAACGCGGGTCAGCTAGTTGAATGTAGCCCTTGAAGCAGTAATTACGTAACTATTGAACGGCCCCTAAATTAATGCACGTTATTGGGTGATATTTAAAACAGGTTTTATGGACGACAGCGAAAATCATATTTTAAAAAAGTAATTAAACAGGTGTTAGGTGCACAAAAACGATCATTACATTATCCATAGTATTATGGAAGAAAACGAGTCTACCAAATTCGAGTAACGAATTACACTCCAAAACACTGTGTTACGTCCATGTTTTTTAGGATTTCTAGAGTGTATAATGCACTCTAATATGCCTTAAAATGCTGTGTGACATACCTCTATAGATGTGGTTACCAAGGCGAGAGAGCTCTGTGTCTCCGGAGCCTTCAGAGAGGCGGGACAGGCAACACTGGATGGGTTCAAAACGGAGCTCGACACATTGGGACGGAATTTCCAGCAGGACTGCGCTAATTCCGCGCTGTTATATTTCGCGAAAAGTGACATACACACTCTCTCCGCCAAGTGTGTCTACGCGGGAGCAGACAACTTCGAACAGGCGATACTTTTCGCAGAAAAGACAAGAAGCACAAAGACCCTATCCCAGCTCCTGCTGTGTCAAGCCGCGAAGGAGGGAGACTACAACAAAGTGGCTGAGCTCCTGGGGGACCCCCCGGCCCCATCTCACCTCTGGTACATGCCCACTGTCCAACGACACCTCGCCACTTATTTCCACAGCGACTCATTTCTGCGGAAACCTGCGCTCATAATCTCGCTTCGAGAGGGACACTTTTTCACAGCTGGGACACTTCTAAAGCACAGCCGGAGGATAAAGGAGGACGGGGGGTTCAGTCTCGACTGGGGGGACCTGTCTCTACGACATGTGCATGAGATCTGGATGCATACTGTGAGTCCATGGGTAGAACACTTTAACCTATCCAACAACAAACTGACGTCACTCCCAAACACATTTCTATCGCTCCTTAACATCCGTGTGTTAGACCTCTCGCATAACAATCTATCCGGCACACTCGTGGTCATCGACTTAATGCGCTTACAGAGCATAGAAAAGCTGAGATTATCTGACAACAAGATCAGGGAACTGCCAAACTCCATCGTGTGGCCGCCCTCCCTCTCCTATCTAGACATATCCCGCAACAAGTTGACTTCCTTGCCCGCCTGCATGGCTTCCGCTAACATAGAGTGTCTCGTATGCCAGGGCAACTCGTTCTCGCAGCTGCCAGTCTCGCTGTTCAGCATGACGTCACTCAAGATAGTAGATCTGAAGGATAACCTGGTTAACGGGTTTTCCGACGTAGATGTGCTCATGAGCAGATTCCATTCGGAGTCCGTTACGCTCATTAGTCCGGACGGAGAAGCATTCAAGTCCAGACGTACTGACGTCACACCGGAGAACTCTATTATAGTCTCCCGGCCCGCGAAGCAGCAGAGCACGATTTTGACGTCACTTCGTAAGTTCAATGTAATGCGGCGGCCCCCATTTAAGTCATCAGACACACGAAAAGTATGTCTCACGCTGATCGGAGAGAAGAACCTTCATTTGTCCGTGGCGCACAAGCTGCTGCAGGCTGGACACGGCCCGGAGCGACAGCGAGACCAACAGCAACACCTGCATGACGCGCTCATGCACTTCACGTGGACATACACACCTAACTTCCTACGTGGGAAGAAGATAACTTTCAATACAATGGTGCTTAAAAACTGTAGTCAATACGCGCGTTACGTGGCCTGCTTTATGCCGGAGACACATTTGATAGGGCTCATACACGACGGCGGCTCTAGTGCTAAGGACACAGAGGCTAACCTTATCGTCCCGCTCACTCAACTCATTAGACATGTGAGTTTACGCTCTGTAATATCCGACTATAAATTCTCACAGTTTGTGTCTAAACATTATAAAGTTGTTGCATGCTCCAACAGCCTTACTTCAGATATCCTAAGTAGCCTTTCAAACGTTATGTAAACCAAAATTCCCGAATATTAAGGAACCCCTTCCTATGGTAAGCTAGCTTTTTTGACTTTTTAAATACAAAAGGATGGTTTGTCACACATTGAACAGTCTTATTGTATGTCTGTATTGGTAGATAAAGAAGTTCGCTCTGATTGTATTCATTCACGACATCAAGACGGATGACCCAGACCCAGACATGATATTCCGCGAAAAGAGAGATACGCTCACTAAGCTCTTGGACAAGCACCACCTCACTGAATTCCTATATGACAACACGTTCTATAGGAACAATGACATTGAAGGCATATCTCTATCTGACCTCTCGGGGATGCAGCATGCCTTTTACGACATAGCGGCTAACTGCTTGCTCACGGAGCAAAAGACACACCCACACTTGCACGCGGAAGTTGAGCAGGTACTCACCGAATTCCGCGATTTGTCTGCCAGCTCTCCCCAGCAAATGGACCGGAGAGCTTTGGAAGCACAGCTCAAAAAGAGTTTGGGCGGGGAATTCGTTCTCCAAGACTCCATGCTCGGGTATCTTAAGGAAATAGGTGCTGTCCTATTCTTCGATGTTCCGCTTAATGATCTCTCGCTCTGTCTGTTCGTGAACCCAGGTTGGATAATAGTGCTCATCATGCACATATGTGACGTCATCACACAGCACCACGTGCCAGTCATCAGCGAGGATACGCTCAAGGAGAAACTGGCGCCTAAATGCGAAAACGCGTTTACAGCCTCACTGTCATTCCTGAAACAGATATTCCAAATTCTGATTCACTTTGACCTGATAGTCCCCATACAGACCTTATACTACCTCCTCCCATTCAATCTTCCTATATCTGGCGCGTCACGGACTTTGCCACCCAGCGGTTACTGTTACCAGATGCAGTTTAAACGCGAGAACATATGTCCGGCCTTCTGGCATAGGATTTTAGCTCAGGTGCTCAGGAAGCTGGACCTAGCCAGCACCCTAGCTTTCGAGAATAGGGGACTTACGTCAGACTGCTTTCTTTTCGAGCGAATGGAAGCTCAGTTTTGTCTCTCTAAGATTAAGGAGAGGACAGACTTCGATGGGTTCTCCATTAGCACGAATTCATCTGGGGAGAGTTTTGACGTGCTAGCCTCGATCTGTAGTCTCATACATGTGTTTGTGTACCAGAACTTTTACTTTACGCGACAGAGAGACGAGCTCTGCAAGTCCCTACAGGTGTGTATTCCCTGTCCCACCTGTCTCAAACTCAACATAGATTCCCCGAAGCACTTTGTGTTTGACTCCGTATTGCTATGTCTGCATGAAGAGGAGCAAATCCATTGCTCGCAGCATGACGTAGAGCTCAGTCTCGACAACATACGCCCCGACGTGTATTTCCACGATATGCCGCGGCACCTGCGCACCCTAGATTTCCATCCTAAGTCGATTCTTCGGCGGTCCAACACGCTGGGCGGGTCTACCGACCACACTTACGAGTACCTAGGACAGATGGTCACGATTCGAGGGTACCACTTCAACAGCTCCACGCCCCTACTCCCATTCTACATCCTCAGTAACGAAGTGCGTCTCCTGCACTCTCTCAAGCACGATAATATAGTGCGGCTCATTGGCTTTAACGCGGACGCGCTTTATGTTATCATGGAGCAGCTTCCGCAGCTGTCACTTGCCGCGTTTCTGGAATCGCCATCTCACCAGCTAGATCGACTCACAGTATTCAGCTTCTCGCGGCAGATAATCGCGGCTGTTGACTACCTGCACTCGCGAGGCGTGGTATATCGGTCCCTACAGCCAGCCAACATCCTCATAACCTCCTTCGACTACATGGATTGCAGGAACCTCATCCTCTCAGACTTCAGGGAAGCCGCATTCCTAACTCCGCTCGGGTTGCGAGGACAGGTTAACCGCGCGGAGTACCAGGCACCGGAGATGCTCCTTTATGAGGGGACTGAGTGGTACAACGAGCTTGTGGATGTGTATGCATTCGGCTGCGTGCTCAGGGACATGCTCACCTCAATAGCGACCCCGCACTTGGTCACAGAGTCTGCTTCCATTAGGCCGTCGCACCACAGATTCCGCTTCGCAACCTTCTCCGAATCTCTTTTGAGCATGTCGTCTAACCTTTCCATGCAAAGTTCCGCGGAACAGACCCCCCTCCCCCTGTCGGGCCCCCCCGGGTACAAGCTGTACACAGACCTGGTGCAGAGGTGCTGGTCAACCGTGCTGCGTGACCGGCCGCCGGCCGCCCTGCTGCACTTCCAGATGTCGCGATTGGAATTCCATCTCTTCCAGGGCGCCTCGCAGCCCCCAGACCCCATTCTAATTCACTTCTTCGTCCAGGTAGACCTCCCGGACAACTCAACGCAAGTCTGGGCCATAGGCGACGACGCGCACCTTAACTCCCTAGAGCACGAGCTCTCTATAATATACGTGTACGATCAGGACCTGTCGCGACTGGTGTTCACTATTGACGTGCTTAACCAGATCGTTGCTGCGACCTTCAGCACGCTACTGCGAGTGGTGTGGACTGCGGAGAAGGAAGAGTTCTCCAGGAACCGGTACCTGACGCCCGTGGCCTGCTCTGTCATCAACGCGTACTCCCCTGTCAGCTTTAATCGTGTGCACCAGTTCAGTATTGCGGAGGAGGTGGTGTCTATTAACACCTCGCAGCAGTCTCTGTTTCTAGGTCTCAGCGACTGCTGCATACTGCTCTACTCGTTGACAAGCATTCAGCCTAGCGTGTTCCCTTTCAGTCAGCCCAGTCGCCGCGTGTCCATAAGTCCAGCCGGATCCTGCTGCAAGGTTCGGTGCATAGAGATCCTTGACGACCGGACTGTGTGGGTGGCATGCGGTGCTACACTGAGCATATTTCGCGAGCAGGAGAGCAGTCTCATTCCTTGCAAGGAGATCGCGCTTGAGGCCGACAGCGACCTATACGTGTCGCACCTCATCTGCGACCAGGTTAACGGGGTTATGTGGGCCGCAGATTCCCGAGGGTGTGTGCTGCTATACGATCTGCACATGCTGGAGAAGTGCGATATGTTTGATGATCTTCGTCAGATTAATATCGAGTCGCAGCAGCAGGGGCCAGTCGCTAAGCTCCTCGAGATACAAAGCATGTGTCTCTCTAGGGACCTGCTGTGGCTAGGGGTCACATCTGGACACATTCTGCTAGTCAACAGGTAGGTCATTAGCTATCTTAGTTTCCAAGAGGATCAGCCAACTGATCATGATCCAGGGGGGTTCAATCAACAGGGTACTAGCATAGGTGAGTTCATGGAAAAAGAAATATTATAATTAAAAAATACCCTCCCCTTAGCGAAGTACCAAGTTAGTACTTACCAAACAAGTGACACTCTGAAGTCGTCACCTATGACCTGGGGCCTTATTCACTAAAAATACTTAACTTTTTTCTTATTCATATAGAATCTAGGAGAAATAATTATAAATTCAGGAAAATTGCATATATGGGCTTTTCAATCATAGGCGTCAATTTTTGGAAAATATAATCAAAAGATGGGGAGGGGGCCCCCACTTGACTTGGGGTCTGGGGAGTGGGGCCACTGGGAGGTTTACTAAATATTTCCAGATTTGTTTCTTCAGAAACAAAATCTGGATATAATGAGTAAACAAACGTGATTCTCACCCTCTTTCATGCCTTGGTCGACCACTTTCATATAAAAATTAAATCAACCGACAGGTCCGGGGGATCGCTCCCAGTGACCCCCCCAAAACCCCAAACTTGGCGCCTATGTTTTCAATTGAAAGGTTAAATTCGTATCCAACCCAAGTATCTTCCGATTGACCCCCCTCTCCCCTGCATGATCAAGGATAAATAACTTAATTAATTAAGGCAGTATCTAGTAAGTATATCTTTCAATATTTTGAATTAAAATTTGACTAAAATATGGTAATATATATAATTCTCTCTAAAGGCATGGGTGAACTACAATTGACAATTTTATAATAACTGCGAATGCAATTCATTTCTGTATTCTGAATCTGAACAAGGATCAGATCGGATCCTATAAATTGTTGGTGCAGATCCCCCGATCACGATCCTGGAGAATGGATCGAGAAGCTGATCAAATATCCTAATTCCTTATCAACAGGTACAAAATAGTATCGTGGGTGAGAGCACACAAGTCAAAGGTGAAGTGTCTCTTCCACTTATCCCCTATCAGAGGGGAACAGGGAAGGGCCAGAGACTCGGTTATAAGCACGGGCACTGGATGTATAGTGGACCCCAAGCTGTACCAGGAAATGAACTACTTCCTGAAGTGGGAGGGGCTGGGTAAAGATAGATTGGAACTTTTGGAGTCGAAATGTAACAGAACTTCATTCATTGACGAGCTTCACTCCTTCGTTTGACGCTTTAAGCGCGAAATATCACGCTAGTTTTTATAGCTGCTATTGACTCTATTCCCATTTGCTTTTGTATATTGTTGTTGTTATTCGGCGAGATATATTTATATGAATATATTGTTCTTATACAGAGCTAATGTGTGTACATCTCTATCCACTGCCATTTATATTTGTTTGAGTAGAGACAGCTAAATGGCAGAGCGAGAGAGAACCCCCAGTCTGTTACCCGCGTACTATCCATGGTCCAAGAACACAGGCCACGTGGCGCATCTCTCCTCCTTAAACCCCACGGCCATGCAGCACTCCCGCAGGAACACAGCCATCATTTGCACCATAGGACCCGCGTCTAAGAGCGTGGAGGTGCTAGACAGACTCATAAAGGCAGGCATGAACATCGGTATGTGTTATTTGTTCCGTCCCTTAATTAAATAAAATTAATTATAGAAATTAGACACTCCCTCGAAAAATATTTTTTGATGTGTTACTGTTATCATCATCTCAGACTCTCAGTGTTATAATTCAGAAAGGTTGCTCGTGCCCAGGGGCGGCTGGAGGTGGGCCAGGTAGTGCCTGTGTCCCACCTGAATTTGAGCATACCCCACCTCAGGTGGGCACAGGTTTAAAATTAATGTTAGTGTACCCAACTGCGCCGCAACTGCTCGTGCCATGAGAAGCATTAATCAATGGTCTGTAATACTATAGTTAATTGCATAAAAATGCTCCAATAAGTATACATACCGTATTTATTCGAATAGTAGCCTAGGCGATTAGTGTTTTTTAGGCCATTTTCTGACCAATAATTTTTGTGACTTCTCGAGAATATCACATGTTGATACAATTTATTTAGTATAGTCGGTTGATAATCGTACTGCGACTAATATTAGATGAAGAAATTTACTCAGGGTACCGGTAGTAAATTTATATTTGCTAATTTGGGGGGGCTATTATTAGAGGTAGGCGATTATTCGAATAGGGGCTACTATTAGAGTATATATGGTATTTACCCTTAACTACGAGTAACCTTGTTATATCCTCTCTCTTCTAGCTCGTCTCAACTTCAGTCACGGCTCCCACGATTACCACGCGGAGGTAATAACTAACGTGAGAGCCGCGAGTGAGCTTAATCCGGATCTGCCAGTGGGAATAGCGCTGGACACCAAGGGACCTGAGATTAGGACGGGGGAGCTGGAGGGGGGCGGATCCGCAGAGGTGAGAATTAATAATATACACCTCGGTACGCCTTACAATAATTTCATGCTTTTGTCACTTTATTCACTTATTATCGATTACATTAATTGTTTCATAATGAACGGAGAAAATGCATGGAATTGCTGCTTAGTAAAGAAGTCTTTTAAAATATTCACTTTTGAAGTCAACTGTATATTTTGATATGCATTATTAGGGAGTTTTAATCAGAATTAGGTTTATAAATTAAAATTGATATTATTTCTAGTCAAATATGTAACCTTTTTTCTTGTCCTAAAATCTGCATTTGATTTCCGTAATATTTATGTCAACAAATTTCCACCTTAATCTAAGCTGGATAAATATGTCCCAATTCTTCCCTGCATACTTATACACAGTCAGGTCTGCTCATTGTGATAATTTTTCGTCTGCTTTAACATGAAGATTTATTATGACCAAGCATAAATGGTCCCAATCTAACAATTTGCATATTGTTTGAACTTTGAATTATCTTATTTTATTATGAACACAATTTTATGCCCCTTAAATAGACTTTATAATGAACCTGACGATACCAATATTCCCTTCTCTGTAGACTGTAGTTTAACTTACTGAGTGTAGGTAACGCTTATGAATGACGATTTGTTAACACTAACCACAGACCCGGACTTCGCCTACAAGGGAACAGCTGATCGGATATACGTTGACTACCATAACATCACAAAGGTATTGACGGTTGGAGAGACTGTCTTTATCGACGACGGACTGATATCGTTAGAGGTGTTGGAGGTCGGTGGTGACTCTCTGAAGACTGTTGTGAGGAGTGGCGGAAAACTGGGCAGCAGGAAAGGTGTTAATTTGCCAACTACGGAAGTAGGTGAGTTCCTAACAACGGGATATGGGCGTAGGAATTTAATACAGTAAACTCCCGTTATAACGAAATTATATCTACAGTAGAACCTCCTTAATACGAACACAGTTATACAAGTTTATTATATACACTATTTCAGTCCCCTTCAAAGCCTTTTTCAATACAAGATAATGATAATGCTTAAGAAGACACCCGTTTAGGCATCAAAACTATGCAGTAATTAGTTTTTGCTTTGACTGACTTTTCACAGTTTCCTGGACATTAACATGTTCCTTGGTGTCCGTATTTAATAGGTTCTACCATAGCATTCTATACTCTAAGGCAATGCCGCGGTTGAATGGACTTGGACCATGGATGAACTAGAATGGTCAAACTGAATATATACAATGCAATTATTCTTCGAAATAAGTATTCCAGGGTGCTTCTACTTATGTAATTGTTTTATATAAAGGTGGTCATGTACAAGACGCATATTTTTGAGGTGCCACTTGGTCGAAATGACGTCACCGTATTATCTAATAGGCAAAATATGCCAATATATTTGGAATATTCCAATAAAACTTGACTATATTTGGAATAATCCAATAAAACTTGAGTATATTTGGAAAAACTTGAGTATCTATCTATCTATCTATCTGTATATTAAAAGAGGAATGTTTTGTGTGTTTGTGTGTTTGTCCAGAATTAATTGGAAAGACTATAAGTCCCAGAAAGCTGAAAATTTTTATACAGGGGTAATTTTGTTCTGCGACAACGATCTATTGGTTTTTGAAACAAAATGATGGGATTATGACGTCACAGTTTCGAAAAACAGATATTTTGTATTAACTTCCCAATTTTGCTCTGATTTGTAGAAAATTCAAAGCATTAGACGTACACAAAATTTCTACACCTGATAGCAGTTCACGAATTCCCATTTTTTCTTCTGATTGTGACACAGTTAATTAATTAGTCCCTACACTAATCAACCATAAATAGTGTATCGTACCAACACAGGTATATCAAAGTGCAAAATCGATTTTCGACTGTGTTCTATTGCAAACAATTCAAGTAAGTGTGACTAACGAAATTTATTAGTTAAAATGTATCATATTATTCTTAGCACTATGTGTGATAATTATCTGATTTGTTTGGTTAGTTAACTTCTCTGATGCGTTGTTTATTTATTACACCTATTGGCTTCCTATTAATAAGACAATGAATGGAATTCCGTAATTTCTAACCTATACTGGAATTATGAAATTCAGTAGTTTAGGATCTGTCATTATGAGATTGATTATGTTTATTATTACGTACTATCAATTAAATCAAATATTTTACAATCCTGGATTTAACCTCTGCATAATAATGGTTTAAGGGTAATCTGTATTGATATTCGGGCGTTCACGGTGAATCTCAGAATTGCATAATTTACTACTAGGAATACTCTAGATGAGATAGAGATTGACTTCTATGATTTTTTTTCTTCTTAATTTTCAATCAAGATGGTGTTTTTAATAAAATAAGACGTCGACTTCCTTATATGGGCATGACATTTTTTCAAAAATTGTTGAATCTTTTTGAATTTTTGAACATATTATTATGAGACTATTTCCTCTCAGTAATAATTTTTATTTTATTTATTTTTGCAGAAGAAACGATGCTAAAGGCCATTTTTTCAAAATAATCATAAAACGCAGTCGTGCACTAAACTATAGTTCTAAAATGTTAGAAGAAAAAAATTTCAAATCTAGTTCAAGGGTCTGAGGATGTATCATGTGTTACCCCAGAGAAATTTTTTGACTTTCTGATTATTATTTTTGGTTTTATAAGCATTCTAAGGCTGCGGCCCACGAATTTTTCCGAATTTCAAAATCAAAAGAGGTGATAAAATTCTACACTGCCATATATTGTTCCCAAAATTAAAAATTTCGGAATCTACAGGTCAAAATATACAGGTTCACGTCAAAAAGTTCAGGAATATGTCAAAAATTAGGAAATTAGGGGCATAAAAGAATATGAAGGGTATGCAAGTACCCGGTGATCATATATTACTGTGGGAAATTGGACAGCAGAATAATTCTGTTATTCTTCATAAAAATGCGCCAGCTTCTTATCTATGCGTAGCATTTGTTTTCAACACTTTTACAATAATATATCATGAGTTATGACCAATTTATGACTATGGTTTTGTCTGTTTTGTCATATTTTCACACCTCAAGACCCTCAAATATACAATAAAGTATTATATAAAACACCAATTTGGTAATACAAATATGGAAATAGCATTTGCGCACAAAATGAGACGTTACACAACACGATCCAATCATTATTCGATAAGTTATGGACTTTTGGGCCACAGAAGGGGGCAAAAAATCTGACATTTCACACCTGTTGATATTTCAGAAACGCTTTGAGATAAAATGATCATAGGCATTAGAAAATACTGTAAATACCTGACTTTCTATACGTTTATAATACATTTTAGGACTCTAGGTGTCACACTTTTTAACATGACCATATATGGTAATTTGATGTGCCCAATTTTGATGACGAAGCAAATTTTGTAACTCTTGATCTCTGGACAGCAGAGACTAGCTCTAAAATTCTAGTCACATCATGATACTATTTCTTACTCATTGGATAAACTTTTGGGATTATATTATAATTCGAATGATGTGTTCTGATTTCAAATGCCCAAATATGGTGGTGTCAAAGTGGCAATATGTTAAAAAGCTGACAAAAATCCAACTTCTGATCCAAATGAGATAGAGCTTAGCTCTAAATTTCTAAAAATAGTCTAATTCAATTTCAAATGACATTATCGATTTTATGCAGTTTAGGAACTCCTTTTCCTCGCACTTTCATATTCTGGACTCAGCCACTTCGACACAAATTAATTAAATGCTAATTATGAAGGTGTAAAAAAAGACCATTTGGGCATATGGATGTAAAAAAGAGAATTTTTATTCTAGAAAGTCAAACTTTTTTTTAAAATGCTCAGTATATGTAGGCGCATGTTTTAAAAGCGGGCAGTTTTGGCAATATAATACAAAAAAATTGAATTAGTATACTTTTAATGAAAAATAGTGGGTTTTTTTTGACCAATTTCACAAAAATGACAATAACATAGAGTAGATTAAAGAAAAAGCATATTTCGGTTCGATTTAAAACATTGAGTATTGACTCAGGTATATTTTATAATTGACATGTTTCGCGCTAAAAACTAACATAAAAATTTTTTTTAAATATTTGGCTAGTATGGATTAGGCCTATATTGACATTGTCTAGTTCATAACTAAGGATATATACATTTTAGAACTCTAATATTTTCAGGGATATCTTAGATATATTAGTACTATCCAAAAACGCAATAAAAACATTAGGTCGTCGGGTGTCAAAATATCAGTACAGAGCACCCTTAATGGTGAGAATAAGACCGCGAAGCGGTCATATTCTCATCTTTAAACCATAATTATGCAGAGATTAAATCCCAGGCTAAGTAAATTACTTTGCAATACAATATACTGAAATAAATAATTGCGTATAATTTATCAGCCACGGGTTTCAATTTATTTGAGCTAACAAGCTAACCTTTTTTAATGGAGCTGAAATGAGCTACCTTAATTAATAACTATTGAGCCAATATCATATATTATTAACTAATAATTAATAACTAATAAGTAATGAGAATAACATACATAACACATCATTTCCCAAACAGATTACATTAACGAATCACAACCCAGAATGAATTTAAGCGCGCGTTAAGTAGTGTGTGTAATATACTAGCCACAGGTTTACTTATTTATTATTAATATTACTGTCTTTTAGAGTAGGGAAAGGCCGCGAAGCGGCCGTTAATTGCATCGCGTAGTGCCTAACACGAACGAACAAAGGTCGCGAAGCGACCGAGACCGAAGGGCTCGTATTTACAAATTTGTTGAGTATTGTTGAGTATATTTGGAAATTTTCAAAAAAGTCGAGTATTTTGGGAATTTTCCCTTATTTAAATTATATTAAACTAAGATGAAATGTAATTGATATATTGAATTCTAGTTAAATTATACATTTGGTGCGGCCTGTGCAATCAGAAGAAGCACACTCTCATCCCGTCTGTGGGGGGTTTTTATCTCTTAGCGATTAAGTGACTTTTCACTCTCTCAAAATGTGACAATGACGTCATAACTTGATGAGGTGTGAGAATTTTTTAGTGGAAACCTCAACTTGTTGGCGGGTGTCAAAAGTTACCCCTATATGCAAAAATCACATTTGGAAACCGTCCAGTTTCTTCAATCAACTTGGAACATTCAAACAATTATATACATACACCCACCCATCCTTGAGTTTTAATTAATAGTATATATTTACGTATACACACTGTTCTCTCTAATAGTCCAGCAGTGGGCAATTGGCCCAAAGTGGACTATTAGAGAATATGGACTATTACAGATATATAAATGCAGTCAGGTCTGCTTATTATGAACAAGATTTCGTCTGCTTAATATGAAGATTTTTTATTATGGACAAACCCTACGGTCCCAATTTTCAACTTACATAGGATTTGTATTAAGTTGAGTTCGCTTATTATGAAGTCTCTCTATTATGAACACAATTTTTGGTCCCTTTAATGTTCATAATAAAAGAACTTGACTGTAGTTGATTTGGACAAGTAAATAAGTGACTATTAGCGAGAACAGACTGTAATACACTTAATTCCTTTTGTGTAGACCTGCCAGCTCTCTCCGAGAAGGACAAAAAAGACATTCAGTTCGGAGTGCAGAAGGGGGTGGATATGATTTTCGCGTCTTTTATTCGCAAGAAGCAGGACCTGTTGGACATACGGGAAGAACTTGGGGAGGCGGGTAGGGACATTCTTATAATATCTAAGATTGAAAACCAGGAGGGGCTGGACAAGTTTGATGAGGTTCTGGAGGAGACGGATGGGGTCATGGTGGCAAGGGGGGATATGGGGATAGAAATCCGTCCTGAAAAGGTAATGCAGTACTATAACTGTTGTAGCGAACACTATACATATAGCGGCCACCTAAAACAAGTCCTTATATTGTACCGAAAGCACCACCCAATACTTTGATTTGTCAAATTCGGAAAATTGTAAGATAATATTTGATAATGTCGTCATCATCTCAAAGTATTAAAACTCATTCAGAAAGGGTCTTACGTTTCATAGGAGTAGGAAACAATAGAGACATGGTTTGTCACACATTGGTTATCCCTCCTTTTAAGCGTTTCATAACGTTGAATTTTCCAACCCTTCTCCTATAGCATTTACTCGACACACAATACATTCCTGTGTCTAGCTGTTGCTACTCAGTTGCGTATTTGTAGCAGGGTTGCTAATCCAATCCAATCCAATCGATGTAAATTATGTCAATCGATCGATAATCCAATCGATACAAAATTCAGGAATCGATAATCGATAAGTTCTCTCGATTGGATTGGATTTGCAACCCTGAAATTTTGTAGGTATTCGTGGCACAGAAGGTGATGATAGCCAAATGCAACTTGGTTAACAAGCCGGTAATCGTGGCCACCCAGATGCTGGAGAGTATGGTGGAGCGACCGAGGCCGACCCGCGCCGAAGTGTCAGATGTTGGTAATGCCGTGCACGACGGGACTGACTGCGTTATGCTGAGCGGCGAGACCGCCAAAGGCCGATATCCGGTGGAGGCGGTTAGCATGATGGCTATGATTTGTTTGGAGGCGGAGGCTTGCTTGTTCCATAAGACATACTTCGAGGAACTGAGGTAGTTAGGTACCAGCTTGATATACAGTTTTGTTCGCGTAATAGCAAGTCTCTCTTAGATATTTGCTTGCTTTTGGCGAACTTGCTACGAACATAATGAATATTTAATTTCGCTTGATGAAGGATAGCAACTTGCTAATTTAATAATCTTTTTATTAGGCGACCACCACTGTAACTGTACGTATATGCTTGCCAACACTCCAGGGTTCCCAGGATTATCCAGGCTTTAGCAGTATATTGGCTCAAAGTTATTTTTTATAGGTGTGCAAAATTAGACAAATAATGTTTTTCTTCAGTAAGATAAGTTATCTCGATAAGTGTTTTATATACTTTAGTCATAGGTCATAGCGGTATAGTATATAGTAAGAATTAAATAGTACTTAATCGAACAGAGGAAATTCATTGTAAGATAATTGAGTAATACGTAATATGTACATAGAAGTGTATTATATAGTAGGGAAATTCTGTATTCAGTAGTTGTGATTTCGTGTTTGATTTCGATATAATTATATCTAGGACGTACTCTAATTATACTATAATTGGTAGCAGAGAGTGGTTATGGCAAGTGCACATGTGCAGGTAGAGAAATTTGAAAGTGGCGACATATAATATTTTCTTGAACACTGACATATGTTCGCTCGCGAATGAATGGAAGTTAGAAAAGAAAGCCTTGATGGTCGCTACCTTTTTAAGAGGTGAAGCATTAGAAGTATACAAAACTTTGGATGCTGAAAGTAGGTTGAATTTCGAAACAGTGAAAGAAAAGTTATTGGGCGCTTTTAAGCCAGAAGACACTAAATTTACTTCCTTAAGTGAATTCCAGAATAGATCCCTGCATCCTGGTGAAACACCTTAGAAATACTTATATGAGCTCAAAGGATTATTGAGAAAGGCATTTCCTGTTTATTTGAACATATTTGAACAATACATACGAGGATTTCCAAGAAAGATCTATGAAAACATACGGTTATCCACAGATATCAGGACGTCTGATCAAGCAATGAAACGTGCACAAGTACTCCTACGTTTAGAAAGCGAATCTTTGGTACATACAGAAGGAACAGTAGTTTCAGTAATGCAATCTAAACATGGCTTGGATAACGATGAAAATATAGATCTAAGGACGCTGAACGAATCAGTTAAGTTGATAGCGAAACGTCTAGATAATTTGGACTATATTGACAATGCAAATGGAATATGTGATGTAGATGTCCGTCGTAGTACAAATTGGAGAACGAATTCAATAAGAAGAGGTTTCCAAGGCCAGGGTACTTTTAGAAGAGGCCCTGAACGTAACTATTTCAACAAAGAAAGAGAGTTTAGATGTCATGTTTGTGGGGGTCAAGGGCACATAGCACGAGAATGCGATCATAAAGCTGAGAGACTCATCAGATGTTATAACTGTAATAAATTTGGACATATGATGAAAAATTGTCCTAGGCCTCGGTTTGGGAATCCTTTAAACTAGGAGGGGTTCATCGGGAGAGTCGAGATGATACCCCTAATATTGGATATATGACTCAATCTTATCCAGAGTATTCGCATATTATTTTGGAATCACGTGAACCTTCAATATAATTCGACCAAGACTTTGTTGCCCTGTGCAAGTCAGTGGAAACACCTAAACTATCTGTTGAAGTAGGAAAAGTTAGATGTCAGGCCTTACTCGATAGTGGAGCTAGTGTTAGTTTAATCTCAGAAAATATGTCTAACAAGTGTTCTAACTCAATTTCAAGAATCCAGAATGCTAGAAAGTTGCTCACTGCCACAGGTGACGAGATAAATATGATGGCAGAAGTTTGTTTGGAATTATCTATTGGTGGACTTCAATGTTCACAGGAGTTTATTGTAGCTTCACCATTAGTGGAGGATTGCATATTGGGAATGGATTTTCTGGCAAAACACCGAGTAGATATTAATTTTGAGTTAAAAACTATTAAAGGTCCAACACTGGGAACAGTCATGTTTGATAACCCAAAATTTTATAGAGAGAGCAAGTTTACCTCAAATAATATCTTTCCAGTTCATTCAGAACATTTTTTTGAAGAAACTAAAGTTAATTCATCAGATGAAAGAGATAGTGATGATTGGGAGTGTCACAGAGTTGTCCTGATTACCGAAATATACTGGAATATGAGCTACCCATCGTGGAGGACGATTTCATGTATATAATTGATGAATATAAAGACTTATTTTCTTCTGTTCCCGGTGTTGCAAGGATAGAAGAGTTCCAAATTAGAACAGACAACAACGCTGGCTCGGTTAGGATTCCCCCCAGAATGGTACCCCAAGCTTATCAAGAAGAAGTAACCTCACAAATAGAAGAAATGTTAAGGAGAAAGGTCATCAGAGTCTCCAGTAGTTCTTGGTTGTTTCCTCCCGTTATGGTAAAGAAGAAAGATGGTTCTCTCAGATTCTGCATTGACTATCGAGGATTGAATAAGTTACATCTAAAGACGCGTATCCACTTCCCCTTCCTGATCAAGCCCAGGATAAATTGCATGGAATGAAATATTTCACAAAATTGGATCTCAATTCCGGTTATTGGCAAATTCCAATTAGGGAAAGTGACAAACAGAAAACTGCCTTCTCCCCTGGGCCTGGGATGGGGTTATATGAGTTTAATGTATTGCCATTTGGGCTGACTGGAGGGCCAAGTTCTTTCCAACGAATGATGGATGAAGTGTTACGTGGTCTCGAAAAGCTTAAAGATAATTTTATTGACGACATATTGGTCTTCTCACCGGAAAAATATCACATCTGAATGCACTTAGGAAAATATTCGACAGGTTGCGGAAATACAATTTGACATTAAGAGGCAGGAAATGTGAGATAGGAAGGAGCAAAGTAACCTACTTAGGCCATACCTTTTCAATTGCAGGATGGAGCCGCAGATATCTAAAGTGGAATCTATTAATAGTTGGGCTCGTCCTAGTTGCAAAAAGCAAGTCATCAATTTTTAGGACTAGCGAGTTACTATAGGCGTTATATTCAGGATTTCGCAACAATAGCAGATCCATTGAATCGGTAACTCAGATCAGAAGTAGCTTTCGTTTGGGGTAGTCAGGAGGAAGCAACCTTTATGAAGTTAAAACATATACTAACTTCATCACCTGTTTTACAGTGCCCCGAATTTAACAAACAGTTCGAATTGTATACAGATGCCAGTGGGACCGGTCTAGGAGCAGTCTTAGAGCAGGATGGGCATGTTATTGCTTACTATAGCAGAACTTTGCGAGATGCGGAAAGGAATTATAGTACTATTGAACAAGAATGTCTAGCTATTGTTGAGTCACTCAAACGCTTCCGTCACTACCTAATCGGAAGACGGTTTGCTATAATTACTGACCATAAACCATTGGAGTGGTTACACACTCAAAAGGCTGTAGGACGATTATGGCGATGGGGTGTGTTAATACAGGAGTACGATTTTGATATTATACATAGAAGAGGTAAAGAAAATATCAACGCCGATGCATTATCACGTTCACACGATGAAAACAGAGAGGAAAGTTGCTCTGCAACCAAAGTAATACTAGGTCCTGACTTTGAAGAATTGAGGAAGCAACAGTTAAATGACAGGATAATAGGGAGAGTCATATTTGAAATGGAAGCCGTACCTAGAAAAGAACAATTTATCGGACGTCTGTGGAATAGTCAAGACTTTAATCGATTCAAACAAATTCAGTCTCAGCTCCTATTACACAATGGAGTATTGTTACGAAATTATAAAGTAGAGCCTTTTTCAAACCTACATTGTGTAGTAATAGTTCCAGATACAATGAAACAAGAATTCCTTGAGGGGGCACATGATGAAGCAGGACACCAAGGAGTGGAAAGAACACTAGATCGTTTGAAAAAAATGGCCTATTGGGTTGGAATGTCAACTACAGTGAATGAATATGTTCACTCATGCGACAAGTGCCAAAAAGTCAAGCCATCACTTCCTACTCAAGCACCCTTGCTAAATACTCCATGTGGAAGGCCTCTACAGATGATGCAAAATCGAGTGTGAAATGACATCGCCGCTGTCCCACTCAACTTTAGAGAGACCTAGATGGAACAACCTTAGCGAAACTCCAAATGAGGAAATTCATAATCAGTCCGGCAGAATATCCACATTACCGGCGGAAACTTCCAGTTTCAACAGATCATGTAACGATTCCAACCTCGGAAACATGAATTCATCGATACAAGGCGATCAGGCGAATTCATCAAACCATTCCATTAATTTGAATGGCAATGCTCTGAATCCAGTCAACACTAGCACGCCAATAAAAAGTGCAGGACGACCACAAAGGTCAAGAAAGTTGCCAACTAAGTTTGGTGACTATGTGCTAAACTAAAAGCTCGAGGTCGAGTTTTACGAAGGGGGAAGAATTATAGTAAGAATTAAATAGTACTTAATCGAACAGAGGAAATTCATTGTAAGATAATTGAGTAATACGTAATATGTACATAGAAGTGTATTATATAGTAGGGAAATTCTGTATTCAGTAGTTGTGATTTCGTGTTTGATTTCGATATAATTATATCTAGGACGTACTCTAATTATACTATAATATCTACTATCAGGTATAGAGCAATTAATCAAGTGGAAAGCCCTAAATCCCTCCAAAAATATGAACGTCCAGGGCCGGGATATTAGCATTATAACCAGAGAATGGATGGTATTTATGGTGATCTAAGTAGGGCTGAAACGAATATACCGAATATTCGAATCTTCGTTTGGACGAATATTAGCTTGAACTGATATTCGTTGACTACTTTAACTTTTGTTTAGCTTGGAGACATCGTAAATATAATTCCTACTTAATTAAATTAAACTAGCTGATTATTAGCTAATTATTAGCCACTGTAACAATAACAAAAGCCTATTTTGCAATGTATTTAATGCTTAGTCATCCAAATGAACGAATATCGTTCGTTTAAAAAAAATATCATTTTGCTTTACAGAAATCGACCCCCCTTTTCTATAATACTGCAAAGTCATTTACTTGAGTGTGTTAATACAAAATATGTCACAACCATATTAGTTATTTCGTTTTATATTAGTTTAAGATAAGTATAGGAAGTTTGTTTATGCATGCATAACATGACTAATAATAGTTAGCTAATAACAAGTATAAGATTTTAATTAACTAACAGTTAATTAACACGCAGCTAAGATTTATAATCAGTATGGGTACAAACATTTACGATGCAATTGATTCTTCCGACAAAGCTAGTAGTATATGGAAGAACTCGCTTTAGCTTGGGCTTGTTCTATACCTTCATATGTTAACATTTGTCACTTATCATTCAACAATGTATATTTTTGGAATTACGAGGCCTTACCTTCGGTCTCGGTCGCTTCGCGCGATCGCGACGGTTCGGCGCTTCACGCCTCAACTGACGGCCGCTCCGCGTCCTTTTATGCCATGAGCTCAATTATTTATTTGTATAAATCTGCTTGGCGTATTAATATATATTCCCACAAAGTCATCTTTGTGGCCTTAGTTCATTCGTATCCGCGCGCCTAAAATTATGGACCATTTCAAATTATAAATAGTAATTGAAACCTGTGGCTGGTAATTATACTTAATTAATTAATTAATTCAGTAAATTGTATTGCAGAGTAATTTCCTAACCTGGATTTGACTTCTGCATAATAATTAAATGTAAAAATTTTGGGAAACATGCAATGCAATATATTTTGTATCCACTGAATCAAAATTGTAACTTGTAAGAGCTGAAATAAAATTAGTTCCAACTCGACTTTAGATGGGGGGCTGGGGGGTCACTGGGAGCGACCTCCCGGACCTTTCGGTGGATTTAATTTTTGTATGAAAGTGGTCCTTTTGATCGACCAAGGGATGATAGAGGGTGAGAATCAGGTTTGTTTACTCAATATATCCAGATTTTGTTTTTGAAGAAACAAATCTGGAAATATTTAGCAAACCTCCCAGTGGCCCCCCCCCCCATCTTTGATTATATTTTCCAAAACTTGATGCCTATGCTTTCATGACGTCATAATCTCGTTATTTCGTTTAGAAAATCAATAGATCGTTGTCAGCGTGTAAAATTATCCCTGCATGCAAATTTTAAGATCTCTAGAGCAGTGCATGGGCGCCGAAGGGGGGGGGTGCCAAGGGGGCTTGCCCCCTTGGCTCACAGGGCGTGGGGGACAGCCCCCTTGGGTTTTGGATATATTTTGTAAATATTTGTCTTAATATTATAAGATAAACAGTGATTATGTCGAATTGCTGGATATGCGCGAGGTGGTGAACGTATTCGTCGAGAAGAACAGCATGCGTAAAGTGATGTATGCAAAAACGCTAAAATAGTGTGTGAACTTCAATTATTTTACTTAATTTTGTTTCCAATAGTGATTTACCTAGTTTTGGCCCTGCCCCCTCAGGGATTTATAAAGTTCGGCGCCTATGAGTGGTTCCCAACCTGGGGTCCACGGACTCCTGTAGAGGGTCCACAGGATGTATTACGGACAATGGGAGGGGGTCCACAGAATGTCTAATATTTACTATAGGGGGTCCACGGTTGAAAAAGGTTGGGAATCGCTGCTCTAGAGCATATGCTCTTTCCTATTAATTCTGGACAAACACACAAAGAAAGGACAATTGTGTTTCAATAGATAGATAGATAGATAGATAGATACGTCATTCAACTTTGTTATTGTAACAATGTTGCACAATGTAATATGTATGTTTGGTTTGGTGCAATTTAGTTGTATCAAGTAAATGACTTTGCAGTATTATAGAAAAGGGGGGTCCAAATCTGTAAAAATCTGTAAAGCAAAATGATAAAACAGCTCGTTCGTTACATTTCGAATATTCGTTTCAGCCCTAGATCTAAGTCAGATCAAAATTTTAAGTAAACATAGTAGTACAAAATCAACGATTTACACGTATACATTTTAGATTGCTAATTCTTCCATCTTAGTTAATGAAATAAATACGCATTTTAAAATCTGCTTAGGGCGAACACTTGTGAATTTGTCAATTCTACGTAGAAACATTTGCATTGTGATTTGTACTTGCATGCTGTGAACATCAATTAATTAACACCATTACGAGTTTCGCTAATTCTCTTGTTTTAATTTGGATTCTACAGAATCATTGTGTGTAGAATTTAATGGACATTTTACCATTAAACTTTTACCTTTTTCATATCTTATTTCACAACGTCATTGCATAAGCTGAGGGCATTTCTATTTTTATTGTGCCGATTATACTTTAGTTAGTGGCCCAGTATTGAAATATCTGCGCTGCCTAATCCGGTCAGCTAAATTCTATGTTTTATATTCGAGGAATGTGTGTTTTCCCTAGCTGGAACGCCGATTATTTGCTTATTTGTATTTCTCTGTATTCGTAAGCAATGTAATTGTTTTAACAACACAGTTGTTAGCTAATATAACGTTACCACATATTTTGCAAGATAAACATTTTGAAAGGAATATTTTCTCTTTGCTATTCCCAGAATTAGCTTCATGGTTATGCAATATTATTCTATTTAATTTAAGGTTTTAGTCATTCACGTTATTTCTCCTCTGATTTGCAACTAACTTGTTATGTATGGAAAGTACAACGATTGTGCAACACTTGCTTAGTTGCATAATATAAGTTGTTTACGAGAGATATATAAGCATTCTTTTGTGCCATTAGGGTCGTGCGTCGCAACGCTTCCAAAAGGGGGTTAACTAATATATGGCAGACCATCCTTTTTGTATTACAAATGTTAAACATATATGTATTAATATAGGGAGGTGGGATTTGGAACGGTCACTTATATGTCCGTGTTTGTAGGTATGCCACTCCTACGCCCTCGGACACTGTAACTGCCATAGCAATCGCGGCAGTTGACGCCTCATTTGTGCATCACGCGTCTGCCATAATTTGTCTCAGCACCACCGGAAAAACCGCATTCCTCCTCGCGAAATACCGCCCCCGCTGTCCCATCGTCACCATAACTAGGGACCCTCACGTTGCTAGGATACTGCATCTGTACAGAGGCACGCTGCCAGTGCTCATTCGCGAGGCCAGGAAGGAGCCGTGGGTCGATGACGTAGAATTTCGCATTCAGCAGTCTGTCCGTATCGCGAAAGAACGCTGCATCCTAGGGCCAGGCTCTACTATTATCGTTGTTAGCGGCTGGAGACCCGGCCCCGCTGCTACTAACACCATCCGCATTCTCACTGTGGACTGATACGCGCGGAACTCCACACCTTTATACTCCTCTCTCCAATAACGATAGTTTGTACCGCTTTGATAGGATAGGTTTGATAACAATTATCTCGAATGATTTGTATCTAAATGTGTGCGTGTATTACACAATGTATTCTGTTAGATGCTATTTCTGTAGGATTCGCCCCTGTCGTATTGGGATTTGTAATTAACTTTCCCGCTCATTAGACAATAGATTTATACCTCACACAGGATATTGCCTAAGGCCGCCCGTCAGCAGAAATGAGTTGCGCAGGTTTGTTGGATTTGTGCAGAATTACTTTTATGATGAAAGCGAAAACTTTGTCAGCAAAAATGCACTTTGGACTTCAGTAGTATATAAAGAATGAAATTGTATACCCACACAACTAATCTATTCACTGAGTATTTAAGTCCTCTCCCATACACTCGCATTGCTGATAGGAATGGCTACTCAAGTAAGTTGTATAGTCAGGATTTATATTATTCCCGTGTATTTATTGCTATATTTACAGGTAGGCCACGCAAAGACAGATATCCTTTCGCCGAACACGAAACCAATTAATCCATTCTCTATTGAGAATCTATTGAAGTCGGAGCCGCCCTCCCCTCCCTCTTCCCTCGACAGTTCAGACGAACTCACCGACAATTCCGAGACCAACCCCCACCCCCCCTCAGCCCCCCTCCTCCTTAACAGCTCGCAATTGGCCTGGCTGCTCTACCAGTCGCATCTGCAGAACTACTGGCGCTTACTTATTGCTAATAGCCTGTCTCAGCAGCAGGGAAAGCCTGGGAGGAGCAGCAGCCCCGTTCAACCGGTGCTGGTACCAAACGTGTACCTGTCCCAGGGCAAGGCCCCCCCTCATAAGCAGCAGCCGACTCATCGAGGTTTGTTGTGCACGCACACAATTGGTCGTACTACTAATTTATAATAGACAGTATCGTATTATGTATTCTCAGCGCTTCTGAGTTGATATTTAATTTGCAATGAAACTCTTGTAATTCAATCTGAGCCTGTAGTTGATAGTGCATGCACTACGAACTCGCACCTGTATTGGCCTCATAATAGGTAGTTTACCTCGCATTACACGTAACATCTTGAGTGCTATTAAATTGCAGTTTCTTGACTGTTGTTCTTGCAGGTACCAAGAGACATGACGTCATCACTCCTTCCACTGAGAAAAAGATCAAACTGGAATGTAAGTTATATTTGAGATTTATTGCACTACTTATTACAGAAGACTCTCGATAAGGAGTACAAAGTTTTATTCTCCTAACTTATTCAGATGCTTGCGAGAGACTTCGGATATAATACGAATTCCGGATAATGCGATCATATTTCGACGGTCCCCTGGTGTCCTATTTATAAGAGTACTGTAGCTGTATATTGGGATGGTGTCTTGTGTGATATTAATGCCCAACAAGGGAAAATAATTACGTCATGCTTTATAGTGGTGATGAAAGAGAGCTCGCTCCACTCACAGACTGAGCGGCCCCTGCTAACACGCGAGGATTACGAATTGAAGTGCACAAAGGCCCTCCCCATCCTACACAGCGAGAATCTGGCTTCCTGCGAGCCCTCCCTCTCGCATAGAACATTCCTAGAGCTTGTGGACATCAACAAGGTGCTCGATCTGTCTGTGACAGACCTGAACGCTATCATAGACAACGCTACGTTCTCTGACGAAGAGAGAGCGTACATAAGAGAGCTCAGACGAAAGGCTATGAACAAGAAAGCCGCAGAGGAATGTCGGCGACGTAAGAAGAGCGAGGAGCAGCACTTGACTGAAGAATTCGATTCGCTAAAGACCACACGTAAGCGATTGGTGTCTGAGAAAGAACGGATCCTGCAGGACATTATTAACCTGAAAGACACGGTAGGCGAGCTGCCGCCCGAAAACGCACCCACTCCCGAGGCTACACACACTGAACATAACGCGCTCAACTAAACTCCGCACTTCTCCCGCCACAGCTCACTTGCACACACTGTTTCGTGTTCGTTTTCGTATTCATTGTACTTTACATCGCAGTTGTGGCATTCTACGCTTGCTTTACGCTTTATTTTAGATTTTATGAAACAAATTATATCAAATTAATCTTGTCCCACCGTAGTGGTTCATAACATGGAATGATGGAAACTTATATATATAAGGAATTAGGTCACCGTTGCCAAGGTAATTTATTGGCTTATTATCCCAATTTACCCTCTAATAATTTGCGTTTTCGAAATTTTATTTTTGACATACAGGGGTAACCTTTGGCCCCCGACAACAAGTTGAAGTTTCCACCCGAAATTCTCACACCTTAGAAAATCTATAAAATTTACTTAATTGCACTTAATTCGCGCTAATTTCGCGCCCTCTTAGAGATAAAAATCTGAAGATTTAATACTCAATGTTGAAGGAATATAAACCTCACAGCAACAACGAAGCGGTTGGTGTGTGGTTGTTCTGCCGCGAAGCGACCTAGCAAGCGAAGCGCTCTAGTACTATTAAAATACAAACCTGGGTGTGTGTGTATATAGACAGTGGAATTGCTTTATTAGCAACTTATTTTATGTTCCCAAGCGAGCTTTTAATGTTGTTTCTGTTCCTCTAATAGCAACTTCGCCTATTAGCAACCAAATTTCATGCAAAATGCGAGTTGTTAATAAAGCAATTCCACTGTATCTGTTATGTCGATTTTGTCAAATGCTGATTTTACAAAATCAACGAATAAAATAAGTCGATTTTGTAAAACCAACTATTTTCAGTATGTCGATTTTATAAAATCACATATTTTATTAGTTGATTTTGTAAAATCAACATTTCAGTATGTCGATTTTACAAAAACATCTAATAGTGCAGCGGCACAACCATACAATTGTTCATTTTTTTGATAAAAGCACCAAAATTTGTACACATATACTTTGATGTAGTGCGAACATTTTGGATATTGAGGTAATTGAAACTTGAAAGAGTGTCTACATCGGCCATAACAACTCGCCAAAGTAATCACGTCCGATAGTGTTCGCCGGACTCGTTTCCCATAAAAACTTGTTCAAATTAAGTTATATCGTATTTTTATTGTTGAATTCTGTTTCGAAGTAAAATTCCGATAATTTGATATATCACATGACCACATTTTCCATAGCAACGCTGGAATGTGTCAAATTCCTTTCTCCAATTGTGTCTTACCCGAGTGACCCCTCTTTCGACTCCACTCAACCACCTGAGTGTAATTATATACATACCGACCATATAAAAAGTGATTTGATAAAATTAATCGAGATTCACCGTGATTTACCATAATATCAAATAATTTTATCAAATCACGTTTTACACTTAATTTGAACAAGTTTTTTTGGGAAACAAGTCCGGCGAACATTATCGGACGTGGATACTTTGGCGAGCTGTTTTGGCCGATATAGACACTCTTTCAATTGCCTCAATATCCAAAAATGTTCGCACTACATCAAAGTATATGTGTACAAATTTTGGTGCTTTATCAAAAAAATGAACAATCCTTTGAAATTTTATAGTTATGCCGCTGGACTATAATAAAATAATTTGATTTATAAAATCGACATATTTTATTCGTTGATTTTGTAAACACACAGTTAAATGGCCCGAGCGTTTCAAAATAATCATACACTTTTATCTTGTTATGTGCTACATGCTTACTCAGTTAAGCATGGCTTTACCTTGACAGAGAATGTTGATTCATGTTGATTTTGTAAAATCAACATTTGACAAAATTGACATCTAAACTATTAAAAAACACACAAGGCTGGGTGTGTGGGGTGCTATATTTGTTTGTATGTTACGAGTTGATTGAAGAAAGTGGACGGTTTCCAAATGTGATTTTTGGCATATAGTGTTAACTTTTGGCACCCGCCAACAAGTTGAGGTTTCCACTCAAAATTTCTCACACCTCGACTAGTTTTGATGTCATTGTCACATTTCGAGAAGCATGAAAATTCACTTAACACATAATTCTTGCCCTCTAGGATATAAATATCTGACATGGACATTAATGATGGGGATACGTTGTTCAGTCAATGTTCACACGAGTATGCCAATATGTCACTAAAATTTCACATTTTAAATTTGATTATTTAGGCCTGTTGTATGACGGTTTATAATCAATGTTAGAAGTATATAAACTACACATCTACCGCGAAGCGGTTGGTGTGTGTTCTTGTGTTCTGCCGCGAAGCGACCTAGTAATATAATTATAGTACTAATTCCGCGGGTATCTATTTGCATGAGCTGACTAATGGCTTTGTTTGAGTGGGTGTCTATGGCCACTGAATTAGATTTAGTTGAACTGACTCGGCCGCAAGTTACGGATAAACAAGTGCTAGAATCTAATACCGCAAGTCAGCCACTGCCCTTGCAGTCAATTTCGCGCTTTTTCAAACAAAAGCGCGGCAAAGACTACGCCTCGGACAATGAGAGGTACAAACGGCTGCAGGTGGCGATACAAAGACATGACATGGATTTTATCAAAAAGGAACTGATGTGTAACTGCCCACTGCAGGGTTAGTCAATGCTCTATTACAGTAGACTCGTTAATAATAATAATAAGAATAACATGTTCTGTAGGAGTTGAAGCTCATACCTTCAAGTCTGCTGACAGCACATCGCTCCCACAGTACGAGAAGTCGGTCAGCAGCATCCCCTGCCGAGACGAGGATATCCTCTGTCTCGCGGCCACCTACGGACGCACCGACATCGTGCACATCCTCCTGAGCAGACTCAGACATGAGAATGTAGAGCCGGAGGAGCTGTTCGACCTGACCTACAGTCTGCACCAGGCCTGCAAGCTGAACAACAAGTCGATTGTAGAGGCGCTACTCAAGGCAGGGGCCACGCCCTGGGAGAAGGACGGAGACGGGTTCTCCGCCATGCACCACGCGGCGTTCTCCGGCTCCCTGGAGGTAGTCTTATTGTAGCTCGTATTTCGGGCATTAGAGAGCATAGAAAAAGGATGCGATTTCGATCCTTTGCTTTGATAAATAAATAAATTAACGATCTAGTAAGTGTTTTACATTATTTTGAACCAGAAAGAGCTTCCCTAATCCCTAATGTAATTCTACTTATAATATCCACTAATTGCTTTAAGCTTCTAAGTCTGGAATAAAGAAAATAAATAGTCTGAATACCTAGCTTATAACTGAGTGCTAACAGGTGATGAGGCTGCTGATGGAGAACAACGGCAGCATATACGTACGGACCAATGACGGCCGCACTCCCCTGCACCTGGCCGCAAGGAAGGGGTACGTGCCCCTCGTAGAGTTTCTGCTCTGCAACAAAGCCAATGCGGACATACGGGACAACAGCAACGCGACCCCGCTCCACTACGCTTGCATATCTGGCGTAGACAACGTAGTTCTCCTTTTGCTCAGGTAGCCGCGAATATCTATAACTAATGCCCTGGGCCTGGGGCTTTATTCACTAGTCTACTTAATAAAATTCAAACTTAAACTAAGTTGGAAACGAAATATCTACTTACATTAAACTAAGTATTTTGCTCAATGAACTAAGGCCAGGTTAAATAAATAAATAGTTTAGCATCCGGATTTTTTCAGAAATACGACGGGATTTAATTTTAATTTTTAGAACCTCCTTAGTACGAACACGGTTAATACGAATTTAGAGTAGAAAATCCTTAATACGAACACGGTTAATACGAATTTCCGGATAAGACGAACAAAGAGTTCCACAAAATCATTTCCCTACAAAGGATATTCTGTTTTGTCAAAAACTGTCGGGCTACAATAACTGTCCGGCCGGACAGTTTTTGTCAAATTTAGCAATAAATGTTGTTTTGACAAAAACTGTCCGGGGGACAGTTTTTGTCACATTTAGCAAAAAAAATTGGCTACAGAAACTTAATATTTTTCTTATATTTTTCAGCATATTACGCAAGAAAGAGAATCTGTGATAATACAGTAAATGAGTATACTATAAAATGACAAGTGAGAATCTAACTTTGTTTTAACTCATCTAATAATCTAATCAGTATAACCTTGATCATCCGAACTCTTTGGGATCACTCAAAACAAGTTGGGATAATTAGGATAAACACATTGTATTAAATTAACCAAGGGTTCCCGGATAATCGAAAAATCCGGATATTCAGGATTGTATTTAGTGTTTGACAAAAACTGTCCGACCGGACAGTTTTGTCAAAATAAGTTTTTTGCTAAATTTAACAAAAACTGTCCGGGCGGACAGTTTTTGTAGCCGCACAGTTTCTGTCAATACAATTCAATGGGTATTACGCCGGTTGATATGAACTCCAGATAAAGCGAACAAATTTACCGTCCGTTGGTGTTCGTATTAACGAGGTTCTAGTTCTACTGTAGTTTTTGATAAATGGAGAAATAATGTCATACATCTGTACAGCAGACTAGTTGTCACTTAGTTTTTAGACTAATACTTAGTTTACTTAGTTTAAGGAAACTTAAAAAGTATAGTGAATAAGGCCTGTTTTAACACTTATGTAGGGGCAACTGCCCAGTGGACGAGATAGACTGCGACGGAAAGACGGGCCTGTATATCGCGGCTGAGAAGGGAAGATCCTCGATTATTCCAATTCTCATATCCTTCGGTGCTAGTATAGACAAGCGCTGCTGCCCGATATACAGCACACCCTTAATGGCGGCCAGTAAGCACGGCCATGTGCCCGCCATTCTCGAGCTGGTCACTAATGGCGCTTCCTTCCACTGCACGGACTCCAAGCGAAATTCCGCTTTGGAACTCGCGCTTTTGAACGGGCGTGACTTCGCCGCGGCGCTGCTAATACGTAGAGAGGCGCCTTACAGCGATTATGTACACGAGTTTATCCGCACACAGGAGTACGGGATGTGTAAGGTCGTTAAGAGCAAGCTAGTGCAGTCACTGGCGGCTCTGCTTGATAGAATGGTGATACCCGAGGAGGGCAGCCCTTCCTATGTCAGGGTAGGCTAGTTCTATTGTTTTAAACGTAACGTATTCTAACCAGGTTATTCCCATTCATTCTAAGGGCCGTTCAAACGTTACATTACAAAAATTTCAGGAATATTATCCACCCCCTCTCACGTCATTCTTTTAATCATTTTGTAAGACAAAAAGGATAGCCCATCACACATAGGTTAACCTCTTTCCCCCTTGCGAGCGTTACGTAAGTTTGAACGTTGTTTATACGATGTTGACAGGTAATGCTACGCTACTTGGACACAGATATCTCCAACAAACTCCCCGGAGACAAGGGTTTTTTCCATTCGAATCCGTACTTCATTAAGCTAATAGCAGACAATCGCCTGGAGGACTTGGCTTACCACGGCACAGTGCGTCTCTACGTTAAGCAGCAAATGAACAAGTTCGGCCGATACTTCCTATTCTACAAGACCATTCTATTCTTCCTGTTTCTGCTTTCCATGTTTGTTTCTTTCGTAAATGTGGCAAAACAGGAGGACCCTAACGACTACATGGGGTTCATGGAATTCTTGCCTGTGGTGCGACTTCTGGCCGAGCTATACGTTATCGCTTTCTGGTTTTCCAACGTAGTGACAGAAATAACAGAGATTTTAACGATAGTGCACAGAACAACTCTGTATCTAAAGCTCAAGCGGGAGACCAAGGAGAAGGAAGCCACAAAAGAACAAACAGACTTGCAGTATGCTGCAAACAACGCAGACGGTTCCCATATGGACCCCCAGGAGGATTCCCTCCCAGGAGCTGAGACAGAGGACTACCCCGTAACCCCAGTTAGGTCCAAGGTAGATCCGCACATGCGCGACATAGCTATTTGGAATAGAATCGTGCATTGGAGCGCTAATATGCTCCTGACTAGATTCCTTATGGAGTACTTTTCGGATAACTTCAACTGGTTCGACCAGGGCGGTCTCATCTCGCTATTCATAACGTTTATCCTACGGGCCATATCCTCTCCTCTACAGTGGATACTAATGCCGATAACCTTTGTGCTTAACTGCATGAGGTTCTTCAAGCTGTTCAATGTGTACTACAGTTTCGGTACTTATATTCGGATCCTAGCGAGCGTTACCTTCTATGAGATTCCATCCTTCATTCTATTCTTCTGCTGGACTCTCTTCGTATTCTCGGGCGCGTACTTTGTCAGTCTCCGCACACCGCTGTACTGGCTCTGCTCAAACAACGGTAGCGGCGCTATGGAATGCCCAGTGGATTCGCTTAACTCCTCCATGAATCTGGAGGGGTACGATGACTATGTGGGGTACGTGGCTCTACTCGGGCTTAGGGTCCTATTGGAACAGGGGCCCGTATATCCTGATAACTATATTGTACGTATCAACTGGCTGTCCGCTTTTATATTCCTGGTATTCCTGTTCATTACCAGCGTCATATACCTCAACCTTCTCATCGCACAGCTAACCGACAGGTGAGTACTTATTTGGCTTAATAACTGTGTGTTGTTTCTAAATTTCTTTAGCGAGTATTATTAGGTATAATAATTTTCTTACTCCACGTTGATAACTCTACCGATGATCGGCAACATTATTCACTTCAACCGATCATCGGCAACATTATTCACTTCTACCGATGATCGCTGTATAAGTAAACTCATATTGAACGGGCTCAGAATAAGGCCCAGAATTCGAAGATAATTCATACAATTCCCATTCCAATTCAAATGAATTTTTATGTATTTCCTTAAATAAGGCTCTTGCTAAAGCGTTATAGCATAGTTACTATGTTGGCGTATAGGTATTCTAAGGTTAAGAAGGTAGCGCTTAAGGTGGTTGCCTGGTACCGCCTCAACTTCATAATCCAGTCGCAGGACACTTCGCTCATAGCTCGCTTCTACAACTTCAGACGGAACCACCGTACTGAGAGCATCACCATATCCGCTAGCACTCTCAACAAGTACTACGGGGTGGATGGCATAGACGAGTTCGTGGAGAGAGGCTCCGGCGAGTTCAGGGCCTATCTGCCAAACGTAGACACTGAGCAGCTGCTGCAGCACCAGAAGTTCTCCAGTCGCTCTCACGAGCTGAATCAGAAAAATCTGATTTCAGACGTGTCTCAGCTCAAGGGACAGATAACAAACAGCAACGATAGGGTATGTCTCGTTATTAATTGCACCAGACAGTATAAATAAGTTCGTATCATCCGGGATTTGTATTATATGAAGTAATTTGCATGCAGGCTTTCATCCAGAAATTTTTTCTGTTCGCCTAGATTAAGTTTGAGCTCGCTTACACGCGCCTAAAGTATTCAATTTGTATAACGTCAATGAGAGAATCTCTCGATTTTCGCGCGCCTAGACAATTTTTCTCTCAAAATTCGCCTGGATGAACCCCTGTTTGCATGTATTGGATACACTTTATACTCCTTAACCGATATTACACCTTGCCTGTGTTCGTATTTACGAGAGTCTACTGTCATTTAATCCTTCCATATTTTTAATCAGTCAATTTATAGTTGGATAGACTGACAGAGCAGCTAAACACTAAGATGGATGACGTCACACGTCTGTTGACAGCCCTTCTTGAGAAATCACAGATTTCTGACAAATGACAGTTGATGCATAAATAAGTCTGTTTTATACAAGTGTGAATAATATTACAACTGTTTATGTAATGTTAATATCTTTTGAATTTAATTTGTAATCTATTTGACCTTTAAATGTGATTTACAGTAATATTACAAATACAAATCAGTAGGGATTTATCAATAATAATAGTCTAATCTAACCTTTCTGTTAAGTTTAAATACTTATAGCCTAGCTGAGCTTGCATTATTATCGTTGCTATGGCAGAGCGCATCAGTATTGAAGCGAATCGCATCAGCTCTATAGAGCCCGGGACTCCGGGGTGCACGCCGCAGTGTATATCTCTGTCCGCGATCGGGAACGACTGTACGGAGAGGGACGGCCCGCTCAGGGAAGACAGACAGGAATTGGTGCTGGAGATTGATAGGAAAATGAACTTCTTCCATCCAGGGATGTCTCGGCATATCGCGGAGTGTGTCTTGTTGGAGAACGGACAGGTAACCAGAATGTATTACTAGATCAGGGGTTTCAACCTGGGGGATCATGAACCGAAATTTTTTATTGATCAATTAATTCATAGAAATAAAAAATATCATAAATTAGAAAAGAAACCTAAAATGACACGTTACAACAATTTCGAGCTTATTATATTTCTGAAGATTAAGTTCAGTTTGACCAAAGAGGTCCTAAGAGGTCCCTTTGGGTGACACATTTGTCACGTGATATTTTGGGGAGGGAGGGGGCAATGATTAATTTAACATATGTAAAATGCGTCGCATGAGAAAGTTGAAAACCTGAATTAATACAGTGATTGGGTGTATTAAGCTCTGTCTGTAGGTCGGTAGCTACCTGTTGCGGACTAGTACTGAAGAGGGACGGAGAGATTTGAAGCTGGCGCTCTCAGTGCGATGTTTCCAGTCTGTTAAGCACTACGAAATCTCCTGGAACGGAAACGAGTTTAAGTTCGGGATGGGCAGCTTCAATTCGGTGGATGAACTGGTAGAGCACTTTACGAATTACCCGGTCATAGGCGGGGACTCTGGAGTCCTCACAATGCTGAAGTTCCCCTACCCCCGCTCCATTGACGAGAGCAGCATATACGATGAGATTAAGGTATGGTGTTACCCAAAAAAATACATAATTGATTATTTGTTACGCAAGAGTCCAGGAATTTGTAACCCCCCTCTATGTATGCTTTTGACCTGGCTGTAGTATAAAAGGATGGTATGTCACAATTAGTTGAGCCCACTCCCCTAAGAGGCGTTACGTAACGTTTGAACGGCCCTTTTAGGTGCACGCAGAATGGAAGTCCTCAGACGAGAACGGCGAACCGGATACCTCTATCCCCACATCCTCCGTGCTAAGCATCGCTTCCAAAGAAGGCTACCTTACAAAAATAGGACAAATCCGTAAGAATTGGAAACTGAGATGGTTTGTGTGTCTCAAGATGCAATTGGCTTACTACGACAATAGAACAGACTTAAAGCCGCTCCGTAAGATCGACCTTAACACAGCCACGGCCTGCGACAAGAGCGAGCAGGAAAGGCCGCATTGTTTCGAACTAAAAACGGAAAGAAGAACTTTTCTTTTCCACGCAAACTCGGACGCAGAAGCACTCGACTGGATTAAGCTACTTAAATGGAAGATTACAAACAATAAAATTAACAGCTGATAGTGTATGAGGATGTACAGTGCTTTATTTTAATATGTGTATGTTGATGCAGAATAAGTTATTATAATAAATACAAACTAAAACAGGCAGCATTAGATAGTCCGCTCAAGCAGCGGTGTTTGCAATTGCTTAGCAACGGCTGGGATCCCAGTTATGTAGAGAATAATAATTTAGTTGCATTCCATTAGGGTTGAATTAATGCTGTTAATTGCTGTGCACTCCCAAAGACTTATACTGTGAGATCTCTTGCCTGATTTGGTCAATCTCTTTGATGAGGTCATCCTTGTGCCTCATGAGGTTAGTGACGTCATCGGCTAGCGTCTTGTCTTGCTGCTTATGCTTTTGCCTTAGGCTCTTTGCTGCTTTGTTGTTCCTGGCCTTGCATCTCATTTTCTTGATCTCCTCGCGCTCTTCAGACAGGAGGTCTCCGCTGGCCAGGATGTCAGTCAGCTGCTGCAGACTGTATGTGTGCATTAGTTTCTCCTGGCAAATCAGACTTGGGAAATGGACTGTGAATATTAGCTCCATCCAATTGTCCTTCAGTATGGACGCTACTGAAGCGCATTTGCGGATGCATATCTCTTTGTGTATGTCATCTGGGGACTGCATTTGGTTGCTGGACATGGCTAAATGCGTGTTGTAGCTGGCAGCGTCTAGGCCATAGTTCTCGAAGAAGTTGCAGGTTATTGGTGTGGTTGGAGACTCCATTTCACTCGAAATATAACTTAGATTGCAAGTTTATTTACTAAATTTATTTCGAGCTTTTTTGAATTCTGAATTTCTATTATGATTTCTTCTTTTATAACTTTATATAGCTGTTACGAGAAGGATGATCCTCCAGAATTTGACTTTCGTTTTGAAAGTGTTGTCGTTTTTTGTTGTATAATAATCTATGCGTGGTTTTGATTCTTTGATAAATTTCAAAAATCATTCGAAACTTGCACAATACACTTGATATTGGCTATTTTTAGACGTATTGCATTTATTAATTGAGTTGTGCAAGGTTGCATTGACTTGCGTGCCAGATTTATAATGGTCTAATTGTCTGTATCATTGATTAAGTCGCTAAAACTACAGCTAAGTAAGTTTGCCACTTTGTTTAGACTAATATGGATGTTCTACTCTAACTGTATAAGCAAGGTAATTCCAGTAAAATCGCTCTGTCTGTGTCCATAAAATCAGTTTATTGATTAAATTGTGGTTTCTGCTTTCACTATTATTACACATTAGCAATTAAGCGATTTCAATTTACCTCACAGCAAAGCTCTCTTATACTTTATTGACGAATGCTGACTTACGTCAATTTTAATTTAATGAGATCTAATTCCAGATACGGTTGTGATTTTAAGGATGACTCACTAATGGTGGGAAACATCTTTTGTTCACGTATGCCTTAAATTTTATAATCATTTTACGTTGCATTTTGCAATTCAGACTGTCTTGTTGAATAATCCATTTACGCTAGTCCAGTGATTACTCCACATTTTGCTTTGAGAATGAGTAAACGTATCAAAAATATTCTTCCGAAGCTGCCATTCTCTTCAAACTCGTTTCAGCCTGCTGCTCCCTCCTCCAGTCCAGATTTCGTCATAGAGCACATTCCCAGCAGACTCTCTGCTCACCTCCAATTAGCGCCTCATTTCCGCCGCAGCTCCAGCACTGGCCATCCGCTTTCCAACTCCACAAATAAACTCTCTACCTCCAATTCTGCACTTATGAGCATTCCAACACCACAGGTGGTTGCTACCTGCTGTATACTTAGGGGCTGGGCTGTTCGAACGTTACATAACGAAAAATCCCGGAAAAACGCTTATGTAACGCTTTTGGTTATACTATGTAATAGATTATGGATGGTCATTGGATAATTATGCACCGTTTGAACGTCCCCTTACTTTAGCAATTTAGCACTTTTGATTTAACACAGGTGGTTGCTATAGCTGAAAAAGTATTCAGACAACTAATATGTTAGATTCTGTAGGTTGTGGCACACGGGCAGCAGCGACAGATTGAGTTGTACGACAGTTCGCACTGTCTATACACCCTGGACTATCTCAACTCTCTCCGAACTCAGGGAGACCTCTGTGACGTAACGTTCCGGTTTGATGCGAGTGAGGTGCATGCACACAAGAATATATTGACTGGTGCCACACCGTACTTTGAAGGTGAATGGTGAATATAATTTCACACTTGATTGAAATGTTGTGTAGATATATTCATAGTTAATTAATTAGCGAAATTGCTTACAACTTGGTTAGCAGCCTTCCTCTCTAAGTTTATGATGATTAATTAAGTTATCTTTAATAGAGAATCCTTATATAGAGCTGAGCTCTAGTAGAGTTCAGATTTTTTCCCATACTAAAAGCCCAGGCTTACTTTCTAAAGGTCAATTTCATACTCTGGGAAAACTGACCTTTCTCAGTGCCTAAGTACACATACTGAAAAACTGAACTCTACTAGAGCTGAGCTCTATATAAGTTATTTGTCGTTAATATATGCAAAATTTAAAATATTGCTATAATTAAAACTACATTTATTTTGTATTAGTAACGTGTATGACTGATAGGAATGTTCCTTGGAGAGTTCTCCGAGCCTGACGGCCAGGAGCCGATAGCGATAGAAGACATGGAGCTGGACTGCTTCCAGCTAATGGTTAGCTACATATACACGGGTAGAGTACTGATAACGGACGATAACGTTTTCGAGCTGTTCAGAGCCGCCAAACTGATGTCGTTCCCATCTCTCTTCGAGACTTGCAACAGGTTCATGTTCCAGATACTAGCTCCCTCAAACTGCATTCGAATACGGAGAATCGCCAGGGAGTTCGACTGTAAGGCTCTGGTAGAGATAGCAGAGGAGTTCATTCGGCAGAACTTTGAACCCGCGACAAAGGTCCGCGACTTTTTGTCTCTGTCTCCCTCTGAACTCTTGGAGATTATCCAGATCGACAGACTCTCCGTGCCGCGAGAAGAGGTGTGTATAGTGCCGTCACGAGGCTGTGCTTATTGAAATTTGTTAGGTTATGTACGAAATTGTGATGCAATGGGTGTCTGAGGAGCCGAAGAAGCGACTGGTACAGACCGCCATACTATTCCCGCAGTTAAAGTTCTTTAAGATGAACGAAGAATTCCTGGAGTCCATCCTGCTGGATCCTCGACTCGCCAACTACCAGGCCGCTAAGCAGATCGTGGAGACCGCTATCAAGCGCAAGGAGAAGGCTAGCGAGGTAGAGAACGTCCCGCCTGTCCCCACGAAGAGAGGCGCGAAGGGGACAATCCTGTACAAGGAGAGACCGCAGGTGTACAGCACGCACACTGTGGAGGTGTTTAGGGGCGGCGGCCTGCTCGGAATCAAGCTGCTGGGGGGCGTGGACAGACCCACACACGTGCTCAGGCGCGAGGACTCCCCAGGGATATACATTACAGAGATTCAGCCTTTCGGCGCGGCGCACAGGTACGCATAGGGCCTTAGCAGGCAGATTTGAAACCGTACTAACTGTATTTATTTAGCAAGTTGGTCAGGTCCCTGTTTCTATGTGCATTAACGTAAAATGCAGGTACCCGGACATTCAGGCGGGGGACCGCATCCTGGCGATTAGCGGGATCTCTCTGGAGCAGGCTGCACACTCTGACGTCATCCAGCTGCTGAGTATCTGTCCGGACCCGGTGCGGATAACATTCAGACACGAGCCCGTGCTTCTGGGTCTGCGTGACGTCACGCTCTCGCGCCTCGAACACGAGACTTTCGGCCTGGAGCTGGCCAGCCGGACGGACGGCTGCGAGCAGGAGATCGTCGTGAGCAGCGTGTCCCCCGACGGAGCGGCCGCAAGGGACGGGCGTGTCGAGGCTGGTCTGTCGGTGCTGCACATCAATTCTACCAACCTGGCGAGCGGGTCTGTGAGCGCGAGACAGGCCAACAGCATCATAATGTGCTCAGGGGAGCAGCTGCACATGTTGCTGGCCGACAAGCGGATGGAAGTAGAGCCGGACTATCTCAACTTTGCTCCTGACTTGCCCACCGCCGCCCTTCCCCCTCCTAGGCCACTCCCGCGCGTGAGAATGCGCGCTAATACTTCTCTCGCGCTTGGGAAGAATAAAGAGGACTCTGCCCTGCCGCCTCATCTGAAACCAGTGCCAGCTGTTCGGACAAGCTTTAACGTCCTCCCTAGCCTCGACAGCGAGCACCTGTCGGACACTGGAGTGGATTACGAACCGCTAGCCGACCTAATTAATGTAGCGACTGACAGCTCTGAGAGAGACTCGTTATTCACTGTTATTGCGGAGGATGATCTGAATCCATACTCTAAGCTGGCGCCTAAACCCGACGACCCTATACTCAGCATTCCAAACAGCCTACTGGTTGCTAACTACATCACTGGTGAAACTAACTCTCTGCCGAATCCAACGCTTTCTAGTATTCAGAGAGAGAACGATACCAGAGCTACTGTTTCTAGCTGGGACGATATTTCAGATAGCGAGGACGTGATGTGAATATATTTTGGTTCTTTTACTGCTGTGCACATTCTTTAATCTTTTATCTGTACAGTTGTGCCATATTTTATGAAATATGAACTCGGTGTACAAAACAAGTTCTTAAAGAGGGAATATTAGTATTACATGTTTGATATCGTATTAGGTATCTCAAAATGCTACTCTGAGCATTGACCGTAACATTATATGCTCAGACGCAGCATAATTACAGTATATGCTTTCAGAGGAACTGATTTTCTCTTCGCTACGAATTATATGCCACAGTATATAATTCCTTGCGAAGGGAAAAATAACACGCAACTATTGCCAGGATATGGATTCTGACTCGTTACTTATAGAGACAAAAACAGTTCTGGAAGGTAAGTTATATGCCTGATTAATTGATGGAGTCAATGCTTTATTTGTGACTTTGATTCTCAGGCGGCTTGGATTTCCTTGACAGGATTCCTGACGTCCTTCCTGAAGATTTAGTGAAGCTAAAAAAGCTCACCAACGATGCCTTTCGAAATCTTCTTGATAAGTGGAATAAAGTAGAATCAATCGTCTCTGAGTTCCAAGATGAAAATCCTAAAGAAAAGCCAAAAACTATTAAGAAGACCGAGCCTGGATGGCCACGTACTAAGGTAAGATTTCTAAAATTACTTATTGTAATTTATTGTCAGGATGGCCGAGTGGTTAAGGCGCCAGACTCAAGATTTACTTGCTCTTATGAGTTTTCTGGTCCACGTATGTGGGCGTGGGTTCGAATCCCACTTCTGACATAGATTTTTTGCTCCATTTACTAACTACTTATTGGATGCTACGTATTCATTTATGAGAATACTTATCCACCGATGATCGGAGGATAAATATTCTCTTCATTTATTAACTTGCACAATGGATAATAACTTATTAATAAGTATTTCGCCAATTATTTATGTGATGTATTAATTAACATTGTTAAGTGATTTTATAATTTAATTAAATAATAATATTTATTGTTTGGCATAAGATAATGTCATTTGCATATTAATGAAAATGAAAAATAAAAATAAAATCCCGTCCGCCGTCCGCCGTCCGTATTTTCTGAAAAAATCTGGATGATAAACAATTAATTTATTTTACCTTGGCCTAAATTTAATTTCACTTTCAATTTGGCAACTAAGTAAGAGATAATTATTAAACAATTTTGGACACATTTTTAACAACTTTCAAAATTTCTGGTCCATAACTAAAAAAAAATCCAAAATTGCAGCTGTGCCGACGCATGTTCCTTTGGTGGCACTATATTTTGGTGGTTGTTTATTGATAGTGCCTCCAATGGGACATGCTGTCAGCACAGCTGCAATTTTGGATTTTTTTTTTCGCCATGTCATCATCACTATGAAGGTGTTAAAATATTTCAAAAGGTGTTACAGAAGACATCGACCCTTAGAGTGGCGGAAGTTTCCATTCAGTTCACTTCATTTTAGAGATATTCAAGTTTGAGTAGAATATAATAGCTGATGACTCACCATTTTTTATGTGAGTGTTGGGTCATCACCCATAATGGCAGAAATTAAACCAATTTTAACAAATTTTCTTCTCCCATCAGACGCAGAATTTTAAGATGAATCTAAATATGAAATAAAATTTTGGGGTTATTAAAACATATTTTGAGTTATGGACCAGACAAATTTTGAAAGGTGTTAACTCTCGGCTGGCTTGGGGTAAAAGGTATAAATAGAAAAACCCCACTTTCACTTTCACTTTCAATTGAAATTCAATTAACTTTCAGTTTCAATTTTACATTCCTAGCCAGACGAGGGTTAAAGATGTGTCAAAAATTTCTTAATAAAAATTCGTAACCCCAGGTGCAAATTAGACGGTCCCATCGCACCTACATGCCAAGTTTCAGCCCATCAACAATTAAGCTCTGGCCAGGGCACCGTCTACGGAGAAAAAAATACTAATAAAAAAAATAATAAAAAAATTGCAGCCTGTGCCGACGCATGTTCCTTTGGTGGCACTACATTCTATTGGTTGTTTATTGATAGTGCCTCCAAAGGAACAAGCTGTCGCCGCAGGCTGCAATTTTGGATTTTTTTCGCTAAGTCATCATCGCCTCAAGGTCTCAAGAACCATTTGTTAAGTTGTCGGAGTCACAAGGAACGATTGTTGAATTTGAAGTTTGTTTCTATCATAAACCATCTTGAGTTTAATGCCATTCATTCATTATGTATTGATAATAAGTTATATTTTTAGTTATTTCTTTTAGCAATCTTATCCACGGTGATTTGAGTAAAGTCAATAAATTCCTTATATTATATTATTTTATTTTATCCATTGTATAGTAATACTACAATTAAATAGAAGCCAGCTGGAATTTGTAAGTTAAATCAATATAATTATCGCAAGTTGAATCACTAGAGTAGGATTTAACAAGTTAAATCAATATAATTATTACAAGTTGAAACAATGGAATTAGATTTAACACTTTTACTGAAATTGAAGTGTGAGTAAACAAAGAAATTTCAACCCCCATTTATGGCAGAAATTAAACCATTTATTGAAAATTTTCTTCACCCATCAGACGCAGAATCTTATGGTGAATCCAAATATGAAATAAAATTTGTGGGTTTAGTAAAACAATTTTGAGTTATGGACCAGACAAAATTTGAAAGGTGTTAAAGATGTGTCAAAAATTTCTTAATCAAAAATCGTGACCCCAGGTGCAAATTAGACGGTCCCATCGCACCTACATGCAAAGTTAAGCCCATCAACTATAAAGCTCTGGCCAGGGCACCGTCTACGGAGAAAAAATAATAATAATAAAAATAAAGGCAGTGATTCTAATACTGGGCCACTATACTATAGTATAGTCGGCACAGTAAAAAAAAATCCAAAATTGCAGCCTGTGCCGACGCATGTTCCTTTGGTGGCACTATATTTTGGTGGTGGTTTATTGATAGTGCCTCCAAAGGAACATGCGGTCAGCACAGGCTGCAATTTTGGATTTTTTTCGTCAAGTCATCATCACTATGAAGGTGTTAAATTATTTCAGAAAGGTGTTTCAGAAGGCTATGACCCTTAAAGTGGTGGAAGTTTCCATTTAGCTCACTTCATTTTAGAGATATTCAAGTTTCAGTAGAATATAATCTGTAATGACTCAGCATTTTTTAAGTGGGTGTTGCGTATTCACCCAACTCCAACTAACCGATGCGAATTATTTAATTCACAAAATTGTAAAAATACATTTTTTTGACGATGTCATCATCACCTCAAGGTGTCAAGACCCATTTGTAGAGGTGTTACGTGGCATAAGGATCAATTGATGAGTTGGAAGTTTGTTTCTATCTCGTATAATCTCAGAGATTTATGATATTTAATTAATTAGTATAAATAATTATTAATTTATTAATAATTTAACACCATTATTATGTACAGCAAAATAAATGAAGTTCAATTATTTGCAATTATATTATTAATTTTAATTTAATTTCACTATTATTTTTGAATTCAGCGCACTCGATAACCCCAATAATCTAATTGGAACCGTCTCTAAAAGTTAAACACAGAGCGAATTAATTAGAATTAAATATGTCATGTATCCATTGTGCAAGAATATTTTAAGCAGAAATAAATATAATCACATAATCTGTCGTTGTTATGAAATATATAATCTTAGTTTTCAATTGGAAAATAGAAGCCTACTCGATCTCACAAGTTGAAATCAATATAATTATTACAAGTTGAAACAATAGAATTAGATTTAACAGTTTACTGAATCTCAAGTGTGAGGAAATAGTTGAGATTGGCACCCAAATTATGGCAGAAACTACGGATTTTAAATTCGTATCCTTCCAAAAGGTGTAAAATTAAATTCTCTTTCCAAACATTTAAATTTGATAAATCTCATCATCATTAATTTAATGTTATGAGCCTTAATAAACTTAATTAGGTGTTAAAATTATTTGATAAAAAATCGTACCCCCAGGTGCAAATTAGACGGTAACTCCGCTTCTTCATGCCAACTTTCAGCCTAACAACTATAAAGCTCTGGCCAGGGCACCGTCTACGGAGAAAAAAAAAATCCAAAATTGCAGCTGTGCCGACGCATGTTCCTTTGGTGGCACTATATTTTTGTGTTGTTTTTTGATAGTGCCTCCAAAGGAACATGCTGTCGGCGCAGGCTGCAATTTTGGATTTTTTTTCGCCAAGTCATCAACGTCCAAGGTGTGAAGAAGCATTTGTTATTTGGTCCGAGTCCAAGGAACGGTAGATAAATTTGAAGTTTGTTTCTATCATAGACCATCTTGAGTTTAATGCCATTCATTCATTATGTATTGGTAATAAATTATATTATTAGTTAGTTATTTTAGCAATGTTATCCACGGTGATTTGAGTTTAGTCAACAAATTCCTTATATTATTATATTTATTTAATATTTAATCCATTGTATAGTAATACTAGAATTAAATAGAAGCCAGCTGGAATTTATAAGTTGAATCAATTTAATTATCGCAAGTTGAAACAATAGTGAAAGATTTAACAAGTTAAATCAATATAATTATTACAAGTTGAAACAATGGAATTAGATATCACAGTTTTATTGAAATTGAAGTGTTGAGTAAACAAAGGAATTTCAACCCCCATTTATGGCAGAAATTAAACCAATTTTAACAAATTTTCTTCTCCCATCAGACGCAGTTATGGACCAGACAAATTTTGAAAGGTGTTAAAGATGTGTCAAAATTTGTTAATACAAAATCGTAACCCCAGGTGCAAATTAGACGTCGACTCCGAATCTACATGCCAAGTTTCAGCCCTCTATGTATATAGATGTGCCCAGGGCACCGTCTACGGAGAAAGAATAAAAATCCAAAATTGCAGCCTGTGCCGACGCATGTTCCTTTGGTGGCACTATATTTTTGTGTTGTTTATTGATAGTGCCTCCAAAGGAACATGCTGTCGGCGCAGGCTGCAATTTTGGATTTTTTTCGCCAAGTCATCAACGCCCAAGGTGTGAAGAACCATTCCTTAATTGGTCGGAGTCACAAGGAACGGTAGATAAATTTGAAGTTTGTTTCTATCATAAACCATCTTGAGTTTAATGCCATTCATTCATTATGTATTGATAATAAGTTATATTATTAGTTATTTATTTTAGCAATGTTATCCACGGTGATTTGAGTTTAGTCAACAAATTCCTTATATTATTATATTTTATTTAATCCATTGTATAGTAATACTACAATTAAATAGATGCCAGCTGGAATTTATAAGTTGAATCAATTTAATTATCGCAAGTTGAAACAATAGTGAAAGATTTAACAAGTTAAATCAATATAATTATTACAAGTTGAAACAATGGAATTAGATTTCACAGTTTACTGAAATTGAAGTGTGAGTAAACAAAGAAATTTCAACCCCCATTTATGGCAGAAATAAAACTCTTTATTAAAAGTTTTCTTCTCCCATCAGACGCAGAATTTTATGGTGAATCCAAATGTGAAATAAAATTTGGGGGTTTAATAAAATATTTTTTGAGTTATGGACCAGACAAATTTTGAAAGGTGTTAAAGATGTGTAAAAAAATTGTTAATCAAAAATCGTAACCCCAGGTGCAAATTAGACGGTCCCATCGCACCTACATGCCAAGTTTCAGCCCATCAACTATAAAGCTCAGGCCAGGGCACCGTCTACGGAGAAAAAAAAAAAAAAAAAAAAAAAAAATAAAGGCAGTGAGATTAGAACTGGGCCACTATACTATAGTATAGTCGGCACAGTAATAATAATAACTAACCAAGGCAGTAAGATTAGAACTGGGCCACTATACTATAGTATAGTCGGCACAGTAATAATAAAGGCAGTGATTCCAATACTGGGCCACTATACTATAGTATAGTCGGCACAGTAAAAATAATATTAAAAGCAGTAAGATTAGAACTGGGCCACTATACTATAGTATAGTCGGCACAGTAAAAATCCAAAATTGCAGCCTGTGCCGACGCATGTTCCTTTGGTGGCACTATATTTTGGTGGTGGTTTATTGATAGTGCCTCCAAAGGAACATGCTGTCGGCACAAGCGACAATTTTTGTTTTTTTTCGCCTAGTCATCATCACTATGAAGGTGTTAAATTATTACAGAAAGGTGTTTCAGTAGGCAACGACCCTTAGAGTGGTGGAAGTTTCCATTTAGCTCACTTCATTTGAGAGATATTCAAGTTTCAGTAGAATATAATCTGTGATGACTCAGCATTTTTAAAGTGCGTGTTGGGTATTCACCCAACTCCAACCAACCCATGCGAATTATTAAATTCACAAAATTGTAAAAATACATTTTTTTGACGATGTCATCATCACCTCAAGGTGTCAAGACCCACTTGTATAGGTGGTACGTGGCATAAGGACCAATTGATAAATTGAAAGTTTGTTATTATATTATACTGAAACTTGAATATCTCTCAAATGAAGTGAGCTAAATGGATACTTCCACAACTCTAAGGGTCGTTGCCTTCTGAAACACCTTTCTGAAATAATTTAACACCTTCAAAGTGATGATGACTTGGCGAAAAAAAAATCCAAAATTGCAGTATGTGCCGACAGCATGTTCCTTTGGAGGCACTATCAATAAACATCCAACAAAATATAGTGCCACCAAAGGAACATGCGTTGGCACAGGCTGCAATTTTGGATTTTATTATTATTATTATTCTTCCGTAGCTCATCCACTGAACAGAGTAAAGTTAACTAAGAACCCAAAATTTCAGGATATGTGTCTCATGGGTTACAGATGTGCACCTGGGGTCACGATTTTTTATGACATTTATTTGGACACATTTTTGCACCTGTTTAATATTGAAACAGGAATAATAAATAGTACCCGAATATTTAATTTATATGCATTCGATAGAGAATTAAATTCTACACCTTTTCACAGTGCACGAATTTCTAAATTGGATTTCATTAGTGCCACAATAGAGTTGCAAATTTCCTTTGTTTACTAACACTTCAGTTCAATTGAAAGTGTTATATCTAATTCTATTGTTTCAACTTGTGATTATTGTATTGATTCAACTTGTGAGATCGAGTAGGCTTCTATTTTCTAATTGAAAACTAAGATTTTACATTCCATAACAACGACAGATTATGTGATTATATTTACTTCTCCGTGAATATTCTTGCACAATGGATACGTGACATATTTAATTCTAATTAATTCGCTCTGTGTTTAACTTATAGAGACGGTTCCAATTATATTGGACCGGGGGGTCCATTTCTGACAAATTTTACTTTGCTTGGCAGAAATGGACCCCCCTTTCTATAACATTTATATACATTTCTTTGATGTTTCTTTATCAGACCTTTGCGCGGGTCGTATACGGGTCCCTCACCCGCCCCGCCCCGCCCCGCCCCGCAAGAACAGTCCGTTTTTGGGCTATATTAAAACAGCGATTTCTCAGTTAATTATATGGGATTACGGAATATTGTACAATAAAACTCTTTCGATCGCAACACTACTTCCATCTGGAGGTAATATTGATCATTAAGTTTGTTTAGGCACTGAAGAGGGGTACATTGTTACAATAGGGGGGGGACTTCCCCTCCAAGAGACTTAGCAAGAACACTTGCACCAACCCGCACTGACCCGCAAGAAGAATCTCGGACCCGCACGCTGCACCCGCCCCGCCCCGCCCCGCCCCGCCCCGAAAAAATATTTAGATCCTTTGACCTGCAAGAATCCGCGGGTCCCGAAACCCGCCCCGCGCAGAGGTCTACTCTGAACATGCTTTATTTCGGCCGACTATAAAGCTTCATTTCTAGTATTGGTTTTTAATAAATGAGTTACTACAATGTGATAATTAAATCGAAAATTGTTCATTAGGAGTAGTAACATAAGATAACACATAAACAATGCAATTAATCTGTCCTAATGAAGGCATATTGGGACTAGAATAAACTCGCTTAACCTTCGGACGTTCTATGCCATCATATGTATACCATTCATCTTTCAGTTTGGTTCTCATTGTGAAATGAAGGCCACTATGTACAGTATATCCGAGTAAGGAGTAATGTTGATCTTGGTCGTGTGTATTGTTGATTTGATTTTCGATGTCAGTTTCACGAATTAGTGAGACATTGTTAACATGACCGACCTCAAGAATGATGAGAGGGGGAACTTGAACAAATTTCTGACTAAGAGATTCTAATTTGGCATTTGGATCTCGACACTTTAAGCATGAAAAAGCTGTTTTGATTTGGAAATCAATGGTCTTTTGGCAATTTTCTTTGAATGTTAGCACAGAAAGCAAGTTTAATTTCTTCTCTGATTGATAACTGCAACTCCAGCACTGGAAGATGACTTCGTAACGATCGGAACAGATAGATAGATTAATTAACAACTGCACCATTGCCCCTTCGTAACCAAGAAAGTCAAACCGAAAGTTGACAAGTCGCACTCCTAGTTGAGGAGCTAGCCAGTTGCTCAATTCATCGAATTCACGGGAAGTTATATGCGATAACATGGTTTGCAGACGCTGAGATGGAGAAACATTTGCAAACCGAAGAGCCGAAGAGACTTTATGTGAGTGCAAATTTAGTAAAGTTATGAAATTGTCAACCGGACAAGTATTGACTAATTCATTTCCTTCGAATTGACCACCCCAAGTAACACATGAATCTTCCAGAAGAAGTGATACAGGTGTGGCTAGAGTATTATCACTGTTTGCCGATGCTTTAGAAGTTGCTAGCAACTGTTGAACAACAGGTAGAAGAACATTCGTAGAATAGTCCATGCTCTCTCCTGTCCAGCGAGTTGCAAAATCGAAATCCTCACCTGTGTATTGGTACTCAGGTATTTTTATCTCAAAACTATCTAAATACCATTGAGCCAACAAGTTAGACATTTCATAGGTGGTTTCCAATTGATCTTCTTGAGCATACTCTGTATAATAGGATGGGTAATGGTCAGTTCTCCAATTGAATAAATCTTTAAATTTCATATCGCGTCGTATGTGAAGTTCCCGATGGAGATCAGACAGAGGAATATTTGTTTTGATTGAGTTGGTAATTAAACTTTTCATTGAGTTGAGTTTATCAATCATGTCTTGGCGGGTATGCCTAGGAGGTGATATCGTCGCAAATACCGTTTCTTCGGCGCCAATGGATGGTGTATCTTCAGCTTGTAAATATTCGATAGTAGAGGTTTCTATTTCAGTTGATAAGCGCTGAGATTTTGTGGCTTGTTGGTCGGCAGAATTTATGGGAGTCAATCTTTTCAGGAGCTTAACTTTGGATCATTTCACGCGTTGAATGGATTTGTTACGATATATTTTGACTGTATTACGATTTAATTTAGCAATTCTATAAGGACCAAGCCATTTATCATGAAATTTCCCTCCTTTCTTCTTTTGGTAGACATTTTCAATGAGGACTTCGTCTGTTTTATCCAGATTATTGAAGGTGATCGGGTTAAGTTTCTTGTCATGGCGTCTCTTCATCAACTCCTTTGAGCGCGTTAGAAGTTCGCCAGCTACAACATGATCGTTAGCTTGTGCAGCTTGCATGGACTGAATTAGTTCCGTTGTTGTATCTTCACGTGTGTCATTCCCCAGAGACTGTGATTCTTCAATAGCCACATCAGGATATAGCATTGCAAGATTTTCTGCCTCTGTTGGTAAGCGAGGTTTACGTGACCCATGCATCAATTCAAATGCTGAGAATCCTGTAGTATCTCGGGGTCTTATGTTAAGAGAAAAGGTGATTTCGTCAAGATATTGAGCCCAATTTTCATTCTTTTCATCCAACGATTTCACTAGGCATCTTTTGAGTGCTTTGTGGGCAGATTCAACTAACCCATTGGTTTTAGGGTGATATGGGGCTGAGAAGATTAGCTTACAATCATAAGCATCATGCAGGGCTTTGGAAATTTTGTTTGTAAACTCAGTCCCGTTATCACAAATAATTTGTACAGGTGCTCCCTGTCGACAGTAAATGGAGAATAACCCTTTTGCTACCTCTTTCGCTTCCTTAGATCTAAGTGGGCGAGTTTCTATCCACTTAGTAAAGTGGTCCAACATAGTTAATATATACTTGTACCCTTCGGAATTGACAAGTGGGCCAGTAAGGTCCATTCCTACACGAAACCACGCCTTAGTAATAACTGGGAGAGGTTGTAGTGGTATACTGGTAGCTTTCAGTGTAGGCTGATTCTTTTGACAGCGAATACAATTGTCCACGTAAGAACGAATTTGCTTTAGCATCCCAGGCCAAAAATACCGGGCTTTCGCGATATTATATGAGTAACGTGCACATTGGTGTCCAACATTATCGTGGATTTCTCTCAGAATACTTGGAATATTATCAGTTTTGATTACAAGGAGTTGCTTGCCTTCAGAGAGCTTAACAAGCTTGTCATTTATAGCAAGATATTTGGAGGCTCTCTTTCGTAAATTCCTCTTCTGATCTTTCGTAAATCCATGGGGGTACGAGTCGGTCATCAAGTATGACAATATGAGTTCATATTCGGAGGGGTCCATTGTTTTGAAGGTAGATGAGAATGTCAATGTAAAGTGTATAGATTTTCTTGCATTTAGTTTCTACATTTTATAGTGAATTTGAATTTGTGACTAGATACATTATGTAACAAATGGTAATCAAAAACTTTATTTTATTTTGATTACTTCATTTTTTGAGGTGACAAATTATTGCATCAATTATTACGTAAGTTTGGTACTAATTTGCAATGTTCAAACTTCAAATGTTAATATAACTGTTGAACCAACACTTTCTTTGTGCTATTAGTGGAATGTTGTAACTTGTACGCAACACATTTGTATTACAAATGAATTTCATGAACTTACTGGAATTAAATCTATCAGAATGAAATAGAAATGTCATAGTTTGATCTAATGTAAGTTTTTTCGTATGTACAGTACAACTGTTTTTGTCAAAACATAAATAACCTCAGTTATCCGGACTGTAGATAATCCGAACTTTTGAGTGGTCCCAAAGAGTCTGGATAATCGAGGTTACACTAAATAAGCAACTTTCCTGCGTAAATCACTATGAAGTATTGGTTATTCACTAAAAAATAATTTGTACATTCAAAATGTAATCTTTTGTTGAATGAAATATAGAGATAACCTATTAGAATATATGTGAAAGTAGAATGAGAAAAGAAACATCAAAGAAATGAATATAAATGTTATAGAAAGGGGGGTCCATTTCTGCCAAGCAAAGTAAATTTGTCAGAAATGGACCCCCCGGTCCAAATCTGCAGGGGGTCCATTTCTGACAAAACAATTCAAATATTATAATTAAATTAAATTAAAATTAATAATAATTGCAAATAATTGAACTTCATTTATTTTGCTATACATAATAATGGTGTTAAATTATTAATAAATTAATAATTATTTATACTGATTTGATAAATAGTATTAATCTCAGAGATTATACAAGATAGAGACAAACTTCCAATGTATCAATTGATCCTTATGCCACGTAGCACCTCTGCAAATATGTCTTGACACCTTGAGGTGTTAATGACATCTTCAAAAAAATGAGTTTTGACAATTTTGTGAATTCTATATTTCGAATGGGTTGGTTGCCGTTGGGTAATCATCCAACACGCACATAAAAAATGCTGACTCATCACTTATTATATTCTACTGAAACTTGAATATCTTTGAAATGAAGTGAGCTAAAACGAAACTTCCAACTCACTAAGGGTAGTTGCCTTTTGAAACACCTTTTTGAAATAATTTAACACCTTCATAGTGATGATGACATGGCGAAAAAAAATCCAAAATTGCAGCCTGTGCCGACAGCATGTTCCATTGGAGCCACTATCAATAAACCACCACCAAAATATAGTGCCATCAAAGGAACATGCGTCGGCACAGGCTGCAATTTTGGATTTTATTATTATTACTGTGCCGATTATACTATAGTATAGTGGCCCAGTTCTAATCTTACTACCTTGGTTATTACTGTGCCGACTATACTATAGTATAGTGGCCCAGTTCTAATCTTACTGCCTTCAGGGTTGGGTTCAAGTACATTTGAAAGTACTTAAGTACAAGTACTACTACTTTTCAGATATTCAAGTACAATACAAGTACAAGTACAGGTAAACTTAAAGTACTTAAGTCAGTGGCGTAACTGTGGGGGGGCTAGGGGGAGCATTGCCCCCCCATTTTACAATTCTTGCCCCCCCATCTCTGGAAAATGATTTATTCCACGAAGCGAATAGTATTGCCCCAATAGTTATTGCCCCCCCATTTAGGGTCTGTTGCCCCCCCCAAATTTAAAGTTTGTTACGCCACTGACTTAAGTACAAGTACAAGTACAATGAAAAAATTAGGAAAATACTTAAGTACAAGTACAAGTACTTCCCAAGCTCTTATGATAAATCTCTCGTACTAATAGTAGAAATTGCTAAATACATAGTTTATATAGTATCATCCAAATCTATTTAATTGATTTAGCAGTAGTCCTTGACACGAACACAATTCCTAATATACTAAGTATTAAGTAACACTACTTTATTTGAGATGGGATTTGAGGAACATCAATGATGTGTGTTGGAAATATATTGAATGATAAAAAAGTCCCGAGTAACAAGTACTCAAGTACAAGTGCAAGTACTTTAGAAAAATGAGGAAAGTAATTAAGTACAAGTACAAGTACAACGGAAAAATGGTGAAAGTACTTAAGTACAAGTACAAGTACTCAAAAAATGTACTTAATTACAGAAGTACTTAAGTAAATTGTACTTGAACCCAACCCTGACTGCCTTGGTTATTACTGTGCCGACTATACTATAGTATAGTGGCCCAGTTCTAATCTTACTGCCTTGGTTATTATCCTTCCGTATCCTCTCCACAGAACAGAGTTATATTTACTAAGAACTGGAATTTTCAGGACAGGTGTCTCATGGGTTACAGATGTGCACCTGGGGTCACGATTTTTGATTAAATTTTTTTGGACACATTTTTGCACCTGTTTAATATTTAAACACGTACAATAAATAGTACCCGAATATTCAATTTATATGCATTCGATAGAGAATTAAATTCTACACCTTGTCACAGTGCACGAATTTTTAAATTGGGTTTCGTTAGTGCCACAATTGAGTTACAAATTCCCTTTGTTTACAAACACTTCAATTCAATTGAAACTTTTGAAAGTGTTAAATCTAATTCCATTGTTTCAACTTGTAATAATTATATTGATTCAACTTGTGAGATCGAGTAGGCTTCTATTTAATAATTGAAACCTAAGATTTTACATTCCACAACAACGACAGATTAAGTGATAATATTTATTTCTGCGAGAATATTATTCCACTGTAAATATAATGACGTAATTAATTATATTTAATTCAGTCAGTATATTACGAGTAGGGGGCTTATAAAGATGCTTCCAATTTGTTTATTAGGGGTTATCGAGTGTGCGGAATTGAAATTTGATAGCCAAATTAATTAATTAATTATTTATGACAAAATAATTAAACTTAATAAATATAAGTTGACATTGAAATTGGTGTTAAATTATTAATAATTATTTATACTAATTAATTAAATATCATAAATTTCAGAGATCATAGAAGATAGAAACAAACATTCAATTTATCAATTGGTCCTTATGGCACGTGCCACCTATACAAGTGGGTCTTGACACCTTGAGGTGATGATGACATTGCTAAAAAAATGTGTTTTTACAATTTTGTTAATTCGATGTTTAAAATGGGTTAGTTGATGTTGGGTGATGACCAGGGTTGCCGTGGGAAGGGAATTTTCATTCCCATTCCCATCCCATTCCCACAGAGTTTCCGTAGGAATTCCCATGGGAATTCCCACGGATTTTCCCATGGGAATTCCCATGTGGGAATCCTATGTGGTTTTCACATGGCAAATCCCCCGTCGAAATCCTACGAGAATTCCAAATCCTATTGGATACTTTATATGATCTACTTTTGATTTTGATGGCTTCACAAATGACGGGAAACCTGTGGGAATTCCCATGTGAATCCATAAGGAATTTCAAGATTCCCATATGGGAATTTCCATGGGAAAACCTGTGGGAATTCCCATAGGATAAATACGATTCCCATTCCCATCCCATTCCCATGGGAATTCCCATTCCCATAGGAATTCCCATTCCCACGGCAACCCTGGTGATGACCCAACACTGACCTAAAAAATGCTGACTCAGCACATATTATATTCTACTGAAACTTGAATATCTCTCAAATGAAGTGAGCTAAATGGAAACTTCCGCCACTCTAAGGGTCGATGCCTTCTGAAACACCTTTCTGAAATAATTTAACACCTTCATAGTGATGATGACATGGCGGAAAAAAAATTCAAAATTGCATCCTCTGCCGACAGCATGTTCCATTGGAGGCACTATCAATAAACCACCAACAAAATATAGTGCCACCCAAGGAATATGCGTCGGCACAGGCTGCAATTTTGGATTTTATTAGTCCGTAGCCTCTCCCCAGAACAGAGTTTAATTAACTAAGAGCCCAAATTTTCAGGATAGGTGTCTCATGGGTTACAGATGTGCTCCTGGGGTCACGATTTTTTATTACATTTTTTGGACACATTTTTGCACCTGTTTAAAAATATTTGAAAAAGAACAATAAATAGTGCGCGAATATTTAATTTATATGCATTCGATAGAGAATTAAATTCTACACCTTTTCACAGTGCACGAATTTTTAAATTGGGTTTCGTTTATGCCACAATAGAGTTGCAAATTTCCTTTGTTTACTAACACTTCAGTTCAATTGAAAGTCTTAAATCTAATTCTATTGTTCAACTTGTGATTATTATATTGATTTAACTTGTGAGATCGAGTAGGCTTCTATTTTCCAATTGAAAAAATTTATTATATATTTCACAACAACGACAGATTATGTGATTATATTTACTTCTGCGAGAATATTATTGCACTGTTAATATACTGACGTAATTAATTATAATTAATTCAGTCAGTATATTACGAGTAGGGGTCTCAATCCCGGAGCCTTTTTCCAATCCCGGGATTCCGGGATTGGAATCATGTTCAATCCCGGGATCCCGGGATTGATCAAATAATTTATTGACACTTGACCAATCATGCAAATATGTTGAATTAATGTAATTGTGTATTGATTGATGACTCCATTACATAATAAATAGAGCATAAGATCGTAGTATAGTAATAATAATATCTTAATTAAGATTTTTCTGATTATTCCTGATAGGAATTTAAATCTATATTTATATGAAATGGTTCAAGATTGTTGTTAATAAACAAAGCATCATGTTATCAAAAATTCACCTAATGACAAAGCCACACGTAATTGAACAAGTAACGAATAGTTGATTACCGAGAAATGTAAGCGATAAAAATGAATTAAAGAATATATTTACAGTCAGGTTCTTTTATTATGAACATTCAAGGGACCAAAAATTGTGTTCATAATAGAGAGACTTCATAATAAGCGAACTCAACTTAATACAACCCCTATGTAAGTTGTTAAATTGGGACTGTAGGGTTTGTTCATAATAATAAATCTTCATATTATCAGACGAAATCTTGTTCATAATAAGCAGACCTGACTGTATATGTCATGCGAGAGATAATATTCACATCAAGCTTCACTATCATTGCTATACTCATAATATATCTGGATCCCGGGATTGGAAAGTCTAATCCCGGGATTGAGACCCCTAATTACGAGTGTGAAGTTGGCGCAGTATTCAAATGAGCACAGATCAAAATGAAAGTTGAAGCCCTTCCCATTATTGGATTTGGATAAAAATAACACATATTAAAGAGGAGATACGGACGTTTATGATTTTGGATTTAAAAAATATATATTTTATTTTTCTATATTTATATTTTTACATTATGAGTGAGCATTAAATTTTTTTATTTTTGACAACATTTTTTGGAAATTGAATTTAAAACTTTGCATACATCTTTGTGACTATGGGACGTTTCTTATGCCAAAATATTTCAAAAAAATATCAACATTCCTATGAGATATAGCTTGGCAAAGTTGAACATGTGTTTACTTCAGATTACAGGTAAACCTCCCAAAGCGGCACCTCCGAGTAGCGGCAACCTCCGAGAAGCGGCACAAAATCATTCTCCCGATGGGTGCCGCTTTGGGAGTTTTACCTTACGAGCAACCTCCCAAAGCGGCAACCTCCGAGAAGCGGCACAAAATCATTCTCCCGATGGGTGCCGCTTTGGGAGGTTTACCTGTATATACTATTTCTTTTATTATCGAGTGAACAGCACGAGAGTTTAACACAATACAATTGCTATTACAACCACCATATTGTGTGTTTATGTCACAGCTTATATATAACAGCCGCAACCAATTACAATTGGATGAAACCTGAAACGTATACTAAATAAATATCACACACTATTCTTGTTGAAATTCCTTCGATAAAACCTTGCGAAGATTACTAATATTATTATAAATTTATTCTGCTCCACTAACCAACGAATATTATATTCATTCCCTATTGAAACGATTCAGAGATCCAATGGATAAAGATTTTTTTGACGATGTCATCATCACCTCAAGGTGTCAAGACCCATTTGTAGAGGTGTTACGTGTCATAAGGATCAATTGATAAATTGGAAGTTTGTTTCTATTTTATATCATTTCTGAGATTTATGATATTTAATTAATTAGTATATATAATTATTAATATTATTTATAATTTAACACCAATTTCAATGTCAACTTATATTTATTATTATTTTTATGGTGAATCCAAATGTGAAAAAAAATTTGGGGGTTTAGTAAAACATTTTTCTAGTTATGGACCAGTCAAATTTTGAAAGGTGTTAAAAATGTGTCCAAAATTTGTTAATAAAATATCGTAACCCCAGTTGCAAATAGAAGGACCTTCCACATCTACATGCCAAGTTTCAGCCCTCAATGTATAAAGGTGTGGCCAGGGCACCTGCTACGGAGAAAAAATAATAAAAATAATAAAGGCAGTGATTCCAATACTGGGCCACTATACTATAGTATAGTCGGCACAGTAAAAATAATATTATTAAAGGCAGTAAGATTAGAACTGGGCCACTATACTATAGTCGGCACAGTAATAACCAAGGCACTAAGACCAATACTGGGCCACTATACTATAGTATAGTCGGCACAGTAATAACTAACCAAAGCACTATGATTAGAACTGGGCCACTATACGATAGTATAGTCGGCACAGTAATAATATACCAAAGCACTAAGACCAATACTGGGCCACTATACTATAGTATAGTCGGCACAGTAATAACCAAGGCAGTAAGATTAGAACTGGGCCACTATACTATAGTATAGTCGGCACAGTAATAATATACCAAAGCATTAAGACCAATACTGGGCCACTATACTATACTATAGTCGGCACAGTAATAAAGGCAGTAAGATTAGAACTGGGCCACTATACTATAGTTTAGTCGGCACACTGGCACAGTAATAACTAATAATATAATTTATTATCAATACATAATGAATGAATTGCATTAAATGGTATATGATAGAAACAAACTTCAAATTTATGTACCGTTCCTTGTGACTCGGACCAATTAACAAATGGTTCTTTACACCATGAGGCGTTGATGACTTGGCGAAAAAAAATACAAAATTGCAGCTGTGCAGACAGCATGTTCCTTTGGAGGCACTATCAACATACAACTACCAAAATATAGTGCCACCAAAGGAACATGCGTCGGCACAGGCTGCAATTTTGGATTTTTTTTCTCCGTAGACGGTGCCCTGGCCAGAGCTTTATAGTTGATGGGCTGAAACTTGGCATGTAGGTGCGGTTGGACCGTCTAATTTGCACCTGAGGATACGATTTTTATTTACACATTTTGGACACATCTTTAACACCTTTCAAAATTTGTCTGGTCCATAACTCAAAATATATTTTACTAAACCCCCAAATTTTATTTCATATTTGGATTCACCATAAAATTCTGCGTCTGATGGGAGAAGAAAACTTTTAATAAAGAGTTTTATTTCTGCCATAAATGGGGGTTGAAATTTCTTTGTTTACTCACACTTCAATTTCAGTAAACTGTGAAATCTAATTCCATTGTTTCAACTTGTAATAATTATATTGATTTAACTTGTTAAATCTTTCACTATTGTTTCAACTTGCGATAATTAAATTGATTCAACTTATAAATTCCAGCTGGCATCTATTTAATTGTAGTATTACTATACAATGGATTAAATAAAATATAATAATATAAGGAATTTGTTGACTAAACTCAAATCACCGTGGATAACATTGCTAAAATAAATAACTAATAATATAACTTATTATCAATACATAATGAATGAATGGCATTAAACTCAAGATGGTTTATGATAGAAACAAACTTCAAATTTATCTACCGTTCCTTGTGACTCCGACCAATTAAGGAATGGTTCTTCACACCTTGGGCGTTGATGACTTGGCGAAAAAAATCCAAAATTGCAGCCTGCGCCGACAGCATGTTCCTTTGGAGGCACTATCAATAAACAACACAAAAATATAGTGCCACCAAAGGAACATGCGTCGGCACAGGCTGCAATTTTGGATTTTTATTCTTTCTCCGTAGACGGTGCCCTGGGCACATCTATATACATAGAGGGCTGAAACTTGGCATGTAGGTGCGGAGTGCCCTTCTAATTTGCACCTGGGGTTACGATTTATGATCAAATAATTTTAACACCTATTTAATCCAATTATGGCTTAGCCAATTAAATTCGAGGGTTGTCCCAGTATGGATTAGCAGCTAGCATCCAATTAGTATAAAATGATTTTCTATCAATTGTTAGTGTGCATATAGAATGCCTAACCGAAGCTGTAATTTAATTGGTCGAGAGTAAGAAGTGTTTAATTAACTGCACATATTGAGGTTTAGTCATTACCTGCATGACTCCACCTGCATCATTTCAGTTTAGCTAATTCTATTGAAGTACAAATTAATTCTAGCGAAGTATAAATTAAAATATAAATTATATAATTGTTATCTTTTCATTATTTCACTTTCTGAAATGGTTTAACACCTTCATAGTGATGATGGCATGGCGAAAAACAATCCAATTTGCAGCTGTGCCGACAGTATTTTCCTTGGAGGCACTATCAATTACCCAACCGGTAGCCACCAATAGATAGTGCCACCAAAGGGAAATACGTCGGCACAGCTGCAATTTTGGATTTTTTTTATAATTACAAGCTGCTCGTTCGCGCTACGCGCGTTCTTACAACTTGTACTCGGGCCTGTGGCCCTCGCTTGTATTTAAAGCAAATACCTTTTTAAATGCTATGCCGGTTGTATTTAATTAAATACTGTGAAATGTAACGAAAAATTACTAAAAATATATATATTCTCTTCCTTACGTCACGTTTTTTGCCATTTTGTAATAAAAAGCCCGATCTGCCACATTCGTAATTCTTCTTCCCCTTGGAAGTGTTACGTAACGTTCGAAGGCTTCATACACAGGTTGGTTATATTATGGGAAATCATATAGTATTTATTTTAACAGCCCGCTAGCCTATGTACAAACATGCGCGGCGCCAGGATTTTCGAACTGGGGGGGCAGTGGGGTCCCCAACTTTAGGCTATAAAGGCAAATTAAATTATTTATATATATACTAACCCAGTACCCGCCGGAATATTGGTGCTAACTTAAACAGACAATCTTATAGATTAGAGAGCTTGTCCGTGTGTATAATACAGAATCCAAATATTGTAAATTAACGAACATTACGGAACTGTACTGTACAACTCCTTGAACCCAGATGGGAAACAGTTATTGTATTAATTGCTACTAATTGGATATCAAATATACACAATGGTTGTTTGAAATGTATGGCTAGACAGAGGGAACAGAATAACTGATTGGATGAATGAACTTCCTCTCGACCAATTAAATTACAGTCTCAGATAGTCATTCTATAATGTACACTCAGGGACGTCGCCACACATAGGGGGGGGGGGCAACATATACATGCGATAATGTTATTTAGTCTTACTCAGGATATTATAGGATATTCCATAGCATTCTATACATAAGGCAATGAAACGGACTCAAATTTCTGGACCATGGATGAACTAGTATAGTCAACTAAATAGATGCAATGCAATTATTCTTCGAAATAAGTAATTCAGGGTGCTTCTACTTATGTTTTATATAAAGGTGGTCATGTACAAGACGCATATTTTTGAGATAGCACTACGTCGAAATGACGTCACCGTATTATCTAATAGGCAAAATATGCCAAAACTGTACTGAATGAATGTATTTTACAATAATCACAAATCTGAGAAAATTGGTTGGAGATAGAGCATCGAAACGTATTATCATTGAATAGGAAGTTAAGGACGGGCTATCGATTGGATCCATTGACTAAGCTGTAACTATATTCCTACTCGAGATATTACCTCAATCATTGAATTCACGTTTCCAAGGCAACAGAGGAATGTGGTAACATTCCATAATTGATTCTGAGATATTTTATGTAAAATAACTCCTAGATGGGTTAGTCACAGCAATTTGTTTGAAAAAGCGAAATTAAACATTTTACATGCGTTCAAAGTTTTGGCATATTTTGCCTATTAGATAATACGGTGACGTCATTTCGACCAAGTGGCACCTCAAAAATATGCGTCTTGTACATGACCACCTTTATATAAAACAATTACATAAGTAGAAGCACCCTGGAATACTTATTTCGAAGAATAATTGCATTGCATCTATTTAGTTGACTATACTAGTTCATCCATGGTCCAGAAATTTGAGTCCGTTTCATTGCCTTATGTATAGAATGCTATGGATATTCCTAGTTATTTTGGCAATTTTGGCACGTACTAACATCTAATCAACTGTTACAAACCCAATACACCTTTTACTTTAGACATGTTACCTGTCAAAATTGACTTTGAACTGTCATTATAGTTAGTAGTTTTTAAGCTGTAGTATTACCTAGGATTGCAAAATTCTTGTTAATGTTTTGATTTTTGAAGGCTACATTTCATATTTTGCAGAACATTAAATTAAAAAGGTTCAACCTCATCGCCTAGTTTTTGGTAACGTCAACTACTAGATCTATCACCAATAGAATGTTTGCCCCCCCTGACAATTTCTATGCCCCTTAGGTAAAAATCCTGGCAACGTCCCTGTATACACTTAACAATTGATATAGACACTAAAATCCTTTTATACTAATTGAATGCTAGCTGCTAATCCAATACTGGAAAACCCTCGAATTTCATAGGCTAAAGTTTTGGCACCTTTAGGTAGGGAGGGAAGATGTGAATGTTTTTCTTAGATATTAGAACTTGTTCCAAGAAACAATATTTCCTACCCCTCTGACAAATTTCAAGTATGTAGCTCTGATCAGACCTGCCAACCGACAGGGATTCCCTGTAGAGTACTGGGATTTTAACCATTTTGGCTGTTCTGTACAGGCGTACAGGGATTTTTAATTTACTAATTATCAGTCAAATAATGCCTAAAAAAATGTCTACAGTACAGTGATGATAGTATATTCTGCATGCATTCTGCATTGACTACATAAAGGCACAACTTGGTTTATATAATTATTCAAGTTTACAGGGATTCCCTGTACTGTATATAGTTCAATGCTTAATCCTTTCCAAAGTGATAATTTTGATATGTCTACAGTAATTCCCTAGACGAGCGAGCGGAGCGAGCGATAAAATCTTTTGGGGGGTGTACAGGGATTTTTGCAAATATGTACAGGAGAAAATTGGAGCCCTGTACAGGGATATGATCAAATAGGTTGGCAGGTATGAGCTCTTACCCAGGGCCGTGCCACTAATACAAACTGACCAGGTCAAACCTGGGCAGGATTTTTCCAGACCAGGTTCTGACCAGGTTATTAATATTAATTAAATAAATAAAATTCGTGTAATGCACTGAAAAAAGTGGACTCCATCTAGAATCTAGATACATATTATGTCTTTTTATTAAATAAATGTAATTAAATTGATTATAATATATCGCTTTGTTAGTAATAAAGCTATTTAACATTTGGTGTGAAATATATATTTGAGATCATTTTATCTAAATTACTGTATGTTTAAATAGAAGAATTTTTGACCATGGGTAGCAATGATGCTAGTTAGGTCTTAGGTGTGACCTGGGCAGGTATTAATAGGCTCGCACGGCCCTGTCTTACCAGTTCCTCAATCAATTCCGAACAAAAAACTAAAAAATCATTATGATTTAATATAAAAGATAGTGAAGAAATCACTGTACATAAAAGTTTACACAAATGTCGCACTAAATCATACACAATTGTCTCTCCCCGATATACGTATATCGAAAACATGACGCCTATGCAAGGATACCAAATCATTTTATTATTAACTTGCACAATGGGTAATACTGTGAACTCCCGTTATAACGAAGTCGGATATAACGAAATACCCGCTTATAACGAAATGGAAATTTCCCCCAGAGCACTAAATGCATTAATTATTATCCGCTTATAACGATGGAATTTACAGATCCCAAGCACTTCTTTATAACGAGATCTCGCAGGGTTGCCGTGGGTATGGGAATTCCCATGGGGATCCCCATACCCATGGGAATGGGATGGGAATGGGAATCAGATTTTCCCCTGTGGGGTTCCCCATGGGAATTCCCATGGGATATTCGAATATGGTTTCATAACTTTCATTAGGCCATCCTTAATTAATATAGGCTTTACTATTGATACGAATCTGCTTTAGTAATTAAATTGGTTTTTATGTATACGTATGTATATTATACTCCCCTATGGGATTCCTATGGGGATTCCCACAGAATTCCTATGGGAATGGGATGGGAATGGGAACGGAAATTCCATTCCCACGGCAACCGTGGCAGATCTGACTGTAGTTATACAATTTTGTTGCTAGTTGCGTTCAGGCAGTGTGGGAGATTTGCTAGATGTTTCCACTTCCTCAGAAACGAACTATGTCAATCTTATCTCAGGATCTCACAACAGCGTAGCTGTCACTAATACGCGAAAAAAGAGTATTCATAATTTGTTCAAATTTACACCCTCCTTGAGTAATTTCTACAGTAGTGTAAAAGGGGACAGTCCCAAAACAGGCGTTACGATTGTTAGAAAGTACGTGAGTTAATTGCAGTACTTATTAGTATATAATTGTATTGTCAATTTAAGCTATGTTTATAACATCTTCAGATTTTCCGGTCCATTACCAGTAAATGCAAATAACTTTAATATGAGATCGGATGGAAGATTCTCTTTACTGCCCATCCAAGTTAAGCTGCAAGTGGGAAATTATAAAACGGAGAAAAAGAAACTATATTGCTGTCTACAGGATAGTTATATCCTATTCGGTCCTATGTTGACGAACATACCGCCGGTATTAGTAATCAACCTTGAAACATGTCATTTGGGGTACACCAGCAAGAGGGATATTCAGCTAATTGATGGAGACACTAAATACCTCATAACGTTCCCCCCAGATGTAAACATTGATTCGTGGATTGATAAAGTAGGTTTTCTATGCTATAAAGATTGTTTGTTTTTATTAACATACTATATTTTAGTATTATAATAAATTTCAATTGAATTGAATAACTGGTGTTCAATTACCTTACAGACCATATAAAATTGATCCTATATAGACTGGTATATAGTATTTTATATTAAATTTCCATTTATTGAAATTTGTGTGGAAATCTTCGTAAATTATTTGATGTAAAGACCTGTGAAGTAAATTCGATTCGGATTCAAATATACTAAGTTGCTATGGTAAGTAAGCATACTATATATGTATCATGTAATTAATCGGATAGAGAAGTCCGACAAATCGCACCTAATTTGATTGGTCAATTTAATGCCACAAGAAATATTGAATTGCATTTAATTAATTAAAACTTTTGGCGCCCGACAACAAGTGGACTTATAGTGGGGCAGCATAGCAATAAAATTGTTCAATTTTTGATACAAGCATGAAAATTGGCACAGACATAGATAAATATATTATAAAAAGATATGGATATGGAGGCATCACGAAATTTTAATATTTTCAAGATGGCGGCCAAAGATTGTCGGAAAGTGTCGGACAAAAGCCCGCTCTCGCGAACACTTGTTAAATGACCTCGTAGAGTGTTTATATACGCATAGTTATTCTCGAATGACTGTGCGGTGAAGAAATAGGGGTCACTCGATAGGGTAGAAACAATATTTGAGAATGGAATGTGTCACATTCCAGCGTTGTCAAGGAATGTCCTCTCACCCAAATATGGTCATGTGACTCCTATAATGACTGGAAATCTTATGCTGATTACGAATATCAGCATTAAACATTGATTAAACTTCAATTGAAAGAGTTAATTGCTTTTGTATACATATATCTATAACTCGGTTAGTACTTCGGCTTATTAGGTACTAATTTTTTTAACCATTTTACAAATTTATATGTATTATCTCAATATAATGTAAAGTCAGTTAGTACTGTATAAATCAAATAATAACTTTTCGTGTCTTCTATTTCGGATATTTTGCCCTAGTCTATTTGCACGTTCATGATAACAAATTGGTATCAACAGGTGTTATTCGAATTGAAGATTCTTTGAAGGGTTCAAAAATTGTGTTCATCGCAACTGGAAATTCGCATATTCGAAATAAGTTTTCGTACTAAGAAGTTCTACTCCATATTCCAATATTTGATTTGATTAGGATTGATTTTAGTTTAAGGGCTCAAAAATATTTTGGGCGAGAACATTCAGGAGCTAAGGATTTTAAGAAACTATTGATGAATCTATATTATTAAAACTCGACTTGTTTGTTTGTGTGTGTGTGACCACTGTGTGTGTTTGTTTGTCCAGGTTGCGATAAAGTGACGGGGAATAGAAGCTGCATGTATATACGAGATATAAACTAACTTCCAAATGTTACATAGGTAAACAAGTATGCTGATTTCAAATTTCACATTTTGGGTAATTTTAATGTGAATATTATTGTTGATGTTTACAAAAAAGGTAACAAATTAATGAAAATTCAAAATCACCTTAGAAGTTTGCTTTCAACGGGTATTATAGGTAAACAAGTTAAAAGTATGGAAATGGTAGGAAGGGATGCTTTACTAACTCTATCATCAATGGTTTAGTGAGGAGTAAGGCCGCATAGCGGCAGTTAACTTGAGGTGCGAAGCACCGATCGGTCGCAAAGCTACCGAGACCGAAGGCTACTATTTAATAAATAACGACTTAGAAGAGTTTATAACTGCAACTATTAATAATCGATGATCACTGGGTAACTCGAATGGTAGGGGGCGTTAAGAGCCATTCACCTGGAGGATGTAGTCCTCAATCGGTCCAGACTTTTACAATATTTTTTCTTAGAGTATAAGAGCCACTATTTTCAAGAAATAGAATACACAGTAATAATTTCTATTAAAACATGGATAAGATCTTTACATGCATGCCTATCTATATACAGTAGAACCTCGTTAATACGAGCACCAACGGACGATAAACAAATTTAGCTTTATCCGGAGTTCACATTAACTGGAGTAATACCCATTGAATAGCCATTGTAGCTTATAGGGACCTGATTCTGTGGAACTGTTGGTCGTCTTATCCGGGAAATTGTATTAACCGTGTCGTACTAACGATATTCTACTGTAATATGGAAATATCCGTTGAATATAAGATAGGTATTGGTGTCGATTAAACGCAGTCGACTCCACTAAATAGATTACTCCGCTTAATTGAGTAAGGTTTCACAGGATTTTAGGACGGAATGACATTTTGGCTTAAAAAAAAACTCGTTTAGCATGTAACCCCTCGGGAGAGAAAATTTGTGCATATTATCCAAGTGTACGTACTCACTGACTTTACATTATATTGAGCATAGACTCCTTAAGTAAAGGACTGGAACGTCGCGATCTCGGGGGTTTTAACTTGAGTCTGAGAGGCTCCAATTATAAAAATTGATAAAGCATTAAGTTTCCGGTCTCCAAATGTGATTTTTGGCATATAGGGGTAACCTTTGGCACCCGTCAACAATTTTAGGTTTTCACTCAAAATTTCTCACACCTCGACAAGTTATGACGTCATTGTAACATTTCGAGAACCCTGAAAAGTCCCTTAATCGCACATAATTCGCGCACTCTAAGAGATAAAAATCTGAAAATTTAATAGAACATGCACATTAATGATGCGGACACTTTGGTAACACCAGATTGTCAATATGCTTACTCATTATCAGATGATGACGTAATCACTAAAGTTTCACATTTTTAAATTTGACTATTTAGGCCTATTTACGCTTTATAATCAAAGTTATAAGTATATAAACCATACACCAACCGCAAAGCGGTTGGTATGTGGTTGGGTTCTGCCGCAAAGCGACTTAGCAAGCGAAGCGCACTAGTATATATAGATATACTGTAGAATCAATCTATATAGATACTAGCGTGCTTTGCGGAAGAACCCAACCACATACCAACCGCTTTGCGGTTGGTGTATGGTTTATATACTTATAACTTTGATTATAAAGCGTAAATAGGCCTAAATAGTCAAATTTAAAAATGTGAAATTTTAGTGATTACGTCATCATGTGATAATGAGTAAGCATATTGACAATCTGGTGTTACAAAAGTGTCCGCATCATTAATGTGCATGTTCGATTAAATTTTCAGATTTTTATCTCTTAGAGTGCGCGAATTATGTGCGATTAAGTGACTTTTCAGGGTTCTCGAAATGTGACAATGACGTCATAACTTGTCGAGGTGTGAGAAATTTTTAGTGAAAACCTCAAATTGTTGACGTGTACCAAAGGTTACCCCTATATGAGAAAATCACATTTGGAGACCGGAAACTTAATGCTTTATCAATTTCTATAATTGGAGCCTCTCAGACTCAAGTTAAAACCCCCGAGATCGCGACGTTCCAGTCCTTTACTTAAGGAGTCTATGATATTGAGACACATATAAATTTAAAAAAATGGTTAAAAAAATTATTACTTACTAAGCCGAAGTAAGTAATAACCCAGTTACGACTAACCGAGTTATACTGTAGTACATATATGTATACAAAAGCAAATTAACTCTGTCCAATTGAAGTTTAATCAATGTTTAATGCTGATATTCGTAATCATCATAAGATTTCCAGTCATTATAGGGGTCACATGACCATGTTTTGGAGGGAGGACATTCCTTGACAACGCTGGAATGTGACACATTCCATTCTCAAATATTGTTTCTACCCTATCGAGTGACCCCTCTTTCTTCACCGCACAGTCATTCGAGAATAACTATGTGCATACAAACACTCTACGAGGTCATTTAACAAGTATTCGCGAGAGCGGGCTTTTGTCCGACACTTTCCGACAATCTTTGGCCGCCATCTTGAAAATATTAAAATTTCGTGATGCCTCCATATCCATATCTTTTTATAATATATTTATCTATGTCTGTGCCAATTTTCATGCTTGTATCAAAAATTGAACAATTCACTAAAATATGGCTGTTATGCTGCCCCACTATTAGTAGAGATCCCACTTTAAACTACCCACATCTCGCAAAGTTATGACGTCACTCACATTTCAGAAGCTTGAAAATTCACTTGATTGCACTAATTCGCACCCTCTACGAGAAACTTAAAAAATAATTGAACATGTACATTCATGATGCGGACACGTTAGTCACACCAGATCACAAATATGCTTACTCATTGTCGCATGATGACGTAATCACTAAAATATCACATTGTTAAATTTGCCTATTTACGGTTTATAATTAATGTTAGAAGTATATAAACCACACACCAACTGCGAAGCGGTTGGTGTGTGGTTGTGTTCTGCCGCGAAGCGACCTAGCAAGCGAAGCGCGCTAGTTAATTATATTAAAAATTAAGATGAAGTGGAATTTGAACATTGGGTGCGGCATGTGCAACCAGAAAAAGTACACTCCCACCCATTCACAGAATTACGTACAAAAAACCGCTTTCGCCTGTAAAATATTTATTGTACATTTTAAATTGAATAAAACAGAAGCACATTGAGTATATTAGCTGCTATATAAATTTTGGTTCCAGTTTGAGTTCCAAGAATTAGTTGAAATTTGTTTATGTAACACTATTTACAGAATTATTGTAGTCTCAATTTACGACCTAATTAAACTAATTCGCACGTCATTTTAGATTAAAGAAGTACAACTATACACTTACATACCACAGTCCGTGCGAGTAGACCCGTCTAAACATGTCTATCAGTCTGTCGATGCCTTTGTAGAAGATTCCAGCTATTCTTATATTCGTCAAGAAAGATATCTAGGTCAAGCCAAAGGAGAATATTCATATATCCATAGTGTAAATTGTAGCGATTGTCATGATTCAATACAAAAGAAAACCTCAACGGCCGAAGCAATAATTGACAGAAGCTATATAAACACTTCAAGTATGCACTCAGTCAAATCCCTTATAACCCACTATCAAGCAAAAGATCAAATTTAAATAAACACTAATATCATACTTTAGTTCATTTATTTGAGATTTTATGTATGAGTGGTTGATGTTTATGTAATCGGTATATATTTATATGTTGCAGGCCAAACGCGTTTCTAGTCGAAACGAGTTTAGCCTGAGAAAAGACGCGAAACGCGTTTCGCCGGAAATCCGACAATTCGTACTGGATTGTGATTAGTTCATGTTATTTGTTTTGGAAATTATGTTTTGTAAGTTATTATCATTACTTATTAGTTATTAATTAATAGATCAATATTTCTTAAGTCCAAACGAATTTCAAAATGAGAAATTAATGCATGAAGGACTCGTTAAATGACGACAAAAGGATTTCTAGACATTAACATGGGAGTGTGTTGTCTGCACTAATTTAACAGATTATTACTCTAGATGAAAGATATATACTAATTTCAAAAATATTAAATATATTCCGAAAGTCCGAATTTAATTTCCAGAGGTGCAATTAACATATTAACACACTCGCTGATTGAAAACATTCCTATTATCCACAATATTCATGAGGAAGAGTGTTGAGTGGACTAATTTGAACTGGTTATAACTCAAGTTGAAAGATATTACTAATTTCAAATTACTTCATTAAATCCCCAAAGTCCAAACGATATTCAAAATGAGCAATTAATGCATGAATCACTCGTTAAATGACGACAAAAGAATTTTCACGACATTAACATGTGATTTTGTTGTCTGCACTAATTTGAATAGATTGTTACTCTAGATGATAGATATGTACTAATTTCAAATATATTAAATATAATCCGGAAGTCCAATTTAAACTACAGAGGTGCAATTAATACATTAACACATTCGTTGATTGAAAACATTCCGATTTTCCACAATATTCACAGGGAAGAGTGTTGAGTGGACTATTTTGAACATGGTTAATACTCAAGTTGAAAGATATTACTAATTTCAAATTACTTCGTTTAATCCCCAAAGTCCAAACGAATTTTAATGAAGAAATTTGAAATTAGTAATATCTTTCATCTTGAGTGATCATCCGTTCTAATTAGTCCAATTAACACTCTACAATGTGAAGTTTTGGAACAATGGGAACCTTCTCAATCAGCGAGTGAGTTAATGTATTAATTGCACCTTAGGAAATTATATTTGACTTTCAGAATATATGTAATATATTTAAATTTAATATATATCTTTCAACTTGAGTAATAACTAGTTCAAATTAGTCCAAACAACACTCTTCCATGTGAATATAGAAGAAAATCGGAATTCTTTCAATCAACGAATGTGTTAATGCATTAATTGCACCTCGTGAATTTAAATTGGACCTTCCGGAATAAAATGAAGAAATTTGTTTTTATTATATATCTTTCAAGTAGAGTAACAATCTGTTCAAGTTAGTGTAGACAACACACTCCCATGTTAATGTAAAGTAATTCTTTTGTCGTCATTTAACGAGCGATTCATGCATTAATTGCTCATTTAGAAATATATTTGGACTTTGGGGATTATTAAATGAAGTAATTTGAAATCAGTAAATATCTTTCAACTTGAGTAATAACTAGTTCAAATTAGTCCAAACAACATTCTTCCATGTGAATATAGAAGAAAATCGGAATTCTTTCAATCAACGAATGTGTTAATGTATTAATTGCACCTCTGGAATTTAAATTGGACCTTCCGGAATAAAATGAAGAAATTTGTTTTTATTATATATCTTTCAACTAGAGTAACAATCTGTTCAAGTTAGTGCAGACAACAACACTTCCATGTTAATGTCTGTAAATTCTTTTGTCGACATTTAACAAGTCCTTGATGCATTAATTGCTCATTTAGAAATATATTTGGACTTTGGGGATTATTTAATGAAGTAATTTGAAATCAGTAAATATCTTTCAACTTGAGTAATAACTAATTCAAATTAGTCCAAACAACACTCTTCCATGTGAATATAGAAGAAAATCCGAATTTTTTCAATCAACGAATGTGTTAATGTATTAATTGCACCTCTGGAAATTAAATTGGACTGACCGGAATTTAATGAGGAAATTTGAATTTATTTTTATCTTTCAACTAGAGTGATAATCTGTTCAAATTAGTCCAATGAACATTCTACAATGTGGATGTTTTGGACATTGGGAAGCTTTTCAATCTGCGATTGTGTTAATGGATTAATTGCACATCTGGAATTCAATTTGAACTTTCGGAATTTATATATTATATTTGAAATTTTTTTATATCTTTCAAATAGAGTAACAATCTGTTCAAGTTAGTGCAGACAACACACTTCCATGTTAATGTCTGGAAATTCTTTTGTCGTCATTTAACGAGCGATTCATGCATTAATTGCTCGTTTAGAAATATATTTGGACTTTGGGGATTAATAAATGAAGTAATTTGAAATAAGTAAATATCTTTCAACTTGAGTAATAACTAGTTCAAATTAGTCCAAACAACATTCTTCCATGTGAATATAGAAGAAAATCGGAATTCTTTCAATCAACGAATGTGTTAATGTATTAATTGGACCTCGTGAATTTAAATTGGACCTTCCGGAATAAAATGAAGAAATTTGTTTTTATTATATATCTTTCAACTAGAGTAACAATCTGTTCAAGTTAGTGCAGACAACAACACTTCCATGTTAATGTCTGTAAATTCTTTTGTCGACATTTAACAAGTCCTTCATGCATTAATTGCTCATTTAGAAATATATTTGGACTTTGGGGTTTATTAAATGAAGTAATTTGAAATCAGTAAATATCTTTCAACTTGAGTAATAACTAGTTCAAATTAGTCTAAACAACACTCTTCCATGTGAATATAGAAGAAAATCCGAATTTTTTCAATCAACGAATGTGTTAATGTATTAATTGCACCTCTGGAAATTAAATTGGACTGTCCGGAATTTAATGAGGAAATTTGAATTTATTTTTATCTTTCAACTAGAGTGATAATCTGTTCAAATTAGTCCAATGAACATTCTACCATGTGGATGTTTTGGACATTGGGAAGCTTTTCAATCTGCGATTGTGTTAATGTATTAATTGCACATCTGGAATTCAATTTGAACTTTCGGAATTTATATATTATATTTGAAATTTTTTTATATCTTTCAAATAGAGTATCAATCTATTCAAGTTAGTGCAGACTACACACTTCCATGTTAATGTCTGGAAATTCTTTTGTCGACATTTAACAAGTCCTTCATGCATTAATTGCCCATTTAGAAATATATTTGGACTTTGGGGTTTATTAAATGAAGTAATTTGAAATCAGTAAATATCTTTCAACTGGAGTGATAATTAGTTCAAATTAGTCCAAACAACACTCTTCCATGTGAATATAGAAGAAAATCCGAATTTTTTCAATCAACGAATGTGTTAATGTATTAATTGCACATCTGGGAAATTAAATTGGACTGTCCGGAATTTAATGAGGAAATTTGAATTTATTTTTATCTTTCAACTAGAGTGATAATCTGTTCAAATTAATCCAATGAACATTCTACCATGTGGATGTTTTGGACATTGGGAAGCTTTTCAATCTGCGATTGTGTTAATGTATTAATTGCACATCTGGAATTCAATTTGAACTTTCGGAATTTATATACTATATTTGAAAAGATTTTATATATTTCAAGTAGAGTAACAATCTGTTCAAGTTAGTGCAGACACCAAACTTCCATGTTAATGTCTGGAAATTCTTTTGTCGTCATTTAACGAGCGATTCATGCATTAATTGCTCATTTAGAAATATATTTGGACTTGGGGATTAATAAATGAAGTAATTTGAAATAAGTAAATATCTTTCAACTTGAGTAATAACTAGTTCAAATTAGTCCAAACAACATTCTTCCATGTGAATATAAAAGAAAATCGGAATTCTTTCAATCTACGAATGTGTTAATGTATTAATTGCACCTCTGGAATTTAAATTGGACCTTCCGGAATTATATGAAGAAATTTGTTTTTATTATATATCTTTCAACTAGAGTAACAATCTGTTCAAGTTAGTGCAGACAACACACTTCCATGTTAATGTCTGTAAATTCTTTTGTCGACATTTAACAAGTCCTTCATGCATTAATTGCTCATTTAGAAATATATTTGGACTTGGGGGTTTATTAAATGAAGTAATTTGAAATCAGTAAATATCTTTCAACTTGAGTGATAACTAGTTCAAATTAGTCCAAACAACACTCTTCCATGTGAATATAGAAGAAATTTCCGAATTTTTTCAATCAACGGATGTGTTAATGTATTAATTGCACCTCTGGAAATTAAATTGGACTGTCCGGAATTTAATGAGGAAATTTGAATTTATTTTTATCTTTCAACTAGAGTGATAATCTGTTCAAATTAGTCCAATGAACATTCTACCATGTGGATGTTTTGGACATTGGGAAGCTTTTCAATCTGCGATTGTGTTAATGTATTAATTGCACATCTGGAATTCAATTTGAACTTTCGGAATTTATATATTATATTTGAATTTTTTTTATATCTTTCAAATAGAGTAACAATCTGTTCAAGTTAGTGCAGACAACACACTTCCATGTTAATGTCTGTAAATTCTTTTGTCGACATTTAACAAGTCCTTCATGCATTAATTGCTCATTTAGAAATATATTTGGACTTTGGGGTTTATTAAATGAAGTAATTTGAAATCAGTAAATATCTTTCAACTGGAGTGATAACTAGTTCAAATTCGTCCAAACAACACTCTTCCATGTGAATATAGAAGAAAATCCGAATTTTTTCAATCAACGAATGTGTTAATGTATTAATTGCACCTCTGGAAATTAAATTGGACTGTCCGGAATTTAATGAGGAAATTTGAATTTATTTTTATCTTTCAACTAGAGTGATAATCTGTTCAAATTAGTCCAATGAACATTCTACCATGTGGATGTTTTGGACATTGGGAAGCTTTTCAATCTGCGATTGTGTTAATGTATTAATTGCACATCTGGAATTCAATTTGAACTTTCGGAATTTATATATTATATTTGAAATTTTTTTATATCTTTCAAATAGAGTAACAATCTGTTCAAGTTAGTGCAGACAACACACTTCCATGTTAATGTCTGGAAATTCTTTTGTCGACATTTAACAAGTCCTTCATGCATTAATTGCTCATTTAGAAATATATTTGGACTTTGGGGTTTATTAAATGAAGTAATTTGAAATCAGTAAATATCTTTCAACTGGAGTGATAACTAGTTCAAATTAGTCCAAACAACACTCTTCCATGTGAATATAGAAGAAAATCCGAATTTTTTCAATCAACGAATGTGTTAATGTATTAATTGCACATCTGGGAAATTCAATTGGACTGTCCGGAATTTAATGAGGAAATTTGAATTTATTTTTATCTTTCAACTAGAGTGATAATCTGTTCAAATTAATCCAATGAACATTCTACCATGTGGATGTTTTGGACATTGGGAAGCTTTTCAATCTGCGATTGTGTTAATGTATTAATTGCACATCTGGAATTCAATTTGAACTTTCGGAATTTATATACTATATTTGAAAAGATTTTATATATTTCAAGTAGAGTAACAATCTGTTCAAGTTAGTGCAGACAACACACTTCCATGTTAATGTCTGGAAATTCTTTTGTCGTCATTTAACGAGCGATTCATGCATTAATTGCTCATTTAGAAATATATTTGGACTTTGGGGATTAATAAATGAAGTAATTTGAAATAAGTAAATATCTTTCAACTTGAGTAATAACTAGTTCAAATTAGTCCAAACAACATTCTTCCATGTGAATATAAAAGAAAATCGGAATTCTTTCAATCTACGAATGTGTTAATGTATTAATTGCACCTCTGGAATTTAAATTGGACCTTCCGGAATTATATGAAGAAATTTGTTTTTATTATATATCTTTCAACTAGAGTAACAATCTGTTCAAGTTAGTGCAGACAACACACTTCCATGTTAATGTCTGTAAATTCTTTTGTCGAGATTTAACAAGTCCTTCATGCATTAATTGCTCATTTAGAAATATATTTGGACTTGGGGGTTTATTAAATGAAGTAATTTGAAATCAGTAAATATCTTTCAACTTGAGTGATAACTAGTTCAAATTAGTCCAAACAACACTCTTCCATGTGAATATAGAAGAAATTTCCGAATTTTTTCAATCAACGGATGTGTTAATGTATTAATTGCACCTCTGGAAATTAAATTGGACTGTCCGGAATTTAATGAGGAAATTTGAATTTATTTTTATCTTTCAACTAGAGTGATAATCTGTTCAAATTAGTCCAATGAACATTCTACCATGTGGATGTTTTGGACATTGGGAAGCTTTTCAATCTGCGATTGTGTTAATGTATTAATTGCACATCTGGAATTCAATTTGAACTTTCGGAATTTATATATTATATTTGAAATTTTTTTATATCTTTCAAATAGAGTAACAATCTGTTCAAGTTAGTGCAGACAACACACTTCCATGTTAATGTCTGTAAATTCTTTTGTCGACATTTAACAAGTCCTTCATGCATTAATTGCTCATTTAGAAATATATTTGGACTTTGGGGTTTATTAAATGAAGTAATTTGAAATCAGTAAATATCTTTCAACTGGAGTGATAACTAGTTCAAATTAGTCCAAACAACACTCTTCCATGTGAATATAGAAGAAAATCCGAATTTTTTCAATCAACGAATGTGTTAATGTATTAATTGCACCTCTGGAAATTAAATTGGACTGTCCGGAATTTAATGAGGAAATTTGAATTTATTTTTATCTTTCAACTAGAGTGATAATCTGTTCAAATTAGTCCAATGAACATTCTACCATGTGGATGTTTTGGACATTGGGAAGCTTTTCAATCTGCGATTGTGTTAATGTATTAATTGCACATCTGGAATTCAATTTGAACTTTCGGAATTTATATATTATATTTGAAATTTTTTTATATCTTTCAAATAGAGTAACAATCTGTTCAAGTTAGTGCAGACAACACACTTCCATGTTAATGTCTGTAAATTCTTTTGTCGACATTTAACAAGTCCTTCATGCATTAATTGCTCATTTAGAAATATATTTGGACTTTGGGGTTTATTAAATGAAGTAATTTGAAATCAGTAAATATCTTTCAACTGGAGTGATAACTAGTTCAAATTAGTCCAAACAACACTCTTCCATGTGAATATAGAAGAAAATCCGAATTTTTTCAATCAACGAATGTGTTAATGTATTAATTGCACATCTGGGAAATTCAATTGGACTGTCCGGAATTTAATGAGGAAATTTGAATTTATTTTTATCTTTCAACTAGAGTGATAATCTGTTCAAATTAATCCAATGAACATTCTACCATGTGGATGTTTTGGACATTGGGAAGCTTTTCAATCTGCGATTGTGTTAATGTATTAATTGCACATCTGGAATTCAATTTGAACTTTCGGAATTTATATACTATATTTGAAAAGATTTTATATATTTCAAGTAGAGTAACAATCTGTTCAAGTTAGTGCAGACAACACACTTCCATGTTAATGTCTGGAAATTCTTTTGTCGTCATTTAACGAGCGATTCATGCATTAATTGCTCATTTAGAAATATATTTGGACTTGGGGATTAATAAATGAAGTAATTTGAAATAAGTAAATATCTTTCAACTTGAGTAATAACTAGTTCAAATTAGTCCAAACAACATTCTTCCATGTGAATATAAAAGAAAATCGGAATTCTTTCAATCTACGAATGTGTTAATGTATTAATTGCACCTCTGGAATTTAAATTGGACCTTCCGGAATTATATGAAGAAATTTGTTTTTATTATATATCTTTCAACTAGAGTAACAATCTGTTCAAGTTAGTGCAGACAACACACTTCCATGTTAATGTCTGTAAATTCTTTTGTCGAGATTTAACAAGTCCTTCATGCATTAATTGCTCATTTAGAAATATATTTGGACTTGGGGGTTTATTAAATGAAGTAATTTGAAATCAGTAAATATCTTTCAACTTGAGTGATAACTAGTTCAAATTAGTCCAAACAACACTCTTCCATGTGAATATAGAAGAAATTTCCGAATTTTTTCAATCAACGGATGTGTTAATGTATTAATTGCACCTCTGGAAATTAAATTGGACTGTCCGGAATTTAATGAGGAAATTTGAATTTATTTTTATCTTTCAACTAGAGTGATAATCTGTTCAAATTAGTCCAATGAACATTCTACCATGTGGATGTTTTGGACATTGGGAAGCTTTTCAATCTGCGATTGTGTTAATGTATTAATTGCACATCTGGAATTCAATTTGAACTTTCGGAATTTATATATTATATTTGAATTTTTTTTATATCTTTCAAATAGAGTAACAATCTGTTCAAGTTAGTGCAGACAACACACTTCCATGTTAATGTCTGTAAATTCTTTTGTCGACATTTAACAAGTCCTTCATGCATTAATTGCTCATTTAGAAATATATTTGGACTTTGGGGTTTATTAAATGAAGTAATTTGAAATCAGTAAATATCTTTCAACTGGAGTGATAACTAGTTCAAATTAGTCCAAACAACACTCTTCCATGTGAATATAGAAGAAAATCCGAATTTTTTCAATCAACGAATGTGTTAATGTATTAATTGCACCTCTGGAAATTAAATTGGACTGTCCGGAATTTAATGAGGAAATTTGAATTTATTTTTATCTTTCAACTAGAGTGATAATCTGTTCAAATTAGTCCAATGAACATTCTACCATGTGGATGTTTTGGACATTGGGAAGCTTTTCAATCTGCGATTGTGTTAATGTATTAATTGCACATCTGGAATTCAATTTGAACTTTCGGAATTTATATATTATATTTGAAATTTTTTTATATCTTTCAAATAGAGTAACAATCTGTTCAAGTTAGTGCAGACAACACACTTCCATGTTAATGTCTGTAAATTCTTTTGTCGACATTTAACAAGTCCTTCATGCATTAATTGCTCATTTAGAAATATATTTGGACTTTGGGGTTTATTAAATGAAGTAATTTGAAATCAGTAAATATCTTTCAACTGGAGTGATAACTAGTTCAAATTAGTCCAAACAACACTCTTCCATGTGAATATAGAAGAAAATCCGAATTTTTTCAATCAACGAATGTGTTAATGTATTAATTGCACATCTGGGAAATTCAATTGGACTGTCCGGAATTTAATGAGGAAATTTGAATTTATTTTTATCTTTCAACTAGAGTGATAATCTGTTCAAATTAATCCAATGAACATTCTACCATGTGGATGTTTTGGACATTGGGAAGCTTTTCAATCTGCGATTGTGTTAATGTATTAATTGCACATCTGGAATTCAATTTGAACTTTCGGAATTTATATACTATATTTGAAAAGATTTTATATATTTCAAGTAGAGTAACAATCTGTTCAAGTTAGTGCAGACAACACACTTCCATGTTAATGTCTGGAAATTCTTTTGTCGTCATTTAACGAGCGATTCATGCATTAATTGCTCATTTAGAAATATATTTGGACTTGGGGATTAATAAATGAAGTAATTTGAAATAAGTAAATATCTTTCAACTTGAGTAATAACTAGTTCAAATTAGTCCAAACAACATTCTTCCATGTGAATATAAAAGAAAATCGGAATTCTTTCAATCTACGAATGTGTTAATGTATTAATTGCACCTCTGGAATTTAAATTGGACCTTCCGGAATTATATGAAGAAATTTGTTTTTATTATATATCTTTCAACTAGAGTAACAATCTGTTCAAGTTAGTGCAGACAACACACTTCCATGTTAATGTCTGTAAATTCTTTTGTCGACATTTAACAAGTCCTTCATGCATTAATTGCTCATTTAGAAATATATTTGGACTTGGGGGTTTATTAAATGAAGTAATTTGAAATCAGTAAATATCTTTCAACTTGAGTGATAACTAGTTCAAATTAGTCCAAACAACACTCTTCCATGTGAATATAGAAGAAATTTCCGAATTTTTTCAATCAACGGATGTGTTAATGTATTAATTGCACCTCTGGAAATTAAATTGGACTGTCCGGAATTTAATGAGGAAATTTGAATTTATTTTTATCTTTCAACTAGAGTGATAATCTGTTCAAATTAGTCCAATGAACATTCTACCATGTGGATGTTTTGGACATTGGGAAGCTTTTCAATCTGCGATTGTGTTAATGTATTAATTGCACATCTGGAATTCAATTTGAACTTTCGGAATTTATATATTATATTTGAAATTTTTTTATATCTTTCAAATAGAGTAACAATCTGTTCAAGTTAGTGCAGACAACACACTTCCATGTTAATGTCTGTAAATTCTTTTGTCGACATTTAACAAGTCCTTCATGCATTAATTGCTCATTTAGAAATATATTTGGACTTTGGGGTTTATTAAATGAAGTAATTTGAAATCAGTAAATATCTTTCAACTGGAGTGATAACTAGTTCAAATTAGTCCAAACAACACTCTTCCATGTGAATATAGAAGAAAATCCGAATTTTTTCAATCAACGAATGTGTTAATGTATTAATTGCACCTCTGGAAATTAAATTGGACTGTCCGGAATTTAATGAGGAAATTTGAATTTATTTTTATCTTTCAACTAGAGTGATAATCTGTTCAAATTAGTCCAATGAACATTCTACCATGTGGATGTTTTGGACATTGGGAAGCTTTTCAATCTGCGATTGTGTTAATGTATTAATTGCACATCTGGAATTCAATTTGAACTTTCGGAATTTATATATTATATTTGAAATTTTTTTATATCTTTCAAATAGAGTAACAATCTGTTCAAGTTAGTGCAGACAACACACTTCCATGTTAATGTCTGTAAATTCTTTTGTCGACATTTAACAAGTCCTTCATGCATTAATTGCTCATTTAGAAATATATTTGGACTTTGGGGTTTATTAAATGAAGTAATTTGAAATCAGTAAATATCTTTCAACTGGAGTGATAACTAGTTCAAATTAGTCCAAACAACACTCTTCCATGTGAATATAGAAGAAAATCCGAATTTTTTCAATCAACGAATGTGTTAATGTATTAATTGCACATCTGGGAAATTCAATTGGACTGTCCGGAATTTAATGAGGAAATTTGAATTTATTTTTATCTTTCAACTAGAGTGATAATCTGTTCAAATTAATCCAATGAACATTCTACCATGTGGATGTTTTGGACATTGGGAAGCTTTTCAATCTGCGATTGTGTTAATGTATTAATTGCACATCTGGAATTCAATTTGAACTTTCGGAATTTATATACTATATTTGAAAAGATTTTATATATTTCAAGTAGAGTAACAATCTGTTCAAGTTAGTGCAGACAACACACTTCCATGTTAATGTCTGGAAATTCTTTTGTCGTCATTTAACGAGCGATTCATGCATTAATTGCTCATTTAGAAATATATTTGGACTTGGGGATTAATAAATGAAGTAATTTGAAATAAGTAAATATCTTTCAACTTGAGTAATAACTAGTTCAAATTAGTCCAAACAACATTCTTCCATGTGAATATAAAAGAAAATCGGAATTCTTTCAATCTACGAATGTGTTAATGTATTAATTGCACCTCTGGAATTTAAATTGGACCTTCCGGAATTATATGAAGAAATTTGTTTTTATTATATATCTTTCAACTAGAGTAACAATCTGTTCAAGTTAGTGCAGACAACACACTTCCATGTTAATGTCTGTAAATTCTTTTGTCGACATTTAACAAGTCCTTCATGCATTAATTGCTCATTTAGAAATATATTTGGACTTGGGGGTTTATTAAATGAAGTAATTTGAAATCAGTAAATATCTTTCAACTTGAGTGATAACTAGTTCAAATTAGTCCAAACAACACTCTTCCATGTGAATATAGAAGAAATTTCCGAATTTTTTCAATCAACGGATGTGTTAATGTATTAATTGCACCTCTGGAAATTAAATTGGACTGTCCGGAATTTAATGAGGAAATTTGAATTTATTTTTATCTTTCAACTAGAGTGATAATCTGTTCAAATTAGTCCAATGAACATTCTACCATGTGGATGTTTTGGACATTGGGAAGCTTTTCAATCTGCGATTGTGTTAATGTATTAATTGCACATCTGGAATTCAATTTGAACTTTCGGAATTTATATATTATATTTGAAATTTTTTTATATCTTTCAAATAGAGTAACAATCTGTTCAAGTTAGTGCAGACAACACACTTCCATGTTAATGTCTGTAAATTCTTTTGTCGACATTTAACAAGTCCTTCATGCATTAATTGCTCATTTAGAAATATATTTGGACTTTGGGGTTTATTAAATGAAGTAATTTGAAATCAGTAAATATCTTTCAACTGGAGTGATAACTAGTTCAAATTAGTCCAAACAACACTCTTCCATGTGAATATAGAAGAAAATCCGAATTTTTTCAATCAACGAATGTGTTAATGTATTAATTGCACCTCTGGAAATTAAATTGGACTGTCCGGAATTTAATGAGGAAATTTGAATTTATTTTTATCTTTCAACTAGAGTGATAATCTGTTCAAATTAGTCCAATGAACATTCTACCATGTGGATGTTTTGGACATTGGGAAGCTTTTCAATCTGCGATTGTGTTAATGTATTAATTGCACATCTGGAATTCAATTTGAACTTTCGGAATTTATATATTATATTTGAAATTTTTTTATATCTTTCAAATAGAGTAACAATCTGTTCAAGTTAGTGCAGACAACACACTTCCATGTTAATGTCTGTAAATTCTTTTGTCGACATTTAACAAGTCCTTCATGCATTAATTGCTCATTTAGAAATATATTTGGACTTTGGGGTTTATTAAATGAAGTAATTTGAAATCAGTAAATATCTTTCAACTGGAGTGATAACTAGTTCAAATTAGTCCAAACAACACTCTTCCATGTGAATATAGAAGAAAATCCGAATTTTTTCAATCAACGAATGTGTTAATGTATTAATTGCACATCTGGGAAATTCAATTGGACTGTCCGGAATTTAATGAGGAAATTTCAATTTATTTTTATCTTTCAACTAGAGTGATAATCTGTTCAAATTAATCCAATGAACATTCTACCATGTGGATGTTTTGGACATTGGGAAGCTTTTCAATCTGCGATTGTGTTAATGTATTAATTGCACATCTGGAATTCAATTTGAACTTTCGGAATTTATATACTATATTTGAAAAGATTTTATATATTTCAAGTAGAGTAACAATCTGTTCAAGTTAGTGCAGACAACACACTTCCATGTTAATGTCTGGAAATTCTTTTGTCGTCATTTAACGAGCGATTCATGCATTAATTGCTCATTTAGAAATATATTTGGACTTGGGGATTAATAAATGAAGTAATTTGAAATAAGTAAATATCTTTCAACTTGAGTAATAACTAGTTCAAATTAGTCCAAACAACATTCTTCCATGTGAATATAAAAGAAAATCGGAATTCTTTCAATCTACGAATGTGTTAATGTATTAATTGCACCTCTGGAATTTAAATTGGACCTTCCGGAATTATATGAAGAAATTTGTTTTTATTATATATCTTTCAACTAGAGTAACAATCTGTTCAAGTTAGTGCAGACAACACACTTCCATGTTAATGTCTGTAAATTCTTTTGTCGACATTTAACAAGTCCTTCATGCATTAATTGCTCATTTAGAAATATATTTGGACTTGGGGGTTTATTAAATGAAGTAATTTGAAATCAGTAAATATCTTTCAACTTGAGTGATAACTAGTTCAAATTAGTCCAAACAACACTCTTCCATGTGAATATAGAAGAAATTTCCGAATTTTTTCAATCAACGGATGTGTTAATGTATTAATTGCACCTCTGGAAATTAAATTGGACTGTCCGGAATTTAATGAGGAAATTTGAATTTATTTTTATCTTTCAACTAGAGTGATAATCTGTTCAAATTAGTCCAATGAACATTCTACCATGTGGATGTTTTGGACATTGGGAAGCTTTTCAATCTGCGATTGTGTTAATGTATTAATTGCACATCTGGAATTCAATTTGAACTTTCGGAATTTATATATTATATTTGAAATTTTTTTATATCTTTCAAATAGAGTAACAATCTGTTCAAGTTAGTGCAGACAACACACTTCCATGTTAATGTCTGTAAATTCTTTTGTCGACATTTAACAAGTCCTTCATGCATTAATTGCTCATTTAGAAATATATTTGGACTTTGGGGTTTATTAAATGAAGTAATTTGAAATCAGTAAATATCTTTCAACTGGAGTGATAACTAGTTCAAATTAGTCCAAACAACACTCTTCCATGTGAATATAGAAGAAAATCCGAATTTTTTCAATCAACGAATGTGTTAATGTATTAATTGCACCTCTGGAAATTAAATTGGACTGTCCGGAATTTAATGAGGAAATTTGAATTTATTTTTATCTTTCAACTAGAGTGATAATCTGTTCAAATTAGTCCAATGAACATTCTACCATGTGGATGTTTTGGACATTGGGAAGCTTTTCAATCTGCGATTGTGTTAATGTATTAATTGCACATCTGGAATTCAATTTGAACTTTCGGAATTTATATATTATATTTGAATTTTTTTATATCTTTCAAATAGAGTAACAATCTGTTCAAGTTAGTGCAGACAACACACTTCCATGTTAATGTCTGTAAATTCTTTTGTCGACATTTAACAAGTCCTTCATGCATTATTTGCTAATTTTGACATTCGTTTGGACTTTGGGGATTAAATGAAGTAATTTGAAATTAGTAATATCTTTCAACTTGAGTAATAACTAATTCAAATTAGTCCAAACAACACTCTTCCATGTGAATATAGAAGAAAATCGTAATTCTTTCAATCAACGAATGTGTTAATGTATTAATTGCACCTCTGAAATTTAAATTGGACCTTCCGGAATTAAATGAAGAAATTTGTTTTTATTATATATCTTTCAACTTGAGTAGCAATCTGTTCAAGTGAGTGCAGACAACAACACTTCCATGTTAATGTCTGGAAATTCTTTTGTCGTCGACATGTAACAAGTCCTTCATGCATTATTTGCTAATTTTGAAATTCGTTTGGACTCTGGGGATTAAATGAAGTAATTTGAAATAATTAAATATCTTTCAACTTGAGTAATAACTAGTTCAAATTAGTCCAAACAACACTCTTCCATGTGAATATAGAAGAAAATCCGAATTTTTTCAATCAACGAATTAGTTAATATATTAATTGCACCTCTGGAAATTAAATTGGACTTTCGGAATATATTTAATATATTTGAATTTAATTTATATATCTCAACTAGAGTGATAATCTGTTCAAATTAGTCCAATGAACATTCTACCATGTGGATGTTTTGGACATTGGGAAGCTTTTCAATCAACGATTGTGTTAATGTATTAATTGCACATCTGGAATTCAATTTGAACTTTCGGAATTTATATACTATATTTGAAAAGATTTTATATATTTCAAGTAGAGTAACAATCTGTTCAAGTTAGTGCAGACAACACACTCCCATGTTAATGTAAAGTAATTCTTTTGTCGTCATTTAACGAGCGATTCATGCATTAATTGCTCATTTAGAAATATATTTGGACTTTGGGGATTATTAAATGAAGTAATTTGAAATCAGTAAATATCTTTCAACTTGAGTAATAACTAGTTCAAATTAGTCCAAACAACACTCTTCCATGTGAATATAGAAGAAAATCCGAATTTTTTCAATCAACGAATGTGTTAATGTATTAATTGCACCTCTGGAAATTAAATTGGACTGTCCGGAATTTAATGAGGAAATTTGAATTTATTTTTATCTTTCAACTAGAGTGATAATCTGTTCAAATTAGTCCAATGAACATTCTGCCATGTGGATGTTTTGGACATTGGGAAGCTTTTCAATCTGCGATTGTGTTAATGTATTAATTGCACATCTGGAATTCAATTTGAACTTTCGGAATTTATATATTATTTTTGAAATTTTTTATATCTTTCAAATAGAGTAACAATCTGTTCAAGTTAGTGCAGACAACTCACTTCCATGTTAATGTCTGGAAATTCTTTTGTCGTCATTTAACGAGCGATTCATGCATTAATTGCTCATTTAGAAATATATTTGGACTTTGGGGATTAATAAATGAAGTAATTTGAAATAAGTAAATATCTTTCAACTTGAGTAATAACTAGTTCAAATTAGTCCAAACAACATTCTTCCATGTGAATATAGAAGAAAATCGGAATTCTTTCAATCAACGAATGTGTTAATGTATTAATTGCACCTCTGGAATTTCAATTGGACCTTCCGGAATTATATGAAGAAATTTGTTTTTATTATATATCTTTCAACTAGAGTAACAATCTGTTCAAGTTAGTGCACACAACACACTTCCATGTTAATGTCTGTAAATTCTTTTGTCGACATTTAACAAGTCCTTCATGCATTAATTGCTCATCTAGAAATATATTTGGACTTTGGGGTTTATTAAATGAAGTAATTTGAAATCAGTAAATATCTTTCAACTTGAGTAATAACTAGTTCAAATTAGTCCAAACAACACTCTTCCATGTGAATATAGAAGAAATTTCCGAATTTTTTCAATCAACGAATGTGTTAATGTATTAATTGCACCTCTGGAAATTAAATTGGACTGTCCGGAATTTAATGAGGAAATTTGAATTTATTTTTATCTTTCAACTAGAGTGATAATCTGTTCAAATTAGTCCAATGAACATTCTACCATGTGGATGTTTTGGACATTGGGAAGCTTTTCAATCTGCGATTGTGTTAATGTATTAATTGCACATCTGGAATTCAATTTGAACTTTCGGAATTTATATATTATATTTGAATTTTTTTATATCTTTCAAATAGAGTAACAATCTGTTCAAGTTAGTGCAGACAACACACTTCCATGTTAATGTCTGTAAATTCTTTTGTCGACATTTAACAAGTCCTTCATGCATTATTTGCTAATTTTGACATTCGTTTGGACTTTGGGGATTAAATGAAGTAATTTGAAATTAGTAATATCTTTCAACTTGAGTAATAACTAATTCAAATTAGTCCAAACAACACTCTTCCATGTGAATATAGAAGAAAATCGGAATTCTTTCAATCAACGAATGTGTTAATGTATTAATTGCACCTCTGGAATTTAAATTGGACCTTCCGGAATTAAATGAAGAAATTTGTTTTTATTATATATCTTTCAACTTGAGTAGCAATCTGTTCAAGTGAGTGCAGACAACAACACTTCCATGTTAATGTCTGGAAATTCTTTTGTCGTCGACATGTAACAAGTCCTTCATGCATTATTTGCTAATTTTGAAATTCGTTTGGACTCTGGGGATTAAATGAAGTAATTTGAAATAAGTAAAGATCTTTCAACTTGAGTAATAACTAGTTCAAATTAGTCCAAACAACACTCTTCCATGTGAATATAGAAGAAAATCCGAATTTTTTCAATCAACGAATTAGTTAATATATTAATTGCACCTCTGGAAATTAAATTGGACTTTCGGAATATATTTAATATATTTGAATTTAATTTATATATCTCAACTAGAGTGATAATCTGTTCAAATTAGTCCAATGAACATTCTACCATGTGGATGTTTTGGACATTGGGAAGCTTTTCAATCAACGATTGTGTTAATGTATTAATTGCACATCTGGAATTCAATTTGAACTTTCGGAATTTATATACTATATTTGAAAAGATTTTATATATTTCAAGTAGAGTAACAATCTGTTCAAGTTAGTGCAGACAACACACTCCCATGTTAATGTAAAGTAATTCTTTTGTCGTCATTTAACGAGCGATTCATGCATTAATTGCTCATCTAGAAATATATTTGGACTTTGGGGTTTATTAAATGAAGTAATTTGAAATCAGTAAATATCTTTCAACTTGAGTAATAACTAGTTCAAATTAGTCCAAACAACACTCTTCCATGTGAATATAGAAGAAATTTCCGAATTTTTTCAATCAACGAATGTGTTAATGTATTAATTGCACCTCTGGAAATTAAATTGGACTGTCCGGAATTTAATGAGGAAATTTGAATTTATTTTTATCTTTCAACTAGAGTGATAATCTGTTCAAATTAGTCCAATGAACATTCTACCATGTGGATGTTTTGGACATTGGGAAGCTTTTCAATCTGCGATTGTGTTAATGTATTAATTGCACATCTGGAATTCAATTTGAACTTTCGGAATTTATATATTATATTTGAATTTTTTTATATCTTTCAAATAGAGTAACAATCTGTTCAAGTTAGTGCAGACAACACACTTCCATGTTAATGTCTGTAAATTCTTTTGTCGACATTTAACAAGTCCTTCATGCATTATTTGCTAATTTTGACATTCGTTTGGACTTTGGGGATTAAATGAAGTAATTTGAAATTAGTAATATCTTTCAACTTGAGTAATAACTAATTCAAATTAGTCCAAACAACACTCTTCCATGTGAATATAGAAGAAAATCGGAATTCTTTCAATCAACGAATGTGTTAATGTATTAATTGCACCTCTGAAATTTAAATTGGACCTTCCGGAATTAAATGAAGAAATTTGTTTTTATTATATATCTTTCAACTTGAGTAGCAATCTGTTCAAGTGAGTGCAGACAACAACACTTCCATGTTAATGTCTGGAAATTCTTTTGTCGTCGACATGTAACAAGTCCTTCATGCATTATTTGCTAATTTTGAAATTCGTTTGGACTCTGGGGATTAAATGAAGTAATTTGAAATAATTAAATATCTTTCAACTTGAGTAATAACTAGTTCAAATTAGTCCAAACAACACTCTTCCATGTGAATATAGAAGAAAATCCGAATTTTTTCAATCAACGAATTAGTTAATATATTAATTGCACCTCTGGAAATTAAATTGGACTTTCGGAATATATTTAATATATTTGAATTTAATTTATATATCTCAACTAGAGTGATAATCTGTTCAAATTAGTCCAATGAACATTCTACCATGTGGATGTTTTGGACATTGGGAAGCTTTTCAATCAACGATTGTGTTAATGTATTAATTGCACATCTGGAATTCAATTTGAACTTTCGGAATTTATATACTATATTTGAAAAGATTTTATATATTTCAAGTAGAGTAACAATCTGTTCAAGTTAGTGCAGACAACACACTCCCATGTTAATGTAAAGTAATTCTTTTGTCGTCATTTAACGAGCGATTCATGCATTAATTGCTCATTTAGAAATATATTTGGACTTTGGGGATTATTAAATGAAGTAATTTGAAATCAGTAAATATCTTTCAACTTGAGTAATAACTAGTTCAAATTAGTCCAAACAACACTCTTCCATGTGAATATAGAAGAAAATCCGAATTTTTTCAATCAACGAATGTGTTAATGTATTAATTGCACCTCTGGAAATTAAATTGGACTGTCCGGAATATAATGAGGAAATTTGAATTTATTTTTATCTTTCAACTAGAGTGATAATCTGTTCAAATTAGTCCAATGAACATTCTGCCATGTGGATGTTTTGGACATTGGGAAGTTTTTCAATCTGCGATTGTGTTAATGTATTAATTGCACATCTGGAATTCAATTTGAACTTTCGGAATTTATATATTATATTTGAAATTTTTTTATATCTTTCAAATAGAGTAACAATCTGTTCAAGTTAGTGCAGACAACTCACTTCCATGTTAATGTCTGGAAATTCTTTTGTCGTCATTTAACGAGCGATTCATGCATTAATTGCTCATTTAGAAATATATTTGGACTTTGGGGATTAATAAATGAAGTAATTTGAAATAAGTAAATATCTTTCAACTTGAGTAATAACTATTCAAATTAGTCCAAACAACACTCTTCCATGTGAATATAGAAGAAAATCGGAATTCTTTCAATCAACGAATGTGTTAATGTATTAATTGCACCTATGGAATTTAAATTGGACCTTCCGGAATTAAATGAAGAAATTTGTTTTTATTATATATCTTTCAACTAGAGTAACAATCTGTTCAAGTTAGTGCAGACAACACACTCCCATGTTAATGTAAAGTAATTCTTTTGTCGACATTTAACGAGCGATTCATGCATTAATTGCTCATTTAGAAATATATTTGGACTTTGGGGATTATTAAATGAAGTAATTTGAAATCAGTAAATATCTTTCAACTTGAGTAATAACTAGTTCAAATTAGTCCAAACAACACTCTTCCATGTGAATATAGAAGTAAATCCGAATTTTTTCAATCAACGAATGTGTTAATGTATTAATTGCACCTCTGGAAATTAAATTGGACTGTCCGGAATTTAATGAGGAAATTTGAATTTATTTTTATCTTTTCAACTAGAGTGATAATCTGTTCAAATTAGTCCAATGAACATTCTGCCATGTGGATGTTTTGGACATTGGGAAGCTTTTCAATCTGCGATTGTGTTAATGTATTAATTGCACATCTGGAAATTAAATTGGACTTTGGGGAATTTAATGAAGAAATTTGAATTTAATATATATCTTTCAACTAGAGTGATAATCTGTTCAAATTAGTCCAATGAACATTCTACCACATGGATGAATTGGACATATGGAAGCTTTTCAATCAGCGAGTGTGTTAATGTATTAATTGCACCTCTGGAAATCAATTTGAACTTTCGGATTATATATAATATATTTTAATTTATTATATATCTTTCAACTAGAGTAACAATCTGTTCAAGTTAGTGCAGACAACACACTTCCATGTTAATGTTTGGAAATTCTTTTGTCGACATTTAACAAGTCCTTCATGCATTATTTGCTAATTTTGACATTCGTTTGGACTTTGGGGATTAAATGAAGTAATTTGAAATTAGTAATATCTTTCAACTTGAGTAATAACTTTTCAAATTATTCCAAACAACACTCTTCCATGTGAATATAGAAGAAAATCGGAATTCTTTCAATCAACGAATGTGTTAATGTATTAATTGCACCTCTGGAATTTAAATTGGACCTTCCGGAATTAAATGAAGAAATTTGTTTTTATTATATATCTTTCAACTAGAGTAACAATCTGTTCAAGTTAGTGCAGACAACACACTTCCATCTTAATGTTTTGAAATTCTTTTGTCGACATTTAACATGTCCTTCATGCATTATTTGCTAATTTTGACATTCGTTTGGACTTTGGGGATTAAATGAAGTAATTTGAAATTAGTAATATCTTTCAACTGGAGTAATAACTAGTTCAAATTAGTCCAACCAACACTCTTCCATGTGAATATAGAAGAAAATCGGAATTCTTTCAATCAACGAATGTGTTAATGTATTAATTGCAACTCTGGAAATTAAATTGGAACTTCCGGAATTTAATGAAGAAATTTGAATTTATTATATATCTTTCAACTAGAGTAACAATCTGTTCAAGTTAGTCCAAACAACACTCTTCCATGTGAATATAGAAGAAAATCCGAATTTTTTCAATCAACGAATTAGTTAATATATTAATTGCACCTCTGGAAATTAAATTGGACTTTCGGAATATATTTAATATATTTGAATTTAATTTATATCTCTCAACTAGAGTGATAATCTGTTCAAATTAGTCCAATGAACATTCTACCATGTGGATGTTTTGGACATTGGGAAGCTTTTCAATCTCCGATTGTGTTAATGTATTAATTGCACATCTGGAATTCAATTTGAACTTTCGGAATTTATATACTATATTTGAAAAGATTTTATATATTTCAAGTAGAGGAACAATCTGTTCAAGTTAGTGCAGACAACACACTCCCATGTTAATGTAAAGTAATTCTTTTGTCGTCATTTAACGAGCGATTCATGCATTAATTGCTCATTTAGAAATATATTTGGACTTTGGGGATTATTAAATGAAGTAATTTGAAATCAGTAAATATCTTTCAACTTGAGTAATAACTAGTTCAAATTAGTCCAAACAACACTCTTCCATGTGAATATAGAAGAAAATCCGAATTTTTTCAATCAACGAATGTGTTAATGTATTAATTGCACCTCTGGAAATTAAATTGGACTGTCCGGAATTTAATGAAGAAATTTGAATTTATTATATATCTTTCAAATAGAATAACAATCTGTTCAAGTTAGTGCAGACAACTCACTTCCATGTTAATGTCTGGAAATTCTTTTGTCGTCATTTGACGAGCGATTCATGCATTAATTGCTCATTTAGAAATATATATGGACTTTGGGGATTAATAAATAAAGTAATTTGAAATAAGTAAATATCTTTCAACTTGAGTAATAACTAGTTCAAATTAGTCCAAACAACATTCTTCCATGTGAATATAGAAGAAAATCGGAATTCTTTCAATCAACGAATGTGTTAATGTATTAATTGCACCTCTGGAAATTAAATTGGACTGTCCGGAATTTAATGAGGAAATTTGAATTTATTTTTATCTTTCAACTAGAGTGATAATCTGTTCAAATTAGTCCAATGAACATTCTGCCATGTGGATGTTTTGGACATTGGGAAGCTTTTCAATCTGCGATTGTGTTAATGTATTAATTGCACATCTGGAAATTAAATTGGACTTTGGGGAATTTAATGAAGAAATTTGAATTTAATATATATCTTTCAACTAGAGTGATAATCTGTTCAAATTAGTCCAATGAACATTCTACCACATGGATGAATTGGACATATGGAAGCTTTTCAATCAGCGAGTGTGTTAATGTATTAATTGCACCTCTGGAAATCAATTTGAACTTTCGGATTATATATAATATATTTTAATTTATTATATATCTTTCAACTAGAGTAACAATCTGTTCAAGTTAGTGCAGACAACACACTTCCATGTTAATGTTTGGAAATTCTTTTGTCGACATTTAACAAGTCCTTCATGCATTATTTGCTAATTTTGACATTCGTTTGGACTTTGGGGATTAAATGAAGTAATTTGAAATTAGTAATATCTTTCAACTTGAGTAATAACTTTTCAAATTATTCCAAACAACACTCTTCCATGTGAATATAGAAGAAAATCGGAATTCTTTCAATCAACGAATGTGTTAATGTATTAATTGCACCTCTGGAATTTAAATTGGACCTTCCGGAATTAAATGAAGAAATTTGTTTTTATTATATATCTTTCAACTAGAGTAACAATCTGTTCAAGTTAGTGCAGACAACACACTTCCATCTTAATGTTTTGAAATTCTTTTGTCGACATTTAACATGTCCTTCATGCATTATTTGCTAATTTTGACATTCGTTTGGACTTTGGGGATTAAATGAAGTAATTTGAAATTAGTAATATCTTTCAACTGGAGTAATAACTAGTTCAAATTAGTCCAACCAACACTCTTCCATGTGAATATAGAAGAAAATCGGAATTCTTTCAATCAACGAATGTGTTAATGTATTAATTGCAACTCTGGAAATTAAATTGGAACTTCCGGAATTTAATGAAGAAATTTGAATTTATTATATATCTTTCAACTAGAGTAACAATCTGTTCAAGTTAGTCCAAACAACACTCTTCCATGTGAATATAGAAGAAAATCCGAATTTTTTCAATCAACGAATTAGTTAATATATTAATTGCACCTCTGGAAATTAAATTGGACTTTCGGAATATATTTAATATATTTGAATTTAATTTATATCTCTCAACTAGAGTGATAATCTGTTCAAATTAGTCCAATGAACATTCTACCATGTGGATGTTTTGGACATTGGGAAGCTTTTCAATCTCCGATTGTGTTAATGTATTAATTGCACATCTGGAATTCAATTTGAACTTTCGGAATTTATATACTATATTTGAAAAGATTTTATATATTTCAAGTAGAGGAACAATCTGTTCAAGTTAGTGCAGACAACACACTCCCATGTTAATGTAAAGTAATTCTTTTGTCGTCATTTAACGAGCGATTCATGCATTAATTGCTCATTTAGAAATATATTTGGACTTTGGGGATTATTAAATGAAGTAATTTGAAATCAGTAAATATCTTTCAACTTGAGTAATAACTAGTTCAAATTAGTCCAAACAACACTCTTCCATGTGAATATAGAAGAAAATCCGAATTTTTTCAATCAACGAATGTGTTAATGTATTAATTGCACCTCTGGAAATTAAATTGGACTGTCCGGAATTTAATGAAGAAATTTGAATTTATTATATATCTTTCAAATAGAATAACAATCTGTTCAAGTTAGTGCAGACAACTCACTTCCATGTTAATGTCTGGAAATTCTTTTGTCGTCATTTGACGAGCGATTCATGCATTAATTGCTCATTTAGAAATATATATGGACTTTGGGGATTAATAAATAAAGTAATTTGAAATAAGTAAATATCTTTCAACTTGAGTAATAACTAGTTCAAATTAGTCCAAACAACATTCTTCCATGTGAATATAGAAGAAAATCGGAATTCTTTCAATCAACGAATGTGTTAATGTATTAATTGCACCTCTGGAAATTAAATTGGACTGTCCGGAATTTAATGAGGAAATTTGAATTTATTTTTATCTTTCAACTAGAGTGATAATCTGTTCAAATTAGTCCAATGAACATTCTGCCATGTGGATGTTTTGGACATTGGGAAGCTTTTCAATCTCCGATTGTGTTAATGTATTAATTGCACATCTGGAATTCAATTTGAACTTTCGGAATTTATATATTATATATGAAATTTTTTTATATCTTTCAAATAGAGTAACAATCTGTTCAAGTTAGTGCAGACAACTCACTTCCATGTTAATGTCTGTAAATTCTTTTGTCGACATTTAACAAGTCCTTCATGCATTAATTGCTCATTTAGAAATATATTTGGACTTTGGGGTTTATTAAATGAAGTTATTTAAAATCAGTAAATATCTTTCAACTTGTGTAATAACTAGTTCATATTTGTACAAACAACACTCTTCCATGTGAATATTGAAGAAAATCGAAATTCCTTCAATCAACGAATGTGTTAATGTATTAATTGCACCTCTGGAAATTAAATTGGACTCTGGGGAATTTAATGAAGAAATTTGAATTTAATATATATCTTTCAACTAGAGTGATAATCTGTTCGAATTAGTCCAATGAACATTCTACCACGTGGATGAATTGGACATTGGGAAGCTTTTCAATCAGCGAGTGTGTTAATGTATTAATTGCACCTCTGGAATTTAAATTGGACCTTCCGGAATTAAATGAAGAAATTTGTTTTTATTATATATCTTTCAACTAGAGTAACAATCTGTTCAAGTTAGTGCAGACAACAACACTTCCATGTTAATGTCTGGAAATTCTTTTGTCGTCGACATGTGACAAGTCCTTCATGCATTATTTGCTAATTTTGAAATTCGTTTGGACTCTGGGGATTAAATGAAGTAATTTGAAATGAGTAAATATCTTTCAACTTGAGTAATAACTAGTTCAAATTAGTCCAAACAACACTCTTCCATGTGAATATAGAAGAAAATCCGAATTTTTTCAATCAACGAATTAGTTAATATATTAATTGCACCTCTGGAAATTAAATTGGACTTTCGGAATATATTTAATATATTTGAATTTAATTTATATCTCTCAACTAGAGTGATAATCTGTTCAAATTAGTCCAATGAACATTCTACCATGTGGATGTTTTGGACATTGGGAAGCTTTTCAATTACCGATTGTGTTAATGTATTAATTGCACATCTGGAATTCAATTTGAACTTTCGGAATTTATATACTATATTTGAAAAGATTTTATATATTTCAAGTAGAGTAACAATCTGTTCAAGTTAGTGCAGACAACACACTCCCATGTTAATGTAAAGTAATTCTTTTGTCGTCATTTAACGAGCGATTCATGCATTAATTGCTCATTTAGAAATATATTTGGACTTTGGGGATTATTAAATGAAGTAATTTGAAATCAGTAAATATCTTTCAACTTGAGTAATAACTAGTTCAAATTAGTCCAAACAACACTCTTCCATGTGAATATAGAAGAAAATCCGAATTTTTTCAATCAACGAATGTGTTAATGTATTAATTGCACCTCTGGAAATTAAATTGGACTGTCCGGAATTTAATGAAGAAATTTGAATTTATTATATATCTTTCAAATAGAATAACAATCTGTTCAAGTTAGTGCAGACAACTCACTTCCATGTTAATGTCTGGAAATTCTTTTGTCGTCATTTGACGAGCGATTCATGCATTAATTGCTCATTTAGAAATATATATGGACTTTGGGGATTAATAAATAAAGTAATTTGAAATAAGTAAATATCTTTCAACTTGAGTAATAACTAGTTCAAATTAGTCCAAACAACATTCTTCCATGTGAATATAGAAGAAAATCGGAATTCTTTCAATCAACGAATGTGTTAATGTATTAATTGCACCTCTGGAAATTAAATTGGACTGTCCGGAATTTAATGAGGAAATTTGAATTTATTTTTATCTTTCAACTAGAGTGATAATCTGTTCAAATTAGTCCAATGAACATTCTGCCATGTGGATGTTTTGGACATTGGGAAGCTTTTCAATCTCCGATTGTGTTAATGTATTAATTGCACATCTGGAATTCAATTTGAACTTTCGGAATTTATATATTATATATGAAATTTTTTTATATCTTTCAAATAGAGTAACAATCTGTTCAAGTTAGTGCAGACAACTCACTTCCATGTTAATGTCTGTAAATTCTTTTGTCGACATTTAACAAGTCCTTCATGCATTAATTGCTCATTTAGAAATATATTTGGACTTTGGGGTTTATTAAATGAAGTTATTTAAAATCAGTAAATATCTTTCAACTTGTGTAATAACTAGTTCATATTTGTACAAACAACACTCTTCCATGTGAATATTGAAGAAAATCGAAATTCCTTCAATCAACGAATGTGTTAATGTATTAATTGCACCTCTGGAAATTAAATTGGACTCTGGGGAATTTAATGAAGAAATTTGAATTTAATATATATCTTTCAACTTGAGTGATAATCTGTTCGAATTAGTCCAATGAACATTCTACCACGTGGATGAATTGGACATTGGGAAGCTTTTCAATCAGCGAGTGTGTTAATGTATTAATTGCACCTCTGGAATTTAAATTGGACCTTCCGGAATTAAATGAAGAAATTTGTTTTTATTATATATCTTTCAACTAGAGTAACAATCTGTTCAAGTTAGTGCAGACAACAACACTTCCATGTTAATGTCTGGAAATTCTTTTGTCGTCGACATGTGACAAGTCCTTCATGCATTATTTGCTAATTTTGAAATTCGTTTGGACTCTGGGGATTAAATGAAGTAATTTGAAATGAGTAAATATCTTTCAACTTGAGTAATAACTAGTTCAAATTAGTCCAAACAACACTCTTCCATGTGAATATAGAAGAAAATCCGAATTTTTTCAATCAACGAATTAGTTAATATATTAATTGCACCTCTGGAAATTAAATTGGACTTTCGGAATATATTAAAATATATTTGAATTTAATTTATATCTCTCAACTAGAGTGATAATCTGTTCAAATTAGTCCAATGAACATTCTACCATGTGGATGTTTTGGACATTGGGAAGCTTTTCAATCTCCGATTGTGTTAATGTATTAATTGCACAACTGAAATTCAATTTGAACTTTCGGAATTTATATACTATATTTGAAAAGATTTTATATATTTCAAGTAGAGTAACAATCTGTTCAAGTTAGTGCAGACTACACACTCCCATGTTAATGTAAAGTAATTCTTTTGTCGTCATTTAACGAGCGATTCATGCATTAATTGCTCATTTAGAAATATATTTGGACTTTGGGGATTATTAAATGAAGTAATTTGAAATCAGTAAATATCTTTCAACTTGAGTAATAACTAGTTCAAATTAGTCCAAACAACACTCTTCCATGTGAATATAGAAGAAAATCCGAATTTTTTCGATCAACGAATGTGTTAATGTATTAATTGCACCTCTGGAAATTAAATTGGACTGTCCGGAATTTAATGAGGAAATTTGAATTTATTTTTATCTTTCAACTAGAGTGATAATCTGTTCTAATTAGTCCAATGAACATTCTGCCATGTGGATGTTTTGGACATTGGGAAGCTTTTCAATCTGCGATTGTGTTAATGTATTAATTGCACATCTGGAATTCAATTTGAACTTTCGGAATTTATATATTATTTTTGAAATTTTTTAAATCTTTCAAATAGAGTAACAATCTGTTCAAGTTAGTGCAGACAACTCACTTCCATGTTAATGTCTGGAAATTCTTTTGTCGTCATTTAACGAGCGATTCATGCATTAATTGCTCATTTAGAAATATATTTGGACTTTGGGGTTTATTAAATGAAGTAATTTGAAATCAGTAAATATCTTTCAACTTGAGTAATAACTAGTTCAAATTAGTCCAAACAACACTCTTCCATGTGAATATAGAAGAAAATCCGAATTTTTTCAATCAACGAATGTGTTAATGTATTAATTGCACCTCTGGAAATTAAATTGGACTGTCCGGAATTTAATGAGGAAATTTGAATTTATTTTTATCTTTCAACTAGAGTGATAATCTGTTCAAATTAGTCCAATGAACATTCTGCCATGTGGATGTTTTGGACATTGGGAAGCTTTTCAATCTGCGATTGTGTTAATGTATTAATTGCACATCTGGAAATTAAATTGGACTTTGGGGAATTTAATGAAGAAATTTGAATTTAATATATATCTTTCAACTAGAGTGATAATCTGTTCAAATTAGTCCAATGAACATTCTACCACATGGATGAATTGGACATATGGAAGCTTTTCAATCAGCGAGTGTGTTAATGTATTAATTGCACCTCTGGAAATCAATTTGAACTTTCGGATTATATATAATATATTTTAATTTATTATATATCTTTCAACTAGAGTAACAATCTGTTCAAGTTAGTGCAGACAACACACTTCCATGTTAATGTTTGGAAATTCTTTTGTCGACATTTAACAAGTCCTTCATGCATTATTTGCTAATTTTGACATTCGTTTGGACTTTGGGGATTAAATGAAGTAATTTGAAATTAGTAATATCTTTCAACTTGAGTAATAACTTTTCAAATTATTCCAAACAACACTCTTCCATGTGAATATAGAAGAAAATCGGAATTCTTTCAATCAACGAATGTGTTAATGTATTAATTGCACCTCTGGAATTTAAATTGGACCTTCCGGAATTAAATGAAGAAATTTGTTTTTATTATATATCTTTCAACTAGAGTAACAATCTGTTCAAGTTAGTGCAGACAACACACTTCCATCTTAATGTTTTGAAATTCTTTTGTCGACATTTAACATGTCCTTCATGCATTATTTGCTAATTTTGACATTCGTTTGGACTTTGGGGATTAAATGAAGTAATTTGAAATTAGTAATATCTTTCAACTGGAGTAATAACTAGTTCAAATTAGTCCAACCAACACTCTTCCATGTGAATATAGAAGAAAATCGGAATTCTTTCAATCAACGAATGTGTTAATGTATTAATTGCAACTCTGGAAATTAAATTGGAACTTCCGGAATTTAATGAAGAAATTTGAATTTATTATATATCTTTCAACTAGAGTAACAATCTGTTCAAGTTAGTCCAAACAACACTCTTCCATGTGAATATAGAAGAAAATCCGAATTTTTTCAATCAACGAATTAGTTAATATATTAATTGCACCTCTGGAAATTAAATTGGACTTTCGGAATATATTTAATATATTTGAATTTAATTTATATCTCTCAACTAGAGTGATAATCTGTTCAAATTAGTCCAATGAACATTCTACCATGTGGATGTTTTGGACATTGGGAAGCTTTTCAATCTCCGATTGTGTTAATGTATTAATTGCACATCTGGAATTCAATTTGAACTTTCGGAATTTATATACTATATTTGAAAAGATTTTATATATTTCAAGTAGAGTAACAATCTGTTCAAGTTAGTGCAGACAACACACTCCCATGTTAATGTAAAGTAATTCTTTTGTCGTCATTTAACGAGCGATTCATGCATTAATTGCTCATTTAGAAATATATTTGGACTTTGGGGATTATTAAATGAAGTAATTTGAAATCAGTAAATATCTTTCAACTTGAGTAATAACTAGTTCAAATTAGTCCAAACAACACTCTTCCATGTGAATATAGAAGAAAATCCGAATTTTTTCGATCAACGAATGTGTTAATGTATTAATTGCACCTCTGGAAATTAAATTGGACTGTCCGGAATTTAATGAGGAAATTTGAATTTATTTTTATCTTTCAACTAGAGTGATAATCTGTTCTAATTAGTCCAATGAACATTCTGCCATGTGGATGTTTTGGACATTGGGAAGCTTTTCAATCTGCGATTGTGTTAATGTATTAATTGCACATCTGGAATTCAATTTGAACTTTCGGAATTTATATATTATTTTTGAAATTTTTTAAATCTTTCAAATAGAGTAACAATCTGTTCAAGTTAGTGCAGACAACTCACTTCCATGTTAATGTCTGGAAATTCTTTTGTCGTCATTTAACGAGCGATTCATGCATTAATTGCTCATTTAGAAATATATTTGGACTTTGGGGTTTATTAAATGAAGTAATTTGAAATCAGTAAATATCTTTCAACTTGAGTAATAACTAGTTCAAATTAGTCCAAACAACACTCTTCCATGTGAATATAGAAGAAAATCCGAATTTTTTCAATCAACGAATGTGTTAATGTATTAATTGCACCTCTGGAAATTAAATTGGACTGTCCGGAATTTAATGAGGAAATTTGAATTTATTTTTATCTTTCAACTAGAGTGATAATCTGTTCAAATTAGTCCAATGAACATTCTGCCATGTGGATGTTTTGGACATTGGGAAGCTTTTCAATCTGCGATTGTGTTAATGTATTAATTGCACATCTGGAAATTAAATTGGACTTTGGGGAATTTAATGAAGAAATTTGAATTTAATATATATCTTTCAACTAGAGTGATAATCTGTTCAAATTAGTCCAATGAACATTCTACCACATGGATGAATTGGACATATGGAAGCTTTTCAATCAGCGAGTGTGTTAATGTATTAATTGCACCTCTGGAAATCAATTTGAACTTTCGGATTATATATAATATATTTTAATTTATTATATATCTTTCAACTAGAGTAACAATCTGTTCAAGTTAGTGCAGACAACACACTTCCATGTTAATGTTTGGAAATTCTTTTGTCGACATTTAACAAGTCCTTCATGCATTATTTGCTAATTTTGACATTCGTTTGGACTTTGGGGATTAAATGAAGTAATTTGAAATTAGTAATATCTTTCAACTTGAGTAATAACTTTTCAAATTATTCCAAACAACACTCTTCCATGTGAATATAGAAGAAAATCGGAATTCTTTCAATCAACGAATGTGTTAATGTATTAATTGCACCTCTGGAATTTAAATTGGACCTTCCGGAATTAAATGAAGAAATTTGTTTTTATTATATATCTTTCAACTAGAGTAACAATCTGTTCAAGTTAGTGCAGACAACACACTTCCATCTTAATGTTTTGAAATTCTTTTGTCGACATTTAACATGTCCTTCATGCATTATTTGCTAATTTTGACATTCGTTTGGACTTTGGGGATTAAATGAAGTAATTTGAAATTAGTAATATCTTTCAACTGGAGTAATAACTAGTTCAAATTAGTCCAACCAACACTCTTCCATGTGAATATAGAAGAAAATCGGAATTCTTTCAATCAACGAATGTGTTAATGTATTAATTGCAACTCTGGAAATTAAATTGGAACTTCCGGAATTTAATGAAGAAATTTGAATTTATTATATATCTTTCAACTAGAGTAACAATCTGTTCAAGTTAGTCCAAACAACACTCTTCCATGTGAATATAGAAGAAAATCCGAATTTTTTCAATCAACGAATTAGTTAATATATTAATTGCACCTCTGGAAATTAAATTGGACTTTCGGAATATATTTAATATATTTGAATTTAATTTATATCTCTCAACTAGAGTGATAATCTGTTCAAATTAGTCCAATGAACATTCTACCATGTGGATGTTTTGGACATTGGGAAGCTTTTCAATCTCCGATTGTGTTAATGTATTAATTGCACATCTGGAATTCAATTTGAACTTTCGGAATTTATATACTATATTTGAAAAGATTTTATATATTTCAAGTAGAGTAACAATCTGTTCAAGTTAGTGCAGACAACACACTCCCATGTTAATGTAAAGTAATTCTTTTGTCGTCATTTAACGAGCGATTCATGCATTAATTGCTCATTTAGAAATATATTTGGACTTTGGGGATTATTAAATGAAGTAATTTGAAATCAGTAAATATCTTTCAACTTGAGTAATAACTAGTTCAAATTAGTCCAAACAACACTCTTCCATGTGAATATAGAAGAAAATCCGAATTTTTTCAATCAACGAATGTGTTAATGTATTAATTGCACCTCTGGAAATTAAATTGGACTGTCCGGAATTTAATGAGGAAATTTGAATTTATTTTTATCTTTCAACTAGAGTGATAATCTGTTCAAATTAGTCCAATGAACATTCTGCCATGTGGATGTTTTGGACATTGGGAAGCTTTTCAATCTGCGATTGTGTTAATGTATTAATTGCACATCTGGAATTCAATTTGAACTTTCGGAATTTATATATTATATTTGAAATTTTTTTATATCTTTCAAATAGAATAACAATCTGTTCAAGTTAGTGCAGACAACTCACTTCCATGTTAATGTCTGGAAATTCTTTTGTCGTCATTTGACGAGCGATTCATGCATTAATTGCTCATTTAGAAATATATTTGGACTTTGGGGATTAATAAATAACGTAATTTGAAATAAGTAAATATCTTTCAACTTGAGTAATAACTAGTTCAAATTAGTCCAAACAACATTCTTCCATGTGAATATAGAAGAAAATCGGAATTCTTTCAATCAACGAATGTGTTAATGTATTAATTGCACCTCTGGAATTTAAATTGGACCTTCCGGAATTAAATGAAGAAATTTGTTTTTATTATATATCTTTCAACTAGAGTAACAATCTGTTCAAGTTAGTGCAGACAACAACACTTCCATGTTAATGTCTGTAAATTCTTTTGTCGACATTTAACAAGTCCTTCCTGCATTAATTGCTCATTTAGAAATATATTTGGACTTTGGGGTTTATTAAATGCAGTTATTTGAAATCAGTAAATATCTTTCAACTTGTGTAATAACTAGTTCAAATTAGTACAAACAACACTCTTCCTTGTGAATATAGAAGAAAATTAAAATTCCTTCAATCAACGAATATGTTAATGTATTAATTGCACCTCTGGAAATTAAATTGGACTTTGGGGAATTTAATGAAGAAATTTGAATTTGATATATATCTTTCAACTATAGTGATAATCTGTTCAAATTAGTCCAATGAACATTCTACCACGTGGATGAATTGGACATTGGGAAGCTTTTCAATCAGCGAGTGTGTTAATGTATTAATTGCACCTCTGGAAATCAATTTGAACCTGCGGAATATATATAATATATTTTATTTTATTATGTATCTTTCAACTAGAGTAACAATCTGTGCAAGTTAGTGCAGACAACACACTTCCATGTTAATGTCTGGAAATTCTTTTGTCGACATTTAACAAGTCCTTCATGCATTATTTGCTAATTTTGACATTCGTTTGGACTCTGGGTATTAAATGAAGTAATTTGAAATTAGTAAATATCTTTCAACTTGAGTAATAAATAGAACAAATTAGTCCAAACAACACTCTTCCATGTGAATATAGAAAAAAAAGGAATTGTTTCAATCAACGTATTAGATAATATATTAATTGCACCTCTGGAAATTAAATTGGACTTTCGGAATATATTTAATATATTTGAATTTAATTTATATCTCTCAACTAGAGTGATAATCTGTTCAAATTCGTCCAATGAACATTCTACCATGTGGATGTTTTGGACATTGGGAAGCTTTTCAATCTGCGATTGTGTTAATGTATTAATTGCACATCTGGAATTCAATTTGAACTTTCGGAATTTATATATTATATTTGAAATTTTTTAATATCTTTCAAATAGAGTAACAATCTGTTCAAGTTAGTGCAGACAACACACTTCCATGTTAATGTCTGGAAATTCTTTTGTCGACATTTAACAAGTCCTTCATGCATTATTTGCTAATTTTGACATTCGTTTGAACTTTGGGGATTAAATGAAGTAATTTGAAATTAGTAATATCTTTCAACTTGAGTAATAACTATTCAAATTAGTCCAAACAAAACCTTCCATGTGAATATAGAAGAAAATCGGAATTCTTTCAATCAACGAATGTGTTAATGTATTAATTGCACCTCTGGAATTTAAATTGGACCTTCCGGAATTAAATGAAGAAATTGGTTTTTATTATATATCTTTCAACTAGAGTAACAATCTGTTCAAGTTAGTGCAGACAACACACTTCCATGTTAATGTTTGGAAATTCTTTTGTCGACATTTAACAAGTCCTTCATGCATTATTTGCTAATTTTGACATTCGTTTGGACTTTGGGGATTAAATGAAGTAATTTGAAATTAGTAATATCTTTCAACTTGAGTAATAACTATTCAAATTAGTCCAAACAACACTCTTCCATGTGAATATAGAAGAAAATCGGAATTCTTTCAATTAACGAATGTGTTAATGTATTAATTGCACCTCTGGAATTTAAATTGGACTTTCCGGAATTAAATGAAGAAATTTGTTTTTAAGATATATCTTTCAACTAGAGTAACAATCTGTTCAAGTTAGTGCAGACAACCCACTTCCATCTTAATGTTTTGAAATTCTTTTGTCGACATTTAACATGTCCTTCCTGCATTATTTGCTAATTTTGACATTCGTTTGGACTTTGGGGATTAAATGAATTTAATTTGAAATAAGTAATATCTTTCAACTTGAGTAATAACTAGTTCAAATTAGTCCAACCAACACTCTTCCATGTGAATATAGAAGAAATTCGGAATTCTTTCAATCAACGAATGTGTTCATGTATTAATTGCAACTCTGGAAATTAAATTGGACATTCCGGAATTTAATGAAGAAATTTGAATTTATTATATATCTTTCAACTAGAGTAACAATCTGTTCAAGTTAGTGCAGACAACACACTTCCATGTTAATGTTTGGAAATTCTTTTGTCGACATTTAACAAGTCCTTCATGCATTAATTGCTCATTTAGAAATATATTTGGACTTTGGGGATTATTAAATGAAGTATTTTGAAATCAGTAAATATCTTTCAACTTGAGTAATAACTAGTACAAATTAGTACAAACAACACTCTTGCATGTGAATATAGAAGAAAATCGAAATTCTTTCAAACAACGAATGTGTTAATGTATTAATTGCACCTCTGGAAGTAAAATTGGACTTCCGGAATTTAATGAAGAAATAAAAATTTATTTATATCTTTCAACTAGAGTGATAATCTGTTCAAATTAGACCAATGAGCATTCTACCATGTGGATGTTTTGGACATTGGTAAGCTTTTCAATCAGCGAGTGTGTTAATCTATTAATTGCACCTCTGGAAATCAATTTGAACTTTCGGAATATATATAATATATTTTAATTTATTATATATCTTTCAACTAGAGTAACAATCTGTTCAAGTTAGTGCAGACAATACACTTCCATCTTAATGTTTTGAAATTCTATTGTCGACATTTAACAAGTCCTTCATGCATTATTTGCTAATTTTGACATTCGTTTGGACTTTGGGGATTAAATGAAGTAATTTGAAATAAGTAATATCTTTCAACTTGAGTAATAACTAGTTCAAATTAGTCCAACCAACACTCTTCCATGTGAATATAGAAGAAATTCGGAATTCTTTCAATCAACGAATGTGTACATGTATTAATTGCACCTCTGGAAATTAAATTGGACATTCCGGAATTTAATGAAGAAATTTGAATTTATTATGTATCTTTCAACTAGAGTAACAATCTGTGCAAGTTAGTGCAGACAACACACTTCCATGTTAATGTCTGGAAATTCTTTTGTCGACATTTAACAAGTCCTTCATGCATTATTTGCTAATTTTGACATTCGTTTGGACTCTGGGTATTAAATGAAGTAATTTGAAATTAGTAAATATCTTTCAACTTGAGTAATAAATAGAACAAATTAGTCCAAACAACACTCTTCCATGTGAATATAGAAAAAAAAGGAATTGTTTCAATCAACGTATTAGTTAATATATTAATTGCACCTCTGGAAATTAAATTGGACTTTCGGAATATATTTAATATATTTGAATTTAATTTATATCTCTCAACTAGAGTGATAATCTGTTCAAATTCGTCCAATGAACATTCTACCATGTGGATGTTTTGGACATTGGGAAGCTTTTCAATCTGCGATTGTGTTAATGTATTAATTGCACATCTGGAATTCAATTTGAACTTTCGGAATTTATATATTATATTTGAAATTTTTTAATATCTTTCAAATAGAGTAACAATCTGTTCAAGTTAGTGCAGACAACACACTTCCATGTTAATGTCTGGAAATTCTTTTGTCGACATTTAACAAGTCCTTCATGCATTATTTGCTAATTTTGACATTCGTTTGAACTTTGGGGATTAAATGAAGTAATTTGAAATTAGTAATATCTTTCAACTTGAGTAATAACTATTCAAATTAGTCCAAACAAAACCTTCCATGTGAATATAGAAGAAAATCGGAATTCTTTCAATCAACGAATGTGTTAATGTATTAATTGCACCTCTGGAATTTAAATTGGACCTTCCGGAATTAAATGAAGAAATTGGTTTTTATTATATATCTTTCAACTAGAGTAACAATCTGTTCAAGTTAGTGCAGACAACACACTTCCATGTTAATGTTTGGAAATTCTTTTGTCGACATTTAACAAGTCCTTCATGCATTATTTGCTAATTTTGACATTCGTTTGGACTTTGGGGATTAAATGAAGTAATTTGAAATTAGTAATATCTTTCAACTTGAGTAATAACTATTCAAATTAGTCCAAACAACACTCTTCCATGTGAATATAGAAAAAAAAGGAATTGTTTCAATCAACGTATTAGATAATATATTAATTGCACCTCTGGAAATTAAATTGGACTTTCGGAATATATTTAATATATTTGAATTTAATTTATATCTCTCAACTAGAGTGATAATCTGTTCAAATTCGTCCAATGAACATTCTACCATGTGGATGTTTTGGACATTGGGAAGCTTTTCAATCTGCGATTGTGTTAATGTATTAATTGCACATCTGGAATTCAATTTGAACTTTCGGAATTTATATATTATATTTGAAATTTTTTAATATCTTTCAAATAGAGTAACAATCTGTTCAAGTTAGTGCAGACAACACACTTCCATGTTAATGTCTGGAAATTCTTTTGTCGACATTTAACAAGTCCTTCATGCATTATTTGCTAATTTTGACATTCGTTTGAACTTTGGGGATTAAATGAAGTAATTTGAAATTAGTAATATCTTTCAACTTGAGTAATAACTATTCAAATTAGTCCAAACAAAACCTTCCATGTGAATATAGAAGAAAATCGGAATTCTTTCAATCAACGAATGTGTTAATGTATTAATTGCACCTCTGGAATTTAAATTGGACCTTCCGGAATTAAATGAAGAAATTGGTTTTTATTATATATCTTTCAACTAGAGTAACAATCTGTTCAAGTTAGTGCAGACAACACACTTCCATGTTAATGTTTGGAAATTCTTTTGTCGACATTTAACAAGTCCTTCATGCATTATTTGCTAATTTTGACATTCGTTTGGACTTTGGGGATTAAATGAAGTAATTTGAAATTAGTAATATCTTTCAACTTGAGTAATAACTATTCAAATTAGTCCAAACAACACTCTTCCATGTGAATATAGAAGAAAATCGGAATTCTTTCAATTAACGAATGTGTTAATGTATTAATTGCACCTCTGGAATTTAAATTGGACTTTCCGGAATTAAATGAAGAAATTTGTTTTTAAGATATATCTTTCAACTAGAGTAACAATCTGTTCAAGTTAGTGCAGACAACCCACTTCCATCTTAATGTTTTGAAATTCTTTTGTCGACATTTAACATGTCCTTCCTGCATTATTTGCTAATTTTGACATTCGTTTGGACTTTGGGGATTAAATGAATTTAATTTGAAATAAGTAATATCTTTCAACTTGAGTAATAACTAGTTCAAATTAGTCCAACCAACACTCTTCCATGTGAATATAGAAGAAATTCGGAATTCTTTCAATCAATGAATGTGTTAATGTATTAATTGCAACTCTGGAAATTAAATTGGACATTCCGGAATTTAATGAAGAAATTTGAATTTATTATATATCTTTCAACTAGAGTAACAATCTGTTCAAGTTAGTGCAGACAACACACTTCCATGTTAATGTTTGGAAATTCTTTTGTCGACATTTAACAAGTCCTTCATGCATTAATTGCTCATTTAGAAATATATTTGGACTTTGGGGATTATTAAATGAAGTATTTTGAAATCAGTAAATATCTTTCAACTTGAGTAATAACTAGTACAAATTAGTACAAACAACACTCTTGCATGTGAATATAGAAGAAAATCGAAATTCTTTCAAACAACGAATGTGTTAATGTATTAATTGCACCTCTGGAAGTAAAATTGGACTTCCGGAATTTAATGAAGAAATTTAAATTTATTTATATCTTTCAACTAGAGTGATAATCTGTTCAAATTAGACCAATGAGCATTCTACCATGTGGATGTTTTGGACATTGGTAAGCTTTTCAATCAGCGAGTGTGTTAATCTATTAATTGCACCTCTGGAAATCAATTTGAACTTTCGGAATATATATAATATATTTTAATTTATTATATATCTTTCAACTAGAGTAACAATCTGTTCAAGTAAGTGCAGACAACACACTTCCATGTTAATGTTTGGAAATTCTTTTGTCGACATTTAACAAGTCCTTCATGCATTATTTGCTCATTTAGAAATATATTTGGACTTTGGGGATTATTAAATGAAGTAATTTGAAATCAGTAAATATCTTTCAAATTGAGTAATAACTAGTTCAAATTAGTACAAACAACACTCTTCCATGTGAATATAGAAGAAAATCGAAATACTTTCAATCAACGAATGTGTTAATGTATTAATTGCACCTCTGGAAGTTAAATTGGACTTCCTGAATTTAATGAAGAAATTTGAATTTATTTAAATCTTTCAACTAGAGTGATAATCTGTTCAAATTAGACCAATGAACTTTCTACCATGTGGATGTTTTGGACATTGGTAAGCTTTTCAATCAGCGAGTGTGTTAATCTATTAATTGAACCTCTGGAAATCAAATTGAACTTTCGGAATATATATAATATATTTTAATTTATTATATATCTTTCAACTAGAGTAACAATCTGTTCAAGTTAGTGCAGACAACACACTTCCATGTTAATGTTTGGAAATTCTTTTGTCGACATTTAACATGTCCTTCATGCATTATTTGCTAATTTTGACATTCGTTTGGACTTTGGGGATTAAATGAAGTAATTTGAAATTAGTAATATCTTTCAACTTGAGTAATAACTATTCAAATTAGTCCAAACAACACTCTTCCATGTGAATATAGAAGAAATTCGGAATTCTTTCAATCAACGAATGTGTACATGTATTAATTGCACCTCTGGAAATTAAATTGGACATTCCGGAATTTAATGAAGAAATTTGAATTTATTATATATCTTTCACCTAGAGTAACAATCTGTTCAAGTTTGTGCAGGCAACAACACTTCCATGTTAATGTCTGGAAATTCTTTTGTCGACATTTAACAAGTCCTTCATGCAAAAATTGCTCATTTAGAAATATATTTGTACTTTGGGGATTATTAAATGAAGTAATTTGAAATTAGTAAATATCTTTCAACTTGAGTAATAACTAGTTCAAATTAGTACAAACTACACTCTTCCATGTGAATATAGAAGAAAATCGAAATTCTTTCAATCAACGAGTGTGTTAATGTATTAATTGCACCTCTGGAAGTTAAATTGGACTTCCTGAATTTAATGAAGAAATTTGAATATATTTAAATCTTTCAACTAGAGTGATAATCTGTTCAAATTAGACCAATGAACATTCTACCATGTGGATGTTTTGGACATTGGTAAGCTTTTCAATCAGCGAATGTGTTAATCTATTAATTGCACCTCTGGAAATCAATTTGAACTTTCGGAATATATATAATATATTTTAATTTATTATATATCTTTCAACTAGAGTAACAATCTGTTCAAGTTAGTGCAGACAACACACTTCCATGTTAATGTTTGGAAATTCTTTTGTCGACATTTAACAAGTCCTTCATGCATTATTTGCTAATTTTGACATTCGTTTGGACTTTGGGGATTAAATGAAGTAATTTGAAATAAGTAATATCTTTCAACTTGAGTAATAACTAGTTCAAATTAGTCCAACCAACACTCTTCCATGTGAATATAGAAGAAATTCGGAATTCTTTCAATCAACGAATGTGTACATGTATTAATTGCACCTCTGGAAATTAAATTGGACATTCCGGATTTTAATGAAGAAATTTGAATTTATTATATATCTTTCAACTAGAGTAACAATCTGTTCAAGTTTGTGCAGACAACAACACTTCCATGTTAATGTCTGGAAATTCTTTTGTCGACATTTAACAAGTCCTTCATGCAATAATTGCTCATTTAGAAATATATTTGGACTTTGGGGATAATTAAATGAAGTAATTTGAAATCAGTAAATATCTTTCAAATTGAGTAATAACTAGTTCAAATTAGTACAAACAACACTCTTCCATGTGAATATAGAAGAAAATCGAAATACTTTCAATCAACGAATGTGTTAATGTATTAATTGCACCTCTGGAAGTTAAATTGGACTTCCTGAATTTAATGAAGAAAATTGAATTTATTTAAATCTTTCAACTAGAGTGATAATCTGTTCAAATTAGACCAATGAACTTTCTACCATGTGGATGTTTTGGACATTGGTAAGCTTTTCAATCAGCGAGTGTGTTAATCTATTAATTGAACCTCTGGAAATCAAATTGAACTTTCGGAATATATATAATATATTTTAATTTATTATATATCTTTCAACTAGAGTAACAATCTGTTCAAGTTAGTGCAGACAACACACTTCCATGTTAATGTTTGGAAATTCTTTTGTCGACATTTAACATGTCCTTCATGCATTATTTGCTAATTTTGACATTCGTTTGGACTTTGGGGATTAAATGAAGTAATTTGAAATTAGTAATATCTTTCAACTTGAGTAATAACTATTCAAATTAGTCCAAACAACACTCTTCCATGTGAATATAGAAGAAAATCGGAATTATTTCAATCAACGAATGTGTTAATGTATTAATTGCACCTCTGGAAATTAAATTGGACATTCCGGAATTTAATGAAGAAATTTGAATTTATTATATATCTTTCAACTAGAGTAACTTACTGTTCAAGTTAGTGCAGACAACAACACTTCCATGTTAATGTCTGGAAATTCTTTTGTCGACATTTAACAAGTCCTTCATGCATTAATTGCTCATTTAGAAATATATTTGGACTTTGGGGATTATTAAATGAAGTAATTTGAAATCAGTAAATATCTTTCAACTTGAGTAATAACTAGTACAAATTAGTACAAACAACACTCTTCCATGTGAATATAGAAGAAAATCGAAATTATTTCAATCAACGAATGTGTTAATGTATTAATTGCACCTCTGGAAATTAAATTGGACATTCCGGAATTTAATGAAGAAATTTGAATTTATTATATATCTTTCAACTAGAGTAACTTACTGTTCAAGTTAGTGCAGACAACAACACTTCCATGTTAATGTCTGGAAATTCTTTTGTCGACATTTAACAAGTCCTTCATGCATTAATTGCTCATTTAGAAATATATTTGGACTTTGGGGATTATTAAATGAAGTAATTTGAAATCAGTAAATATCTTTCAACTTGAGTAATAACTAGTACAAATTAGTACAAACAACACTCTTCCATGTGAATATAGAAGAAAATCGAAATTCTTTCAATCAACGAATGTGTTAATGTATTAATTGCACCTCTGGAATTTAAATTGGACTTCCGGAATTTAATGAAGAAATTTGAATTTATATATATCTTTCAACTAGAGTGATAATCTGTTCAAATTAGACCAATGAACATTCTACCATGTGGATGTTTTGGACATTGGCTAGCTTTTCAATCAGCGAGTGTGTTAATCTATTAATTGCACCTCTGAAATCAAATTGAACTTTCGGAATATATATAATATATTTTAATTTATTATATATCTTTCAACTAGGAAATTAAATTGGACATTCCGGAATTTAATGAAGAAATTTGAATTTATTATATATCTTTCAACTAGAGTAACAATCTGTTCAAGTTAGTGCAGACAACAACACTTCCATGTTAATGTCTGGAAATTCTTTTGTCGACATTTAACAAGTCCTTCATGCATTAATTGCTCATTTAGAAATATATTTGGACTTTGGGGATTATTAAATGAAGTAATTTGAAATCAGTAAATATCTTTCACTTGAGTAATAACTAGTTCAAATTTGTACAAACAACACTCTTCCATGTGAATATAGAAGAAAATCGAAATTCTTTCAATCAACGAATGTGTACATGTATTAATTGCACCTCTGGAAATTAAATTGGACATTCCGGAATTTAATGAAGAAAGTTGAATTTATTATATATCTTTCAACTAGAGTAACAATCTGTTCAAGTTTGTGCAGGCAACAACACTTCCATGTTAATGTCTGGAAATTCTTTTGTCGACATTTAACAAGTCCTTCATGCAAAAATTGCTCATTTAGAAATATATTTGGACTTTGGGGATTATTAAATGAAGTAATTTGAAATTAGTAAATATCTTTCAACTTGAGTAATAACTAGTTCAAATTAGTACAAACTACACTCTTCCATGTGAATATAGAAGAAAATCGAAATTCTTTCAATCAACGAGTGTGTTAATGTATTAATTGCACCTCTGGAAGTTAAATTGGACTTCCTGAATTTAATGAAGAAATTTGAATATATTTAAATCTTTCAACTAGAGTGATAATCTGTTCAAATTAGACCAATGAACATTCTACCATGTGGATGTTTTGGACATTGGTAAGTTTTTCAATCAGCGAATGTGTTAATCTATTAATTGCACCTCTGGAAATCAATTTGAACTTTCGGAATATATATAATATATTTTAATTTATTATATATCTTTCAACTAGAGTAACAATCTGTTCAAGTTAGTGCAGACAACACACTTCCATGTTAATGTTTGGAAATTCTTTTGTCGACATTTAACAATTCCTTCATGCATTATTTGCTAATTTTGACATTCGTTTGGACTTTGGGGATTAAATGAAGTAATTTGAAATAAGTAATATCTTTCAACTTGAGTAATAACTAGTTCAAATTAGTCCAACCAACACTCTTCCATGTGAATATAGAAGAAATTCGGAATTCTTTCAATCAATGAATGTGTTAATGTATTAATTGCAACTCTGGAAATTAAATTGGACATTCCGGAATTTAATGAAGAAATTTGAATTTATTATATATCTTTCAACTAGAGTAACAATCTGTTCAAGTTAGTGCAGACAACACACTTCCATGTTAATGTTTGGAAATTCTTTTGTCGACATTTAACAAGTCCTTCATGCATTAATTGCTCATTTAGAAATATATTTGGACTTTGGGGATTATTAAATGAAGTATTTTGAAATCAGTAAATATCTTTCAACTTGAGTAATAACTAGTACAAATTAGTACAAACAACACTCTTGCATGTGAATATAGAAGAAAATCGAAATTCTTTCAAACAACGAATGTGTTAATGTATTAATTGCACCTCTGGAAGTAAAATTGGACTTCCGGAATTTAATGAAGAAATTTAAATTTATTTATATCTTTCAACTAGAGTGATAATCTGTTCAAATTAGACCAATGAGCATTCTACCATGTGGATGTTTTGGACATTGGTAAGCTTTTCAATCAGCGAGTGTGTTAATCTATTAATTGCACCTCTGGAAATCAATTTGAACTTTCGGAATATATATAATATATTTTCATTTATTATATATCTTTGAACTAGAGTAACAAACTGTTCAAGTTAGTGCAGACAACAAACTTCCATCTTAATGTTTGGAAATTCTATTGTCGACATTTAACAAGTCCTTCATGCATTATTTGCTAATTTTGACATTCGTTTGGACTTTGGGGATTAAATGAAGCAATTTGAAATTAGTAATATCTTTCAACTTGAGTAATAACTAGTTCAAATTAGTCCAACCAACACTCTTCCATGTGAATATAGAAGAAAATCGGAATTCTTTCAATCAACGAATGTGTTAGTGTATTAATTGCACCTCTGGAAATTAAATTGGACATTCCGGAATTTAATGAAGAAATTTGAATTTATTATATATCTTTCAACTAGAGTAACAATCTATTCAAGTTAGTGCAGACAACAACACTTCCATGTTAATGTCTGGAAATTCTTTTGTCGACATTTAACAAGTCCTTCATGCATTAATTGCTCATTTAGAAATATATTTGGACTTTGGGGATTATTAAATGAAGTAATTTGAAATCAGTAAATATCTTTCAACTTGAGTAATAACTAGTACAAATTAGTACAAACAACACTCTTCCATGTGAATATAGAAGAAAATCGAAATTCTTTCAATCAACGAGTGTGTTAATGTATTAATTGCACCTCTGGAAGTTAAATTGGACTTCCTGAATTTAATGAAGAAATTTGAATATATTTAAATCTTTCAACTAGAGTGATAATCTGTTCAAATTAGACCAATGAACATTCTACCATGTGGATGTTTTGGACATTGGTAAGTTTTTCAATCAGCGAATGTGTTAATCTATTAATTGCACCTCTGGAAATCAATTTGAACTTTCGGAATATATATAATATATTTTAATTTATTATATATCTTTCAACTAGAGTAACAATCTGTTCAAGTTAGTGCAGACAACACACTTCCATGTTAATGTTTGGAAATTCTTTTGTCGACATTTAACAATTCCTTCATGCATTATTTGCTAATTTTGACATTCGTTTGGACTTTGGGGATTAAATGAAGTAATTTGAAATAAGTAATATCTTTCAACTTGAGTAATAACTAGTTCAAATTAGTCCAACCAACACTCTTCCATGTGAATATAGAAGAAATTCGGAATTCTTTCAATCAACGAATGTGTTAATGTATTAATTGCAACTCTGGAAATTAAATTGGACATTCCGGAATTTAATGAAGAAATTTGAATTTATTATATATCTTTCAACTAGAGTAACAATCTGTTCAAGTTAGTGCAGACAACACACTTCCATGTTAATGTTTGGAAATTCTTTTGTCGACATTTAACAAGTCCTTCATGCATTAATTGCTCATTTAGAAATATATTTGGACTTTGGGGATTATTAAATGAAGTATTTTGAAATCAGTAAATATCTTTCAACTTGAGTAATAACTAGTACAAATTAGTACAAACAACACTCTTGCATGTGAATATAGAAGAAAATCGAAATTCTTTCAAACAACGAATGTGTTAATGTATTAATTGCACCTCTGGAAGTAAAATTGGACTTCCGGAATTTAATGAAGAAATTTAAATTTATTTATATCTTTCAACTAGAGTGATAATCTGTTCAAATTAGACCAATGAGCATTCTACCATGTGGATGTTTTGGACATTGGTAAGCTTTTCAATCAGCGAGTGTGTTAATCTATTAATTGCACCTCTGGAAATCAATTTGAACTTTCGGAATATATATAATATATTTTCATTTATTATATATCTTTGAACTAGAGTAACAAACTGTTCAAGTTAGTGCAGACAACAAACTTCCATCTTAATGTTTGGAAATTCTATTGTCGACATTTAACAAGTCCTTCATGCATTATTTGCTAATTTTGACATTCGTTTGGACTTTGGGGATTAAATGAAGCAATTTGAAATTAGTAATATCTTTCAACTTGAGTAATAACTAGTTCAAATTAGTCCAACCAACACTCTTCCATGTGAATATAGAAGAAAATCGGAATTCTTTCAATCAACGAATGTGTTAGTGTATTAATTGCACCTCTGGAAATTAAATTGGACATTCCGGAATTTAATGAAGAAATTTGAATTTATTATATATCTTTCAACTAGAGTAACAATCTATTCAAGTTAGTGCAGACAACAACACTTCCATGTTAATGTCTGGAAATTCTTTTGTCGACATTTAACAAGTCCTTCATGCATTAATTGCTCATTTAGAAATATATTTGGACTTTGGGGATTATTAAATGAAGTAATTTGAAATCAGTAAATATCTTTCAACTTGAGTAATAACTAGTACAAATTAGTACAAACAACACTCTTCCATGTGAATATAGAAGAAAATCGAAATTCTTTCAATCAACGAATGTGTTAATGTATTAATTGCACCTCTGGAAGTTAAATTGGACTTCCGGAATTTAATGAAGAAATTTAAATATATTTATATGTTTCAACTAGAGTGATGATCTGTTCAAATTAGACCAATGAACATTCTACAATGTGGATGTTTTGGACATTGGTAAGCTTTTCAATCAGCGACTGTGTTAATCTATTAATTGCACCTCTGGAAATCAAATTGAACTTTCGGAATATATATAATATATTTTAATTTATTATATATCTTTCAACTAGGAAATTAAATTGGACATTCCGGAATTTAATGAAGAAATTTGAATTTATTATATATCTTTCAACTAGAGTAACAATCTGTTCAAGTTAGTGCAGACAACAACACTTCCATGTTAATGTCTGGAAATTCTTTTGTCGACATTTAACAAGTCCTTCATGCATTAATTGCTCATTTAGAAATATATTTGGACTTTGGGGATTATTAAATGAAGTAATTTGAAATCAGTAAATATCTTTCACTTGAGTAATAACTAGTTCAAATTTGTACAAACAACACTCTTCCATGTGAATATAGAAGAAATTCGGAATTCTTTCAATCAACGAATGTGTACATGTATTAATTGCACCTCTGGAAATTAAATTGGACATTCCGGATTTTAATGAAGAAATTTGAATTTATTATATATCTTTCAACTAGAGTAACAATCTGTTCAAGTTTGTGCAGACAACAACACTTCCATGTTAATGTCTGGAAATTCTTTTGTCGACATTTAACAAGTCCTTCATGCAATAATTGCTCATTTAGAAATATTTTTGGACTTTGGGGATTATTAAATGAAGTAATTTGAAATCAGTAAATATCTTTCAAATTGAGTAATAACTAGTTCAAATTAGTACAAACAACACTCTTCCATGTGAATATAGAAGAAAATCGAAATTCTTTCAATCAACGAATGTGTTAATGTATTAATTGCACCTCTGGAAGTTAAATTGGACTTCCTGAATTTAATGAAGAAATTTGAATTTATTTAAATATTTCAACTAGAGTGATAATCTGTTCAAATTAGACCAATGAACATTCTACCATGTGGATGTTTTGGACATTGGTAAGCTTTTCAATCAGCGAGTGTGTTAATCTATTAATTGCACCTCTGGAAATCAAATTGAACTTTCGGAATATATATAATATATTTTAATTTATTATATATCTTTCAACTAGGAAATTAAATTGGACATTCCGGAATTTAATGAAGAAATTTGAATTTATTATATATCTTTCAACTAGAGTAACAATCTGTTCAAGTTAGTGCAGACAACAACACTTCCATGTTAATGTCTGGAAATTCTTTTGTCGACATTTAACAAGTCCTTCATGCATTAATTGCTCATTTAGAAATATATTTGGACTTTGGGGATTATTAAATGAAGTAATTTGAAATCAGTAAATATCTTTCACTTGAGTAATAACTAGTTCAAATTTGTACAAACAACACTCTTCCATGTGAATATAGAAGAAAATCGAAATTCTTTCAATCAACGAATGTGTTAATGTATTAATTGCACCTCTGGAAGTTAAATTGGACTTCCGGAATTTAATGAAGAAATTTGAATTTATATATATCTTTCAACTAGAGTGATAATCTGGTCAAATTAGACCAATGAACATTCTACCATGTGGATGTTTTGGACATTGGCTAGCTTTTCAATCAGCGAGTGTGTTAATCTATTAATTGCACCTCTGGAAATCAATTTGAACTTTCGGAATATATATAATATATTTTCATTTATTATATATCTTTGAACTAGAGTAACAATCTGTTCAAGTTAGTGCAGACAACAAACTTCCATCTTAATGTTTGGAAATTCTATTGTCGACATTTAACAAGTCCTTCATGCATTATTTGCTAATTTTGACATTCGTTTGGACTTTGGGGATTAAATGAAGCAATTTGAAATTAGTAATATCTTTCAACTTGAGTAATAACTAGTTCAAATTAGTCCAACCAACACTCTTCCATGTGAATATAGAAGAAAATCGGAATTCTTTCAATCAACGAATGTGTTAGTGTATTAATTGCACCTCTGGAAATTAAATTGGACATTCCGGAATTTAATGAAGAAATTTGAATTTATTATATATCTTTCAACTAGAGTAACAATCTATTCAAGTTAGTGCAGACAACAACACTTCCATGTTAATGTCTGGAAATTCTTTTGTCGACATTTAACAAGTCCTTCATGCATTAATTGCTCATTTAGAAATATATTTGGACTTTGGGGATTATTAAATGAAGTATTTTGAAATCAGTAAATATCTTTCAACTTGAGTAATAACTAGTACAAATTAGTACAAACAACACTCTTGCATGTGAATATAGAAGAAAATCGAAATTCTTTCAAACAACGAATGTGTTAATGTATTAATTGCACCTCTGGAAGTAAAATTGGACTTCCGGAATTTAATGAAGAAATTTAAATTTATTTATATCTTTCAACTAGAGTGATAATCTGTTCAAATTAGACCAATGAGCATTCTACCATGTGGATGTTTTGGACATTGGTAAGCTTTTCAATCAGCGAGTGTGTTAATCTATTAATTGCACCTCTGGAAATCAATTTGAACTTTCGGAATATATATAATATATTTTCATTTATTATATATCTTTGAACTAGAGTAACAAACTGTTCAAGTTAGTGCAGACAACAAACTTCCATCTTAATGTTTGGAAATTCTATTGTCGACATTTAACAAGTCCTTCATGCATTATTTGCTAATTTTGACATTCGTTTGGACTTTGGGGATTAAATGAAGCAATTTGAAATTAGTAATATCTTTCAACTTGAGTAATAACTAGTTCAAATTAGTCCAACCAACACTCTTCCATGTGAATATAGAAGAAAATCGGAATTCTTTCAATCAACGAATGTGTTAGTGTATTAATTGCACCTCTGGAAATTAAATTGGACATTCCGGAATTTAATGAAGAAATTTGAATTTATTATATATCTTTCAACTAGAGTAACAATCTATTCAAGTTAGTGCAGACAACAACACTTCCATGTTAATGTCTGGAAATTCTTTTGTCGACATTTAACAAGTCCTTCATGCATTAATTGCTCATTTAGAAATATATTTGGACTTTGGGGATTATTAAATGAAGTAATTTGAAATCAGTAAATATCTTTCAACTTGAGTAATAACTAGTACAAATTAGTACAAACAACACTCTTCCATGTGAATATAGAAGAAAATCGAAATTCTTTCAATCAACGAATGTGTTAATGTATTAATTGCACCTCTGGAAGTTAAATTGGACTTCCGGAATTTAATGAAGAAATTTAAATATATTTATATGTTTCAACTAGAGTGATGATCTGTTCAAATTAGACCAATGAACATTCTACAATGTGGATGTTTTGGACATTGGTAAGCTTTTCAATCAGCGACTGTGTTAATCTATTAATTGCACCTCTGGAAATCAAATTGAACTTTCGGAATATATATAATATATTTTAATTTATTATATATCTTTCAACTAGGAAATTAAATTGGACATTCCGGAATTTAATGAAGAAATTTGAATTTATTATATATCTTTCAACTAGAGTAACAATCTGTTCAAGTTAGTGCAGACAACAACACTTCCATGTTAATGTCTGGAAATTCTTTTGTCGACATTTAACAAGTCCTTCATGCATTAATTGCTCATTTAGAAATATATTTGGACTTTGGGGATTATTAAATGAAGTAATTTGAAATCAGTAAATATCTTTCACTTGAGTAATAACTAGTTCAAATTTGTACAAACAACACTCTTCCATGTGAATATAGAAGAAATTCGGAATTCTTTCAATCAACGAATGTGTACATGTATTAATTGCACCTCTGGAAATTAAATTGGACATTCCGGATTTTAATGAAGAAATTTGAATTTATTATATATCTTTCAACTAGAGTAACAATCTGTTCAAGTTTGTGCAGACAACAACACTTCCATGTTAATGTCTGGAAATTCTTTTGTCGACATTTAACAAGTCCTTCATGCAATAATTGCTCATTTAGAAATATTTTTGGACTTTGGGGATTATTAAATGAAGTAATTTGAAATCAGTAAATATCTTTCAAATTGAGTAATAACTAGTTCAAATTAGTACAAACAACACTCTTCCATGTGAATATAGAAGAAAATCGAAATTCTTTCAATCAACGAATGTGTTAATGTATTAATTGCACCTCTGGAAGTTAAATTGGACTTCCTGAATTTAATGAAGAAATTTGAATTTATTTAAATATTTCAACTAGAGTGATAATCTGTTCAAATTAGACCAATGAACATTCTACCATGTGGATGTTTTGGACATTGGTAAGCTTTTCAATCAGCGAGTGTGTTAATCTATTAATTGCACCTCTGGAAATCAAATTGAACTTTCGGAATATATATAATATATTTTAATTTATTATATATCTTTCAACTAGGAAATTAAATTGGACATTCCGGAATTTAATGAAGAAATTTGAATTTATTATATATCTTTCAACTAGAGTAACAATCTGTTCAAGTTAGTGCAGACAACAACACTTCCATGTTAATGTCTGGAAATTCTTTTGTCGACATTTAACAAGTCCTTCATGCATTAATTGCTCATTTAGAAATATATTTGGACTTTGGGGATTATTAAATGAAGTAATTTGAAATCAGTAAATATCTTTCACTTGAGTAATAACTAGTTCAAATTTGTACAAACAACACTCTTCCATGTGAATATAGAAGAAAATCGAAATTCTTTCAATCAACGAATGTGTTAATGTATTAATTGCACCTCTGGAAGTTAAATTGGACTTCCGGAATTTAATGAAGAAATTTGAATTTATATATATCTTTCAACTAGAGTGATAATCTGGTCAAATTAGACCAATGAACATTCTACCATGTGGATGTTTTGGACATTGGCTAGCTTTTCAATCAGCGAGTGTGTTAATCTATTAATTGCACCTCTGGAAATCAATTTGAACTTTCGGAATATATATAATATATTTTCATTTATTATATATCTTTGAACTAGAGTAACAATCTGTTCAAGTTAGTGCAGACAACAAACTTCCATCTTAATGTTTGGAAATTCTATTGTCGACATTTAACAAGTCCTTCATGCATTATTTGCTAATTTTGACATTCGTTTGGACTTTGGGGATTAAATGAAGCAATTTGAAATTAGTAATATCTTTCAACTTGAGTAATAACTAGTTCAGATTAGTCCAACCAACACTCTTCCATGTGAATATAGAAGAAAATCGGAATTCATTCAATCAACGAATGTGTTAGTGTATTAATTGCACCTCTGGAAATTAAATTGGACATTCCGGATTTAATGAAGAAATTTGAATTTATTATATATCTTTCAACTAGTTTAACAATCTATTCAAGTTAGTGCAGACAACAACACTTCCATGTTAATGTCTGGAAATTCTTTTGTCGACATTTAACAAGTCCTTCATGCATTAATTGCTCATTTAGAAATATATTTGGACTTTGGGGATTATTAAATGAAGTAATTTGAAATCAGTAAATATCTTTCAACTTGAGTAATAACTAGTACAAATTAGTACAAACAACACTCTTCCATGTGAATATAGAAGAAAATCGGAATTCTTTCAATCAACGAATGTGTTAGTGTATTAATTGCACCTCTGGAAATTAAATTGGACATTCCGGATTTAATGAAGAAATTTGAATTTATTATATATCTTTCAACTAGTTTAACAATCTATTCAAGTTAGTGCAGACAACAACACTTCCATGTTAATGTCTGGAAATTCTTTTGTCGACATTTAACAAGTCCTTCATGCATTAATTGCTCATTTAGAAATATATTTGGACTTTGGGGATTATTAAATGAAGTAATTTGAAATCAGTAAATATCTTTCAACTTGAGTAATAACTAGTACAAATTAGTACAAACAACACTCTTCCATGTGAATATAGAAGAAAATCGGAATTCTTTCAATCAACGAATGTGTTAGTGTATTAATTGCACCTCTGGAAATTAAATTGGACATTCCGGAATTTAATGAAGAAATTTGAATTTATTATATATCTTTCAACTAGTTTAACAATCTATTCAAGTTAGTGCAGACAACAACACTTCCATGTTAATGTCTGGAAATTCTTTTGTCGACATTTAACAAGTCCTTCATGCATTAATTGCTCATTTAGAAATATATTTGGACTTTGGGGATTATTAAATGAAGTAATTTGAAATCAGTAAATATCTTTCAACTTGAGTAATAACTAGTACAAATTAGTACAAACAACACTCTTCCATGTGAATATAGAAGAAAATCGAAATTCTTTCAATCAACGAATGTGTTAATGTATTAATTGCACCTCTGGAAGTTAAATTGGACTTCCGGAATTTAATGAAGAAATTTAAATATATTTATATGTTTCAACTAGAGTGATGATCTGTTCAAATTAGACCAATGAACATTCTACAATGTGGATGTTTTGGACATTGGTAAGCTTTTCGATCAGCGACTGTGTTAATCTATTAATTGCACCTCTGGAAATCAAATTGAACTTTCGGAATATATATAATATATTTTAATTTATTATATATCTTTCAACTAGGAAATTAAATTGGACATTCCGGAATTTAATGAAGAAATTTGAATTTATTATATATCTTTCAACTAGAGTAACAATCTGTTCAAGTTAGTGCAGACAACAACACTTCCATGTTAATGTCTGGAAATTCTTTTGTCGACATTTAACAAGTCCTTCATGCATTAATTGCTCATTTAGAAATATATTTGGACTTTGGGGATTATTAAATGAAGTAATTTGAAATCAGTAAATATCTTTCACTTGAGTAATAACTAGTTCAAATTTGTACAAACAACACTCTTCCATGTGAATATAGAAGAAATTCGGAATTCTTTCAATCAACGAATGTGTACATGTATTAATTGCACCTCTGGAAATTAAATTGGACATTCCGGATTTTAATGAAGAAATTTGAATTTATTATATATCTTTCAACTAGAGTAACAATCTGTTCAAGTTTGTGCAGACAACAACACTTCCATGTTAATGTCTGGAAATTCTTTTGTCGACATTTAACAAGTCCTTCATGCAATAATTGCTCATTTAGAAATATTTTTGGACTTTGGGGATTATTAAATGAAGTAATTTGAAATCAGTAAATATCTTTCAAATTGAGTAATAACTAGTTCAAATTAGTACAAACAACACTCTTCCATGTGAATATAGAAGAAAATCGAAATTCTTTCAATCAACGAATGTGTTAATGTATTAATTGCACCTCTGGAAGTTAAATTGGACTTCCTGAATTTAATGAAGAAATTTGAATTTATTTAAATATTTCAACTAGAGTGATAATCTGTTCAAATTAGACCAATGAACATTCTACCATGTGGAAGTTTTGGACATTGGTAAGCTTTTCAAACAGCGAGTGTGTTAATCTATTAATTGCACCTCTGGAAATCAAATTGAACTTTCGGAATATATATAATATATTTTAATTTATTATATATCTTTCAACTAGGAAATTAAATTGGACATTCCGGAATTTAATGAAGAAATTTGAATTTATTATATATCTTTCAACTAGAGTAACAATCTGTTCAAGTTAGTGCAGACAACAACACTTCCATGTTAATGTCTGGAAATTCTTTTGTCGACATTTAACAAGTCCTTCATGCATTAATTGCTCATTTAGAAATATATTTGGACTTTGGGGATTATTAAATGAAGTAATTTGAAATCAGTAAATATCTTTCACTTGAGTAATAACTAGTTCAAATTTGTACAAACAACACTCTTCCATGTGAATATAGAAGAAAATCGAAATTCTTTCAATCAACGAATGTGTTAATGTATTAATTGCACCTCTGGAAGTTAAATTGGACTTCCGGAATTTAATGAAGAAATTTGAATTTATATATATCTTTCAACTAGAGTGATAATCTGGTCAAATTAGACCAATGAACATTCTACCATGTGGATGTTTTGGACATTGGCTAGCTTTTCAATCAGCGAGTGTGTTAATCTATTAATTGCACCTCTGGAAATCAATTTGAACTTTCGGAATATATATAATATATTTTCATTTATTATATATCTTTGAACTAGAGTAACAATCTGTTCAAGTTAGTGCAGACAACAAACTTCCATCTTAATGTTTGGAAATTCTATTGTCGACATTTAACAAGTCCTTCATGCATTATTTGCTAATTTTGACATTCGTTTGGACTTTGGGGATTAAATGAAGCAATTTGAAATTAGTAATATCTTTCAACTTGAGTAATAACTAGTTCAGATTAGTCCAACCAACACTCTTCCATGTGAATATAGAAGAAAATCGGAATTCATTCAATCAACGAATGTGTTAGTGTATTAATTGCACCTCTGGAAATTAAATTGGACATTCCGGATTTAATGAAGAAATTTGAATTTATTATATATCTTTCAACTAGTTTAACAATCTATTCAAGTTAGTGCAGACAACAACACTTCCATGTTAATGTCGGGAAATTCTTTTGTCGACATTTAACAAGTCCTTCATGCATTAATTGCTCATTTAGAAATATATTTGGACTTTGGGGATTATTAAATGAAGTAATTTGAAATCAGTAAATATCTTTCAACTTGAGTAATAACTAGTACAAATTAGTACAAACAACACTCTTCCATGTGAATATAGAAGAAAATCGGAATTCTTTCAATCAACGAATGTGTTAGTGTATTAATTGCACCTCTGGAAATTAAATTGGACATTCCCGGATTTAATGAAGAAATTTGAATTTATTATATATCTTTCAACTAGTTTAACAATCTATTCAAGTTAGTGCAGACAACAACACTTCCATGTTAATGTCTGGAAATTCTTTTGTCGACATTTAACAAGTCCTTCATGCATTAATTGCTCATTTAGAAATATATTTGGACTTTGGGGATTATTAAATGAAGTAATTTGAAATCAGTAAATATCTTTCAACTTGAGTAATAACTAGTACAAATTAGTACAAACAACACTCTTCCATGTGAATATAGAAGAAAATCGAAATTCTTTCAATCAACGAATGTGTTAGTGTATTAATTGCACCTCTGGAAATTAAATTGGACATTCCGGAATTTAATGAAGAAATTTGAATTTATTATATATCTTTCAACTAGTTTAACAATCTATTCAAGTTAGTGCAGACAACAACACTTCCATGTTAATGTCTGGAAATTCTTTTGTCGACATTTAACAAGTCCTTCATGCATTAATTGCTCATTTAGAAATATATTTGGACTTTGGGGATTATTAAATGAAGTAATTTGAAATCAGTAAATATCTTTCACTTGAGTAATAACTAGTTCAAATTTGTACAAACAACACTCTTCCATGTGAATATAGAAGAAAATCGAAATTCTTTCAATCAACGAATGTGTTAATGTATTAATTGCACCTCTGGAAGTTAAATTGGACTTCCGGAATTTAATGAAGAAATTTGAATTTATATATATCTTTCAACTAGAGTGATAATCTGGTCAAATTAGACCAATGAACATTCTACTATGTGGATGTTTTGGACATTGGCTAGCTTTTCAATCAGCGAGTGTGTTAATCTATTAATTGCACCTCTGGAAATCAATTTGAACTTTCGGAATATATATAATATATTTTCATTTATTATATATCTTTGAACTAGAGTAACAATCTGTTCAAGTTAGTGCAGACAACAAACTTCCATCTTAATGTTTGGAAATTCTATTGTCGACATTTAACAAGTCCTTCATGCATTATTTGCTAATTTTGACATTCGTTTGGACTTTGGGGATTAAATGAAGCAATTTGAAATTAGTAATATCTTTCAACTTGAGTAATAACTAGTTCAAATTAGTCCAACCAACACTCTTCCATGTGAATATAGAAGAAAATCGGAATTCTTTCAATCAACGAATGTGTTAGTGTATTAATTGCACCTCTGGAAATTAAATTGGACATTCCGGAATTTAATGAAGAAATTTGAATTTATTATATATCTTTCAACTAGTTTAACAATCTATTCAAGTTAGTGCAGACAACAACACTTCCATGTTAATGTCTGGAAATTCTTTTGTCGACATTTAACAAGTCCTTCATGCATTAATTGCTCATTTAGAAATATATTTGGACTTTGGGGATTATTAAATGAAGTAATTTGAAATCAGTAAATATCTTTCAACTTGAGTAATAACTAGTACAAATTAGTACAAACAACACTCTTCCATGTGAATATAGAAGAAAATCGAAATTCTTTCAATCAACGAATGTGTTAGTGTATTAATTGCACCTCTGGAAATTAAATTGGACATTCCGGAATTTAATGAAGAAATTTGAATTTATTATATATCTTTCAACTAGTTTAACAATCTATTCAAGTTAGTGCAGACAACAACACTTCCATGTTAATGTCTGGAAATTCTTTTGTCGACATTTAACAAGTCCTTCATGCATTAATTGCTCATTTAGAAATATATTTGGACTTTGGGGATTATTAAATGAAGTAATTTGAAATCAGTAAATATCTTTCAACTTGAGTAATAACTAGTACAAATTAGTACAAACAACACTCTTCCATGTGAATATAGAAGAAAATCGGAATTCTTTCAATCAACGAATGTGTTAGTGTATTAATTGCACCTCTGGAAATTAAATTGGACATTCCGGATTTAATGAAGAAATTTGAATTTATTATATATCTTTCAACTAGTTTAACAATCTATTCAAGTTAGTGCAGACAACAACACTTCCATGTTAATGTCTGGAAATTCTTTTGTCGACATTTAACAAGTCCTTCATGCATTAATTGCTCATTTAGAAATATATTTGGACTTTGGGGATTATTAAATGAAGTAATTTGAAATCAGTAAATATCTTTCAACTTGAGTAATAACTAGTACAAATTAGTACAAACAACACTCTTCCATGTGAATATAGAAGAAAATCGAAATTCTTTCAATCAACGAATGTGTTAGTGTATTAATTGCACCTCTGGAAATTAAATTGGACATTCCGGAATTTAATGAAGAAATTTGAATTTATTATATATCTTTCAACTAGTTTAACAATCTATTCAAGTTAGTGCAGACAACAACACTTCCATGTTAATGTCTGGAAATTCTTTTGTCGACATTTAACAAGTCCTTCATGCATTAATTGCTCATTTAGAAATATATTTGGACTTTGGGGATTATTAAATGAAGTAATTTGAAATCAGTAAATATCTTTCAACTTGAGTAATAACTAGTACAAATTAGTACAAACAACACTCTTCCATGTGAATATAGAAGAAAATCGAAATTCTTTCAATCAACGAATGTGTTAGTGTATTAATTGCACCTCTGGAAATTAAATTGGACATTCCGGAATTTAATGAAGAAATTTGAATTTATTATATATCTTTCAACTAGTTTAACAATCTATTCAAGTTAGTGCAGACAACAACACTTCCATGTTAATGTCTGGAAATTCTTTTGTCGACATTTAACAAGTCCTTCATGCATTAATTGCTCATTTAGAAATATATTTGGACTTTGGGGATTATTAAATGAAGTAATTTGAAATCAGTAAATATCTTTCACTTGAGTAATAACTAGTTCAAATTTGTACAAACAACACTCTTCCATGTGAATATAGAAGAAAATCGAAATTCTTTCAATCAACGAATGTGTTAATGTATTAATTGCACCTCTGGAAGTTAAATTGGACTTCCGGAATTTAATGAAGAAATTTGAATTTATATATATCTTTCAACTAGAGTGATAATCTGGTCAAATTAGACCAATGAACATTCTACTATGTGGATGTTTTGGACATTGGCTAGCTTTTCAATCAGCGAGTGTGTTAATCTATTAATTGCACCTCTGGAAATCAATTTGAACTTTCGGAATATATATAATATATTTTCATTTATTATATATCTTTGAACTAGAGTAACAATCTGTTCAAGTTAGTGCAGACAACAAACTTCCATCTTAATGTTTGGAAATTCTATTGTCGACATTTAACAAGTCCTTCATGCATTATTTGCTAATTTTGACATTCGTTTGGACTTTGGGGATTAAATGAAGCAATTTGAAATTAGTAATATCTTTCAACTTGAGTAATAACTAGTTCAAATTAGTCCAACCAACACTCTTCCATGTGAATATAGAAGAAAATCGGAATTCTTTCAATCAACGAATGTGTTAGTGTATTAATTGCACCTCTGGAAATTAAATTGGACATTCCGGAATTTAATGAAGAAATTTGAATTTATTATATATCTTTCAACTAGTTTAACAATCTATTCAAGTTAGTGCAGACAACAACACTTCCATGTTAATGTCTGGAAATTCTTTTGTCGACATTTAACAAGTCCTTCATGCATTAATTGCTCATTTAGAAATATATTTGGACTTTGGGGATTATTAAATGAAGTAATTTGAAATCAGTAAATATCTTTCAACTTGAGTAATAACTAGTACAAATTAGTACAAACAACACTCTTCCATGTGAATATAGAAGAAAATCGAAATTCTTTCAATCAACGAATGTGTTAGTGTATTAATTACACCTCTGGAAATTAAATTGGACATTCCGGAATTTAATGAAGAAATTTGAATTTATTATATATCTTTCAACTAGTTTAACAATCTATTCAAGTTAGTGCAGACAACAACACTTCCATGTTAATGTCTGGAAATTCTTTTGTCGACATTTAACAAGTCCTTCATGCATTAATTGCTCATTTAGAAATATATTTGGACTTTGGGGATTATTAAATGAAGTAATTTGAAATCAGTAAATATCTTTCAACTTGAGTAATAACTTGTACAAATTAGTACAAACAACACTCTTCCATGTGAATATAGAAGAAAATCGAAATTCTTTCAATCAACGAATGTGTTAATGTATTAATTGCACCTCTGGAAGTTAAATTGGACTTCCGGAATTTAATGAAGAAATTTAAATATATTTATATGTTTCAACTAGAGTGATGATCTGTTCAAATTAGACCAATGAACATTCTACAATGTGGATGTTTTGGACATTGGTAAGGTTTTCAATCAGCGAGTGTGTTAATCTATTAATTGCACCTCTGGAAATCAAATTGAACTTTCGGAATATATATAATATATTTTAATTTATTATATATCTTTCAACTAGGAAATTAAATTGGACATTCCGGAATTTAATGAAGAAATTTGAATTTATTATATATCTTTCAACTAGAGTAACAATCTGTTCAAGTTAGTGCAGACAACAACACTTCCATGTTAATGTCTGGAAATTCTTTTGTCGACATTTAACAAGTCCTTCATGCATTAATTGCTCATTTAGAAATATATTTGGACTTTGGGGATTATTAAATGAAGTAATTTGAAATCAGTAAATATCTTTCACTTGAGTAATAACTAGTTCAAATTAGTACAAACAACACTCTTCCATGTGAATATAGAAGAAAATTGAAATTCTTTCAATCAACGAATGTGTTAATGTATTAATTGCACCTCTGGAAGTTAAATTGGACTTCCTGAATTTAATGAAGAAATTTGAATTTATTTAAATCTTTCAACTAGAGTGATAATCTGTTCAAATTAGACCAATGAACATTCTACCATGTGGATGTTTTGGACATTGGTAAGCTTTTCAATCAGCGAGTGTGTTAATCTATTAATTGCACCTCTGGAAATCAAATTGAACTTTCGGAATATATATAATATATTTTAATTTATTATATATCTTTCAACTAGGAAATTAAATTGGACATTCCGGAATTTAATGAAGAAATTTGAATTTATTATATATCTTTCAACTAGAGTAACAATCTGTTCAAGTTAGTGCAGACAACAACACTTCCATGTTAATGTCTGGAAATTCTTTTGTCGACATTTAACAAGTCCTTCATGCATTAATTGCTCATTTAGAAATATATTTGGACTTTGGGGATTATTAAATGAAGTAATTTGAAATCAGTAAATATCTTTCACTTGAGTAATAACTAGTTCAAATTTGTACAAACAACACTCTTCCATGTGAATATAGAAGAAAATCGAAATTCTTTCAATCAACGAATGTGTTAATGTATTAATTGCACCTCTGGAAGTTAAATTGGACTTCCGGAATTTAATGAAGAAATTTGAATTTATATATATCTTTCAACTAGAGTGATAATCTGGTCAAATTAGACCAATGAACATTCTACCATGTGGATGTTTTGGACATTGGCTAGCTTTTCAATCAGCGAGTGTGTTAATCTATTAATTGCACCTCTGGAAATCAATTTGAACTTTCGGAATATATATAATATATTTTCATTTATTATATATCTTTGAACTAGAGTAACAATCTGTTCAAGTTAGTGCAGACAACAAACTTCCATCTTAATGTTTGGAAATTCTATTGTCGACATTTAACAAGTCCTTCATGCATTATTTGCTAATTTTGACATTCGTTTGGACTTTGGGGATTAAATGAAGCAATTTGAAATTAGTAATATCTTTCAACTTGAGTAATAACTAGTTCAAATTAGTCCAACCAACACTCTTCCATGTGAATATAGAAGAAAATCGGAATTCTTTCAATCAACGAATGTGTTAGTGTATTAATTGCACCTCTGGAAATTAAATTGGACATTCCGGAATTTAATGAATAAATTTGAATTTATTATATATCTTTCAACTAGTTTAACAATCTATTCAAGTTAGTGCAGACAACAACACTTCCATGTTAATGTCTGGAAATTCTTTTGTCGACATTTAACAAGTCCTTCATGCATTAATTGCTCATTTAGAAATATATTTGGACTTTGGGGATTATTAAATGAAGTAATTTGAAATCAGTAAATATTTTTCAACTTGAGTAATAACTAGTACAAATTAGTACAAACAACACTCTTCCATGTGAATATAGAAGAAAATCGAAATTCTTTCAATCAACGAATGTGTCAATGTATTAATTGCACCTCTGGAAGTTAAATTGGACTTCCGGAATTTAATGAAGAAATTTAAATATATTTATATGTTTCAACTAGAGTGATGATCTGTTCAAATTAGACCAATGAACATTCTACAATGTGGATGTTTTGGACATTGGTAAGCTTTTCAATCAGCGAGTGTGTTAATCTATTAATTGCACCTCTGGAAATCAAATTGAACTTTCGGAATATATATAATATATTTTAATTTATTATATATCTTTCAACTAGGAAATTAAATTGGACATTCCGGAATTTAATGAAGAAATTTGAATTTATTATATATCTTTCAACTAGAGTAACAATCTGTTCAAGTTAGTGCAGACAACAACACTTCCATGTTAATGTCTGGAAATTCTTTTGTCGACATTTAACAAGTCCTTCATGCATTAATTGCTCATTTAGAAATATATTTGGACTTTGGGGATTATTAAATGAAGTAATTTGAAATCAGTAAATATCTTTCACTTGAGTAATAACTAGTTCAAATTTGTACAAACAACACTCTTCCATGTGAATATAGAAGAAAATCGAACTTCTTTCAATCAACGAATGTGTTAATGTATTAATGGCACCTCTGGAAGTTAAATTGGACTTCCGGAATTTAATGAAGAAATTTGAATTTATATATATCTTTCAACTAGAGTGATAATCTGTTCAAATTAGACCAATGAACATTCTACCATGTGGATGTTTTGGACATTGGCTAGCTTTTCAATCAGCGAGTGTGTTAATCTATTAATTGCACCTCTGGAAATCAATTTGAACTTTCGGAATATATATAATATATTTTCATTTATTATATATCTTTGAACTAGAGTAACAATCTGTTCAAGTTAGTGCAGACAACAAACTTCCATCTTAATGTTTGGAAATTCTATTGTCGACATTTAACAAGTCCTTCATGCATTATTTGCTAATTTTGACATTCGTTTGGACTTTGGGGATTAAATGAAGCAATTTGAAATTAGTAATATCTTTCAACTTGAGTAATAACTAGTTCAAATTAGTCCAACCAACACTCTTCCATGTGAATATAGAAGAAAATCGGAATTCTTTCAATCAACGAATGTGTTAGTGTATTAATTGCACCTCTGGAAATTAAATTGGACATTCCGGAATTTAATGAAGAAATTTGAATTTATTATATATCTTTCAACTAGAGTAACAATCTGTTCAAGTTAGTGCAGACAACAACACTTCCATGTTAATGTCTGGAAATTCTTTTGTCGACATTTAACAAGTCCTTCATGCATTAATTGCTCATTTAGAAATATATTTGGACTTTGGGGATTATTAAATGAAGTAATTTGAAATCAGTAAATATCTTTCACTTGAGTAATAACTAGTTCAAATTTGTACAAACAACACTCTTCCATGTGAATATAGAAGAAAATCGAACTTCTTTCAATCAACGAATGTGTTAATGTATTAATGGCACCTCTGGAAGTTAAATTGGACTTCCGGAATTTAATGAAGAAATTTGAATTTATATATATCTTTCAACTAGAGTGATAATCTGTTCAAATTAGACCAATGAACATTCTAACATGTGGATGTTTTGGACATTGGCTAGCTTTTCAATCAGCGAGTGTGTTAATCTATTAATTGCACCTCTGGAAATCAAATTGAACTTTCGGAATATATATAATATATTTTCATTTATTATATATCTTTGAACTAGAGTAACAATCTGTTCAAGTTAGTGCAGACAACAAACTTCCATCTTAATGTTTGGAAATTCTATTGTCGACATTTAACAAGTCCTTCATGCATTATTTGCTAATTTTGACATTCGTTTGGACTTTGGGGATTAAATGAAGCAATTTGAAATTAGTAATATCTTTCAACTTGAGTAATAACTAGTTCAAATTAGTCCAACCAACACTCTTCCATGTGAATATAGAAGAAAATCGGAATTCTTTCAATCAACGAATGTGTTAGTGTATTAATTGCACCTCTGGAAATTAAATTGGACATTCCGGAATTTAATGAAGAAATTTGAATTTATTATATATCTTTCAACTAGAGTAACAATCTATTCAAGTTAGTGCAGACAACAACACTTCCATGTTAATGTCTGGAAATTCTTTTGTCGACATTTAACAAGTCCTTCATGCATTAATTGCTCATTTAGAAATATATTTGGACTTTGGGGATTATTAAATGAAGTAATTTGAAATCAGTAAATATCTTTCAACTTGAGTAATAACTAGTACAAATTAGTACAAACAACACTCTTCCATGTGAATATAGAAGAAAATCGAAATTCTTTCAATCAACGAATGTGTTAATGTATTAATTGCACCTCTGGAAGTTAAATTGGACTTCCGGAATTTAATGAAGAAATTTAAATATATTTATATGTTTCAACTAGAGTGATGATCTGTTCAAATTAGACCAATGAACATTCTACAATGTGGATGTTTTGGACATTGGTAAGCTTTTCAATCAGCGAGTGTGTTAATCTATTAATTGCACCTCTGGAAATCAAATTGAACTTTCGGAATATATATAATATATTTTAATTTATTATATATCTTTCAACTAGGAAATTAAATTGGACATTCCGGAATTTAATGAAGAAATTTGAATTTATTATATATCTTTCAACTAGAGTAACAATCTGTTCAAGTTAGTGCAGACAACAACACTTCCATGTTAATGTCTGGAAATTCTTTTGTCGACATTTAACAAGTCCTTCATGCATTAATTGCTCATTTAGAAATATATTTGGACTTTGGGGATTATTAAATGAAGTAATTTGAAATCAGTAAATATCTTTCACTTGAGTAATAACTAGTTCAAATTTGTACAAACAACACTCTTCCATGTGAATATAGAAGAAAATCGAAATTCTTTCAATCAACGAATGTGTTAATGTATTAATTGCACCTCTGGAAGTTAAATTGGACTTCCGGAATTTAATGAAGAAATTTGAATTTATATATATCTTTCAACTAGAGTGATAATCTGGTCAAATTAGACCAATGAACATTCTACCATGTGGATGTTTTGGACATTGGCTAGCTTTTCAATCAGCGAGTGTGTTAATCTATTAATTGCACCTCTGGAAATCAATTTGAACTTTCGGAATATATATAATATATTTTCATTTATTATATATCTTTGAACTAGAGTAACAATCTGTTCAAGTTAGTGCAGACAACAAACTTCCATCTTAATGTTTGGAAATTCTATTGTCGACATTTAACAAGTCCTTCATGCATTATTTGCTAATTTTGACATTCGTTTGGACTTTGGGGATTAAATGAAGCAATTTGAAATTAGTAATATCTTTCAACTTGAGTAATAACTAGTTCAAATTAGTCCAACCAACACTCTTCCATGTGAATATAGAAGAAAATCGGAATTCTTTCAATCAACGAATGTGTTAGTGTATTAATTGCACCTCTGGAAATTAAATTGGACATTCCGGAATTTAATGAAGAAATTTGAATTTATTATATATCTTTCAACTAGAGTAACAATCTATTCAAGTTAGTGCAGACAACAACACTTCCATGTTAATGTCTGGAAATTCTTTTGTCGACATTTAACAAGTCCTTCATGCATTAATTGCTCATTTAGAAATATATTTGGACTTTGGGGATTATTAAATGAAGTAATTTGAAATCAGTAAATATCTTTCAACTTGAGTAATAACTAGTACAAATTAGTACAAACAACACTCTTCCATGTGAATATAGAAGAAAATCGAAATTCTTTCAATCAACGAATGTGTTAATGTATTAATTGCACCTCTGGAAGTTAAATTGGACTTCCGGAATTTAATGAAGAAATTTAAATATATTTATATGTTTCAACTAGAGTGATGATCTGTTCAAATTAGACCAATGAACATTCTACAATGTGGATGTTTTGGACATTGGTAAGCTTTTCAATCAGCGAGTGTGTTAATCTATTAATTGCACCTCTGGAAATCAAATTGAACTTTCGGAATATATATAATATATTTTAATTTATTATATATCTTTCAACTAGGAAATTAAATTGGACATTCCGGAATTTAATGAAGAAATTTGAATTTATTATATATCTTTCAACTAGAGTAACAATCTGTTCAAGTTAGTGCAGACAACAACACTTCCATGTTAATGTCTGGAAATTCTTTTGTCGACATTTAACAAGTCCTTCATGCATTAATTGCTCATTTAGAAATATATTTGGACTTTGGGGATTATTAAATGAAGTAATTTGAAATCAGTAAATATCTTTCACTTGAGTAATAACTAGTTCAAATTTGTACAAACAACACTCTTCCATGTGAATATAGAAGAAAATCGAAATTCTTTCAATCAACGAATGTGTTAATGTATTAATTGCACCTCTGGAAGTTAAATTGGACTTCCGGAATTTAATGAAGAAATTTGAATTTATATATATCTTTCAACTAGAGTGATAATCTGGTCAAATTAGACCAATGAACATTCTACCATGTGGATGTTTTGGACATTGGCTAGCTTTTCAATCAGCGAGTGTGTTAATCTATTAATTGCACCTCTGGAAATCAATTTGAACTTTCGGAATAAATATAATATATTTTCATTTATTATATATCTTTGAACTAGAGTAACAATCTGTTCAAGTTAGTGCAGACAACAAACTTCCATCTTAATGTTTGGAAATTCTATTGTCGACATTTAACAAGTCCTTCATGCATTATTTGCTAATTTTGACATTCGTTTGGACTTTGGGGATTAAATGAAGCAATTTGAAATTAGTAATATCTTTCAACTTGAGTAATAACTAGTTCAAATTAGTCCAACCAACACTCTTCCATGTGAATATAGAAGAAAATCGGAATTCTTTCAATCAACGAATGTGTTAGTGTATTAATTGCACCTCTGGAAATTAAATTGGACATTCCGGAATTTCATGAAGAAATTTGAATTTATTATATATCTTTCAACTAGTTTAACAATCTATTCAAGTTAGTGCAGACAACAACACTTCCATGTTAATGTCTGGAAATTCTTTTGTCGACATTTAACAAGTCCTTCATGCATTAATTGCTCATTTAGAAATATATTTGGACTTTGGGGATTATTAAATGAAGTAATTTGAAATCAGTAAATATTTTTCAACTTGAGTAATAACTAGTACAAATTAGTACAAACAACACTCTTCCATGTGAATATAGAAGAAAATCGAAATTCTTTCAATCAACGAATGTGTCAATGTATTAATTGCACCTCTGGAAGTTAAATTGGACTTCCGGAATTTAATGAAGAAATTTAAATATATTTATATGTTTCAACTAGAGTGATGATCTGTTCAAATTAGACCAATGAACATTCTACAATGTGGATGTTTTGGACATTGGTAAGCTTTTCAATCAGCGAGTGTGTTAATCTATTAATTGCACCTCTGGAAATCAAATTGAACTTTCGGAATATATATAATATATTTTAATTTATTATATATCTTTCAACTAGGAAATTAAATTGGACATTCCGGAATTTAATGAAGAAATTTGAATTTATTATATATCTTTCAACTAGAGTAACAATCTGTTCAAGTTAGTGCAGACAACAACACTTCCAAGTTAATGTCTGGAAATTCTTTTGTCGACATTTAACAAGTCCTTCATGCATTAATTGCTCATTTAGAAATATATTTGGACTTTGGGGATTATTAAATGAAGTAATTTGAAATCAGTAAATATCTTTCACTTGAGTAATAACTAGTTCAAATTTGTACAAACAACACTCTTCCATGTGAATATAGAAGAAAATCGAAATTCTTTCAATCAACGAATGTGTTAATGTATTAATTGCACCTCTGGAAGTTAAATTGGACTTCCGGAATTTAATGAAGAAATTTAAATATATTTATATGTTTCAACTAGAGTGATGATCTGTTCAAATTAGACCAATGAACATTCTACAATGTGGATGTTTTGGACATTGGTAAGCTTTTCAATCAGCGAGTGTGTTAATCTATTAATTGCACCTCTGGAAATCAAATTGAACTTTCGGAATATATATAATATATTTTAATTTATTATATATCTTTCAACTAGGAAATTAAATTGGACATTCCGGAATTTAATGAAGAAATTTGAATTTATTATATATCTTTCAACTAGAGTAACAATCTGTTCAAGTTAGTGCAGACAACAACACTTCCATGTTAATGTCTGGAAATTCTTTTGTCGACATTTAACAAGTCCTTCATGCATTAATTGCTCATTTAGAAATATATTTGGACTTTGGGGATTATTAAATGAAGTAATTTGAAATCAGTAAATATCTTTCACTTGAGTAATAACTAGTTCAAATTTGTACAAACAACACTCTTCCATGTGAATATAGAAGAAAATCGAACTTCTTTCAATCAACGAATGTGTTAATGTATTAATGGCACCTCTGGAAGTTAAATTGGACTTCCGGAATTTAATGAAGAAATTTGAATTTATATATATCTTTCAACTAGAGTGATAATCTGTTCAAATTAGACCAATGAACATTTCACCATGTGGATGTTTTGGACATTGGCTAGCTTTTCAATCAGCGAGTGTGTTAATCTATTAATTGCACCTCTGGAAATCAATTTGAACTTTCGGAATAAATATAATATATTTTCATTTATTATATATCTTTGAACTAGAGTAACAATCTGTTCAAGTTAGTGCAGACAACAAACTTCCATCTTAATGTTTGGAAATTCTATTGTCGACATTTTACAAGTCCTTCATGCATTATTTGCTAATTTTGACATTCGTTTGGACTTTGGGGATTAAATGAAGCAATTTGAAATTAGTAATATCTTTCAACTTGAGTAATAACTAGTTCAAATTAGTCCAACCAACACTCTTCCATGTGAATATAGAAGAAAATCGGAATTCTTTCAATCAACGAATGTGTTAGTGTATTAATTGCACCTCTGGAAATTAAATTGGACATTCCGGAATTTAATGAAGAAATTTGAATTTATTATATATCTTTCAACTAGAGTAACAATCTGTTCAAGTTAGTGCAGACAACAACACTTCCATGTTAATGTCTGGAAATTCTTTTGTCGACATTTAACAAGTCCTTCATGCATTAATTGCTCATTTAGAAATATATTTGGACTTTGGGGATTATTAAATGAAGTAATTTGAAATCAGTAAATATCTTTCACTTGAGTAATAACTAGTTCAAATTTGTACAAACAACACTCTTCCATGTGAATATAGAAGAAAATCGAACTTCTTTCAATCAACGAATGTGTCAATGTATTAATGGCACCTCTGGAAGTTAAATTGGACTTCCGGAATTTAATGAAGAAATTTGAATTTATATATATCTTTCAACTAGAGTGATAATCTGTTCAAATTAGACCAATGAACATTCTACCATGTGGATGTTTTGGACATTGGCTAGCTTTTCAATCAGCGAGTGTGTTAATCTATTAATTGCACCTCTGGAAATCAATTTGAACTTTCGGAATATATATAATATATTTTCATTTATTATATATCTTTGAACTAGAGTAACAATCTGTTCAAGTTAGTGCAGACAACAAACTTCCATCTTAATGTTTGGAAATTCTATTGTCGACATTTAACAAGTCCTTCATGCATTATTTGCTAATTTTGACATTCGTTTGGACTTTGGGGATTAAATGAAGCAATTTGAAATTAGTAATATCTTTCAACTTGAGTAATAACTAGTTCAAATTAGTCCAACCAACACTCTTCCATGTGAATATAGAAGAAAATCGGAATTCTTTCAATCAACGAATGTGTTAGTGTATTAATTGCACCTCTGGAAATTAAATTGGACATTCCGGAATTTAATGAAGAAATTTGAATTTATTATATATCTTTCAACTAGTTTAACAATCTATTCAAGTTAGTGCAGACAACAACACTTCCATGTTAATGTCTGGAAATTCTTTTGTCGACATTTAACAAGTCCTTCATGCATTAATTGCTCATTTAGAAATATATTTGGACTTTGGGGATTATTAAATGAAGTAATTTGAAATCAGTAAATATTTTTCAACTTGAGTAATAACTAGTACAAATTAGCACAAACAACACTCTTCCATGTGAATATAGAAGAAAATCGAAATTCTTTCAATCAACGAATGTGTCAATGTATTAATTGCACCTCTGGAAGTTAAATTGGACTTCCGGAATTTAATGAAGAAATTTAAATATATTTATATGTTTCAACTAGAGTGATGATCTGTTCAAATTATACCAATGAACATTCTACAATGTGGATGTTTTGGACATTGGTAAGCTTTTCAATCAGCGAGTGTGTTAATCTATTAATTGCACCTCTGGAAATCAAATTGAACTTTCGGAATATATATAATATATTTTAATTTATTATATATCTTTCAACTAGGAAATTAAATTGGACATTCCGGAATTTAATGAAGAAATTTGAATTTATTATATATCTTTCAACTAGAGTAACAATCTGTTCAAGTTAGTGCAGACAACAACACTTCCATGTTAATGTCTGGAAATTCTTTTGTCGACATTTAACAAGTCCTTCATGCATTAATTGCTCATTTAGAAATATATTTGGACTTTGGGGATTATTAAATGAAGTAATTTGAAATCAGTAAATATCTTTCACTTGAGTAATAACTAGTTCAAATTTGTACAAACAACACTCTTCCATGTGAATATAGAAGAAAATCGAAATTCTTTCAATCAACGAATGTGTTAATGTATTAATTGCACCTCTGGAAGTTAAATTGGACTTCCGGAATTTAATGAAGAAATTTGAATTTATATATATCTTTCAACTAGAGTGATAATCTGTTCAAATTAGACCAATGAACATTCTACCATGTGGATTTTTTGGACATTGGCTAGCTTTTCAATCAGCGAGTGTGTTAATCTATTAATTGCACCTCTGGAAATCAATTTGAACTTTCGGAATAAATATAATATATTTTCATTTATTATATATCTTTGAACTAGAGTAACAATCTGTTCAAGTTAGTGCAGACAACAAACTTCCATCTTAATGTTTGGAAATTCTATTGTCGACATTTAACAAGTCCTTCATGCATTATTTGCTAATTTTGACATTCGTTTGGACTTTGGGGATTAAATGAAGCAATTTGAAATTAGTAATATCTTTCAACTTGAGTAATAACTAGTTGAAATTAGTCCAACCAACACTCTTCCATGTGAATATAGAAGAAAATCGGAATTCTTTCAATCAACGAATGTGTTAGTGTATTAATTGCACCTCTGGAAATTAAATTGGACATTCCGGAATTTAATGAAGAAATTTGAATTTATTATATATCTTTCAACTAGAGTAACAATCTATTCAAGTTAGTGCAGACAACAACACTTCCATGTTAATGTCTGGAAATTCTTTTGTCGACATTTAACAAGTCCTTCATGCATTAATTGCTCATTTAGAAATATATTTGGACTTTGGGGATTATTAAATGAAGTAATTTGAAATCAGTAAATATCTTTCAACTTGATTAATAACTAGTACAAATTAGTACAAACAACACTCTTCCATGTGAATATAGAAGAAAATCGAAATTCTTTCAATCAACGAATGTGTTAATGTATTAATTGCACCTCTGGAAGTTAAATTGGACTTCCGGAATTTAATGAAGAAATTTAAATATATTTATATGTTTCAACTAGAGTGATGATCTGTTCAAATTAGACCAATGAACATTCTACCATGTGGATGTTTTGGACATTGGTAAGCTTTTCAATCAGCGAGTGTGTTAATCTATTAATTGCTCCTCTGGAAATCAAATTGAACTTTCGGAATATATATAATATATTTTAATTTATTATATATCTTTCAACTAGGAAATTAAATTGGACATTCCGGAATTTAATGAAGAAATTTGAATTTATTATATTTCTTTCAACTAGAGTAACAATCTGTTCAAGTTAGTGCAGACAACAACACTTCCATGTTAATGTCTGGAAATTCTTTTGTCGACATTTAACAAGTCCTTCATGCATTAATTGCTCATTTAGAAATATATTTGGACTTTGGGGATTATTAAATGAAGTAATTTGAAATCAGTAAATATCTTTCACTTGAGTAATAACTAGTTCAAATTTGTACAAACAACACTCTTCCATGTGAATATAGAAGAAATTCGGAATTCTTTCAATCAACGAATGTGTACATGTATTAATTGCACCTCTGGAAATTAAATTGGACATTCCGGATTTTAATGAAGAAATTTGAATTTATTATATATCTTTCAACTAGAGTAACAATCTGTTCAAGTTAGTGCAGACAACAACACTTCCATGTTAATGTCTGGAAATTCTTTTGTCGACATTTAACAAGTCCTTCATGCATTAATTGCTCATTTAGAAATATATTTGGACTTTGGGGATTATTAAATGAAGTAATTTGAAATCAGTAAATATCTTTCACTTGAGTAATAACTAGTTCAAATTTGTACAAACAACACTCTTCCATGTGAATATAGAAGAAAATCGAAATTCTTTCAATCAACGAATGTGTTAATGTATTAATTGCACCTCTGGAAGTTAAATTGGACTTCCGGAATTTAATGAAGAAATTTGATTTTATATATATCTTTCAACTAGAGTGATAATCTGTTCAAATTAGACCAATGAACATTCTACCATGTGGATTTTTTGGACATTGGCTAGCTTTTCAATCAGCGAGTGTGTTAATCTATTAATTGCACCTCTGGAAATCAATTTGAACTTTCGGAATAAATATAATATATTTTCATTTATTATATATCTTTGAACTAGAGTAACAATCTGTTCAAGTTAGTGCAGACAACAAACTTCCATCTTAATGTTTGGAAATTCTATTGTCGACATTTAACAAGTCCTTCATGCATTATTTGCTAATTTTGACATTCGTTTGGACTTTGGGGATTAAATGAAGCAATTTGAAATTAGTAATATCTTTCAACTTGAGTAATAACTAGTTCAAATTAGTCCAACCAACACTCTTCCATGTGAATATAGAAGAAAATCGGAATTCTTTCAATCAACGAATGTGTTAGTGTATTAATTGCACCTCTGGAAATTAAATTGGACATTCCGGAATTTAATGAAGAAATTTGAATTTATTATATATCTTTCAACTAGAGTAACAATCTATTCAAGTTAGTGCAGACAACAACACTTCCATGTTAATGTCTGGAAATTCTTTTGTCGACATTTAACAAGTCCTTCATGCATTAATTGCTCATTTAGAAATATATTTGGACTTTGGGGATTATTAAATGAAGTAATTTGAAATCAGTAAATATCTTTCAACTTGAGTAATAACTAGTACAAATTAGTACAAACAACACTCTTCCATGTGAATATAGAAGAAAATCGAAATTCTTTCAATCAACGAATGTGTTAATGTATTAATTGCACCTCTGGAAGTTAAATTGGACTTCCGGAATTTAATGAAGAAATTTAAATATATTTATATGTTTCAACTAGAGTGATGATCTGTTCAAATTAGACCAATGAACATTCTACCATGTGGATGTTTTGGACATTGGTAAGCTTTTCAATCAGCGAGTGTGTTAATCTATTAATTGCTCCTCTGGAAATCAAATTGAACTTTCGGAATATATATAATATATTTTAATTTATTATATATCTTTCAACTAGGAAATTAAATTGGACATTCCGGAATTTAATGAAGAAATTTGAATTTATTATATTTCTTTCAACTAGAGTAACAATCTGTTCAAGTTAGTGCAGACAACAACACTTCCATGTTAATGTCTGGAAATTCTTTTGTCGACATTTAACAAGTCCTTCATGCATTAATTGCTCATTTAGAAATATATTTGGACTTTGGGGATTATTAAATGAAGTAATTTGAAATCAGTAAATATCTTTCACTTGAGTAATAACTAGTTCAAATTTGTACAAACAACACTCTTCCATGTGAATATAGAAGAAATTCGGAATTCTTTCAATCAACGAATGTGTACATGTATTAATTGCACCTCTGGAAATTAAATTGGACATTCCGGATTTTAATGAAGAAATTTGAATTTATTATATATCTTTCAACTAGAGTAACAATCTGTTCAAGTTTGTGCAGACAACAACACTTCCATGTTAATGTCTGGAAATTCTTTTGTCGACATTTAACAAGTCCTTCATGCAATAATTGCTCATTTAGAAATATATTTGGACTTTGGGGATTATTAAATGAAGTAATTTGAAATCAGTAAATATCTTTCAACTTGAGTAATAACTAGTACAAATTAGTACAAACAACACTCTTCCATGTGAATATAGAAGAAAATCGAAATTCTTTCAATCAACGAATGTGTTAATGTATTAATTGCACCTCTGGAAGTTAAATTGGACTTCCGGAATTTAATGAAGAAATTTAAATATATTTATATGTTTCAACTAGAGTGATGATCTGTTCAAATTAGACCAATGAACATTCTACAATGTGGATGTTTTGGACATTGGTAAGCTTTTCAATCAGCGAGTGTGTTAATCTATTAATTGCACCTCTGGAAATCAAATTGAACTTTCGGAATATATATAATATATTTTAATTTATTATATATCTTTCAACTAGGAAATTAAATTGGACATTCCGGAATTTAATGAAGAAATTTGAATTTATTATATATCTTTCAACTAGAGTAACAATCTGTTCAAGTTAGTGCAGACAACAACACTTCCATGTTAATGTCTGGAAATTCTTTTGTCGACATTTAACAAGTCCTTCATGCATTAATTGCTCATTTAGAAATATATTTGGACTTTGGGGATTATTAAATGAAGTAATTTGAAATCAGTAAATATTTTTCAACTTGAGTAATAACTAGTACAAATTAGTACAAACAACACTCTTCCATGTGAATATAGAAGAAAATCGAAATTCTTTCAATCAACGAATGTGTTAATGTATTAATTGCACCTCTGGAAGTTAAATTGGACTTCCGGAATTTAATGAAGAAATTTAAATATATTTATATGTTTCAACTAGAGTGATGATCTGTTCAAATTAGACCAATGAACATTCTACAATGTGGATGTTTTGGACATTGGTAAGCTTTTCAATCAGCGAGTGTGTTAATCTATTAATTGCACCTCTGGAAATCAAATTGAACTTTCGGAATATATATAATATATTTTAATTTATTATATATCTTTCAACTAGGAAATTAAATTGGACATTCCGGAATTTAATGAAGAAATTTGAATTTATTATATATCTTTCAACTAGAGTAACAATCTGTTCAAGTTAGTGCAGACAACAACACTTCCATGTTAATGTCTGGAAATTCTTTTGTCGACATTTAACAAGTCCTTCATGCATTAATTGCTCATTTAGAAATATATTTGGACTTTGGGGATTATTAAATGAAGTAATTTGAAATCAGTAAATATCTTTCACTTGAGTAATAACTAGTTCAAATTTGTACAAACAACACTCTTCCATGTGAATATAGAAGAAAATCGAAATTCTTTCAATCAACGAATGTGTTAATGTATTAATTGCACCTCTGGAAGTTAAATTGGACTTCCGGAATTTAATGAAGAAATTTGAATTTATATATATCTTTCAACTAGAGTGATAATCTGTTCAAATTAGACCAATGAACATTCTACCATGTGGATTTTTTGGACATTGGCTAGCTTTTCAATCAGCGAGTGTGTTAATCTATTAATTGCACCTCTGGAAATCAATTTGAACTTTCGGAATAAATATAATATATTTTCATTTATTATATATCTTTGAACTAGAGTAACAATCTGTTCAAGTTAGTGCAGACAACAAACTTCCATCTTAATGTTTGGAAATTCTATTGTCGACATTTAACAAGTCCTTCATGCATTATTTGCTAATTTTGACATTCGTTTGGACTTTGGGGATTAAATGAAGCAATTTGAAATTAGTAATATCTTTCAACTTGAGTAATAACTAGTTCAAATTAGTCCAACCAACACTCTTCCATGTGAATATAGAAGAAAATCGGAATTCTTTCAATCAACGAATGTGTTAATGTATTAATTGCACCTCTGGAAGTTAAATTGGACTTCCGGAATTTAATGAAGAAATTTAAATATATTTATATGTTTCAACTAGAGTGATGATCTGTTCAAATTAGACCAATGAACATTCTACCATGTGGATGTTTTGGACATTGGTAAGCTTTTCAATCAGCGAGTGTGTTAATCTATTAATTGCTCCTCTGGAAATCAAATTGAACTTTCGGAATATATATAATATATTTTAATTTATTATATATCTTTCAACTAGGAAATTAAATTGGACATTCCGGAATTTAATGAAGAAATTTGAATTTATTATATTTCTTTCAACTAGAGTAACAATCTGTTCAAGTTAGTGCAGACAACAACACTTCCATGTTAATGTCTGGAAATTCTTTTGTCGACATTTAACAAGTCCTTCATGCATTAATTGCTCATTTAGAAATATATTTGGACTTTGGGGATTATTAAATGAAGTAATTTGAAATCAGTAAATATCTTTCACTTGAGTAATAACTAGTTCAAATTTGTACAAACAACACTCTTCCATGTGAATATAGAAGAAATTCGGAATTCTTTCAATCAACGAATGTGTACATGTATTAATTGCACCTCTGGAAATTAAATTGGACATTCCGGATTTTAATGAAGAAATTTGAATTTATTATATATCTTTCAACTAGAGTAACAATCTGTTCAAGTTTGTGCAGACAACAACACTTCCATGTTAATGTCTGGAAATTCTTTTGTCGACATTTAACAAGTCCTTCATGCAATAATTGCTCATTTAGAAATATATTTGGACTTTGGGGATTATTAAATGAAGTAATTTGAAATCAGTAAATATCTTTCAACTTGAGTAATAACTAGTACAAATTAGTACAAACAACACTCTTCCATGTGAATATAGAAGAAAATCGAAATTCTTTCAATCAACGAATGTGTTAATGTATTAATTGCACCTCTGGAAGTTAAATTGGACTTCCGGAATTTAATGAAGAAATTTAAATATATTTATATGTTTCAACTAGAGTGATGATCTGTTCAAATTAGACCAATGAACATTCTACAATGTGGATGTTTTGGACATTGGTAAGCTTTTCAATCAGCGAGTGTGTTAATCTATTAATTGCACCTCTGGAAATCAAATTGAACTTTCGGAATATATATAATATATTTTAATTTATTATATATCTTTCAACTAGGAAATTAAATTGGACATTCCGGAATTTAATGAAGAAATTTGAATTTATTATATATCTTTCAACTAGAGTAACAATCTGTTCAAGTTAGTGCAGACAACAACACTTCCATGTTAATGTCTGGAAATTCTTTTGTCGACATTTAACAAGTCCTTCATGCATTAATTGCTCATTTAGAAATATATTTGGACTTTGGGGATTATTAAATGAAGTAATTTGAAATCAGTAAATATTTTTCAACTTGAGTAATAACTAGTACAAATTAGTACAAACAACACTCTTCCATGTGAATATAGAAGAAAATCGAAATTCTTTCAATCAACGAATGTGTTAATGTATTAATTGCACCTCTGGAAGTTAAATTGGACTTCCGGAATTTAATGAAGAAATTTAAATATATTTATATGTTTCAACTAGAGTGATGATCTGTTCAAATTAGACCAATGAACATTCTACAATGTGGATGTTTTGGACATTGGTAAGCTTTTCAATCAGCGAGTGTGTTAATCTATTAATTGCACCTCTGGAAATCAAATTGAACTTTCGGAATATATATAATATATTTTAATTTATTATATATCTTTCAACTAGGAAATTAAATTGGACATTCCGGAATTTAATGAAGAAATTTGAATTTATTATATATCTTTCAACTAGAGTAACAATCTGTTCAAGTTAGTGCAGACAACAACACTTCCATGTTAATGTCTGGAAATTCTTTTGTCGACATTTAACAAGTCCTTCATGCATTAATTGCTCATTTAGAAATATATTTGGACTTTGGGGATTATTAAATGAAGTAATTTGAAATCAGTAAATATCTTTCACTTGAGTAATAACTAGTTCAAATTTGTACAAACAACACTCTTCCATGTGAATATAGAAGAAAATCGAAATTCTTTCAATCAACGAATGTGTTAATGTATTAATTGCACCTCTGGAAGTTAAATTGGACTTCCGGAATTTAATGAAGAAATTTGAATTTATATATATCTTTCAACTAGAGTGATAATCTGTTCAAATTAGACCAATGAACATTCTACCATGTGGATTTTTTGGACATTGGCTAGCTTTTCAATCAGCGAGTGTGTTAATCTATTAATTGCACCTCTGGAAATCAATTTGAACTTTCGGAATAAATATAATATATTTTCATTTATTATATATCTTTGAACTAGAGTAACAATCTGTTCAAGTTAGTGCAGACAACAAACTTCCATCTTAATGTTTGGAAATTCTATTGTCGACATTTAACAAGTCCTTCATGCATTATTTGCTAATTTTGACATTCGTTTGGACTTTGGGGATTAAATGAAGCAATTTGAAATTAGTAATATCTTTCAACTTGAGTAATAACTAGTTCAAATTAGTCCAACCAACACTCTTCCATGTGAATATAGAAGAAAATCGGAATTCTTTCAATCAACGAATGTGTTAGTGTATTAATTGCACCTCTGGAAATTAAATTGGACATTCCGGAATTTAATGAAGAAATTTGAATTTATTATATATCTTTCAACTAGAGTAACAATCTATTCAAGTTAGTGCAGACAACAACACTTCCATGTTAATGTCTGGAAATTCTTTTGTCGACATTTAACAAGTCCTTCATGCATTAATTGCTCATTTAGAAATATATTTGGACTTTGGGGATTATTAAATGAAGTAATTTGAAATCAGTAAATATCTTTCAACTTGAGTAATAACTAGTACAAATTAGTACAAACAACACTCTTCCATGTGAATATAGAAGAAAATCGAAATTCTTTCAATCAACGAATGTGTTAATGTATTAATTGCACCTCTGGAAGTTAAATTGGACTTCCGGAATTTAATGAAGAAATTTAAATATATTTATATGTTTCAACTAGAGTGATGATCTGTTCAAATTAGACCAATGAACATTCTACCATGTGGATGTTTTGGACATTGGTAAGCTTTTCAATCAGCGAGTGTGTTAATCTATTAATTGCTCCTCTGGAAATCAAATTGAACTTTCGGAATATATATAATATATTTTAATTTATTATATATCTTTCAACTAGGAAATTAAATTGGACATTCCGGAATTTAATGAAGAAATTTGAATTTATTATATTTCTTTCAACTAGAGTAACAATCTGTTCAAGTTAGTGCAGACAACAACACTTCCATGTTAATGTCTGGAAATTCTTTTGTCGACATTTAACAAGTCCTTCATGCATTAATTGCTCATTTAGAAATATATTTGGACTTTGGGGATTATTAAATGAAGTAATTTGAAATCAGTAAATATCTTTCACTTGAGTAATAACTAGTTCAAATTTGTACAAACAACACTCTTCCATGTGAATATAGAAGAAATTCGGAATTCTTTCAATCAACGAATGTGTACATGTATTAATTGCACCTCTGGAAATTAAATTGGACATTCCGGATTTTAATGAAGAAATTTGAATTTATTATATATCTTTCAACTAGAGTAACAATCTGTTCAAGTTTGTGCAGACAACAACACTTCCATGTTAATGTCTGGAAATTCTTTTGTCGACATTTAACAAGTCCTTCATGCAATAATTGCTCATTTAGAAATATATTTGGACTTTGGGGATTATTAAATGAAGTAATTTGAAATCAGTAAATATCTTTCAACTTGAGTAATAACTAGTACAAATTAGTACAAACAACACTCTTCCATGTGAATATAGAAGAAAATCGAAATTCTTTCAATCAACGAATGTGTTAATGTATTAATTGCACCTCTGGAAGTTAAATTGGACTTCCGGAATTTAATGAAGAAATTTAAATATATTTATATGTTTCAACTAGAGTGATGATCTGTTCAAATTAGACCAATGAACATTCTACCATGTGGATGTTTTGGACATTGGTAAGCTTTTCAATCAGCGAGTGTGTTAATCTATTAATTGCTCCTCTGGAAATCAAATTGAACTTTCGGAATATATATAATATATTTTAATTTATTATATATCTTTCAACTAGGAAATTAAATTGGACATTCCGGAATTTAATGAAGAAATTTGAATTTATTATATTTCTTTCAACTAGAGTAACAATCTGTTCAAGTTAGTGCAGACAACAACACTTCCATGTTAATGTCTGGAAATTCTTTTGTCGACATTTAACAAGTCCTTCATGCATTAATTGCTCATTTAGAAATATATTTGGACTTTGGGGATTATTAAATGAAGTAATTTGAAATCAGTAAATATCTTTCACTTGAGTAATAACTAGTTCAAATTTGTACAAACAACACTCTTCCATGTGAATATAGAAGAAATTCGGAATTCTTTCAATCAACGAATGTGTACATGTATTAATTGCACCTCTGGAAATTAAATTGGACATTCCGGATTTTAATGAAGAAATTTGAATTTATTATATATCTTTCAACTAGAGTAACAATCTGTTCAAGTTTGTGCAGACAACAACACTTCCATGTTAATGTCTGGAAATTCTTTTGTCGACATTTAACAAGTCCTTCATGCAATAATTGCTCATTTAGAAATATATTTGGACTTTGGGGATTATTAAATGAAGTAATTTGAAATCAGTAAATATCTTTCAACTTGAGTAATAACTAGTACAAATTAGTACAAACAACACTCTTCCATGTGAATATAGAAGAAAATCGAAATTCTTTCAATCAACGAATGTGTTAATGTATTAATTGCACCTCTGGAAGTTAAATTGGACTTCCGGAATTTAATGAAGAAATTTAAATATATTTATATGTTTCAACTAGAGTGATGATCTGTTCAAATTAGACCAATGAACATTCTACAATGTGGATGTTTTGGACATTGGTAAGCTTTTCAATCAGCGAGTGTGTTAATCTATTAATTGCACCTCTGGAAATCAAATTGAACTTTCGGAATATATATAATATATTTTAATTTATTATATATCTTTCAACTAGGAAATTAAATTGGACATTCCGGAATTTAATGAAGAAATTTGAATTTATTATATATCTTTCAACTAGAGTAACAATCTGTTCAAGTTAGTGCAGACAACAACACTTCCATGTTAATGTCTGGAAATTCTTTTGTCGACATTTAACAAGTCCTTCATGCATTAATTGCTCATTTAGAAATATATTTGGACTTTGGGGATTATTAAATGAAGTAATTTGAAATCAGTAATATCTTTCACTTGAGTAATAACTAGTTCAAATTTGTACAAACAACACTCTTCCATGTGAATATAGAAGAAAATCGAAATTCTTTCAATCAACGAATGTGTTAATGTATTAATTGCACCTCTGGAAGTTAAATTGGACTTCCGGAATTTAATGAAGAAATTTGAATTTATATATATCTTTCAACTAGAGTGATAATCTGTTCAAATTAGACCAATGAACATTCTACCATGTGGATTTTTTGGACATTGGCTAGCTTTTCAATCAGCGAGTGTGTTAATCTATTAATTGCACCTCTGGAAATCAATTTGAACTTTCGGAATAAATATAATATATTTTCATTTATTATATATCTTTGAACTAGAGTAACAATCTGTTCAAGTTAGTGCAGACAACAAACTTCCATCTTAATGTTTGGAAATTCTATTGTCGACATTTAACAAGTCCTTCATGCATTATTTGCTAATTTTGACATTCGTTTGGACTTTGGGGATTAAATGAAGCAATTTGAAATTAGTAATATCTTTCAACTTGAGTAATAACTAGTTCAAATTAGTCCAACCAACACTCTTCCATGTGAATATAGAAGAAAATCGGAATTCTTTCAATCAACGAATGTGTTTGTGTATTAATTGCACCTCTGGAAATTAAATTGGACATTCCGGAATTTAATGAAGAAATTTGAATTTATTATATATCTTTCAACTAGAGTAACAATCTGTTCAAGTTAGTGCAGACAACAACACTTCCATGTTAATGTCTGGAAATTCTTTTGTCGACATTTAACAAGTCCTTCATGCATTAATTGCTCATTTAGAAATATATTTGGACTTTGGGGATTATTAAATGAAGTAATTTGAAATCAGTAAATATCTTTCACTTGAGTAATAACTAGTTCAAATTTGTACAAACAACACTCTTCCATGTGAATATAGAAGAAAATCGAAATTCTTTCAATCAACGAATGTGTTAATGTATTAATTGCACCTCTGGAAGTTAAATTGGACTTCCGGAATTTAATGAAGAAATTTGAATTTATATATATCTTTCAACTAGAGTGATAATCTGTTCAAATTAGACCAATGAACATTCTACCATGTGGATTTTTTGGACATTGGCTAGCTTTTCAATCAGCGAGTGTGTTAATCTATTAATTGCACCTCTGGAAATCAATTTGAACTTTCGGAATAAATATAATATATTTTCATTTATTATATATCTTTGAACTAGAGTAACAATCTGTTCAAGTTAGTGCAGACAACAAACTTCCATCTTAATGTTTGGAAATTCTATTGTCGACATTTAACAAGTCCTTCATGCATTATTTGCTAATTTTGACATTCGTTTGGACTTTGGGGATTAAATGAAGCAATTTGAAATTAGTAATATCTTTCAACTTGAGTAATAACTAGTTCAAATTAGTCCAACCAACACTCTTCCATGTGAATATAGAAGAAAATCGGAATTCTTTCAATCAACGAATGTGTTAGTGTATTAATTGCACCTCTGGAAATTAAATTGGACATTCCGGAATTTAATGAAGAAATTTGAATTTATTATATATCTTTCAACTAGAGTAACAATCTATTCAAGTTAGTGCAGACAACAACACTTCCATGTTAATGTCTGGAAATTCTTTTGTCGACATTTAACAAGTCCTTCATGCATTAATTGCTCATTTAGAAATATATTTGGACTTTGGGGATTATTAAATGAAGTAATTTGAAATCAGTAAATATCTTTCAACTTGAGTAATAACTAGTACAAATTAGTACAAACAACACTCTTCCATGTGAATATAGAAGAAAATCGAAATTCTTTCAATCAACGAATGTGTTAATGTATTAATTGCACCTCTGGAAGTTAAATTGGACTTCCGGAATTTAATGAAGAAATTTAAATATATTTATATGTTTCAACTAGAGTGATGATCTGTTCAAATTAGACCAATGAACATTCTACCATGTGGATGTTTTGGACATTGGTAAGCTTTTCAATCAGCGAGTGTGTTAATCTATTAATTGCTCCTCTGGAAATCAAATTGAACTTTCGGAATATATATAATATATTTTAATTTATTATATATCTTTCAACTAGGAAATTAAATTGGACATTCCGGAATTTAATGAAGAAATTTGAATTTATTATATTTCTTTCAACTAGAGTAACAATCTGTTCAAGTTAGTGCAGACAACAACACTTCCATGTTAATGTCTGGAAATTCTTTTGTCGACATTTAACAAGTCCTTCATGCATTAATTGCTCATTTAGAAATATATTTGGACTTTGGGGATTATTAAATGAAGTAATTTGAAATCAGTAAATATCTTTCACTTGAGTAATAACTAGTTCAAATTTGTACAAACAACACTCTTCCATGTGAATATAGAAGAAATTCGGAATTCTTTCAATCAACGAATGTGTACATGTATTAATTGCACCTCTGGAAATTAAATTGGACATTCCGGATTTTAATGAAGAAATTTGAATTTATTATATATCTTTCAACTAGAGTAACAATCTGTTCAAGTTTGTGCAGACAACAACACTTCCATGTTAATGTCTGGAAATTCTTTTGTCGACATTTAACAAGTCCTTCATGCAATAATTGCTCATTTAGAAATATATTTGGACTTTGGGGATTATTAAATGAAGTAATTTGAAATCAGTAAATATCTTTCAACTTGAGTAATAACTAGTACAAATTAGTACAAACAACACTCTTCCATGTGAATATAGAAGAAAATCGAAATTCTTTCAATCAACGAATGTGTTAATGTATTAATTGCACCTCTGGAAGTTAAATTGGACTTCCGGAATTTAATGAAGAAATTTAAATATATTTATATGTTTCAACTAGAGTGATGATCTGTTCAAATTAGACCAATGAACATTCTACCATGTGGATGTTTTGGACATTGGTAAGCTTTTCAATCAGCGAGTGTGTTAATCTATTAATTGCTCCTCTGGAAATCAAATTGAACTTTCGGAATATATATAATATATTTTAATTTATTATATATCTTTCAACTAGGAAATTAAATTGGACATTCCGGAATTTAATGAAGAAATTTGAATTTATTATATTTCTTTCAACTAGAGTAACAATCTGTTCAAGTTAGTGCAGACAACAACACTTCCATGTTAATGTCTGGAAATTCTTTTGTCGACATTTAACAAGTCCTTCATGCATTAATTGCTCATTTAGAAATATATTTGGACTTTGGGGATTATTAAATGAAGTAATTTGAAATCAGTAAATATCTTTCACTTGAGTAATAACTAGTTCAAATTTGTACAAACAACACTCTTCCATGTGAATATAGAAGAAATTCGGAATTCTTTCAATCAACGAATGTGTACATGTATTAATTGCACCTCTGGAAATTAAATTGGACATTCCGGATTTTAATGAAGAAATTTGAATTTATTATATATCTTTCAACTAGAGTAACAATCTGTTCAAGTTTGTGCAGACAACAACACTTCCATGTTAATGTCTGGAAATTCTTTTGTCGACATTTAACAAGTCCTTCATGCAATAATTGCTCATTTAGAAATATATTTGGACTTTGGGGATTATTAAATGAAGTAATTTGAAATCAGTAAATATCTTTCAACTTGAGTAATAACTAGTACAAATTAGTACAAACAACACTCTTCCATGTGAATATAGAAGAAAATCGAAATTCTTTCAATCAACGAATGTGTTAATGTATTAATTGCACCTCTGGAAGTTAAATTGGACTTCCGGAATTTAATGAAGAAATTTAAATATATTTATATGTTTCAACTAGAGTGATGATCTGTTCAAATTAGACCAATGAACATTCTACAATGTGGATGTTTTGGACATTGGTAAGCTTTTCAATCAGCGAGTGTGTTAATCTATTAATTGCACCTCTGGAAATCAAATTGAACTTTCGGAATATATATAATATATTTTAATTTATTATATATCTTTCAACTAGGAAATTAAATTGGACATTCCGGAATTTAATGAAGAAATTTGAATTTATTATATATCTTTCAACTAGAGTAACAATCTGTTCAAGTTAGTGCAGACAACAACACTTCCATGTTAATGTCTGGAAATTCTTTTGTCGACATTTAACAAGTCCTTCATGCATTAATTGCTCATTTAGAAATATATTTGGACTTTGGGGATTATTAAATGAAGTAATTTGAAATCAGTAATATCTTTCACTTGAGTAATAACTAGTTCAAATTTGTACAAACAACACTCTTCCATGTGAATATAGAAGAAAATCGAAATTCTTTCAATCAACGAATGTGTTAATGTATTAATTGCACCTCTGGAAGTTAAATTGGACTTCCGGAATTTAATGAAGAAATTTGAATTTATATATATCTTTCAACTAGAGTGATAATCTGTTCAAATTAGACCAATGAACATTCTACCATGTGGATTTTTTGGACATTGGCTAGCTTTTCAATCAGCGAGTGTGTTAATCTATTAATTGCACCTCTGGAAATCAATTTGAACTTTCGGAATAAATATAATATATTTTCATTTATTATATATCTTTGAACTAGAGTAACAATCTGTTCAAGTTAGTGCAGACAACAAACTTCCATCTTAATGTTTGGAAATTCTATTGTCGACATTTAACAAGTCCTTCATGCATTATTTGCTAATTTTGACATTCGTTTGGACTTTGGGGATTAAATGAAGCAATTTGAAATTAGTAATATCTTTCAACTTGAGTAATAACTAGTTCAAATTAGTCCAACCAACACTCTTCCATGTGAATATAGAAGAAAATCGGAATTCTTTCAATCAACGAATGTGTTTGTGTATTAATTGCACCTCTGGAAATTAAATTGGACATTCCGGAATTTAATGAAGAAATTTGAATTTATTATATATCTTTCAACTAGAGTAACAATCTATTCAAGTTAGTGCAGACAACAACACTTCCATGTTAATGTCTGGAAATTCTTTTGTCGACATTTAACAAGTCCTTCATGCATTAATTGCTCATTTAGAAATATATTTGGACTTTGGGGATTATTAAATGAAGTAATTTGAAATCAGTAAATATCTTTCAACTTGAGTAATAACTAGTACAAATTAGTACAAACAACACTCTTCCATGTGAATATAGAAGAAAATCGAAATTCTTTCAATCAACGAATGTGTTAATGTATTAATTGCACCTCTGGAAGTTAAATTGGACTTCCGGAATTTAATGAAGAAATTTAAATATATTTATATGTTTCAACTAGAGTGATGATCTGTTCAAATTAGACCAATGAACATTCTACCATGTGGATGTTTTGGACATTGGTAAGCTTTTCAATCAGCGAGTGTGTTAATCTATTAATTGCTCCTCTGGAAATCAAATTGAACTTTCGGAATATATATAATATATTTTAATTTATTATATATCTTTCAACTAGGAAATTAAATTGGACATTCCGGAATTTAATGAAGAAATTTGAATTTATTATATTTCTTTCAACTAGAGTAACAATCTGTTCAAGTTAGTGCAGACAACAACACTTCCATGTTAATGTCTGGAAATTCTTTTGTCGACATTTAACAAGTCCTTCATGCATTAATTGCTCATTTAGAAATATATTTGGACTTTGGGGATTATTAAATGAAGTAATTTGAAATCAGTAAATATCTTTCACTTGAGTAATAACTAGTTCAAATTTGTACAAACAACACTCTTCCATGTGAATATAGAAGAAATTCGGAATTCTTTCAATCAACGAATGTGTACATGTATTAATTGCACCTCTGGAAATTAAATTGGACATTCCGGATTTTAATGAAGAAATTTGAATTTATTATATATCTTTCAACTAGAGTAACAATCTGTTCAAGTTTGTGCAGACAACAACACTTCCATGTTAATGTCTGGAAATTCTTTTGTCGACATTTAACAAGTCCTTCATGCAATAATTGCTCATTTAGAAATATATTTGGACTTTGGGGATTATTAAATGAAGTAATTTGAAATCAGTAAATATCTTTCAACTTGAGTAATAACTAGTACAAATTAGTACAAACAACACTCTTCCATGTGAATATAGAAGAAAATCGAAATTCTTTCAATCAACGAATGTGTTAATGTATTAATTGCACCTCTGGAAGTTAAATTGGACTTCCGGAATTTAATGAAGAAATTCAAATATATTTATATGTTTCAACTAGAGTGATGATCTGTTCAAATTAGACCAATGAACATTCTACAATGTGGATGTTTTGGACATTGGTAAGCTTTTCAATCAGCGAGTGTGTTAATCTATTAATTGCACCTCTGGAAATCAAATTGAACTTTCGGAATATATATAATATATTTTAATTTATTATATATCTTTCAACTAGGAAATTAAATTGGACATTCCGGAATTTAATGAAGAAATTTGAATTTATTATATATCTTTCAACTAGAGTAACAATCTGTTCAAGTTAGTGCAGACAACAACACTTCCATGTTAATGTCTGGAAATTCTTTTGTCGACATTTAACAAGTCCTTCATGCATTAATTGCTCATTTAGAAATATATTTGGACTTTGGGGATTATTAAATGAAGTAATTTGAAATCAGTAATATCTTTCACTTGAGTAATAACTAGTTCAAATTTGTACAAACAACACTCTTCCATGTGAATATAGAAGAAAATCGAAATTCTTTCAATCAACGAATGTGTTAATGTATTAATTGCACCTCTGGAAGTTAAATTGGACTTCCGGAATTTAATGAAGAAATTTGAATTTATATATATCTTTCAACTAGAGTGATAATCTGTTCAAATTAGACCAATGAACATTCTACCATGTGGATGTTTTGGACATTGGCTAGCTTTTCAATCAGCGAGTGTGTTAATCTATTAATTGCACCTCTGGAAATCAATTTGAACTTTCGGAATAAATATAATATATTTTCATTTATTATATATCTTTGAACTAGAGTAACAATCTGTTCAAGTTAGTGCAGACAACAAACTTCCATCTTAATGTTTGGAAATTCTATTGTCGACATTTAACAAGTCCTTCATGCATTATTTGCTAATTTTGACATTCGTTTGGACTTTGGGGATTAAATGAAGCAATTTGAAATTAGTAATATCTTTCAACTTGAGTAATAACTAGTTCAAATTAGTCCAACCAACACTCTTCCATGTGAATATAGAAGAAAATCGGAATTCTTTCAATCAACGAATGTGTTAGTGTATTAATTGCACCTCTGGAAATTAAATTGGACATTCCGGAATTTAATGAAGAAATTTGAATTTATTATATATCTTTCAACTAGAGTAACAATCTATTCAAGTTAGTGCAGACAACAACACTTCCATGTTAATGTCTGGAAATTCTTTTGTCGACATTTAACAAGTCCTTCATGCATTAATTGCTCATTTAGAAATATATTTGGACTTTGGGGATTATTAAATGAAGTAATTTGAAATCAGTAAATATCTTTCAACTTGAGTAATAACTAGTACAAATTAGTACAAACAACACTCTTCCATGTGAATATAGAAGAAAATCGAAATTCTTTCAATCAACGAATGTGTTAATGTGTTAATTGCACCTCTGGACGTTAAATTGGACTTCCGGAATTTAATGAAGAAATTTAAATATATTTATATGTTTCAACTAGAGTGATGATCTGTTCAAATTAGACCAATGAACATTCTACAATGTGGATGTTTTGGACATTGGTAAGCTTTTCAATCAGCGAGTGTGTTAATCTATTAATTGCACCTCTGGAAATCAAATTGAACTTTCGGAATATATATAATATATTTTAATTTATTATATATCTTTCAACTAGAGTAACAATCTGTTCAAGTTAGTGCAGACAACACACTTCCATGTTAATGTTTGGAAATTCTTTTGTCGACATTTAACATGTCCTTCATGCATTATTTGCTAATTTTGACATTCGTTTGGACTTTGGGGATTAAATGAAGTAATTTGAAATTAGTAATATCTTTCAACTTGAGTAATAACTAGTTCAAATTAGTACAAACAACACTCTTCCATGTGAATATAGAAGAAAATTGAAATTCTTTCAATCAACGAATGTGTTAATGTATTAATTGCACCTCTGGAAGTTAAATTGGACTTCCTGAATTTAATGAAGAAATTTGAATTTATTTAAATCTTTCAACTAGAGTGATAATCTGTTCAAATTAGACCAATGAACATTCTACCATGTGGATGTTTTGGACATTGGTAAGCTTTTCAATCAGCGAGTGTGTTAATCTATTAATTGCACCTCTGGAAATCAAATTGAACTTTCGGAATATAAATAATATATTTTAATTTATTATATATCTTTCAATTTGGAAATTAAATTGGATATTCCGGAATTTAATGAAGAAATTTGAATTTATTATATATCTTTCAACTAGAGTAACAATCTGTTCAAATTAGACCAATGAACATTCTACCATGTGGATGTTTTGGACATTGGTAAGCTTTTCAATCAGCGAGTGTGTTAATCTATTAATTGCACCTCTGGAAATCAAATTGAACTTTCGGAATATATATAATATATTTTAATTTATTATATATCTTTCAACTAGAGAAACAATCTCTTCAAGTTAGTGCAGACAACACACTTCCATGTTAATGTTTGGAAATTCTTTTGTCGACATTTAACATGTCCTTCATGCATTATTTGCTAATTTTGACATTCGTTTGGACTTTGGGGATTAAATGAAGTAATTTGAAATTAGTAATATCTTTCAACTTGAGTAATAACTAGTTCAAATTAGTCCAACCAACACTCTTCCATGTGAATATAGAAGAAAATCGGAATTATTTCAATCAACGAATGTGTTAATGTATTAATTGCACCTCTAGAAATTAAATTGGACATTCCGGAATTTAATGAAGAAATTTGAATTTATTTAAATCTTTCAACTAGAGTGATAATCTGTTCAAATTAGACCAATGAACATTCTACCATGTGGATGTTTTGGACATTGGTAAGCTTTTCAATCAGCGAGTGTGTTAATCTATTAATTGCACCTCTGGAAATCAAATTGAAGTTTCGGAATATATATAATATATTTTAATTTATTATATATCTTTCAACTAGGAAATTAAATTGGACATCCCGGAATTTAATAAAGAAATTTGAATTTATTATATATCTTTCAACAAGAGTAACAATCTGTTCAAGTTAGTGCAGACAACAACACTTCCATGTTAATGTCTGGAAATTCTTTTGTCGACATTTAACAAGTCCTTCATGCATTAATTGCTCATTTAGAAATATATTTGGACTTTGGGGATTATTTAATGAAGTAATTTGAAATCAGTAAATATCTTTCACTTGAGTAATAACTAGTTCAAATTAGTACAAACAACACTCTTCCATGTGAATATAGAAGAAAATCGAAATTCTTTCAATCAACGAATGTGTTAATGTATTAATTGCACCTCTGGAAGTTAAATTGGACTTCCGGAATTTAATGAAGAAAATTGAATTTATATATATCTTTCAACTAGAGTGATAATCTGTTCAAATTAGACCAATGAACATTCTACCATGTGGATGTTTTGGACATTGGCAAGCCCTTCAATCAGCGAGTGTGTTAATCTATTAATTGCACCTCTGGAAATCAAATTGAACTTTCGGAATATATATAATATATTTTAATTTATTATATATCTTTCAACTAGGAAATTAAATTGGACATTCCGGAATTTAATGAAGAAATTTGAATTTAGTATATATCTTTCAACTAGAGTAACAATCTGTTCAAGTTAGTGCAGACAACAACACTTCCATGTTAATGTCTGGAAATTCTTTTGTCGACATTTAACAAGTCCTTCATGCATTAATTGCTCATTTAGAAATATATTTGGACTTTGGGGATTATTAAATGAAGTAATTTGAAATCAGTAAATATCTTTCACTTGAGTAATAACTAGTTCAAATTTGTACAAACAACACTCTTCCATGTGAATATAGAAGAAAATCGAAATTCTTTCAATCAACGAATGTGTTAATGTATTAATTGCACCTCTGGAAGTTAAATTGGACTTCCGGAATTTAATGAAGAAATTTGAATTTATATATATCTTTCAACTAGAGTGATAATCTGTTCAAATTAGACCAATGAACATTCTACCATGTGGATTTTTTGGACATTGGCTAGCTTTTCAATCAGCGAGTGTGTTAATCTATTAATTGCACCTCTGGAAATCAATTTGAACTTTCGGAATAAATATAATATATTTTCATTTATTATATATCTTTGAACTAGAGTAACAATCTGTTCAAGTTAGTGCAGACAACAAACTTCCATCTTAATGTTTGGAAATTCTATTGTCGACATTTAACAAGTCCTTCATGCATTATTTGCTAATTTTGACATTCGTTTGGACTTTGGGGATTAAATGAAGCAATTTGAAATTAGTAATATCTTTCAACTTGAGTAATAACTAGTTCAAATTAGTCCAACCAACACTCTTCCATGTGAATATAGAAGAAAATCGGAATTCTTTCAATCAACGAATGTGTTAGTGTATTAATTGCACCTCTGGAAATTAAATTGGACATTCCGGAATTTAATGAAGAAATTTGAATTTATTATATATCTTTCAACTAGAGTAACAATCTATTCAAGTTAGTGCAGACAACAACACTTCCATGTTAATGTCTGGAAATTCTTTTGTCGACATTTAACAAGTCCTTCATGCATTAATTGCTCATTTAGAAATATATTTGGACTTTGGGGATTATTAAATGAAGTAATTTGAAATCAGTAAATATCTTTCAACTTGAGTAATAACTAGTACAAATTAGTACAAACAACACTCTTCCATGTGAATATAGAAGAAAATCGAAATTCTTTCAATCAACGAATGTGTTAATGTATTAATTGCACCTCTGGAAGTTAAATTGGACTTCCGGAATTTAATGAAGAAATTTAAATATATTTATATGTTTCAACTAGAGTGATGATCTGTTCAAATTAGACCAATGAACATTCTACCATGTGGATGTTTTGGACATTGGTAAGCTTTTCAATCAGCGAGTGTGTTAATCTATTAATTGCTCCTCTGGAAATCAAATTGAACTTTCGGAATATATATAATATATTTTAATTTATTATATATCTTTCAACTAGGAAATTAAATTGGACATTCCGGAATTTAATGAAGAAATTTGAATTTATTATATTTCTTTCAACTAGAGTAACAATCTGTTCAAGTTAGTGCAGACAACAACACTTCCATGTTAATGTCTGGAAATTCTTTTGTCGACATTTAACAAGTCCTTCATGCATTAATTGCTCATTTAGAAATATATTTGGACTTTGGGGATTATTAAATGAAGTAATTTGAAATCAGTAAATATCTTTCACTTGAGTAATAACTAGTTCAAATTTGTACAAACAACACTCTTCCATGTGAATATAGAAGAAATTCGGAATTCTTTCAATCAACGAATGTGTACATGTATTAATTGCACCTCTGGAAATTAAATTGGACATTCCGGATTTTAATGAAGAAATTTGAATTTATTATATATCTTTCAACTAGAGTAACAATCTGTTCAAGTTTGTGCAGACAACAACACTTCCATGTTAATGTCTGGAAATTCTTTTGTCGACATTTAACAAGTCCTTCATGCAATAATTGCTCATTTAGAAATATATTTGGACTTTGGGGATTATTAAATGAAGTAATTTGAAATCAGTAAATATCTTTCAACTTGAGTAATAACTAGTACAAATTAGTACAAACAACACTCTTCCATGTGAATATAGAAGAAAATCGAAATTCTTTCAATCAACGAATGTGTTAATGTATTAATTGCACCTCTGGAAGTTAAATTGGACTTCCGGAATTTAATGAAGAAATTCAAATATATTTATATGTTTCAACTAGAGTGATGATCTGTTCAAATTAGACCAATGAACATTCTACAATGTGGATGTTTTGGACATTGGTAAGCTTTTCAATCAGCGAGTGTGTTAATCTATTAATTGCACCTCTGGAAATCAAATTGAACTTTCGGAATATATATAATATATTTTAATTTATTATATATCTTTCAACTAGGAAATTAAATTGGACATTCCGGAATTTAATGAAGAAATTTGAATTTATTATATATCTTTCAACTAGAGTAACAATCTGTTCAAGTTAGTGCAGACAACAACACTTCCATGTTAATGTCTGGAAATTCTTTTGTCGACATTTAACAAGTCCTTCATGCATTAATTGCTCATTTAGAAATATATTTGGACTTTGGGGATTATTAAATGAAGTAATTTGAAATCAGTAATATCTTTCACTTGAGTAATAACTAGTTCAAATTTGTACAAACAACACTCTTCCATGTGAATATAGAAGAAAATCGAAATTCTTTCAATCAACGAATGTGTTAATGTATTAATTGCACCTCTGGAAGTTAAATTGGACTTCCGGAATTTAATGAAGAAATTTGAATTTATATATATCTTTCAACTAGAGTGATAATCTGTTCAAATTAGACCAATGAACATTCTACCATGTGGATGTTTTGGACATTGGCTAGCTTTTCAATCAGCGAGTGTGTTAATCTATTAATTGCACCTCTGGAAATCAATTTGAACTTTCGGAATAAATATAATATATTTTCATTTATTATATATCTTTGAACTAGAGTAACAATCTGTTCAAGTTAGTGCAGACAACAAACTTCCATCTTAATGTTTGGAAATTCTATTGTCGACATTTAACAAGTCCTTCATGCATTATTTGCTAATTTTGACATTCGTTTGGACTTTGGGGATTAAATGAAGCAATTTGAAATTAGTAATATCTTTCAACTTGAGTAATAACTAGTTCAAATTAGTCCAACCAACACTCTTCCATGTGAATATAGAAGAAAATCGGAATTCTTTCAATCAACGAATGTGTTAGTGTATTAATTGCACCTCTGGAAATTAAATTGGACATTCCGGAATTTAATGAAGAAATTTGAATTTATTATATATCTTTCAACTAGAGTAACAATCTATTCAAGTTAGTGCAGACAACAACACTTCCATGTTAATGTCTGGAAATTCTTTTGTCGACATTTAACAAGTCCTTCATGCATTAATTGCTCATTTAGAAATATATTTGGACTTTGGGGATTATTAAATGAAGTAATTTGAAATCAGTAAATATCTTTCAACTTGAGTAATAACTAGTACAAATTAGTACAAACAACACTCTTCCATGTGAATATAGAAGAAAATCGAAATTCTTTCAATCAACGAATGTGTTAATGTGTTAATTGCACCTCTGGACGTTAAATTGGACTTCCGGAATTTAATGAAGAAATTTAAATATATTTATATGTTTCAACTAGAGTGATGATCTGTTCAAATTAGACCAATGAACATTCTACAATGTGGATGTTTTGGACATTGGTAAGCTTTTCAATCAGCGAGTGTGTTAATCTATTAATTGCACCTCTGGAAATCAAATTGAACTTTCGGAATATATATAATATATTTTAATTTATTATATATCTTTCAACTAGAGTAACAATCTGTTCAAGTTAGTGCAGACAACACACTTCCATGTTAATGTTTGGAAATTCTTTTGTCGACATTTAACATGTCCTTCATGCATTATTTGCTAATTTTGACATTCGTTTGGACTTTGGGGATTAAATGAAGTAATTTGAAATTAGTAATATCTTTCAACTTGAGTAATAACTAGTTCAAATTAGTACAAACAACACTCTTCCATGTGAATATAGAAGAAAATTGAAATTCTTTCAATCAACGAATGTGTTAATGTATTAATTGCACCTCTGGAAGTTAAATTGGACTTCCTGAATTTAATGAAGAAATTTGAATTTATTTAAATCTTTCAACTAGAGTGATAATCTGTTCAAATTAGACCAATGAACATTCTACCATGTGGATGTTTTGGACATTGGTAAGCTTTTCAATCAGCGAGTGTGTTAATCTATTAATTGCACCTCTGGAAATCAAATTGAACTTTCGGAATATAAATAATATATTTTAATTTATTATATATCTTTCAATTTGGAAATTAAATTGGATATTCCGGAATTTAATGAAGAAATTTGAATTTATTATATATCTTTCAACTAGAGTAACAATCTGTTCAAATTAGACCAATGAACATTCTACCATGTGGATGTTTTGGACATTGGTAAGCTTTTCAATCAGCGAGTGTGTTAATCTATTAATTGCACCTCTGGAAATCAAATTGAACTTTCGGAATATATATAATATATTTTAATTTATTATATATCTTTCAACTAGAGAAACAATCTCTTCAAGTTAGTGCAGACAACACACTTCCATGTTAATGTTTGGAAATTCTTTTGTCGACATTTAACATGTCCTTCATGCATTATTTGCTAATTTTGACATTCGTTTGGACTTTGGGGATTAAATGAAGTAATTTGAAATTAGTAATATCTTTCAACTTGAGTAATAACTAGTTCAAATTAGTCCAACCAACACTCTTCCATGTGAATATAGAAGAAAATCGGAATTATTTCAATCAACGAATGTGTTAATGTATTAATTGCACCTCTAGAAATTAAATTGGACATTCCGGAATTTAATGAAGAAATTTGAATTTATTTAAATCTTTCAACTAGAGTGATAATCTGTTCAAATTAGACCAATGAACATTCTACCATGTGGATGTTTTGGACATTGGTAAGCTTTTCAATCAGCGAGTGTGTTAATCTATTAATTGCACCTCTGGAAATCAAATTGAAGTTTCGGAATATATATAATATATTTTAATTTATTATATATCTTTCAACTAGGAAATTAAATTGGACATCCCGGAATTTAATAAAGAAATTTGAATTTATTATATATCTTTCAACAAGAGTAACAATCTGTTCAAGTTAGTGCAGACAACAACACTTCCATGTTAATGTCTGGAAATTCTTTTGTCGACATTTAACAAGTCCTTCATGCATTAATTGCTCATTTAGAAATATATTTGGACTTTGGGGATTATTTAATGAAGTAATTTGAAATCAGTAAATATCTTTCACTTGAGTAATAACTAGTTCAAATTAGTACAAACAACACTCTTCCATGTGAATATAGAAGAAAATCGAAATTCTTTCAATCAACGAATGTGTTAATGTATTAATTGCACCTCTGGAAGTTAAATTGGACTTCCGGAATTTAATGAAGAAAATTGAATTTATATATATCTTTCAACTAGAGTGATAATCTGTTCAAATTAGACCAATGAACATTCTACCATGTGGATGTTTTGGACATTGGCAAGCCCTTCAATCAGCGAGTGTGTTAATCTATTAATTGCACCTCTGGAAATCAATTTGAACTTTCGGAATATATATAATATATTTTCATTTATTATATATCTTTGAACTAGAGTAACAATCTGTTCAAGTTAGTGGAGACAACACACTTCCATCTTAATGTTTGGAAATTCTATTGTCGACATTTAACAAGTCCTTCATGCATTATTTTCTAATTTTGACATTCGTTTGGACTTTGGGGATTAAATGAAGTAATTTGAAATTAGTAATATCTTTCAACTTGAGTAATAACTAGTTCAAATTAGTCCAACCAACACTCTTCCATGTGAATATAGAAGAAAATCGGAATTCTTTCAATCAACGAATGTGTTAATGCATTAATTGCACCTCTGGAAATTAAATTGGACATTCCGGAATTTAATGAAGAAATTTGAATTTATTATATATCTTTCAACTAGAGTAACAATCTGTTCAAGTTAGTGCAGACAACAACACTTCCATGTTAATGTCTGGAAATTCTTTTGTCGACATTTAACAAGTCCTTCATGGATTAATTGCTCATTTAGAAATATATTTGGACTTTGGGGATTATTAAATGAAGTAATTTGAAATCAGTAAATATCTTTCAACTTGAGTAATAACAAGTACAAATTAGTACAAACAACACTCTTCCATGTGAATATAGAAGAAAATCGGAATTCTTTCAATCAACGAATGTGTTAATGTATTAATTGCACCTCTGGAAATTAAATTGGACATTCCGGAATTTAATGAAGAAATTTGAATTTATTATATATCTTTCAACTTGAGTAACAATCTGTTCAAGTTAGTGCAGACAACAACACTTCCATGTTAATGTCTGGAAATTCTTTTGTCGACATTTAACAAGTCCTTCATGCATTAATTGCTCATTTAGAAATATATTTGGACTTTGGGGATTATTAAATGAAGTAATTTGAAATCAGTAAATATCTTTCAACTTGAGTAATAACAAGTACAAATTAGTACAAACAACACTCTTCCATGTGAATATAGAAGAAAATCGAAATTCTTTCAATCAACGAATGTGTTAATGTATTAATTGAACCTCTGGAAGTTAAATTGGACTTCCGGAATTTAATGAAGAAATTTAAATATATTTATATCTTTCAACTAGAGTGATAATCTGTTCAAATTAGACCAATGAACATTCTACCATGTGGATGTTTTGGACATTGGTAAGCTTTTCAATCAGCGAGTGTGTTAATCTATTAATTGCACCTCTGGAAATCAAATTGAACTTTCGGAATATATATAATATATTTTAATTTATTATATATCTTTCAACTAGGAAATTAAATTGGACATTCCGGAATTTAATGAAGAAATTTGAATTTATTATATATCTTTCAACTAGAGTAACAATCTGTTCAAATTAGACCAATGAACATTCTTCAATGTGGATGTTTTGGACATTGGTAAGCTTTTCAATCAGCGAGTGTGTTAATCTATTAATTGCACCTCTGGAAATCAAATTGAACTTTCGGAATATATATAATATATTATATATCTTTCAACTAGAGTAACAATCTGTTCAAGTTAGTGCAGACAACACACTTCCATGTTAATGTTTGGAAATTCTTTTGTCGACATTTAACATGTCCTTCATGCATTATTTGCTAATTTTGACATTCGTTTGGACTTTGTGGATTAAATGAAGTAATTTGAAATTAGTAATATCTTTCAACTTGAGTAATAACCAGTTCAAATTAGTCCAACCAACACTCTTCCATGTGAATATAGAAGAAAATCGGAATTATTTCAATCAACGAATGTGTTAATGTATTAATTGCACCTCTAGAAATTAAATTGGACATTCCTGAATTTAATGAAGAAATTTGAATTTATTATATATCTTTCAACTAGAGTAACTAACTGTTCAAGTTAGTGCAGACAACAACACTTCCATGTTAATGTCTGGAAATTCTTTTGTCGACATTTAACAAGTCCTTCATGCATTAATTGCTCATTTAGAAATATATTTGGACTTTGGGGATTATTAAATGAAGTAATTTGAAATCAGTAAATATCTTTCAACTTGAGTAATAACAAGTACAAATTAGTACAAACAACACTCTTCCATGTGAATATAGAAGAAAATCGGAATTCTTTCAATCAACGAATGTGTTAATGTATTAATTGCACCTCTGGAAATTAAATTGGACATTCCGGAATTTAATGAAGAAATTTGAATTTATTATATATCTTTCAACTTGAGTAACAATCTGTTCAAGTTAGTGCAGACAACAACACTTCCATGTTAATGTCTGGAAATTCTTTTGTCGACATTTAACAAGTCCTTCATGCATTAATTGCTCATTTAGAAATATATTTGGACTTTGGGGATTATTAAATGAAGTAATTTGAAATCAGTAAATATCTTTCAACTTGAGTAATAACAAGTACAAATTAGTACAAACAACACTCTTCCATGTGAATATAGAAGAAAATCGAAATTCTTTCAATCAACGAATGTGTTAATGTATTAATTGAACCTCTGGAAGTTAAATTGGACTTCCGGAATTTAATGAAGAAATTTAAATATATTTATATCTTTCAACTAGAGTGATAATCTGTTCAAATTAGACCAATGAACATTCTACCATGTGGATGTTTTGGACATTGGTAAGCTTTTCAATCAGCGAGTGTGTTAATCTATTAATTGCACCTCTGGAAATCAAATTGAACTTTCGGAATATATATAATATATTTTAATTTATTATATATCTTTCAACTAGGAAATTAAATTGGACATTCCGGAATTTAATGAAGAAATTTGAATTTATTATATATCTTTCAACTAGAGTAACAATCTGTTCAAATTAGACCAATGAACATTCTACAATGTGGATGTTTTGGACATTGGTAAGCTTTTCAATCAGCGAGTGTGTTAATCTATTAATTGCACCTCTGGAAATCAAATTGAACTTTCGGAATATATATAATATATTATATATCTTTCAACTAGAGTAACAATCTGTTCAAGTTAGTGCAGACAACACACTTCCATGTTAATGTTTGGAAATTCTTTTGTCGACATTTAACATGTCCTTCATGCATTATTTGCTAATTTTGACATTCGTTTGGACTTTGTGGATTAAATGAAGTAATTTGAAATTAGTAATATCTTTCAACTTGAGTAATAACCAGTTCAAATTAGTCCAACCAACACTCTTCCATGTGAATATAGAAGAAAATCGGAATTATTTCAATCAACGAATGTGTTAATGTATTAATTGCACCTCTAGAAATTAAATTGGACATTCCGGAATTTAATGAAGAAATTTGAATTTATTATATATCTTTCAACTAGAGTAACTAACTGTTCAAGTTAGTGCAGACAACAACACTTCCATGTTAATGTCTGGAAATTCTTTTGTCGACATTTAACAAGTCCTTCATGCAATAATTGCTCATTTAGAAATATATTTGGACTTTGGGGATTATTAAATGAAGTAATTTGAAATCAGTAACTATCTTTCAACTTGAGTAATAACTAGTTCAAATTAGTACAAACAACACTCTTCCATGTGAATATAGAAGAAAATTGAAATTCTTTCAATCAACGAATGTGTTAATGTATTAATTGCACCTCTGGAAGTTAAATTGGACTTCCTGAATTTGATGAAGAAATTTGAATTTATTTAAATCTTTCAACTAGAGTGATAATCTGTTCAAATTAGACCAATGAACATTCTACCATGTGGATGTTTTGGACATTGGTAAGCTTTTCAATCAGCGAGTGTGTTAATCTATTAATTGCACCTCTGGAAGTTAAATTGGACTTCCGGAATTTAATGAAGAAATTTAAATATATTTATATCTTTCAACTAGAGTGATAATCTGTTCAAATTAGACCAATGAACATTCTACCATGTGGATGTTTTGGACATTGGTAAGCTTTTCAATCAGCGAGTGTGTTAATCTATTAATTGCACCTCTGGAAATCAAATTGAACTTTCGGAATATATATAATATATTTTAATTTATTATATATCTTTCAACTAGGAAATTAAATTGGACATTCCGGAATTTAATGAAGAAATTTGAATTTATTATATATCTTTCAACTAGAGTAACAATCTGTTCAAATTAGACCAATGAACATTCTACAATGTGGATGTTTTGGACATTGGTAAGCTTTTCAATCAGCGAGTGTGTTAATCTATTAATTGCACCTCTGGAAATCAAATTGAACTTTCGGAATATATATAATATATTATATATCTTTCAACTAGAGTAACAATCTGTTCAAGTTAGTGCAGCAACACACTTCCATGTTAATGTTTGGAAATTCTTTTGTCGACATTTAACATGTCCTTCATGCATTATTTGCTAATTTTGACATTCGTTTGGACTTTGTGGATTAAATGAAGTAATTTGAAATTAGTAATATCTTTCAACTTGAGTAATAACCAGTTCAAATTAGTCCAACCAACACTCTTCCATGTGAATATAGAAGAAAATCGGAATTATTTCAATCAACGAATGTGTTAATGTATTAATTGCACCTCTAGAAATTAAATTGGACATTCCGGAATTTAATGAAGAAATTTGAATTTATTATATATCTTTCAACTAGAGTAACTAACTGTTCAAGTTAGTGCAGACAACAACACTTCCATGTTAATGTCTGGAAATTCTTTTGTCGACATTTAACAAGTCCTTCATGCAATAATTGCTCATTTAGAAATATATTTGGACTTTGGGGATTATTAAATGAAGTAATTTGAAATCAGTAACTATCTTTCAACTTGAGTAATAACTAGTTCAAATTAGTACAAACAACACTCTTCCATGTGAATATAGAAGAAAATTGAAATTCTTTCAATCAACGAATGTGTTAATGTATTAATTGCACCTCTGGAAGTTAAATTGGACTTCCTGAATTTGATGAAGAAATTTGAATTTATTTAAATCTTTCAACTAGAGTGATAATCTGTTCAAATTAGACCAATGAACATTCTACCATGTGGATGTTTTGGACATTGGTAAGCTTTTCAATCAGCGAGTGTGTTAATCTATTAATTGCACCTCTGGAAGTTAAATTGGACTTCCGGAATTTAATGAAGAAATTTAAATATATTTATATCTTTCAACTAGAGTGATAATCTGTTCAAATTAGACCAATGAACATTCTACCATGTGGATGTTTTGGACATTGGTAAGCTTTTCAATCAGCGAGTGTGTTAATCTATTAATTGCACCTCTGGAAATCAAATTGAACTTTCGGAATATATATAATATATTTTAATTTATTATATATCTTTCAACTAGGAAATTAAATTGGACATTCCGGAATTTAATGAAGAAATTTGAATTTATTATATATCTTTCAACTAGAGTAACAATCTGTTCAAATTAGACCAATGAACATTCTACAATGTGGATGTTTTGGACATTGGTAAGCTTTTCAATCAGCGAGTGTGTTAATCTATTAATTGCACCTCTGGAAATCAAATTGAACTTTCGGAATATATATAATATATTATATATCTTTCAACTAGAGTAACAATCTGTTCAAGTTAGTGCAGCAACACACTTCCATGTTAATGTTTGGAAATTCTTTTGTCGACATTTAACATGTCCTTCATGCATTATTTGCTAATTTTGACATTCGTTTGGACTTTGTGGATTAAATGAAGTAATTTGAAATTAGTAATATCTTTCAACTTGAGTAATAACCAGTTCAAATTAGTCCAACCAACACTCTTCCATGTGAATATAGAAGAAAATCGGAATTATTTCAATCAACGAATGTGTTAATGTATTAATTGCACCTCTAGAAATTAAATTGGACATTCCGGAATTTAATGAAGAAATTGGAATTTATTATATATCTTTCAACTAGAGTAACTAACTGTTCAAGTTAGTGCAGACAACAACACTTCCATGTTAATGTCTGGAAATTCTTTTGTCGACATTTAACAAGTCCTTCATGCATTAATTGCTCATTTAGAAATATATTTGGACTTTGGGGATTATTAAATGAAGTAATTTGAAATCAGTAAATATCTTTCAACTTGAGTAATAACAAGTACAAATTAGTACAAACAACACTCTTCCATGTGAATATAGAAGAAAATCGAAATTCTTTCAATCAACGAATGTGTTAATGTATTAATTGAACCTCTGGAAGTTAAATTGGACTTCCGGAATTTAATGAAGAAATTTAAATATATTTATATCTTTCAACTAGAGTGATAATCTGTTCAAATTAGACCAATGAACATTCTACCATGTGGATGTTTTGGACATTGGTAAGCTTTTCAATCAGCGAGTGTGTTAATCTATTAATTGCACCTCTGGAAATCAAATTGAACTTTCGGAATATATATAATATATTTTAATTTATTATATATCTTTCAACTAGGAAATTAAATTGGACATTCCGGAATTTAATGAAGAAATTTGAATTTATTATATATCTTTCAACTAGAGTAACAATCTGTTCAAATTAGACCAATGAACATTCTACAATGTGGATGTTTTGGACATTGGTAAGCTTTTCAATCAGCGAGTGTGTTAATCTATTAATTGCACCTCTGGAAATCAAATTGAACTTTCGGAATATATATAATATATTATATATCTTTCAACTAGAGTAACAATCTGTTCAAGTTAGTGCAGACAACACACTTCCATGTTAATGTTTGGAAATTCTTTTGTCGACATTTAACATGTCCTTCATGCATTATTTGCTAATTTTGACATTCGTTTGGACTTTGTGGATTAAATGAAGTAATTTGAAATTAGTAATATCTTTCAACTTGAGTAATAACCAGTTCAAATTAGTCCAACCAACACTCTTCCATGTGAATATAGAAGAAAATCGGAATTATTTCAATCAACGAATGTGTTAATGTATTAATTGCACCTCTAGAAATTAAATTGGACATTCCGGAATTTAATGAAGAAATTTGAATTTATTATATATCTTTCAACTAGAGTAACTAACTGTTCAAGTTAGTGCAGACAACAACACTTCCATGTTAATGTCTGGAAATTCTTTTGTCGACATTTAACAAGTCCTTCATGCAATAATTGCTCATTTAGAAATATATTTGGACTTTGGGGATTATTAAATGAAGTAATTTGAAATCAGTTACTATCTTTCAACTTGAGTAATAACTAGTTCAAATTAGTACAAACAACACTCTTCCATGTGAATATAGAAGAAAATTGAAATTCTTTCAATCAACGAATGTGTTAATGTATTAATTGCACCTCTGGAAGTTAAATTGGACTTCCTGAATTTGATGAAGAAATTTGAATTTATTTAAATCTTTCAACTAGAGTGATAATCTGTTCAAATTAGACCAATGAACATTCTACCATGTGGATGTTTTGGACATTGGTAAGCTTTTCAATCAGCGAGTGTGTTAATCTATTAATTGCACCTCTGGAAATCAAATTGAACTTTCGGAATATATATAATATATTTTAATTTATTATATATCTTTCAACTAGGAAATTAAATTGGACATTCCGGAATTTAATAAAGAAATTTGAATTTATTATATATCTTTCAACTAGAGTTACAATCTGTTCAAGTTAGTGCAGACAACAACACTTCCATGTTAATGTCTGGAAATTCTTTTGTCGACATTTAACAAGTCCTTCATGCATTAATTGCTCATTTAGAAATATATTTGGACTTTGGGGATTATTAAATGAAGTAATTTGAAATCAGTAAATATCTTTCACTTGAGTAATAACTAGTTCAAATTAGTACAAACAACACTCTTCCATGTGAATATAGAAGAAAATCGAAATTCTTTCAATCAACGAATGTGTTAATGTATTAATTGCACCTCTGGAAGTTAAATTGGACTTCCGGAATTTAATGAAGAAAATTGAATTTATATATATCTTTCAACTAGAGTGATAATCTGTTCAAATTAGACCAATGAACATTCTACGATGTGGATGTTTTGGACATTGGCAAGCCCTTCAATCAGCGAGTGTGTTAATCTATTAATTGCACCTCTGGAAATCAATTTGAACTTTCGGAATATATATAATATATTTTCATTTATTATATATCTTTGAACTAGAGTAACAATCTGTTCAAGTTAGTGCAGACAACACACTTCCATCTTAATGTTTGGAAATTCTATTGTCGACATTTAACAAGTCCTTCATGCATTATTTTCAAATTTTGACATTCGTTTGGACTTTGGGGATTAAATGAAGTAATTTGAAATTAGTAATATCTTTCAACTTGAGTAATAACTAGTTCAAATTAGTCCAACCAACACTCTTCCATGTGAATATAGAAGAAAATCGGAATTCTTTCAATCAACGAATGTGTTAATGTATTAATTGCACCTCTGGAAATTAAATTGGACATTCCGGAATTTAATGAAGAAATTTGAATTTATTATATATCTTTCAACTAGAGTAACAATCTGTTCAAGTTAGTGCAGACAACAACACTTCCATGTTAATGTCTGGAAATTCTTTTGTCGACATTTAACAAGTCCTTCATGCATTAATTGCTCATTTAGAAATATATTTGGACTTTGGGGATTATTAAATGAAGTAATTTGAAATCAGTAAATATCTTTCAACTTGAGTAATAACAAGTACAAATTAGTACAAACAACACTCTTCCATGTGAATATAGAAGAAAATCGAAATTCTTTCAATCAACGAATGTGTTAATGTATTAATTGAACCTCTGGAAGTTAAATTGGACTTCCGGAATTTAATGAAGAAATTTAAATATATTTATATCTTTCAACTAGAGTGATAATCTGTTCAAATTAGACCAATGAACATTCTACCATGTGGATGTTTTGGACATTGGTAAGCTTTTCAATCAGCGAGTGTGTTAATCTATTAATTGCACCTCTGGAAATCAAATTGAACTTTCGGAATATATATAATATATTTTAATTTATTATATATCTTTCAACTAGGAAATTAAATTGGACATTCCGGAATTTAATGAAGAAATTTGAATTTATTATATATCTTTCAACTAGAGTAACAATCTGTTCAAATTAGACCAATGAACATTCTACAATGTGGATGTTTTGGACATTGGTAAGCTTTTCAATCAGCGAGTGTGTTAATCTATTAATTGCACCTCTGGAAATCAAATTGAACTTTCGGAATATATATAATATATTATATATCTTTCAACTAGAGTAACAATCTGTTCAAGTTAGTGCAGACAACACACTTCCATGTTAATGTTTGGAAATTCTTTTGTCGACATTTAACAAGTCCTTCATGCAATAATTGCTCATTTAGAAATATATTTGGACTTTGGGGATTATTAAATGAAGTAATTTGAAATCAGTAAATATCTTTCAACTTGAGTAATAACTAGTTCAAATTAGTACAAACAACACTCTTCCATGTGAATATAGAAGAAAATCGTAATTCTTTCAATCAACGAATGTGTTAATGTATTAATTGAACCTCTGGAAGTTAAATTGGACTTCCGGAATTTAATGAAGAAATTTAAATATATTTATATCTTTCAACTAGAGTGATAATCTGTTCAAATTAGACCAATGAACATTCTACCATGTGGATGTTTTGGACATTGGTAAGCTTTTCAATCAGCGAGTGTGTTAATCTATTAATTGCACCTCTGGAAATCAAATTGAACTTTCGGAATATATATAATATATTTTAATTTATTATATATCTTTCAACTAGGAAATTAAATTGGACATTCCGGAATTCAATGAAGAAATTTGAATTTATTATATATCTTTCAACTAGAGTAACAATCTGTTCAAATTAGACCAATGAACATTCTACAATGTGGATGTTTTGGACATTGGTAAGCTTTTCAATCAGCGAGTGTGTTAATCTATTAATTGCACCTCTGGAAATCAAATTGAACTTTCGGAATATATATAATATATTATATATCTTTCAACTAGAGTAACAATCTGTTCAAGTTAGTGCAGACAACACACTTCCATGTTAATGTTTGGAAATTCTTTTGTCGACATTTAACATGTCCTTCATGCATTATTTGCTAATTTTGACATTCGTTTGGACTTTGTGGATTAAATGAAGTAATTTGAAATTAGTAATATCTTTCAACTTGAGTAATAACCAGTTCAAATTAGTCCAACCAACACTCTTCCATGTGAATATAGAAGAAAATCGGAATTATTTCAATCAACGAATGTGTTAATGTATTAATTGCACCTCTAGAAATTAAATTGGACATTCCGGAATTTAATGAAGAAATTTGAATTTATTATATATCTTTCAACTAGAGTAACTAACTGTTCAAGTTAGTGCAGACAACAACACTTCCATGTTAATGTCTGGAAATTCTTTTGTCGACATTTAACAAGTCCTTCATGCATTAATTGCTCATTTAGAAATATATTTGGACTTTGGGGATTATTAAATGAAGTAATTTGAAATCAGTAAATATCTTTCAACTTGAGTAATAACAAGTACAAATTAGTACAAACAACACTCTTCCATGTGAATATAGAAGAAAATCGAAATTCTTTCAATCAACGAATGTGTTAATGTATTAATTGAACCTCTGGAAGTTAAATTGGACTTCCGGAATTTAATGAAGAAATTTAAATATATTTATATCTTTCAACTAGAGTGATAATCTGTTCAAATTAGACCAATGAACATTCTACCATGTGGATGTTTTGGACATTGGTAAGCTTTTCAATCAGCGAGTGTGTTAATCTATTAATTGCACCTCTGGAAATCAAATTGAACTTTCGGAATATATATAATATATTTTAATTTATTATATATCTTTCAACTAGGAAATTAAATTGGACATTCCGGAATTTAATGAAGAAATTTGAATTTATTATATATCTTTCAACTAGAGTAACAATCTGTTCAAATTAGACCAATGAACATTCTACAATGTGGATGTTTTGGACATTGGTAAGCTTTTCAATCAGCGAGTGTGTTCATCTATTAATTGCACCTCTGGAAATCAAATTGAACTTTCGGAATATATATAATATATTATATATCTTTCAACTAGAGTAACAATCTGTTCAAGTTAGTGCAGACAACACACTTCCATGTTAATGTTTGGAAATTCTTTTGTCGACATTTAACATGTCCTTCATGCATTATTTGCTAATTTTGACATTCGTTTGGACTTTGTGGATTAAATGAAGTAATTTGAAATTAGTAATATCTTTCAACTTGAGTAATAACCAGTTCAAATTAGTCCAACCAACACTCTTCCATGTGAATATAGAAGAAAATCGGAATTATTTCAATCAACGAATGTGTTAATGTATTAATTGCACCTCTAGAAATTAAATTGGACATTCCGGAATTTAATGAAGAAATTTGAATTTATTATATATCTTTCAACTAGAGTAACTAACTGTTCAAGTTAGTGCAGACAACAACACTTCCATGTTAATGTCTGGAAATTCTTTTGTCGACATTTAACAAGTCCTTCATGCATTAATTGCTCATTTAGAAATATATTTGGACTTTGGGGAATATTAAATGAAGTAATTTGAAATCAGTAAATATCTTTCACTTGAGTAATAACTAGTTCAAATTAGTACAAACAACACTCTTCCATGTGAATATAGAAGAAAATCGAAATTCTTTCAATCAACGAATGTGTTAATGTATTAATTGCACCTCTGGAAGTTAAATTGGACTTCCGGAATTTAATGAAGAAAATTGAATTTATATATATCTTTCAACTAGAGTGATAATCTGTTCAAATTAGACCAATGAACATTCTACGATGTGGATGTTTTGGACATTGGCAAGCCCTTCAATCAGCGAGTGTGTTAATCTATTAATTGCACCTCTGGAAATCAATTTGAACTTTCGGAATATATATAATATATTTTCATTTATTATATATCTTTGAACTAGAGTAACAATCTGTTCAAGTTAGTGCAGACAACACACTTCCATCTTAATGTTTGGAAATTCTATTGTCGACATTTAACAAGTCCTTCATGCATTATTTTCTAATTTTGACATTCGTTTGGACTTTGGGGATTAAATGAAGTAATTTGAAATTAGTAATATCTTTCAACTTGAGTAATAACTAGTTCAAATTAGTCCAACCAACACTCTTCCATGTGAATATAGAAGAAAATCGGAATTCTTTCAATCAACGAATGTGTTAATGTATTAATTGCACCTCTGGAAATTAAATTGGACATTCCGGAATTTAATGAAGAAATTTGAATTTATTATATATCTTTCAACTAGAGTAACAATCTGTTCAAGTTAGTGCAGACAACAACACTTCCATGTTAATGTCTGGAAATTCTTTTGTCGACATTTAACAAGTCCTTCATGCATTAATTGCTCATTTAGAAATATATTTGGACTTTGGGGATTATTAAATGAAGTAATTTGAAATCAGTAAATATCTTTCAACTTGAGTAATAACAAGTACAAATTAGTACAAACAACACTCTTCCATGTGAATATAGAAGAAAATCGAAATTCTTTCAATCAACGAATGTGTTAATGTATTAATTGAACCTCTGGAAGTTAAATTGGACTTCCGGAATTTAATGAAGAAATTTAAATATATTTATATCTTTCAACTAGAGTGATAATCTGTTCAAATTAGACCAATGAACATTCTACCATGTGGATGTTTTGGACATTGGTAAGCTTTTCAATCAGCGAGTGTGTTAATCTATTAATTGCACCTCTGGAAATCAAATTGAACTTTCGGAATATATATAATATATTTTAATTTATTATATATCTTTCAACTAGGAAATTAAATTGGACATTCCGGAATTTAATGAAGAAATTTGAATTTATTATATATCTTTCAACTAGAGTAACAATCTGTTCAAATTAGACCAATGAACATTCTACAATGTGGATGTTTTGGACATTGGTAAGCTTTTCAATCAGCGAGTGTGTTAATCTATTAATTGCACCTCTGGAAATCAAATTGAACTTTCGGAATAAATATAATATATTTTCATTTATTATATATCTTTGAACTAGAGTTACAATCTGTTCAAGTTAGTGCAGACAACACACTTCCATCTTAATGTTTGGAAATTCTATTGTCGACATTTAACAAGTCCTTCATGCATTATTTTCTAATTTTGACATTCGTTTGGACTTTGGGGATTAAATGAAGTAATTTGAAATTAGTAATATCTTTCAACTTGAGTAATAACTAGTTCAAATTAGTCCAACCAACACTCTTCCATGTGAATATAGAAGAAAATCGGAATTCTTTCAATCAACGAATGTGTTAATGTATTAATTGCACCTCTGGAAATTAAATTGGACATTCCGGAATTTAATGAAGAAATTTGAATTTATTATATATCTTTCAACTAGAGTAACAATCTGTTCAAGTTAGTGCAGACAACAACACTTCCATGTTAATGTCTGGAAATTCTTTTGTCGACATTTAACAAGTCCTTCATGCATTAATTGCTCATTTAGAAATATATTTGGACTTTGGGGATTATTAAATGAAGTAATTTGAAATCAGTAAATATCTTTCAACTTGAGTAATAACAAGTACAAATTAGTACAAACAACACTCTTCCATGTGAATATAGAAGAAAATCGAAATTCTTTCAATCAACGAATGTGTTAATGTATTAATTGAACCTCTGGAAGTTAAATTGGACTTCCGGAATTTAATGAAGAAATTTAAATATATTTATATCTTTCAACTAGAGTGATAATCTGTTCAAATTAGACCAATGAACATTCTACCATGTGGATGTTTTGGACATTGGTAAGCTTTTCAATCAGCGAGTGTGTTAATCTATTAATTGCACCTCTGGAAATCAAATTGAACTTTCGGAATATATATAATATATTTTAATTTATTATATATCTTTCAACTAGGAAATTAAATTGGACATTCCGGAATTTAATGAAGAAATTTGAATTTATTATATATCTTTCAACTAGAGTAACAATCTGTTCAAATTAGACCAATGAACATTCTACAATGTGGATGTTTTGGACATTGGTAAGCTTTTCAATCAGCGAGTGTGTTAATCTATTAATTGCACCTCTGGAAATCAAATTGAACTTTCGGAATATATATAATATATTATATATCTTTCAACTAGAGTAACAATCTGTTCAAGTTAGTGCAGACAACACACTTCCATGTTAATGTTTGGAAATTCTTTTGTCGACATTTAACATGTCCTTCATGCATTATTTGCTAATTTTGACATTCGTTTGGACTTTGTGGATTAAATGAAGTAATTTGAAATTAGTAATATCTTTCGACTTGAGTAATAACTAGTTCAAATTAGTCCAACCAACACTCTTCCATGTGAATATAGAAGAAAATCGGAATTATTTCAATCAACGAATGTGTTAATGTATTAATTGCACCTCTAGAAATTAAATTGGACATTCCGGAATTTAATGAAGAAATTTGAATTTATTATATATCTTTCAACTAGAGTAACTAACTGTTCAAGTTAGTGCAGACAACAACACTTCCATGTTAATGTCTGGAAATTCTTTTGTCGACATCTAACAAGTCCTTCATGCAATAATTGCTCATTTAGAAATATATTTGGACTTTGGCGATTATTAAATGAAGTAATTTGAAATCAGTAAATATCTTTCAACTTGAGTAATAACTAGTTCAAATTAGTACAAACAACACTCTTCCATGTGAATATAGAAGAAAATTGAAATTCTTTCAATTAACGAATGTGTTAATGTATTAATTGCACCTCTGGAAGTTAAATTGGACTTCCGGAATTTGATGAAGAAATTTAAATATATTTATATCTTTCAACTAGAGTGATAATCTGTTCAAATTAGACCAATGAACATTCTACCATGTGGATGTTTTGGACATTGGCTAGCTTTTCAATCAGCGAGTGTGTTAATCTATTAATTGCACCTCTGGAAATCAATTTGAACTTTCGGAATAAATATAATATATTTTCATTTATTATATATCTTTGAACTAGAGTTACAATCTGTTCAAGTTAGTGCAGACAACACACTTCCATCTTAATGTTTGGAAATTCTATTGTCGACATTTAACAAGTCCTTCATGCATTATTTTCTAATTTTGACATTCGTTTGGACTTTGGGGATTAAATGAAGTAATTTGAAATTAGTAATATCTTTCAACTTGAGTAATAACTAGTTCAAATTAGTCCAACCAACACTCTTCCATGTGAATATAGAAGAAAATCGGAATTCTTTCAATCAACGAATGTGTTAATGTATTAATTGCACCTCTGGAAATTAAATTGGACATTCCGGAATTTAATGAAGAAATTTGAATTTATTATATATCTTTCAACTAGAGTAACAATCTGTTCAAGTTAGTGCAGACAACAACACTTCCATGTTAATGTCTGGAAATTCTTTTGTCGACATTTAACAAGTCCTTCATGCATTAATTGCTCATTTAGAAATATATTTGGACTTTGGGGATTATTAAATGAAGTAATTTGAAATCAGTAAATATCTTTCAACTTGAGTAATAACAAGTACAAATTAGTACAAACAACACTCTTCCATGTGAATATAGAAGAAAATCGAAATTCTTTCAATCAATGAATGTGTTAATGTATTAATTGAACCTCTGGAAGTTAAATTGGACTTCCGGAATTTAATGAAGAAATTTAAATATATTTATATCTTTCAACTAGAGTGATAATCTGTTCAAATTAGACCAATGAACATTCTACCATGTGGATGTTTTGGACATTGGTAAGCTTTTCAATCAGCGAGTGTGTTAATCTATTAATTGCACCTCTGGAAATCAAATTGAACTTTCGGAATATATATAATATATTTTAATTTATTATATATCTTTCAACTAGGAAATTAAATTGGACATTCCGGAATTTAATGAAGAAATTTGAATTTATTATATATCTATCAACTAGAGTAAGAATCTGTTCAAATTAGACCAATGAACATTCTACAATGTGGATGTTTTGGACATTGGTAAGCTTTTCAATCAGCGAGTGTGTTAATCTATTAATTGCACCTCTGGAAATCAAATTGAACTTTCGGAATATATATAATATATTATATATCTTTCAACTAGAGTAACAATCTGTTCAAGTTAGTGCAGACAACACACTTCCATGTTAATGTTTGGAAATTCTTTTGTCGACATTTAACATGTCCTTCATGCATTATTTGCTAATTTTGACATTCGTTTGGACTTTGTGGATTAAATGAAGTAATTTGAAATTAGTAATATCTTTCAACTTGAGTAATAACTAGTTCAAATTAGTCCAACCAACACTCTTCCATGTGAATATAGAAGAAAATCGGAATTATTTCAATCAACGAATGTGTTAATGTATTAATTGCACCTCTAGAAATTAAATTGGACATTCCGGAATTTAATGAAGAAATTTGAATTTATTATATATCTTTCAACTAGAGTAACTAACTGTTCAAGTTAGTGCAGACAACAACACTTCCATGTTAATGTCTGGAAATTCTTTTGTCGACATCTAACAAGTCCTTCATGCAATAATTGCTCATTTAGAAATATATTTGGACTTTGGCGATTATTAAATGAAGTAATTTGAAATCAGTAAATATCTTTCAACTTGAGTAATAACTAGTTCAAATTAGTACAAACAACACTCTTCCATGTGAATATAGAAGAAAATTGAAATTCTTTCAATCAACGAATGTGTTAATGTATTAATTGCACCTCTGGAAGTTAAATTGGACTTCCTGAATTTGATGAAGAAATTTGAATTTATTTAAATCTTTCAACTAGAGTGATAATCTGTTCAAATTAGACCAATGAACATTCTACAATGTGGATGTTTTGGACATTGGTAAGCTTTTCAATCAGCGAGTGTGTTAATCTATTAATTGCACCTCTGGAAATCAAATTGAACTTTCGGAATATATATAATATATTTTAATTTATTATATATCTTTCAACTAGGAAATTAAATTGGACATTCCGGAATTTAATAAAGAAATTTGAATTTATTATATATCTTTCAACTAGAGTAACAATCTGTTCAAGTTAGTGCAGACAACAACACTTCCATGTTAATGTCTGGAAATTCTTTTGTCGACATTTAACAAGTCCTTCATGCATTAATTGCTCATTTAGAAATATATTTAGACTTTGGGGATTATTAAATGAAGTAATTTGAAATCAGTAAATATCTTTCACTTGAGTAATAACTAGTTCAAATTAGTACAAACAACACTCTTCCATGTGAATATAGAAGAAAATCGAAATTCTTTCAATCAACGAATGTGTTAATGTATTAATTGCACCTCTGGAAGTTAAATTGGACTTCCGGAATTTAATGAAGAAAATTGAATTTATATATGTCTTTCAACTAGAGTGATAATCTGTTCAAATTAGACCAATGAACATTCTACCATGTGGATGTTTTGGACATTGGCAAGCCCTTCAATCAGCGAGTGTGTTAATCTATTAATTGCACCTCTGGAAATCAATTTGAACTTTCGGAATATATATAATATATTTTCATTTATTATATATCTTTGAACTAGAGTAACAATCTGTTCAAGTTAGTGCAGACAACACACTTTCATGTTAATGTTTGGAAATTCTTTTGTCGACATTTAACATGTCCTTCATGCATTATTTGCTAATTTTGACATTCGTTTGGACTTTGGGGATTAAATGAAGTAATTTGAAATTAGTAATATCTTTCAACTTGAGTAATAACTAGTTCAAATTAGTCCAACCAACACTCTTCCATGTGAATATAGAAGAAAATCGGAATTCTTTCAATCAACGAATGTGTTAATGTATTAATTGCACCTCTGGAATTTAAATTGGACATTCCGGAATTTAATGAAGAAATTTGAATTTATTATATATCTTTCAACTAGAGTAACAATCTGTTCAAGTTAGTGCAGACAACAACACTTCCATGTTAATGTCTGGAAATTCTTTTGTCGACATTTAACAAGTCCTTCATGCATTAATTGCTCATTTAGAAATATATTTGGACTTTGGGGATTATTAAATGAAGTAATTTGAAATCAGTAAATATCTTTCACTTGAGTAATAACTAGTTCAAATTTGTACAAACAACACTCTTCCATGTGAATATAGAAGAAAATCGAAATTCTTTCAATCAACGAATGTGTTAATGTATTAATTGCACCTCTGGAAGTTAAATTGGACTTCCGGAATTTAATGAAGAAAATTGAATTTATATATGTCTTTCAACTAGAGTGATAATCTGTTCAAATTAGACCAATGAACATTCTACCATGTGGATGTTTTGGACATTGGCAAGCCCTTCAATCAGCGAGTGTGTTAATCTATTAATTGCACCTCTGGAAATCAATTTGAACTTTCGGAATATATATAATATATTTTCATTTATTATATATCTTTGAACTAGAGTAACAATCTGTTCAAGTTAGTGCAGACAACACACTTTCATGTTAATGTTTGGAAATTCTTTTGTCGACATTTAACATGTCCTTCATGCATTATTTGCTAATTTTGACATTCGTTTGGACTTTGGGGATTAAATGAAGTAATTTGAAATTAGTAATATCTTTCAACTTGAGTAATAACTAGTTCAAATTAGTCCAACCAACACTCTTCCATGTGAATATAGAAGAAAATCGGTTTTCTTTCAATCAACGAATGTGTTAATGTATTAATTGCACCTCTGGAAATTAAATTGGACATTCCGGAATTTAATGAAGAAATTTGAATTTATTATATATCTTTCAACTAGAGTAACAATCTGTTCAAGTTAGTGCAGACAACAACACTTCCATGTTAATGTCTGGAAATTCTTTTGTCGACATTTAACAAGTCCTTCATGCATTAATTGCTCATTTAGAAATATATTTGGACTTTGGGGATTATTAAATGAAGTAATTTGAAATCAGTAAATATCTTTCAACTTGAGTAATAACAAGTACAAATTAGTACAAACAACACTCTTCCATGTGAATATAGAAGAAAATCGAAATTCTTTCAATCAACGAATGTGTTAATGTATTAATTGCACCTCTGGAAGTTTGATTGGACTTCCGGAATTTAATGAAGAAATTTAAATATATTTATATCTTTCAACTAGAGTAACAATCTGTTCAAGTTAGTGCAGACAACACACTTTCATGTTAATGTTTGGAAATTCTTTTGTCGACATTTAACATGTCCTTCATGCATTATTTGCTAATTTTGACATTCGTTTGGACTTTGGGGATTAAATGAAGTAATTTGAAATTAGTAATATCTTTCAACTTGAGTAATAACTAGTTCAAATTAGTCCAACCAACACTCTTCCATGTGAATATAGAAGAAAATCGGAATTCTTTCAATCAACGAATGTGTTAATGTATTAATTGCACCTCTGGAAATTAAATTGGACATTCCGGAATTTAATGAAGAAATTTGAATTTATTATATATCTTTCAACTAGAGTAACAATCTGTTCAAGTTAGTGCAGACAACAACACTTCCATGTTAATGTCTGGAAATTCTTTTGTCGACATTTAACAAGTCCTTCATGCATTAATTGCTCATTTAGAAATATATTTGGACTTTGGGGATTATTAAATGAAGTAATTTGAAATCAGTAAATATCTTTCAACTTGAGTAATAACAAGTACAAATTAGTACAAACAACACTCTTCAATGTGAATATAGAAGAAAATCGAAATTCTTTCAATCAACGAATGTGTTAATGTATTAATTGCACCTCTGGAAGTTTGATTGGACTTCCGGAATTTAATGAAGAAATTTCAATATATTTATATCTTTCAACTAGAGTAACAATCTGTTCAAGTTAGTGCAGACAACACACTTTCATGTTAATGTTTGGAAATTCTTTTGTCGACATTTAACATGTCCTTCATGCATTATTTGCTAATTTTGACATTCGTTTGGACTTTGGGGATTAAATGAAGTAATTTGAAATTAGTAATATCTTTCAACTTGAGTAATAACTAGTTCAAATTAGTCCAACCAACACTCTTCCATGTGAATATAGAAGAAAATCGGAATTCTTTCAATCAACGAATGTGTTAATGTATTAATTGCACCTCTGGAAATTAAATTGGACATTCCGGAATTTAATGAAGAAATTTGAATTTATTATATATCTTTCAACTAGAGTAACAATCTGTTCAAGTTAGTGCAGACAACAACACTTCCATGTTAATGTCTGGAAATTCTTTTGTCGACATTTAACAAGTCCTTCATGCATTAATTGCTCATTTAGAAATATATTTGGACTTTGGGGATTATTAAATGAAGTAATTTGAAATCAGTAAATATCTTTCAACTTGAGTAATAACAAGTACAAATTAGTACAAACAACAAACTTCCATGTGAATATAGAAGAAAATCGAAATTCTTTCAATCAACGAATGTGTTAATGTATTAATTGCACCTCTGGAAGTTTGATTGGACTTCCGGAATTTAATGAAGAAATTTAAATATATTTATATCTTTCAACTAGAGTAACAATCTGTTCAAGTTAGTGCAGACAACACACTTTCATGTTAATGTTTGGAAATTCTTTTGTCGACATTTAACATGTCCTTCATGCATTATTTGCTAATTTTGACATTCGTTTGGACTTTGGGGATTAAATGAAGTAATTTGAAATTAGTAATATCTTTCAACTTGAGTAATAACTAGTTCAAATTAGTCCAACCAACACTCTTCCATGTGAATATAGAAGAAAATCGGAATTCTTTCAATCAACGAATGTGTTAATGTATTAATTGCACCTCTGGAAATTAAATTGGACATTCCGGAATTTAATGAAGAAATTTGAATTTATTATATATCTTTCAACTAGAGTAACAATCTGTTCAAGTTAGTGCAGACAACAACACTTCCATGTTAATGTCTGGAAATTCTTTTGTCGACATTTAACAAGTCCTTCATGCATTAATTGCTCATTTAGAAATATATTTGGACTTTGGGGATTATTAAATGAAGTAATTTGAAATCAGTAAATATCTTTCAACTTGAGTAATAACAAGTACAAATTAGTACAAACAACACTCTTCAATGTGAATATAGAAGAAAATCGAAATTCTTTCAATCAACGAATGTGTTAATGTATTAATTGCACCTCTGGAAGTTTGATTGGACTTCCGGAATTTAATGAAGAAATTTCAATATATTTATATCTTTCAACTAGAGTAACAATCTGTTCAAGTTAGTGCAGACAACACACTTTCATGTTAATGTTTGGAAATTCTTTTGTCGACATTTAACATGTCCTTCATGCATTATTTGCTAATTTTGACATTCGTTTGGACTTTGGGGATTAAATGAAGTAATTTGAAATTAGTAATATCTTTCAACTTGAGTAATAACTAGTTCAAATTAGTCCAACCAACACTCTTCCATGTGAATATAGAAGAAAATCGGAATTCTTTCAATCAACGAATGTGTTAATGTATTAATTGCACCTCTGGAAATTAAATTGGACATTCCGGAATTTAATGAAGAAATTTGAATTTATTATATATCTTTCAACTAGAGTAACTTACTGTTCAAGTTAGTGCAGACAACAACACTTCCATGTTAATGTCTGGAAATTCTTTTGTCGACATTTAACAAGTCCTTCATGCAATAATTGCTCATTTAGAAATATATTTGGACTTTGGGGATTATTAAATGAAGTAATTTGAAATCAGTAAATATCTTTCAACTTGAGTAATAACTAGTTCAAATTAGTACAAACAACACTCTTCCATGTGAATATAGAAGAAAATTGAAATTCTTTCAATCAACGAATGTGTTAATGTATTAATTGCACCTCTGGAAGTTAAATTGGACTTCCTGAATTTAATGAAGAAATTTGAATTTATTTAAATCTTTCAACTAGAGTGATAATCTGTTCAAATTAGACCAATGAACATTCTACCATGTGGATGTTTTGGACATTGGTAAGCTTTTCAATCAGCGAGTGTGTTAATCTATTAATTGCACCTCTGGAAATCAATTTGAACTTTCGGAATATATATAATATATTTTCATTTATTATATATCTTTGAACTAGAGTAACAATCTGTTCAAGTTAGTGCAGACAACACACTTCCATCTTAATGTTTGGAAATTCTATTGTCGACATTTAACAAGTCCTTCATGCATTATTTTCTAATTTTGACATTCGTTTGGACTTTGGGGATTAAATGAAGTAATTTGAAATTTGTAATATCTTTCAACTTGAGTAATAACTAGTTCAAATTAGTCCAACCAACACTCTTCCATGTGAATATAGAAGAAAATCGGAATTCTTTCAATCAACGAATGTGTTAATGTATTAATTGCACCTCTGGAAATTAAATTGGACATTCCGGAATTTAATGAAGAAATTTGAATTTATTATATATCTTTCAACTAGAGTAACAATCTGTTCAAGTTAGTGCAGACAACAACACTTCCATGTTAATGTCTGGAAATTCTTTTGTCGACATTTAACAAGTCCTTCATGCATTAATTGCTCATTTAGAAATATATTTGGACTTTGGGGATTATTAAATGAAGTAATTTGAAATCAGTAAATATCTTTCAACTTGAGTAATAACAAGTACAAATTAGTACAAACAACAAACTTCCATGTGAATATAGAAGAAAATCGAAATTCTTTCAATCAACGAATGTGTTAATGTATTAATTGCACCTCTGGAAGTTTGATTGGACTTCCGGAATTTAATGAAGAAATTTAAATATATTTATATCTTTCAACTAGAGTAACAATCTGTTCAAGTTAGTGCAGACAACACACTTTCATGTTAATGTTTGGAAATTCTTTTGTCGACATTTAACATGTCCTTCATGCATTATTTGCTAATTTTGACATTCGTTTGGACTTTGGGGATTAAATGAAGTAATTTGAAATTAGTAATATCTTTCAACTTGAGTAATAACTAGTTCAAATTAGTCCAACCAACACTCTTCCATGTGAATATAGAAGAAAATCGGAATTCTTTCAATCAACGAATGTGTTAATGTATTAATTGCACCTCTGGAAATTAAATTGGACATTCCGGAATTTAATGAAGAAATTTGAATTTATTATATATCTTTCAACTAGAGTAACAATCTGTTCAAGTTAGTGCAGACAACAACACTTCCATGTTAATGTCTGGAAATTCTTTTGTCGACATTTAACAAGTCCTTCATGCATTAATTGCTCATTTAGAAATATATTTGGACTTTGGGGATTATTAAATGAAGTAATTTGAAATCAGTAAATATCTTTCAACTTGAGTAATAACAAGTACAAATTAGTACAAACAACACTCTTCAATGTGAATATAGAAGAAAATCGAAATTCTTTCAATCAACGAATGTGTTAATGTATTAATTGCACCTCTGGAAGTTTGATTGGACTTCCGGAATTTAATGAAGAAATTTCAATATATTTATATCTTTCAACTAGAGTAACAATCTGTTCAAGTTAGTGCAGACAACACACTTTCATGTTAATGTTTGGAAATTCTTTTGTCGACATTTAACATGTCCTTCATGCATTATTTGCTAATTTTGACATTCGTTTGGACTTTGGGGATTAAATGAAGTAATTTGAAATTAGTAATATCTTTCAACTTGAGTAATAACTAGTTCAAATTAGTCCAACCAACACTCTTCCATGTGAATATAGAAGAAAATCGGAATTCTTTCAATCAACGAATGTGTTAATGTATTAATTGCACCTCTGGAAATTAAATTGGACATTCCGGAATTTAATGAAGAAATTTGAATTTATTATATATCTTTCAACTAGAGTAACTTACTGTTCAAGTTAGTGCAGACAACAACACTTCCATGTTAATGTCTGGAAATTCTTTTGTCGACATTTAACAAGTCCTTCATGCAATAATTGCTCATTTAGAAATATATTTGGACTTTGGGGATTATTAAATGAAGTAATTTGAAATCAGTAAATATCTTTCAACTTGAGTAATAACTAGTTCAAATTAGTACAAACAACACTCTTCCATGTGAATATAGAAGAAAATTGAAATTCTTTCAATCAACGAATGTGTTAATGTATTAATTGCACCTCTGGAAGTTAAATTGGACTTCCTGAATTTAATGAAGAAATTTGAATTTATTTAAATCTTTCAACTAGAGTGATAATCTGTTCAAATTAGACCAATGAACATTCTACCATGTGGATGTTTTGGACATTGGTAAGCTTTTCAATCAGCGAGTGTGTTAATCTATTAATTGCACCTCTGGAAATCAATTTGAACTTTCGGAATATATATAATATATTTTCATTTATTATATATCTTTGAACTAGAGTAACAATCTGTTCAAGTTAGTGCAGACAACACACTTCCATCTTAATGTTTGGAAATTCTATTGTCGACATTTAACAAGTCCTTCATGCATTATTTTCTAATTTTGACATTCGTTTGGACTTTGGGGATTAAATGAAGTAATTTGAAATTTGTAATATCTTTCAACTTGAGTAATAACTAGTTCAAATTAGTCCAACCAACACTCTTCCATGTGAATATAGAAGAAAATCGGAATTCTTTCAATCAACGAATGTGTTAATGTATTAATTGCACCTCTGGAAATTAAATTGGACATTCCGGAATTTAATGAAGAAATTTGAATTTATTATATATCTTTCAACTAGAGTAACAATCTGTTCAAGTTAGTGCAGACAACAACACTTCCATGTTAATGTCTGGAAATTCTTTTGTCGACATTTAACAAGTCCTTCATGCATTAATTGCTCATTTAGAAATATATTTGGACTTTGGGGATTATTAAATGAAGTAATTTGAAATCAGTAAATATCTTTCAACTTGAGTAATAACTAGTACAAATTAGTACAAACAACACTCTTCCATGTGAATATAGAAGAAAATCGAAATTCTTTCAATCAACGAATGTGTTAATGTATTAATTGCACCTCTGGAAGTTTGATTGGACTTCCGGAATTTAATGAAGAAATTTCAATATATTTATATCTTTCAACTAGAGTAACAATCTGTTCAAGTTAGTGCAGACAACACACTTTCATGTTAATGTTTGGAAATTCTTTTGTCGACATTTAACATGTCCTTCATGCATTATTTGCTAATTTTGACATTCGTTTGGACTTTGGGGATTAAATGAAGTAATTTGAAATTAGTAATATCTTTCAACTTGAGTAATAACTAGTTCAAATTAGTCCAACCAACACTCTTCCATGTGAATATAGAAGAAAATCGGAATTCTTTCAATCAACGAATGTGTTAATGTATTAATTGCACCTCTGGAAATTAAATTGGACATTCCGGAATTTAATGAAGAAATTTGAATTTATTATATATCTTTCAACTAGAGTAACAATCTGTTCAAGTTAGTGCAGACAACAACACTTCCATGTTAATGTCTGGAAATTCTTTTGTCGACATTTAACAAGTCCTTCATGCATTAATTGCTCATTTAGAAATATATTTGGACTTTGGGGATTATTAAATGAAGTAATTTGAAATCAGTAAATATCTTTCAACTTGAGTAATAACAAGTACAAATTAGTACAAACAACAAACTTCCATGTGAATATAGAAGAAAATCGAAATTCTTTCAATCAACGAATGTGTTAATGTATTAATTGCACCTCTGGAAGTTTGATTGGACTTCCGGAATTTAATGAAGAAATTTAAATATATTTATATCTTTCAACTAGAGTAACAATCTGTTCAAGTTAGTGCAGACAACACACTTTCATGTTAATGTTTGGAAATTCTTTTGTCGACATTTAACATGTCCTTCATGCATTATTTGCTAATTTTGACATTCGTTTGGACTTTGGGGATTAAATGAAGTAATTTGAAATTAGTAATATCTTTCAACTTGAGTAATAACTAGTTCAAATTAGTCCAACCAACACTCTTCCATGTGAATATAGAAGAAAATCGGAATTCTTTCAATCAACGAATGTGTTAATGTATTAATTGCACCTCTGGAAATTAAATTGGACATTCCGGAATTTAATGAAGAAATTTGAATTTATTATATATCTTTCAACTAGAGTAACAATCTGTTCAAGTTAGTGCAGACAACAACACTTCCATGTTAATGTCTGGAAATTCTTTTGTCGACATTTAACAAGTCCTTCATGCATTAATTGCTCATTTAGAAATATATTTGGACTTTGGGGATTATTAAATGAAGTAATTTGAAATCAGTAAATATCTTTCAACTTGAGTAATAACAAGTACAAATTAGTACAAACAACACTCTTCCATGTGAATATAGAAGAAAATCGAAATTCTTTCAATCAACGAATGTGTTAATGTATTAATTGCACCTCTGGAAGTTTGATTGGACTTCCGGAATTTAATGAAGAAATTTCAATATATTTATATCTTTCAACTAGAGTAACAATCTGTTCAAGTTAGTGCAGACAACACACTTTCATGTTAATGTTTGGAAATTCTTTTGTCGACATTTAACATGTCCTTCATGCATTATTTGCTAATTTTGACATTCGTTTGGACTTTGGGGATTAAATGAAGTAATTTGAAATTAGTAATATCTTTCAACTTGAGTAATAACTAGTTCAAATTAGTCCAACCAACACTCTTCCATGTGAATATAGAAGAAAATCGGAATTCTTTCAATCAACGAATGTGTTAATGTATTAATTGCACCTCTGGAAATTAAATTGGACATTCCGGAATTTAATGAAGAAATTTGAATTTATTATATATCTTTCAACTAGAGTAACTTACTGTTCAAGTTAGTGCAGACAACAACACTTCCATGTTAATGTCTGGAAATTCTTTTGTCGACATTTAACAAGTCCTTCATGCAATAATTGCTCATTTAGAAATATATTTGGACTTTGGGGATTATTAAATGAAGTAATTTGAAATCAGTAAATATCTTTCAACTTGAGTAATAACAAGTACAAATTAGTACAAACAACAAACTTCCATGTGAATATCGAAGAAAATCGAAATTCTTTCAATCAACGAATGTGTTAATGTATTAATTGCACCTCTGGAAGTTTGATTGGACTTCCGGAATTTAATGAAGAAATTTAAATATATTTATATCTTTCAACTAGAGTAACAATCTGTTCAAGTTAGTGCAGACAACACACTTTCATGTTAATGTTTGGAAATTCTTTTGTCGACATTTAACATGTCCTTCATGCATTATTTGCTAATTTTGACATTCGTTTGGACTTTGGGGATTAAATGAAGTAATTTGAAATTAGTAATATCTTTCAACTTGAGTAATAACTAGTTCAAATTAGTCCAACCAACACTCTTCCATGTGAATATAGAAGAAAATCGGAATTCTTTCAATCAACGAATGTGTTAATGTATTAATTGCACCTCTGGAAATTAAATTGGACATTCCGGAATTTAATGAAGAAATTTGAATTTATTATATATCTTTCAACTAGAGTAACAATCTGTTCAAGTTAGTGCAGACAACAACACTTCCATGTTAATGTCTGGAAATTCTTTTGTCGACATTTAACAAGTCCTTCATGCATTAATTGCTCATTTAGAAATATATTTGGACTTTGGGGATTATTAAATGAAGTAATTTGAAATCAGTAAATATCTTTCAACTTGAGTAATAACAAGTACAAATTAGTACAAACAACACTCTTCAATGTGAATATAGAAGAAAATCGAAATTCTTTCAATCAACGAATGTGTTAATGTATTAATTGCACCTCTGGAAGTTTGATTGGACTTCCGGAATTTAATGAAGAAATTTCAATATATTTATATCTTTCAACTAGAGTAACAATCTGTTCAAGTTAGTGCAGACAACACACTTTCATGTTAATGTTTGGAAATTCTTTTGTCGACATTTAACATGTCCTTCATGCATTATTTGCTAATTTTGACATTCGTTTGGACTTTGGGGATTAAATGAAGTAATTTGAAATTAGTAATATCTTTCAACTTGAGTAATAACTAGTTCAAATTAGTCCAACCAACACTCTTCCATGTGAATATAGAAGAAAATCGGAATTCTTTCAATCAACGAATGTGTTAATGTATTAATTGCACCTCTGGAAATTAAATTGGACATTCCGGAATTTAATGAAGAAATTTGAATTTATTATATATCTTTCAACTAGAGTAACTTACTGTTCAAGTTAGTGCAGACAACAACACTTCCATGTTAATGTCTGGAAATTCTTTTGTCGACATTTAACAAGTCCTTCATGCAATAATTGCTCATTTAGAAATATATTTGGACTTTGGGGATTATTAAATGAAGTAATTTGAAATTAGTAATATCTTTCAACTTGAGTAATAACTAGTTCAAATTAGTCCAACCAACACTCTTCCATGTGAATATAGAAGAAAATCGGAATTCTTTCAATCAACGAATGTGTTAATGTATTAATTGCACCTCTGGAAATTAAATTGGACATTCCGGAATTTAATGAAGAAATTTGAATTTATTATATATCTTTCAACTAGAGTAACTTACTGTTCAAGTTAGTGCAGACAACAACACTTCCATGTTAATGTCTGGAAATTCTTTTGTCGACATTTAACAAGTCCTTCATGCAATAATTGCTCATTTAGAAATATATTTGGACTTTGGGGATTATTAAATGAAGTAATTTGAAATCAGTAAATATCTTTCAACTTGAGTAATAACTAGTTCAAATTAGTACAAACAACACTCTTCCATGTGAATATAGAAGAAAATTGAAATTCTTTCAATCAACGAATGTGTTAATGTATTAATTGCACCTCTGGAAGTTAAATTGGACTTCCTGAATTTAATGAAGAAATTTGAATTTATTTAAATCTTTCAACTAGAGTGATAATCTGTTCAAATTAGACCAATGAACATTCTACCATGTGGATGTTTTGGACATTGGTAAGCTTTTCAATCAGCGAGTGTGTTAATCTATTAATTGCACCTCTGGAAATCAATTTGAACTTTCGGAATATATATAATATATTTTCATTTATTATATATCTTTGAACTAGAGTAACAATCTGTTCAAGTTAGTGCAGACAACACACTTCCATCTTAATGTTTGGAAATTCTATTGTCGACATTTAACAAGTCCTTCATGCATTATTTTCTAATTTTGACATTCGTTTGGACTTTGGGGATTAAATGAAGTAATTTGAAATTTGTAATATCTTTCAACTTGAGTAATAACTAGTTCAAATTAGTCCAACCAACACTCTTCCATGTGAATATAGAAGAAAATCGGAATTCTTTCAATCAACGAATGTGTTAATGTATTAATTGCACCTCTGGAAATTAAATTGGACATTCCGGAATTTAATGAAGAAATTTGAATTTATTATATATCTTTCAACTAGAGTAACAATCTGTTCAAGTTAGTGCAGACAACAACACTTCCATGTTAATGTCTGGAAATTCTTTTGTCGACATTTAACAAGTCCTTCATGCATTAATTGCTCATTTAGAAATATATTTGGACTTTGGGGATTATTAAATGAAGTAATTTGAAATCAGTAAATATCTTTCAACTTGAGTAATAACTAGTACAAATTAGTACAAACAACACTCTTCCATGTGAATATAGAAGAAAATCGAAATTCTTTCAATCAACGAATGTGTTAATGTATTAATTGCACCTCTGGAAGTTAAATTGGACTTCCTGAATTTAATGAAGAAATTTGAATTTATTTAAATCTTTCAACTAGAGTGATAATCTGTTCAAATTAGACCAATGAACATTCTACCATGTGGATGTTTTGGACATTGGTAAGCTTTTCAATCAGCGAGTGTGTTAATCTATTAATTGCACCTCTGGAAATCAAATTGAACTTTCGGAATATATATAATATTTTGTAATTTATTATATATCTTTCAACTAGGAAATTAAATTGGACATTCCGGAATTTAATAAAGAAATTTGAATTTATTATATATCTTTCAACTAGAGTAACAATCTGTTCAAGTTAGTGCAGACAACAACACTTCCATGTTAATGTCTGGAAATTCCTTTGTCGACATTTAACAAGTCCTTCATGCATTAATTGCTCATTTAGAAATATATTTGGACTTTGGGGATTATTAAATGAAGTAATTTGAAATCAGTAAATATCTTTCACTTGAGTAATAACTAGTTCAAATTAGTACAAACAACACTCTTCCATGTGAATATAGAAGAAAATCGAAATTCTTTCAATCAACGAATGTGTTAATGTATTAATTGCACCTCTGGAAGTTAAATTGGACTTCCGGAATTTAATGAAGAAAATTGAATTTATATATATCTTTCAACTAGAGTGATAATCTGTTCAAATTAGACCAATGAACATTCTACCATGTGGATGTTTTGGACATTGGCAAGCTTTTCTATCAGCGAGTGTGTTAATCTATTAATTGCACCTCTGGAAATCAATTTGAACTTTCGGAATATATATAATATATTTTCATTTATTATATATCTTTGAACTAGAGTAACAATCTGTTCAAGTTAGTGCAGACAACACACTTCCATCTTATTGTTTGGAAATTCTTTTGTCAACATTTAACATGTCCTTCATGCATTATTTGCTAATTTTGACATTCGTTTGGACTTTGGGGATTAAATGAAGTAATTTGAAATTTGTAATATCTTTCAACTTGAGTAATAACTAGTTCAAATTAGTCCAACCAACACTCTTCCATGTGAATATAGAAGAAAATCGGAATTCTTTCAATCAACGAATGTGTTAATGTATTAATTGCACCTCTGGAAATTAAATTGGACATTCCGGAATTTAATGAAGAAATTTGAATTTATTTATATCTTTCAAGTAGAGTAACTTACTGTTCAAGTTAGTGCAGACCATAACACTTCCATGTTAATGTCTGGAAATTCTTTTGTCGACATTTAACAAGTCCTTCATGCATTAATTGCTCATTTAGAAATATATTTGGAATTTGGGGATTATTAAAGGAAGTAATTTGAAATCAGTAAATATCTTTCTTTTGAGTAATAACTAGTTCAAATTAGTACTAACAACACTCTTCCATGTGAATATAGATGATATCGAAATTCTTACAATCAACGAATGTGTTAATGTATTAATTGCACCTCTGGAAGTTAAATTGGACTTCCGGAATTTAATGAAGAAATTTGAATTTATATATATCTTTCAACTAGAGTGATAATCTGTTCAAATTAGACCAATGAACATTCTACCATGTGGATGTTTTGTACATTGGCAAGCTTTTCAATCGGCGAGTGTGTTAATCTATTAATTGCACCTCTGGAAATCAATTTGAACTTTCGGAATATATATAATATATTTTAATTTATTATATATCTTTCAACTAGGAAATTAAATTGGACATTCCGGAATTGAATGAAGAAATTTGAATTTATTATATATCTTTCAACTAGAGTAACTTACTGTTCAAGTTAGTGCAGACAACAACACTTCCATGTTAATGTCTGGAAATTCTTTTGTCGACATTTAACAAGTCCTTCATGCATTAATTGCTCATTTAGAAATATATTTGGACTTTGGGGATTATTAAATGAAGTAATTTGAAATCAGTAAATATCTTTCTTTTGAGTAATAACTAGTTCAAATTAGTACAAACAACACTCTTCCATGTGAATATAGAAGATATCGAAATTCTTTCAATCAACGAATGTGTTAATGTATTAATTGCACCTCTGGAAGTTAAATTGGACTTCCGGAATTTAATGAAGAAATTTGAATTTACATATATCTTTCAACTAGAGTGATAATCTGTTCAAATTAGACCAATGAACATTCTACCATGTGGATGTTTTGGACATTGGCAAGCTTTTCTAGCTGCGAGTGTGTTAATCTATTAATTGCACCTCTGGAAATCAATTTGAACTTTCGGAATATATATAATATATTTTCATTTATTATATATCTTTGAACTAGAGTAACAATCTGTTCAAGTTAGTGCAGACAACACACTTCCATCTTATTGTTTGGAAATTCTTTTGTCAACATTTAACATGCCCTTCATGCATTATTTGCTAATTTTGACATTCGTTTGGACTTTGGGGATTAAATGAAGTAATTTGAAATTTGTAATATCTTTCAACTTGAGTAATAACTAGTTCAAATTAGTCCAAACAACACTCTTCCATGTGAATATAGAAGAAAATCGGAATTCTTTCAATCAACGAATGTGTTAATGTATTAATTGCACCTCTGGAAATTAAATTGGACATTCCGGAATTTAATGAAGAAATTTGAATTTATTATATATCTTTCAACTAGAGTAACTTACTGTTCAAGTTAGTGCAGACCATAACACTTCCATGTTAATGTCTGGAAATTCTTTTGTCGACATTTAACAAGTCCTTCATGCATTAATTGCTCATTTAGAAATATATTTGGACTTTGGGGATTATTAAATGAAGTAATTTGAAATCAGTAAATATCTTTCTTTTGAGTAATAACTAGTTCAAATTAGTACAAACAACACTCTTCCATGTGAATATAGATGATATCGAAATTCTTTCTATCAACGAATGTGTTAATGTATTAATTGCACCTCTGGAAGTTAAATTGGACTTCCGGAATTTAATGAAGAAATTTGAATTTATATATATCTTTCAACTAGAGTGATAATCTGTTCAAATTAGACCAATGAACATTCTACCATGTGGATGTTTTGGACATTGGCAAGCTTTTCAATCGGCGAGTGTGTTAATCTATTAATTGCACCTCTGGAAATCAATTTGAACTTTCGGAATATATATAATATATTTTAATTTATTATATATCTTTCAACTAGGAAATTAAATTGGACATTCCGGAATTTAATGAAGAAATTTGAATTTATTAAATATCTTTCAACTAGAGTAACAATCTGTTCAAGTTAGTGCAGGCAACAACACTTCCATGTTAATGTCTGGAAATTCTTTTGTCGACATTTAACAAGTCCTTCATGCATTAATTGCTCATTTAGAAATATATTTGGACTTTGGGGATTATCAAATGAAGTAATTTGAAATCAGTAAATATCTTTCTTTTGAGTAATAACTAGTTCAAATTAGTACAAACAACACTCTTCCATGTGAATATAGAAGACATCGAAATTCTTTCAATCAACGAATGTGTTAATGTATTAATTGCACCTCTGGAAGTTAAATTGGACTTCCGGAATTTAATGAAGAAATTTGAATTTATATATATCTTTCAACTAGAGTGATAATCTGTTCAAATTAGACCAATGAACATTCTACCATGTGGATGTTTTGGACATTGGCAAGCTTTTCTATCAGCGAGTGTGTTAATCTATTAATTGCACCTCTGGAAATCAATTTGAACTTTCGGAATATATATAATATATTTTCATTTATTATATATCTTTGAACTAGAGTAACAATCTGTTCAAGTTAGTGCAGACAACACACTTCCATCTTATTGTTTGGAAATTCTTTTGTCAACATTTAACATGTCCTTCATGCATTATTTGCTAATTTTGACATTCGTTTGGACTTTGGGGATTAAATGAAGTAATTTGAAATTTGTAATATCTTTCAACTTGAGTAATAACTAGTTCAAATTAGTCCAACCAACACTCTTCCATGTGAATATAGAAGAAAATCGGAATTCTTTCCATCAACGAATGTGTTAATGTATTAATTGCACCTCTGGAAATTAAATTGGACATTCCGGAATTTAATGAAGAAATTTGAATTTATTTATATCTTTCAAGTAGAGTAACTTACTGTTCAAGTTAGTGCAGACCATAACACTTCCATGTTAATGTCTGGAAATTCTTTTGTCGACATTTAACAAGTCCTTCATGCATTAATTGCTCATTTAGAAATATATTTGGAATTTGGGGATTATTAAAGGAAGTAATTTGAAATCAGTAAATATCTTTCTTTTGAGTAATAACTAGTTCAAATTAGTACTAACAACACTCTTCCATGTGAATATAGATGATATCGAAATTCTTACAATCAACGAATGTATTAATGTATTAATTGCACCTCTGGAAGTTAAATTGGACTTCCGGAATTTAATGAAGAAATTTGAATTTATATATATCTTTCAACTAGAGTGATAATCAGTTCAAATTAGACCAATGAACATTCTACCATGTGGATGTTTTGGACATTGGCAAGCTTTTCAATCGGCGAGTGTGTTAATCTATTAATTGCACCTCTGGAAATCAATTTGAACTTTCGGAATATATATAATATATTTTAATTTATTATATATCTTTCAACTAGGAAATTAAATTGGACATTCCGGAATTGAATGAAGAAATTTGAATTTATTATATATCTTTCAACTAGAGTAACAATCTGTTCAAGTTAGTGCAGACAACAACACTTCCATGTTAATGTCTGGAAATTCTTTTGTCGACATTTAACAAGTCCTTCATGCATTAATTGCTCATTTAGAAATATATTTGGACTTTGGGGATTATTAAATGAAGTAATTTGAAATCAGTAAATATCTTTCACTTGAGTAATAACTAGTTCAAATTAGTACAAACAACACTCTTCCATGTGAATATGGAAGAAAATCGAAATTCTTTCAATCAACGAATGTGTTAATGTATTAATTGCACCTCTGGAAGTTAAATTGGACTTCCGGAATTTAATGAAGAAATTTGAATTTATATATATCTTTCAACTAGAGTGATAATCTGTTCAAATTAGACCAATGAACATTCTACCATGTGGATGTTTTGGACATTGGCAAGCTTTTCTATCAGCGAGTGTGTTAATCTATTAATTGCACCTCTGGAAATCAATTTGAACTTTCGGAATATATATAATATATTTTCATTTATTATATATCTTTGAACTAGAGTAACAATCTGTTCAAGTTAGTGCAGACAACACATTTCCGTCTTAATGTTTGGAAATTCTTTTGTCAACATTTAACATGTCCTTCATGCATTATTTGCTAATTTTGACATTCGTTTGGACTTCGGGGATTAAATGAAGTAATTTGAAATTAGTAATATCTTTCAACTTGAGAAATAACTAGTTCAAATTAGTCCAACCAACACTCTTCCATGTGAATATAGAAGAAAATCGGCATTCTTTCAATCAACGAATGTGTTAATGTATTAATTGCACCTCTGGAAATTAAATTGGACATTCCGGAATTTAATGAAGAAATTTGAATTTATTATATATCTTTCAACTAGAGTAACTTACTGTTCAAGTTAGTGCAGACAACAACACTTCCATGTTAATGTCTGGAAATTCTTTTGTCGACATTTAACAAGTCCTTCATGCATTAATTGCTCATTTAGAAATATATTTGGACTTTGGGGATTATTAAATGAAGTAATTTGAAATCAGTAAATATCTTTCTTTTGAGTAATAACTAGTTCAAATTAGTACAAACAACACTCTTCCATGTGAATATAGAAGATATCGAAATTCTTTCAATCAACGAATGTGTTAATGTATTAATTGCACCTCTGGAAGTTAAATTGGACTTCCGGAATTTAATGAAGAAATTTGAATTTATATATATCTTTCAACTAGAGTGATAATCTGTTCAAATTAGACCAATGAACATTCTACCATGTGGATGTTTTGGACATTGGCAAGCTTTTCTATCAGCGAGTGTGTTAATCTATTAATTGCACCTCTGGAAATCAATTTGAACTTTCGGAATATATATAATATATTTTCATTTATTATATATCTTTGAACTAGAGTAACAATATGTTCAAGTTAGTGCAGACAACACACTTCCATCTTATTGTTTGGAAATTCTTTTGTCAACATTTAACATGCCCTTCATGCATTATTTGCTAATTTTGACATTCGTTTGGACTTTGGGGATTAAATGAAGTAATTTGAAATTTGTAATATCTTTCAACTTGAGTAATAACTAGTTCAAATTAGTCCAAACAACACTCTTCCATGTGAATATAGAAGAAAATCGGAATTCTTTCAATCAACGAATGTGTTAATGTATTAATTGCACCTCTGGAAATTAAATTGGACATTCCGGAATTTAATGAAGAAATTTGAATTTATTATATATCTTTCAACTAGAGTAACTTACTGTTCAAGTTAGTGCAGACCATAACACTTCCATGTTAATGTCTGGAAATTCTTTTGTCGACATTTAACAAGTCCTTCATGCATTAATTGCTCATTTAGAAATATATTTGGACTTTGGGGATTATTAAATGAAGTAATTTGAAATCAGTAAATATCTTTCTTTTGAGTAATAACTAGTTCAAATTAGTACTAACAACACTCTTCCATGTGAATATAGATGATATCGAAATTCTTTCTATCAACGAATATGTTAATGTATTAATTGCACCTCTGGAAGTTAAATTGGACTTCCGGAATTTAATGAAGAAATTTGAATTTATATATATCTTTCAACTAGAGTGATAATCTGTTCAAATTAGACCAATGAACATTCTACCATGTGGATGTTTTGGACATTGGCAAGCTTTTCAATCGGCGAGTGTGTTAATCTATTAATTGCACCTCTGGAAATCAATTTGAACTTTCGGAATATATATAATATATTTTAATTTATTATATATCTTTCAACTAGGAAATTAAATTGGACATTCCGGAATTTAATGAAGAAATTTGAATTTATTAAATATCTTTCAACTAGAGTAACAATCTGTTCAAGTTAGTGCAGGCAACAACACTTCCATGTTAATGTCTGGAAATTCTTTTGTCGACATTTAACAAGTCCTTCATGCATTAATTGCTCATTTAGAAATATATTTGGACTTTGGGGATTATCAAATGAAGTAATTTGAAATCAGTAAATATCTTTCTTTTGAGTAATAACTAGTTCAAATTAGTACAAACAACACTCTTCCATGTGAATATAGAAGATATCGAAATTCTTTCAATCAACGAATGTGTTAATGTATTAATTGCACCTCTGGAAGTTAAATTGGACTTCCGGAATTTAATGAAGAAATTTGAATTTATATATATCTTTCAACTAGAGTGATAATCTGTTCAAATTAGACCAATGAACATTCTACCATGTGGATGTTTTGGACATTGGCAAGCTTTTCAATCGGCGAGTGTGTTAATCTATTAATTGCACCTCTGGAAATCAATTTGAACTTTCGGAATATATATAATATATTTTAATTTATTATATATCTTTCAACTAGGAAATTAAATTGGACATTCCGGAATTTAATGAAGAAATTTGAATTTATTAAATATCTTTCAACTAGAGTAACAATCTGTTCAAGTTAGTGCAGGCAACAACACTTCCATGTTAATGTCTGGAAATTCTTTTGTCGACATTTAACAAGTCCTTCATGCATTAATTGCTCATTTAGAAATATATTTGGACTTTGGGGATTATCAAATGAAGTAATTTGAAATCAGTAAATATCTTTCTTTTGAGTAATAACTAGTTCAAATTAGTACAAACAACACTCTTCCATGTGAATATAGAAGATATCGAAATTCTTTCAATCAACGAATGTGTTAATGTATTAATTGCACCTCTGGAAGTTAAATTGGACTTCCGGAATTTAATGAAGAAATTTGAATTTATATATATCTTTCAACTAGAGTGATAATCTGTTCAAATTAGACCAATGAACATTCTACCATGTGGATGTTTTGGACATTGGCAAGCTTTTCTATCAGCGAGTGTGTTAATCTATTAATTGCACCTCTGGAAATCAATTTGAACTTTCGGAATATATATAATATATTTTCATTTATTATATATCTTTGAACTAGAGTAACAATCTGTTCAAGTTAGTGCAGACAACACACTTCCATCTTATTGTTTGGAAATTCTTTTGTCAACATTTAACATGCCCTTCATGCATTATTTGCTAATTTTGACATTCGTTTGGACTTTGGGGATTAAATGAAGTAATTTGAAATTTGTAATATCTTTCAACTTGAGTAATAACTAGTTCAAATTAGTCCAAACAACACTCTTCCATGTGAATATAGAAGAAAATCGGAATTCTTTCAATCAACGAATGTGTTAATGTATTAATTGCACCTCTGGAAATTAAATTGGACATTCCGGAATTTAATGAAGAAATTTGAATTTATTATATATCTTTCAACTAGAGTAACTTACTGTTCAAGTTAGTGCAGACCATAACACTTCCATGTTAATGTCTGGAAATTCTTTTGTCGACATTTAACAAGTCCTTCATGCATTAATTGCTCATTTAGAAATATATTTGGACTTTGGGGATTATTAAATGAAGTAATTTGAAATCAGTAAATATCTTTCTTTTGAGTAATAACTAGTTCAAATTAGTACTAACAACACTCTTCCATGTGAATATAGATGATATCGAAATTCTTTCTATCAACGAATATGTTAATGTATTAATTGCACCTCTGGAAGTTAAATTGGACTTCCGGAATTTAATGAAGAAATTTGAATTTATATATATCTTTCAACTAGAGTGATAATCTGTTCAAATTAGACCAATGAACATTCTACCATGTGGATGTTTTGGACATTGGCAAGCTTTTCAATCGGCGAGTGTGTTAATCTATTAATTGCACCTCTGGAAATCAATTTGAACTTTCGGAATATATATAATATATTTTAATTTATTATATATCTTTCAACTAGGAAATTAAATTGGACATTCCGGAATTTAATGAAGAAATTTGAATTTATTAAATATCTTTCAACTAGAGTAACAATCTGTTCAAGTTAGTGCAGGCAACAACACTTCCATGTTAATGTCTGGAAATTCTTTTGTCGACATTTAACAAGTCCTTCATGCATTAATTGCTCATTTAGAAATATATTTGGACTTTGGGGATTATTATCGGTATCCGGACTGGGATTACATAATTTATAATGGTAAATCATTATTGATTCATCATAACTACTTTTGATTCATAACAAGTATCTAGGATGGCATTTCTAAGAATAACTGCACTTTAAAAAATTCAAATTTCAAAATGTAACTAAATATATATCGAATTTCTAAAAATGGCTTCTAATTGACCGTAACATAGTCTAATAGTCTATAATCTTTTGTAGAAGCACTTCCCAACTTCTAACTAGTTGTTGTATAAGATATTGAGTTACTTAGAAACCTATCCAACTTGCGTTAACAATGAATTTACTTTTTTTTCCTCGATTTTTTTACAGTTTTCGATTCAAAGTCCACATTTCTTCAATTTATTGGGAAATTTCACACAATCTGTTCCTATATTCAATCCCAAATAATAAATTACTCATTCTACTTCCTATTTTTTAATGATATAGTTATGTTATTGACAATGCAGTTGAGTTTGTCGCGATAACTCAATACATTTCATCAAAACTAAGCTTCTAAATCAATTTTTATTATTCTTTGAACGAAGCTTTTGAAAATTAAGTGTATATTTAGTTCTAATGTCTCAATAGTCACTTACTAACATTCCAATTCGATTCCAAAGTGTCTTAGTATTCCCCCACAATATATTACTTCTAGAAAAAACTAGATAATCTCTACTCTTAATCTTACTCTACTCTTAAAATTTCAAGGATATCGGCGAAATTTGTAATTTTTGCCATATATGGAGGTGTTGAAACGTCATATTGTGACACTTATGAATGACAAAATCAAAATTAAGATTGGAGGAGAAATATTAATCTCATTGAGTGTATATTTAGAAGAAAAAAAATATTCCGGGGGAATAAAAGAAATTCGGTAATTTGGCCAGTCCGGACACCGTTAAATGAAGTAATTTGAAATCAGTAAATATCTTTCTTTTGAGTAATAACTAGTTCAAATTAGTACAAACAACACTCTTCCATGTGAATATAGAAGATATCGAAATTCTTTCAATCAACGAATGTGTTAATGTATTAATTGCACCTCTGGAAGTTAAATTGGACTTCCGGAATTTAATGAAGAAATTTGAATTTATATATATCTTTCAACTAGAGTGATAATCTGTTCAAATTAGACCAATGAACATTCTACCATGTGGATGTTTTGGACATTGGCAAGCTTTTCTATCAGCGAGTGTGTTAATCTATTAATTGCACCTCTGGAAATCAATTTGAACTTTCGGAATATATATAATATATTTTCATTTATTATATATCTTTGAACTAGAGTAACAATCTGTTCAAGTTAGTGCAGACAACACACTTCCGTCTTAATGTTTGGAAATTCTTTTGTCAACATTTAACATGTCCTTCATGCATTATTTGCTAATTTTGACATTCGTTTGGACTTCGGGGATTAAATGAAGTAATTTGAAATTAGTAATATCTTTCAACTTGAGAAATAACTAGTTCAAATTAGTCCAACCAACACTCTTCCATGTGAATATAGAAGAAAATCGGCATTCTTTCAATCAACGAATGTGTTAATGTATTAATTGCACCTCTGGAAATTAAATTGGACATTCCGGAATTTAATGAAGAAATTTGAATTTATTATATATCTTTCAACTAGAGTAACTTACTGTTCAAGTTAGTGCAGACAACAACACTTCCATGTTAATGTCTGGAAATTCTTTTGTCGACATTTAACAAGTCCTTCATGCATTAATTGCTCATTTAGAAATATATTTGGACTTTGGGGATTATTATCGGTATCCGGACTGGGATTACATAATTTATAATGGTAAATCATTATTGATTCATCATAACTACTTTTGATTCATAACAAGTATCTAGGATGGCATTTCTAAGAATAACTGCACTTTAAAAAATTCAAATTTCAAAATGTAACTAAATATATATCGAATTTCTAAAAATGGCTTCTAATTGACCGTAACATAGTCTAATAGTCTATAATCTTTTGTAGAAGCACTTCCCAACTTCTAACTAGTTGTTGTATAAGATATTGAGTTACTTAGAAACCTATCCAACTTGCGTTAACAATGAATTTACTTTTTTTTCCTCGATTTTTTTACAGTTTTCGATTCAAAGTCCACATTTCTTCAATTTATTGGGAAATTTCACACAATCTGTTCCTATATTCAATCCCAAATAATAAATTACTCATTCTACTTCCTATTTTTTAATGATATAGTTATGTTATTGACAATGCAGTTGAGTTTGTCGCGATAACTCAATACATTTCATCAAAACTAAGCTTCTAAATCAATTTTTATTATTCTTTGAACGAAGCTTTTGAAAATTAAGTGTATATTTAGTTCTAATGTCTCAATAGTCACTTACTAACATTCCAATTCGATTCCAAAGTGTCTTAGTATTCCCCCACAATATATTACTTCTAGAAAAAACTAGATAATCTCTACTCTTAATCTTACTCTACTCTTAAAATTTCAAGGATATCGGCGAAATTTGTAATTTTTGCCATATATGGAGGTGTTGAAACGTCATATTGTGACACTTATGAATGACAAAATCAAAATTAAGATTGGAGGAGAAATATTAATCTCATTGAGTGTATATTTAGAAGAAAAAAAATATTCCGGGGGAATAAAAGAAATTCGGTAATTTGGCCAGTCCGGACACCGTTAAATGAAGTAATTTGAAATCAGTAAATATCTTTCTTTTGAGTAATAACTAGTTCAAATTAGTACAAACAACACTCTTCCATGTGAATATAGAAGATATCGAAATTCTTTCAATCAACGAATGTGTTAATGTATTAATTGCACCTCTGGAAGTTAAATTGGACTTCCGGAATTTAATGAAGAAATTTGAATTTATATATATCTTTCAACTAGAGTGATAATCTGTTCAAATTAGACCAATGAACATTCTACCATGTGGATGTTTTGGACATTGGCAAGCTTTTCTATCAGCGAGTGTGTTAATCTATTAATTGCACCTCTGGAAATCAATTTGAACTTTCGGAATATATATAATATATTTTCATTTATTATATATCTTTGAACTAGAGTAACAATCTGTTCAAGTTAGTGCAGACAACACACTTCCATCTTATTGTTTGGAAATTCTTTTGTCAACATTTAACATGCCCTTCATGCATTATTTGCTAATTTTGACATTCGTTTGGACTTTGGGGATTAAATGAAGTAATTTGAAATTTGTAATATCTTTCAACTTGAGTAATAACTAGTTCAAATTAGTCCAAACAACACTCTTCCATGTGAATATAGAAGAAAATCGGAATTCTTTCAATCAACGAATGTGTTAATGTATTAATTGCACCTCTGGAAATTAAATTGGACATTCCGGAATTTAATGAAGAAATTTGAATTTATTATATATCTTTCAACTAGAGTAACTTACTGTTCAAGTTAGTGCAGACCATAACACTTCCATGTTAATGTCTGGAAATTCTTTTGTCGACATTTAACAAGTCCTTCATGCATTAATTGCTCATTTAGAAATATATTTGGACTTTGGGGATTATTAAATGAAGTAATTTGAAATCAGAAAATATCTTTCTTTTGAGTAATAACTAGTTCAAATTAGTACTAACAACACTCTTCCATGTGAATATAGATGATATCGAAATTCTTTCTATCAACGAATATGTTAATGTATTAATTGCACCTCTGGAAGTTAAATTGGACTTCCGGAATTTAATGAAGAAATTTGAATTTATATATATCTTTCAACTAGAGTGATAATCTGTTCAAATTAGACCAATGAACATTCTACCATGTGGATGTTTTGGACATTGGCAAGCTTTTCAATCGGCGAGTGTGTTAATCTATTAATTGCACCTCTGGAAATCAATTTGAACTTTCGGAATATATATAATATATTTTAATTTATTATATATCTTTCAACTAGGAAATTAAATTGGACATTCCGGAATTTAATGAAGAAATTTGAATTTATTAAATATCTTTCAACTAGAGTAACAATCTGTTCAAGTTAGTGCAGGCAACAACACTTCCATGTTAATGTCTGGAAATTCTTTTGTCGACATTTAACAAGTCCTTCATGCATTAATTGCTCATTTAGAAATATATTTGGACTTTGGGGATTATCAAATGAAGTAATTTGAAATCAGTAAATATCTTTCTTTTGAGTAATAACTAGTTCAAATTAGTACAAACAACACTCTTCCATGTGAATATAGAAGATATCGAAATTCTTTCAATCAACGAATGTGTTAATGTATTAATTGCACCTCTGGAAGTTAAATTGGACTTCCGGAATTTAATGAAGAAATTTGAATTTATATATATCTTTCAACTAGAGTGATAATCTGTTCAAATTAGACCAATGAACATTCTACCATGTGGATGTTTTGGACATTGGCAAGCTTTTCTATCAGCGAGTGTGTTAATCTATTAATTGCACCTCTGGAAATCAATTTGAACTTTCGGAATATATATAATATATTTTCATTTATTATATATCTTTGAACTAGAGTAACAATCTGTTCAAGTTAGTGCAGACAACACACTTCCATCTTATTGTTTGGAAATTCTTTTGTCAACATTTAACATGCCCTTCATGCATTATTTGCTAATTTTGACATTCGTTTGGACTTTGGGGATTAAATGAAGTAATTTGAAATTTGTAATATCTTTCAACTTGAGTAATAACTAGTTCAAATTAGTCCAAACAACACTCTTCCATGTGAATATAGAAGAAAATCGGAATTCTTTCAATCAACGAATGTGTTAATGTATTAATTGCACCTCTGGAAATTAAATTGGACATTCCGGAATTTAATGAAGAAATTTGAATTTATTATATATCTTTCAACTAGAGTAACTTACTGTTCAAGTTAGTGCAGACCATAACACTTCCATGTTAATGTCTGGAAATTCTTTTGTCGACATTTAACAAGTCCTTCATGCATTAATTGCTCATTTAGAAATATATTTGGACTTTGGGGATTATTATATGAAGTAATTTGAAATCAGTAAATATCTTTCTTTTGAGTAATAACTAGTTCAAATTAGTACTAACAACACTCTTCCATGTGAATATAGATGATATCGAAATTCTTTCAATCAACGAATGTGTTAATGTATTAATTGCACCTCTGGAAGTTAAATTGGACTTCCGGAATTTAATGAAGAAATTTGAATTTATATATATCTTTCAACTAGAGTGATAATCTGTTCAAATTAGACCAATGAACATTCTACCATGTGGATGTTTTGGACATTGGCAAGCTTTTCAATCGGCGAGTGTGTTAATCTATTAATTGCACCTCTGGAAATCAATTTGAACTTTCGGAATATATATAATATATTTTAATTTATTATATATCTTTCAACTAGGAAATTAAATTGGACATTCCGGAATTTAATGAAGAAATTTGAATTTATTAAATATCTTTCAACTAGAGTAACAATCTGTTCAAGTTAGTGCAGGCAACAACACTTCCATGTTAATGTCTGGAAATTCTTTTGTCGACATTTAACAAGTCCTTCACGCATTAATTGCTCATTTAGAAATATATTTGGACTTTGGGGATTATCAAATGAAGTAATTTGAAATCAGTAAATATCTTTCTTTTGAGTAATAACTAGTTCAAATTAGTACAAACAACACTCTTCCATGTGAATATAGAAGATATCGAAATTCTTTCAATTAACGAATGTGTTAATGTATTAATTGCACCTCTGGAAGTTAAATTGGACTTCCGGAATTTAATGAAGAAATTTGAATTTATATATATCTTTCAACTAGAGTGATAATCTGTTCAAATTAGACCAATGAACATTCTACCATGTGGATGTTTTGGACATTGGCAAGCTTTTCTATCAGCGAGTGTGTTAATCTATTAATTGCACCTCTGGAAATCAATTTGAACTTTCGGAATATATATAATATATTTTCATTTATTATATATCTTTGAACTAGAGTAACAATCTGTTCAAGTTAGTGCAGACAACACACTTCCATCTTAATGTTTGGAAATTCTTTTGTTGACATTTAACATGTCCTTCATGCATTATTTGCTAATTTTGACATTCGTTTGGACTTTGGGGATTAAATGAAGTAATTTGAAATAAGTAATATCTTTCAACTTGAGTAATAACTAGTTCAAATTAGTCCAACCAACACTCTTCCATGTGAATATAGAAGAAAATCGGAATTCTTTCAATCAACGAATGTGTTAATGTATTAATTGCACCTCTGGAAATTAAATTGGACATTCCGGAATTTAATGAAGAAATTTGAATTTATTATATATCATTCAACTAGAGTAACTTATTGATCAAGTTAGTGCAGACAACAACACTTCCATGTTAATGTCTGCAAATTCTTTTGTTGACATTTAACAAGTCCTTCATGCAATAATTGCTCATTTAGAAATATATTTGGACTTTGGGGATTATTAAATGAAGTAATTTGAAATCAGTAAATATCTTTCAACTTGAGTAATAACTAGTTCATATTAGTCCAACCAACACTCTTCCATGTGAATATAGAAGAAAATCGGAATTATTTCAATCAACGAATGTGTAAATGTATTAATTGCACCTCTGGAAATTAAATTGGACTTTCGGGAATTTAATGAAGAAATTTGAATTTAATATACATCTTTCAACTAGAGTGATAATCTGTTCAAATTAGGCCAATGAACATTCTACCATGTGGATGTTTTGGACATTCGGAAGCTTTTCAATCAGCGAGTGTGTTAATGTATTAATTGCACATCTGGAAATCAATTTGAACTTTCGGAATATATATAATATATTTGAATTTATTATATATCTTTCAAATAGAGCAACAATTTGTTCAAGTTAGTGCAGACAACAGACTTCCATGTTAATGTCTGGAAATTCTTTTGTCGTCATTTAACAAGTCCTTCAGGCATTATTTGCAAATTTTGAATTCGTTTGGACTTTGGGGATTATAAGAAGTAATTTGAAATTAGAAATATCTTTCAACTTGAGTAAAAACCAGTTCGAATTAGTCCAAACAACACTCTTCCATGTGTATATTTTCGAAAATCGGTATGTTTTCAGTCAACGAATTAGTTAATGTATTAATTGCACCTCTGGACATTAAATTGGACTTTCGGGAATTTAATGAAGAAATTTGAAATTAGTAATCTCTTTCAACTTGAGTGATAATCAGTTCTAATTAGTCCAATTAACACTCTACAATGTGATGTTTTGGACATTGGGAACATTTTCAATCAGCGAGTGTGTTAATTTATTAATTGCACATCTGGAAATCAATATGAACTTTAGGAATATATATAATATATTTGAATTTATTATATATCTTTCAAATAAAGTAACAATCTGTTCAAGTTAGACAAGAAAACACACTTCCATGTTAATGTTTGGAAATTCTTTTGTCGTCATTTAACAAGTCGTCTTGAATAATTAGCTAATTTTGAAATTTGTTTGGATTTTGGGGATTAAATGAGGTAATTTGAAATTAGTAATATCTTTCAACTTGAGTAAAAACCAGTTCGAATTAGTCCACTCAACACTCTTTCTTGTGAATATTGTCGAAAATCGGACTGTTTTCAATCAACGAATGTGTTAATGTATTAATTGCACCTCTGGAAATCAATTTGAACTTTCGGAATATAGATAATATATTTGAATTTAATATATATCTTTCAACAAGAGTAACAATCTGTTCAAGTTAGTGCAGAAACACACTTCCATGTTAATGTCTAGAAATTATATAGTCGTCATTTAACAATTCCTTCCTGATTATTTGCTAATTTTGAAATTCGTTTGTAATTTGGGGATTAAACGAATTAATTTGAAATTAGTAATATCTTTCAACTTGAGTAAAAACCATGTTAGAATTAGTCCAAACTACACTCTTCCTTGTGAATATTGAAGAGAATTCGGAATGTTTTCAATCAGCGAAGTTAATGTATTAATTGAACTCTGGAAATCAATTTGAACTTTCGGAATACTATATATAATATATTTGAATTTAATATTTATCTTTCAACTAGAGTAACAATCAGTTCAAGTTAGTGCAGAAAACACACTTCCATGTTAAAGTTTGGAAATTCTTTTGTCGTCATTTAACAAGTCTTTCATGCATTATTTGCTAATTTTGAAATTCGTTTGGACTTTGGGGATTAAACGAAGTAATTTGAAATTAGTAATATCTTTAACTTGAGTAAAACCAGTTCGAATTAGTCCAAACAACACTCTTCCTTGTGAATATTGAAGAGAATTCGGAATGTTTTCAATCAGCGAGTGTTAATGTATTAATTGCACCTCTGGAAATCAATTTGAACTTTCGGAATACTATATGTAATATATTTGAATTTAATATTTATCTTTCAGCTAGAGTAACAATCTGTTCAAGTTACTGCAGACAACACACTTCCATGTTAATGTTTGCAAATTCTATTGTCGTCATTTAACAAGTCCTTCATGCATTATTTGCTTATTTTGAAATTCGTTTGGACTTTGGGGAGTAAACGAAGTAATTTGAAATTAGTAATATCTTTCAACTTGAGTAAAACCAGTTCGAATTAGTCCAAACAACACTCTTCCTTGTGAATATTGAAGAGAATTCGGAATGTTTTCAATCAGCGAGTGTTAATGTATTAATTGCACCTCTGGAAATCAATTTGAACTTTCGGAATACTATATATAATATATTTGAATTTATTATTTATCTTTCAGCTAGAGTAACAATCTGTTCAAGTTACTGCAGACAACACACTTCCATGTTAATGTTTGCAAATTCTATTGTCGTCATTTAACAAGTCCTTCATGCATTATTTGCTTATTTTGAAATTCGTTTGGACTTTGGGGAGTAAACGAAGTAATTTGAAATTAGTAATATCTTTCAACTTGAGTAAAACCAGTTCGAATTAGTCCAAACAACACTCTTCCTTGTGAATATTGAAGAAAATTCGAAATGTTTTCAATCAGCGAGTGTTAATGTATTAATTGCACCTCTGGAAATCAATTTGAACTTTCGGAATACTATATATAATATATTTGAATTTATTATTTATCTTTCAGCTAGAGTAACAATCTGTTCAAGTTAGTGCAGACAACACACTTCCATGATAATGTCTGGAAATTCTTTTGTCGTCATTCAACGAGTGCTTCATGCATTAATTGCTCATTTTGAAATACGTTTGGCTTTGCGGATAAAATGAAATAATTAGAAATCAGTAAATATCTTTCAACTTGTGTATTAACCATAGATGCATTATACGATCATACGTTATACGTTCGGGGAGCGTATAATGGATCATATATACGTATAATGGATCATATATACGTTCGAGCGTATAATCAACGTATAACAAATGGCCAACGTATGATACAATCATACGATGAAACTGAATTTAGTCGTTTTAGTAAAAACTAAAACGTGACTATTAGTGATGCTAAGGAAGACAGGTTTCTTCGATACATAACGTATGGTAACGTATAATGAACGTATAATGAACGTATGATGAACGTATGATAACGTATGGTAACGTATAATGAACGTATAATGAACGTATGATAACGTATGATGAACGTATGATAACGTATGGTAACGTATAATGAACGTATAATGAACGTATAATGAACGTATGATGAACGTATAATGAAAATCGTATAAATCATTATACGTTATACGTCGTATGATGATTATACGTTTTGACCATATGATCCTCTAACGTATGATGGCATTATACGTTCACCTAACGTATAATGGCACCATATATACGTTATACGTTACGTATAATGCATCTATGGTATTAACTAGTTCAAATTAGTCCAAACAACACTCTTCCATGTGAATATTGAAGAAAATTCTTGAATGTTTTCAATTAACGAATGTGTTAATGTATTAATTGTACCTATGGAAATTAAATTGGAATTTCGGGAATTTAATGAAGAAATTTGAATTTAATATATATCTTTCAACTAGATTGATAATCTGTTCAAATTAGTCCAATGAACATTCTACCATGTGGATGTTTTGGACATTGGAAAGCTTTTCAATCAGCGAGTGTGTTAATGTATTAATTGCACATCTGGAAATCAAGTTGAACTTTTGGAATATATATAATATATTTGAATTTATTATATATATTTCAAAAAGAGTAACAATCTGTTCAAGTTAGTGCAGACAACACACTTCCATGATAATGTCTTGAAATTCTTTTGTCGTCATTCAACGAGTGCTTCATGCATTAATTGCTCATTTTGAAATACGTTTGGACTTTGCGGATAAAATGAAATAATTAGAAATCAGTAAATATCTTTCAACTTGAGTAATAACTAGTTCAAATTAGTCCAAACAACACTCTTCCATGTGAATATTGAAGAAAATCGGAATGTTTTCAATCAGCGAGTGTTAATGTATCAATTGCACCTCTGGAAATAAATTTGAACTTTAGGAATACATATATATAATATATTTGAATTTAATATTTAACTTTCAACTAGAGTAACAATCAGTTCAAGTTAGTGCAGAAAACACACTTCCATGTTAATGTCTAGAAATTATTTTGTCGTCATTTAACAATTCCTTCATGATTATTTGCTAATTTTGAAATTCGTTTGGAATTTGGGGATTAAACGAATTAATTTGAAATTAGTAATATCTTTCAACTTGAGTAAAAACCATGTTAGAATTAGTCCAAACAACACTCTTCCATGTGAATATTGTCGAAAATCGGTATGTTTTCAGTCAACGAATGTGTTAATGTATCAATTGCACCTCTGGACATTAAATTGAACTTACGGGAATTTAATGAAGAAATTTGAAATTAGTAATCTCTTTCAACTTGAGTGATTATCTGTTCAAATTAGTCCAATTAACACTCCACAATGTGATGTTTTGGACATTGGGAACATTTTCAATAAGCGAGTGAGTTAATGTTTTAATTGCACCTCTGGAAATCAATTAAAACTTTCGGAATATACATAATATATTTTAATTTATTATATATGTTTCAGCTAGAGTAACAATCTGTTCAAGTTACTGCAGACAACACACTTCCATGTTAATGTTTGCAAATTCTATTGTCGTCATTTAACAAGTCCTTCATGCATTATTTGCTTATTTTGAAATTCGTTTGGACTATGGGGAGTAAACGAAGTAATTGGAAATTAGTAATATCTTTCAACTTGAGTAAAAACAATGTTAGAATTAGTCCAAACTCCACTCTTCCATGTGAATATTGAAGAAAATTCTTGAATGTTTTCAATTAACGAATGTGTTAATGTATTAATTGCACCTCTGGAAATCAATTTGAACTTTCGGAATACTATATATAATATATTTGAATTTAATATTTATCTTTCAGCTAGAGTAACAATCTGTTCAAGTGAGTGCAGAAAACACACTTCCATGTTAAAGTTTGGAAATTCTTTTGTCGTCATTTAACAAGTCTTTCATGCATTATTTGCTAATTTTGAAATTCGTTTGGACTTTGGGGATTAAACGAAGTATTTGAAATTAGTAATATCTTTAACTAGAGTAAAACCAGTTCGAATTAGTCCAAACAACACTCTTCCTTGTGAATTTTGAAGAGAATTCGGAATGTTTTCAATCAGCGAGTGTTAATGTATTAATTGCACCTCTGGAAATCAATTTGAACTTTCGGAATACTATATGTAATATATTTGAATTTAATATTTATCTTTCAGCTAGAGTAACAATCTGTTCAAGTTACTGCAGACAACACACTTCCATGTTAATGTTTGCAAATTCTATTGTCGTCATTTAACAAGTCCTTCATGCATTATTTGCTTATTTTGAAATTCGTTTGGACTTTGGGGAGTAAACGAAGTAATTTGAAATTAGTAATATCTTTCAACTTGAGTAAAACCAGTTCGAATTAGTCCAAACAACACTCTTCCTTGTGAATATTGAAGAGAATTCGGAATGTTTTCAATCAGCGAGTGTTAATGTATTAATTGCACCTCTGGAAATCAATTTGAACTTTCGGAATACTATATATAATATATTTGAATTTATTATTTATCTTTCAGCTAGAGTAACAATCTGTTCAAGTTAGTGCCGACAACACACTTCCATGATAATGTCTGGAAATTCTTTTGTCGTCATTCAACGAGTGCTTCATGCATTAATTGCTCATTTTGAAATACGTCTGGCTTTGCGGATAAAATGAAATAATTAGAAATCGTTAAATATCTTTCAACTTGTGTATTAACCATAGATGCATTATACGATCATACGTTATACGTTCGGGGAGCGTATAATGGATCATATATACGTATAATGGATCATATATACGTTCGAGCGTATAATCAACGTATAACAAATGGCCAACGTATGATACCATCATACGATGAAACTGAATTTAGTCAATTTAGTAAAAACTAAAACGTGACTATTAGTGATGCTAAGGAAGACAGGTTTCTTCGATACATAACGTAAGGTAACGTATAATGCACGTATAATGAACGTATGATGAACGTATGATAACGTATGGTAACGTATAATGAACGTATAATGAACGTATGATAACGTATGATGAACGTATGATAACGTATGGTAACGTATAATGAACGTATAATGAACGTATAATGAACGTATGATGAACGTATAATGAAAATCGTATAAATCATTATACGTTATACGTCGTATGATGATTATACGTTTTGACCATATGATCCTCTAACGTATGATGGCATTATACGTTCACCTAACGTATAATGGCACCATATATACGTTATACGTTACGTATAATGCATCTATGGTATTAACTAGTTCAAATTAGTCCAAACAACACTCTTCCATGTGAATATTGAAGAAAATTCTTGAATGTTTTCAATTAACGAATGTGTTAATGTATTAATTGTACCTATGGAAATTAAATTGGAATTTCGGGAATTTAATGAAGAAATTTGAATTTAATATATATCTTTCAACTAGATTGATAATCTGTTCAAATTAGTCCAATGAACATTCTACCATGTGGATGTTTTGGACATTGGAAAGCTTTTCAATCAGCGAGTGTGTTAATGTATTAATTGCACATCTGGAAATCAAGTTGAACTTTTGGAATATATATAATATATTTGAATTTATTATATATATTTCAAAAAGAGTAACAATCTGTTCAAGTTAGTGCAGACAACACACTTCCATGATAATGTCTTGAAATTCTTTTGTCGTCATTCAACGAGTGCTTCATGCATTAATTGCTCATTTTGAAATACGTTTGGACTTTGCGGATAAAATGAAATAATTAGAAATCAGTAAATATCTTTCAACTTGAGTAATAACTAGTTCAAATTAGTCCAAACAACACTCTTCCATGTGAATATTGAAGAAAATCGGAATGTTTTCAATCAGCGAGTGTTAATGTATCAATTGCACCTCTGGAAATAAATTTGAACTTTAGGAATACATATATATAATATATTTGAATTTAATATTTAACTTTCAACTAGAGTAACAATCAGTTCAAGTTAGTGCAGAAAACACACTTCCATGTTAATGTCTAGAAATTATTTTGTCGTCATTTAACAATTCCTTCATGATTATTTGCTAATTTTGAAATTCGTTTGGACTTGGGATTTTAAACGAAGTAATTTGAAATGAGTAATATCTTTCAACTTGAGTAAAACCAGTTCGAATTAGTCCAAACTACACTCTTCCATGTGTATTGAAGAAAATTCTTGAATGTTTTCAATCAGCGAGTGTTAATGTATTATTTGCACCTCTGGAAATCAATTTGAACTTTCGGAAGGCTATATATACTATATTTGAATTTAATATTTATCTTTCAACTAAAGTAACAATCTGTTCAAGTTAGTGCAGACAACACACTTCCATGTTAATGTCTAGAAATTATTTTGTCGTCATTTAACAATTCCTTCATGATTATTTGCTAATTTTGAAATTCGTTTGGACTTGGGATTTTAAACGAAGTAATTTGAAATGAGTAATATCTTTCAACTTGAGTAAAACCAGTTCGAATTAGTCCAAACTACACTCTTCCATGTGTATTGAAGAAAATTCTTGAATGTTTTCAATCAGCGAGTGTTAATGTATTATTTGCACCTCTGGAAATCAATTTGAACTTTCGGAAGGCTATATATACTATATTTGAATTTAATATTTATCTTTCAACTAAAGTAACAATCTGTTCAAGTTAGTGCAGACAACACACTTCCATGTTAATGTCTAGAAATTATTTTGTCGTCATTTAACAATTCCTTCATGATTATTTGCTAATTTTGAAATTCGTTTGGACTTGGGATTTTAAACGAAGTAATTTGAAATTAGTAATATCTTTCAACTTGAGTAAAAACCATGTTAGAATTAGTCCAAACAACACTCTTCCATGTGAATATTGTCGAAAATCGGTATGTTTTCAGTCAACGAATGTGTTAATGTATCAATTGCACCTCTGGACATTAAATTGAACTTACGGGAATTTAATGAAGAAATTTGAAATTAATATCTATCTATCAACTAGAATGACAATCTGTTCAAATTAGTCCAATGAACATTCTACCATGTGGATGTTTTGGACATTGGGAAGCTTTTCAATGAGCGAGTGTGTAATGTATTAATTGGACATCTGGAAATCAATTTGAACTTTCGGAATACTATATGCAATATATTTGAATTGATTATATATCTTTCAGCTAGAGTAACAATCTGTTCAAGTTACTGCAGACAACACACTTCCATGTTAATGTCTGTAAATTCTTTTGTCGTCATTTAACTTGCGGTTCATGCATTAATTGCTCAATTTGAAATACTTTTGGACTTTTCGGATTAAATAAAATAATTTGAAATTAATAATATCTTTCAACTTGAGTAAAACTAGTTCGAATTAGTCCAAAGTACACGCTTCCATGTGAATATTGAAGAAAATCGGTAAGTTTTCAGTCAACGAATGTGTTAATGTGTTAATTGCACCTCTGGACATTAGATTGAACTTCCGGGGATTTAATGAAGAAATTTGAAATTAGTAATCTCTTTCAACTTGAGTAATAATCTGTTCAAATTAGTCCAATGAACGTGCTACCATGTGGATGTTTTGGAAATTGGGAAGCTTTTCAATCAGCGAGTGTGTTAATGTATTAATTGCACCTCTGGAAATCAATTAAAACTTTCGGAATATACATAATATATTTTAATTTATTATATATCTTTCAGCTAGAGTAACTATCTGTTCAAGTTACTGCAGACAACAAACTTCCATCTTAATGTTTGGAAATTCTTTTGTCGTCATTTAACAAGTCCTTGATTGCTTTATTTGCTAATTTTGAAATTCGTATGGTCTTTGGGGATTAAATGAAGTAATTTGAAATTAGTAAAATCTTTCAACTTGAGTAAAAACCAGTTCGAATTAGTCCACTCAACACTATTCTTTGTGAATATTGTCGAAAATCGGTATGTTTTCAATCAACGAATGTGTTAATGTATTAATTGACCTCTGGAAATTATATTGGACTTTCGGAATGTATTTCATATATTTGAATTTAATATATATCTTTCAACTAGAGTGATAATCTGTTCAAATTAGTCCAATGAACGTGCTACCATGAGGATGTTTTGGACATTGGGAAGCTTTTCAATGAGCGAGTGTGTTAATGTATTAATTGGACATCTGGAAATCAATTTTAACTTTCGGAATATATATAATATATTTGAATTTAATATATATCTTTCAACTAGAGTAACAATCTGTTCAAGTTAGTGCAGAAAACACACTTCCATGTTAATGTCTAGAAATTCTTTTGTCCTCATTTAACAAGTCCTTCATGCATTATTTGCTAATTTTGAAATTCGTTTGGTCTTTGGGGATAAAATGAAGTAATTTGAAATTAGTAATATCTTTCAACTTGAGTAAAACCAGTTCGAATTAGTCCACTCAACACTATTCCTTGTGAATATTGTCGAAAATCGGTATGTTTTCAACCAACGAATGTGTTAATGTATTAATTGCACTTCTGGAAAGTATATTGGACTTTCGGAATGTATTTCATATATTTGAATTTAATATATATCTTTCAACTAGAGTGATAATCTGTTCAAATTAGTCCAATGAACGTGCTACCATGTGGATGTTTTGGACATTGGGAAGCTTTTCAATGAGCGAGTGTGTTAATGTATTAATTGGACATCTGGAAATCAATTTGAACTTTCGGAATACTATATGCAATATATTTGAATTGATTATATCTTTCAGCTAGAGTAACAATCTGTTCAAGTTACTGCAGACAACACACTTCCATGTTAATGTCTGGAAATTCTTTTGTCGTCATTTAACTTGCGGTTCATGCATTAATTGCTCAATTTGAAATACTTTTGGACTTTTCGGATTAAATAAAATAATTTGAAATTAGTAATATCTTTCAACTTGAGTAAAACTAGTTCGAATTAGTCCAAAGTACACGCTTCCATGTGAATATTGAAGAAAATCGGTATGTTTTCAGTCAACGAATGTGTTAATGTGTTAATTGCACCTCTGGACATTAGATTGAACTGCCGGGGATTTAATGAAGAAATTTGAAATTAGTAATCTCTTTCAACTTGAGTTATAATCTGTTCAAATTAGTCCAATGAACGTGCTACCATGTGGATGTTTTGGACATTGGGAAGCTTTTCAATCAGCGAGTGTGTAATGTATTAATTGCACCTCTGGAAATTAAATTAGACTTTCGGAATATATTTAATATATTTGAATTTAATATTTATCTTTCAGCTAGAGTAACAATCTGTTCTAGTTAGTGCAGTCAACACACTTCCATGTTAATGTTTGGAAATTCTTTTGTCGTCATTTAACAAGTCCTTCATGCATTATTTGCTAATTTTGAAATTCGTTTGGACTTTGGGGATTAAACGAAGGAATTTGAAATTAGTAATATCTTTCAACTTGAGTAAAACCAGTTCAAATTAGTCCAAACAACACTCTTCCTTGTGAATATAAAAGAAAATCGGAATTATCTCAATCAACGAATGTGTTAATGTATTAATTGCACCTCTGGAAATTAAAATGGACATTCGGGAATTTAATGAAGAAACTTGAATTTAATATATAGCTTTCAACTAGAGAGATAATCTGTTCAAATTAGACCAATGAACATTCTACCATGTGGATGTTTTGGAAATTGGGAAGCTTTTCTATCAGCGAGTGTGTTAATGTATTAATTGCACCTCTGGAAATCAATTAAAACTTTCGGAATATATATAATATATTTTAATTTATTATATATCTTTCAGCTAGAGTAACAATCTGTTCAAGTTACTGCAGACAACACACTTCCATCTTAATTTTTGGAAATTCTATTGTCGTCATTTAACAAGTCCTTCATGCATTATTTGCTTATTTTGAAATTCGTTTGGACTTTGGGGAGTAAACGAAGTAATTTTAAATTAGTAATATCTTTCAACTTGAGTAAAACCAGTTCGAATTAGTCCAAACAACACTCTTCCTTGTGAATATTGAAGAGAATTCGGAATGTTTTCAATCAGCGAGTGTCCATGTATTAATTGCACCTCTGGAAATCAATTTGAACTTTCGGAATACTATATATAATATATTTGAATTTATTATTTATCTTTCAGCTAGAGTAACAATCTGTTCAAGTTAGTGCAGACAACACACTTCCATGATAATGTCTGGAAATTCTTTTGTCGTCATTCAACGAGTGCTTCATGCATTAATTGCTCATTTTGAAATACGTTTGGCTTTGCGGATAAAATGAAATAATTAGAAATCGTTAAATATCTTTCAACTTGTGTATTAACCATAGATGCATTATACGATCATACGTTATACGTTCGGGGAGCGTATAATGGATCATATATACGTATAATGGATCATATATACGTTCGAGCGTATAATCAACGTATAACAAATGGCCAACGTATGATACCATCATACGATGAAACTGAATTTAGTCAATTTAGTAAAAACTAAAACGTGACTATTAGTGATGCTAAGGAAGACAGGTTTCTTCGATACATAACGTAAGGTAACGTATAATGAACGTATAATGAACGTATGATGAACGTATGATAACGTATGGTAACGTATAATGAACGTATAATGAACGTATGATAACGTATGATGAACGTATGATAACGTATGGTAACGTATAATGAACGTATAATGAACGTATAATGAACGTATGATGAACGTATAATGAAAATCGTATAAATCATTATACGTTATACGTCGTATGATGATTATACGTTTTGACCATATGATCCTCTAACGTATGATGGCATTATACGTTCACCTAACGTATAATGGCACCATATATACGTTATACGTTACGTATAATGCATCTATGGTATTAACTAGTTCAAATTAGTCCAAACAACACTCTTCCATGTGAATATTGAAGAAAATTCTTGAATGTTTTCAATTAACGAATGTGTTAATGTATTAATTGTACCTATGGAAATTAAATTGGAATTTCGGGAATTTAATAAAGAAATTTGAATTTAATATATATCTTTCAACTAGATTGATAATCTGTTCAAATTAGTCCAATGAACATTCTACCATGTGGATGTTTTGGACATTGGAAAGCTTTTCAATCAGCGAGTGTGTTAATGTATTAATTGCACATCTGGAAATCAAGTTGAACTTTTGGAATATATATAATATATTTGAATTTATTATATATATTTCAAAAAGAGTAACAATCTGTTCAAGTTAGTGCAGACAACACACTTCCATGATAATGACTTGAAATTCTTTTGTCGTCATTCAACGAGTGCTTCATGCATTAATTGCTCATTTTGAAATACTTTTGGACTTTGCGGATAAAATGAAATAATTAGAAATCAGTAAATATCTTTCAACTTGAGTAATAACTAGTTCAAATTAGTCCAAACAACACTCTTCCATGTGAATATTGAAGAAAATCGGAATGTTTTCAATCAGCGAGTGTTAATGTATCAATTGCACCTCTGGAAATAAATTTGAACTATAGGAATACATATATATAATATATTTGAATTTAATATTTAACTTTCAACTAGAGTAACAATCAGTTCAAGTTAGTGCAGAAAACACACTTCCATGTTAATGTCTAGAAATTATTTTGTCGTCATTTAACAATTCCTTCCTGATTATTTGATAATTTTGAAATTCGTTTGGAATTTGGGGATTAAACGAATTAATTTGAAATTAGTAATATCTTTCAACTTGAGTAAAAACCATGTTAGAATTAGTCCAAACTACACTCTTCCATGTGAATATTGAAGAAAATTCTTGAATGTTTTCAATTAACGAATGTGTTAATGTATTAATTGTACCTCTGGAAATTAAATTGGACTTTCGGGAATTTAATGAAGAAATTTGAATTTAATATCTATCTATCAACTAGAATGACAATCTGTTCAAATTAGTCCAATGAACATTCTACCTTGTGGATGTTTTGGACATTGGGAAGCTTTTCAATGAGCGAGTGTGTTAATGTATTAATTGGACATCTGGAAATCAATTTGAACTTTCGGAATACTATATGCAATATATTTGAATTGATTATATATCTTTCAGCTAGAGTAACAATCTGTTCAAGTTACTGCAGACAACACACTTCCATGTTAATGTCTGGAAATTCTTTTGTCGTCATTTAACTTGCGGTTCATGCATTAATTGCTCAATTTGAAATACTTTTGGACTTTTCGGATTAAATAAAATAATTTGAAATTAGTAATATCTTTCAACTTGAGTAAAACTAGTTCGAATTAGTCCAAAGTACACGCTTCCATGTGAATATTGAAGAAAATCGGTATGTTTTCAGTCAACGAATGTGTTAATGTGTTAATTGCACCTCTGGACATTAGATTGAACTTCCGGGGATTTAATGAAGAAATTTGAAATTAGTAATCTCTTTCAACTTGAGTAATAATCTGTTCAAATTAGTCCAATGAACGTGCTACCATGTGGATGTTTTGGAAATTGGGAAGCTTTTCTATCAGCGAGTGTGTTAATGTATTAATTGCACCTCTGGAAATCAATTAAAACTTTCGGAATATATATAATATATTTTAATTTATTATATATCTTTCAGCTAGAGTAACAATCTGTTCAAGTTACTGCAGACAACACACTTCCATCTTAATTTTTGGAAATTCTTTTGTCGCCATTTAACAAGTCCTTCATGCATTATTTGCTAATTTTGAAATTCGTTTGGTCTTTGGGGATTAAATGAAGTAATTTGAAATTAGTAATATCTTTCAACTTGAGTAAAACCAGTTCGAATTAGTCCACTCAACACTATTCCTTGTGAATATTGTCGAAAATCGGTATGTTTTCAACCAACGAATGTGTTAATGTATTAATTGCACGTCTGGAAATTATATTGGACTTTCGAATGTATTTCATATATTTGAATTTAATATATATCTTTCAACTAGAGTGATAATCTGTTCAAATTAGTCCAATGAACGTGCTACCATGTGGATGTTTTGGAAATTGGGAAGCTTTTCAATCAGCGAGTGTGTAATGTATTAATTGCACCTCTGGAAATCAATTAAAACTTTCGGATTATACATAATATATTTTAATTTATTATATATCTTTCAGCTAGAGTAACAATCTGTTCAAGTTACTGCAGACAACACACTTCCATCTTGATGTTTGGAAATTCTTTTGTCGTCATTTAACAATTCCTTCATGCATTATTTGCTAATTTTGACATTCGTTTCGACTTTGGGGATTAAATGAAGTAATTTGAAATTAGTAATATCTTTCAACTTGAGTAAAAACCAGTTCGAATTAGTCCAAACTACACTCTTCCATGTGTATTGAAGAAAATTCTTGAATGTTTTCAATCAGCGAGTGTTAATGTATTAATTGCACCTCTGGAAATCAATTTGAACTTTCGGAATACTATATATACTATATTTGAATTTAATATTTATCTTTCAACTAGAGTAACAATCTGTTCAAGTTAGTGCACAAAACACACTTCCATGTTAATGTCTTGAAATTATATAGTCGTCATTTAACAATTCCTTCCTGATTATTTGCTAATTTTGAAATTCGTTTGGAATTTGGGGATTAAACGAAGTAATTTGAAATTAGTAATATCTTTCAACTTGAGTAAAAACCATGTTAGAATTAGTCCAAACTACACTCTTCCATGTGAATATTGATGAAAATTCTTGAATGTTTTCAATTAACGAATGTGTTAATGTATTAATTGTACCTCTGGAAATTAAATTGGACTTTAGGGAATTTAATGAAGAAATTTGAATTTAATATATATCTTTCAACCAGAGTGATAATCTGTTCAAATTAGTCCAATGAACATTCTACCATGTGGATGTTTTGGACATTGGGAAGCTTTACAATCAGCTTGTGTGTTAATGTATTAATTGCACATCTGGAAATAAATTTGAACCTTCGGAATATATATAATATATTTGAATTTATTTTATATCTTTCAAATAGGGTAACAATTTGTTCAAGTTAGTGCATACAACACACTTCCATGTTAATGTCTGGAAATTCTTCTGTCGTCATTTAACGAGCGGTTCATGCATTAATTGCTCATTTTGAAATACTTTTGGACTTTTCGGATTAAATAAAATAATTTGAAATTAGTAATATCTTTCAACTTGAGTAAAAACTAGTTCGAATTAGTCCAAAGTACACGCTTCCATGTGAATATTGAAGAAAATTCGGTATGTTTTCAATCAACGAATGTGTTAATGTATTAATTGCACCTCTGGAAATTAATTTGGACTTTCGGGAATTTAATGAAGAAATTTGAAATTAGTAATCTCTTTCAATTTGAGTGATTATCTGTCCTAATTAGTCCTATTAACACTCTACAATGTGATGTTTTGGACATTGGGAACATTTTCAATCAGCGAGTGAGTTAATGTATTAATTGCACCTCTGGAAATTATATTGGACTTTCGGAATGTATTTCATATATTTGAATTTAATATATATCTTTCAACTAGAGTGATAATCTGTTCAAATTAGAACAATTAACATTCTACCATGTGGATGTTTTGGACATTGGGAAGCTTTTCAATCAGCGAGTGTGTTAATGTATTAATTGCACACCTGGAAATCAATTTGAACTTTCGGAATATATATAATAAATTTGAATTCATTATATATCTTTAAATTGAGTAACAATCTGTTCAAGTTAGTGCAGACATGGTCTACTTAATATACGGCCGTGTATGTCACCGAGAAGGCCAAAAAAATAGAAGGCCAGTTTATAAATTTGTTTCTAGGCTAAACTATGCCTCCTATTGTTATTATTTGCATTGTATATGGGGTAATCAACCATTGCGAGTCCAATGGAACCACTTTTGAGAATCTCAGATTTGTGGTTAAGCTTTTTAGGCGCCATTTAATGATGACGTCAGCATATACTGTATATATTGTATTAATTAATATTATTATAATTATACGCATGAAATTAGTAGAAGTGAAATCATAGTAATGAATTCAAAATTAGAGAATTAGACAATAGACAATAGGAATGTGAAGCAATAAATCAATCCAGATCAATTGAAGTATGCATAATGTGGTTAGAATGTGGCAGATCAAAATAACATTCGAGCTTCTGTGGAATATATATAACTAATCACTTTGACATTCCATAAAACACTTGACAAAACTTTGAAACCACCTCTGTAGCCATAAAAGAAATTATCTGTTATTCCACTAGTATTCTTCAACATAATTTTTCCTCCAAATATGCCCAATAAATATTCAGTTCCTGGATGTAACACAAATTACGAGTTATGTCAGACTAAACCAGTATTCAGATTTCCACAGGATCAAGTACTCTCAAAAAAGTGGCTAGAATTTTTGAATAGGAAAGATTACGAGTCCAGCAAATCTTCTGTAATGAGTATTGATCATTTTGAAGATAAATATCTTATCAAAAATAAAGAAAGAATCAGGCTTGATTATTCTATGAGTCCAATCCCTACTATTCACCCGAAATCCATTCCACTATCCCAAGCTCCAGTGCCATGTGAACCACGGAAACTCCCAAAATTTCGAGTATATGCCCCTGATGAATTAGGAAGTTTCATGTCAATATATGATGTCAAATCCTTCGATAATCTAGTTGGGTTCATCGGACAAGCAAAAGAATATCAACATTTTCAGTTAGAAATATCTGATAGCAGTATTACAGCATTCCGAGTCCAGATTTGTTCAGGAATTGCGAGGGTCAAAGAATGCATACACGTTGACAATAGCTTTCATGTCAAGCTAAGCTATGACAGTTGTCCCATCCCACTTCCTAGTTACATACAAAAAGGTGAAAGATGCAAAATTACTTCTCTAGATATGCTTACAAATCTTCCAACATACTGTAGAAATGCTGCAGCAACCTGTGATACAAGCATAATTGATGAGTTAACATACGCCAAATACTATAGTCAAAAAGGGAGACCACCTTATTCCTCTAAAGCATTAAGATTTGCTTTAATCTTTCGCTATACTTCCCTTTCTGCATATCGATACCTGCAAGAATTTCTCCCTCTGCCTAGCTTATCTTTATTATACAAATTAAGTGCCAGAGGAGTAGACACCAGTAAAAGTTTGATCTCTTTAAGGGAGAATTCTATATTTGGTAACGACGTGATCATATTGCTCGACGAAATGTATTTACAGCAAGAAGTTCAGTACGATGGGCGAGAATTAACTGGATGCACTAATCTATTACAATTGTACAAAAGCATACTTTGCTTTATGGTGGTTTCTTTGAAGCAATCAACACCTTTTATACTAAAAGCTATTCCACTCACAAAAATTGATAACCATATCGTACAAGATGGTATATTGGATTGCTTGAAAATCCTGAACGAAGCACTCTTCAATACGAGAGCCGTGATCAGCGACAACCATCCAACAAACGTTAGCGCGTTTAAACACTTAAAAGAAAGATATCCCTGTTCACCACGCGAAAACTCCATGATTAACCCATCCAACCCAGAGAGACATTTATATTTATTATTCGACAGCGTTCATTTAATGAAAAACATCAGGAACAACTTGATTTCGAAAAGATTTTTCCAAATTCCGGAACTATCAACAAGTTTAATGGATAGCATTTTTGATGTTGTACCTGGGTTTATCAAATGGTCAGTTTTTCATCATATCCATGAAAGAGATCTAGAAATGCAATGCCATTTGAGGAAAGCACCCAAAATTTCAGAACAGGTGCTGCATCCTGGAAATAACAAACAATCTGTGCCACATGCACTAGCAATATTCGATTTAACAACTATTGCAGCCATTCGCCAATACTTTCCCGAAGAAATAACTTCCTCTTCGTTTCTAAATTTGATCTACAATTGGTGGTTAGTTGTAAACGCCAAAGAAAGATTTCATCCTATTATAGTTGGCAATGCTCTAGTGTCAAATGATGGAAAAATTAATTTTCTGCAGAAAATGAATAACTGGCTAAGTCAATGGAGAGACTCAAAAAAGTATGGCCTGTCTAAGCAAACATTTGATGCTCTAATCTGTACTAACCAAGCAATTGCAGACCTTAGCACAGATTTACTAAATGAAGGCTATCTATATGTTCTTACAGGAAGGTTACAAACGGATCCTCTTGAAAGAAGATTTTCACAGTATAGGCAAATGTCAGGAGGTAGGTTTTTAGTGAGTCTTAAGGATGTATATCGGTCGGAGTCAATCATAAAATTGAAAACTATCCTTAGAAATAACATTGAACTCACCTCAATTTCAGTTTCTTCATCGGATGAACAAACAGCCATCATAGAACATTTTCTAACAGAAATTGGCAATGAAAACTTCGATGATATAACTATTTCCCAAGATACAATTGATGTCATCATCTATGTAGCAGGATATATATCTCTGTCTCTAGTCAGACACATTGAACGTGAATTGTGTACAATTTCCCTCAACAATGATCCTGTTTCTAGTGCCTACCTAGATGAAAGTAATAAAGGAGGCCTCAAGTATCCAACTTCATCATTGAGCAACTATGTACAATCAGCTTTTTCAGTTCTTAACTTTTTAGAGAAAAGAATTTTAAAATTAGACGTTCCCTCCAAAGTTGTAGCACAGTGTGTCCTGAATCGCTACTCATCTGATTGGGAACATTCTTTTGTCTGTGAATATCACTCTGACATTGGTTGTCAAAAGGTAAACTCCATCGTTGCAAATTGCTTCTTGAAGAACATAGCAAGGGATGTCAGTGAAAAGAGAAGATTGGATCAAGTAAGAGAATTTAAAAGAAGACAAATAAGTCGTGATGACAAGTAAATATTTATCTGGCACAGTAATATAAGAAAATCATGTATTAATTAATAGATTATTAAATAATTTAATATTTATGGGTCGCTATCATTTGTTTCATCATTAAACCACATGGAATTGGTTAGGTATTGTTCATTCCTTAGAAATTAGCTATTGAATAAATGATCATGAAATAAGTAGCATTCAAACTATGTTAAATCAATCATTCTATAATTTTCGTCAAAATACTTACAATAGTAACATTAATACAATATATATAGTATATGCTGACGTCATCATTAAATGGCGCCTAAACAGCTCAAACACAAATCTGAGATACAAAAAGTGGTTGCATTGGACTCGCAATGGTTGATTACCCCATACACAATGCAAATAATAACAATAGGAGGCATAGTTTAGCCTAGAATGAAATTTATAAACTGGCCTTCTATTTTTTTGGCCTTCTCGGTGACATACACGGCCGTATAATAAGTAGGCCATGGTGCAGAAGACACACTTCCATGTTAATGTCTGGAAATTCTTTTGTCGTCATTTAACGAGTGTTTAATGCATTAATTGCTCATTTTGAAATACCTTTGGACTTTGGGGATTAAATTAAATAATTTGAAATCAGTAAATATCTTTCAACTTGAATAATAACTAGTTCAAATTAGTCCAAACACACTCTTCCATGTGAATATTGAAGAAAATCGGAATGTTTTCAATCAGCGAGTGTTAATGTATTAATTGCACCTCTGGAAATCAATTTGAACTTTCGGAATACTATATATAATATATTTGAATTTAATATTTATCTTTCAACTAGAGTAACAATCTGTAAAAGTCAGTGCAGAAAACACACTTCCATGTTAATGTCTAGAAATTTTTTTGTCGTAATTTAACAAGTCCTTCATGCATTATTTGCTAATTTTGAAATTGTTTGGACTTTGGGGATTAAAAGAAGTAATATGAAATTAGTAATATCTTTCAACGTGAGTAAACCAGTTCGAATTAGTCCAAACTACACTCTTCCACGTGAATATTGAAGAAAATTCGGAATGTTTTCAATCAGCGAGTGTTAATGTATTAATTGCACCTCTGGAAATCAATTTGAACTTTCGGAATACTATATATAATATATTTGAATTTAATATTTATCTTTCAACTAGAGTAACAATCTGTTCAAATTAGTCCAAACAACACTCTTCCATGTGAATATTGTTGAAAATCGGACTGTGTTCAATCAAAGAATGTGTTAATGTATTAATTGCACCTCTGTTGTTTAAATTGGACTTCCGGATTATATTTAATATATTTGAAATTAGTACATATCTATCATCTAGAGTAACAATCTATTCAAATTAGTGCAGACAACAAAATCACATGTTAATGTCGTGGAAATTCTTTTGTCGACATTTAACGAGTGATTCATGCTGTAATTGCTCATTTTGAAATTTCTTTGGATTTGGGGATAAAATGAAGTAATTTGAAATCACTAAATATCTAACAACTTGAGTAATAACCAGTTCAAATTAGTCCAAACAACACTCTTCCATGTGAATATTGTGGAAAATCGGACTGTTTTCAATCAACGAATGTGTTAATGTATTAATTGCACCTCTGGAAAATATAATTGGAACTTTCGGGAATTTAATGAAAAAATTTGAAATTATCAATCTCTTTCAACTTGATTGATTATCTGTTCTAATTATTCCAATTAACACTCTACAATGTGATGTTTTGGACATTGGGAACATTTTCAATCAGCGAGTGAGTTAATGTTATAATTGCACCTCTGGAAATTATATTGGACTTTCGGAATGTATTTCATATATTTGAATTTAATATATATCTTTCAACTAGAGTGATAATCTTTTAAAATTAGTCCAATGAACATTCTACCATGTGGATGTTTTGGACATTGGGAAGCTTTTCATTCAGCGAGTGTGTTAATTTATTAATTGCTCATCTGGAAATCAATATGTACTTTGGGAATATATATAAAATATTTGAATTTATTATATATCTTTCAAATAGAGTAACAATCTGCTCAAGTTAGTGCTGACAACGCACTTTCATGTTAATGTCGTGGAAATTCTTTTGTCGTCATTTAACGAGTGATTCATGCATTAATTGCTCATTTTGAAATTTCTTTGGACTTTGGGGATTAAATGAAGTTATTTGAAATCACTAAACATCTTTCAACTTGAGTAATAACCAGTTCAAATTAGTCCAAACAAAACTCTTCCATGTGAATATTGTAGAAAATCGCAATGTTTTCACTTGTTAAATGACGACAAAAGAATTTCCAGGCATTAACATGGAAATGGGGTCTCTTCCACTAACTTGAACAGATTGTTACTCTAGTTGAAAGATATATATTAAATGCAAATATATTATATATATTCCGATATTCCAATAAAATTTCCAGAGGTGCAATTAATACATTAACTCCCTCGCTGATTGAGAAGGTTCCCAATGTCCAAAACATCACATTGTAGACTGTTAATTGGACTAATTAGAACGGATAATCACTCAAGTTGAAAGATATTACTAATTTCAAATTTCTTCATTAAATTCCCGAAAGTCCAATTTAATTTCCAGAGGTGCAATTAATACATTAACACATTCGTTGATTGAAAACATTCCGATTTTCGACAATATTCACAAGGAAGAGTGTTGAGTGGACTAATTCGAACTGGTTTTTACTCAAGTTGAAAGATATTACTAATTTCAAATTACTTCATCTAATCCCTAAAGTCCAAACGAATTTCAAAATTAGCAAATAATGCATTACTGACTTGTTAAATGACGACAAAAGGATTTCCAGACATAAACATGGAAGTGTGTTGTCTGCACTAACTTGAACAGATTGTTACTCTAGATGAAAGATATATATAAAATTCAAATTTATTATATATATTCCGAAAGTCCAATTTAATTTCCAGAGGTGAAATTAATACATTAACACTCTCCCTGATTTAAAGCTTCCCAATGACCAAAACATCCCATGGTAGAATGTTCATTGGACTAATTTGAACAGATTATCACTCTAGTTGAAAGATATTACTAATTTCAAATTTCTTCTTTAAATTCCCGAAAGTCCAATTTAATTTCCAGAGGTGTAATTAATACATTAACACATTCGTTGATTGAAAACATACGATTTTCCACAATATTCACAAGTGAGAGTGTTGAGGGGACTAATTTGAACTGGTTTTTACTCAAGTTGAAAGATATTTACTGATTTCAAATTACTTCATTTAATAATCCCCAAAGTCCAAACGTATTTCAAAATGAGCAATTAATGCAAGAAGCACTCGTTAAATGACGACAAAAGAATTTCCACGACATTAACATGGGAGTGTGTTGTCTGCACTAAATTGAACAGATTGATACTTTAGATGAAAGTTATATTCTAATTTCAAATACGTATATGAAATACATTCCGAAAGTCCAGTATAATTTCCAGAGGTGCAATTAATACATTAACTCACTCGCTGATTGAAAATGTTCCCAATTTCCAAAACATCACAATGTAGAGTGTTAATTGGACTAATTAGAATAGATTATCACTCAAGTTGAAAGATATTTCTAATTTCAATTTACTTCATTTAATCCCCAAAGTCCAAACGAATTTCAAAATTAGCAAATACTGCATGACTGACTTGTTAAATGACGACAAAAGAATTTCCAGACATTAACATGGAAGTGTGTTGTCTGCACTAACTTGAACAGATTGTTACACTATTTGAAAGATATATAATAAATTCAAATATATTAAATATATTCCGAAAGTCTAATTTAATTTCCAGAGGTGCAATTAATACATTACACACTCGCTGATTGAAAAGCTTCCCAATGTCCAAAACATCCACATGGTAGAATGTTCATTGGACTAATTTGAACAGATTCTCACTCTAGTTGAAAGATATATATAAATTCAAATTTCTTCATTAAATTACCGAAAGTCCAATTTAATTTCCAGTCGTGCAATTAATACATTAACACATTCGCTGATTGAAAACATGGCGATTTTCTTCAATATTCACATGGAAGAGTGTTGTTTGGACTAACTTGAACAGATTGTTACTCTATTTGAAAGATATATAATAAATTCGAATATATTATATATATTCCGAAAGTCCAAATTAATTTTAGAGGTGCAATTAATACATTTACACATTCTTTGATTGAAAACATCCGATTTTCCACAATATTCACAAGTAAGAGTGTTGAGTGGACTAATTCGAACTGGTTTTACTCAAGTTGAAAGATATTACTAATTTCAAATTACTTCATTTAATCCCCAAAGTCCAAACGAATTTCAAAATTAGCAAATAATGCATGACTGACATGTTAAATGACTACAAATAGTTTGAAGACATTAACATGGAAGTGTGTTGTCTGGAAGTGTCTTGACTCTTCACGTAAAACTAAACAGACACTTAGAATTTTTTATGTTTTTGTTCTCCTGCGCCTAACAGGCTGCCACCCATGTCTATTTTTTGTTTTATTTTATTTCCCTTTATTGATGTTTTCCCTGAGATGTTTGATCCTTCTTACTTTTCTCTCTATTTCTCCTTCACTGGGTTCTCTCCTACTTTGATCAATCTTGTATCGCACTACACTTATCCTAGTGGGTGGTGCAGGTTCCGTCAGCCCTATAGACGGGGAAGAGCAGGTAGCCGGAAACAGAGACTGATCCCCACCCGGGTAACAGACCCTCTAAACCGCAAGTTGAAAACCTGTTTTGCTGATGATTATTCATTCCCTTACAATAACCTTACGCCTATTCCTACTCTAAAATGGCGCCTTCCCACTCTCCTCAATTCTAATAATAGTAGTATAGTGCATAAAATTGATGAAATGACGAATTTAATTGATGATAATGAAGTTGATATAGCCTGTGTGACGGAAACCTGGCTCTCTGACGAAGTCCCTCACTGTGTTACTGACATTAATGGGTACACTTGTGAGAGGAGGGACAGAGTTGATAGGAGAGGAGGGGGCGTCCTTACTTACATCCGTAATAGCATTCCATACCACCGTTTATCTATTCTTGAATGCGACGACGTGGATTATGGCTACTGGTGAGAGATAAGTGCATGCCACGCAATTTTTCTCACATTTTGGTCGGCGTTGTGTATCACCCACCAGGCGCTTGTGAACTTATTTGCACCAACCACATTATTTCCTCTTTCGACGAGATCATGAAAACACATCCATACACTGGTGTATAATGCTCCTCGGTGATTTTAATAATCTCAACGACACCCAACTGAGGAGCTTTCCGTTGAAACAGGTTGTTCGATTGGCAACTCGGCGCTCTGCGATCTTAGATAAAAATTTCACGAACATACACAGCCTGTACGATCCTCCAAAAGTTCTACCTCCATCAAGCTTTTCTGATCACAATGTCGTCGTTTATGAGCCAGCGAAGTCATTTAAGTATAACGCAGGTAACATAAACACCCGTCTCATTGGCCCAAAAGCGAAAGAAAATTTTTCCACTGCCTTAGCTAGTTTTGATTGGACACCATTGTACCTGCAACCATCTTGCGGACAAAAATTTGAATTTTTCCAAAACTCAATGACTTGTTTAATCGACTTACATCTCCCGAACAGATATGTCAGGCGCCATACATCAGATAAACCCTGGGTTAATGACTATTTCCGCCAACTTATTCGTCAGCGGCAGCGGGCTTTCCTTTCTGGTAACTTTATATTATATCGTAGGCTCCGCAACAAAGTGATCAGAACTGCTGAATCTATCCGTTCTTCTTACTATCTGGAGCAGCTCAGTTCTCTGCGCAACTGTGATCCTCGCCGTTGGTGGAAGCATATCAAAGCCCTCACCGGCCTAGGCAAAGCTTCCTCCAACCTGATGCAATGGCAAATTCACTGTGTAGTGGTGATCTCGGTATTCTCGCGGGAAAGGTAAATTCCTTTTTTGAGTAGGTCTCTAGATACCTGGTGCCCTTGGACGCGGGTATGGTTCCGCTTGATTGCCCAGTCCCTGTGCACTATATAATCGATTCTGAGACCGTATTTAAATTGCTTTCTAAGATAAATGTAAACAAAGCCATAGGCCCGGATAATATTCCTAGTTGGATACTTCGCGATCATGCTCTTATCCTAGCGCACCCAATTAGCACGATATTTAATGCATCCATCAGAGAGGGTTACCTACCCGCCATTTGGAGATCTGCTATCGTTATTCCCATCCCAAAGGTTAACCCTCCTCGCATAATCAGTAAGGATTTGAGACCGATTTCATTGACTGCCGTCTTGTCGAAACAATTAGAAAAGATTATAGGAGGATGGATGCTTGATTATATTGTCGATAGGTTAGATGTGAATCAATATGGCGGACTTAGAGGTCTATCTACTACCCATGCATTGGTTGATATGGTCCACACCTGGCTCCTTACGGCAGAGGAAAGGAAAGCTTCTCACGTGGTCCTTTTGGACCATCGTAAAGCTTTCGATCACGTAGATCATACAGTGTTAGTCACCAAATGCAAAAGTTATAACCTCCCCAATTTTATCATTCGATGGTTATGCGCCTTCCTATCCGATAGATCCCAAAGGGTCAGACTTGGTCAGGAGTTGTCCGATTGGGTTATTTTGAAGGGATCTGTACCCCAAGGTTCGTGGCTGGGGCCCCTCCTCTTCATTGTACTAATCGACGATCTGCACCCCCCATGTATTATGCATAAATACATGGATGATACCACCTTCACAGTAAAGTCCAGAAGGGGAGCTCAGGCTCTATGCAAACTCATGTGAATCAAGCGGTCTCGTGGTCCACTACCAACAAAATGATACCTAACGTGGACAAAACTAAGGGCATGGTTATTTCGTTCCATAAGCAGCCAATAGATATCTCGCCCATTTGTATCGAAGGGATTGAAATTGAGCGGGTGAAGAGTTTTAAGCTCCTAGGCATAATTGTTACCGACAAAATCACTTGGAATGAAAATACCACCTACGTATATCTGTTCCAAAGCTTCCAAGCGATTATACCATCTTAAACAGCTGCGCAGGGCTGGGCTTGACAGTGTGGACTTGCTCGCGTTCTATGAGTCTGTAATCAGGTCAGTGCTTGAGTATGCTTGCCCTGTATGGCATACATCGCTGACTGTAGCTGACTCCTCCAGAATCGAATCGATCCAGAGGAGGGCCATGAAAATAATAGAACCCGAGTTGGGTTATGATGCGGCATGTTCGAAACATCACCTAGATAAGACTACTGTTCGGAGGGAGAATTTATCTAAGAAATTTTTCACCTCCATCAATTCCGCATCACATAGATTACACCATCTGCTACCGGCGTACCGCAACCGAAATCGAAACGATACTCCTTCCGGAATTCACATAAATTACCTGTCCCGAAAACCAACACCAACCGGTTTAAGAACTCTCTAATACCCTATGGATTATTTCATTACCAATAATTATAGCTAACACCCTCTAGAGTTCCTTTTTTAGATATCACCGAGAGAGGATTCTTATTGGTATTTTTTCCTATTTTCCTTCCCTGTCCTCTTCGTCGGGGCTTCTGTCTAACAGGTGCTATCTGGTTAAAAAACTACCTGGTCAGATAACTAGTATACTCTTTTCAAGATCAGCGAAAACCCTCCAGGGGACCAGAAGCATGGCTAACATATCAGCCGCCATTTTACTATTATCTCATATTTCTCCTTTTTTTTCTTAATACTATTTCTGTAAGGGAAATTTAGCCTAAGGGCTACAAACAAACTATTTTTTCCTTTTTCCTTTTTCCTTTAACTTGAACAGATTGTTACTCAATTTGAAAGAAATATAATAAATTCAAATATATGATATATATTCCGAAAGTCCAATTTAATTTCCAGTGGGGCAATTAATAAATTAACACATTCGCTGATTGAAAACATGGCGATTTTCTTTAATATTCACATGGAAGAGTGTTGTTTGGACTAATTTGAACTGGTTATTACTCAAGTTGAAAGATATTTACTGATTTCAAATCACTTCATTTAATCCAAAAACTTCAAATAAATTTCTAAATGAGCAATTAATGCATGAATTACTAGTTAAATGACGACAAAAGAATTTCTTTACATTAACATGGGAGTGTGTTGTCGCAACTAACTTGAACAGATTGTTACTCTAGTTGAAAGATATATATAAAATTGAAATTTCTTCATTAAATTCCGGAAAGTCCAATTTAATTTCCAGAGGTGCAATTAATACATTAACACATTCGTTGATTGAAAATATTCCGATTTTCTTCAATGTTCACATGGAAGAGTGTTGTTTGGACTAATTTGAACTAGTTATTACTCAAGTTGAAAGATATTTATTGATTTCAAATTACTTCATTTAATCCCAAAGTCCAAAGGTATTTCAAAATGAGCAATTAATGCAAGAAGCACTCGTTAAATGACAACAAAAGAATTTCCACGACTTTAACATGGGAGTGTGTTACCTGCACTTTTATTGAACAGATTGATACTTTAGATGAAAGTTATATTCTAATTTCAAATATATGAAATACATTCCGAAATTCCAATATAATTTCCAGAGGTGCAATTAATACATTAACTCACTCGCTGATTAAAAAGGTTCCCAATGTCCAAAACATCACATTGTAGAGTGTTAATTGGACTAATTAGAACAGATAAATATAATCACTCAAGTTGAAAGATATTACTAATTGCAAATTTTTTCATTAAATTCCCGAAGGTCCAATTTAATTTCCAGAGGTGCAATTAATACATTAACACATTTGTTGATTGAAAACATTCCGATTTTCCACAATATTCACAAGGAAGAGTGTTGAGTGGACTAATTCGAACTGGTTATTACTCAAGTTGAAAGATATTTACTGATTTCAAATCACTTCATTCAATCCCCAAACTCCGAATAAATTTCTAAATGAGCAATTAATGCATGAATCACTCGTTAAATGACGACAAAAGAATTTCCAGACATTAATATGGAAGTGTGTGTCTGCACTAACTTGAACAGATTGTTACTCTAGATGAAAGATATATATTAAATTCAAATATATTATATATGTTCCGAAAGTCCAATTTAATTTCCCGAGGTGCTATTAACATATTAACTCACTCGCTGATTGAAAACATTCCTATTATCCACAATATTCACAAGTAAGAGTGTTGAGTGGACTAATTCGAACTGGTTTTACTCAAGTTGAAAGATATTACTAAATTCAAAACACTTCATTTAATCCCCTTAAGGGTAGCTCGTTCAGCTATATGAATTGGTTACCTTGCTAGCTTATATAAATTTAAAACTGTGGTTGGTAAATTATCGCAATGAATTATTTCAGTAAATTGTATTGCAAAGTAATATACTTTTTCTCTGAATTTAATCTCTGCATAATAATAGTTTAAAAGGTGTCAAAATATGATTTTCAACGCGTTTGCGGGACCCTTAAATTACCTCGGAATAATATGAATATTTACTGTGACGACTATACTATAGTTTGATGGCCCAGTATTGAAATCACTGCGTTTAATATTTTTACTGTGCCGACTATACTATAGTATAGTAGCCCAGTATTGAAATCACTGCCTTTATTACTGTGCCGACTATACTATAGTATAGTGGCCCAGTTCTAATCTTACTGCCTTGGTTATTGGTCCGTATCGTCTCCGCAGAACAGAGTTATAATTACTAAGAACTAAAACTTCATGACAGGTGTTTCATGGGTTACAGATGTGCACCTGGGGTCACGATTTTGATTACAAATTTTTGGCCACATTTTTGCACCTGTTTAATATTAGAAAAAAAGAACAATAAATAGTGCGCGAATATTTAATTTATATGCATTCGATAGATAATTAAATTCTACACCTTTTCACAGTGCACGAATTTTTTAATTGGGCTTCGTTTGTGCCACAATTGAGTTGCAAGTTTCCTTTGTTTACTAACACTTCAGTTCAATTGAAAGTGTTAAATCTAATTCTATTGTTTCAACTCGCTATTATTATATTGATTCAACTTGTGAGATCGAGTAGGCTTCTATTTTCCAATTGAAAACAAAGATTATATATATCATAACAACGACAGATTATGTGATTATATTTACTTCTGCGAGAATATTATTGCACTGTCAATATACTGACGTAATTAATTATAATTAATTCAGTCAGTATATGACTTATATAGATGCCTCCAATTTGTTTATTAGGGGCTATCGAGTGTGCGGAATTGAAATTTGATGGCGAAATTAATTAATTAATTATTTATGACAAAATAATTAAACTTAATAATTGTAAGTTGACATTGAAATTGGTGTTATATTATAAATAATATTAAAAATCCAAAATTGCAGCCTGTGCCGACGCATGTTCCTTTGGTGGCACTATATTTTGATGGTGGTTTATTGATAGTGCCTCCAAAGGAACCTGCTGTCGGCACAGGCTGCAATTTTGGATATTTTTTTTCGCCAAGTCATCATCATATGAAGGTGTTAAATTATTTCAAAAAGGTGTTGCAGAGGGCATCGACCCTTAGAGTGGTCGAAGTTTCCATTTAGTTCACTTCATTTTAGAGATATTCAAGTTTGAGTAGAATATAATAGCTGATGACTCAGCATTTTTATGTCAGTGTTGAGTCATCACCCAACATCAACTAACCCATTTTTAATATCGAATTAACAAATTGTAAAAACACATTTTTTTAGCGATGTCATCATCACCTCAAGGTGTCAAGACCCACTTGTATAGGTGGCACGTGCCATAAAGACCAATTGATAAATTGAGAGTTTGTTTCTATCTTCTATGATCTCTGAGATTTATGATATTTAATTAATTAGTATAAATAATTATTAATATTATTTATAATTTAATTATTTTGTTATAAATAATTAATTAATTAATTTGGCTATCAAATTTCAATTCCGCAAACTCGATAACCCCTAATAAACAAATTAAATTGGGAGCATCTATATAAGTCATATACTGACTTAATTAATTACGTCAGTATATTAACAGTGCAAGAGTATTCTTGCAGAACTAAATATAATCGCATAATCTGTCGTTGTTATGGAATGTAGAATCTTAGTTTTCATTGGAAATTAGAAGCCTACTCGATCTCACAAGTTGAATCAATATAATAAATAACGAGTTGAAACAATAGAATTAGATTTAACACTTTCAATTGAACTGAAGTGTTAGTAAACAAGGAAACTTGCAACTCAATTGTGGCACAAACTAAGTACAATTTGAAAATTCGTGCACTGTGAAAAGCATGGGCGCCGAAACTCTCCAACGCTAGGGGGTGTGTGACGTAATATTCAAATCTAAAAGTTCAAAAAACTACACCTATGGGGAATAGAATCAATGTTGGACGGGTTTAATTGTATAGATATATACATCATCCACTGATATTTATACAAACTCACTATGGAAGCATTATTTTTCCATTTTTCTTCCCTGACTGCTCCTCGGCCAGGAGGGTGACACCCTCCCTGACCCCCCCTTTCGGCGCCTATGGTGAAAAGGTGTAGAATTTAATTCTCTATCGAATGCATATAAATTTAATTTTCGGGTACTATTTATTGTTCCTGTTTCAATATTAAACAGGTTCAAAAATGTGTCCAAAAACTTTAATCAAAATCGTGACCCCAGGTGCACATCTGTAACCCATGAGACACATATCCTGAAATTTTGGCTTCTTAGTTAATACGGAATATACGGAAGGAAAATAACCAAGGCAGTAAGATTAGAACTGGGCCACTATACTATAGTATAGTCGGCACAGTAATAATTATTTATACTAATTAATTAAATATCATAAATCTCAGAGATTATAGAAGATAAAAACAAATTTCAAATTTATCAATTGATCCTTATGCCACATAATACCTCTACAAATGGGTTTGACACCTTGAGGAAATGATGACATCGTCAAAAAAATGTGTTTACAATTTTGTGAATTCTATATTTCGAATGAGTTTGTTGATGTTGGGTGATCACCCAACACGCACATAAAAAATGTTGACTCATCACTTATTATATTCTACTGAAACTTGAATATCTTTGAAATGAAGTAAGCTAAAACGAAACTTCCAACTCACTAAGGGTCGTTGCCTTTTGAAACACCTTTCTGAAATAATTTAACACCTTAATAGTGATGATGACATGGCGAAAAAAAAATCCAAAATTGCAGCCTGTGCCGACTACATGTTCCTTTGGAGGCACTATCAATAAACCACCACAAAAATATAGTGCCACCAAAGGAACATGCGTCGGCACAGGCTGCAATTTTGGATTTTATTATTATTTTTCCGTAGCTCATACACAGAACAGAGTTTAATTAACTAAGAACCCAAAATTTCAGGATATGTGTCTCATGGGTTACAGATGTGCACCTGGGGTCACGATTTTTGATTAAACTTTTTTGGACACATTTTTGCACCTGTTTAATATTTAAACGGGCACAATAAATAGTACCCGATTATTCAATTTATATGCTTTCGATAGAGAATTTAATTCTACACCTTTTCACAGTGCACGAATTTTCAAATTGGGCTTCGTTTGAGCCACAATTGAGTTGCAAATTCCCTTTATTTACTAACACTTCTGTTCAATTAAAGTGTTAAATCTAATTCTATTGGTTCAATGCGTTATTATTATATTGATTCAATCTGTGAGATCGGTTAGGCTTCCATTTTCTAATTGTAAACTAAGATTTTACATTCCTTAACAACGACAGATTATGTGATTATATTTTCTTCTGCTTAGAATATTCTTGCACAATGGATACATGACATATTTAATTATAATTAATTCGCTCTGTGTTTAACTTATAGTGACGCTTCCAATTAGATTATTGGGGGTTATCGAGTGCGCTGAATTCAAATATGACAGTGAAATTCAATTTAAATTAATAATACGTATTGCAAATAATTGAACTTAATTTATTTTGGTGTACACATGGCCTACTTAATATACGGCTATGTATGTCGCCGAGAAGGCCATAAAACAAAGAGGCCAGTTTCTAATTTTCAAATGGAGAATTGATCTTTATTCGAATAATTAGCAATGATAGAGTTGAAAAGTGTATTATAACTATATAGGAATATGGTATCCAGGTATACATAGCACCCTCCAGAATTGTGATATGTCATCATCTGATGACGTTATGGTTATTTTTGTTGCGAATTATCTTGTTTTTCTAGCATACTTTTAACATAGTTAAACGCGTTATAAATGTTCAAAATTGGAACATGGTTATACCCAGAAGTAGTAGAAAAAAAAAATCGAAATTATAAATGGAATGTTGGCACATTCTTCGGTTGCCATGGAAAATGTATATTTCCTAAAATGTGCCATAACTCAAAAACTATGAATGTTATGTAAACTAGACTGGTACTGATCTGTCCGGAATATGTAACTTCTTATTCATCGATAATACATTTTATTTGCCTAACTTCAATAATCTTTGAGATAGTGAGTCATTACCTAATAATGAATTAAGTGTTAATTATCTCATTATCTCAAAGATTATTGAAGTTAGGCATATAAAATGTATTATTAATGAATAGGAAGTTACCAATTCCGGATAGATCAGTACCAGCCTAGTTTACATAACATTCATAGTTTTTGAGTTATGGCACATTTTAGGAAATATACATTTCCATGGCAACCGAGGAATGTGTCAACATTCCATTTATAATTTCGATATATTTTATTCTACTACTTCTGGATAACCATGGTCTACTTAATATACGGCCCTGTATGTCACCGAGAATATAAATTTAATTATAGGATAAACTATTCCTCCTATTGTTATTATTTGGGTTGTATGTGGGGTAATCAACCATTGCGAGTCCAATGGAATCACTTTTGAGAATCTCAGATTTGTGGTTAAGCTGTTTAGGCGCCAATTCATGGTGACGGTAACAATTTATGGTAAACGAAAAAAAATTCAAATATCATAAATTTCATTTTCTTCCTACTTTCTAATGATTTTATAATAGGAATACTAAATAGGGATATATTTCATACCCCCAAAAGCTACAAAATCACAAAATGGCGATATTCTAAAAAATTTACAAATTTATAAAGCAACCACATTCTAAATTACAAATAGTATCCGAGTTACAACTTACTATTTTCGTCCATAAAACGTATATAATTGCTGGTTTATCTATATTAATTCTCCTTATATAGTCTGAAATGTATACTAAGCATATTAGCAAAATATCTTCATTTTCTCGTAGTTCTTTTAGACTCGAATTGTATATTTGTTGTGTCATCATTAAATGGCGCCTAAACAGCTTAACCACAAATCTGAGATTCTCAAAAGTGGTTCCATTGGACTCGCAATGGTTGATTACCCCATATACAACATAAATAATAACAATAAGGGGCATAGTTTATCATATAATGAAATTAATAAACTGGCCTTCTATTTTTTTGGCCTTCTCGGTGACATACACGGCAGTATATTAAGTAGGCAATGGTATAACCATGTTCCAATTTTGAACATTTATAACGTGTTTAACTATGTTAAAAGTATGCTAGAAAAACAAGATAATTCGCAACCAAAATAACCATAACGTCATCAGATGATGACATATCACAATTCTGGAGGGGCTATGTATACCTGGATACCATATCCCTATATAGTTATAATACACTTTTCAGCTCTATCATTGCTAATTATTCGAATAAAGATCAATTCTCCATTTTGAAAATTAGAAACTGGCCTCATTGTTTTATAGCCTTCTGGGCGACATATATAGCCGTATTTTAAGTAGGCCATGGGAAGTCTCATTAGAAGATTTGAAAATTATATTGAAACTTAGTTACCGTAATTGTAATTTAAATAATAAATATGTTATTGGACCATGGATATAAAATAGTCATTCAAATTTAAGATATCCATGGTTGAGCAAAAAAATTATGTATATAGTAGAGATTGAGATTATAAGTATTATTAGATAGCATAACTAACCTCAAGATGTCAGACTTTGATTTCTTGAGGATAGACAAGTCCTCAGGTAAGTCTCTCTTGAGACCATCAAACACACAAGGGTAAGCTAGTTCCTCTATAAACTTATCCGTGTTTAAGTATAGAAGTTTCCTCCCTTCTCCAGGAGCCAATTTCATTAGCAGGTTCTCATTAGACAGCAGCAGTGTGTCTAAAGAACCAGGGTTAATGGGGAGATCATCCTTGGTCTCATCCCAATCATCAATCTGATTGAACAACTCCTCAAGATTATCGAAGAGCTCCTCAATAGCAGGAACGGTCTCAGGATCCTCTTGTTCTTCATCTACAACTATATCAGAAGGCTCGTCATTCAGGTTAACAATAAAATTAACATTACCAGAACCAGTTCGTGTTACAGAGTTAACCCAATTCTCTGAAACTACTACCTTCTCTAGCTTGAAGAGCTCAGTGGTAGAAAGATAGAGAGCTGCTTCTAACACTACATTCGGTCTTATCGTTTCGTATAAATAAGGTTTCGCGAACGATAACTTACGAAACAATTGTAACTGAATAGTTTGGGACTGTAAGAACGTCCTAGGTAATTGATTAACACTCTTATCTACGTCCATGGGAACATTAACAACCATGCCATGCAGTCCGTGCTGTCTCTCCCTGCCGAGAGATCTGATGTTCATGAACTCGTGTCTGGGAGATACCAGTCTCTGTTCTATCATAGTCAGACCAGATAGCTCAGGAGGGATCTCAGGGAAAGTTAAGCCCCGGCACAACGCTATCTTAGGTACTCTGCCATCTTTGATGTTAATGAGACAGTTCTTACACACATACTCCATGTTGACTGTCTCATAGAGAAAAACCTAAATAGAAATAAGTATAAATAAAATTAATAAGATTATATGTATTTAATAATACTTACTTATCAATAGATAATTTCTAAATAAATGTTATTATATTAAAATATATTGATAATTATATTAATACCTAATAAATAATTAATTTATAATTAAATCTTATTATATTTAAAGATATTGATAATAATACCAATGGAGTATAATATAATTACCTGTTTGACGAAATCAGGTTTGCACACATTCGTTGAAACAAGTTTTTCTCTCTTAAGAATGACAACTGTTTTCCTGAAATGGAGACATCCACAGCAAGAACAAATAAAAGTTGGCCCTTCAGCTATCTCAGATAGATATTTGAGAATAACCGACTTAAGTGCACCTTGCATAGTTCTATACTTATCTAACTCAGCTAGGTTGTGTTTCATTTTCTCTTTAGAGTCTATCCGTTTCTCGGCAACAAGCTTTAGCTGGCGTTCATTATATTTCGCCCTCTCAGCTGGATCCTTGAGCTTATCTGCAACAGATGCATTATGCTTTGCACTCTCAGCCGGATCCTTGAGCTTATCTGCAATAGCGGCATTATGTTTCGCCCTCTCAGCTGGATCCTTGAGCTTATCTGCAACAAAAGCATTATGTTTCGCCCTCTCAGCTGGATCCTTGAGCTTATCTGCAACAGATGCATTATGTTTCGCCCTCTCAGCAGGATCCTTAAGCTTATCTGCAACAGATGCATTATGTTTTGCCCTCTCAGCTGGATCCTGGAGCTTATCTGCAATAGCGGCATCATGTTTTGCCCTCTTAGCTGGATCCTTGAGAGTATTTCTCGTTCTCTTCAACATAGATATCACTATTATGTCTCGCTCTTGTTTCAGGATCTTCAATAGCTTTCTTGACACTCGCAAGTCGTGTTTCGTTTTCATTATCACGAAACTCCGTATCATCCGTTCTCCTCTTTTTAATAGCATCTCTCTTTCTATCCTTAGTAGCTCTATACCATTTCCTCTCCCGAGACTTAGGAGTAGAGATAGGTGTGCCCTTGCTAGGAGTAACACAGCTAGAAGAGCACTGACTAGACAGCCCGAGATCATCCATCGGTACAATCTGAGAAGTAATCGGGGTACGCTGAACGTCCTGGCTTAGATCAGCATTCATTTCACATTCCGAATCTTCGTTAGTTTCTACTTGCGAGCATAACTGTAGTTCCATTGGACTCAATTCTCGGAAAGTAGAATCAATAGGTCCTTGATTTGAAATATCCATAGTATCTAAAATAATATAAGGTAGTAATTTCCCTGGGTAGTATAAGTTTAATAATGGACGTTGCTTTGTGATTCTTTTATTTAATGGAATATAAAAGTAATCTTTATTGTTTAACTTAATCTTAGGATAATGGTAGTTAGTACATTATTGAAAAATAAATTCCGCACAGCGTCGTATTTGAAAAAATAAATGGCCGATAAACAAGTAATTTATATTAAAAAACCTCGCAGACGGGATAGGAGTGTGCTTGTTCTGACTGGCACAGTCCGCACCCAAATTTTGGTTACACCAAACCTTTAATAGTAATGTATTGTAGGTACAGGGATAAATTTTTAATTAATGTTCCTAATTGTAAAGAATTCAAACAAGAATAGGCGGTAATTAATTAAAGTATACAGTAGTATAAATATTACAAATATAAATACGTATTCGTAGTATTAATTAACATTATAATTAGAATAATAGAATTGAAATCTTCATCACTATAAAATGTTCGATGTGTTTTAATTTGTACTTGATATGAAACACATCTTCACTTACAAACAACTAAGATAATAATAATAACAGTCATAATTATTAAAGTAGTAGGTAAATTTAGGCTAATGTAATTTTCTTATAGTATCAGACTATCAGTAAACTATAATGTAATTACAATGGAGAAATAGCTCATTAATGCAAAAAATTAATTAATAGAACCTAGAATTAGTTAGCGATGTATTCATTTTAATTGGGAAATTTAAAAACATCCTTAGGCGATACAATCTGTGTATTTTTTATTACTAATTCGAGTTATAGAAGAGTCGCGGCACCACATTATAAATTATTTATTACTCCTCTCATAGATAAATTAATTAAATGTATGATCGCTTTGAAATACTTCACAAGAAAATTGCTAACTAAATCACAATTTGATAATTACATTACCTGTTTCAGAGGAGAAATCTTGAGAAGATGAGGCATTAGGCTCTCTTCCGGTAGGTCCAGGATTTAACTCTACTCCGCCGATCACTAGTAGCATCCTAATTACTACCAATAACAGGCAACACGATAGTGCAAATGTTGGATCAGCCTGTTTCGTAATGGGATTGAAACTATGGGGACCACTACATGCTGATCTCATTCTACCTTTTCCTCCCCAGCCTCCAATTCTTGCTCGCCAAAGCTCGATTGAAATCATATCTATTCAAATAAAATTTTAACTAATAAGCGTTTAGAAAGTTATACAAATATGATAAACTGATTTATTTATTAAATTATATAAAGAATAGACAATTTGGTACATTAATACAGTACAACCCCTATTATCTGAATTTCAAGGGGCCAACCGAAATGTTCGGAGAATCGAGGTGTTCGGATAATTGAAGTACGGAAATTGCGGTTGTACTGTAATTATACATTATATAAAGAATACTCGAATTGATAAAATAAAAAAGTAAATTATTCATCTCAGCACGCAGCTAATAAATTATTTAATAATAAATTAAAATAATTAATACAACTTACCTCAGAAATGTATGAGCTTTGTTTATTTGGAAAATGATAAATAGCAAAAATATCAAATAATCAAATGAAATAATCGATAAATTTAGTTTGAATTTAAAAAGCCCAAATTTGTGGTATATATAATTAGCAATGAATACCTAATAAAGGGGGAGGTATTTGTGTGATGCACAATCTGAAGGTAACAAGTTGAAATAGAAGCCTATTCGATCTCACAAGTCATAGGCGTAGCACGCGGTCCGGTAGGTCCGGCCATGGCCGGACCACTTTTCATTTATTCTATTATATTATATAGGAGGGTCCGATATTGGCCGGACCACTTTAATTGTTTAACCGGAGAGTTTTTGAGCCGCGCGACGCCCGTGCGGAAGTAGAATCAATCTAATTATCACAAGCTGGAACAATAGAGTAATATTTAACAAGTTAAAACAATATAATTATTACAAGTTGAAACAATAGAATTAGATTTAACACTTTTACTGAAACTGAAGTGTGAATAAACAAAGAAATTTCAGCCCCCATTTATCGCTATTTCCGCCTAAAATAATAAGGAATAAAAATTGCACGGATTTTTACGATATTTTTACAGACACTGCGAAAGGATGGTATCTATCGAGGGGACTTGGGTTTTCATCGATCCGATCATTATTTCCAGAGTTATGACTGTTTTAGTAGAGCAGCTTTTAATATTAAAACGCGGTTTTATAACTCCAAAGGTGTTGCCCACGTTAAAATAACTATTTATTGTATTTACAACGTTTCAATATTCAGACATATGATAGTCTGACAAAATCTTTGCACAACTCAACAAAAATCTTTAGATAAAAGTGGAAATTGCAAAAGTTATAGCCCTTCGGCGGTCTTCAGGGTACGGATTCTTAACTAATTTGTAACTCAGAGAGGAAAAGAGATAAATTCAAGTTAGACTAGTGAAAAATGATCAGAACACATGGTTTCCCATATGTGAATAATACATTATGTGAGCCTAGGACGCACCGTTTTCGAGATTTCCCTATATGGTAGTGTGAATGTGTCCAATTTTGATGACACATGCAAATTTGTATCTCCTAAACGGGAGACTCTAGAGCTAAGCTCTAAATTACTAATCACATTGATATATCATTTCTAAATCATTGCAAAGTAAAAAATCACTCAAAACCAAATGGTTACCTTGCTAATAATCTCGAATGCCCATATAAGGAGTGTCATGTAATCATCATAATTGAGAAAATCCAAATTCAAAAGCTAACTGGAGCTTAGTTCTAACTTTCAGACACTATTAGTGATTGAATTCCAGCAAGATGGCCGATTTTAATTCCTTTCCGAATCAATATTCTTCGCTGTAGACGTGTCGAAAATCCTCTCTGCCACTTGAGAACCACCGTAACTAATTATACCATGCCACTATTTCAAAGCTTAGTTTAGGGGAACTTTTTGAAGTTTTATCGCTGAGATTTGGAATATAGCACCATAATAAGTATTCTTAAACCTGCTACAGTTCTGATTGTCCGATTTCGTACTTAATTAAAATCTAGACACCTTTGGGAGCAAGAATGTGGCTCAAATGTGGGAAAACCGTCCGTTTTTTATAAAATGGATCAATTCCGATGAAAAATTTGACTTTTTAATATTAGGACCTTCCTAGCTAATCTCAAGGGGAAGTAGTAGAATGGATTTGAGTGATTCAGATCCTTGTAATCTTTTTCAATTCTTCAGAACTAAGCTTTTGGTACTATATTATTCTCTATGGGAGCTTAAATATAGAATTTCAAAAAAAAATCAGTACTTAGAAGCCGTATATTAGAGCACTAGTAGTCTTAAAATAGCTTACATATAAACGCCAATTAGAACTGAAAATATCAGCTTACTAGGATAAACGAGTAGTGTGTTGTACTATATACTCACTCCATTCATTTAGGCTGAAATAGCGTTATGGCATAAATTAAACCCATTATAAAAAAATTTCTTCACCCATCAGACGCAGAGATGAATACAATGGTGAAATAAAGATTGGGGGTTTAGTAAAACATTTCTTGAGTTATGGTCCAGACAAATTTTGAAAGGTGTTAAACATGTGTCCAAAATTAGTTAATCAAAAATCGTAACCCCAGGTGCACATCTATAACCCATGAGACACCCATCCAAAAAATTTGGGCTCTTAGTTGATAAAACTCTGTTCTGTGGAGTGGCTACGGATAAATAATAATAACAAAAATGCAAAATTGCAGCCTGTGCCGACGCATGTTCCTTTGGTGGCACTATATTTGTTGGTTGTTTATTGATAGTGCCTCCAAAGGAACATGCTGTCGGCACAGGCTGCAATTTTGGATATTTTTTTTCGCCAAGTCATCATCACCATGAAAGTGTTAAATTATTTTAGAAAGGTATTCAAAAGGTAACGACCCTTAGTAAGTTGGAAGTTTCGTTTTAGCTCACTTCATTTCAAAGATATTCAAGTTTCAGTAGAATATAATAAGTGATGAGTCAGCATTTTTTATGTGCGTGTTGGGTGATTACCCAACACCAACTAACCCATTTTAAATATCGAATTAACAAAATTGTAAAAACATTTTTTTAACGATGTCATCATCACCTCAAGGTGTCAAGACCCACTTGTATAGGTGGCTCGTGCCATAAGGACTAATTGATAAATTGAAAGTTTGTTTCCATCTTATATCAATTCTGAGATTAAAGAAATTTAGATAATTAGTATAATATTTAATTAATCTATTAATAATTTAACACCAATATTATGTACATCAAAATAAATTAAGTTCAATTATTTGCAATAATTATTAATCTAAATTGAATTTCATTATCATATTTGAATTCAGCGCACTCGATAACCCCACTAATCTATTTGGAACCATCTCTATATAAAAGTTAAACACAGAGCGAATTAATTTGAATTATATTTGTCATGTATCCATTGTGCAAGAATATTCTAAGCAGAAATAAATATAATCACATAATCTGTCGTTGTTATGGAATGTAGAATCTCAGTTTTCAATTATAAAATAGAAGCCTACTCGATCTCACAAGTTGAATCACTAGAATTATCGCAAGGTGAAACAATAGAATTAGATGTTTCACCTTGCGATAATTAAATAGATTCAACTTATAAATTCCAGCTGGCTTCTATTTAATTGTAGTATTACCAATTTACCATATTATGGATTAAATAAAATATAATAATATAAGGAATTTGTTGACTAAACTCAAATCACCGTGGATAACATTGCTAAAATAAATAACTAATAATATAATTTATTATCAATACATAATGAATGAATGGCATTAAACTCAAGATGGTTTATGATAGAAACAAACTTCAAATTTATCTACCGTTCCTTGTGACTCGGACCAAATAACAAATGCTTCTTCACACCTTGGGCGTTGATGACTTGTAGAAAAAAAATCCAAAATTGTAGCCTGCGCCGACAGCATGTTCCTTTGGAGGCACCATCAATACACCACCATCAAGATATAGTGCCACCAAAGGAACATGCGTCGGCACAGGCTGCAATTTTGGATTTTTTGTTGGGTCCGTAGAACGTCCACAGAACAGAGTTTTATAAACTAAGAACTGAAATTTTTAGGACAGGTGTCTTATGGGTTACAGATGTGCACCTGGGGTCACAATTATTTATTACATTCCTTTGGACACATTTTCAGCACCTGTTTAATGTTACAACAGGTACAATAAAGAGATCCCGAAAATTAAAAATATAGGCATTCGATGGAAAATTAAATTCTACACCTTGTCACAGTACACGAATTTTCAAATTGTGCTTAGTTTGTGCCACAATTGAGTTGCAAGTTTCCTTTGTTTACTAACACTTCAGTTCAATTGAAAGTTTTTCTCTGACGTTACCATCTGTTTCCTTTGTTAATAAATTTAAACTGACAGCAAAACAGTACAAAATCTGTACCCTTGAAATTACAATTTGTACATTCATATTCATTTTATATTAATTACAACAAAAACCTTTTTTGTTGAATGACTGTCATATAAAGTCCCAAATATGAAATTCGGAGTTTTTTCAGACGTTGCCATCTGTTTCCTTTGTTGCCAAATATTAACTGCGGCAAAACTGTCCAAAGTCTGTACTCCTGAAATTACAATTCGTACATTCATATTGATTTTATATGAAAAACAACAAAAACCTTTTTTGTTGAATAACTGTCATATAAAGTCCCAAATATGAAATTCGGAGTTTTTTCAGACGTTGCCATCTGTTTCCTTTGTTGCGAAATAATAACTGCGGGAAAATTGTACAAAATCTGTACCCATTAAACTACAATCCATTCATTTACATTCATTTTATGCTAAAAACAATAAAAAACATTTTTATTGAATGACTGTCAAAAACTCCCAAATTTGAAATTCGGATTTTTTTCTGACGTTGCCATCTGTTTCCTTTGTTGCCAAATATTAACTGCGGCAAAAAAGTCCAAAGTCAGTACCCCTGAAATTACAATTCGTACATTCATATTGATTATATATGAAAAACAATAATAACTATTTTTGTTGAATGAATGTCTAAAAACTCCCAAATTTGTAATTTGGAGATTTTTTCCGACGTTTCCATCGGTTTCCTTTGTTGCCAAATATTAACTGCGCAAAACTGTCCAAAGTCAGTACCCCTGAAATTACAATTCGTACATTCATATTGATTATATATGAAAAACAACAATAAATATTTTTGTTGAATGAATGTCAAAAAACTCCTAATTTGTTATTTGGAGTTTTTTTCTCACGTTTCCATCTGTTTCCTTTGTTGCCAAATATTAACAGCGGCAAAACTGTCCAAAGTAAGTACACCTGAAATTACAATAAGTACATTCATATTCATTATATATTTAAAACTACAGAAACCATTTTTGTTGAATGACTGTCAAAAAATTCGCAAATTTGAAATTCGGAGTTTTTTGTGACGTTGCCATCTGTTTCCTTTGTTGCGAAATATTAACTGAGGCAAATTTTTCCAAAATTTGTACCCATGAAACTAGAATTCATTCATTTACATTCATTTTATGTTAAAAACAATAAAAAACATTTTTGTTGAATGATTGTCAAAAAACTCCCAAATTTGAAATTCTGATTTTTTTCTGTCGTTAACATCTGTTTCCTTCATTGCTAATATTTAACTGACAGCAAAAAAGTCCAAAATTTGTACCCCTGATATTACAATTCGTTCATTCACATTCATTACTAGCATAAACGCAACGCTGACCATTTTTTGGTGAATAATTGTAAAAAAAACTCCCAAATATGAAATTCGGAGTTTTTTCTGACGTTGCCATCTTTTTCCTTTCTTGATAAATAATAACTGAGGCAAAACAGCCCGAAGTCTGTACCCCTGAAATTACAATAAGTACATTCATATACATTATATATTTAAATCTACAAAAACCATTTTTGTTGAATGACTGTCAAGAAATCCCAAATTTAAATTCGGAATTTTTTCTGAAGTTGCCACTGTTTCCTTTGTTGCCAAATATTAACTGCGGAAAAACTGTCCAAAGTCTGTTCCCCTGAAATTACAATTTGTACAATCATAATCTTTTTATATTAATAACAACAAAAACATTTTATGTTGAATGACTATTAAAAAACTCCCAAATTTGAAATTTGGAGTTTTTTTCAGACGTTGCCATCTGTTTCCTTTGTTGCCAAATATTAACTGCGGAAAAACTGTCCAAAGTCTGTTCCCCTGAAACTACATTTCGTACATTCATATTGATTTTATATGAAAAACAACAAAAACTATTTTTGTTGAATGACTGTCAAAAACTCCCAATTTTGAAATTCGGAGTTTTTTGTGACCTTATCATCTGTTTCCTTTATTGATATATTTAAACTGACTGGAAAACAGTCCAAAATCTGTTCCCCTGAATTATCAATTTGTACATTCATATTGATTTTATATAAATAACAACAAAATACTTTTTTGTTGAATGACTGTCAAAAAACTCTCAAATTTGAAATTCGGATTTTTTTATTACCTTACAATATTTTCCTTTGTTGCTAATTTTAACTGACAGCAAAACAGTCCAAAATCTGTACCCCTGATATTTCAATTCGTTCATTCACATTCATTTCTAGCATAAAAGCAACACAGACCATTTTATGGTGAATAATTGTAAAAAAACTCCCAAATATGAAATACGGAGTTTTTTCTAACGTTGCCTTCTGTTTCCTTTGTTGATAAATAATAAATGAGGCACAACAGCCCGAAGTCTGTACCCCTAATTACAATTAGTACATTCATATACATTATATATTTAAAACTACAAAAACCATTTTTGTTGAATGACTGTCAAGAAATCCCAAATTTAAATTCGGAATTTTTTCTGACGTTGCCACTGTTTCCTTTGTTGCCAAATATTAACTGCGGCAAAAAAGTCCAAAGTCAGTACCCCTGAAATTACAATTCGTACATTCATATTGATTATATATGAAAAACAATAATAACTATTTTTGTTGAATGAATGTCTAAAAACTCCCAAATTTGTAATTTGGAGATTTTTTCCGACGTTTCCATCGGTTTCCTTTGTTGCCAAATATTAACTGCGCAAAACTGTCCAAAGTTAGTACCCCGAAATTACATTTCGTACATTCATATTGATTTTATTTGAAAAACAACAAAAACTATTTTTGCTGAATGACTGTCAAAAACTCCCAATTTTGAAATTCGGAGAATTTTCTAACGTTATCATCTGTTTCCTTTGTCGATTAATTTAAACTGACAGCAAAACAGTACCAAGTCAGTACTCTGAAATTACAATTCGTACATTCATATTGATTGTAAATGAAAAACAACAAAAACTATTTTTGTTGAATGGCTGTCAAAAAACTCCCAAATTTGAAATTTGGAGGTTTTTTCTGACGTTGCCATCTGTTTCCTTTGTTGCCAAATTTTAACTGCTGCAAATTGTCAAAAGTCTGTACTCTAGAAATTACAATTCGTACATTCATATTGATTTTATATGAAAAACAACAAAAACCATTTTTGTTGAATGACTGTCAAAAAAACTCCCAATTTGAAATTCGGAGTTTTACTGACGTTATCATCTGTTTTCTTTGTTGATAAATTTAAACTGACAGCAAAACAGTACACTGTCTGTACCCCTGATGTTACAATTCGTTCATTTACATTTTTTCTAGCATAAAAGCAACACAGACCATTTTTTGGTAATAATTGTATAAAAGATTCCCAAATATGAAATTCGGAGTTTTTTCTGACGTTGCCATCTTTTTCCTTTGTTGCCAAATATTCACTGCGGCAAAACAGTCCAAAGTCAGTACCCCTGAAATTACAATTTGTACATTCATATTCATTTTATATTAATAACAACAAAAAACTTTTTTGTTGAATTACTGTCAAAAATCTCCCAAATTTGAAATTTGGAGTTTTTTTCTGACGTTGCCATCTTTTTCCTTTGTTGCCAAATATTAACTGCGGCAAAACTGTCCAAAGTCTGTACCCCTGAATTTACATTTAGTACATTCAAATTCATCTGATATTAAAAACTACAAAAATCATTTTTGTTGAATGGCTATCAAAAAAACTCCCAAATATGAAATTCGGAGTTTTTTCTGACGTTGCCATCTTTTTCCTTTGATGCCAAATATTCACTGCGGCAAAACAGTCCAAAGTCAGTACCCCTGAAATTACAATTTGTACATTCATATTCATTTTATATTAATAACAACAGAAAACCTTTTGTTGAATTACAGTCAAAAATCTCCCAAATTTGAAATTTGGAGTTTTTTTCTGACGTTGCCATCTTTTTCCTTTGTTGCCAAATATTAACTACGGCAAAACTGTCCAAAGTCTGTACCCCTGAATTTACATTTAGCACATTCAAATTATCTGATATTAAGAACTAGAAAAATCATTTTTGTTGAATGGCTATCAAAAAAACTCCCAAATATGAAATTCGGAGTTTTTTCTTACGTTGCAAACTGTTTCCTTTGTTGCTAAATAATAACTGAGGCAAAACAGCCCGAAGTCTGTACAAAAAAAAATTTACAATTAGTACATTCACATTCATTTTATATGAAAAAATACAAAAATTATTTTTGTTGAATGGCTATCAAAAAAACTCCCAAATATGAAATTCGGAGTTTTTTATGACGCTACAATCTGTTTCCTTTGTTGCCAAATATTAACTGCGGCAAAACTGTCCAAACTCTGTACTCTTGAAATTACTATTCGTACATTCATATAGATTTTATATGAAGAACAACAAAAATCATTTTTGTTGAATGAATGTAAAAAAAACTCCCAAATTTGAAATTTGGAGTTTTTTTCTGACGTTGCCATCGGTTTCCTTTGTTGCCAAATATTAACTGCGGCAAAACAGTCCAAACTCTGTACTCTTGAAATTACAATTCGTGACATTCATTTTGATTTTATATGAAAAACAACAAAAATCATTTTTGTTGAATGTCTGTAAAATAAACTACCAAATTTGAAATTCGGAGTTTTTTCTGACGTTGCCATCTGTTTCCTTTGTTGCGAAATATTAACTGAGGGAAAACTGTCCAAAGTCTGTACTCTTGAAATTGCAATTTGTGACATTCATTTTGATATTATATGAAAAACAACAAAAATCATTTTTGTTGAATGTCTGTAAAATAAACTCCCAAATTTTGAAATTCGAAGTTTTTTCTGACGCTACCATCTGTTTCCTTTGTTGCCAAAAATTAAATGCGGCAAAACAGTACGAAGTCTGTACCCCAAAAATTACAATTCGTAAATTCATATTGATTTTATTTGAAAACAACAAAAACTATTTTTGTTGAATGACTGTAAAAAAACTCCAAATTTGAAATTCGGAGTTTTTTCTGACATTCCCAATTGTTTCCTTTGTTGTTAAATTCTAACTGACAGCAAAACAGACCAAAAGCGATTCCCCTGATATTTCAATTCGTTCATTCACTTTCATTTCTAGCTTAACAGCAACACAAACCCTGTTTTGGTGAATAATTGTAAAAAACTACCAAATTTGATATTCGGAGTTTTTTCTGAGGTTGAAATCTGTTTTCTTTGTTGCCAAATATTAACTGCGGCAAAACAGCCAGAAGTCTGTATCCCTGAAATTATAATTCGCACATTCATATTCATTTTATATGAAAAACAACAAAAACTATTTTTGTTGAATGACGTTAAAAAAACTCCCAAATTTGAAATTCGGAGTTTTTTCTGACGTTGCCATTTGTTTCATCTGTTGCCAAATATTAATTGCGGCAAAACAGCCAGAAGTCTGTACCCATGAAATTACAATTCGCACATTCATATTCATTGGATATGAAAAACAACAAAAACTATTTTTGTTGAATGACTGTAAAAAAGTCCCAAATTTGAAACTCGGAGATTTTTCTGACGTTGCCATCTGTTTCCTTTGTAGCCAAATATTAACTGCGGCAAAACAGACCGAAGTCTGTACAAATGAAATTACAATTCGCACATTCATATTCATTGGATATGAAAAACTACAAAAACTATTTTTGTTGAATGACTGTAAAAAAGACCCAAATTTGAAACTCGGAGTATTTTCTGATATTATCATCTGTTTCCTTTATTGATATATTTAAACTGACTGCAAAACAGTCCAAAATCTGTTCCCCTGAAATTACAATTCTTACATTCATATTCATTTTATATTAATAGCAACAATAACCTTTTTTGTTGAATGACTGTAAAAAAAACTCCCAAATTTGAAATTCGGAGTTTTTTCTGACTTTGCCATCTGTTTCCTTTGTTGCCAAATATGAACTGCGGCAAAACTGTCCAAACTCTGTACTCTTGAAATTACAATTCGTGACATTCATTTTGATTTTATATTAATTACAACAAAAACCTTTTTTGTTGAATGACTGTCATATAAAGTCCCAAATATGAAATTCGGAGTTTTTTCAGACGTTGCCATCTGTTTCCTTTGTTGCGAAATATTAACTGAGGCAAAACTGTCCAAAGTATGTTTCCTGAAATTATAATTCGCACATTCATATTCATTTTATTTGAAAAACAACAAAAACTATTTTTGTTGAATGACGTTAAAAAAATTCCCAAATTTGAAATTCGGAGTTTTTTTCTGACGTTGCCATTTGTTTCCTTTGTTGCCAAATATTAATTGCGGCAAAACAGCCAGAAGTCTGTACCGATGAAATTACAATTCGCACATTCATATTCATTGGATATGAAAAACAACAAAAACTATTTTTGTTGAATGACTGTAAAAAAGTCCCAAATTTGAAACTCGGAGATTTTTCTGACGTTGCCATCTGTTTCCTTTGTAGGCAAATATTAACTGCGGCAAAACAGACCGAAGACTGTACAAATGAAATTACAATTCGCACATTCTTATTCATTGGATATGAAAAACTACAAAAACTATTTTTGTTGAATGACTGTAAAAAAGACCCAAATTTGAAACTCGGAGTATTTTCTGATATTATCATCTGTTTCCTTTATTGATATATTTAAACTGACTGCAAAACAGTCCAAAATCTGTTCCCCTGAAATTACAATTCTTACATTCATATTCATTTTATATTAATAGCAACAATAACCTTTTTTGTTGAATGACAGTAAAAAAAACTCCCAAATTTGAAATTCGGAGTTTTTTCTGACTTTGCCATCTTTTTCCTTTGTTGCCAAATATGAACTGCGGCAAAACTGTCCAAATTCTGTACTCTTGAAATTACAATTCGTGACATTCATTTTGATTTTATATGAAATACAACAAAAATCATTTTTGTTGAATGTCTGTAAAATAAACTCCCAAATTTGAAATTCGGAGTTTTTTCTGACGTTGCCATCTGTTTCCTTTGTTGCGAAATATTAACTGAGGCAAAACTGTCCAAAGTCTGTTTCCTGAAATTACAATTCGTACATTCATTTTGATTTTACATGAAAAACAACAAATACTATTCTTGTTGAATGACTGTAAAAAACTCCAAATTTGAAATTCGGAGTTTTTTCTGACGTTGACATCTGTTTCCTTTGTTGCCAAATATTAATTGCGGCAAAACTGCCCGAAGTCAGTACTCCTGAAATTTCAATTCGCACATTAATATTCATGGGATATTTTAAAAACTACAAAAAACATTTTTTTTGAATGACTGTAAAAATGACCCAAATTTCCAACTCGGAGTTTTTTCTGACATTATCATCTGTTTCCTTTATTGATATATTTAAACTGACTGCAAAACAGTCCAAAATCTGTTCCCCTGAAATTACAATTCTTACATTCATATTCATTTTATACGAGCCCTTCGGTCTCGGTCACTTTGCGACAGATCGGTGCTACGCACATCAAGTTAACGGCCGCTACGCGGCCTTACTCCTCACTAAACAATTTATTACATATTTTATATAAACAACAACAACAAATATTCATATTATAAATTATAAATGCGAAATTTGTGTTCAGCATACTTGCTTACCTATAATACTCGTTGAAAGCAAACTTCTAGGTTAATTTTGAATTTTGAATAATTTGTTTTACCTATTTTGTGTAAACAACAACATTAAATATTCATATTATAACTTTACAAACGCGAAATTCGTGTTCAGCATACTTGTTTACCTATAATACCCGGTGAAAGCTAACTTCTAGGTTGATTTTAAATTTTCATTGAATTGTTTACCTATTTTTGGTAAACAACAACAACAAATATTCATATTATAATTTTATAAATGCGAAATTCGTGTTCAGCACACTTGTTTACCTATTATATCATTTGTTTACCCATTATAACATTTGACAGTTAGTTTATATCTCATATATTAATGCGGTTTCTATTCCCCCATCACATTATTACAATCCGGACAAACAAACACACACACACACAAACAAACACACAACAATCGAGATTTAATAATATAGATTAATAACAACAATAACCTTTTTGTTGAATGACTGTAAAAAAAACTCCCAAATTTGAAATTCGGAGTTTTTTCTGACGTTCCTAATTGTTTCCTTTGTTGCCAAATATTAACTGCGGCAAAACTGTCCAAAGTCTGTACTCTAGAAATTACAATTCGTACTTTTCATATTGTTTTTATTCGAAAAACTACAAAAAAATTTTTGTTGAATGACTGTAAAAAAAGACCAAAATTTGAAACTCGGAGTTTTTTCTGACATTATCATCTGTTTCCTTTATTGATATATTTAAACTGACTGCAAAACAGATCAAAATCTGTTCCCCTGAAATTACAATTCTTAAATTCATATTCATTTTATATTAATAACAACAATAACCATTTATGTTGACTGACTGTAAAAAAAACTCCCAAATTTGAAATTCGGTGTTTTTTTCTGACGTTGACATCTGTTTCCTTTGTTGCCAAATATTAATTGCGGCAAAACAGTCCAAAATCTGTTCCCCTGAAATAACAATTCGTACATTCATATTGATTTTATTTGAAAAACAACAAAAACTATTTTTGTTGAATGACTGTGAACACACTCCCTAATCTGAAATTTGGAGTATTTTTCTGACGTTGCCAACTGTTTCCTTTGTTGCCAAAAATAAACTGCGGCAAAACTGTCCAAACTCTGTACATTTGAAATAAAATTCGTGACATTCATTTTAATTTTATATGAAATACAACAAAAATCATTTTTGTTGAATGTCTGTAAAATAAACTCCCAAATTTGAAATTCGGAGTTTTTTCTGACGCTGCCATCTGTTTCCTTTGTTGCGAAATATAAAGTGAGGCAAAACTGTCCAAAGTATGTTTCCTGAAATAACAATTCGTACATTCATTTTGATTTTTTATGAAAAACAACAAAAACAATTCTTGTTGAATGACTGCAAAAAAACTCCAAATTTGAAATTCGAGTATTTTCTGACGTTGACATCTGTTTCCTTTGTTGCCAAATATTAATTGCGGCAAAACAGCCCGAAGTCAGTACCCCTGAAATTACTATTCGCACATTCATATTCATTGGATATGAAAAACTACAAAAACTATTTTTGTTGAATGACTGTAAAAATGACCCAAATTTCCAACTCGGAGTTTTTTCTGACATTATCATCTGTTTTCTTTATTGATATATTTAAACTGACTGCAAAACAGTCCAAAATCAGTTCCCCTGAAATTACAATTCTTACATTCATATTCATTTTATATTAATAACAACAATAACCTTTTTTGTTGAATGACTGTAAAAAAACTCCCAAATTTGAAATTCGGAGTTTTTTTCTGACGTTGCCATCTGTTTACTTTGTTGACAAATATGAACTGCGGCAAAACAGTCCATACTCTGCACTCTTGAAATTACAATTCGTGACATTATTTTTCATTTTATATGAAATACAACAAAAATCATTTTTGTTGAATGACTGAGAACAAACTCCCAAATTTGAAATTCGGAGTTTTTTCTGACGTTGCCATCTGTTTCCTTTGTTGCGAAATATTAACTGAGGCAAAACTGTCCAAAGTCTGTTTCCTGAAATTACAATTCGTACAATCATTTTGATTTTATATGAAAAACAACAAAAACTATTCTTGTTGAATGACTGTAAAAAAACTCCAAATTTGAAATTCGGTGTTTTTTTCTGACGTTGACATCTGTTTCCTTTGTTGCCAAATATTAATTGCGGCAAAACTGTCCAAAATCTGTTCCTCTGAAATTACAATTCTTACATTCATATTCATTTTATATTAATAACAACAATAACCTTTTTTGTTGAATGACTGTAAAAAAACTCCCAAATTTGAAATTCGGCGTTTTTTTCTGACGTTGCAATCTGTTTACTTTGTTGCCAAATATGAATTGCGGCAAAACTGTCCAAAGTCTGTTTCCTGAAATTACAATTCGTACATTCATTTTGATTTTATATGAAAAACAACAAAAACTATTCTTGTTGAATGACTGTAAAAAAACTCCAAATTTGAAATTCGGTGTTTTTTTCTGACGTTGACATCTGTTTCCTTTGTTGCCAAATATTGATTGCGGCAAAACTGTCCAAAATCTGTTCCTCTGAAATTACAATTCTTACATTCATATTCATTTTATATTAATAACAACAATAACCTTACTTGTTGAATGACTGTAAAAAAACTCCCAAATTTGAAATTCGGAGTTTTTTCTGACGTTGCCATCTGTTTCCTTTGTTGCGAAATAAAAACTGAGGCAAAACTGTCCAAAGTCTGTTTCCTGAAATTACAATTCGTACATTCATTTTGATTTTATATGAAAAACAACAAAAACTATTCTTGTTGAATGACTGTAAAAAACGCCAAATTTGAAATTCGCAGTTTTGTTCTGACGTTGACATCTGTTTCCTTTGTTGCCAAATATTAATTGCGGCGAAACAGTCCAAAATCTGTTCCCCTGAAATTACAATTCTTACATTCATATTCATTTTATATTAATAACAACAATAAACTTTTTTGTTGAATGTCTGTAAAAAAACTACCAAATTTGAAATTCGCAGTTTTTTCTGACGTTCCTAATTGTTTCATTTGTTGCCAAATATTAAATGCGGCAAAACTGTCCAAACTCTGTACTCTAGAAATTACATTTCGTACATTCATATTCATTTTATATTAATAACAACAATAACCTTTTTAGTTGAATGAATGTAAAAAAACTCCCAAATTTGAAATTCGGTGTATTTTTCTGACGTTGCCATCTGTTTACTTTGTTGCCAAATATTAACTGCTGCAAAACTGTCCAAACTCTGTATTTTGAAATTACAATTCGTGACATTCATTTTGATTTTATATGAAATACTACTAAAATCATTTTTGTTGAATGTCTGTAAAATAAACTCCCAAATTTGAAATTCGGAGTTTTTTCTGACGTTGACATCTGTTTCCTTTGTTGCCAAGTATTGATTGCGGCAAAACTGTCCAAAATCTGTTCCTCTGAAATTACAATTCTTACATTCATATTCATTTTATATTAATAACAACAATAACCTTACTTGTTGAATGACTGTAAAAAAACTCCCAAATTTGAAATTCGGAGTTTTTTCTGACGTTGCCATCTGTTTCCTTTGTTGCGAAATATTAACTGAGGCAAAACTGTCCAAAGTATGTTTCCTGAAATAACAATTCGTACATTCATTTTGATTTTTTATGAAAAACAACAAAAACTATTCTTGTTGAATGACTGTAAAAAAAACTCCAAATTTGAAATTCGGAGTTTTTTTCTGACGTTGACATCTGTTTCCTTTGTTGCCAAATATTAATTGCGGCAAAACTGTCCAAAATCTGTTCCCCTGAAATTACAATTCTTACATTCATATTCATTTTATATTAATAACAACAATAACCTTTTTTGTTGAATGACTGTAAAAAAACACACAAATTTGAAATTCGGAGATTTTTTCTTACGTTGCCATCTGTTTCCTTTGTTGCCTTAATATGAAGAGCGGCAAAACTGTCCAAACTCTGTACCCTTGAAATGACAATTCGTGACATTCATTTTGATTTTATATGAAATACAACAAAAATCATTTTTGTTGAATGTCTGTAAATAAACTCCCAAATTTGAAATTCGGAGTTTTTTCTGACGTTACCATCTGTTTCCTTTGTTGCGAAATATAAACTGAGGCAAAACTGTCCAAAGTCTGTTTCCTGAAATAACAATTCGTACATTCATTTTGATTTTATATGAAAAACTACAAAAACTATTCTTGTTGAATGAAAGTAAAAAAACTCCAAATTTGAAATTCGGAGTTTTTTTCTGACGTTGACATCTGTTTCCTTTGTTGCGAAATATAAACTGAGGCAAAACTGTCCAAAGTCTGTTTCCTGAAATAACAATTCGTACATTCATTTTGATTTTATATGAAAAACTACAAAAACTATTCTTGTTGAATGAAAGTAAAAAAACTCCAAATTTGAAATTCGGAGTTTTTTTCTGACGTTGACATCTGTTTCCTTTGTTGCCAAATATTAATTGCGGCAAAACTGCCCGAAGTCAGTACTCCTGAAATTTCAATTCGCACATTAATATTCATGGGATATTTTAAAAACTACAAAAAACATTTTTTTTGAATGACTGTAAAAATGACCCAAATTTCCAACTCGGAGTTTTTTCTGACATTATCATCTGTTTCCTTTATTGATATATTTAAACTGACTGCAAAACAGTCCAAAATCTGTTCCCCTGAAATTACAATTCTTACATTCATATTCATTTTATACGAGCCCTTCGGTCTCGGTCACTTTGCGACAGATCGGTGCTACGCACATCAAGTTAACGGCCGCTACGCGGCCTTACTCCTCACTAAACAATTTATTACATATTTTATATAAACAACAACAACAAATATTCATATTATAAATTATAAATGCGAAATTTGTGTTCAGCATACTTGCTTACCTATAATACTCGTTGAAAGCAAACTTCTAGGTTAATTTTGAATTTTGAATAATTTGTTTTACCTATTTTGTGTAAACAACAACATTAAATATTCATATTATAACTTTACAAACGCGAAATTCGTGTTCAGCATACTTGTTTACCTATAATACCCGGTGAAAGCTAACTTCTAGGTTGATTTTAAATTTTCATTGAATTGTTTACCTATTTTTGGTAAACAACAACAACAAATATTCATATTATAATTTTATAAATGCGAAATTCGTGTTCAGCACACTTGTTTACCTATTATATCATTTGTTTACCCATTATAACATTTGACAGTTAGTTTATATCTCATATATTAATGCGGTTTCTATTCCCCCATCACATTATTACAATCCGGACAAACAAACACACACACACACAAACAAACACACAACAATCGAGATTTAATAATATAGATTAATAACAACAATAACCTTTTTGTTGAATGACTGTAAAAAAAACTCCCAAATTTGAAATTCGGAGTTTTTTCTGACGTTCCTAATTGTTTCCTTTGTTGCCAAATATTAACTGCGGCAAAACTGTCCAAAGTCTGTACTCTAGAAATTACAATTCGTACATTAATATTCATTGGATATGAAAAACTACAAAAACTATTTTTGTTGAATGACTGTAAAAATGACCCAAATTTCCAACTCGGAGTTTTTTCTGACATGATCATCTGTTTTCTTTATTGATATATTTAAACTGACTGCAAAACAGTCCAAAATCAGTTCCCCTGAAATTACAATTCTTACATTCATATTCATTTTATATTAATAACAACAATAACCTTTTTTGTTGAATGACTGTAAAAAAACTCCCAAATTTGAAATTCGGAGTTTTTTTCTGACGTTGCCATCTGTTTACTTTGTTGACAAATATGAACTGCGGCAAAACAGTCCATACTCTGCACTCTTGAAATTACAATTCGTGACATTATTTTTCATTTTATATGAAATACAACAAAAATCATTTTTGTTGAATGACTGAGAACAAACTCCCAAATTTGAAATTCGGAGTTTTTTCTGACGTTGCCATCTGTTTCCTTTGTTGCGAAATATTAACTGAGGCAAAACTGTCCAAAGTCTGTTTCCTGAAATTACAATTCGTACATTCATTTTGATTTTATATGAAAAACAACAAAAACTATTCTTGTTGAATGACTGTAAAAAAACTCCAAATTTGAAATTCGGTGTTTTTTTCTGACGTTGACATCTGTTTCCTTTGTTGCCAAATATTGATTGCGGCAAAACTGTCCAAAATCTGTTCCTCTGAAATTACAATTCTTACATTCATATTCATTTTATATTAATAACAACAATAACCTTACTTGTTGAATGACTGTAAAAAAACTCCCAAATTTGAAATTCGGAGTTTTTTCTGACGTTGCCATCTGTTTCCTATGTTGCCAAATATTAACTGCGGCAAAACTGTCCAAACTCTGTACTCTTGAAATTTCAATTCGTTCATTCATTTTGATTTTATATGAAAAACAACAAAAATCATTTTTGTTGAATGACTGTAAATAAACTCCCAAATTTGAAATTCGGAGTTTTTTTCTGACGTTGCCCTCTGTTTCCTTTGTTACCAAATATTAATTGCTCCAAAACAGCCCGAAGTCTGTAACCCTTAAATTACAATTCGCACATTCATATTCATTGAATATTCAAAACAACAAAAGCTATTTTTGTTGAATGACTGTAAAAAAGTCCAAATGTGAAACTAGGAGTTTTTTCTGACATTATCATCTGTTTCCTTTATTGATATATTTAAACTGCCTGCAAAACATTCCAAAATCTGTTCCCCTGAAATTACAATTCTTACATTCATATTCATTTCATATTAATTACAACAATAACCTTTTTTTTTGAATGACTGTAAAAAAACTCCCGAATTTGAAATTCGGAGTTTTTTTCTGACGTTGCCATCTGTTTCCTGTTTTGCCAAATATTTACTGCGCAAAACTGTCCAAACTCTGTACTCTTGAAATTACAATTCTTACATTCATTTTTATTTTATATGAAAAACAACCAAAATCATTTTTGTTGAATGACTGCAAATAAACTCCCAAATTTGAAATTCGGAGTTTTTTTCTGAAGTTGCCATTAGTTTCCTATGTTGCCAAATATTAACTGCGGCAAAAATGGCCAAACTCTGGACTCTTGAAATTACAATTCTTACATTCCTATTCATTTTATATTAATAACAAAAAGAACCTTTTTTTTGTATGACTGTAAAAAAACTCCCAAATTTGAAATTCGGAGTTTTTTCTGACGTTCCCAATTGTTTCCTTTGGTGCCAAATATTAACTGCGGCAAAACTGTCCGAAGTTTGTACTCTGGAAATTACAATTCGTACATTCTTATTGATTTTTATGAAAAAATACAAAAACCATTTTTGTTGAATGACTGTCAAAAAATACCCAATTTTGAAATTCGATGTTTTTTCTGACGTTATCATCTGTTTCCTTTATTGATATATTTAAACTGACTGCAAAACATTCCAAAATCTGTTCCCCTGAAATTACAATTCCTACATTCATATTCATTTCATATTAATAACAACAATAACCTTTTTTGTTGAATGACTGTAAAAAAACTCCCAAATTTGAAATTCGGAGTTTTTTTCTGACGTTGCCATCTGTTTCCTATTTTGACAAATATTTACTGCGCAAAACTATCCAAACTCTGTACTCTTGAAATTATAATTCGTACATTCATTTTTATTTTATATGAAAAACAACCAAAATCATTTTTGTTGAATGACTGCAAATAAACTCCCAAATTTGAAATTCGGAGTTTTTTTCTGACGTTGCCATTAGTTTCCTATGTTGCCAAATATTAACTGCGGCAAAACTTGCCAAACTCTGTACTCTTGAAATTACAATTCTTACATTCATATTCATTTTATATTAATAACAATAATAACCTTTTTTTTTGAATGACTGTAAAAAAACTCCCAAATTTGAAATTCGGAGTTTTTTCTGACGTTCCCAATTGTTTCCTTTGGTGCCAAATATTAACTGCGGCAAAACTTCCCGAAGTCTGTACTCTGGAAATTACAATTCGTACATTCATATTGATTTTTATGAAAAAATACAAAAACCATTTTTGTTGAATGACTGTCAAAAAATACCCAATTTTGAAATTTGGAGTTTTTTTCAAGACGCTGCCATCTGTTTCCTTTGTTGCCAAATATTAACTGCGGCAAAACTGTCCAAACTCTGTACTCTTGAAATTACAATTCGTGACATTCATTTTGATTTTTTATGAAAAACAACAAAAATCATTTTTGTTGAATGTCTGTCAAATAAACTCCAAAATTTGAAATTCGGAGTTTTTTCTGACGTTGCCATCTGTTTCCTTTGTTGCGAAATATTAACTAGGGAAAAACTGTTCAAAGTCTGTTTCCTGAAATTACAATTCGTACATTAATTTTGATTTTTTATGAAAAACAACAAAAACTATTCTTGTTGAATGACTGTAAAAAACTCCAAATTTGAAATTCGGAGTTTTTTTCTGACGTTGCCATCTGTTTCCTTTGTTGCCAAATATTAACTGAGGCAAAACTGTCCAAAGTCTGTACTCTAGAAATTAGAATTCGTAAGTTCATATTGATTTTATATGAAAAAGTACAAAAACGATTTTTGTTGACTGAATGTCAAAAAAACTCCCAAATATGAAATTCGGAGTTTTTTCTGAAGTTGCAAACTGTTTCCTTTGTTGCTAAATAATTAGTGAGGTAAAACTACCCGAAGTCTATACCGCTGAAATTACAATTAGTAGCTTCATATTCATTTTATATGAAAAACTACAAACCCATTTTTGTTGAATGACTGTCAAAAAATACCCAATTTTGAAATTCGATGTTTTTTCAGACGTTATCATCTGTTTCCTTTGTTTATAAATTTAAACAGACAGCAAAACAGTACGAAGTCTGTACCCAAGAAATTACAATTCGTACATTCATATTGATTTTATATGAAAAACAACAAAAACGATTTTTGTTGATTGGCTGTGAAAAAACTCCCAAATTTGAAATTTGGAGTTTTTTTCTGACGCTGCCATCTGTTTCCTTTGTTGCGAAATATTAACTGAGGCAAAACTGTCCAAAGTCTGTTTCCTGAAATTACAATTCGTACATTCTTTTTGATTTTTTATGAAAAACAACAAAAACTATTCTTGTTGAATGACTGTAAAAAACTCCAAATTTGAAATTCGGATTTTTTTTCTGACGTTGCCATCTGTTTCCTTTGTTGCCAAATATTAATTGCGGCAGAACAGCCAGAAGTCTGTACCCCTGAAATTACATTTCGCACATTCATATTCATTGAATATGAAAAACAAAAAAACTATTTTTGTTGAATGACTGTAAAAAACTCCCAATTTTAAAATTCGGAGTTTTATCTGACGTTCTCAATTGTTTCCTTTGTTGACAAATATTAACTGCGGCAAAACTGTCCAAAGTCTGTACTCTAGAAATTAGAATTCGTACGTTCATATTGATTTTATATGAAAAACTACAAAAACCTTTTTTGTTGAATGAATGTCAAATAAACTCACAAATTTGTAATTCTGAATTTTTTCTGACGTTGCCATCTGTTTCCTTTGTTGCCAAATATTAACTGAAGCAAAATTGTCCAAAGTTTGTTTCCTGAAATTACAATTCGCACATTCATTTTGATTTTATATGAAAAACAACAAAAAACATTTTTGGTGAATGTCTGTAAAATAAACTCCCAAATTTGAAATTCGGAGTTTTTTCTGACGTTCCCAATTGTTTCCTTTGTTGCTAATTTTAACTGACAGCAAAACAGTCCAAAATCGGTACCCCTGATATTTCAATACGTTCTTTCACTTTCAAATTTAGCTTAAAAGAAACACTAACCATTTTTTGGTGAATAATTGTAAAAAAAATCCCAAATTTGAAATTCGGGGTTTTTTCTGAAGTTGCCATCTGTTTCCTTTGTTGCCAAATATTAATTGCGGCAAAACAGCCCGAAGTCTGAACCCCTGAAATTACAATTCGCACATTCATATTCATTTTAAATGAAAAACAACAAAAACTATTTGTGTTGAATGACTGTGAAAAAACTCACAAATTGAAATTCGGAATTTTTTCTGACGCTGCCATATGTTTCCTTTGTAGCCAAATATTAACTGCGGCAAAACTGTCCAAACTCTGTACTCTTGAAATTACAATTCGTGACATTCATTTTGATTTTTTATGAAAAACTACAAAAATCATTTTTGTTTAATGTCTGTCAAATAAACTCCCAAATTTGAAATTCGGAGTTTTTTCTGACGTTGCCATCTGTTTCCTTTGTTGCGAAATATTAACTGAGGCAAAACTGTCCAAAGTCTGTTTCCTGAAATTACAATTCGTACATTCATTTTGATTTTTTATGAAAAACAACAAAAACTATTCTTGTTGAATGACTGTAAAAAACTCCAAATTTGAAATTCGGAGTTTTTTTCTGACGTTGCCATCTGTTTCCTTTGTTGCCAAATATTAATTGCGGCAAAACAGTACGAAGTCTGTACCCCAAAATTTACAATTCGTACATTCATATTGATTTTATATGAAAAACAACAAAAACTATTTTTGTGGATTGGCTGTGAAAAAACTCCCAAATTTGAAATTTGGAGTTTTTTCTGACGCTGCCATCTGTTTCCTTTGTTGCCAAATATTAATTGCGGCAAAACAGTCCAAAATCTGTTCCCCTGAAATTACAATTCTTACATTCAAATTGATTTAATATGAAAAACTACAAAAACCATTTTTGTTGAATGACTTTCAAAAAATACCCAATTTTGAAATTCTGAGTTTTTTCTGACGTTCCCAATTGTTTCCTTTGTTGCCAAATATTAACTGCGGCAAAACTGTCCAAAGTCTGTACTCTAGAAATTTCAATTCTTACATTCATATTCATTTGATATTAATAACAACAATAACCTTTTTTGTTGGATGACTGTAAAAAAAACTCCAAAATTTGAAATTCGGAGTATTTTCTGAAGTTCCCAATTGTTTCCTTTGTTGCCAAATATTAACTGCGGCAAAAATGTCCAAACTCTGTACTCTTGAAATTACAATTCGTGACATTCATTTTGATTTTATATGAAATACATCAAAAATCATTTTTGTTGAATGACTGAGTACAAACTCCAAAATTTGAAATTCGGAGTTTTTTCTGACGTTGCCATCTGTTTCCTTTGTTGCGAAATATTAACTGAGGCAAAACTGTCCAAAGTCTGTTTCCTGAAATGACAATTCGTGACATTCATTTTGATTTTATATGAAATACATCAAAAATTATTTTTGTTGAATGATTGAGAACAAACTCCCAAATTTGAAATTTGGTGTTTTTTTCTGACGTTGCTATCTGTTTCCTTTGTTGCCAAATATGAACTGCGGCAAAACTGACAAAACTCTGTACTCTTGAAATTACAATTCGTGACATTCATTTTGATTTTATATTAATTACAACAAAAACCTTTTTTGTTGAATGACTGTCATATAAACTCCAAAATTTGAAATTCGGAGTTTTTTCTGACGTTGCCATTTGTTTCCTTTGTTGCCAAATATGAACTGCGGCAAAACTGTCCAAAGTCTGTACTCTAGAAATTACAATTCGTACGTTCATATTGATTTTATATGAAAAACTACAAAAACCATTTTTGTTGAATGAATGTCAAAAAAACTCCCAAATATGAAATTCGGAGTTTTTTCTGACGTTGCAAACTGTTTCCTTTGTTGCTAAATAATAAGTGAGGTAAAACTACCCGAAGTCTATACCGCTAAAATTACAATTAGTAGCTTCATATTCATTTTATATGATAAACTACAAACCCATTTTTGTTGAATGACTGTCAAAAAATACCCAATTTTGAAATTCGATGTTTTTTCTGTCGTTATCATCTGTTTCCTTTGTTTATAAATTTAAACAGACAGCAAAACAGTACGAAGTCTGTAACCCAGAAATTACAATTCGTACATTCATATTGATTTTATATGAAAAACAACAAAAACTATTTTTGTTGATTGGCTGTGAAAAAACTCCCAAATTTTAAATTTGGAGTTTTTTTCTGACGCTGCCATCTGTTTCCTTTGTTGCCAAATATTAACTGCGGCAAAACTGTCCAAACTCTGTACACTTGAAATTACAATTCGTGACATTCATTTTGATTTTTTATGAAAAACTACAAAAATCATTTTTGTTGAATGTCTGTCAAATAAACTCCCAAATTTGAAATTCGGAGTTTTTTCTGACGTTGCCATCTGTTTCCTTTGTTGCGAAATATTAACTGAGGCAATACTGTCCAAAGTCTGTTTCCTGAAATTACAATTCGTACATTCATTTTGATTTTTTATGAAAAACAACAAAAACTATTCTTGTTGAATGACTGTAAAAAACTCCAAATTTGAAATTCGGAGTTTTTTTCTGACGTTGCCATCTGTTTCCTTTGTTGTCAGATGTTAATTGCGGCAAAACAGCCAGAAGTCTGTACCCCTGAAATTACAATTCGCACATTCATATTCATTGAATATGAAAAACAAAAAAACTATTTTTGTTGAATGACTGTAAAAAACTCCCAATTTTAAAATTTGGAGTTTTTTCTGACGTTCCCAATTGTTTCCTTTGTTGCCAAATATTAACTGCGGCAAAACTGTCCAAAGTCTGTACTCTAGAAATTAGAATTCGTACGTTCATATTGATTTTATATGAAAAACTACAAAAACCATTTTTGTTGAATGAATGTCATATAAACTCACAAATTTGAAATTCTGAATTTTTTCTGACGTTGCCATCTGTTTCCATTGTTGCCAAATATAACTGAAGCAAAATTGTCCAAAGTCTGTTTCCTGAGATTACAATTCGTACATTCATTTTGATTTTATATGAAAAACACCAAAAACATTTTTGGTGAATGTCTGTAAAAAAAACTCCCAAATTTGAAATTCGGAGTTTTTTCTGACGTTCCCAATTGTTTCCTTTGTTGCTAATTTTAACTGACAGCAAAACAGTCCAAAATCGGTACCCCTGATAATTCAATTCGTTCATTCACTTTCAATTTTAGCTTAAAAGAAACACTAACCATTTTTTGGTGAATAATTGTAAAAAAAATCCCAAATTTGAAATT